>OU830600.1:78338970-79588970 GCA_917563855.2 Limnephilus lunatus
GTTTTTGTTATAGTTGGATTGAATAACTGAAATTATATATTATTTATTAGCTTTTCTTGAAAGATTTGAGTTTGTTTATAGACAGAACTATTTATTCATATTTACATTATGTTGGTACGGGCGCAAACTATTAATTCATCTTAATATTTTAAAGCATAACCTTAAAAAGTGTTTTTCCCTAAAATAATTGAACTCGCGCCATCGATGAAATAGTAGATTATGAATTCTTGAAATCACCACCTTAATTTCTAAACTTTCTAAGGTGGAAATTTTAAAATATGAATTACTGGAGTATGTTTTTACTTAAAAAATTTTCTTTAAAAAAACCCCTCTAAAAAAATGAATCGAAATTCTTACGTAGTTAATTCCGAAGAAATTTAAAAATATATAAATATGTTTGGGCGCATGTTAACACATAATTTTTAAAAAATTATAAAATATTATGATGTCTTTTTTGGTTTTTCTCGCAATCTCCTTCCTGACTAAATTAAATGCTTGTGAAATTTTCATTACTGAGTTAAACCAAAAGCCGCCACAGTTATGTAATTCCTCTCGTGCACCAGTTCTTGCACACAATGAGAGCATTCTCTTAATTTCCTCGCATGAAGTCCCTGAATGTCCTTCAATTAAAACAATTATCCCAGTAAGAATCCTTCGGAGGACACCGCAGCGTTCCTGCGGCCGCCACAATTTTCCATTTAGCCGAGCTCGTTTGTCCGCGGCACCGCCTGCTTCTCCCGGAGACTACAGACGTAATCATACCTACATAGCATAGGTAGTACAGGGTTCTGTGTACGCTGTACAGGGGATACCAGCTTCGGTTCCATCTATTCGCTTCCCAAGGTAGGCGGGTGCTTCCCATGCCGCGGTTGTAATATCCAGCCAATTCCGTATTAATTAATAACTATCAAATTGCCTATCAGGACAGTTTGTAGCTTAAATCCGGAGTGGGTGTTAAAATGGATTTATACTTGGTGGTTGGTGAAAACCTTCGGATACATAAGTGCTATAGTAAGGATGGAACAAACAATTTAAACAGGCTGCGAAATAGAATGTTTATTTATCGCGATCTATCCATATCCGTTATTTAGGTCTCATTAAAAGTTCATATTGTTACAGGTATGTATTCATATGAGTTATGTTAGTAACTTTAGTTATATACCTTACCTATACACAAGTTTTTAAAAAAGAGTTATAAATTAGGAATTTTAAGTTTTTATCAAGAAAGAAGAAGTAATTTTTATTTCCAGCGTTTTTTCTTCCTTTTAAAATCATATTAATTTTCTAAGATGGTTTTTGTATTCGATATTATGGACAATGGTATTGACAGCTCTGGCTTTCATAATATTAATCCCTCAAGCTAATTTGTTAGGTTTATACGTTTCATAGAAATCGTTGTGTCTATAAGATCTGAACAGTGTTAGAAAGAGAAAACAACACTTTATATTAAAATCTTAAATTTAACCACAAAATAATTAAAATTGTACACCTTTATGAAACCAAAGTTTACAAAAACTATTTGAAAAAAAAAATTATACATGAAACGACAAAAAAAAGAGTTGACGATGAGGTTTATATTAATTACATTTGCCTGATGAAATATGTGAATTTTTCTTTTTAGTTATCACTAATTTTAGTTAGAAAAAATGTATGGTGAGCCATTTTAAAAAACTTTTTTATGTTTGCATTAAAAAATATGTATTAAAAAAATTATGCATTTATTTCGAATTATAAAATTCAAAAGCGTATTTCATAACCTTTCAAAAACAGTTTTTAGTTTTCGGATGCATTCAGAAATATTTCATTTATTTGGATTTTATTGCAAAGCAGAAATATTTTGACCTTCCGACAAAATAGGCGCGAGGCCTGAGGGGTTACATTGACAGGACATGTTCCAAAGGCACACGTAACTCGTCGCTATCATCCCTTATTATCATATGGATCCTATCATCCCTTATTATTATTATACGAGACTCATATGGATTATTGCGTATCTTTTAGAAGTCCTTCCTGCTATACGACTCATAAAATGAGGATCCTGATAAAAAATTTCTGGGTGAAATCGGATTCCTTGACATCCATTACGGTATCTTGGTGCGGGCAATATCTCAAAGAAGAACATTGGAAACTATTTCCATGTCATCCTGGGAAGTAGAGGTATGACATAATGAAATTAATCAGCATGCCAATAGGGCGGCTGAAACGTGCCGCAGATTACAGGAAGCCGTTCAGATTTCTAGCTGGTGGCTTTCACCGTAAAGCCGACGCCTTATGTCGAAAATGATTCACCAGGTTAGACATGAATTAAGATTTCGTAATTAATTTTTGGTTTATTATGACAAACCAACGTTGTCTGTTGCGATTCCTCTTTCTTTAGCCTATTTCTAAAGGTGACCGGACAACTCAGAATGAAATCAACTCAACACCTCCTTTGAAAAGTCATTAAAAGTGATGAAAAAAATTGGGTAAATAGGTTAGGTTAGGTTATGGGCTATTTTTCAATATTTTTTTCGTAGTTTTTAATGACTTTACGAATAGGTGTTGAGTTTACTTGATTCTGAGTTGGCATGTAACCAAATATTAATAAAAAAACATAATGTTTTTTTTATTTTTTTTTTAAATTTAAATATTAAAATAAACTTTCAGATTTTAATATAGATCGTTGTTTTTTCTCTTTCTATAGGTATTACCTATAGAACATATTTCTTACTACGATAGTAAGAGATAGGAAACATGGAACCACATTAAGGTGAGTCTATGCGAATCTGCTAGAGATGTGTGTGGAATAAGTAAGCAAGGTAGGAAAAAAGGTGATGCATGGTGGGATGATGAGATCAAAGCACTGGTCTCAGAGAAGAAGAAAGCATGGTTACGTCTGATAGCGATTGGCAGTGTTTCAAGCGAAGAGAGAGATCGAGCGAAAGAAGTGTATAAGATATGCAAGAAAAGAGTAAGTGTTGGGGTGAAAGAACGAAAGAAACGCCTGGAAGAAGAAGAGGGAATCAAAATGACAAACCACTTCCAAGAAAACATAAAACTGTTTTGGAAGGAGGTCAAAAGGTCCCGGAGTGGTCCAGAGAACGGAAGCATGAAAGTGATAAAATCGAAAGATGGACAAATGTTGACGAATGAGAATGAAATCAAAGAGAGATGGATGAAATATTTCGAGGAAGTCTTCGAAAGTAACCCGAGTGGTTGTGATCCCAGCGGTGAATCGGTTATGAACGATGATGGAGTGAATGTTACCGAAATCAGTATGGATGAAATAAAAAGATCAATTTAATGCATGAAGAGTGGCAAGGCTGTGGGTTTCGACAATATTGCTGCCGAATACTTCAAAGGAGATAGTAGTATTATTCTAACATGGCTGTGCAGACTTTTTAACCAATGTTTAAAGGAGGGTTATACGCCATTAGATTGGAGAAGGGCTGTAATCATGCCATTATACAAAGGTAAAGGGTCACGTATGGAATGTGGGAATCATAGGGCTATTAGCCTTCTAAGTTCAGTGGGCAAGCTGTATGGTAGAATATTGATTGAAAGGGTAAGAATGGAAACAAAAGATAAAATATGGGATGTGCAAGGTGCTTTTATGAGTGGAAGGGGGTGCATGGACCAGATTTTCTCATTGCGTATGCTCACTGAGAAGTTTCTTGCAAAAAACCAGAAACTCTTCTGTGCCTTTGTAGATCTACAAAAAGCGTACGACCGAGTTGACAGGAAAAAGCTATGGAAGGTGTTGTCCAAGTACGGAGTGAATACGAAGCTCATTCAGGCAATTGCGTCGCTATATAAGGGAAGCGTTGCATGTGTTAGGGTGAACGGCGATTTTACGGAGTGGTTTGACATCACAAAAGGTGTTAAACAAGGCTGCGTAATGTCACCGTGGTTATTCAATCTATACATGGATAATTGTATGCAAGAATTGAAAGAGATGGGATTGGGCGCAAAATTGAGTAATCTGGAAGTATGTTGCCTTTTGTATGCTGATGATGCGGTGCTAATTTCTAGCAGTATGGAAGATCTACAGTCTCTCGTGTCTAGGATGAACGAAGTATGTATGAAGAATGAGTTAATGATGAATGTAAGTAAGTCTAAAGTCATGGTGTTTGAAAGAGAGAGTACGAAAACAGTATGCAATATAGTTGTGAATGATGAATACTTGGAGCAGGTGGATGAGTTTGTGTATCTGGGTAGTATGTTTACGAAAGATGGGAAGGCTGATAGAGATATTGAAAGAAGGGTGAATGCCGGTAACTCCATTAATGGAGGACTGAATGCCGTTGGCGGTAATAAAAAACTGTCCAAAGACGCGAAACTAGCCGTCCATAATGGAGTGCTGGTACCTACCCTGATGTATGGCAGTGAGGCATGGAACTGGCAGAGGAAGGATGAAAGCAGACTGAATGCTGTAGAAATGAGATCCCTGAGGCGAATGTGTGATAAAACCATGTACGATCGTGAGAGAAACGTGGATATCCGCAAAGAATGCAAGGCTGACGTAAGCGTGATGTGTAAGATTAAGAAAGGGACTCTCCGATGGTTTGGGCATGTAGAGCGAATGAACGAGGAAAGGAGTGTAAGGAGAATATATGATGCAAATGTGAATGGTAGAAGAAGTCGGGGACGCCCGAGGAAGACATGGCACGACCAAGTGAATCAGATACTTGAGTCGGGCCATGTGAAGAGTCGGAATAATAGAAGAGCATGTATGAGACGATGTATGAATGTGAACGAGGCAAAGAGTGTGTGCCAAGATCGAGTTGTGTGGCGGTCCGTCCTCTCTGCCTACCCCTGCGGGGAAACGGCGTGATGGTTAGTTAGTTAGTTAGTTAGTTAGTAAGAGAGTCACGATTTCTATGAGTTGTTCCCAAAAACGAACATATTAGCCTGAAGGATTAAAGACTTTGGACCATTAACCAGCCAGTGGCCTAGAATACCTATTTCGTCGAAAGATATTCTTACTATCGTACAGGGCGGTTCCAATGAAAAAAATTAATTATTCTCCGTACCAAGTGTTTTGAATAATGACTCTATATCGATTTTATTTCTTTCAACATTTGCTTTATTTTATACCTACGTTCAAAAATTCTGAAAGGCGTGATGATAAAACTTTTAAAATTATGTACTTTTTGTACTTATTTTTTTATCGTAAGTATTTATAATTTTTCAATAATGTTAAAAAAATCTTAAATACATAAATAATTTTGTAAGACCGTAAGTAAATAGACAAACTGAAATATTTTCGTCACAAAACACGTGTGCTGATCTTTTTAAAATGCTTTTATTTAAAATAAAATTAAAATCCTGATACATAGCTTTTCCTGGTAATTTATTTATTTATTTTACTGCATTATTATATGATTTGAAATGTTTGTTTTATAATACAAAATTTTGTTTGAAAATTTAACAAATCTGCCAACGACCTACAGTAAAACCTTATTGTACTAAAAATAGACATATTTTCTCAAAATTTAAAACCTAGCTTTACTAGATAAAGGAACAGTCTTTCGAAATCAATTTATAATTTTTTTTGTGGAAAGTACGTCTAAAATTTGATTTAAGAACGACATATTTTCGGTTTTGTCTGCTTATTCCCTCTTAAACCCATTCACCATTTGTTCTGAAGACATTCACCATGTTTACGAAGGAATACTTTATTACGTTTTTCCTGAAGTTGAATAGTTTAGGAATCCCAGTTTCAACCGCTTCATCCCGCCTCGTGTAAAGATAGGGCATGCTTCATTTCGTTCTGTTGGCGCAGGATTAAAATGCACCCAGCTGCGCACTGCCGCAAGCGAAATTATTTAATGGATCTGACATCCGCAGAACAAAGCTCGCCGTATTGTGGATATTGTGGATGCGCCGATTGTGGCACGTGTCGGCTCCAACCAACCTCCAACCCTGGGCCATCTCTCCAGCCCTGCCTTCTGCCTTGGCGCAACTATTGCATCCCCCTGTGGCGTATGGGCGATTCGCGTCTCGGCACCCTGATTAAAATCTCAAGGCGTGATTGATGTCTTAGTGAAGGGAAGCTTCGAATGATGCTCTCGCTGTTTTCAATTTAATCCTAATCTTATCTAATTAATACAGCGCAGTTTAACTTAAATTTAACATTTAATGCGTTTCACAAGACTATGGGCGGGTTTCACCATCCTTTTGATATGCACTATCCATTGGATTACGTATTAATTTATTTTTAATGTTTTATTAATACATAAAATCCTTTATCTTATGCATTCGCTATAATGTTTATGTGCGTCGGATGAGTTAGCCGAATTTTCTACTTATAGCAAATATTATTTAAAAATTATAATGAATAGTTATCGAACGGTGAAATACCTCTCAGGACTAAAATATTCAACTAAAGAAACTGCTATAGGTTAAAGTTACCTTAAAAATGCTTATTGTTATTGTGTACCTATTAAATTTGATTTATTTAAAATTACCAAAATTGTATTTTAAAAATTTTATATTAAAAATTGTATTTTTAATATTTTATATTAAAAATTATATTTTTAAAAATTTATATTAAAAATTGTATATTAAACAAACTTTTACGAATGTATTGATAGGTTCGGACTTAGGGGCCATCCATGAATTACGTCACACTTTAAGGGGGGGTATGGGAGTAAAGGAGTGTGATTAGGCGTATGGGGGGGGGGGGGGGGGGTCATCAGCTCTGTGACGTGACATGTAAAAAAAGTACTGTTTTGATTATTTTTAGATGTAAAATGGCAAAATATGTGACTTCTCACTAGGGGGAGGGGGTCTCACAAATGGGACGATGTGTGATGGGGACGGGAGGGGGGGGGGGGGTTAAAAATCATGAAATTCGTGTGACATAATTTATGGATGGCCCCTTACGAGATAAACCATCAGAAGGTAGAAAAAAATACAAACAAGATTTTTATTTGCACAATAGTTAAAAACTATATTATTTGATATTTAATTAAAGTACTACACAGTAAGTACACATGCTTACTCTGAAATAAAATATGCACTTATTTCTTCAATATTCACAAATTCGCTTTGTGGTTACATTTTTAATTATACAAAAACAAATTACTTTGTATACACCACATATAAGTAATACAAAGTAATTGTATTTTCATGTAATAACATAGTCACTTCTATTTATGGATATAACCTTTTTAAGTGATGCGTTTTGAACTCTCTTTAGTTTATCCTTTATCAGCGCAAATAATGTTGAGACTTCTGTCGGTCTCTGTGCAAACATGTTTGATAACAAATTGCTTCATTCACTGCGTGACGTTGCGCACATTTATCAGAAAATTTATCGTAAATTGAGTGCACAGGTGCACTCACGCTCACAATATTTTTATCTTGATTGTATTTTTATTGAATTCGTGACAAAAAAACCGACCTGCTTCTTGGAACTAATTTTGGCAATATTCAACCAATTTATTGAATCTGATCTTTGAATTTATTATTTATTTAACATTTATTCGATATTTTCTCCATCGTTAGCATCAATAACGAGGCATACTTTTCCCCCCATCAATGATTATATTTTTGGAAACAATTACTACAACGGTTTATCATTTGCAAAACCTTACCTCAATTCATCTTCATTTTGATCAAAATCCAATTTAGTCTAACAAAAGTTATAAACAAGTCAAATTGATTTTGGAAGAAAGTTAAACTAACAACAAATACAAAAATAAATACATTTAAAATAATGTATTCATAGTCATTTTTATGTTCCGGTAAATTATTAACAATGAGACTACGTTAATCTGAATTGTTTACTGATTATGCTGCAATCTTCTGAAAAACATATTTTTCCTTTAAGTCGTCTGACCTCTTAATGAGACGTATTTCTCCTCTCGTAAAATACTGTTGAAATTTTGTTGCCCATGTACGAAAACATCTCAAAACCCCGTCAACAAAACCAAGATCTTTTCTCGCGAAGTTTAATCGTGGACCAGAATTACCAGTTTCTTTGGGGTCCCGACTATGTCAATAAGAGGAGTAAAAAGGCTTCGCTGCAACCTCCTACCAAGCAATTAGTCAATATGATGCCTTTTTTACGTTTTAGTATCTATCGTGTTATGAGCTAGAAATAAAGATTTTTTTACTCCTGTCTGAATGCGGCTTGACTGTCCATTCTCTGGCGAGCTATGTTAGTTCAGAGACCGAGTCAAAGATATTGCACATTTAGAATTTTATGGTTTGATAGAAGAGTAATAAATATCGATCATTTACATCAATTTGTGCTGAAATAATGTACGTTTATGTTGCTACGGCCCATTTCATTCTCCATGAAACAGTTTATGTATGGCCTTAATATATTGGGCGACAGTTTCTCGTAAATAGCATCGACACATTGATCTCAAACAAAAATGTAGTAACTTACGTACTGGAGTGTTAAAAAAATCTTATTAAATTTATTTTATTAACCTCCGACGCAAAAAGAGCGGTGTTATAAGTTTGACTGTGTGTATACTGTGTGTCTGTCTGTGGCATTGTAGCTCCTAAACGGTTGTACCGATTATGATGTGTTTTTTTTTTGTTTGAAGGCTGTCGTGATCAAGATGGTTCTTAGCTACAATTCATGAAAATCTGTTCAGGCGTTTCAAGGTCATCAACTCTTTTTTGTGTCGGTGTTTTTAAAATATTGAAAATTTTATTTTATAGTAAGCACTGTTTCAAACGAATGCATATAAGTAATTCAATCTTTCATTGTTATTAATTTATTTATCAATAATTATTTATCGAGTGATCGAAATCTTTCGACTTTTACTAGTGGCATAGCGCCCGGCTGTGATTTACGGGGGTAGTTTGCGAAACGCGGCGCTTTGGGAGCGACTAGAGGCGGTGGACGCTTTACTGCGATCCTTGGCATTTGTCACCGGTCACCGCCCCTCGGCCCTTTCGCCATCGCAACCCAAACTACAAAAATCTCTCTCTTTCTGATTTCTCGGACCCTTTTTCTCATTTTCTGCCACTTTTCTACCGTTTAGCTGAAATGTGACGGTTGTCTTGCAGTTCCGACCCTCGTCTATCCGTTTTCTCGAACATTTCGGTATCAATCTTGGCGAGAATTCGGAATCACAGTTATCCCTCGTTGTAATGCATTCGTTTTGAAAAGGATTCGACAAAATAAATAAGGAAGAGAAATCCAGAAAAGACGCAAGTTACAAAATTGGCACCATAGAAGCAGATGAAATTGTTGAAAATATCTATTATTTTTAAGAAAGACAAATATTTAATTTCCCCCTACTTCCACTTCCACCTTTTTAAGCGTAAAAAGTTGCCTCCTCAAGAGTTGTTGAATATGAAAAGGATTTTTTTTTTTTAAATTCTACTTACGTAATAATGATTTAGCGGTTTGTCGATTTTTTCCGCGAAAAAGATATTTTAAAAAGGGGTATGTAAATATGGATTAGTAAGATTTTGTAATGTCGTTTCTTGGGGAAAAGTCTAAATGTGGGTTATTTATAACATCTTTTTATGTTCAGGTAAATAAACGTTTAATAAATATATTATTAACTTTTTACACATTTAAAAATCTTGAAAATTGTTAATTCTATTAAATTTATTTTATTTGTTTTTTGAGTTGGTTATTTTTTCTGATGCCCCAAGAAGAAATGAAAATTTCTATCATGGCAACGCAAGTTGGAAATTGTTTTCAACGTGCAGAAATAAATTGCTTCCGAAGGTGTCGCGTTGAGCACACAAAGACCATCTTTATGCTGGTTTCCTCCATTTGTCACCGTCCTCTTGTGTATTTACGTCTTTTATTCGTTCTCAAGTGAGTATTTACGTCCCTCGTGCCTCCTCGAGTGAGTAATAAAATCATATGACATTACAGATTTGATCTCCTGTCCTTAGCAGGAGGTCCTTGATTTATACGATCATAATCGGCCCTTCAATCACCAGTCCAATTTATTACCCCGGCAGGACGCAAGCCCTCCGCAGTGTTCTTATCGTCCTGCTGATCGCTTTAATATCCAAATATATGTGATTTTATGTAGTTTTTTATGGATTTTGTGAAAAGGGTAGGTAATTTCCCTTTTGTTCCATTTAATGATATTTTACACAATGGGCCGTAAAAATGTTCTGGCAAAATGTGTTCTAAGATAGGTAAAGTAATTGGTTTGAAGAGTCTCTTAGGCTTTGCGTTATTTCATTTTACAATCTTACAGTATCTTTTTTTTTCTCATCTTGAAAATTTATCGATATTGTCTTATAGTAAATTGTGACCTAGTATTTAAGAGGTCTAAAACTGATCATCCGTCAGTTTGGCGCGAACGGATGAAGTGTTCAGTTCAACCGACTTACTGAACGAATTCCATCAAACTGACATCATCAATTCGACTTGACTGATAATGCTGGTCAGTTCAGTTTCTCATTCCGAGTAGTGTCGTTATACGACGTAAGCACTTTTATATTTCCATTTTTCCAGTTCTCAGTTTTTAAGACATTGTACCATTATTGTGTACCACCATTGTAAAATTATATTACTTAATATACATAATACCAGTAATTTTTTTTGAAATAATACTACAGTAAAATTATATTACTTAATATACATAATACCAGTAATTTTTTTAAAAATAATACTACTTTCATCTATTGTAGGTCCAGGAACCTATCATTAATCCCACCAAAGTCAATATCGATAATAATTTATTAAATTCATTCAAGCCTAAATTTCGGTTAAAATTAGATATTTTCCATGGTTTTCTATTTTGTATAATTCTTTTTTATTATTGTAATCAAAGCATCAATTCAATCTTGGTCCGTGTTACACGACACGTCCGCCCAGTTTGGCTCCTTCTCAAACCGATGCAATAAGCTACGTTTGTGATGTTGCATGGAAACATATGCTTTAGTTTCAACTGATTTAAAATAAACAAACCCGTGGATCAACGAATTAATTACGTTGCCAATAAATAATTCTTATTTTTCTCACATAAATTTATTGTGAATGGATCTGGTCGTTGTTTATTGGTTTATATTTTATATGCTGTGTCGTTCTCATTAGTTTTCCATTAATGATTCTGTTATTTGAATTAACATAAATTCAAATGTACAATTGCTAATTTGATATCGCTTACATTTCTATATAGAAGCGCCGTGACCCATGCGAACTGCTGAAAATAAATCACATGGTATCATGCGCGTTCCTATCACTTTTCAGTAGCTATGTGTGAAAACACTGCAAAAATGTTTACTAACGAATCGCTGTGTCGGCCGCACTATAATTACTGTAGATAATTATTTATACCAATAATTAACTTTGTCTGATTTGATTATATATAAATCGGAATTGTTTTTTGTTGTTGTACGCCGCACAGTGGACGGAATGAAGAAAAAACACGAATTAATTCTTTGCTGACTAAATATTAATGCAATTTTTTTTATCTTATTAATGAATTATAACTACATCAGTAAAAAATTCCGCTTTGCAGGTTTTTTCTGCTAGGCCCTGCGGGCGGCCTTTACTTCGGCTTCGCCTGGGCGAAGGGTTTGGGTTTAGGTAACCATTTTATAAATCCGATAAAAACTGCCACGCAGATGCAAGCCTATTAATGCTGTTTGATTTTGAAGAAAAAAATATTAATTTACTCTTGCGTAGAAATTTGCAACAACGAAATAATAAATTTTGAATATACAAATATCTAGGCAAATAAAACATATTAAACTAAACACAAGCAATAGCTTTACTAGGAGAGTATATAAAATATGTAATATTGTATTAAAATAAACTTATTGTAAAATATTTACTCAATAAAAAAAAAAAAAAAAAAAAAAAAAAAATATTAATTTTGAATTTTGCATATTATATTTCACATATATGGACACAAAAAGATGGGCAACAATTAGGATCATTCATATTTTAATCGAAAATGGTAGATTCAGGTGTATCCGTTGTCATTGGAGTCTAAATCATCGCTCAAATTTCCAGAACCATTGGACGAATTCTTAGCGGACTTTAAGTAAAATTTAAGTAGGTAAACAGCAACATTTTTTTAGGAAGTGTTCGCAAATTGTAAATTCATTTTATTATCTTTGGAGTTTCTTTTTTAAATTGTAATCTGATTGGACTGCAGTACCTTGAAGATGAAGGTCGTGGGTTTTGCCATATATGTAATAGTCATGCTTTTGGGTTTCCTTCGCTGTAGAATTGAAGTGGCACCAACGATGTTGTAGGGAGATTAGAGAGATCATGATATTTTCCATTAATTTACCTTTGCTTGTAGTGTCTTTGACTACCATAACTATCACAGC
Source organism: Limnephilus lunatus (assembly GCA_917563855.2). Classification (NCBI taxonomy): domain Eukaryota; kingdom Metazoa; phylum Arthropoda; class Insecta; order Trichoptera; family Limnephilidae; genus Limnephilus; species Limnephilus lunatus. The sequence continues at coordinate 78,351,232 of OU830600.1, forward strand.
CCCATTTGTACATTCTCATTTCTGCTGCTAACTGGAGTTCCTCAAGAGTGCGAGGCTCTAACAGATCGTTCAATTTTTTCTTCCTTGATCTAGAACCGATTTCTTGAAATACTTTTATTGGTCTATTTGGACACAAATATCATTTCTTGCGACCACTCTAAATTATTTGTTCAAATCTCAAAATAATAACTGCGGCTTTTTCTCCATTTCTTCATTGATTGTAGTTAAAAATACTTAACAGTTTTGTAAAATGTAGGGTTTGAAATGTTCTAACCTGCCACTATGTGGTATTTTTATGTTAGATAATTAATTAAAAACTTCTTTCATTTCACATAAGTGGCAATTAATATACCCCGTACATTTAATACCTCGAATAATTCTCTCCGGGGAATGCATATAGGCCTTCCTGAAAATAAAACATTGTTCAAGGGAGGAGAAAAGAGTAACACAATTTATATATGACATAAAAGGTGAAACTTCAGTCTACAATATGTATATATTCATTACTGGGAGCAGACGATGTTTTGTTTCTAAATGCCAATTGAAATAAGCATTTTAACAGTAAAACTAACTAACTAACTAACTAACCATCACGCCGTTTCCCCGCAGGGGTAGGCAGAGAGGACGGACCGCCACACAACTCGATCTTGGCACACACTCTTTGCCTCGTTCACATTCATACATCGTCTCATACATGCTCTTCTATTATTCCGACTCTTCACATGGCCCGACTCGAGTATCTGATTCACTTGGTCGTGCCATGTCCTCCTCGGGCGTCCGCGACTTCTTCTACCATTCACATTTGCATCATATATTCTCCTTACACTCCTTTCCTCGTTCATTCGCTCTACATGCCCAAACCATCGGAGAGTCCCTTTCTTAATCTTACACATCACGCTTACATCAGCCTTGCATTCTTTGCGGATATCCACGTTTCTCTCACGATTAACAGTAAAAAAATACAAAAATAGTGGAATATTAGAAGTTAATTTAAATCTCAAACACATGTTATATTGATATATAATGTTTTACATTAAATAGAAAGTACCTTGAAGAATGTCACACATATCTAACTTTTGTATATTATATCTAAATGTCACGTAATACACAACCGTCTCTGCTCACGCGTAGGAGAGATCGGAAAAACGCGATGCCGAACATCAAATTTACGGCACTCTTTGCGGCCTTGACAAACTTCCGTCAAGGGCTAATGACATATTTAAATTAACACATAAAGTGCAGAAACTATTGTGCGACACTAAAAAAATATGTATATGTTTAAAACAATAACGTTTGCAAAAACCACTTAATTCGGGTTTTTTCTCCATTTCGACCACTGTGCGCCCGACCTGTAAAATGTTAATAAGCAAAAGTAAATTGATATTTCTCTTTATTTAATTAGATAATTATTTCAGAATATCTACGGTGAGGGGCTATTCCTGCAACTTTATTTTTCGCTCAAAATAGTCGTTTTTATCCCATAAGCGAATAATGGCGTAAACTGTGAACCTATGGTGCATTTCCATTATTTTTCGCTCAAAATAGTCATTTTTATCTCACAAGCGAAAAATGGCGTAAACTGTGAACCTATGGTGCATTTCCATTGATTCTTGAATTCGGCAGACTTTTAGTTAACTTTGGGCAGGTTCACATTATATCGGACCGATATTTTTGTCGTTGGTTTGTTGCCCAAGGTGTTCACACTTTTTCTTATTATCTCCGATAAATGTCGTAAACGGCGCCAATACAAGTTGTTATATCAATAATATCCAAACCGGCAGTAAAATTTTGACAAAACGTCCGGTAAATGTGTCGTCGCTCGTCGCCGACAGTTTTTATCGCATTCCACTAATTTATTTATTTATTTATATTTATTTACGCCCTAGTGGGCTTTTACAAGCATAGAAGCAACAATAATAATTATATACTCATATATTACTAAACCTATAAAACAGAATAAATAATAAAGCAATCATCATCATAGAACATCATAACAGAAATTAAAAACACAAAAAAAGATTAAACATCATAAAAGAAATGAAATAGTATGAGTAATAAGAAAAAATCAGTATTAAGACCAGAAAAACAATAAAGTGCAATGTGTAAAAGCTAGTTAGTAGGTATAAACAAACAATTATATGTGTATAATAATGTACGATGATAAAACAGGACTAAATAGAACAGCAAAATAAAATAAAATAAGGTTATAAATTACTGGTAAGATTTTAAATGAGAGGTTTTATGAAAAGAACAAAAATAAGAAAAGATAATTATTAACAGATAAAATAGAGATGAGTTGTCTCCTGAAAATTGCAAAACTGTCAACACCAAATATATCTATAGATTCACAATGTTTATTTGCAAGGGTATGCATTCTAGGGATTGGTGAATTAATAGAATGGTTAGTATTGAGGGTATTGTTAAAATTGAAAATATCTTTATTGCGAGTTAGTTTGGCAGATACATTAATACAGATTAATTCTAATAAATTAGGGCAGTCAACTAAAGATTTGATAATTTTGAATAAAAATAACAAATCAATTAACACTCTTCTATCTGATAATTTAAGGAGTCTGGTTTCTGCGCGTAAGTTATTATAATTTATAAGTTCGATTGGAATTTTCATTTTAAAATTAATATAGATACCGAAGGAATTTGTTTTGTACCTTTTCCAAAAAACCCAGAATTCTCATTGCATCACTTGTTATTTCATCGATGTGGACATTGTGAATGGTGCTGTTTAAATACTTACAAACATTAATATACGTCCGACGGTTCCATGCCTACTCAGAATGAAACCAACTCAGAAACACCTCAGAAAGGTCATTAAAAGCTATGAAAAAATAATTTTAAAATAGCCGGTAAACCTAACCTAAAGCTATTTAACATTTTTTTTTATCATCACTCTTAATGACCTTTCTGGGGTGCTTCTGAGTTGGTTTCATTCTGAGTTGTCTGGTCACCACGTCTGACACATTTATCGGGTCGGCCCTGTGCGGGCGTAATTGGAGCAGTCCTCTCCGGGCGCCATCTTTACAGGGCGCCAAGTAGCTAAGGAGCCAAGGCGCTGATATTGTGTATCTACCTGATAATACCCTTGAGGTTCTTACTAGCGCCAGGCACCGTTTGGCGTTCAGGGCCGGCCATAGTCTATATAAACAACGTGTAATAAGTGAAGATAGCTTTTAGACGACCTTCGTTTTGATGGAACGCTTTGATTTTGAGCAAAAAATAAATACTGAAAACCAATCTGTCTGTTTAATTTACAGCCAACTAATGAAAAGCTTTCGGTTTATTAGTATTCCATTACAATTTGTGCCTGATTAATTAAATTATGTTTATATTATAAACATCTACAATCTACACGTGAATATCGGAACGAAATATTTGAAAACTTTCATTCAACTCTTTTCACCATTTCAAGTTTAAATGTTGAATTTTCACCATATAGTGTGTGCCAAAACCGGGTTGTTTGACGGTATATTCTCTACCTACCCTGCGAGGAGACGGTGTGATGTTTAGTTAGTTAGTTCGTTACTATTATCGATGTATTTAGATATCGGTTTTTGTAATTTAAATCACACCAAGAGCATTTTTCAATTACTTTTGAACCTCTGATGTGATTCCTGAAATGTAATGGCTATGACTTTCTGAAGACAAGAGCTTTATGTTTGGCTCTAAAGTCTGTCGACCTTTTTATGGATCGTCATGAGGGGGTTATTTCAAGCTTTAGCCATCTCCGACACTCAGACCCACTATCTGGACGGTGCTTTACTTCCTTCAACCTTCTGATAGATGGTGACGTTATTGATCTATATGCCGACTGCCGTAATGCCCAAACCACACAAGGCTCGTATTTTATGTCAGGATATCAAACTATTGGTAGTAACCTAGTATCTCTAGCTACTTGCAGAAAGAACTAGCCTTGTTTTTAATCGGGTCAGTAGCTGAGTTGGCATCGCGTTCGGGTCACACCCTTAACGACACAAGCAACATTTTCCGTTTACTGTGGTGGTAGTAGGAGATTTTCAAATATTGTTGAGTTATCTGTAACCCGGGACGTTTGTCTTTCTTTTAAAAAAAATCTAGTAAGCTAGCGTCTAGAGCTAGGATAGCGTAAAAAATGATGGAATTGGATGGGGATCTACTATTTGTCGGCATAGTAGCTTGCTATCCTGGCTAGACTCGTGTGGCTCGGGCTTAAGTTGGCATTTCCAGGATAGCACAGTTCGGTTGTGTACGAGGGGACCATTCCATTTATGGGTTTAAATACCGCCCAGCAAAGGTTGAACTGGTTTTAGATTAGATTTCGACTATACTCGGCGATGAGCCGTCCTGCGATGTTGAAGACTTATTGGACTTCATTAATTTGGCATTTAGAAAGGCTGACGTAGGTATCTGTATATTTGGTATATTCCTGATAGTGATTAAGATATTCATTTCGTGAGGCGACATACTAATTGACCGGTAATTTTGTGGTGTTAAAATGCCGAGTTGTCCAATCGTGACACAATCAGCTGGCGTTCCATATATTTGACTTCTTTACCTGATAATACTATTTATTTCTTTTTTGAATATTCGTAGTCTATAATAAAAACAATAATACTTGTTTTATAACTCAATTTTTTTTTCCAAACATCACCCCGAGAGCGTTATATATTATGCTGTTTTCTAAATCTCTGAATTCGTGTGGTTCCTTTTACACGCCACTCACATTTTCCGTGTTTTGATGTTCTATTTTTAGTAGACCTAATGTCACGTCCCCTGAGATCTGTGACTGTTTTTGTCCGATTGTTTGTAGGCTTCCTCTGATCTTAATTTTAAAAGTCTTAGATCCTTTTCCATCTTTGTCCGAACCTTTAAATAAAGGTTCCGTAGCCCTCAGCTGGCGAACACGAGCACCCACTCGACTTGTCAACTCCAGTCAGCCGTTCAAGCTTACTCGGAACACTCGGAGCAGAAGGACAAACGATTTGTACCTGTTAATTCTTTTAATTATCAACACAGGGATATGCTTTTCATCAGAGAGTGAACCTATTTCTTCAAGTATGCCAAAGATTACATGTACACCCACTGCGCGTGTCAGGAAAAAATGTTATTACGCATTAAGTTTTTATAAAAATTTATTAAAAAAAAATTTCGTGTCATATGTAAATAAATAAAAATATATAAATCGGTTGTTCGCTGATCTTGGTCATTGTAAATCTGATGACATTTTCGTGGTTTATGATTCTTTTAATCATATGTATGCTGCAGTCAACTCTTTGCTAATTGGCAACATTTGAACTTTTAAAACGTTTTAATTTATTAGAACCTATTTATAAGTCTGTATTCCCCGATGGCACGACGATGATGGTCTGTTGTTGTCTTTTATGTAAAGTTAAATATTGTTGTTATCTTTATTTCTGTGTAAACTGCTTATGTTAAACTACGCCTGCTCTCAACACAGGAGTTCCTAGTGAGACAGACACAGTACATAACCAATGTAATGTAATAATAAAGATGAATCAATAAAAAAACATTTAAAATAAAATCGAATAGTCGTTGATAAAAATCCAGAAATGTTGTTACAATAATGATTGATCTCAGCAGATTTTTCTTCTAATATTATAAACGCTTCATAGGTATATCAGTAAAATTCATTGTAATTTATACGTTATGCTGTAGAAATATTTATATATCAGGAAGACGTTACATTTTGGCATCATTCTTGCTTGACAAATTGAAATTTTTTAATTTTCTTTCCGGAGTATTTTCGCATTGCAATATTGGGTATCATTGCTTCGTCGGGTTTGTTAAGTTGGTTCTGAAGCTTAGTTAGTTCTGAAACGTTGGTTTATATTTTTAAGCACATTAAATCCAACGCCCCACCTCATAGTAACCTCCTTGCATATCATGACGCAAACATTCAATGATTTGAAAAATTAAACCTTTTTGATAGTTTGGAGACCGAGCTTTTGCCGTAGCAGGTAAAACAGCTTGTAATTATTACCTCATTTTACATTTGTGATAAAATTGATAGCTCAACCAAGGTTCCGTAAAAAGTAGTTTGTAAATAATACTGTTTTATTAAAAGACAAATAACTTTCTTTACATCACTTTATTTTATACACAATCTACATGTTTCGTGAACAGTGTTCATATCATCAGTAGTAAATGTACACTGAAGTTACAAATTAAATACAGATCACAGATTAAAATTCCATTGGAAGGGGTAGAAGGAAGGGGGAGGGTAATAGTGGGGGAAGTTTATCAGAATAAAATAAGTAATGCCATCACAAAGTGAAAACCTTTCAGAACAAGTTTTCTTCGAAAAAAGATTATAAATACTGTCTTTTAGTCATAATTTCTACAATAATATGTTAATAATGCATGAAACCCTGTCTAAAAGCTTAATTATTTGTTAATTTTCAAAGTCCTTGATAATGTGAGTTCACTGCTAATAAAATCAGTGCAATCTTGTGCCGGGTAGTGTGCTTAAGTTTTCCACATTATGTCAGCTTTACCTGCGCATGCAGACAGCTGTAATCACCGGCATCGTGAGCACTAATCTCACGTTCTCTTCGAAGTGAAATACCTCCTGAATTGAATATACTCGTTTTTCACTACGTAATATCTTATTAACACTACCAAGGCAGCTTCTGTTTCTGTATCATGTTCATCATGAAGTTGTCGGTTTTATGCTTTAGTTTTTTAGATGTATTTTTTGTATGTAGTTGTATCCTAGAAATGGGGTATGGGGTCCGTCTTAAGTTATTTGAAAGCAAAAATCATAATATATTTGTTATTTTTATTTGAGTTGTTACGAACTGTACCCAACCGTCAGGAGCCAGTGAGACTATGACATCCCCAATTGGCGTATGTTAGGCTAGGTTAGGATGTGTTAGGCTATGTGAGGCTGAAGGCTGGGGGAGAAGAAGGAGATCGGAAAGAGGAAAGTGGGTAAGCATCTGGCTATTTATCTAAATCCTCTTCAAGAAACCACCGAAGGGGGGGTTTATGAATATTTCTACCACTGTGAAATGTGCTGCAAATGACTACATATTATTTTAATTAATAAATTGTGAAATGACGCAAAAAAATCAAATAGAATTTATTTGCGCACGCTTTCTAGCCAAGGATCATAATCACTCAACCACGGAGGCTGTCCATTAGGCCCTTTTTTTCTTTTTTTGTTAAGCATAACGACCGTTCAGTGGTTGAGTGGGCATAGCGCTTGGGTCCCACCCGGGCGTCGCGTGTTCGATTCCTCGGCTGGCTAAGTCCTCCATCACAACACAAGCAATATTTTCGGCTTTCTGTGGTGGTAGTAGGAGATTTTCAAACATTGTTGGGTTATTCGTAACCCGTGAATGTTTGTCTTTCTTTAAAAAAAAAAGTATTTTTAATTGTTTAAAAAAAGAAAAAAAATTATTTAAAAAAAAAAATTATATATATATTTTTTAAATATATTTAAAAAAATAAAATAAACATTTTACGAAAGACAAGAATATTAAGCTTAAAATGTTTAAGACTAAAGTTGAGTTGTACTAAAATACAACCAAGTTAATGCTTTAAGGTTTTTAAAGAATTTATTCACACGAATTTAATATAACCCGAGGTAAATTCACCGCAGTAGACGAACGTGAAACATTCTCCTTGTTTTAAACTGCTGCACTAAAAACTTCGTCACAGTATTTTATATCATCCCTTACCATCCTTAGCTTGCTTGCCTTCCCTAGTTCACATTTCCTACAGTGCTCACAGCTCGCGGCGCGGTATTCTTCAACCGGAATACGTAGCGCCTGTCGTCGTTAAATCCACGGAAAATGTAGCAACTCTCGTCGCAGCCGTAGCTCGTGTACTGTAGTATATAGTCCTACGTGTAGTGTGTTTCCAGCAACACCTGACTGTAATGCCAATTGGCTTGATTCAGCCTGCGTGCCTGCAGATTTGGCTGTGGGCTATGGTGCAAGCTCCGCGTTTATACACAAGTCTTAGCGGGGATTACAGGTTTGGCGAAGACGGATTACGTCGTGAATTATTCAGTGTTTCTGTATCACATTATTTATCACCTCAATTGGAATTTATATATGTGTAGAATCTTAATAAATAAAAACGAATCTTTCTTTGTTTGTCCCTTATACGTTTCTAAACCATTCACCCGATTGCGATGAAACTTTGCGATGAAACACACTCTTCTGTGCATGCCCGCGATGGTTTCTATATGTGTGTCGTTCATTGTAAAAGTTACATATTTTTAAAATACATATTTTTGTGCTAAATGGTGAATCACATTTAGTCGTTTCAAGTTACTAGAAATTATTTTATCTTTGATTTGTATTGAACAATAAAAATACAAGGAGATAATTCACTTTTACAATGAATGACACATATAATGATGAGCTCTGGCGTTATAAAATTATTTTCTACACCATTCATCCGATAGCGTTGAAACTTTGGTAATTTTTTGTGCGCACGCCCGCGAAGATTTCTATTAATGGCGAGCTCTGACGTTATTAAATTATTTCTGATACCATTCATCCGTTTTCGATGAAACTTTGGTGATTTGTTGTTCGCACAACTTCAAAGGTTTCTATTTATAATGATGAGCTCTGGCTTCATGAAATTTGCATACAAAGTTAACTTTAAGTGGCGTGCGAGTTGTTTGAAAAACTTGTGAATTTCATATAGTTCAGCTACAGGGTTGGAAGACGGGAGGGTGAACACTTTCTTTCTTTCAGTGGCTGTGCAATGTATGCCGGGCAGTCACTAGTATCTTATAAAATGTTGATTATATCACGCAGCGATATTATGATCCCGTTAATTTCCTAATTTATATAGCACCGTTATTGTGAAAAATCACATTTGGGGCGCTTTACTTTTCTTTACAACGATGAAATGGGTTTTCACTCTTTTACGTTGAATGATTTTCTAGAGGCATGAATTTAATATTTCCCTCTAATTTCTTTTTTGATTTAAATTTTACGGATATGATTTTCCGATGAGTTTCTCTCTGAATTCTTTTGAGCTTTTAAGTCGTCCTAGTCAGGGGGGTGTTTATTCTAAACTTAAATTCTTCTACTCCCTTAACTCATCCTCATCACAGTATCTAAACTACTTTAAAAAAAATAATTTATCTCTTTATTTTATTACATCCGTTACTCGCTTTAAATAGCATGCAGCATAGCATGATGGTGTGAACCGAATCCTTTCGGAACACCTGCGCCAGGCCAAATTTCTTAGATGTTCTGATATTATGATGTATGTACGGTCCCGCGACATTTCATGCCGCGACCAAGTATCCCCGACAAAATATAATACTGACAAAACATTCGCTAACAAAATATCTACTAAAACCTAACCTCACCTAACGAACAAATGGGACAAAAATAAAGACAATAAATTATTTATTATTATTATGTTAGGTTATTAGATATTTTGTAGATATTTTGTTGGAGGATGTGTTGTCCGTACGACTTTCTTTTGGGAATATTTTTTCGCGGGATGAAAACGCACATTACCATATACATTATACACCTGCCGAAATATTATAAAAAATATGAAATAAAATTTCTTCTTCTAACACAGCAAACTTATTTTGTGGCATCATTTTAATTCAAATTAATAAAATACTTAGTTTTTACCACTTTTATTGTTTATAAAAACCAACATGTTTCGTGATCAATACTCGCTTCTTCAGGGTTTTAATAATACTAATTATAAATAATAGTTAATTATAAATAATAATCTTTATTTAAATTGGACTATCGTAGTTATATTTCGTTTCAGTGTTGTACAGTCTGCACGTGAAAGGACATGTAGATAAGTAATTTAGTCTTCTCTGTTGGAAGGTTTCTTTGAACGGGCTAAGTGGAAAATCCCTGTACAGTCATGTTTACGTGACTTTGGGCGAAAGGTCGACCTCCCAGTTTCCCAGATGTCCCGAGATTTTCGATTATTTCAGGTGTAGGTTATTGATAAAGTTTATTGCAGCTTAGCAAAATATCTCAAATAAATGTTCTCAAAAGCCCTATTACCGCAGTCGTAAAATACGACATCCAGATATTATTATTTTCATCGTTATAGGGTTTTCTAGTAAACGATCCGATCGTTCTTTAATATAATTGTTTTCTAATTTGGGGAGCGGGTATGGTTACCGCTGCTTCGGGAACCATTATCAATATAAATATGATAACCAAAACCTCTGCCTTAGGTCACCCCAGTTGGTTCTCAACGTTTGATGACTTGGCAAGGGTGCCCGGGTTCATGGGGTGAGGTTTCTTGACGGTAGTTGTGCTTGTCTACCTACTACGTGGCGGGCCGGATCAGGAGAGACTGGTAGAGGGAGTTCTTTTGAACTCTCCAGTCGGACTTTCTCGACCCACCGCCTTGCACCACAGAGGGAGGGATGGATTCATACATCTGTCACTTCTGGACACACTGGCCCTTAGATTCCTACTCACCCATCATACCCAATTCCTTTCCGGAACTTCCTCTCTTTTCTCTTCTAAAAAGACGCTCCACAAAGCATACGGCACCTCCAAAGATGGCAGGTGGTTATTAGTAGGCCTGAGAGATATTATTTTCCTCAGGGCCTCGTGTGTGAAACTACTGTAACAAAAAAACATAGTGTGCAATTCACACGCCCTGGAAGTGAAACCTTCAGAAAACTAAACTAGACAAGCGTGAAGAGGCTACGAAGCGGATACCGATTATACTTATCATTCTCTCGCAGGCTAATCCTATAGATGCATGTGTTTGTCTCTTTTTAGTGTCGCTATGTTTCTTTTCATCGAGATTCAAATCACAACGGTGCTAAATAAGTTTTTACCAGGGGGGGGGGGGGGGGGTTACTGAATGTATTTACTCTGTATTTAACTCTGAAATGTATTATTCTGTTTGCATTATTTTAATGAATAAAATGTGAAATAACACGAATGAATCAAATAGAATTTACTTGCGCACGCCGGGATTTGAACACACGTTCTCCAGATTTCTAGCCAATGATAGTAAACACCACGGAGGCCATCCTGTAAATACCTACATGTGATGTTAGGCTCTTCTTATCGTCGCATCGTAAACAATTTTTTTTGGATGATCGTTTTTAGAAAACAAACGCTAGATGGGGATAAACTTTTTAGGACAGTTCGAACCACTAATAAAATTTACCGCATCCCATCCCATTAGGGGCCATCCATACACAACAATATCCCCTTACGCCCCCTCCTTTTTTGCAAACGTAACCCCATTGTGGTATCCCATTACGCCCCCTTCGTCGTGATATCCCGTCTCGCCCCATCCGTTGTGCAAATGTAACCCTATTGTAGAGTTCAAAGGGGGCACTAAAAAATAAAAATATTCTCAAGGCGGTGGGCCAAAAAAGGTTGAGAATCTATGTTCTAATCTGTTCGGGTACCTAGATAATATTTGCCAGGACCATTGAATATAAAATAACTTTTACGTATTTTGTATTCAATGGTATATTTATACAGGGTGTAACACGACGTACACGAGGGATTCTAATCAGCGATTCCTGAACATATTTGGAGTAAAAAATGTAGTTGTCATTTTGGTGTCCGATGTTTTTTTCTATTCAAAACAAAAAATATGTTCTTCAATCACACGTCGCTGCTACTGTTCCAATCGCTATGGGATATATCCCGTCGTGATGTGTTTGAGCGATACGCGCTGTTTCGTGTGGTAATATGCTGTTAGAACGAGACGCAACGCTTATCAGGTGTCCGCTAGTCTATAAACGCGCAACTCTTCTATCTAGTCAGTTGCGGCGTGTGATGGAAAATTATTTTGAATGTTTTAATAGAAAAAAAATGCCATCGAACAGCAAAATGACATCTACATTTTTACTTCAAGTATGCTTAGGAATCGCATGATAAAATCCCTCGGGTACGTCCTGTTACACCCTGTGTATAGAGTTGTGTAGCTTTGTATCCCTTCCGACCTTCTCTACGAGGAAATTCTGTGATTGCGTAGTTAGTTATGTGTAAAAATAAATGCTTGGGGATTTTATTTATTTATTTTTATTAAATGTGTGCAAGTGTCATTATGTCTTGTTAGGTTGATATTAGTTCCTAGCAGGCAGGTTGCCTGCTGTAAGGAATAACATGCTCGTGTAAACGTCAAATAAATATTGCGCTGTACAAAAAGTATTGTTTTTATTATTAAAACTTTCTACTAAGAGTTTTTCTAGTTTTGCGAATGGTTTCCCATGAGCTATCTATCAATTTTCCCTAAGTAGGTACTATTTTTTTTAATCAGAAGATTTTTTCCATATTTATTTCGTAATAATATTCATATCACATTCGCACGTAAACATTCTGAAACGATATTACCGTTTTATTAAGTTAATAGGTTTCCTGTCTTTCATTTCCAACCCCGTGCGACATGTCACTAACTTCTGTCACAGGAGGAGAGGGGTCTTACGGCTCACGGGCTAACGGAGATATACCCGCCCCTGCCCGGGCTCATGTCTCCCCGCCCCGCATTGGTATTCTTGACACATATTTAAAATCCAGCAATTTGAACGTCAGAACCGTTTAGCGAATTAGTATTCTCGTCCTAGCTCCCCATTCTATTACACCATTTGGTCGTGTTTTTTCATGGTGATGACGTGCAGCGCCTCATATTACCTCCATTACACAAAGGTGGCGATTTTGCCACAAATGGTGGTCTAATGGTTATTTGATCGCGGCGTTTTGTTGATCGTTTGGGGGTTGTCATTCCGAATTAATGACATATCTCCAATATTTATGCGTTCTTCGGGTTGAACAGTAAACATGGCACCTATTTTTATGGCGATGCTCTCTACATAGAAACGATTAAAGAATAAATATGATGACTACACCATCAGTACTGTACACTTTCCGGTGGGGAATTTGTTTATTTATTTGGTACTGTAAATGTTTACCTTACATACTTCAATTGTAATTAAAAGTTTTGTGGTTGAAAGATGTAAATAAATCTTTGGATGAACATGTTGTATTTTTAATTAATTACTAATGTCTACAATCAAGAAAATAACTGTTTATTTTCCACATACAGACAGCGTTAATACCGTAAACATTAAAGCCATATCCTTTGCCAAACCACAGCTCATTATCTTTGATACGTATTCCGAATAATTATCGGCCGCCTCCTCTCATTCCTGCCACAATTTCCTCACCAGCGCGCAAGTCAATCAGGCGGCCGGAGACCCCTAACCTAACAAATTGTGCTTTGTTCTTCGCCGCTCCTCTCAATTTGTCCTGATGTGCACTCCGCTCGAAGGGACCTCCGGCGTTGCTAAAATGCAAATGAGGACCCCTGTAAGTATGCAGATTTAGTGGCAGCTTTGTCGCGGCCGCTGATGACGACCACTGAGGTATGGTGACAGGGTTGAGGACGAAGGGGAGGAGTTGGAAAGGGGGAGGGTCCTGCAGCTTGGGCTAACTTTATTATTGTGTTTGGCCGGTTATCCTCTACCGGCCAGTTATATTATACTTGTTCGAGACAGTTTTTAGCCCTGCACTACAACACCGCTGCAGTTAGTTAGTTGCCAGGCGGTGGGCAAATTAAATCTCACTGAGATTGTGTAAAAAAGCTGCCGTAGAGCGTGAGCATAGTTTTTATAAATTTGTTAATATTAATCATGCTCAAACCTCTAGCCAAAAATATTTGTTGACGTTGAACTCTAATTATTGTAATAAGACTAACAAATAAGATTGTTTTCTCTCTTCAGGAGTCGTATTTCTGATAGAAGGTGGTTTCCCAATACATAAAAGCTTTTATCTTTTTTATGATTTTCTATTGTGTTTTTCGAGGGATTTCCGTACATTTAAAGAGGCTGTGTAAAACAGCGTAGGCGGGAACAGGAGAGACGATGTCTTTTAGACGCTATATCATAATGAATCTCTGAGAACAATGTTTTGAATTTCAAAAGACGATAGAGACATAAAATCTTAATTACACATAACTTTTGTCTCGTTCCCTTAACGAACCGCGCTTTGCATCCAAGTGATACAAATAATAATTATGTCTTGTTTAAATTACGTTTAGACAAAGACAAACCTTGGTGAATTCTCGTCAAAATCCAATGAACAGTTTAATTTACTTTTTATTTAAAACAACACTTTACCATCTTCTCGTAAAGTTTGATTTATACTGGCAAATTCGTTTAGACTGTATTTTAGTACTGACGAATTATCTCAGACGAGACGTCTTTTCGATTTTTTTGTTTTTAACATTTTTAGTAGTCAACTTTACGGATATTAAATAAAGTCAAATGGAAATAGGGCGTATCTTTTTCAAAATTGTTCAGGAGAATCAAAATAAGATTTCAATCGAGTTCTTTAACCGACATATTTGGCCATTTTTCTCGTTTTAAACGAATTTATGTAGCCGCCAAGGTGTTGTCTTTAAAGTTTTCAAACATACGTGTTCAGTTTTTAATGTTACTTAGTAGATTTTTGTTAAAATATTGCAAATCGACTTTTATTGTATGGGTGTTTAAAATAAAGAATTTCGGAGTGGATGTCCAGAATAGTTCACAGGGATAACATTTTCGATAATACACCTCACAATAAGCATTAAAAAAATTTGGCTCATTTAAATCTGTCTGAAGATATTTTTTGAAAGACCGACTTCTACATTAACACCATTACTGAGGGAACGGATCTTATAGATCTAAAATATAGAAGTCGGAATCTGCTCTTGGTTTTTCTGGTCAACTGCAGATGGCTGTTTTAAAATATTTAATGTGGGCTACTGATAGATGTATCATTTTGCCACAGTAAAAATACGAGCATTCAAAGAAACCTTGAAAATTGAAAAACTTGCAGGCGGGTGCTTTTGCCGTATGACTACCGAAATATGAATGTGTATCTTACATTAGTCTTATTATTTCTTCTTCGAGTCAAGTTTAATAGAACATAATATTATTAAAATTTAAACATGATTTTAATTATGTTGGCTTTTCGTCCATTTGAAATCCAAACGTAAACTTATTCTAACTTTGTATAATCCTTTTTATTCTGTAGTGATTTATCTTCTGAACTTCTGCCGACTTTTTATTGATCTTTTTGAATGTTCAGTCATTAACGAAGAATTTAATGGCCTAAATTAGATTTAAAAAAATTCTGTGTTTAAATACATTTCCGTATAATTTTTTCCGATGAGAGTTGAATTTTCTTTGTACAAAACCAACTCCATTGTAGCTGTGTTTTTTGAGTATCGAAGTTTGTTCCCCAGATGATACTTTTTCTAGTTTTTGTTTCTTTAACACTTATAATTTTTTATCGGCTCTACAAACTATTATTGTTTGCCACGTTATCAAATTACTAAAAAAAATTGTTTTCTTTATCTAACGATATTTTCGTGCAGGTTTTTTTCTCAGTGTCAAGGGACAGCTTTGAAACTATTTTTTTAGTAGATCATATAAGCTGAAAATTACATTATTTTCGTTTCTTTTTGCTGTTTGGATTTGGAAACACCACCTTTTCTAAAACAATATTTTTTTCTTGTGAAGCTAGTGTAATAGGGTATATATTATACAAAGACCATATTATTTTTTTTATTTGTTGAGATTGTTGAAATTACATGCATAAATTTTGAAATTATTAATTCATTAATAATTTTCGTTCCAGCCGTAATGGTAACCCCTAGATGTTCAGTCACCTGATTTTATTTATTTGAATACGGACTATTGTAATTTTTTTGCATTAGGTACCTATTACCAACATACATATTTACATTTATTTGGTGTTTGCTCTTTTGGATGAGCTGGTTCACCAAGTAAACTTATATTCGATTGGTAATTAAATAATAATATCTACTCCTGTAGGTAGAATTTATACTGTTATTATTAACACTATGATTCAAAGTTCCTTTCAGGAAGAAAATGATAAGAAGACGAGATACAAAGAGCAGATACGCCCTTTGATATGTCGTATCGTTCTAACTCATTCATACAAGAATGTCTCTTTCATACCTTTAGACATACGTTCTTCACAATATATATAACACAAAATTAGAAAAATAGAAATGACAGGAAATGTATGGAAGTACCTTTTTTTAAAGAAAGACAAACATTCCCGGGTTACGAATAACCCAAAAATGTTTGAAAATCTCCTACTACCACCACAGAAAGCCGAAAATGTTGCTTGTGTTGTGATAGAGGACTTAGCCAGCCGAGGAATCGAACATGCGACGCCCAGGTGGGATCCAAGCGCTATACCCACTCAACCATTGACCACATATACATACATTTTAGGTTGTTTATGCATTTATTATCATTACATCTTACTTCATTATTACAAATAAAACCAATGAAAATATATTTTGTTATAGATAAATAAAAAAAATAAAAAATAAAAAAAATGTTTTTGTTCTAATTCGTAGAACTCCTTTTTTAATGTAATTTAACCACTCGGAACATTAGAGCGTCAAAATCACATTTAATAACGTTGTTATTAAGTTCTGCCAGTATTTTAGTTTTTTACTAATGTGACAGCTGTCTCAGCGTTCTAGCCCATTTTTAAACTGTGGTTAAACCACGCTGAGACGATTTATTTATAGGATTCTACACACATAGATCCCACAGAATAGAGAATCTATTGTCACAATTATTTTCTTAGTAAATCAGTTTAACCGGTAATAAATCATTTTAGGCACCATAAAAATTGAAATTGGGTAAATAGAATCAAATAAATAAGTCGTCTTAAAATGGCTAGCCACAGTTTGAAAATTGCCTTGAACGCCGAAACAGCTGTAACAATAATAAATAAATAAACCTTTTTTCTTGAAGTTTGTCATAAAAGAGATATATATTAATTGGAATTACCCGTTACTACTGTATTTATGAATGCATTTACTGCTGATAAATTCGGAAAATTAGTAAATTATATCTATTTTGAACGTTCATTTAATATTAAGTTATTTACTGCAAATACACACTGAATGGACGAACGGCTTAGAATAATTCCGTGTAGTAAATTGGATTTACCCGTTTCTACTGTTTTTATCAATGCAATAATACTGGTGATAAATTCGGATATTTGTTAAATTATATCTATTTTAAATGTTGATTTAATATTAAATTATTTTCTCCAAATACACACTGAATGGACGAACGGCTTAGAACCGGAATAATTCCGTGTAGTATAAATATTAAAGAGCAGCTCTGTAAAAGGAATTCCGCGTCAGTTGTGCATTATTCTTGCCGGCTCGTGGGTGGGTGGCGCTGGCAAGTGGGGTGGGTGGTTGGTAATGCTAATGGCGAGCTAAATTCGGGTCTTCGCTCCGAATCACCTGCTCTGCAAGTCTGATTCGCCGCGTCTGTGATTCCTCTCTTTATTGGCCCCGCCCGCCGCCATCCTCCGAATAAACCGAGGATTTTTGCATTAGGACCACCAACAAATAACCAACGGGAGTCCCCGACTCCTAAATGATTCGATGCGAACGAATTTACGATCGAACCCCGTTTGCTCACTCTTTACGAGCGCACGTAAAACCCGCACTTAAATTTTAGCGGTCTGCTTATATTCTCGTGTGATATTCATTACGCATTTACGCTAAACTGACAATTAACATACAGTGTATTTTTTAATTATATCACCATCGTTCAATTTAATCAATTTTGAAAGGACTCGTAAGGAACACTATAGGATTAATTTTAAGCTTATTATAATTAAGCGCATTTGAAGTGAAATATCACAAAACTGCGCTATATAATGCAAAAATGAGATCCCTGAGGCGAATGTGTGGTAAAACCATGTACGATCGTGAGAGAAACGTGGATATCCGCAAAGAATGCAAGGCTGGTTTAAGCGTGATGTGTAAGATTAAGAAAGGGACTCTCCGATGTTTTGGGCATGTAGAGCGAATGAACGAGGAAAGGAGTGTAAGGAGAATATATGATTCAAATGTGAATGGTAGAAGAAGTCGGGGACGCCCGAGGAAGACATGGCACGACCAAGTGAATCAGATACTTGAGTCGGGCCATGTGAAGAGTCGGAATAATAGAAGAGCATGTATGAGACGATGTATGAATGTGCACGAGGCAAAGAGTGTGTGCCAAGATCGAGTTGTGTGGCGGTCCGTCCTCTCTGCCTACCCCTGCGGGGAAACGGCGTGATGGTTAGTTAGTTAGTTATTATTATTATTATTATTATTATATCGTTCAACTCGTATCAATGTCTCGTAAGAGATTATTTTGTTTTTATTAATGGTTTTTGCGTTTAATTCGCAGAACTCCATTTCAATTTAAAATATTAATTAAAATTAATTTAATAATGTTATTATTAAGTTCTACAAATATCTTAATTTTAATTTTTGTGATAGCTGTTTCGGCTTACAAGGCTATTTTCAAACTGTTGTTTAAGACGATTTAGTTATACGATTATAAATTTCAATTTTTTGAAGGAAAATCAATTTAGACACCTTCTAAAATTTTTAATTTACAATCGTACAAGTAAGTAGTCTCAAAATGTTTTAACCTCAGTTTTAAAATGGCTTTGTAAGCTGATACAGCTGTCACAAACAGAAAAACTGAAATATCTGCAGAACTTTATAATAACATTATTAAATAAAATAAATTGTTTTTCACTAAAATTCATTAATAAGACTACTTGTCTTTTATGAAAAAAGCTCACCAAAGCACTCTTTACTAAAGAAATCGCTTGATATTTTTTTCGTTTATTAATATTATGTAATACGTATTATGTCGTTTCAATATGGCGTTTTGTAGAAAATCTTCTCGGCGTAAATACGAAATTCACTCCCTCTACTTTATTACGTTCCTTATTGTTTTCGTTTACCTCGTCGTAAATTATTGTTTAATATCATATAGAGAAGTTTGCGACATAAGAAGCTTGTTTATTCTCATCCCTCTGAAGCTTTATTAATTAACGCGATACATTATTTCGCACTTCGATGAGTTAGAGCCCGCTTAATATTATATAGGATGGGCCATAAACATTAGCACTTTTGATTTAATCATGAAAAAAATACAGATTTTATTTAAATAAATGATTATTTATTAGATCAAAAATATCCTGGAAAATCATTTCGTCAAAATGACCGCCATTTCGCCGCTGGCATTCCTCAAATCAGGCCCTTAGATTTTCGAGAATTTTTCGACACATATCTCGGGGTATGTTGATCATTCCTTCATGGATGTTCTCCTTTAATTTGAGTATGGTCGCTGGTTTATTTACGTAGACTCGGCTTGTAAGATAAAATATATATACACAAATATATCCCATTAAAAAAAATCAGCTGGGGTTAGATCGGGCTGCGGGGAGGCCATGCAATATTTACTCTGCCCGAGATCAGTTCGTTAGGGAAAATTTGTTTAACCAATTTCTTTTGCTCCACGGTCGCCCTGTTTGTTTTACGCCGGTTTCTTTGAAATTATTAAAACAAGATTTAATTAAATTAACACTTGGGCACTGATTAATACTCTGTAATTGGTGATGCAAAGGAAATAGGTGGCATTGTTTTGTAAAACATAATTGAATCATTGTTTTTGTAAAAATGTTTTACCCAGAAAGCGCGTTGGCCTCCCGTAAAGCGATCCATTATGGATAAATTTCCAAGAAGCGAGGAGGTAACCTCGCTCTCTTCCCCTGTTCGGAATCCCCGCTAGCACGATTACAAAAGTGCAAATGCTTATGGCCCACCCTATATCAGGCGTTTCTCTCCCTTGTGTTCGCGCTGGTAGGCTGCCATTGTCACTATTTATTTCATTTTATTTCTAGATTATTTATAATCAAGCTCAAATTTATAAATAATACCTGTATCATTTTTTGAAGCTTTATTTGAATTTCCAGCGAATTAAATTACCTAATTTAATTAATGATATTATATAATATATCCTCGTGGACAAACCCACGTTTTACCAGCGCTGTTGATTGTTTAAAAGCAATATATTTTTCATTTCCGCGTTATTTTGTTTTCTCTTTTTCATCAGCTCTTTGCCCTAATGAAAAACAACAAAAAATCACATATTGAAATCGCAGCTGTATGTTTTGTTTACACGGCACAAATATGATCAGTTTACGATTTATATAATTTGTTTAATTGTGAGTTTATCGTACTGCACGCCGTAAAAGAGCAAAATTTCGCCTATTAGTGAAAAAATATATCACTGTATAGGGACAAAAGAAACCCGTTTAATCACAGGAAACCAAATTTGTCCCAGCTCACTTAGGTCTCATTTAAATTGCTCTATCTTCCTTACTATCATAGTGAGAAACATGATCTTAACGGTGTTGGAAAGAGAAAACACCACGTTTATATTCAAGTCTAAAAATAACCTCAAATACTTAAACTTTTATGAAACCAAGATTTTGAAACTTTTGAATTTTTTTATTAATTATTTTTACATAGAACGGCAAAAAAGTGAGTTGACAAAAACGTTTATATGTGGTTTTAGTTTTTTTCGTTTTTTAAGTAATGTTAGTTAGAAAAAACGTTAAGTGAGCCATTTTTCAAACCATTTTTGTATTTGCATGCAAAAATTTTATATTTAAAATATATGTGTTAATTTAAAATTACAAAATTTTAAAGCGTATTTCATCACCTTTTAAAAACAGTTTTTAGTTTTCGTATACGTTTAGAAATAATCCATTTATTTGGATTTTATTGCAATGCGGAAATATTTTGACCATCTGAAAAATACGGCAGATTTCTGAAGGGTTAGGTTAGGTTGGGTTAACTTAACTAATATCTTAGTTAATTAATTTTGCGACATTACAAGATTTTCAGGATCTTGATTGATGTCCCGCTGTTGCCATGCAGAATAAATATGTTCTGCAGTACGAAAGAAGAATTGTGTTTGTATTTTCCCACGTATTCCCATCATCCCCGATCTCCTTAGTTCCAGAATTCCGATCGCATACTTTCTCCCCGAAAGCTATTAAGCGACTTATTAAGGGATCAATCTCAATATGTGGTGGGAAGGCGGCGAAGAGGATTCGCCCCCAATAATTCACCGGGGTATTTGTTTGGACGGGTAAAAGCACAGAGAAATATTGTAGTTAGCGTATTATTATATGATTTATATTATTTATCATCATCAATTCGCCTATTTTGGATTTGGTACGTGATCTACGCCGACTGGTTGGAAGCGGGTGCAGTGTTTCCTGTTTCCGTTTCCCCTTTTCCCGGCTCGGCTTGTCTTTGAAAAAACCAAGATAGTTATTTTCATAAATGAGTATATTTTTGCTTTCCTGTATTTTTAAATTAATTCTCAGTATTGCAATTCTTAAGAAGTCTCCATTTGGTAATTTTGATCGCCTGTCGACATAAAGCAGTCATGATCAATATTTTTTAACCGGGGGGCCAATGTAGTCATTTTCAATTAAATTGAAAATGACAAACTTGGCCCAAATTTTGATCGCGGGCTTCAAGGGATAGTGAATATGTCTATAAATCTAATTTAACTTTATCACAGTACCTACTCACACAGGTACATTACTTACATACAGCGTGCTTCGTTTAGACCAGTGGTTTCCAAAGTGGTCCGTACGGAACCCCAGTGGTCCTCAGGATCATTCAGAGGGTCCTGGAAAATAAAAATTGATTTAAGGGACCCTGAATGTGGTCAGGGGGTCCGCGGCAAGGTTTTGACATATTTTTATTCATATGGAAGTTTCTTCGGGGGAGGGGCGTAGTGGGATGGGATGATGTTTCGCCCCACCCCATCCTACCTCGTTCCACCCCATATCCCATTTCGCCCCTCCGTTGTGGTAAATTTGCCGTCCCACCCCCCATTCGGTGCGAGGGCCAAAAGAATTTGAGAACCACTGGTTTAAACGTTACTAAATTTAAAAAAAAAACAAGTAAAGATTATTTCACAATTCAGTTTGAAGCCAAAGCTTGTTGAAGTCGGTTACACAAAATGTCTTTTGGCATTCCGAATATTGTGTTAGTTAAAACCCTTTTTACTCGCCTTTCTTTTTCACCCTGATTTATCACCCTACCTGAGTTTTGTATCTACCCCGTTGAAGCCATTAGAAAATATCAACTTCATCCTTATTTTATTTTTAGAGTTATAATTATTCAAATGTTACGCTGTTATTTAATTAATATTTGTTTTGTTTTTGTTGCAGGTATGTATTCAGGCCATTATTCCCAAGTTATACAGCCGGGCTCAGGTAAATTATTTGATTTGACACTTTTTGTGTTCCTTTTTAATTAACTCCCCCTCCCCCGCCACGTGCCCCACTGCCCTCGTCCTTGACATTTTCCATTATTAATTTCCGCAATTGTGCGAGGGAATAATCATCTGTTCTTCCCCTTTTCAATTTAAATAAATGTAAATTATATAATAATTTTGGAACCCAGGAAATACTTAAAGGTTTCAAATGGCCTAATGGGGTGCGAAAGAAACGAGTTATAATGGTAATTAATTATGTTAATTTATTATGTAGCCAAATATAATGTTCTGATTTAGGTTGATAGGTATTACATAAATACAAGTATGTATAAATGGATTTATGTATTTTGGATTTGTTATTCAGTGAAGATTTAAAGTACCTAGATATAATTATTTTACAAGCGATATAGTAGGTAGGTACTATTATTTTATTAATGAATGTAATTCTTTATTTGACATGTGTATTTACTTTGTTAAAACATTCGACAGAGTCAAATAGATGTAGTAATTTTTCAAGTTTAATAACGTTCGAACGGTAAATTTCTTGAAAGGCAATGATGCTGAGGCAGATACATATTTCTTTTAAAATATTTACAAGTTTACAAATCCTGCAATTATTATAATATTCCTACAATTATAGATAATATATTTTAAGATATTTTGTTTGGTTGGGCGCCGGTACCCATAACCTCCTCTTAAATTATTACAATTAGGAGGTTCTGATTGGTTTATATTATGTTTGTGTACGACAGACATTTCGGCGAACCAAGCCAGCGGCTGCGAAATAGTATTAGTCGACGAATCCTTCATACCGTCTCATAAAATGTGCGTAAAGTTTTAAGTTTATATTCTTATTGCCCTATTATATAACTCCTGGTATCTAGGTCAAGGGCGAAGCACCACTGGCGAAAAGGTTGAACAGAACATGCGGCACCACACTGACCAGTGGTTTGTGTATTCGTGTTGTTTACGGTTGCATCTTGTTTCCCCGCCAGGTGAGATTCTTATAGGTAATTGAATCAATAACAACCGTCCAATTATTCGTCAGGCTAACTGGCAAAAGTCCTTCAGTAGTCTTCTCTCCTATGGGGGTGAATTATCCCACAGAAGCGAGCTCACTTTCCCCGCAGAATATACTGGGGCAAACACTTAACCAAACGACCGGAGATTAAATGGAGACTAATAGCAAGAAAATGTGCTTTTTGCGAGATTACGCTCTGGCTTTGTAGGTAATGTATGTATCCCGCTCGAGAATGGTGGCCGCCCGACTATACCTGCCGTGGTATGGAGGCCGCACAGGTGAAACAAAAAAGCTCATATTTTTAACCACTGCAAAAATACTGTTATGAGTGTAAGTTGGTGCTCATGCGGTTTGTGGTGTGTAGTTTATTCACATGGAATAATTAATTAAAACGGCTGAGCATTTTAGTAATATCATTTTGATACATGGGTTTAGTTGTTTACCTGCCATTGACTAGTTTTATAGGGCCTTCCTACAAAGTACCACGCATTAAAATATAACGCATGGATTGTCTTTACTTGTGTTTAGTTCATTTAATTATGAGGCGATCCGAAAACAATCAAAAGCTAATGTAAGCTTAACGAACAAAATTTAATAAATGAGAGGCTTTGGTGATTTTTACATTAAGACCGGTTGGATGAAGAATCTGGTGTAAGGATATTTAATAAGATACACTAGTTGATAAAATTCAGCGAAGTAGTGAATGTCCCTCGAAGACGTGGCACGATGAAGTAAAAAAGTAAAATAATTTAATATTTTTAAAATTATACCTAATCATTTAATAATTTTAAGTCCAGTCATACCAAGAAACCAAAAATAGTTTCAAATTAATAAATTACTTTGTTTTTACCACTATAATTGATTATAAAAAACCGACATCTTTCGTAAGCCAAGCTTACTTCATCAGGGTTTTAATAATACTAATTTTTAAAAATAGACATAGAACATGGTGTCAATAGAGAAATAACAAACATAGAAAGAATAATTTGTATAAGATAATATATTATGCAGATTCACCGGAGGTGGCAGAGTGTTCAGAGGCATTTTCACCAAATTTTATCCGCATTTTTATAATTTGTATGCATATTTTATGCTTCAATGCAGACGTACTTGGACTAACTACCGTAATATGTATCCAAATTATTGCCCTAATAAAGGGTAACAATGTGGATTCTTCAGTGGATATCTTCAATTTATTACTTTAAAAATGCAAAAGATTGTTGCTCTGGCAGTTCAGTTATGTGCAAAATTGAAAAGAAAACATTGAACGAATAATATAATTGTTTACAATAAACTACTGTAAAAGCCCTTAAAAACGGCTTAAAAAATATATATGTACGAGTATATATATATGGTCACGTTATAGTGTTATCTTCTTCTTTAATATTTTTTTTATTAAAAAAAAATAAATGTAGGTTCCACCTATGTACTTGACTGACTAAATAAAATAAATTAATACATTTGCGTGCTAAAAATATATAACTTTTCCATATTCTATAACATATAACTATCAAAAATCCAATAAAAATCGTGGGGCATGTCAAAAAAGCAATATACGAAAATGCCTAAATACGAATGAAACAGTGTGTCAAGATCGAACTGTTGGATGTGTAGCGTCTCATACTTGCTGCCTAAATGTATGCGTTTTTTGCTGAGAATTTTTTTTTATGGTTAATTACTTAGTTTAGTTTTTACTTACATGTTACGTCTACCATCTGCTCAACATCCGAGTATTAGATAATTATATTATACTATAATCAGTATAATTTGTTTGTCCTCTTTGAATGTCGTTTGGTCATTTCGGAAGATAACATCTTATTATTCTACGTAGGTGAGGCGCAACTATCTCGTCTCGTAAAAGCCGCAACGGTTCAATTCATATCGTCATCAGCCGTTATTTCGTGTTCTTACAATATTTTTTATCATTCAAATTTCTTGTTTGTCGCAAGCATGTTATTTTATCAGTGATACAACTATGTAGGTAGGAAGGTATACAATTTTTTTTTATATAATTAGGGTAATTCTAATGCTTTCTCCATTTACAATATTTTATTTTATTTTAATTTTAGTCGAAATCGTTGATATTACGAGAACTAACGCATACCTCTGAAAAATCACGGGATATTATAATTGTAGGATTTGTGAAGCTGAAAGTTTATATGTAAAGAGACAAGGACAATTGACCGGTAATTAGCTGAGTTGACATCGCGTTTGGGTCCCACCAGTGCATCTCGTGTTCGATTCCTCGGCTAAGTCCTGCTTCCTGGCTAAGTCCTATTTTCCACTTAACTCTGTGGTAGTAGTAGGAGATTTTCAAATATTGTTAGGTTATGCGTAACCCGGGAATGTTTATCTTTCTTTAAAAAAGAAAAAAAAACTGCAAAATGAGCAAGATAAATATTCGCGAAATAAACTAATTTGTATTATACAGATACTTTATCGCTTGTTTGAATCCTTGACGCAATCAGTTTATATTTTAAAAATAAATTCACAACATTTGTCAAATTGAAATTTAATTTATTTTAAAATTATTCTTGTTTT
Source organism: Limnephilus lunatus (assembly GCA_917563855.2). Classification (NCBI taxonomy): domain Eukaryota; kingdom Metazoa; phylum Arthropoda; class Insecta; order Trichoptera; family Limnephilidae; genus Limnephilus; species Limnephilus lunatus. Next base: position 78,376,929 of record OU830600.1, read on the forward strand.
GTCTTAATCTTCTACATTCATACTTGAATTGTATAATTTAAAAAAAATACTGATTTTATTTTTAACTGTCATTTTCATAATATTATGTAAACAAAACCTAGCTAACAACCACTCTGTAAATTCATCTCAACACAGGCGTTCCACCCTTAGTGAGATGGGCAATAGGTACTTACGTCATTACTGTAATCAAATTTAATAATGAATTAAATAAAAAATTTAAATCCGAATTCATTGAACCAGAGTTACGATCGCTCACATATTTTTGATGATGAAAAATTATGTTGCCTTTGACCTTTTGGCATTATATTATAATTCTGCAAGTTCACGCGAATAGTGAAAACCCCTTTTAACATAATTTTAGAGAAATAGTTTTCGTCAGTCATTCAAGTGCGGCGAATCCTTTGCTTTCAGCGCGGCAGGTCCGTGCCACCGGCAGCACCTCTTTGGGAGGCACGGCCGCGGCGTCACTCCAAACATTAATCATTTAAAATGGGCGGCGAAAGCCTCTTCTTTTGTGCCGGACCTCACGGCACTGCGTTAAATATTACAATAATTTAAGCCTTTCATCCCTCACTCGGAAACAGATTGTGAAAATTTCAAAAGTACCCACGCTTCACAATGAGCGGAATTCAAAGCGCCGGCCAAAAAATCTCGGGATACTGAATTTTTTTTTCAGAATACTAATCATGTTGTATTACCCTTTCTTCCCTTTATGGATATTATGCCATGTGCATGAGGTTGCTTTTTGTACAAGTGTTCTTTGTTTATAAGTGACGCCATCATTGTATTTTTTTGGTTACTTACGTATTTTTTAAAATATATAATATCTGTTTCATAATGCTTAAAGTGCTTAAATAATAAGAACAAAGTTAAATATGTCGATCTTTACTAATGTCACCATTTTCTAGAGTAATAACGTACGATGAATCTGGCTATATTGTCTTGCATGTTAGAACTTTTGAATGACATACTCGTACTTGAAAAAAATCGACGTTGTTTCTATTAAGGGGAATGGCTACGCGACCTTTTTCATACAAAACTTAATTTTGGATTTGGTTTGAAAATTCCCGAGCAAACTGAATAATTATTTTGTTATCCAAAAGGTATTGCAAATGTACGGGTTTGTGCTATTTTATTTATTTTTCTTTTAAAATATAGGTTATTAAAGAAATCTCTTTTTCATGATTTTAGAGGTAACTTTGGCATTGTTTGTGAGTTAATTATATCTAATTATTAAAAAATTGTCTTACCCTACCTACTGAGTTAATATAATGAAAAATAATAGATAAAAATGTACAGCATTTCTTTGGATAGAAATTTTAAAATATGTGCGACAAATTTGTTTTAACATGTTGCAATTTGCATTTACGCCCATCGAAAGCTGTTTAATAATTTTTATTTTATATTTCATCTTATTTCTACAGTAAATAAAACTATTTTTTCAAATAATTAACATTAACTCACAAATAATTGCCAAAATCGCCTCTAAAATCGTGAAAAGTTGATTACTTTGATAACATATATTTTATAAACATAAATAAATAAAATAGCACACATCCGTACTAGATATTTTCTACCTTTTGGTTAAAAAAAATTTCAGTTTGGTTAAGTCTCAAATTCAAAATTAAGTTTGATATGAAAAGGATTGCGCAGCCCGTAACACTTGGCCAGAGAATTGTTGAATTATTTTAAGATTCATGTAGCTAAGGTTCAAGGAGCTCTCTGCATTGTGAAAGTTTTCGCAGGTTGAAAGGCCTATTTTCATGCAAAAATGTAAGTTCGTGTCCCTGTCAAAGTTTTGACAGGTTCGTTTTAGAATAACTTTATTCTGAGCACGTGTAATATTGTCCCAAAAATTTTCTCATATTTCTTTTATATACTTATGTATTGCTTCAATGAATATTTTTGCCCAGTAATTTCATTTAAAAAAAAACTTTGAGATTTAATTATTGAAGCGGAATCTTGAAAGTGAAAATTAACCCACTTCCCTGGCACTCATGCGCAGTGCGCACGTATGCTTTTTTCTGAAAATGTGTGACATTATATTTAAAAAATATACAGCAGAACATACAATATAATCATCGGTAATATTCAATTAGGATTTAGTTCAGTTTTTAGCGGTGTTGACTCCAGTCACTGGGAGGAAGGTTCAATCCTCAGTCAAACCATTTTTTTAAGTCTTAAGACATTTTAAAATTCACAGCAGTTTAATAACCTATTCCTGGGAAGGAAGGCTCAGTCCTCAGTCAAAAAAAAATCTTTGAAATTGGCTACCAGCCAGCCCAAAAGATGGGGCAACTAGGTCGAAAGTTGAAAATCGATGATTTATTGTAAAATATAACTCTGCTTTTGACGGATTGTTTTTATCAAGTATTTAAGAGCTCAAATGTTTGATAAAAGTAATGCTTAAATATTTCTGATTACCTTCAACCTTCTCTTATTCTCTGTGCTTGTTCAAATCGTTTTCACGCCGATATCGCTTATTATATCCCTACAGTTTACTCCTGTATCTGGAACTCCCCCTGGAACTGATTTCTCTATTCTTAGCGATCTGGTGCAGCAAGTGGAATGTCTAAATAGTCGGAGGTGACCCGTGACAGTAGGCTTTGATGCACCTCACTGATTTCGAGCTTCATTATTATTACTCCAACCTCGCCTTTTAAACCCTTCGTTATCTTTTCCCTGTGCTGCGGATCGCTGAGATCGTGCAAGCTCAGTGCATGTTAGTTTATATTCTTGTATGTGTGATTCTGTCGCTGAGACGCCCGTCGTAACATTTTTTTTTTAAATAGGCAATTCACCCTAAAGAGAGTGCTTTGTGAACATTTCTTTTGATTATTGTATGTTTATGTTATAATTTTTAAGACTTCACACGTAACCACAATATAAATCAAGCAGAACTTAAAATACAATTGCAGAAATTAATATAACTATCGTTTCTTCGCAGGAATGGGTAGAGAGGGTGAAACGCAACACAGCTCTCTCTCTCTCTCTTGGCACACACTCCTTGCGTAATTCGCATTCGTACAACTTCTCAAACGTGTTATTTTGTTATTCTGATTCGAATCCAGTATTTGATTTAGAAATGAAAAAGCAGTAAAAATTATATAGTATTGCTCAAAGATAGGTGCCCACATATCTGACAACATTGCCTGGAGATGTCCTTGACAAATATGAAAAGAAATTTTAATTTACACCATACCATTACGCTATTTTCATGATGGTTCCCGCGGAGAGTACATAGGTACGACGTGTTTCTCTGTTAGCGTTGTCGCCATTCTTTCTTAGACAAGTGTGCAATTTCTTCAAATTCTTTATCTTTACAGTTCTCGGAAGTTTTTCCGCTCCGAAATTGGCCCATTGTTTGGTTTCTCTTTTTTACATGCCTCGGGCAGCGATTTTGCCTTTTTAAAATACTGGCACTCGTCTTAATAAGGAAGCCAGTACTTTAGAAGGAACCCGTCACGAAGCGTATCTGCATTGTACGTTTAATTTAGCTGGCGCTAAGTTTTTCCCCCATCATCAACAAACACATCCCATAAATTCCGGGCCTCTTTAAAGTTTCCCTCTTAGATATTTCCTCCTTGTACTCTTACCCTGGTCGCGTGGTTCATGGCTGATGAGGGTAATTCCCCGTTACTATGGTCGCCTTTTGTTAATGTTTTATCTTTGTGCCTTCTAATACCGCAAGTGCGAGAAACTTTTAGAACTATAAGTTGGATTAGTTGCTCATAGAACCCGTATTTTGGCTATTTGATAATACTTTGATAATTCACTTATTTCTGTATTCTCTGTTTGTTTATTTATCCATTTTAGATGTTTCTTAATCAGGGTAGAATGGCCAGTCAGTAAGTATCATGATATAAGTAATTTTAACTATTTTAATAGTGCCCATCTGCCCCGAGTACCTCTGTATAAGTACCTCGTACCTTGTGTTTGTAGAAATCTCAATTATAATTTCATGAAAGACTATTTATTAAATAATGATGAACACCCTTTTTAATTCACCACTTTATTGAATTTCATATAAATGGTAGCCGACCGGGTTTTGCTTTGCTCGTTTCGTCAGGACTTGTATATCAACTAATTATAATTCAATACAGACACGCATATTACAAAAGATAATAATACATTGAGAGAGAGATACAAGTAGAATAGAAGGACACAACTTATTAGAGGAGATTGTCGGTAAGGGAAGTGGAAAATTTTGGCGGGGTTGTAAATAAAATAAATAATTATGTTAAGCAAAGCTTTTATTTTGACTCTTCTTGTTATTTTCCGCCTACCCGCCGAAGCAATGAAAATGACTCTATAATAAATTAATCTCTAATCTAATTAATAAAGTATCACGTTACGACGTTACCAACGCAGCTAAGTAAAAAGCAGCACTCGCCCTTCACCATTTGTGCAATTGTCACGTTCTTTCCGTGGCATTTTCTTTACAAATTCGACATGTTTAATGAAATCCACGTTGTTCTACACACTGTGATATCCCGTAACGTAGAAGACATTTGTCTTGTGGCCTTATTCCTAATTGAATTCTTCCTTCTTTAATTCCGCGGCTCGCCACCGAGCGGGAGAGAGACGGAGCTACTAACTCTGCTTACATCTGCGAGTACATGTATTACGATGGGGGATATTTATGATAAATGGCTCTCGTTTCCCACATTCGCTTCTGGTAAGAAATCTTTTTCATATATGGCAAGATTCCTTTGTTACATCCGACAAGCTTTCTCGTGTTTTACGTACCCAATTTCTAGTGGAAATCAAGTCTTGTGGAATACGCGAGATGAAGGGCGAGGAAGGTAGGTCCTTATCAAACAACATTGCGCTGTTTCGTCTTCCATTTTGTAGCTATGTAGATGTAGAAGGCAGCGAGTTTTCCTAAATAAATATTTACAAACAATTCAAAACTCCATTTAAAAGTTTCGTGGCCGCGCGTAAACTTTGAACCGCGATGAAAAACTTCATCTTCATTCTTGCTGTGTTGCTGTCGTTTTTCTCCTGACATATGAAAACCTCTTAAAATGTTAATGTATGTCCGACCTATTTTCCACCATAAACCGTCAGCCGCTCACAACCATAATCCCGTTTTGCCTTCCTTCCGAAACCCTAATATTTTTCTTCCAGACAATCAAAACTCATCTTCTTCCGACCGGGTATTTTTTTATGGTGGTATAAGACGTTATTAATTGCTCGGCGAAAGGATATATAATAAGGTCTTTTTAAAATCGGCATTGTGCTTTTTCTTCGGCCATTAATCTCTCATTGTTCAATCGACCAGGCGGCCTTTGAACCCCGAACCCTCTTATTTATCGGGCCCCCCTTCAGGTCTACTGTTGGGTATATTGGCTCTCCAGTCCGAGTCCGGTACTGACTACTGACGACATTGACGGGATGGAACAAACGGTCAGCAAGGCCCGGGCTATGTGAGAAAGGAACAGAACGGAACGTGGACGTGCTTACTAAATCGGCCAATCGACCTTCCGTATGAAATCACGGGATATCCCTTTCTTCCGCGCTATTTGTTCAGTTATTGACAGCACGTGAATAATGCTTGGGCGAGGATTACCTGCCTCGAATATAAGTAGATCGGCCTATTTTCGTTTCATCCAATTCAATTAGATCTCAGTGGCAATGGGTTTTTTTCTTTATTGTAGTGTTCATGAATAGATTGTTAAATTCAATTCAATTCTTATTCAATGCGTTAAAAAATCTGCATAACCGGTCCAAAAGAAGTTTTTAAAGTGAATCTTCTTTAGCCCCGTTGTGATTTGAAACTCGAATGAAACAGAAATGATGCATGATATGTGGGTATAATATATTTAACGATTTGATGTGTTATTGTAATGTTTTATATTATATTTTGTTCTATTTTACTGTCAAATATTATATTGTTTAAAATATTTCACGGTTTTACGCTATATTCTTCACAAAACTACTTATATATTCTTAAAATTTTTCACTTTTATAACTTTTGGTATAAATTCTATGTATGTGTAATCCTCGATAACTTAAATATTGTTTTATAATCTATCTAAAAGCCCCTATGTGCGTATAACAACAATAAATAAATTACAGTACCTACAAACTGCTCGATTTCTTTAGCAAACTTCTTTACCCAAGCTCGACTTGGGGGGTAAGCTGGTGAATGCGTTACGAAAAAGTGTTATACGAACGGTAATCGATGCCAACGGTGATCGGGCGAGGCGAACGGTCGGGCCTCTGCTCACGCTTGACTTGGGGAGTAATAAGGATAATGATGGTGATAAGGATAAGGATAAGTTAGTGAAGTTTTGAAGTGATCTAAAGCACACTTTTTTTTATTTCCTTTTTGCTTTTTCTATGTCCGAGTCATGGACATTAAAAAATCTCAAACATAACTTGCACGAGCGTTATTATTATCTCTTTGCAGTGTCCACCGAAAACGACGTTTATTTTTATTGCCGCGCTCACAATCCCCAGTGTTGCCACCGATAAAAAATGTTTCCCTCGAGCGTTCCATTTGGCGACTTGGATCGTGAATTTGGCTTTATTTATCTTCCGGGTGGTCAGTTAGCGTTCCTACCCACTTCCCGTACCGTTTAAAGTTATTTGCCGTTCTGCAACAAGGGTATGAGCATCTATTTCTTGACGTAACAGAAGTAAATTGTAAATGTTTGCCGTTTTACTGTGTCGCTAAAGTCGCTGCCCGTTCCGCGAATCCGGCCCGGGCTTACGGAAGGTCCGCAATCAACATAAATCCTTACAGCGGGCTTCCGCGTTTTGTCCGCTGCAACCGATGCGTCCATTTCGGGAAATTCTTTCATATTACGGGGCCATTTATATATGAGGCAGCCATTCTCCAGGCGATATGGATTTGCACATAAATACTGCGAATTTCGCTGACTGTAAATGTGAATTTTTTAAAATCATGTTGTGTTTTCTTTTTGAATTTGTGTACCTAAGACGCTACTACCTTGCTACGAGTACAGTTTTTGACTAATTTAAAGAACATTAACTTTATAAACGTGCTAACTTTATCTAAGTATTACGTAGTCATTTCTATCTCCTCTCTTGCTTCCTGAACTGAAAGTAATTTATACAAGTTTTCTAAGAAAAGACTTAATAAATCCATTCAACTCGTATTATTTCACGAGCGTCGCGCATCGTACAGAAACGTCTAGCTTTGTATTTAATTTAATTAACTCATGCGAATCTCCCTAGGACTTCTAAATTCCCTTAAATTTATCACAAGGCTGCTCATAAGATCAGACAGGGCAGAAGTTTTGGACCCTCTTTACCGTTCTAACACCGAGGTAAGTTACATAACCACGTGAACGCACTTTAAAACAGACGCGAGCATGTTTAGGTCAAACTCGCTAGGCTAGAGGTACGCAAACTGAGACACTCGAGCTGTACCTATAGCATTTTAAAATTGCAAATAACTGAGCCCCCCCAACTGCCACATTTCACCGTCGAAGGTCGAAAAAAATGCCAGAAAATGAAGACCACAGCATTAATACTGTGTGGAGAAATGAGCAGGATTAGAAAGTCTTTTTAATGTCAAAATATCGAGAGCATTTTCCAGTAATTGCAAATTAAAAACAAGAAGTGATCCTCAGTTTTCTTGGAAGTCACATTATGTGGAGGAGAAGTTTAGCGGACGTAGTTTTTTAAATCGTTCTTTTAACTTTAAATACATACTCATGAATTTTATACCAATCACACTCTTGTTGTAAGATATCATAAAATCTAATCATTGAAGACAATATTAGTGACTCTCAAACGAAAATTCGATACAGAAAAATCAGAAAAAGATACGGTCTAGTTCTTAGATACGACAGTATCTTTTTCTAACTTTTCTGTTTCAAATTTTCATTTGTGAGTCGCTAATATTGTATTCAATAATTAAATATTACAATTTGAGGTTTTACTCGTTAAGTTTTAAATTAGACGTATTGACTCTTTTCCACAAAAAAATTGTAAATTGATTTCGAAAGATTGTTTTTTATCTAGTAATCGTTTGTTTTAAATTTTGAGAAAAAATGTTTATTTTTAGTAAAATAAGGTTATACCATAGGTCTTTGGCAGATTTGTTAAATTTTCAAAAAAGTTTTTGTATTATACAACACCCATTTCAAATCTTATAATCATGCAGTAAAATAAATCAAAACATTATCTGGTAAACGTATGTTACAGAATTTTAATTTTAGTTTAAATAAAGTCATAAAAAAATATGTACGTACATGAGTTTCTTGACGAAAATTGGTCCGTTTGTGTATTTATTTGCGCACTTACAGCCAATACAATATGTATAATATATTTACAATATGTTTCAGATTTTTTTTCATTCTTATTTCGCTCAGACATTATTGAAAAATGATAAATAATTATGATAAAAAAATAATTCCAAAAAGTACATAATTTTAATAGTTTTATCAACACGCCTTCCAGCATTTTTGGATGTTGGTATAAATTAAAGCAAATTTGGAATGAAAAAAATCGATATTGAATTATAATTTTAAAAAGCTGGTACGGATAGTAATTAATCTTTCTCATTGGAACCGCTCTGTACGATCGTAAGAACATCTTTCGACGAAATGTGGATTTTCGGCCGCTGGCTGGTTAAACGCCCTTAAGTTTGATTTAGTTAAAAGTTAAAAAAAAATTAGAATATTCGTTAAAAATTTTTTTCGTTTTCACTATGTATGGGAAGTCCTATAACTGTGGAGGAGTGTGTTTTGTAAAGGGTACTCAGGCTGCTATTATCCTATTGAGTATTTTATTTTGCGAAAAGTTTTCCGACCTCTGCAATGGGCTCTTCATAGCGTTCATTACACCATAGACTTCCAAAGGATCCCGCACAATACTCCTTCGTGGAAACTCCCTTTGGGCCGACAAGCCCTTTATATCCCCGTCTGCCCACATATTATACCTTGCAGGGTAAAGGCCCTGGGAATTATCAGCTGGGTTATATACATATAAAGGGATACCATGGAAATATTCAATATGGCAAAAATCAACAGAAAAATATATATACGAGTAATATATCTTCCTGGCGATGAAAAGCGGCTTATGGCCGTTATACGCGACATCTTTTTTCAGCCCGATTCCAATTAAAGACCAAAGTCAACATTTTTGTTGACTTGATCGCTATTTTCATATCTACGATTTCAGTTGGCATCACAACAAACAGTATGGTTCATGTGTTGTTCGCAGTGATGACAATTGAAATCGAAGATATTAAAATAGAGGTGAAAATAGCGATCGCGTAAAGCGAAAAATGTTGACTTTGGTCTCTAATTGGAATCGGGCTGAAAAAAGATGTCGTGTATAACGGCCTTTAGTTCCTATACCCGCGGGCTTTATAGAGGCTGAGCCGCAATGGATATTTGAAGTTTCATATAACCCCTCAGGCTAATTTGTTCGCTTTTCGAAAAAACTCATATAGATCTCATAGAAATCGTTGTGTCTCCCTTACTGTTTATTATGGTTAGAAATATGATCTAAATGGTTTTAGAAAGAGAAAAAACCATGATTTATATTCAAATCTAAAAGTTAACTATGAAATAATAATTAATTAAAATGTACAACTTTATGAAACTAAAGTTTCCGACCGCAAATTTAACAAAAATTATCAAATATTGGAACTTTTTATTAATTATTTTTACACGCAACTACAAAAGGATGAGTTCACAAAGACGTTTATAATATATTTACCCAATCAAATATGGGTGTGTGTGTGTTTTTTGTTATCAGAAATTTTAGCTTAAAAAAACGTAGTATGAGCTATTTTCAAAACTACTAGTAATGCGTCGATGACACAGGGCGAGTTTACAAGCTACTATCTCGGAAATTCACTATCTGTTAGTAAACTCGCCCAGTGTCATCGTGTTACTTGCTAACTAGCAGATTGTTGACAATCCACGGAAAAAGTTGAAAGGTCCTCAACTTTACACGCTACAAGCCGACTCGTGATTGGTTTATTTGTGTTTCCAATATGGCTGCCAAAAACCAGCTGATTTTGACTGTCAACTGTCTGAAGGATTAGTTCACGTTATTTCCGCTATTGGCGCTAGCAGCTACGTGCGAGTCCAGTTTCCTACAAAAATGTCGCGAGCTAGTGAGCGAGTGGACAGTTTTGTGTGTCATCATGACAATCTCACTAGCCGATTCACCCGCTTTTAAATTTAGAAGATAGTAGCTTGTAAACTCGCCGTGTGTCATCGAGGCTTAAGGGATTAACACTCCCTTGTAATATTATGCTAATTTATCATTATTAATAATCAGCAACCTGTAGAAATGAGATCCCTGAGGCGAATGTGTGGTAAAACCATGTACGATCGTGAGAGAAACGTGGATATCCGCAAAGAATGCAAGGCTGATGTAAGCGTGATGTGTAAGATTAAGAAAGGGACTCTCCGATGGTTTGGGCATGTAGAGCGAATGAACGAGGAAAGGAGTGTAAGGAGAATATATGATGCAAATGTGAATGGTAGAAGAAGTCGGGGACGCCCGAGGAAGACATGGCACGACCAAGTGAATCAGATGCTTGAGTCGGGCCATGTGAAGAGTCGGAATAATAGAAGAGCATGTATGAGACGATGTATGAATGTGAACGAGGCAAAGAGTGTGTGCCAAGATCGAGTTGTGTGGCGGTCCGTCCTCTCTGCCTACCCCTGCGGGGAAACGGCGTGATGGTTAGTTAGTTAGTTAGTTTAGCAACCGTCAAATATCACGGATTCTTTGAATTTCTGAAAAATCAGTTCTAATTTTGAAAACGACTGTTAAAATAATTTTATTTTAATACCTACTTTAATTGCGTACTTTTCTTTGTCTGAATTCTTCACAAAATCAGTTCCATTTTTGAAAAGTAAATTTGAATTCATTCAAGCAGAGTTAAGCAGGACGCACATACAACCCAAATTAATACAACCGACATATTTTAATATAAATGTAGGTATGTTTATAAGTACTATAAATTAACTTAAAAATGACTGCCTCAACACAGGCTTGTCTAGTGAGGCGGGTTGTGAGAAACCTCAACTATATAACTATAAATTTCTATTTTTAATCTGTCATTAATTATTAAGTTAATCATTTGTATCTTATTTTTTGTTTGTTAAGTTTTTCTACTAATGTAATTTATAAACCTTTATGAACTACACTGAACGTGTACTTTTTTAAAGTTATAAATGTTGCTAATTTCGTTAAATAAAGATTATTATTAATATTAATATTTTCTATTATTAAATGCTATTTCAGTTGTGTATACGCAACACTTACAATTATTATTTATTATATATGAAATTATTCCGCCGTTCTTATAAAATAGCCGATGGTGTAATAGTCAACACTGCTTCTCGGCCGTGTTTTGTTTTTAAAAATTGATATAGTTAGGCACACATATTTTTTTAAAACTTTTGATGGTTTTTATCAACGAAAATTCCCTATTGCAAAAGTATGATCCACTTATAATTGAAAAGTAATCCTTAACCATCATATTCGATAATAAAATGATACATAACACCTTTTGGCCCAGAGCGCTTTAATTCCACTTAACCTTCAGAAACCCCAACGCACCGATTAACCTTGTCAAATTAACGTGATTTCCGTTGGCGCAATATATTTTCTTATCCCTGCTCTAATTGCCATTAGCCCCAAGTTGCGTCAAGCCTCCGCATATTTCCCGTAACGTACATTCACGTATTACCGCACTAAATGATGTACGGCGAAGATGTAATCTGGATTGGCCTCTCATCACCACAACACACGTACACATACACCAGACTTATAATATTCACGTACATATACACTGTATATCACAGGTTCTGGTAGGGTGCAATGGAGAGCATTGTTACTATGTTATGTAGGTGCTGTATTAAACCCTACTTTGCATAATCGTCCTTGTATTTATTTAGGATCTTGTGCGTACATCATTCAGAGTCTAGAAATTATTAAACCCTCAAGATGGCAAAGGGTTCGGCCCTTCCTTGGAGAACTTATCATAATTATTCCGATATTACTGAAACATTCAAAAGTTTACTATTTCACGACCGTACTGAAGATGTTTTTCATCCTATAGTTAAATTTCACCCAAATTTCGACTCGTACAAACAGTGACTATCTAAATTTGTTCAAAGATAAACAGTCTCTCTCCTGTCCAATCCAGTTATTGAAAAGCATTAGTTTATGCAAACAAATCAAATTGTAATAGTAATGAGCCCTTGCCCGGAAAAATGTTGTATCCAACAATATTCTTGTTCCGAGAAAAATGGAAAAAACGAAACCAGTTATGTTTCATATCATTTAATATTTAAAATACAATAAACATATAATTCTTATGAGCCAGGTTTGAAAAGTCGTGAAGAAAGATAATTAAATTAGAGTTTATTACTAGAATTTATGCTGAATTAGTGGAAAAATATTGTATAATATAAAAATTTCACAAACTTCGTTCCTTGCAGAAAGCATTATGCTCTTTTAACATAAATTTACGCATGTCATTGATGTATTTGAGCTTAAAAAGCAAAAAAAAAAAACAAATTAATAAATGAAATCATTTACGTTCGAGATATTGTCTTGAGTTCAACTTACAACATTATTTCACAAAGCTGTTTCAACGGCTAAAAAGCAGCATTAATAATATTTTTTCTGGACAAATACTACTTTCCTGCATCCTTCGGCTTCTTGTCTTTTAAGTTTTTCTAGTTGAAACCATAAAACGTTAATTTTCTCCATTTATTTCCACGAATTAAAACCATGCTCTGTGATTTCGATAAACGACATTATACAACATACTTCTACAAACCAAACTTTGAAACGCTGCCACAGGCATAAAAAAATCATTACCATAATCCCTACCTTAAAAGATGCATATTAATTAATATGCCTAACATATTTCCATCAATAACTACTCAACATTGATAGTTTTGTTTAATTACAACGTTATTCCGGGCGAGGGCTCCGTTATTTATTTAGTTTTTTTTACTCGTGTTTTGCAATATCTTGATAGCTCCTAAGCTACTCAACTTTACTGTCAACAGCTGTCTCAGCCAATCCTTGCGAAGGGATTCAAATTAATTATTCAACGTTTAGTTTTCAGTGGGTGTTCTGTTCTCCCCTTTAGCATGCGTTTACCGTAAAGCTTGTTAACGTTTTGTTAGTGGGAGTAAAATGTGGGTTTGCATCATACTAAATTTACTGTCAGGAGATTGTTGAGGTTGCATTATATATTTTGTTGTCGGTCTGACCTTTTTTTAACCTACTGAAAGTAAACATTTTCATAATTATTGCCAGTGAAAAAATGATGATAAAATTCTGGTTAATCATATTATCATAGCAAGTTTAAACTGTCAAAAATCTACCTCAGATTTTTGACAGTTTTTCAGATCAGTTTTTGTTGTTGTTATTTTGCGATTCGTAGTTATTTGACCCTCGTTGTCTTATGAAATCTTTCTTATTTATCACGTATCGACCAAGTATATCCCTTGGTCGATGTTGTCACGCCACTATTCCGACAATATTCATCTCCCTTTGAAAACTTTTTCAATGTTTTTGAAATCAACCCAAAGAATAGTTAACTGCTAGTAGTTAAGAACCCGCTCCGCAGGTTTTTGGTGCTAGGCTCTGCGGGCGGCTTTTGCATCTGCTTCGCCCAGTTTAAGTGTGGGTGACCATTTTATAAATCCGACAGGAACTGATTGACTGAAAAATAGCCGGTTCATCGGATCCAGTGACAGCTAGTCAGCGGGACAAAGTAACCGCGACGGGCAATAACGTAATATATTATATAGACCCGTGGTATTATTATTCACAACTGTCAGTTATTAGGGGGCATCCATTAATTACGTGATCAGTTTTTCTTCCAATATAGATCCTCCCCCCCTTGGTGAGATAAATTTGGGCCAATTCGTATGTTTTTTTTCAAGTAACGTGAGATTTTGCTGGACCCCCCCCCCCCCTGTTTGTGCTCACGTAATTAATGGATGCCCCCTAATAATAATCATATTATCATCAATCTCTCTATATCCCGAGAGATTCACGAAATTATAAATCTAATAGTAGATACCTACTTACGCCTGCCAGCCGACGCTCCTCACGCTATCTGTTAACGTAAGTGGCGCCATCTTTTGGTAATATTGGCTACTTGCTTGAATTTGGTTCTATTACAAAAGTAGCTTTTTAACAAACTTCAAATACGAAGATGATTTTCGGGATGTATTCGAAGTCGGGTTATTAAGTTTCAACCGTACAGATGCAAGGCTATTAATAACGTCTGATTGTAACTATAAAGCAAAAGCGTATAAAAGCATCTCATGCAACTACTAAACGCATAGACAAACTTTGTAAATAAACGATAACATAACCACAAACTGAAACTATCTGAAATAACGAAGATATTTCCCGAACACTAGCATTGCCGAACCAGCGCGACTCATTGTATAAAGATTTAGCCAGCAAGAAACGTGAAATCATTTAGCCATACATTCCATTGTAACTTGTAATTATTATTACCCTGTGGGGGAGGCCGCCGCGGGCACGGGCGACGGGGGATGAGATTTGCCGAAATACCTATATCCCCGACGCTGAAAACCCTCCGAAAAGGACTGGAAATTATTATATCATAATATTACGTACGCACTAAATTATCACCAGGAGAGCAGAAAGTAGCTCTACCTTGACAATACTGATAATACGATGCACGCAATGTTTACATCGTAATTTTATTATCATTTGTGTGCCTACGTATCGGGGTTCTATTATGTTTATAATATTTCATTGTATAGATGTAACGGATAGGCACTGCTATCTACTTTATTTTGTCAATTATATTATCATTCTTGACAGCTTATCTCACTAACCTGAACCTTTCCACAGCTACATCTGTAAATCTATAAATCTTTATTCCAATTTCGTGTATTTTGTAGTCTCGTTTGATCTAAGTATTTTTTTATTGTTATTTGTTACATCATTAAAAAACAATTGAGATCCCCATTAAAAAGGGGGAAAAACAAATAATTAACACTAAGTTTAGTGGCTCACTCAATAAATTGGTTTTTATTTATTTATTTATTGATTAACTCCGTTTTTCGGGGTTTTACATGAATGGTAAGAAATAAAAAGTATTTATTGTACATAACTGAACTGCCTCAGTAACAATATTTTATATTTGTTTAAAGATAAATTGAAGATGTCCACTGACTTTGTATAATTATTTTCTAAGTACATTCATCGGTTTTTACTATTATGGTAATAAAATCCTATAAATAAGTCGTCTCATTGTGGCATAACCATAGTTGGATAATGGTCTTAAACAATAATAAAAAGTAAAATACTTGATTTAAATTAGCTGAATATTTTGAAGGTAGTATAACGATTATTTAAAAAAATATGTTTTTCCCTTACTTCGCAAAAGTTTCTTTGGCCTACTAATCAGTAAACTGGATTGGCAAAAACTGTTTTTTTTTAAATTGTGTTTTTTGTTTTTTTTATTAAGATCCGGAGGTCAGCTATGCTCGATTTTTTTTTCATTAGGCCTCCTTCATGTACAACATACCAAAAAATCATAACTACCCCATTTGGTGCAAAGTAAGATGTTTGTTTACTGGACTTTACGTGGCGTTAAAAATGTCTACGGTCGATGCGGCACCTTATTAACATATTATAATATTAATTAGAAGTGTTCAAACAAAGTTTTGTACATCAGTCATTTATTGTCTTTGATTACCTTGTATCGCGTGTTGATTAGGTTGTTGTTTTTTTTAAACTTTAGTGTATATTTTTCCATAACTTTTTGCAACGTTTTATTAGCTAAACAACTAATAGAAACGTTTACTCGCCCTTTTTTGCATGACTTACTCAGTCCGAGCTTGGCGTTACGATAAATAATGAGAATAAGTTTTCTCATACATCGCATTGATGTCTCGGCGCGCGGACGTGCCGGGTGCGGGGGCGCGCGGAGCCCGCAACTTCCCACCGCGCGTCGCGCTCCGATTGTAGTAATGTGACTTCCCCCTTGCCGAATTCGGAAACTAAATCAAACTGCTTCAAGGGAATTATTCTCAAGTTCGTGATCGGTTTATACTGCAGTTCTTATTATTGTTGCCCCCTGATACATACGGAACTATAGATTAGCGTTCCGTTTATAACATAGCATAGAGAAGAATACAAGAAATGCCACGTGGAAATATTTCTTAGTCCGAAAGTTTGGCCGATCGGGCCTTAAATTTCCAATACAAAACTATGTTTCATCTTGTTTATGAAATTCAAATGAGATGGCGATACGCGATGTGAGGTAAGTTTAAGAGAGACGGATCGCTTGCTAAATAGTCTAGAACCAAAAGGTACTAGGTCCGTGGCGACATTTGTTTATAATTAAATTTGTCTAGTGTTTTTCTTTGGTTTGTTAGCTTTTTTATTGTTTTATAACTGCATAAGAGTTGATCCATGGCTCTGCAGTGGATCTGTGGCGTATTCGTAGTTAAATAGGTAACTATACCACACTAGAGTCATAGCAATTGCATGAGTCACATCTCCATTTGGAGAATGTTGTTGAGGATAATGTTGAGGCTGATGGATATGTGGGAGGGTAAGGAGAATGGGAGCAGGAAGTTTTGCAAGTATCTGGCTATTTAAGTCTGTTCACTAAATATAGCCAAATCCTTTTCAAGCAGCGTTTGTTTCTATTCTGATTGTTGAAATACGAATATCTTGTCATTATCAGAATATTGTATATCCACCCGCATTGTTCCAATTGCATGCGCAGATCGTAAACTTGGAAACTTAGATATGTTTTAACCTTCGTATTGTTTACGCAATATTGACGTAAAACGTTGATTAGAACCATTGCCATTGTTACTGTATGTATCGCGTGCCATGCAAAAATTCTAGTGCTGCAAAGCTTTCTTTTCGCGCGCTTTCCTAATGGTGATGTTACACGGTTAACTTCTGCATTTCAATTTGGATAAAGCATCCAAATTGAATCATGTAAATGTAAAAGTGAATGATTCAATGTCATTGAGTGTCATCGTTCAACATTCAACGCGGTTGAATGAGAAATAAACTTGTAAACTAAAGTATTGAATGATTCACTCGATCTTTATTCGTGCGCGCGCAGCCAGGCGACAATTTGCATCGTCAACGTAGTCAAAATGGTTTATAAATGGAAAGAGGAACGTAAGTCTCTGTTTTTGGAACATTTTAAAAAGCACCTTGCCTGTGGAATATTAAAGCGGTAGGTTTCATTTTATTTATTCGTTATTTAAATGATCACAAATTAGTAATTCTTTAGCGACGACTTGATTCGAAGACATCCTCAGCAATGTGAATTGAATAGTTCATTTCTTCAGGATACGTGTAAACAGCATACCCTTTCACTTCTGCGTCATTCAACCAAGGTGAAGCAATTTGGTTGAACCGTATAATAACGCTGTAACGGAACATGAGGTTCATCAATAGAGTGGTAGCATTACAGATTGTTTAACACTGACTGAGTTTGGAATGAGGTCACATGGTATAGCGACAGTCCGCACTTATATGAAAATCTACTATACAACTTATACAATACTTTAATACATGTTACCAGGGCCTGTGCGAAGTTTTTCTCCCCTCGCAAAGTGCCGAAACGTGCGTCGGGCTTCTTACTGTTGGATTCGTTCGACGCACGAGGTTCATTTTGAAAGTTTTATTACATAATATCGCGTTGTCAAAAACATCAGAATAAATTGAAATAGCGAGCCATTGTTTTTGGGAAGAGACGTGGTATCATCTCAAAAATTCAAGAAAACATCTTGAAAATACACTATTCTGTTTCCACTGTCAATAGTCGCAAAGTTTGTGAAAACCATTTCGCGATTTCCGCCATTTTTATTTCTTTGAAAAATATTTTCACGAGCTTTAATGATCAGTTTCGTATTGTCTTTGCGCTCATTTTTTACTTCATTGCTTTGTTGATATTAAATCTTCAGAAAAGTAAACTAGACAAGAGTGGGAAGGCTGCGAAGCACCGCACAAAGAGGAGACCAATTATTCGATCAGGCTAAATCCTATATATATATGCTTGTCTCTTTTTAGTGTCGCTTTTTCATTTCATCGAGTTTCAAATCCCAACGGTGCTAAAGAAGTTTTTACTCTAATTACACTGCAAACGTAAAGTTTCTGGAAAGCATGCTTTGTCAAATAATGTGTTATTCGTATCTTGAAGTGATTTTTCACAAAAACGGCGCTATACAAGTATATTATTTATTATTATTGTTAAGTATACGGGTGCATATTTATAATATATTCCTTTTCACATTAACATTCCTTTTTTCTGAAAAGAGTTGGTCCCCGCTTCAAGTACCGAACTCGATTCGTCCGCCTACTAGTTGAGCATCCTACCTATTGGGGTATTGATTAAGTTTTCCAAAAACTAAAGATATTCATGCACTGCACAGTCGTATCATAATAAAATGTATTTCCTTATAAAGTTAATCTATGTTTAGAAATACATAATATATGTATCCGCTGGGAAAACCCCCCTCAAAGAATAATTTATTATTGCGTTGAAAATAAGCCACAAAATATTGAAATATAATCCTCACGAACGCTTTTTCCTTTACTCCTTTCGACGGAGCATCAAAAGTAATGTAATTTCTGTCGATACCTTGATCTTTCAACCTTCTCCCCGCCTCCTGCTTCTCCCTCTCACTCCCTTCCCCTCGGATAATCCCCTCCCTGTTTTCCCAGCTTCCCAACTATACTTGATCAAAGCACTTCATATTATTTAAAACATTCAGAAAGTTGGAGCTAGAGCAAGAGACATATGCGAGCTAATTTCCAAGTTCCGGCATGCTGTAAACGGCTCTGGTATAGATCAAAGGCCCTCCTCTTCCTCGGGAAATCTGATTAAGCTTTAATCCATGTTGTGAGCTTGTCTTACAAGGCAGACAAGGATGGTGATTATTGAATTACTCATTACGTATTCTTCGGCATCTCGTTGACTGGGGCCACGCCTTACTCCTAACGCCTTAGACAGAGACATAATTGGATGAGATACATATAGAAGGGATGCTTTGCTTACTCACAAATAATATTGTACCTTGAATCAACACACTGTTAAGTCTACCAATATTGTACTGAAATGTACCTATTCAAAATATAATACATCCTCGAACGTTTGGTTAACTCGTTGTCTAGATATGATTATCAAATTTGCACTTAACTCTCTTGTACGTCGGCAGTTAACCATCCGTAATATTATATAATATAGACAGGTAAATTGACTTAAGAACTTGAGTGCTGCGGTAGAGAGGGATATGAACTTTGATGAAAACTTTGACGTTTAACTTAACTAAGTTGCTAAGTAAATCATTAACAAAAATGTTAATTTCGTATTCATTTCAGTTAATTTTAATTTTGTTTGTTTCCCTCTTTAACCACAATTATTAAATATTGTCCGTATATTTAACAAATCTTTATTGGAATGTGCTTTTACTGGGAGTATTATAATTATTTATCTGAACGCTCGAATTAAATGCCAAATGCTCCTAACAATACAAAGGATGTACAAAAACAAAGTATTTTGTAGCCACAGATTCGGGCTCAACTTTCGACCTTTGATTTCGATGTAACCATTCTCACCGCAAACCCCGAACCCTCAGAGAAAGTCCGCTACGAATCGCCTGAAGGGGACATTCACCTCCCTTTGAGCGATACACTTAATCAAACAAGGGTATTCCCTTGCAGGGTCTTCAAAAGAGAAGCTGTTGATCCTTTATTCCTTTCTGCTGAATGGTTCCACATTGCCGAAGTGGCGTCCGTCATATCAGTTGCTTGCATTAGTTACGTATCCTTGGTCAAAGCAGCCCCTATTTCCATGACAGAGGGTCGGTGGTTGGTTGACAAGGAGGTCCTGCCACGCAGCGGCTGTTTTACCGACACACGCCAGATATACCTAACGCCAGGACGAGGGATGAACATCCTTCATATGGGATGATCTCTGGGGAGATTCACTTGAAAGGAATTACTGATCTCTGAAATCAATGAACATTTCAACATTTGTGCTAGCCATTCCATTATTATTGATTTACGCCTACATTTATTTCCAATGTCATTTAATAAAATATATTCAACGTTGATTAAAATTCTAATGAGTGAAATCGGTATTCGTATTTTTTTAAATATCTCACAATGTACTTACAATCATCATGCCTTTAAAATGTTAATCCAAACAGTATCGTTAAATTTGTTTTTTTGGTGGCATGAACTCATTTGTCTGATAATAGTTTTGTGTGGCGTTTGAAACGTGCACCGTGCCATATATGGTTTTTTTTTCGGAGAAATCTTGCACATTTACAAAAACAATACTAAATTTATTTTTTGTCATTCAGAACAACACTCGTACAGAAAAATGTGAACAGAAGGTTAGTATTTAGACAGATATTAAAATATCCACTGAAAATTGACAGTATAGTATCATGTAGCTTTTATCAAAGCTTTGTGCTTTAGACAAACATGTTTGACAAACTTTCGCATTAGTGCGGGTTCCAACTCTGTCCTGGTTAAAATTTCTGTCTTTAAACTGTTAATTCATCATTGATTCCATTGTGATCAAAACTTGTTACTTTATTTCACTTTAATTCATCATTAATTTCATTTTGATCAAAACTTGTGACTTTGTTTCTTCATTGATTCCATTGTGATCAAAACGTGTGACATTGTTTCATTTTAATTCAGATTGTGATCAAAACTTGTGACTTTGTTTCACTTTAATTCATCATTGATTCCATTGTGTTAAAATCATGTGACTATGTTTCACTTTAATTCATCGTTGATTCCATTGTGATCAAAACTTCTGAGTTTGTTTCACTTACTTTAATTCATCATTCATTCCGTTGAGAATAAAACTTATGACTTTGTTTCACTTTAATTCATCATTGATTCCATTGTGACCAAAACTTGTGACTTTGTTTCACTTATATTCATCATTGATTTCATTGTGATCAAAACTTGTGACTTTGTTTCACTTTAATTCATCATTGATTCCATTGTGATAAAAACTTGTGACTTTGTTTTGCTTTAATTCATCTATGTTTCACGTTAATTCATCATTGATTCCATTGTGATTAAAATTGGTTTACTTTGTTTCACTTATTATTTGCAACCAGACCGGTTTCACTGTAGTCTTGTTCGCATTCGCATTGGGTTTGTGTTTCCGCGTGCCACCTCGTCTGTTTCCGAATTGGCGGCGGTGAATCTGCGGTTCGCTTATCTCTGCGGAAAGTTTCCGCCATTCTTTCGGCGCCCTCTTCGCCCTCCTCGCCCTCTGCGGCCGGGGCCGGGCCGTTAGATGGCCATTGTAGATATTATAAAACAGACTAATTGCCCATTAAAAAGTTTAACCTCGCGATGCGGACACGGCGAACCCGCCCAGAGATATCCTAATTAGTTGTGTTAAATTAGGCGGCAAACTTTCCAGTCATGATTGATTTACTTATAGTTTTATAAATTCTATCGCGAAGAGTTTGCACAAAGTTTTGCCATCTTTAAAGTTGCTTGAAGTGTTATGAGTTATTTCTTCTTCAAATTTCGTATATTTTACAGATTTCAAAGTTATCGGAAACAGTCGTAAGATGTACACGTCTACAACAGTTACATTTTACACAACGTGTATAGAACCTTTTTAAAATATTTTTTTATATGAATACCGCACAAGGGTCCCCAACTGCTTCCATCTGGAGCCAGTGAGACTATGGGGTTTGTTGTGAGGCTGAAGGTATTGGGGAGGGGAAGGAGATGGGTAAGAGGAAGGTGGGGAAGTACCTGGCTATTCAGATCTGGTCACCAAACACGGCTAAAGCCATTTCAAGCATCGTTTCAATTCAGAATGTTGATCTTACACCAAGAGTATCTTCCACCCTAGAACGTGCCGCAAATATGCTACATATTATTTTTAATTAATTAATTGTTAAATACCACAAATTAGTCAAATAAAATTTATTTGCGCAAACCGGGTTCGAACCCGTGACCTTCGGATTGTGAGTCAAGAGTTTTACTTCGGGACCACGGAGGCCGTCAATGCCATACTAATAAACGTGTTTTAAATTTTACACAACTAGTAAACGACCGTTACTTAAATGATCGTTTTTCAGTTGTGTAAAATTAACGCGTTTATTATCTAGTGGATTATATTATTCTTCAAATGTGATAACTTCGTAAAACTTTTTCTCAATATACTATTTTTACCCAATAAGATCCCGTTTTTTTCCAGAAAAAAAATGATTTCAGATCATGGAGTATATTGAAAACCGCGTCCACAAAAGAGCTACAATAGCCAAATCCAGTGGGATCTTACCGTGAATAAATATGATATGTCCTTATCTGGAGAGTCGGAGATACGAGGAACTATGGTAACCGTTCTCCAGTACCGGCACCGGCACCGGCACCGGGACCGTTATCCCGCCAGTGATGTCGCGAGCCTCGTTCACATGACAATCAATATTCAATCCAGTGACGTGTCACTCCATAAAGGGAGTCGTTTCACGGAACCCGCTCCGGCGAATAACAGAAATGTTCATTTTTTACGCCTTCGTCTGCAAATTGTCATCCAACTTTGTGGCTTCTAGACATATACACTATGACCTATAATATATTTCCTAGTATCGCTATTTTGTGTGTAATAAGACCTTTTTTATTCCTTTGTCTTTAATATAAACTTCAATAAATAAGAAATTTAAAGCAATTTTTAAACTCGTATTTTCCATGTTATTCTCAGATTTTTTACATTAGATTACGGATATACTTATTATTCATTATTAATCTACAAAATAAGTAATGGCCATACATCAATTAGATTTCTAAGAAAAATTAGCGATAGCTTAAAAAAATTGCAGTAGATTAATTAGAAAAATTAGCAGTAGCAGCAATTAAAACTGCAGCTATAACACACGCACGAGACAAGGAAAAGAAATGATATATGACTCCTCTTTAGCAAAAAACAACTAGAGTAAAAAATTATTGATTTACGGAGCAATTTGAATTTGGCGAATTACCAAAGAAAAGAAAATTAGGAGAAAATATAAATTTTTCACATGTAGCGAACACTTTGTGGGTAAACATAATTATAATTAGAATAAATAATTTAGTTAGAATTCTACTTTATTGGATATTATTAATAAATAAAACCAATCGGATAATAGGAAAAAAATATTACTAATTTCTGATAAAAATGTGTTTTCCCATAAATTTTGTCGGCCAAGACACGGAAGACCATAATAAAATGAACATTTTCAAAAAATGTTGAAAGCACAATAAATTCTTACTCGAACTTATAAAACTACACAACCTACCTTTTTTGGTCATAGAGCAATGCGCGTCACTCCCACTGTCCCACTGCCTGCACATTTTCTCAGTCTCCAAGTTTCATCACGTCGCGTCGCTGGTATTATTTGAAAATTGGATAAAAAACGATTGGATATCTTCCGATGTTTTATGTAAAATTAAAAAAAGAGATAATTTATATAAACGCTGGAAAAATTCTCCAACAAACAAATATTACGAGAAAGAATATAAATGTTTTAGAAATGTGTTAAATAAATTATTAGTTGAATTAAAAACTTCTTACTATAATGATAAATTCAAAAACTATTTTCAAGACTCAAAAAAAACATGGGAGGAGTGTAATAAAATTTTAGGAACTAAATGTAAAAATGACTGTGATGAAAATGCTTCTAAATTTCTGATGAAAGGTCGAACAAAAGAAGGTTTAATAAATGATTTTGTTGATTATTTCTCTGAAAGTGTTTACAATATGTTACATAAGTGCAACCATAAGACAACTAAATTTGAACCAGAGGCGATGCCTCAAAGCATGTACCTACCGAGGGCAACAGCGGCGGATATAGAAAGCATTGTTTGACAAATGAAGAGTTCTTCTCCAGGAATTGATAGTATCAGAATGAGCGATATTAAAAAACATATTTTAATCCTAGGTCCAATTATAACCCATTTTATAAACAGAATCTTATTTCAAGCAAAAATCCCCGATGACTTAAAATGTAGTATCATAAGACCTGTATATAAGGGAGGTGACCACACTGTATTGGGTAACTACAGACCAATTAGTATCTTGCCATCTCTAGAAAAAATTCTTGAAAAATATATTCAAATAAAATTAATAAAATATTTAGAAGATTTTTCTATAATAGATACTATTTTTCTATAATAGATACTAATCAATACGGTTTCCAAAAAAAAGAGTACAGAATTGCTGCTTCAAAAATTTGCCAACATGATAAATAATGAATTAAACTGTAAAAAACATACATTAGTCTTATTTATAGATTATTCGAAAGCTTTTGATACTATTGATCATGGTAAATTACTTAAAATACTAGAAATTATAGGAATACGAGGAAAACTACTAAAACTTTTTGAAAATTACTTAAACAACCGATGCATGAAATTAAAACTCTTAAACTTTTTAAGTAAAAAAAAGAAGTTTTTTGCCGGCGTTCCTCAAGGTTCCATATTAGGTCCAATTCTGTATATTATATATGTATCTTTTATTAAATTAATTTTTAGACATGTAAAGTACTTGCGGATGATACTGCTTTAGTGATTTCTAGCAGTGATTTGCAAACTTGTATAGATCTTTTACAAAAAGACTACATTGAACTCTTAAAGTGGTCTCATGACTCTGGCTTAGTCATAAATGCCAAAAAAACTAAATTGTTACATATAAGATCCCCTAATGTTAAGGTATATATTACACCTGAAATAAAGACACATACATCAGATTGTTTACACAATGGTATTCCTGCAACGTGCACATGTGAAAATATGGAACTAGTTAAAGAATATGTTTATTTAGGTGTTATTATTGATTGCTTTTTCAAGTGGGATATACAAATAAACAAAGTTTGTGCACGACTAGGATCAATTGTAAGCAGATTGTATAAACTAAAATTTTTTGTTCCTATCTGCACACTTCGAATAATTTATTTATCTCTAGCCGAATCTGTTATAAGGTATGGAATAACAGCTTGGGGATTTTCCTGTAAAACAAATATAGACCATGCTCAATCAGTGCAAAATTCATTGGTTAAATTATTAGCTGAAAAAAATTTATACAAAGAAAGGCATAATATTCCATACTTTTATCAGAGTCTCAAAGTTCTTTCAGTGAGAGCAATTCTTTGGTACAAAATTATATTTCAGCACATAAATAATCCTTTATATATTAACAGGCTGGAACACAACCATAATACTCGTTTTAACTTTAATGAAGGGATAATTGTACCTAAGTATACAAATAAATATGGACAAAGAACGTTAAATTACATGATTCCCAGTTGTTTAAATATGTTACCTGCTGAAATTAAAAACTGTGCCCAAAACAAACAATTGATGAATTTACTGAAGACTTGGCTTACGGAAAGAATTAATTTGTATTAGCTTACAATGACATATTATTCTAAAGACTTTGAAAATGTTATTTATGTTTTCAAAAATTTATTTTTATCTATATTTCTGTAAAAAAATAAATTTTATTTTGTATAATTGTAAAAATGTAACTATTAAATCACTATTATAAGATCTTTAACGTAAAGAACCCGTTAGACAAACTGCTAAAAAGTAGTTTATCGGGACTTTTTGTCTTGTATTTGTAAAGTGTATAAAACAAAAAAAAAAGCTTAAATTTTGATTCGATTCTTGCTTTAAAAACTGGAAAATAAGTTTGTGAGTTATTTTACGCTTGACATTTCCCACTTATCATACGCATTTTTATGTACAATAATGAACGTCTTCTTTATAATCTAGATTTTAGAAAATAAATTTGATAGGTTCTCCTCGTCGGTATCGAGTTTCCCATATATCCACAGATAGTAAGGGTAAATCATTGTTATGTAGTGGTATATAAAAAACGACTGTTTATCTTTTTAACGCTTGACGTTTGGATTCAAATTCAATTTTTTTAAATCTTTATTTTACTAATAAATATAAGTATAAAGGGTACAGCTTTTGTTGCAATGGTCCTGCGCAGGAAGAAAATGTTTCCTTAGATCCTAAAGACATGTCATCTTTGGAGATGATGTGTGGATGATCTTTTTAGGAAAACTAAGGAGAGGAAGTCCTAGGAAGGAGAAAGATTTAAGAAGAAGGTAGGAATCTGGGGGTCAGTGTGTCCAGGAGTGACGGACGTATGAATACATCCCTCCAACTGCGGTGCAAGGCATTGATCCTGGAGAAGTAAAAAGGTTTACAACAAATTAATTAAAGTTAATAAAAAGATTTAAAAAGTTGAACTGCATTACATTCAGGATATGGTTTTTACTGACCTCGAACTTCTCCGCTGTAAATTTAAATCATTTATGTTTCGATACAGCAAAAATATCCTTCCCCGCTCTTATAGTTTTATTTTAATTTTAAATGTTGGGTAAAACGCAGCCTGTTATCTTTCATAATATCTAGAAGTACATAAGTCATATTATATTTCTTGGCGGCTTTCTGGAATAGAGAATGCAATTCTCCAGGGGTACCTATATAAATAGTTTTTGTTACTTTATAATTTTTCAATTTGTGCAAAGTTCCTATCGCGTGGAAGGGGCGAATGCCCTTGCTCAAGAAATCTCAGAATGACCTCGGAAAATCTTTTTGTTGCGCTGCATAAACTAAGGAATCTCAGCTTCCCGTTATTTTTATTCTGCACAGTTCAACACACTTCACTATCAGCAGATTTTCGATATCATTATTCTCATATTGAGTCGAGTAACGTTAAGTGAGTATTGATAAATGATTGGGTTTTTGGTTTTAGAAAATCTAATGGTTTGACGTTTACTTAAATTGAGTTGCTATTTATT
Source organism: Limnephilus lunatus (assembly GCA_917563855.2). NCBI lineage: Eukaryota > Metazoa > Arthropoda > Insecta > Trichoptera > Limnephilidae > Limnephilus > Limnephilus lunatus. The sequence continues at coordinate 78,403,754 of OU830600.1, forward strand.
GATGATAGACCAGTGGTATAGGTTTTTCAGATTATTCTGTACATAAATACAGTCTTACATGCTACTTTTATAAAATAAACGATTTTATGGTGACTTGGTTAAAAAGGTTATGTTAAGAGCAATTTTTTTTCAACACTTTGTGGTTGCATATTTTGCGTTTACACTCTAGATCTGAGACACGTTTTGCATCAACTTCAGATAGAAATTTGTCTCAATTAAACGGAATGGTTTCCCAAATAACCGAAGCAAATTATTATTAGTATCGTTATTTGATTTCTGTTCTTTAAGTTTTTGTCCCAAATAACTGATTGTTCCGACAAACCGGTGTACCAATTAAGCGGTATCGACTTTATATTCAAAGGTAGGGTAGTTCCAGTTCATAGGGGAGAGGGTGGTAAAGCAGACGGCATGACAGAAGCAGGATGCCAGAAGTGGGATGGCACCCCGAGGTATAAAGGCGATATTTTCATTAATGGAGTTTGTATTGAGAACCTCAGGCATTTTTCCCTTAGGTATTTTTATTATTTTTTCCTGTCTATTTCTCCTTATTTTTCTCGTGTTTGAAAGGAGAAAACCTTGAAAAGTACCTATTTACGTTTTCTTTTGATTCCACAGTAAATCCCTTATGTGAAAGTAAAAATGTTCCTTATTTTAAATACTTACACCTACATGTTTCTGTGAATATTTATGTAATATAAAACAGTTTTTGAATCAACCGAAATTGTTTTAGGCTGCGTATACAAACGCGGGTCGAACCACGAATTGTGAGAAAGGAATTTAACAACCGCAAACGGCACGGAACGCCGCTTGCGGTTGCTTCGTTCCTTTTTCATATTTAATTCGTGGCTCGGCTCGTGCTTATGTTCGCAAATCTATACGCAGCATTATGGGTATGTATTGCTAATATCGGGAGCTAAAAACCACCGGTCCAATCTGTAACCTACGGTTAATTCCGTTGCTGTAGATTTTAGTAGTAGCGTTTATTTTATTCTTCCATATAAAACGGGCTTTATTATCATTGTGTATTTTTATGGCCGTTTTTGTGCCGTTACGGTACCGTAATCGTGGTTCGTCACGGTAACAATAAAAGCGCTCTTTCACACCCAATAAAATATACGTACGTACCTATATCACTTCTTCAAACAGAGCAAACTTATTTTGTGGCATCATTTTAATTAAAAATTAATAGAATACTAACTTAAGTAAACCCCGATGAAATAAGCATTGCTTACGAAACGTGTTGGTTTTTTAAACAATAAACGTGGTTAAAAGTAAGTATTCGATTAATTTTAAAATATATATCATTTTGCTTTTCTTTTTTTTTAAACGCCGTAAAATGCACTAAATTCCTAATAGAGAAGCTACGAGTACCCAAGTTACACAAATTAATCAAAAATTATATATTTACAGATAGACTGCTGAAAACCAGCTGCATTTCGAGAGAAATTCTAAATGAGCTGTCAGTTGTTACCTTTTTGTCAATAGAATAAATGATAACTAAACAAAATGTTAATTTGTAAAAATCTATCGATAAATAAATGTTTTTATTGTTATTTTATCGTTTTGTCATATTTGTAGAATTCAGTGTAGGGTAGAAAGGCAATGAATTTATTGCAAAACCTATTATAATAATTACAAAATAACCTCATCTATTAAGTTAGGGAACCAAATTTTCAGTCAAAAAATAATCATTTTATTTGACTACCTGCGTTGGTTGTACGCTAACCCTACGGTTTTTATTTCTCGAACACGGCTCTCCTTGCCGGGGAACACTTTAATAAGTATAATCCCGCACAATGGCTTCCTTCCCCGTATATTATTTTACAGAGCTTGAACTCTAATATAAACTTGGGAAAATATTGTTCACTTACCTCAACGGTGCGCGCATTATCTCCGCGTGTTTCTGGAAACGCGGCTGCTTTATTCCTATATTCCTGCGCTGGAAAAGTGAATTTTACTTCGGAAAACCCAAAAGTCTGGCCTCTTGTTACACGAGCGCAACGTTTTCATTTTATGAGTAGCTAACCACGTTAAAATGTGATGCTGTATTATATAGACATGTTGTTACTTTTTATCTTCGTGAACACGAAACATTTACTCTTACATAGGTACTTGTATTCTAACTTACCTACCATCGCATCGTGTAGAGAGAATATTGAACAAAAACTTGCCTTATTCAGATTCATACAAACTCATCCGACTCATGTATTTTTCTTGGGCTTCCTCAACTCTTCTTCCATACACTTTCACGTGATACATATTTCTGCCACATCTTTCTCCTTCCAAACCTTATCACCTTCCAAGCCTTATGCGTGTTTACAAACTTGCATACGATTACAGAGTTTAGAGGTCTTGAATGCTATGATAATAATCTACGTTCTAATTCGGTTATTGCTTGGCTATTGCCAATCGATATGAATTCTAATTTTATCCCGAATTCAAAAATGAAAAATTGTTTTGGGTTCCATTCTGCGAATAGTGGCGTCCCGGCTGTCCGGGCCATTTCCCCGGGGCAAAGGATTGCGAAAATAAATATTTATATAAATGATTGGAGTGAAATCAAAAAATCCCTTTGATCCACGGCGAGCCAGATGGGGACATAAAGAAGCTGCCGGGGTCTTCTTTCAACGCTAAGAGAACGGACTCTTTGGGGAAAGTTTGTTCTTTGAATAAACGACCCTTTTTCAAAAGCATATTCAGCTGAAAGTTGATTTTGATAAATGATTTTCGATCCAGCTACTTAACAAAAAAATCTCTCTTTTTTGAAGAAGCTCTATTTTACTTGGATTTTTTACTATCTCTTGTGTTCTGGGTGATTGGGGTTAATGCCACCAAACCACCCCCGTTTATGTCTTTCGATTATCACTGGGCGCGTTTTATCCCGTTTCTTTGTCGTAGTTTTCCCTCAACTTAAGGATGATGTTCATGAGTACACGATACATTAAAAAAATGTGACGTAAGCTTTATAAAAATGTAGGTACTTTCTAGACGCTAAACGTACAATCCAAATTGTAGACCAATGGCCATCGACGCCAAATAGATTAGCAGTTTGGTAAGGTGTATGATAAGTTGTGACTGGCGAAACATCTGAAAAACTTTTATCTTTATCTCTTATTTATAAAAATATTTTTTATTGTTAATATAAACCGTATTGCTTTCCCTGACAAAAATATGGCTAGTGTTTATTGTTTAGTATATTTTATTTAGTTATAAAATTTTACATATTATATCTAATATATTCTTTCTAAAACAACTATAATATTATTTATTATCTACTTACTAAAATTTGGACTTTCAGCTTCTTTAACATTTACAGGGTATATAAATATGGTTTTGTATTCCCGATAAATTTGTTTGAATTATTTTTAATTAATTTAATTTGTTTCTCGTAGAATAAGCAATGAACCGTACTATTTATTCTAACATTATTCAACATATAATCTGGTAACATCTTATCTTCATTACTGAAGATCTACTCTATACAAGTGGTCTTTGAAAAACCGATCCGTTATTTAATAGTTTGCTGGTTATCCCCCAAAAGATAAAAAGCACCCTCCAAATTCTCCCACCACCACTTTTCTCAAACCGTCTGTCTTTATTATTAAAACTACTATACCTTATTTGAACGCAAATTCCTTTTAATCTTTTTGCCGGATCATTCCTTTCTTAGTGCTCTCTCCGCTTTCTGTGGCGATCTTTTTCTTAAAAAAGGATTTCTTTCTCCATGAACAAATGAAAAGTCTTATCTGTATTATTGTCATTTAGAGAGAGAGGAATGAGAATTATTAATGTATTTTTTCCAATAATTGAGCCCTTGCCCGGAATAATGTTGTATCCAACAAAACTATCAATGTTATACTGCATACTGTAATCAACTGGGTATATTAATACACATCTTTTAAGATATGGATTACGGTAATGAATTTTTTTTAGGCCAGTGGGCAGCCTTTTGAGGTTTGGTTTGTGGAAGAATGTTGTATTATTCCATTTGTCAAAATCACGGCGCGTTGTTTAATTTATGGGCATAAATGGAGAAAACAAACGTCTTTTGGCTTCAACTAGAAAGTCTTTAAAGCCAAGAGGCTGAAGAATGCAGGAAAATAGAATTTGTCCAGAAAAAATATTATTAAGTCTGCTTTTTAGCCGATGACATGGGTACATTTATGTTAGAAGGGGATGTTTCATTCTGTAAGGTACGAATAATGTTGTATGTGAAATCGTTCATATAGCATTATTCCAAAAATTCAGCGTATATTCTAGTAATAAACTCTAATTTCATTGCCTTTCTAGATGACTTTTCAATTAAAACTCTTAAAAATTGTATGTTTTATATATTTTGAATATAAAATGTTATGAAACATAACTGGTTTCGTTTTTTCAATTTTTCTCAGAACTAAAATATTGTTGGATACAACATTCTTCCAGGCAAGGGCTCAATTATTGTGTGTCTTTATTTTCATTTACCAGACTAATTCAATCGTATTTTCGAAATGACTCGTTTTCTATTTTGCGTCTAGAAATTATAATTATGCAAAAATCATAACGTTCACATTGGTTAGTATAATGTTACAAGGATGCAGTTATGTGCATATTTCGGAATCGTTAAGTTTAGTTAAGCGAATTCTCATCACCAACGCTCGTCGCTCTTCGTAACCTCAATTACGGCTTCGAAAGTTGGGTAATCCCTCCTCAGTGCAAACTTGGATTAACTTTAGTGCCTGTGTACCTACACCTACCTACTCGAATTTCAATTCTATGCATTCATTTCCCCCTCACTTACCCTCCCACCTATATCTTACTCATCCTTTCATTCTTCGATCAAAGACTACATCCCACGAGAATAGGATAATTTACACCTTGGATCATAATCATAATAACCTTTTTTTGTAGAAGTATCTGTACTTGGGATAGAGTATACCTGAACCCACCAGTGGTGACGCGAAATTTACTTTGATAGTTTTCAAGTTGATTTTTTTCCAATAATACTTAACATCTGTAAATTTAGGATTGGAAATTATTTAGAAAATCGCTCGTTTTTTATCATAAATAAGAGGCATTTCTTAAATCCCAGCACATTTATTAATGATTATGTAATCTTTACAGACTCAAAAAGACTTTTTTTTCATGTCTTCTTTAAAATTTAAAAATAATCTTAATAATTTATTATCAGTCTTTCACTATATCATTTCACTTACGTTCTTGTTGACGCCAGTGTCACAGACCGGTTTCGCGCCAATAGTCTCGACCGTACGCCCACGTCGCCTAGACGCGATGGCGTGATGGACTGTCGATCGACATACTCGTATATTCACAATCAGGCCCCCTAGCACTGTCGATCGATAAGGATTGTATCTTTAATTCCGGTAGCTTCTCATCGTTCCCTGGCACGACTGCATATCGCCAACGAATAAATAACAGTTTACAATGGCTAAGTGTTCTTAATATATTCGACGTCAACCGTTGTTTGTACATTAGCGATCTGCCCGATCAGGGAACGATGAGAAGTTACTGAAAGTTATTGATACAATCCTTATCGATCGGAGTCCTGGCAGCTTCTCGAAATCACCCGGTATATGCGTCACTAGTCGCGAGTCAACTATATTCCACGAGAATATGCAAGAGCACCCTTTTGGGTGGTATAAATTTTGTTTTGCATAGTAGCAAGTATCCCGGAATGGAGTATCCGCCCTTGCCTTACAAACACATTAAAGCATGAACCTATCGACAAACTGGCGCTCCTCGGCTTATGCGCTGGATGCAAAGCGAACTTGATAACCAATTTTGAGCGATGGTCCCACACGAAGTTAGCGAAAGTTCAGCCGCAACGTCCCAAGAAACTTATATTACTTGTAGACTCGTATGTAAATCATGCACGTGTATCACCGCTTGAGTTTAGTGTTTAATTTGTTTGTTAGTTTAGTACTGTTACCTTACGTTAATGTTCTTATAGTTTTCATACTTTGTGACAACATTTATGTGCTGGTAACTACTAGCCCGGGTGTCAAGGCTCCTTTTTACACATATTTCTGCAGAGTAATTAAAAAATATCTATCAAACAATGTTTTGCGTCTTGTCTTATTTTTTGATAGCAAATTTATATCGTGATGGACATAAGTACAAGGTGAGTTAAAACTATGATGTTTGTCTGACAATTGAGGACAGAAAATCTGTGCAAAATTTCAGAGGATTGCTTGTAAAGGGCCCAATGTTAGTTTTTCAAAGTTCACGTGGCCCATGTGTAGACTCAATGCTCTTATCATAATGTTTAATTTATTTTAAGAAAAGCGGTTTTCTAGTGTAACATTGGCTCGCTTAAGTCGGAAAATCGTTTCTCGAAATCCATTTTTTTTTTAGAATTCGGAATATAACCTAATTTTGAGGCGAAATCGCAAAAATATATGTTTCGTAAAATTGACATTGGCTCTTATAAACAAGCTACAGATTTCATAACAATTTTTTTTTTCAATTAACTTTCTGCCATTTTTAAGGGGACATTTTACAAGTAGATGCTTTGTAGTGAAGATCTGATCATTTCATTTATATCTTTTTTGCGGAAGGTATTTCTTTCTCATTTTTCTTTACGATAACTCTGAACATAAAATGTGTGTGTATATTATTTGTTAGGTTAGGTTAGATTCGATTCACGCTGCGGAAACTGAACCCGCAACCGCTCGAAATGAAATGCTTAAGTCATTCTGTCGGTTTCTGTGATATTAATATTTTGTTTTCATTTTTCGCACGATTCTCTTTCTCGACATCCCTGAGCGCAGAACTGGCCCAATTATCACGCGTATTATAGTTATTGCTAACCAATAAACCCCCTACCCCCCTTAGACCAGTCCCCGCCCCACCTTCCTTTCTTCCTTCCGCTTTCCCAACCCACCCCAAGACTGGTCACTGGCCATGTCATGTCCTGTATTAGACACCATGGCCTAAGAGAGATTGCCGGACATTTGTCTCCAAATGTCAATAGCAATCCCGAACACAAAGGAAGTTTATAAAAGACCTGAAGAAATAAGAAATTAGGTTTTTTTCTATGAAGAACAAATTTTTTTAAAGGTTTCCATCCTGGCAATATTAGTCTTCTTAGTATCCTTTAAATTTAAGACAAGTTTATTATGCGTGGGTAGATAATTACGTATTATGTTTAAATTCTTGATTTAATTATTATGTATGTTTTAAATATGTTTTTCTTGGAAAATATTAGAATTTCTCATTAGATATATTATTTTAGGAACAACATCTTTCATACGCGAATTATTGATGATTTTCTTGCTTATAATAATAATAATAATTTTTTAGAATAAATTTAAATAATAAATTTTAATAATTTTAACGAATAAATTTACCTAGAAATTTAGGAGGTAGAGGTATAGTCAAAATAACATCTTTAAAACATAATTAGGTAGAAATGCTAAGAAATTTTTTCCATGGGAAAGCTGATAGTTCAGAAATGCATAAAATAATTTGCAAGGCAGGTAGAAATATTTCGCCATTAAATTTATACGACGAGAATGCCAGAATTCTTATAAATACCAACCAGGAATTATTAGATTCCTGTTGAAATAAAATTCTTCACGCAAAACACTTCAATTATCTCAACCAAACATATGTTGACAAATTTTCGTCAAACAAATGGTTGAGTATTGGAGAGTTGAGCGCAGAAATAGAAGGCTTTATGCTTGCCATTCAAGATAGAGTCATTAATACTAAAAATTATAGGAAACATATCATCAAAGATGCAAATCAAATTGATGATTTATGTAGAAAATGTTTGGCTTTTCCGGAAACTATAGAACATATTATATCGGGATGTTCTGTATTAGCGCCGACCGAGTATACATTTAGGCACAATCAAGTTTTAAAAATAATTCACCAAAGTTTGGTAATTAAACATAACTTGATTGACTGCCGTAATGTACCATATTATGAATATGAACAATATTCATTTTTAGAAAATGAATTTTATAAAATTTATTATGATAAAACTATTCTAACAGACAGAACAATTAGTCATAATAGACCCGATATAGTTTTACATGACAAAATTAAAAAAATAACTTATATCATTGATGTCGCTATTCCAAATTCTTGTAATATTCAGAAAACTGTTTCTGAAAAAATAAGAAAATATACAGATTTAGGAAATGAGATTAGAAGAACTTGGCATTCTCAGACTATAAAAATATTACCATTTGTTATTTCGGCTACTGGCATTATACCTAGCTCTCTCATTCAAAATTTAGGCGTATTAGATTTGTCAAAAAATTTGTACATAAAAATGCAAAAGTCGGTCATTTTAAATACATGTAGGATTACGAAAGATTTTTTAAATATTTATATTGAGGGATCAGTAGGATTTATCGGACCAGTTAGGATTTCATCAGAGCCGAACCCTCTGATATGAAAATATCTGGAGTCGGTGAAATATTTTCCCATTATGTTTCTGGTGGATTGACATATTGTTCTTGTATTGTTTTGTATTTATTATACTTATATAGTGCACTTACATTGCGTGAATTTACTAGATATTCATTTGTGGAAAAGTGTGTGGAAGGGTTTAGTCTTTCATTTGGGAAAGATTTAACCCGGACATAAAATCTGGAGCACCGTAAAAATTTATATTGAGGGATCAGTAGGATTTATCGGACCAGTTAGGATTTCATCAGAGCCGAACCCTCTGATATGAATATATCTGGAGTCGGTGAAATATTTTCCCATTATGTTTCTTGTGGATTGACATATTGTTCTTGTATTGTTTTGTATTTATTATACTTATATAGTGCACTTACATTGCGTGAATTTACTAGATATTCATTTGTGGAAAAGTGTGTGGAAGGGTTTAGTCTTTCATTTGGGAAAAATTTAACCCGGACATAAAATCTGGAGCACCGTAATTAATCTTTATTTGGAAAACAAACAGCTTTACAAAGATACATAAAAAGAAAGAGTGCTAAAATAAAACAGTAAGCCTAAAAACATGTTTTCGCTGATAATTTTTTTTTTTTAGTAGCTAGACAAGAAAAACATAAATGAAAACTAAGAAAAAAAAATAGTTAAGAGAAGTTAAAATAAAACATAAAGAAAAATATTTAAGAGAAGCTAAATATTTAAAAATGCATGAAAAGAATATAGAAAAACACAATAAAGGGTAAGCTTATGATCTTGTAGGAGTATAAGGATTATATGTATGTAATTAGGGAATATGTAAGTATATTGCAAATTAGGAAAAGAAATCTGACTAATATTATATAAAAAATATAAATATGGATGTTAAGGGGTGTGTTGTGATGCATTACGTTTATCTAATAGTGTTGCTTTGAGTTTGTTGAAAGTTATATTGAATATGTCTATATATAGGAGGTGTGTGTTATGATAATGGCAGGCTCGATGTATGAATTCATTTTGTAAGTAGGTGGTATTAGAGCGGCTGTTATAAAAAAGGGATACGTTTCTACTATTACGACCAGGAACTCTAATATCTAATTTTTTAAGAGATACTGGGAAGATACCGTATTATTTAGGATTTTGTATAATAACAATTGATCAGAAATAATTCTTCTACAATTTAATTTCGGGATTTTAAAGAATTGACGTATATCATTATTTGATTGGAATGCATAAAACGACCGAAAATTTATGTAGGAGAGAAATTTTTCCTGAACACGTTCTATTCTATGAACATATGTTATATATCTTGGATTCCAAATTTGTGAGGCGTGTTCTAGGTGCGGACGAACATAGGTATAATATAGCAAAATAAATGTATCGAGATAATAAAATAGTTTTGATGTTCGTAGTATAATCCTAACATTTGGGTGGCTTTAGTGACAATGTTATTAATATGTAATTGGAATGTAAGTTTGGAATCTAAGGTAACACCCAGGTCCCGAACAGATTCTTTTCTTTTAATAACGACATTTTTTATTGAATATTTAAATATTATAAATTATTTATGTAATTTTAAGAGACGGTAATATAAACTATATGTTATTATGATATAAAAATGCTATTTTATTAAAAAAATTCTGTAAAAATATTTTTTAACATTAAAATAATATCGTTAGGTAATTCTGTTTTCGTCATGTGACGCAGCATTATTAATAATTGTAAGAATTTCAGATCAATTTTTTCGCGAGGTTTGAATAATATTATTCATAATAAATGTGTGCGAAAAATACTCGTTACGGTTTTTTGATGGTTGGTTTGGCAAGTTAAGTGAGGGATGTCATTAGTCACCTGTGTATTTGAGTGACGGGTAGGGAAGCAAGACGACAGCTTTCGTTATTGTTGTAATAATATGGGGCTCATACGTCATTATCCTGTGAACAGCAATCATTTATGTTTAAGTAACGTAGAAATAATTTCTTCAAATTGAATATTGAAATACGTCCTGTCAGATCGTAACCCCATCGACAATTTCTTGTTTGGTTACTGTAAAGAAATATTTGTACGAGAAGGAGTGCGGTAATGAACAGAAACTTACTTATTTATAAATTGGAAGCGGTATAAAATGATAATTAAAAATAATCATATTGCTTTAAGGGGGACGTCTGCGAAAAGTGAGATGATAATAACGTTTGTAATACATATGTCCAATAAAATGTGTATCGTGTACGTTCGTCTTGAGGGGGTTGAAAACATTTTTTTGCGACGATGCCGTTTGTGCTTATATAGGTACCGTCGTACGGGTATGGGTACCGCCGCCCCGGGAACCATTTATTGGTTAGCATAACACCTCTGCAATAGGTCACCCCAAGTGGTACGCTAAATTTGGCGACTTAGCAGGGGTGCCCGGGTTCATGCGGTGAGGTTTGTCTAGGTCATGGTGGCGGATGCATTTGCGCATCTAGTGCGTATCGGGGCCAAATCGGGAGAGATTGGATGAGGGAGACCTTTTGACCTCTCTCGACCCATCGCCTTGCACCGCAGTTGGAATGATTCATACGTTCGTCACTTCTGATTACATTGACCCCCAGATTCCTACCCACCCCTTTACCTTCTCTGAACTTCCTTCCTTTCTTTTCCCTAAAAAGACCCTCTAAACAGCATCCCCATAGTTGACAAGGCCTTGAATGATTTTTTCCTCAAGGCCTCCCGTGTGGAGCTAATTTAACAAAAAAATCAAGGGTGGCTCTATCCTTACAGACTTACCTCCTATTTTCCTTACAACCATGACTTTAATGAGATTCTAGATAGTTTTGATGTAGATAATCTATGGCTTCTATCTTTTTTCATTGATTTTATTTTTAGCATCCATTTGGTTTTACGTTAGTTGACGAGTTGTGCTTCATTTCCTCTTCTTGAAACCGAACTATTTTTGACATAAAATATATTGGCCCTGATCTTGAAATCTGCCCTTTTATATATTTTTTTTTTAAATCTTCAGAATCCCGGCAAATTTCGTAATTCGATGATTAGGGCTGTTTCGACCAATAAATTACGCATAAAAGCCGCGGGTGATACTGAAATCAATTCACCCTTCAGAGTATACTATAGCCGATTCGTCATTTTAATAGCCCTATGCGTTCAGTATTAGGGAATAATAATTAATTCCGTCAACATTTTTGGCTGATAAGACCGCAAAGTTTCCTCCCCTAGACCTCGGAAGGGATGGAAATGTAGGTCAATTGAAACTGGGAACCCAGTTGCTACTGGGACACATCAAGTCGCAAATCAAGGGATGCTATATTATGTAGGGTTGCAAACATATAAATATTCAAATTTGAAACATTATTTGGGGCCGAATATCGAGTTAACTCACTGGCAACACCTTTTCGGCAAATCACGCAAATGTGCCGATATATCACTTTTAAACTTTTTATCGAACGGTTTTCCTCGGTTCGCCCACGTTGGCGAAAGGGTAGTGGGTACGCCAAAAGGGAAAGGTCATATTATCCATCTTTGATCTAATACTATCGAATACAGATTACCTAGTATACATAAATTATTTTACCATAAATAGACAGAATTCGTCGAGCTTTTCTGTGAGACTTTCTAAGGGCCAGTTGTTTCACAGAACTTGAACAATTCATCAAATTTCAAGTTGATATTCAATTTGTGTTATTATTCCATCGTGGGCTAGTTATTTCACAGAACTTAACTTGAATATTAACTTTGAATTTTTGATGTTATTTTTACATTCGCTCTACACAGGAGACCCCATGGAAAATAATTCCCCTCAGAACCTATGTCATCTTTGGGGATGATGTGTGAAGGGTGGTAACTAAGGAAGAAAATGAAGTTCTGGGAAGGAACAAAGTATTAGGGGTGGGTAGAATCTGGGGGTCAGTGTGTTCAGGGATGATGAGCATATGAATCTACCCCTCCCACTGGGGTGCAAGCCGACCAGTTCCTGGAGAAACCTGCTGGAGAGGACGAGGTCTCCCTCAACCAGTCTCTCCCGATCCAACCTGCCATACATTTGGTGGGCAGACGCATCCGCCGCCAAGATCCAGAAAACCTCACCCATTAGCCTGGGCACCCCTGATAAGTCACCAAACGTAGAGAACCCTCTTGGGGTGACCTATGGCAGAGGTGTTGGTAATACAATAAATGTTTCCTAGGGCGGCGGTACCCCAAATATTAAATTAATTAATTGTTCAAGTTTTGTGAAATAATTGGCCCTTAGGGAACTAAGCTCTGCGTGTTTAAGAAAAGGACCAATACGTTATTTAATCTTTTACTGCAAATCTTTTACTGTGAGCTTTGGCGTGATTTAGCACAGCTTCGTTGTCTGGAAATTTGTTCAGCTTGCAACGTCATTTCCATTGAGTGCTTATGGGTCGGTCATATTACTGATTTATATTTTAATAAATTAAGCGTAAGTGTTCACTTTTTGACTTGAAAACGTCGGTGACCGGGCAACTAAGAATCATGCAACTTCAACACTTTGAAAAGTCATGATATAAAAATGATTTAAATAGGTGTGTTAGGTCAAGTTATGGGCTATTTGAAAAAAATCATATCTTTTATAGGTGTTGGAATGCCACTTTGTTGAGCTGTCGTGGAACCAAAAACGCCAACGGCCTTCGAATGCTCTAGTTTTCAGTTAACATTCACCATCTAGGTTAATTAATGTTTTGTGGGGTAGATTTATTAATTACGGTAGGTAATACACTATAATGCGTGTTCCCGTGAATTTATTTAAACTGCCAGCCAGCTTCTGTTTATTAATATACGAGAGGTCCTCGAACAACCCTGTTTAAGGGCGGGTGGCGTCGCCTGAGAGTCGGATGATTTATAGCCCGCATTTATTACATCAACATTATTATATGATATTTCTTTTTGTCTGTACCTCCGACGATACTGTCGTTGTCGCCCCAGTGACATCTGCCCGAGTAGTTGCTGGCGATACTCAAAAGATGGATGTTAATAATGCGCTGGGAGGCTGGGATCATCTCACAGATGATGAAGATTGATAGACTCGGGCGTGTTGGCCGGAAGATAAAAACAGACGCACAGGTCAACAAATTCCATTTTTTCATGGTTCCCGATAGAATTTTATTCAGTTATTTATCTTCGAAAAATGTTTTGAGGGATTGGTTACCTTATTTACAATTCATTTTTCATATATTCTTCCTAGAAATCACACTGTTTTGCAAGTTTACTTTACGAGTTTTCCAGGATTATGAATTGGTGCGCTTTTTTACTGTGTGGGACCGTAATTCCGATTTCACCAAAAATATATCAAGAACGGAAAGGAGGATGAGGAAGGCTGACGGAATGCTACACCTACCGTTTTAGGTGAAAATAAGGCGATTATAAAATAATTAAAAAAAAATTGAAACTATATACAGGGTATTAAGGGACGTAGGTACTTGACATACTTTAACTACTTTAACCAGTGCTTCCTGAGATTATTTGGAGTAAAAAATGAAAATGAAATTTTGGTCTCCGGTGACATTTTTGATGTTTTTTTTGCCACAAAAATATTTTTTTTAAAGTGGTAGGTATTGGACAGTTGGAGTTGGTCGGTTACTTGGCTGCGTGACTAGTGACGTCATGTGAAAGAGATTTTTTTGTTTGATTTTGAATAAAAAAATTTAAAAAAATGTTCAAAAATCACCAGAGCTAAAATTTCATTTACGTTTTTTAGTCCAAATAATGTCAGGAATCACCGACTAAAGTAAGTCAAGTACTTCCCTCAACACCCCGTATATCACATACCTATATTGATATGTTACTAAAAGTCCTTATAAAAACTAGCACTGAAGCAATTTTCAACAATCTTAACATCATGTCAATTAAACAATTCTATTCTAAAATTAAACGTCCTGTAATAGATAGTAAGAGTGAACAACCATTTCTATGAGACCTATATGAGTTGTTCCGAAAATTGAACAAATAGACCTGACGGGTTAATCCTCAGCACGGGAGATCTCAGTGAGGATATGATTATCTGCATCTGTTAAATAAAAGTATAATAATAAAACATTTATTATTATTATTATGTCATCTTTGATGCTGTTCGAATGGTATTTCAGTAGGTTTACCATTGAATTATACTGAATAATATATTTTTTTCGTTAAATGTAATTTCTAGGTGCCCAGCAATGTAATGTTCCAATATCAATAACTTTTTTTTACTCCTACTAAACCGATTAATCTTTCCATTTCATAATGGGATACACCTAGCCAGATTCTTTCCGTGGCTCTTTGCGAGTTTGTTATTTTTGTCACAACCTTTTTGCGTTCCAAAGTTTAACTTCTTATTTTAGCTTAATTTAAATTGCTAGTCTAACATCGTTACTTTACGACCGTCCTTATGTAGATTTAAAGGTGGGCCAACATTGCTGCTGGAAGTGCTGCTCGTCTCTTGCTCAGTGACATAAAACCTCGCGACTTTGTTTTTCACAATTACTCTAGCTCGTTAGGTATTTACTTACTCCGTCACGCATGGCCTGGCAAAAAAGGCTCTTATTATTAACGAGCGGGACCTTTAGGCCGCGGAGGCAGATCCTTTTTGGGAGGAAAAAGGACTCCTCAAAAAGTTGCGCACTGCGGTAATTTACCTACTAAAAACCGCCATGCTTCTAACTTACAAATTGACGTTGTCAACTGCCGCGTCAAGTGACAGATTATACACTGGAAATTTACAACCAACACAAGGGCGACATCGAATATACTGACAGCTATTGTCTCAACACATTTTTCCTCCTTTTAATTTGGAAATTTATTGGTGACAGAAAAAAAATATTCAGAAAAATTTAATTAACATTTAAGACGCATTTATACCCGCTCAAAAAGAAGGAGAATGAGAGATATGTAAATACGAATGTTAGAGGGAGCGCGCTAAAACGATAATATTTAAGCGAAAATTGTGAAAATATTTAATAAATCACAAATCGCTTGAAATATAGCAAAATATCATGGGAAATGTCTAAAATAGCATTTAAAATATACTGAATTTTTTCGTTCGTATAGCTTGTAAAATAACTAAAAAACGTGTAATTAATGATTTTCAGAGCATACTTTGCGATTTTTTCTATAGAGCTAATTTTATATAATTGCCGTTTCGGCGTGGGGAATGTATAGATATTAACTTCAAGAATAACATATATTTTTTTAAGATATTTAAAATTTAAAGTGTTTAAGGAAAATATGTAATAATTCGATAGAAATGCGAAGAAAGCCGGGCCTTAAAGTGAAAGACTGTAACTTTATGTACGTCACATTGTTTTATACGAACATGGCAACCGGTTTCGGCTCAAATGTGCTTTCGTCAGAGCAGAACAGTGTTATTCGAATTCACGTAAATAAGTTTTTTTTAATAATGATATGATGTAGGGTTTACCCTGCCAGGTTTATTCTCTTAAATGAATTTCATCTCGTTGTATATATATTGTTTTTTTTGTTTAATATTATAACCATGGAGTTACGTTGAAATATAATATTTCGACTCACAGAGCGTTTTATATTTCAGTTTAATAGTGTTCTGTGTCGAACGAGTTTCATCAAAACTTTTTTCATTTTGTAAAATAATAAATTTCAATATTACATAAAATCTCTGAGCGCTTATCAACAGTTTTTTTATGGTTTGCATATAACCAGTGAAGAGCTCCATATTGTGTTTTACTATTTACTTTACGAGAATTGGCGATCACAATATGACTATTATTTTCCAATAAACGTGAACTTTATAGTAGAGCATTTTCCGAGTTTTATGAGTTACGGACATAAGGTGTAATCAATTTCAAGTACCTGTATTAACAAAATAATATGTTTCGGTATCAGTCATCAACAAAGAGATTCGTTTGACCTTTTACAAAATAATGGAATTTGTTTTTTCCCGGCAACGACTCATTGCAAACGATTTACGTTTATTAACAAATTTATTACGCTCTGCTTTGATTAAAAATTCTGATTAAAAAAAGTCTAAATTGGTACCGTGTATTTAAAAATAAAAATAAAATCTTGTAAAGATTTTACGTGCTGATGTGTCAGTAACAAAACATATTTTTTATTTTTTTCATGAACAAAGCAGAAATTTGTTTTCTGAATTGTATGTTTTTTATAGCCTCAATATTGTGTGATAATAATCTGTCTGATCTGGTCAGGTCTATCAAACTGTCATGAAATCTACATATGTTTTCTGTTTAGAATGTCTCTAGGGCAATGTTTTGAGCTGGCCACCTAATTTCCATTGCAAGCTGTGGAGCTTTTAAATGTCCAACTGTAAAATTAAATGAAGACAATATTAGCGAAACACAAAAGATTCAGTCACATCTAGGACTTGAACCAGGACCTTTCCATCGCCGGGGCGCAGCTCTACTAACTGAGCTAATTTGTCCCTATCCGATTCGGTCATATTTAACTGTATCATACATCGACTGATAACTACCAACATTATCTTCATTTTCTTAACGCATACTTTTATTGGCTGTTATCTTTATATATAATTGCAAGCACCCGAACTAAATGCTATCTAGATGGTGTCTTGGATAAATTTAATCAATTTTTGTTTTTAATTTTGCGACATCTATTGACTTTTGGGTAAGTCTAGGTTGAATACTTATTTTCATTTTTAACTTAATGAGTAAAACCTCAAATTGCATTATTTAATTAAATGAAGACAAAATTATCGAAACTCAACCGAAAATCTGAAAACAGAAAAATCAGAAAAATATACGGTCACATCTAGGACTCGAACCCAGTACCTTCGCTTTACCGGGGCGCAGCTCTACCAATCGAATGACCGAATCGGATTGTTATAGGTTATGGTGTCTAGAAACATCCATGTCTTTTAGTAGTCTACGATATATTTTTATTCAACTACGAATTTGAGTCATAATTTGTTTGAAATTATAATTAGGGTGTGGCAATGATATGATTTTTGTCTTTCAGGCCAAAAGTATTTTCTTTATTTATATTTTTTGGTGTTATGCTACCTCTTCTTTAGCCAACGTTTTGGACAGCGCTAGAGTGTCTTTAGGGACATGTGAAATATAATATTTCGACTCACAGAGCGTTTTTATATTTCAGTTTAATTGCCCTGCCATATATTTCAGTTTAACACATCTGCCCTGATGATGAACTCTGTAACTCGGTCCGAAACGTTGGCTAAAGAAGGAGGTATCGCAACACGGCGTAACACCTCAAAAATAAATTACCAAAAAAGAGTGTGATGATGTTTTGAAAATCCTACCACCACCACACCTAGGTGTAAGTGTTAAATTTAAAAAAAGTTAGACTATTGTTATTAATTGCAACATTTTGATTCTGGAGAAAGCATTTTAACCACTTTACCACGATCTTACATATTTCACTTTCTTAGAAATCAAAATCGAATAAACTTTAATCATTGAAATATTTTTCAGTGAAGTAAATAATATGAACCATCCTATACCCGTGGAACTTATTAACAATTTTTTCACTATTAAGTACAGTTTACTGCCGTTTTGCCTATTATTTCTCATCAATGTTAAAGCTTTCTCTACTAAATGATGTAATACGGTTTTTCCTGTCGAATTAAATCAGCCTCCAAGAGCATTTCAGATCTAACCAAGTTTTACTATCGGCCTTTGAATAGCAAATAATGAACTGCTATGATTTTTAAAAATGTAATATTTACGTTCCGTGAAAATAGCACCCATAAAATGTCAGAAGGAAAAAGAGGACTGGAGTGATCATTAAAATGATGCCATATTGAACCGCCATACCTCCAGTGCTTGACTTGACCTGTCGTTCTTTGGGGCCGGTGGTTTTATAAAATCCTTTATGAATTACTAATGATGCTCTCTCCTGGCTTTTGAATTCGCATAGATTCAAGACTTTATTTATTTCCGAATAATTTTGAATAACAAATTAAACATTAGAATTTTGAGTCGAAAAAAATATACATAAGAATCTCATTTTTTACATTTTCTCTCATTTCTTAAGGTTTCTTTTTACGGTAAGATTTTTTCTTTAAAGCTTTTGTTTGGCCGTACACTTTTATTACGGTTACGTTTTCTTTTTTCTTTCTTTTTCTTAGGCTCGGTTCCGAGTCGCGTCAACATTGTTCAGAGAGGAAAGCGGAAAGACTAACACTCGTAAGTCAGACATTTCCAAATTACTGGAATATTATTCCTACAAACTGTCCGCCTTTACGCTCCAGTTCGGGGGTTAAGCTTCGCAAATAGTTGTTAAATAAAATAAAGGCCTTTCAACTTCAAAGTGAATTTATTCCTAACATGAAGAAGAGTAACTTTTAAGAATACGGCACGTTTTTACTCGGTTTTGTTTTGTACCAGAAAATATTTTCTCTTTTTCTCCCAAGAATTTTTCGCTTTTTGCACCATGCGTACTGCCTATGTACTTTTACCTCCTTACATTCCATTATTCTTTCCACCGAAAAGATTTTATTCATACTTCTTGTTTTTATATCTTGAGTACTTAAGGTACTTTCGAGGGGCGTTCTATTTATTCAAATCTTCTTACTATATGGCAGCTGTAAAACCATTTTTGTAACGCCATCTAACTTCAAAATCATCACCGTTAACAATGTCCATAGCATTATATTAAAAAAATATATCATTTCAGTGGATTTTAGCACTGCGGAAGGATTTTAACCTTCAACATTCTAAGTCACAAGTCAAATGCAACGATTACGTTTCGAAGGCTGTTAAGCTCTGACTTTTTTTTGGTATTTCAGAGACCAAGCTTTTTGTTTGTTCAGCCGATAGATGTATGAAAAAACTTTTTTTTTTTAAATGTGTGTACCTTTTCCCATTCAGCACGTTTTTTTATTAAAATTGTTTTTGGCTACAACTTTAAACCAATCGCTTTTGATTGTTTTTTGTTAAAATATGATTTTTGAAGTAAAACTTCTTCACGCACGCTCGACTTGGGGGGTAAGCTGGTGAATGCGTTACGAAAAAGTGTGATGCGAACGGTAATCGAACGGTGATCGGGCGAGGCGAACAGTCGGGCCTTTACGCACGCTTGACTAGGGGAGTGATAAGGATAAAGATAAGGATAAGGATGAGGATAAGGACGAGGATAAGGATAAGAAGGGTAAGGATAAGAGGGACATATAAGTTAGTGAAGTTTTACTTCAGTCGTGTGTTGTAAAGCACACCGTTTTTTCACTTGTTTTCTTTCCAAAGCCCGTAGAAGTATTATTAGGAATTTATAATTGAATGAAAATAACATTCTCCGGAAAGTTTTCACTTTATGTGGTCACCCTCTGCGGCACCTTCGCCAAACAGATGGCACGTTTTGCCGGAGCATGCACGATTAAAACTACCTCCCCGTTGATACTAAATCATCAAGTTGACCTCAGCCTCTTCGTAGTAAATCCTTCTGAAAGCATTACCTTGTAAAGACTGCATTATTCCTGGCTTTAGATATCTCGTGGCTCCACAGTGTCTGATTTCCTTTCTCCTTATAATAATGGCTTGCAAACGGAATTACGTAATGGTAGCAAAAGTTTAGAATAAATTACGTAAATAATATGGTATGTTTATTTATAAGCATTTATTGCTCATACGTCATAATGACCGCTCAGTGGCTGAGTTGGCATCGCGTTTGGATGCCATCCAAGCGTCGCGCGTTCAATTCCTCGACTGGCTACCATCACAACACAAACAACATTTTCCGCTTACTGTGTTGGTAGTAAGAGGTTTTAAAATATTTTCATATTATTCGTAACCCGGGAATGTTTCTTTCTTTTAAAAAAAAGAATATATATTGAACAATAATGTTGCATCATTCACGCGTTGTATCAATGTATTCCATTCTAAAGAGCCTGTGATGTATTTTTTTCACAAAAAGGGGTTGCATCCCGCGATTAAATATCCCCGACAAACTATCCTGCGGACAAAACATCGACAAAATATCCTTCGGACAAAACAACCCTTAACAAATTATCTACTAAAATCTAACCTAACCTTACCTAACCCAACCAAAAAATGGGACAAATAATACAGACTGTAAAGAAATAAATTATTGTTTAAAAATAGTAAAATGTAAAATTAGGTTAGGTTAGGCTAGGTTAAGTTAGGTTAGGTTGATACTTTGTTGGAGGATGTTTTTTCCGTAGGATATTTTGTCCTTGCGATATTATGCCGAGGATATTTTGTAGGGATATATATAAATATATACAAAGCGCCCTTGAGGTGATTTTCTCACGTAAATGCCGCTATAAAAATTATCCAATAATAATTATTAATATTCTGTCGGGGATATTTTGTCGTGGGAAGAAAACGCGCGGTACCCATAAAAGTGCCGTTAATAAACTTACCTACACAAATCGTAATGGCTTTGTATTCTGGCATATTTTTTTTTTTTCAAAAAAATCATTTATTTTAAATTATGTATTTAAACCAAGAGTCTTTGAAGTAATTTTTGCCCATAAACAGCATTATAAAGAATTATCCAATATTTATTTGATTATAAAACTGCGTCAATAAACTAACATACACAATTCGTAATAGCTTTTTATCCTGGCAAATTCGTTTATTTGATATTAGGTATTAAAATCACGACATGTTCTTTCCTATTCAGAAATTTCGCTTCAGGCTGAGAAGTATTTATTTCAATAATTAATTATGTCAATAAATTATTGTCTTTAAATATGAAGTTGTAGATGGCATTAAGTTTATCAGGCCTTGGGTAATTATCGAACAATCTACCTCGAGTAACTTTGAGCAATTAGAATTACACAAATTGCGTTCTCTTCTCCTGCCACTTTTCCGACGCTACCAGCGCCTACATCCCTCCTCCCATCCCATTCCCTTTCCGCCAGCAACCAGACGCATCCACACTTTCCAGTTTCCAGTTCACCGGAGGGGGCTCAAGTCACCAACGTCGGCACTCCACTTCCAGTACTCCGCTGTCCGTTGACTTTGTAATTGTAATGGAATTGAATTGTTTTTCGTCTCCTCCGCTCCGCTGTGGATGTAAAATGAGGAATGAGACGACCTTTTTACACGCTTTTTTAAATAATTAATATTATGATAGTCCGCTTGAGTCAAAGGCTGCACGTGTTTATTTGATTTTTAATCAAAAACATTCATAGTATTATAATATATGTAGAGGTCATAGAGATTTACTGAATATCATTATAAAGTTAACCACTCAGGCCTCAAGCCTATTTTTTGGGAAAGTCAAAATATTTTGGGCGTTGCAATAAAATCCAAATTAATGGCGTATTTCTGAACGCATTCGAAAACTAAAAACTGTTTTAGAAAGGTGATGAAACACGCTTTCCTATTTTATGTTTCGAAATTAACATATAATTTTTGAAATATTTTTTTTTAATGCAAACAAAAAAAAAAGTTTTAAAAATGGTTCACCTTAGGTTTTTTTTCTAATTAGACTTACATTTCTATAAAAACTTTATCACTTTTTTGTCATTTCATTTATTTATTTATTTATTTATACTGGGTTTTACAGATGTTTACACTTACATGAGAACAATCCAGTTATAAAACTCAGTTATTACACAATTATAAAAATCTACAATTACATACAATTAAATACAAATAAATACAATTAGAAAAACAAAAACATCACAAATAAAAATACAAAAATAAATAATTAAATTCCCAAAGTTTCGTTTTTTTTTATTTTTTTTTTTACTGCGGCGTGAAACTTTTGTATTCGTAAGGTGTAAATTTCAATAATGTTGTTGTTAATTAATAATTTAGATTATATTTCTAACCACATTATATTAAGGGAGACACAACGATTTCTATAAGTCCTATATGAATTGTTCCGAAAATCGAACAAATTAGCCTGAGGGGTTAAATGGCTCGGTGCCATGATTTTTGCTTGCTTGCAATAACAACCTTTGAGATAACAATGGCGACCTCTATATTAACTGCCATTAGTAGGGAGGGACAATTCGCCGTGCTGCACTTTCCTCCCGATCTGAACAAGGCAAAAGAGCTAGACATTTCTAAACCATTAAAATATTGTCTATATTTTAAATATATTGATGCCATTCAAAATGCGAACCTAAAGGCGAAAAGACGTTCAATTTTCTTCCATTGTACTATTGTAGCTCGTCCCAGTGCGATTTTTCAACGAATGTCGTTTATTCTCCATTCTGCTGTACCTGCACTTTTATTCTCTCGGCTTATTACCACCTGATGGTATATTCCACTTGCAGTGCAGTGAACGAGTGAACAGGGAAGCAGTGCATATTACTGTGCATATTTCGCTCTCGCTATTGCAATACATGCGCCATTTGCAGTATAAGTTTACAGAATGAGGAAATTTCAGCGAGATAGTCAAGCGCAGGATGACGTCCAAATTCGAGATGAAACGTACATACGTTTAGTGATGAGAAATTCAGGGATGGAAAATTTCACTCAAGGAAGCAAAATATTTAAGTATTATTATAATAAATCTTTCCACGTACCACTATAAAACAATTCATGCCAACAGGTAATTAATTGATAATGTTATGCAACAATATTGTATTTTATATAGTATAGATAAGTATTCGCAAACTTCGTATAGATTCTATACGAAGTTTGCGATTGAAATTGAAAAAAAATTGTGTGAGGTACAATCAAAACATTAAGGGAAGCCAATTGTCTGGATCTAGAGATAGCGCGAGTCCCAAGTGTTGGGTAATATGAAGAGAACCCGCAGAACTCTACTTCCCTCAGGGTCTATGTCATCTTTGTGGATACTGTGTGGTTGTCTTTTTAAGGAAATGAAGGAGAGAAAGTTCTGGGAATGAAAAGGGTATTAAGGGTGGGTAAGAATCTAGGGGTCAGTGTCCAGGGGTAATGCGCGTTTTCATCCCGCGACAAAATATCCCCGACATAATATCCTCCGGACAAAACATCCCTCAACAAAATTTCTAATAAAGCTAATCTAACCTAACCCAACTTTACAGGGATATCTGTATTATTTTTTTCTCATTTTACTATTTTTTAACAATAATTTATTGTCTTTACAGGATGTCTGCATTATTTTTGTTCAATTTTTTTTTTAGATTAGGTAGGTTTTAGTAGATATTTTGTTGGGGATGTTTTGTCCGAATGATATTTTGTCGGGGATATTTTGCTGGGGATATTTTGTCGCTTGTTGAAAAGTTGCGAAACCGTGTCCAGGAGTGACGGGCGTATGAATCCATCCCTCCCAATGCGGTGCAAGATGATGGGTCGAGAGAGACTTGTTGTAGAGATCAAAGGGTCGTCCCCAAATCGGCCTCTCCCGATCTGGTTCGTCACGATCTGAACACACCTTACTTGACATACTCGGGTCTAGTCTCTAATCAACTTCAGCCTTTTCAAGAATCGTCACAAATCCAAATTATGGTATTTCACACGCACCATACTGGCAATGTCTTCCAGTTAAATTAAATTCTATGTTTTTGGAAAAACAGTTTTCTCAAAACGGTCTACTTTTCTTCTTGACATCACTTAATAAAAGCGATAAATCTATGCATAAATTTGTCAAATGTGCGTTTTGTATACTTGGGTACTTGCAAATAATCTAAATAATTTGTACTAATCACTGTAGCATTCGGTCAATCTATGTATGCACATTGATTTCATCCAGTTCCATATTATTTATTGAATAAATGGTCATTATGCATCCCCTTGGTAATGCTGTAATATTTTATATGACTAATAATTCATCTATCTCTCAAATCATAAACATAAATCACCAAGCTTATTCTCTAAATAAACCAATTACGTGACATTCAGTGAAGCTATTGTAGCCATATTAATTTTATGGTTTCATTCACTTAAACGAGCATAGATTGTCAGTTAGATTAAATAGTAGCATTCAAATGGCCATAAGAAGTATCTATTTGTAATTTTATGAACATTAAAACATGAAACACCGTTCAGATCAACACGAGTATATTATAATATACAGTTGGCTGCGTCCCTACTGTAGTCGATATTATGGATGAAACGTGTCATTGTGTAAATCTCTTTATTTACTACAATACGCTAAGCGATTCGGCATAACTATGTCTCAGTCGAGACATTGACGAAGTCAGCAATTTGTAAGGCATTGTGGGTACCGTCGCCCCGGGAGCATTTTATCGGAAAACCAATGCCCCTGCCATAGGTCACCCCGAGTGGTTTACTACGTTTGGTGACTTGGGGGTGAAGCAGGGGTTGCGTACTCCCGGGTTCGTGGGGTGAATATTTTATAGGTCTTGGCGACACATGCGTTTCCGGATCGGGAGACTAATTGAGGGAGAACTTTTTTTTGCTTGTACCGCAGTGGGAGGGATGAATTCATACGTCCGTCACTTCTGGACGCATGGCCCCCAGATTCCACCCCTCAAACTTTTTTCCCCGAACTTCCTCTCCTCCATTTCCCTAAAAAGACCCTCCACACATCATCCCCAAAGATGACTACACCCCGAGGGAAATTGTTTTCCTCAGGGCCTCCTGTGTGAAGCTATAGAATAAACAAAAATTTACAATGTTTCGTTTAGTTTATTTCTTTACTTGGATGGAATGAAATTTTTTTACTTGGATGGATGGAAAAATCCATCTTATCTAGAAGTACATTTTATTCTTGATGTATGGCGCCTCGCAGTGATCTCCTTCACCCTCTGCCATCCTGATACGATTAGGGGATGCGAGTATGCGATTCAATAGGCCCAGGGAATGGGACATGCTAATATAATCAGGATGCATGCAGCTGCTTCTTTTAAACATTCTCACCCATTCATAACCGAGACTCAATTCAAAATCCCAGTGACAGAGCAGTAACCCAATCAATGTGCATATCAAATCAAAATCAGTCGAAATCATTTTTTTTTTCAATTTCGTGTATTTCATGTATTTTCTTATTTCTGGATATTTTTTCATCGATGGATGTATTTCGGCAATAGGCTTTGTAAGTAATTCTAATGGTTGTTAATGTGTTTTTAGAAATACCTTGGACAAAGAGTTGTTAGTAATCTCAAAATACAGATCTGAATGTAAAGCATTTCTTTTCTGCAACTAAAATCCTAGTACACTATCAAGCATTCGATCTCTTCTGCGGGAAGCATCATAAACGCCAATCGGTTTAAATTAGTATGCAAATTCTTTTCTTGTTAAAGTCCCATCTTTAATGTACGTTTTTCCTGACACCTTTTTCCTCCCTTAACTTTATTTTTGGGTGTCATCGGTAGTTCTTTTTATATTCCCGTGCTCATATTTTTAAATGGCGTAAATTCATCCTTCTTTTCTACAAATATTGTCTACCAAAAGGATAAAACATAATAATGATAATATTTGGTTCATTTATACATCCCCATTTTCATGAAAAATCACCTCAAGGGCGCTGTAATATTATATTTTTGAAGTGAAAATTCTTTAGCACCGTTGTGATTTGAAACTCGATAAAACGGAAACGACACTAAAAAGAGACAAACATGTACATCTATAGGATTTAACCTGCGAGAGAATGAGATAGAATGAAACCTTACCGCATTGGCCGCTTAATTTACAGAAAGGGGTGCTCCGCGCACTTTCTCGTGGCATCAAAGATTTCATTTTAGAGATTAGGTTTGATTTTTTACATACGAGTACACAAATAATATCGACAGCGGAAATTTGAAATGCCGTAAAGGGCAATAAACCCAAAAACTAAAATAGTAATTTTTCTCTGTTAGTTGAAATATTTCTAGGAAAATAAAAGCGTAAAAATTAAAAATAAATCTTCAATTTTTATTAAAGAAATTTATGAAAAATGTCAAGTATGCTGAAAGATCTATTCAATGATATTTTATAATAAAATTTCGTAATCATAGGTCTACAAAAACAATACATTTTTTTTGAAAAAATATAAAGCTTTAATTTTGCTCTCCTGAACAATTAACATTTTGTCCTTTACAGCGTTTCAAATTTCCGTGATCGATGTGTGTATTGTATTCCCACACTGGTTAAGGCGAGCTATTTTAGTTTATATAAAAATACACCAGGGTTTAAAATGCACTTTTGAAACTTTCGATCAAAAATAATGTGACGAATTTCGTATGGGATTTCAAGAAGAGGGTCTCGTGTTTGTCCACTTTCGTATTATTTCCAAAAAAAGGATCCCTTCTACTTCGGCCGTCTCGTTACGAGTATTTTCGTGACGTGGGGCTTTAGTCACCCGGCTGTCAGAGCTTTAAACGACCATAATTCTATATCTCTGAGCTTTATTTTCCCCGTGCAGTTTTCACGCGGTTAAACTGAATTTTAATTTGCGCTTAGTGATGCGTGCGCATCCCGTTTTATTATCCTCTCGCATGGCTGACTTTGATGTTGTTCGTCGCCATAAAATAGTACATCACGGATTAGCCTGTAAATATATTATAATGTCTCTTCTAATAGACTGCCTCCATTGTGTGGAAATATTCCCCGTGTTTGAACTTTATTCGCCAGCTGATTTTGACACGTGCCGTTATAAATGTATACTAAGGACAGGTTGTTTCGCAGAATTTGAACAATTCATCGAATTTCATAGTTAAAATTGAAGTTCTGTGAAAGTTGATTCTATACTGATTCTTATATACATTATGAAGTCGGTTTAGGGAATATACGGTATACCTACTTACACAAAATATAACTAAGTTTACTCTTGAGGGGTGTGCAGAAAGGACGAACCGCCGAATAATAAAACTAAAACACATAGGTATCTTAATTCTATGCCAAGAATAAAACTACTTGTCTATAATACTATGATGTAGGTGTATATATTTTTTTTTCTTTTCTTCCCAGAACTTCTTATTTTCCTTTCCCTAAAAAAACACACCACAGCATCCCCAAAGATGACATTGGCCCCGATGTAAATTGTTTACCTCAGGGCCTGCTGTGTGGAGCAATATAAAAAATACGGTTTCATTCTTATACGCAACAGTAAAATCGACGTAGTAAGTTATTTCGTCTGATATCAACTTAAAATTAAACGTATTAAATTGGTAAATATCGCACAAAATTATAGTTTTATAATAATTATAATTTCGGGGGCCAACTATCCAAATCCTGTTGTTATTTTATAATAGGTCGACTGTTTCACAATACTTGAAAAGTATCATATGTGAATAGGACTTTCGCAGATCTTGAACATTTTCTTTGAAATTTGAAGAATTTGTAACCTGATGTATGGCAGTGAGGCATGGAACTGGCAGAGGAAGGATGAAAGTAGACTGAATGCTGTAGAAATGA
This sequence comes from Limnephilus lunatus, assembly GCA_917563855.2. NCBI lineage: Eukaryota > Metazoa > Arthropoda > Insecta > Trichoptera > Limnephilidae > Limnephilus > Limnephilus lunatus. The sequence goes on from OU830600.1 coordinate 78,431,362, forward strand.
GATCCCTGAGGCGTATGTGTGGTAAAACCAAGCATGATCGTGTGAGAAACGCGGAGATCCGCAAAGAATGCAAGGCTGATATAAGCGTAATGAGTAAGATCAAGAAAGGAACGCTCCCATGGTTCGGGCATGTAGAGAGAATGAACGAGGAAAGGAGTGTAAGGAGAATATATGACGCAAATGTGAATGGTAGAAGAAGTCGGGGACGCCCGAGAAAGACATGGCACGACCAAGTGAATCAGATACTTGAGTCGGGCCATGTCAAGAGTCAGAATAATAGAAGAGCATGTATGAGACGATGCATGAATGTTAACGAGGCAAGGAGTGTGTGCCAAGACCGAGTTGTTTGGCGGTCCGTCCTCTCTGCCTACCCCTGCGGGGGAACGGCGTGATGGTTAGTTAGTTAGTTAGTTTGTAAAATTCTGTGAAACAACCCGTCCTAATAGTAATTTCGTTTTTATTCCGGAAGGCCTTCGTTATTGTTTGTACTAATGTATGTAGGTGTGAAAATTTATGACATCAAAATGAACATTGAATTTTTTTTTTTACCTCGATCACAATTCCGCCTGAATTTCAACCATCAAATGTGAGGTTTTCCATATTTGTCGGTCTATCGCTAGGCCCAATGGAAAAATAAAATCCCACTAAAACCGGCGACTGTGGAATTCTTTTTTTGTCGCCGCTCTGCGTATTGATTCACCAGTAGGTACTAAAAATAAATTTAATTTATTCGTCCCGATTCGCAAGTCCGACAAATTGAGAAGCGACATTGAGTGTGTGTGCGAGTGAAGCCTTTTTGATATTATTTGGCCCCAAGTCCCCGGGGGAGTATCGGGAGTACCGGGTATCAGAAGAACTCGTGAGAGTCGCTCACTTTGATCAATTCTTCCGCCTCTTTGTCCTCTGTGAATTATTTCAATTTCTAGGTGAGCCGACGAAAAAGTTCACCTGCTCTAAGATTCTGTCTTCGCAATAATGCTCGCTCGATTTAAATATTTTTTTATAATATTATTGAACTCAATTTACTCTGTCGCATGTAAATTTTTTTTTTTTGAAAACTTGCCGTAGCTTTGCAGTATTTTATTTGTTCAAATAAACAAAAATTCATTTCATTAAAATAATTAATATAAAATGCATTGAAAACCAAACAGAACGTTATGTATGGACCCGTGGAAAATCAAGGTATATAAAATCAAAAAAAAAAGAAAGAAAAATGCTATCGCTGAGAATTGAACCCCGATCGACTGCTTGGAAGGCAACTACAATGACCATTACACCAACAACAAGAACAGTGTACTGAAAATAATTAGAATGATTATATATTTTAGAATATTAGATTATTATCTACATTCGTCGCAAGAAAGCAATACTGCTGTACCACCACTACCTACGAAAATACTTTATAAAAACCATTTTGCATAGGTTTTTTTCTGCGTCGATTTATCTGGGTCCCGTTACTCTACGACGATAAATAAGACCTGCACGACTTTGGAAAAATTAGCCGTTTTGTTAACTATACGTTTTTTAACTGATATACACACCTCAAAATTCTCAAAAGTATTTTCGTAGGTAGTGGTGGTTACAGCAGTATCGCTTTCTTGCGACGATATGTAGGTACATCACTTCAGAAATGTTTGTATAATAAAATAATAATGATTAATTGGAATTTTATATTTGGTGCATAAATGTTTTCGGACATAACCAACCTCCTATTATCTATTTTTGATAACATTTTTGCAGAAATTTTGATATTAGTACATAATTGTATGCCATCCATTCAATAATTGGTATTGTAAATACCATTCTGCCAAAATATAGCATCACCACTGCCATCCTACAAATAATTCAACACTCCTCACACACCAACTCTAAACCAGCCTTTAATTCCGATATACACCAGCACAAAACACGATCCCAAAATCAAATACACTTAGCATCATCTGCCCACACAACTAAATATGGTATTAACGCATTACAATATATTGCTAATACAATACAATGCATTACCTAATGAAATAAAGCAACCAGTAGCTAACAAAAATATATTAATTATTATTTTTAATTGATAAACTAACGTTTAAACAAGATTTTTATGCATAGCACAAATGGTAGATAACAAATATTATAATCAATAATTATCAGCCTGAAACACTCATCTACATTGAAAAAATCTTCCGAGAAAAGATACTGGCCGCCAACGGGAATTGAACCCGTGACCATCTGATTGCCGGTCAGCAGCTCTGACCACTGAGCTATGGCGGCTTATCTAATACCCGCCAAATAATTCAATATATACTAGTGTTTCATTCGACAATTACTTATTATTACATTTTTCCAACTGAAAACAACCAACTTTATTTTTTTGTGAGAGAGGTATTTTTAATACTAAATCTCCCGCTAGGTGGCGTCGAGACTAATTATGTCTGCATTTTTGCTGAAATACTTTAACTTGTCAAATATTAATTATTATTTTTAATTGATAAACTAACGTTTAAACAAGATTTTTATGCATAGCACAAATGGTAGATAACAAATATTATAATCAATAATTATCAGCCTGAAACACTCATCTACATTGAAAAAATCTTCCGAGAAAAGATACTGGCCAATATATAAAAATATATTATATAAAAATATAAGGTATTGTCCAAGTATGGAGTGAATACGAATCTCATACAGGCAATTGCGTCTCTATATGAGGGAAGCGTTGCATGTATTAGGGTGAACGGCGATTTTACGGGGTGGTTTGACATCACGAAAGGTGTTAAACAAGGCTGCGTAATGTCGCCGTGGTTATTCAATCTATACATGGATAATTGTATGCAAGAATTGAAAGAGATGGGATTGGGCGCGAAATTGAGTAATCTGAAAGTATGTTGCCTTTTGTATGCTGATGATGCGGTGCTGATATCTAACAGTATGGAAGATCTACAGTCTCTCGTGTCAAGGATGAACGAAGTATGTATGAAGAATGAGTTAATGATGAATGTAAGTAAGTCTAAAGTCATGGTGTTTGAAAGAGAGAGTACGAAAACAGTATGCAATATAGTTGTGAACGATGAATGCTTGGAGCAGGTGGATGAGTTTGTTTATTTGGGAAGTATGTTTACGAGAGATGGGAAGGCTGAAAGAGATATTGAAAGAAGGGTGAATGCAGGTAACTCTATTAATGGAGGACTGAACGCCGTTGGCACCAACAAAAAACTGTCCAAAGACGCGAAACTAGCCGTCCATAATGGAGTACTGGTACCTACCCTGATGTATGGCAGTGAGGCATGGAACTGGCAGAGGAAGGATGAAAGTAGACTGAATGCTGTAGAAATGAGATCCCTGAGGCGTATGTGTGCTAAAACCATGTATGATCGTGTGAGAAACGCGGAGATCCGCAAAGAATGCAAGGCTGATGTAAGCGTAATGAGTAAGATCAAGAAAGGAACGCTCCGATGGTTCGGGCATGTAGAGAGAATGAACGAGGAAAGGAGTGTAAGGAGAATATATGATGCAAATGTGAATGGTAGAAGAAGTCGGGGACGTCCGAGAAAGACATGGCACGACCAAGTGAATCAGATACTTGAGTCGGGCCATGTGAAGAGTCGGAATAATAGAAGAGCATGTATGAGACGGTGTATGAATGTGAACGAGGCAAGGAGTGTGTGCCAAGACCGAGTTGTTTGGCGGTCCGTCCTCTCTGCCTACCCCTGCGGGGAAACGGCGTGATGGTTAGTTAGTTAGTTATAAAAATATATTAGTTAAAACGCTTAAAGAACATTTCCTGAAAAAAAATTTTAAATCAGTGAATATTCGCTCGCCTTCTGACGTTTGTTTTTTTTTATGTTTTATGTCTATGGATGTCCTCAGTATTTCTAGAATCTCTATTCTTGACAATGCATTTTTTTTCTTTTCATGTTGTATTTTTTAAACGTGTAATATTTGTGTAAAATGTACTTATATGTGTCTGTCCTTCCGGTTATGAGTTTTTTCTCAACTCATTGGGAATAATGTGTTACTTACCATGTTTTTGTAATACATTATAATTAAATAATTAAAAAGTAGTTTAATGCATTTCTGAATGCATTATGTTCCTTTGACGTTTTGCTAAAATGACAAGAAAATGATTTGGGCATCTCGGCTCTCGGTTCTCAGTGACTGCTTTTCGGTATCGGGCACTGAAGCCCTGAATACGCTGGATATTTAAAGTTTGGGGGAGTTATCGCAATACCCCCGTGCCTCATTGCTTTCCAGAGTTTCGTAGAGTTACCCACCCAATTCTTACAAACTTTGCTACATCTCAAAGCGTAATAAGTACTATCTCCCTTTCATTTTCTCGGAGAGATTAATAATTATTTATTCAAGCATCTCAAATTTCCGCACAGACACTTTCTTTTTTCTTTCTTTCAAAGGAGTTCCTAATTTGCCTTTTATTCTCTTCAGTCAAACGTTGTCAAAGCGAATGCTATTATTATTTCTTTCGCAGGGAATAACATGAAGACTTCGCCGCTTTCCCGACGACTGTCACGAGGGCCGTATTGATTCCCCTGTCAGTTCCACTTGACAAAAATCAATTATTTTATTTTTAAAGGGAGCTAAAGATCGTCTAAATGCCGCGAGTGAAGAAGTCTACTAAATCATTCGGCAATTTCGGTTGTATTGTTCTTAACCTTTCAGAAATTTGGCGTATTTTTCAGATGGTCAAAATATGTCCGCTATAAATGCAAATAAATTCAATATTTCTGAACATATCCCAAAGCTAAAAGGTGATGAAATACGTTTTCAAATCTTATAATTCAAAATAAACATATAATTTTTGAAATATAAAAATTTTGAATACAAATTTTAAAAAGTTTTAAAAATGGCCCACCTTGCGTTTTGTCCTATTAAAATCACCGATAACGAAAAAAAAAATAAAAACACAAATTTAATTAGACAAATGAATTATAAACGTTATCGTCATATTTACGTTGTTAGTTTTTGGGGTGTTATGCCGTGTTGCGCTACCTCCTTCTATAGCCGACGTTTCGGACAGCGTTGCAGTGTCCATCATCAGGGCAGATCCGGTAGATCCGACGATGTTATCGTCATATTGTCAATTGCAGCATATATCCGGCAGTCCATATACAACAATGGTGGATCATGCACACAATACGCGTCTCTAACAAAATAAAAGAATGAAAGTACCTGTGTTTCAAAATAAATATGTTCAAAGAACCCTTGAATATATTATACCATTAATATTTAACAAATTGCCATACAAATTTAAAGAAAATTGCTCTATAACAAAATTCTCACTGATGTTAAAATCATGGCTCTTAGAGAGTAAACTTATAATATTTAATAATAACATTTGGGTCATTTATATAGCGCCGTTTTCGTGAAAAATCACCTCAAGGGCACTTTATGTATTAAGATTTTTCTTACCATGCATTAAATTTCAAGTATGTGATTAACTACTAATGTATTGCTGTTTTTATGTTGCTCAACTTCTTCACGAAATTTAAAAAAATATAAATATTTTCCTATTCCACATCACAATGTTGGTAGGTATGTTATATGTGTATCTGTATTTGTGTATGTTGTTGCTACAGTAATGCGTTTATGATTATTTAATTTGTTGTTGTAATTCATCTGCAGAACTAATATCCTGTTGAAAAGCTACTTGCAGTAGCTTAGCGGGTAATGAATTCCAATTGTATGCATTTTTTTTACACAATAATAAAAAATTAAAATAAATTTAACTTTTTTATCGTTTCATGTAAAAATAATTCTTAAAAAATTCACAAAGTTTCATAATTTTTATCAAATTGTGGTCGGAAACTTTGGTTTTATTAAGGTGTACGTTTTAATTATTTTCTGGATAACTATTTGGATTTAAATACCAAGCGCGTTTTTTTCTCTTTCCAATACCATTTAGATCATATTTCTGACTATGATAGTAAGGGAGACACAACGATTTCTGTGAGACCTATGTGAGCCGGGAAAAATATGGTCCCCTGTGATTAAACGGGGAGGGGCTAAAGGAATGCATTAATCTAAATTCCGCGAGTAAAGAAGTCGACTAAATCATTCGGCAATTTCGGTCGTATTATTCTTAAGTGATCGTTTAGCTTACTCTTCGCCCTCGTGATTCAATAAACACCGCCGCTATGTGCGGCCGTCATACTTGTAGGGCTGTAAATCCGTTTCATGGCCGCCATATAATAAATACACCTGACTAAGGACTAATATCTGCGCCACTGTGCTGTGAGCTCCACCCCTTTCGAATCAAATGGAAATTATTCTGGTTTATTACATCGTCACGGAATGTTTACTGTTAACAAGCGGAGCATTTTGTCAACGCTTACTTGGGGAACAAACAAACTACATATTTCCACTGTGAATCAACATTATAATCTCTTGCGATCTTGTAAAGCTATGTTGTACCTAATACGGATTAACCGCTACTAACTTCAATTTCGGGAAATACGCGGTGAGAAACGTGCTTACGCTTTCAGTTCAAAATTAACTAGGCAATTTCAGAGTCCGGTTGGCAATATACGTGACGGACACCGGCCACGATGCCTTGCAACTATCCTATTTGACCGTGTGAGTAGAAATGAATAGATTCAGCACGCGCTGTGCCTAACATACCAATATACGAATATAAAAATAATGTCTAACATACAAATATATACATATTCCTGTATCCATCGTTGTTCTTAACAGGAATGCTCGATTTTAATACCGTGGAAGCCCGCCGAAAAATAATTTTGGGGAAACATTTTTTTAAGTTGATCTCCGGTACTGTACTGAATCCACCTATGTTGAAGGAGATTAATCTATATGTCCCTAACGCGTATACTCGTGGGAGATCCCACGCACTTTTTAATGCTTCGAAAGTGAGAACTTCTTCCTTTCAGAATGCGCCATTAAACAGAGTACTTAACGATTCTGCATTGAGCATCGACATCTTCAATGTTACCTATAGAAAGTTCAGTAATTATGTTTTGACATAATATGTCACAACATAGTGAAACTGCCCCCACGGACCTTTTTCTTTCAAATTTTGTAATCTTCTCCGTAATAATTTGGTGTTTAACTGTTTTATGGATAACCTAAAAAAAATAAATTATGTCGACACTTTTTATATAACAAATTCAATAAAGAAGCAGGTTGCGCAGCACGGCAAAGTACCCCAAAAATACATCACTGTTTAAAACATACCTAAACAAATACTTCATGTCAAAATATTATTTCTTAAAATGTTTTCATTATAACATATATTTTTTTAATTTATTCAAATTGTAAACTATATGAAACCATTTTTTGTTAATTGCCCTTGTAAAAAAAATTGTACCCAATGTAAAAGCCCTATGGGCAAATGAAAGAGTAATAAATAAATTAATATAAATGCATGTGTTCGAAATTAAAAAAAAAAATTCTTTATGTTCGCTCCACTCAAGAGGCCCTGTGCAAAAATCCCTCACAGCCTATATCATCTTGGAATGCAGTGTGGAGGGTATTTAAAGGAAATGAAGGAGAAGAGGTTCTGGGAAGGAAAAGGGTATGAAGGGTGATGGGATTCTGGGGGTTAGTATGCCCAGGAGTGACAGGCGTACGAATCCCTCCCACTGCGGTGAAAGGCGATGGGTCGAAAGAGTCCATCTGGAGAGGTAAAAGGCTCTGCCTCAATCGGCCTATCGCAATCCGGCCCGCAATGCAATTGATGGGCAGACGTAACCGCCGCTGAGACCTTTAGAAACCTCACCCCATGAACCCGGGAATAAGTTTCCCAAACGTAGCGTATCACATTGGGTGACCTATGGCAGAGGTGTTGGTTATCCATTTAATAGTCCCCTGGGCGGCGGTAGGCATTTCCACCTCCCAAAATGAAAACTAAACACTTTAAGATTTTGCTTTGGCGAGCTATTTCCTTGTGGTTCCACATCCTACCCAGCTTCACGGGTGTCTTATTAGTTCCCCGAGCGCCCATCACCTATTAGTCGCGTCACCGCTTTGGGCAAACCTTAAACGTATTCATTCTCCGGGCCATTAGGTGTCCTGGCGCCATCTCTTGAAGGGCGCACTAACCTGTGATGTGTCACACGCTGTGTTACCTGTCCCTCTACCTGTCCCTCTACCTGTACCTGTCCCTGTACCTCGCTTGCTCCCGAACTGCTCCTTGCTCCCGCTCTTGTGCTGTGTTCTGTGTCGCACGGGTCAGCGCCGCTCGACTTTCGCGAGGGATGATTTACGACCGCATACAAGGTGTTGCATACTCTACCAATGAAATTGATTAAATTATATATGAAAAGACGGAATTTCAACTGGAAAAATCTTAGATAAGTTTTTAGATTTTCACGGCCAAAAGCATTTTCGTTGTTAGTTTTTGGGGTGTTATGCCGTGTTGCGCTACCTCCTACTATAGCCGACGTTTCGGACAGCGTTGCAGTGTCCGACATCGTCGGATCTACCGGATCTGCCCTGATGATGGACACTGCAACGCTGTCCGAAACGTCGGCTATAGTAGGAGGTAGCGCAACACGGCATAACACCCCAAAAACTAACAACGAAAAGGAAAAATCTTAGCTTATTTCTCGAGGCGTTTTACCCCCATGAGTTTAGGAAATGTTTTTTTTTCTTGGAGCCAGTTATTTCAGGGAACTTTAACTATTCGTAAAATTTCAAAGTTAACATTTAAGCTCTGTGAAGTTCTATTCAAGTTCTTTTATTAATTCAAAAGGCTAGTTGTTACACAGTGCCATAATATTAACAGAACTAGAATAGAACTTTCACAATATTAACTCAGAAATTTTATGAATTGTTCAAGTTCTATTTAACAACTGGCTCTCAGTGTGTATGTTTTGTTAACGATGTGAGTTGTTTAAGAGGGGGTAAGGTTTTAAAGGCAAAAAAGGCATATTTTCATCTTTTTTTTTTGAGTTATGAATAATGTTGGTTTCTTTATTTCATATACAAGTTATAGTATAACATCTGAAGTATCTTTGAAAAATTTTTCGGTTAAAAATATCGATAAATAAGTCCGTGAGAGCGAATCTCCGGAGGCGCCTCGAAAAAATTTGTTATGCGGTGAACATCATACGAGTAACTCGTTACCGGATCATTGAAATCATAGATTCGAAATGCGTTTAAAATGTGATGTTTTCCTAGGTAATCACAGGGAGGTTTTTTACGTGAAAAATGCGGTTTTTGCTAAAAAAATTCAATGAATTTGTTATTATATAAAATGGAAAAAAATGGTAAAAAAACTCCCTCTGACTACATATTGATTTTTGTGTAGAAATAGTGTACAAAATTTTAAAAGGATCGGTCAAATAGATTTTGAGTTATGATGTTCACAAACTTCAAAAATGTTGTTTGCGAGAAAATTGATTTAAAGTTTTTTATAATCGAAATATACTCGAATCGAGCATGAGGGCCGGTCGCTTGAAACCCTGTATCTTCGTTAGTTTTGCTCCGATTTACTTGAAATTTTGACACAATACTCTCGGCATGTTGTACACCCCCCTTTAAAGGATAATAAAACAACTGACCTAACTAGAAAATTCTCTCAGTAATACTCTCGTGCTCTGATAGTTTGAATCGTTACCCTCTTAAATTACTAAATAGATTTGAATAGCCAGTTGTATACTTCTTTCCCTCATTCAATCCCCTCTCACATAATAATGTATTCCTTTCGCAGCCCGACATTCCTCTAAATTGACAAATCCCGATCTTTAAACCGTCCACTTTTCGGCTCTACGATTGACCTTCGATATTATGCGAGCCCATAGAAAGCGCTTGAAGTCATCTCGACGGGGTTAGTGAAAAGTAAAGTCGTTAGGAAAAGCTTACAGCCGCCCTGGGCACTTTCCACCAACGCTCGTCGGATCAGGGACCGGACCGTTTGCCCGATTCGTTTGTGTTCCTGATCCGACCCGAGCGTTAATCCGGCCGCTGCGAAGTGATGTGATTAGAGAACTTGGTTTGCTTATACTCCTCTACTCCTGCGTTTTCTAGTTTCCTGGTGCGAGATCGCTTCGGAATCGATTGCGTCCGTCGAATGGAATATAGCCATTGCTTTGTAATTAATATTCTAGAAGCGCTTACCAACTTCTTTTGTTGTTGGAAAGCACCGAAATTTATGCAGTTTTTTTTAGTATGTATATCTGAATGTTTGAAAGGGGGTTACGTTTACCAATAATACCGCGAATTAATTTTGGGTTGCGTAATTGTGTAACACTTGTTATTCCAACACTTGTTGTTTTTTCATTGAATTACCAATTAAGGCCGCTACACGAAGTTGAAATGTCGCAGTTTAAAAATAACTTAAAACTGTAGTTTTTTTCAGTTTAAAAATGTTGCTATTCATATAGTTTAAACATTACTTAACTCGGATACGTTTTTTTAGATTTTCACGGCCAAAATCATTTTCGTTGTTTCTTTTTGGGGTGTTATGCCGTGTTGCGCTACCTCCTTCCTTAACCAACGTTTCGGATAGCGTTGCAGTGTCCATCATCAGGCCAGATGCGGATGTTGAATCTGCCGGATCTGCCCTGATGATGGACACTGCAACGCTGTCCGAAACGTTGGCTAAAAAATGAGGTAGTGCAACACGGCATAACACCCCAAAAACAAACAACGAAAATGACTTGCCATTTGACTCGTTCGCTGCCACCTTTGTATTATGTAAATATTGAAATATGCCATATTTTTTGTTATTTTTTTTTAACCACCGACTACTTTCTAAGCTATATGAATGAACTCACGTTGATACAATATTCATACTCGTTCGCCGCCAGCTTTGTACTGTGTAAGATTGATATACCTGTGCCATTTTTTTTTGTAGTCGAAAAAATTATTTGACTACTTCCACCCATGGGAGTGAGCGGCACCTCGGAACTCAACGATGCATCTCCCATGGGAGTGATTAATGGCAAATGAGTTAAAATCTGTCTTCGCACGTTATTCAAGTTTATTTAGAAATAATTCACTACATATTTTATTTACGGTTACAATATATTATATACAATACAAGCGTTTCAATCCTAGGCACGTTTACCAGATAACCTTGTTCTATTTGGTTCTTCCGTTCTGGCACGCAATTTTACACGCCCGTTGTCAATGTCTTACTCCTATTTGTCTACTCTGTGATCTGTGTCACAACCTATTCACTCCAATTATCACAAACAGAGTCAATTGGTTTACATGCTTCATGGCCCTCAGAACAATTATTCGACAAACAATAATACGACTCAAATGGTTCCTGAGTTCCTGGGCCATCTCGCGACCGCCAGACCCTCTCGTTATTGATGTTGAGGGTTCTCATTCAATTTAGTTCATCATATTCAAATGATTAAAATAATACTTTCATCAAGTATCAATAAGACCACACAGATTTATTTTATTGTTATCAATTGGTTATAACTCGCACAAGAGTCGCAGTTACTTCAGCCAATATCGCATCCCTAATTTGAGGAATGTTGTGAGGTTGATGGACTTACATGATTTGGGAAGTATGATCGTGCCGCTAAGAACTCTTTTGTAAACTATATTTTTTTTTTAAATCACTTTTAATGTCTATAAAACCGACATGTTTCAAGAGCTATGCTCTCTTCCTCAGGGTTTACTAAAAACTAATTATAAAAAAACTTAACGGTGTCATTGGAAAAGTAGGAGTGGGAACGGGAGAAAGGGTAATTGAAGGCACAATTTACAAAGGAACAGATTCAATAGTGGGTCATTTAAAAATATTTTCTGATTATTTATAATATTTAGATTTGAATTTACGCTTTTTCTAATTTATAATTTTTCCAATTATTCCAACTGAAAACCATTAAAATTACGATGTAATAATTCGATTCCACTCTTAAAGTCAAAAGTATAATAACTAGTATCCAACAAATGATTGGCAAACTCTGAGAAACTATTATTGTTTAAACATTTCATATGTTCTTTTTATCCTTATTTCAAAGTTTCTCGCAGTTTTACATATACAAAAGAAACCACAATGTAATGATACGTTAAAAGTGGTTAAAACAAAGAAATTTTTAATTTTTTGAATTAAAATGGTGACACAAAATAAATTTGCTGTATTTGAAGAACTATATTATTTCCGTTACATACGTTGTAAATGAGTAATAGAGAAAGTTTAAACTTCATCTGGCTATTGTTAACCACTCATTTAAAGCCATTTCAGGCATATTTTCGATACTTGATCCCTCACTAGGCCAATACTGAGAGATTCTTCTATTCTGAAACTTGGTGTAAATATGTAGCAATCTTATAGCCCTTTCGTTTTGTGTAAACTTTTTCAGAATTAACGTCGGGAGCCCCGTGATAAAATAACAACAAACACTTTTAGTAGGCGAATGAGCCTAATTTAGTTGATTTGTTTAGTAGGCAGGGTCTCGTCTAGGGTGTTCTATGTCACTGCCGGGACCCCTACTATTTTACTACGACATTAATCAACATGTCAGTGTTGGTAGCGATATAATATGTATGTGTCGCTCGCTCTAAATATGAATTCAGTCACTTATCCTCTAGGGCCATCGGAAGGAAATTGTGTCATGACTCTTGAGCGAGTTCCTTAAACCTTTTCAGACGGTTTCCTTACTTAAGTGGGGATCCCTGCGAAGGGTTTGCTTTTTGAGAGATTAAAGGGCCTCTGGAAAATCTCCATTGTTAACGAGCTCAATGCTATTCATTAATGTTTTTTTCTTCTATTCAAAGTTGTTTATCTTTTATACAATGGGTTTTTGGTAATGCGTATTGAATGATGTCGTTTCGTTTAGTATTCATTGAAAAAATAAATTCTTTAGAGTTTATTACGGTTTTTTATTTATTAAAAGCGCAGATTATCCTCTTTTGAGTCACTGTAATTTTGCATTTCAGAAACATTTAGCGACATTGGATGATAATTCCTTCAGTAGGCGTAATAACTGCTACGCACTAAAATATTTTGCCTTTCGCTATCATGATAACAATCTTAAACACTTTGGCCCTAATGATAAAAGTTTTTGTAATATCAGGTGTTTAAAATTTATAACACGTTTATTAGTAATAGGGTGTTTACATACAAATGCTATTATTCTCAGCTTTTGGTCATGTAACTATTTATTAATCAAAATAAAACACTTATTTTGTGCAAAACCACAAGTTTTAATTAATTTATTTACCGACCGGTTTCGCTTTGCTCAAGCTTCATCAGGGTACAAATTAATTTCTACTAATAAACGAGAAATACATAGTGTATGCTTGTATGTAAATTCAAACGGAGTTGTCTCCCTCTGTATTTATGTATAAGAGACAACTCCCTCTGTACTTATATGTAAGCACACACTATGTAATTAATATGTACCCTGACGATGCTTGATCAAGGCGAAACCCGTCGGTAAATAAATTGATTAAAACTCGTGGTTTGACTCAAAATAAGTGTTTTATTTTTATTAAATATGTCAAACCACAAAGTGATTGCTTTCTACAATAATATAATTATCAATCGCCGATGAGATAATTTCTCATAATAACGTTATTTATTATTGTAAAAAATATGTTTCTTTACTTATGTCTGTTTTCTATTTGTTTCAGGTATGTGCCGTCCTCATTATCAATAAATCTTGCAGGGACATGACGTGGCACTGCAACACGCCATTATTCTACATCCTACAACATCCTCTATTATGTTGTAGGTCAGGTGAGCCGAATCAGGACAGACCTTTAGACAATATTACTACATTAGATGGGATCACGTTATTCTGACACCCACCATGTGCCACCCTCGTTGCGTTTATATCTGCAATGACATCTCCTTGAAATATTATAATGTTCAGAGGCCTTAAGAGGAACGGAAAGGCAAGAAAACGGCTGCACGGCCCTTTTCACACTAAACTTAAATTTGGATTTTAAGCCGAAGTACTTGACTAAATTGAACTTTAAAAAAAAATTAAATGAAAACAATATTAGCGAAACTCCATCAGAAATCTGAAAAGGATACGGTCACATCTGGGACTCGATACCTGGACCTTTGACTTGCCGGGGCGCAACTCTTTTAACTGACTTAATGTGCCCCTATCCGATTCGGTTATATTTAACTGTATCGTACTTCAACTGGGAACTACCAACATTATCTTCATTTTCTTAACGCATATTTTTGTTGAATGTTGAATATATGATTGCAAGATTCAAACCCACTTGTAGGGGATAGGGACACATTAGCTCAGTTGGTAGAGTTGCTCCCCGGCAAGGCGAAGGTTCAGACATCTCTAAATGCTAAGTTGTGTGATAATGAGGAAAGCAATATTCGAATTGTCACCACAAACCAAATATTATGTACACTATCCGTGTTTTACACATTAAATATGCTATAAAATAACACCGGGAGTACATTAGTATGACATTTTGAAATATCTTACTAGTGACCCAAAAAACATAAACATTTTTTTTTTCGAAGAAAACTTCTTCGGAAATGTTTTCACTTTGTGATGGCATTATTTATTTTAATGAAAAGACAAATAACTTTGTTTACCATTATCACTTTTATTTATACACAATCAACATGTTTAATGAACGATGTTCACATCATCAGGATCAAATGTATACAAATACTAAACTTAAAAATTAAATATAGATCACATATGGGAGGAAAGGGTAGAAGGAAGGGGAAGGGGTAAGAGTGGGGAAGTTTATTACAATTAGGGATTTCAAAGTCATTAACAAGGAAAGACCGGACAAATGGGAAAAGGTTCAAAAGATTCATATTTTATTTGATTAACTACAAGTTTTTCTAATTGTCGGTGGTGTTTATTAGTAATCTAAATATTTTAATAGATAGAGGGTACACTTCTACATATATGTAATTGGATATTTAACTCACATTTCGATTTTTCGTTGATATCTGACTAATCAAATGTACGATCGACATATTGTAATAAATAAGTTTATTAAAGACAACTTTAAAAAATTATGAGGCCCTATTTTGTATAAATATTCACCTAAATGCGACAAAGGGTGCCAAGTCCCTCTTTAATGGACGATTTTTCCAGTTTACAATCGTGATGAAGAATACTTAAAATGTCTGTTGTATTTTTTCGTATTATTTTTCTGAGGCTTTCGTTACGTTTCCAGTTTGTAGCATTTCCCTCGTTTGAGCGCTTCGTTAAAAATAAAAATGTGCATCCACCGTGGAGTGCGCACTAAAACATTTCATTTCAATGTCGGTTACAATTTCAAGTGCATTTCCATCGAGTTTCCGTGTCAAACATGTGATTGCAACGGACGTAGGTCAGATCGTCTCTTCATAGTTCTAGAACGCCCCACGCTGGATCAACATTCCACTCAAGTGCATTCGGCATTAATGTGCCTGTAAGTGGGGATTAAAATGATGGGTACACGTGTTTGTGTGTTGTGAATTTTATACGACACAAACAACTGCGCATATCTTATTTAAATGATTTTATACAGCGTGCTTGGTAAAATAGTTTGGATTTTTGGTAACTCTTTCAGTACGAATGAGTAAATTAAAGTTTTCGTTAAAAGTTATGAATCAGGTAGGTACCAATATATTTTGACACCGATCAACGAAACTTCTTCTCTTCTGTGGTTGGGATAGTCGGCAGAGGTCAGAGGCGGATGGCATCGGAACGTTCCTGAAGCCACGAAAGAAACTAACAGGTTAATAATAGTAATAATATAACCTATCGAAGAAAGCAATCCCTTTGTGGTTTGGCATTGCAATTGAGGGGGAAGTCTGGTCCAGCCGATCCAAAAAATCGACTTTTTTGTTGCGTAAAAATCTTCTTATACATTCCCAAAGTTATGGCATCAAATTCGACCTCGAAATGTAGTTAGTAGCTGTGTGCGCAAAGCAGGTAGAGCGGAAAACGGAGCGGCCAGGTTACAAGCGAAAACTTTAAGTTTATTTAACCCATATATGCCCCCTGATTCGAAAACGATCAATACCCTGTATATGACTAGAACTATTTTGGACCTTCGATTTTACTAAACTTTAGATATGTTAGTGGTAATAAGTCTCTAATAACGTTAAAACAAGTTTCATTAAGGTCAGATTTGGATATGTAACTTTTTTAATTGTTCGAAAACGAAACATTGAGCACTACGTATACATTTACTGTCAGTGAAGAAACAACAATATTTTAGAAATGGACTAGGTCCGACGCATCTGACATGGATGATCTTGGAGGCGGTATAATCCACTCGTTATCCATTCTAGATAGGTCTCGTTTTACCCACTTACGGGTTTGTGGCTGTCCTAGTCGACTCGATAAAGGCACATCCGATGTTGTGTTTCGATTAGCTAAGGCTGAAAGATCATTTTCTGACTCGCTGTCATCATTGTCTTTATTCCCATGAAGCACCAGCTCAGCAGGAGCTAGAAGTTGTCTACGTGATAAATTTTCAAAACTTATGTTTGTTTCGTCGCCCGAATCGGAGTCCGAAACTAATCCATCTCCAGGGGGATCTATGTAAATGTCTATACCTGTCGCTTCATCGTCCGAATCCAAATTATGGACAATATCAACTATTTCATTAGTCGATAACGGCTTGCTCCATCTGAAATTAAAAAAATGCTTATTTAGTATATTACATACGTATATTTTCCCAATATATCGTTTTCGAAACACTGGTATTATAAACAGCTTTTAGGTATTTAAATACAACAATATAGTTTTTATAATTGCACAAACATATGTCAAAAACATCCAACTTTATCATAAATTACGCAAAAACTCTAAACTAGAGTTAATTTGGATAATTACTTATTTGTTTGTGAAAGTAGCCATGATTTCTGCACGCCGTAAACAGGTCACAACTTGCACTGATTCATTACGGGACAATAAAATTTGTTCAGTTGAAACATTCGATCACCATTAGAAGAAGATTCCTTAAACTTGATATAAATGGCGGTAGAATGCACTTTCCGAACGAAATGCAAAAGATAATTAACGTTGAAATAAAGCTTAAATTTGTATTCGTTTTAGAATCAGGAGGCAAATAAGGAACCAAATAAAAACATAGTTCTGGGCATATATGGGTTAACGACGTTTTTCAAGTTGGCTGGAATCGTGGCTCATCGAATATTCATCCACTTTATTCAAAGTTTAATTTAAAGAAAATTAAATATATGGGCAGATGAACTTCGACTTACGAAAAATTATTGTTATAGGACATAGTTGTTGCAAAATTAAGGCCGAATTTCTTCGTTAATTTTAATTTTATGTCCGCCATTTTTGCAATTAACAACTTTTTTGCAAACTGTGGTTCATGCGCTTTCTACGTTCGTACTAAAACGAAATATTTCATGATTTCCGAGGACTCCAGGATTCAAGCTGATTTGGTTGGACCCTCCTTTAGATTATTTATATATCATTCATCAGAGAAAAACGACAAAGATTTATAAACAACATATCCTAGAAACTTCCTTGTTGCAGTTTGGTTTTGTCTTTTGTGTCTTACTTTGAAATATCTGTAACACAGTCGAACCTTCTATAAGAAAAAGTTAACATGTTTTCAAGCCCGTAACGGTGCAGTAATGGTTTAATAAAAAATCATCCATCCCAACGTTGAAACAATTTTCACTTCTTTTGGTTTCTTGGTCTTCGGAAGTTTTTCGTTACCATACCAAACACCCTGAGTTCTCATACCTTATACTACTTGAACTATGTGCCTTCACAGTATGTTGTTACACATCTGCTGTGTTCATGCCAGAATCTAGCAATAACAAAGCATATTTTGTACTGGGGTAACAGGAAGATCCCACTTTAAGACACTTTCCGTGGGTCTTCGTTTGCTTACGTTATTTAGCTCGGAAAATACTCGTTTAAGCAAATTGCCTTGTTCATGGACAACGTGGGTAAACTCGTAAATCACAGTTTTAACATTGGAATTATACCACTTAATTTTTATAACGCTATCGGTTTTCTAGCAAAATTATTATGTAGATTAATTTATATGTCAATTTTTATAAAATGTCGCAATATTTCACAGAATTCATTGAAGGCACGAGTGGTTTTATTTAACATCATGGATTTTTTTCATGGATATACGAGGGTTGTTCAAGAATTAAAGACCTGTCCTCATTTTCGGCGACTTGGACACTATTTCCCAAAACATGGCGGCACTAGCGTGTAGCTCAGACTTTCCCCTAAAAACGAGCGGTGATCCGGCTTGGTAGCTGCTTCAGTGCGGTCTTTGAGATGGACTCTCCGCTGTCGAATCCCGCCGCCTGCTAGGCGAAAAAGGCTATCAAAGACATCATGATTAGCATATTTTTCATCACCTGAAGCAACATTGGGCTGGAAAACCTTTGTAGACCGGCTAGGACGCGGAGGGAGAGGTGATAGCATTTTTGGCGGCGGAGTTCTACGATAAGGGAATCAAGAACCTAATGCCACGGCTCACCAAGTGCATCAATTATAACGGGGACTATGTAGAAAAATAGTGCTGATATGTACCTAAAATGGCATGTTTTTTTTTTTGTAAATATAATTTTTTTCCTTATTTTTTAAATCAGAACGGTCATTAATTCTTGGACGACTCTCGTAAATCACGTACCTACATATTAATCTTTCCACTGAGACCATCGAAAATACCTGATACCTTCATCCATTCAGCTTTATTGTCAGAGAAGCCATCAACCCCTATACAAACATAAAGTCGTGCACACATATAAATGCACTTATTAATTTGATATTCTTTAGTGAAAATCTAAATTCTGCCTCGTGAGATTGAAACTTGAAATCGTTGAACTACAAAACATTTCCAAAGTAAAACTCTCCGATATCCAAACCAATAAAATAACCCTATAAAGAGTTCCGAATAAAGCGCGACCTTTTTGTATCAATGTATTATGTATGTGTATTTTTTGACCTCTGCGAGTTAACCCCTCCCCGCCGGAGCTGGTATCACCACGCCACTCTGCACTTTACGTAACATCGTGTCACCCCGCAGCGCTAACTTTTATTTCCCAATACTTTGCTTTTAAAGCCCCGTTAGGAATTTGACGAAGACTTTTTAAAAATTGAACGCGCTCGTAACGGATTTTTTAAAGATTGCAAGTCCCGCCGCGCATGTAACGCGAATTATACCTACTTTAAAAATTACGCATAATGATGTTAAGCTTACTTTTCATAGCCAAAACTTAATTTGTCATGTTTTTTTATTTAGATTTTTTAAAGGAATAAACTAATTTAAAAAAGAACCTTGTTTTTTTATGCGTTTCCTTTTCAATCTTGTTTTTAAATTTAAAAATACCACATAATACTCTACTCGGCAATATAATTTAAAATCAGTTTTCTTTGAGTTGTTTTATTTTGAAACTGCCTGTAATGGAATTTAGTTTTTTAATCGATATTCCTTAACCACAGTTGCAAGGCAGTTTTGTGAGATACATTCAACACGATGACCGGACAGTTCAACAAAATAGCACTTCATCACTCCTTTAAATAGTCATTAAAAGTGATACAAAAATTAGGTTAAATAGGTTACGTTTGGTTAGGTTATGGGCTCTTTTTTAATCAATTTTAATGGCTTTTCACAGGGTGTTGAAATGTCATTTTGTTGAGTTGTCATGGAACCATTCAGCACGTAGACCCGAAAGCGTCTACATATATATATATATTCAGGATCCATTCCTAGTTGGCTAGTCAAAGTTTCCATTAAAAAAAAAAATATATATATATATATATATTTTTTTTTTAATATTAATACCGCACAAGAGCCCCAACTGCTCCCGTCTGAAGCCAGTGAGACTATGGCATCCCAAATTGGGGTAAGGTGTGAGGCTGAGGATAGTGGGGAGGGGAAGGAGATAGGTAAGAGAAAGGTGGGGTAGTACCTGGCTATTCAGATCTGGTCACCAAACACGGCTAATGCCATTTCAAGCAACGTTTCAATTTTGAATGGTGGTCTTACACCAGAGCGATACTGAGAGTATCTTCCACTCTGGAACGTGCCGCAAATATGTATATTATTTTTAATTAATAAATTGTGAAATAACACAAATTAATCAAATAAAATTTATTTGCCACGCCGGGATTCATTCCCGCGACCTTCGGTGTGCTAGTCAAGCGCTTTACCGCTGCGCACTACGTCGGCCGTCATATATATAATTAATTTGTATCCGTGATTATAATCGTTAGTACTTATATATTAGTTTAATGAGAATCGAAAGATTCGAATGCGCAACCTCTTATGTCAAATGTGTAGACCACTAGGCTATAAAATTCACTTTAATGTCGTCTAGTATTTACCGAATCTCATTTGTATAAAGATTTCTCTATTTTTATTTTATTTTATCTACATGGCAGCTAGTTAACCGAATTTATTTGAAATTTGAAGTCTTATTGTTTTTTTTTACTTACTTGTTTACTTAAGTACCGTACCCTCGGTTTATCTATAAAAAAATCTTGAATTAGAAAGGAAGAAAATGTATCATCGTAAATTGTCCCCTTTTACGCTATTTCACTATTAAATATTTCACTATTTTTACTAATTATCTAACGTTGCTTTCCCAAACTCTTGATTTCTTTCTTCCTCTAGCCCCCAGCCGGTCCATTAGACACAGGATAACCGGTTTGGTCTATGACCGGTGCATTTGGAATGGAATTTAAGATGCAACCAATGGTGTTCTAGGTCATGAGGTGGGCGTTAAATTTATCTGATGCGCTTAATCTAAGGTACTGCGGCACAGCATTACCCTACGTAAAGCGGCCCTAACGAAAGAAAGCGGTGTTATTTCCCCAGTGTAAATGAAGCACGTAGAATAAATTCAGCCGGCTGTTGGATTCTATTGTGTAGTGTTACTGAGGCCCCGACACCGGTACAAGTGAGGCCAATTGTTGTGTAAATAATCCAATTTCAAGACTATTGGATTATATATTGTGTAAGTTAATAGGTCAAGCTCTGTTCACGTCATAACACTATTTCAATCCGCGCAGAAAAGTCGATATATCGTGACCTTGGTTGGATAGGGTTCTAACCTCGCCTTACAATGGCGTGTGCTTGTATTTTTAAAATCCCTTCTGTTATGTTATAATACATAATATATTGCATCTAATACAACTCAAAGAAGCTAAGCCAGCCGTCCATAATGGAGGGCTGTATGGCAGTGATGTATGGCAGTGAGGCATGGAACTGGCAGAGGACATATGAAAGTAGACTGAACTTACTAACCACCACGCCGTTTCCCCGCAGGGGTAGGCAGAGAGGACGGACCGCCAAACAACTCGGTCTTGGCACAGACTCCTTGCCTCGTTCACATTCATACATTGCCTCATACATGCTCTTCTATTATTCTGACTCTTGACATGGCCCGACTTAAGTAGGTATCTGATTCACTTAGTCATGCCATGTCTTTCTCGGGCGTCCCCGACTTCTTCTACCGTTCACATTTGCGTCATATATTCTCCTTACACTCCTTTCCTTGTTCATTCGCTCTACATGCCCAAACCATCGGAGCGTTCCTTTCTTGATCTTACTCATTGCGCTAACATCAGCCTTGCATTTTTTGAGGATCTCCACGTTTCTCACACGATCATACATGGTTTTACCACGCATACGCCTCAGGGATCTCATTTCTACAGCATTAAGTCTACTTTCATCCTTCCTCTGCCAGTTCCATGTCACACTGCCATACATCAGAGTAGTTACCAGTACTCCATTATATGACGGCTAGCTTCGCTTCTTTGGACAGTTTTTTGGCGTTCAGTCCTCCATTAATATAGTTACCTGCATTCATCCTTCTTTCAATATCTATATTTGGATATGACGTAGCCATCTGAAAATAGCTGCCTTATCACCAGGGATAATCGATAAAGACTTTTTACTACTGAGCATCATTTTATCTATGAACACAGAGTTGTGAGAGTGATAAATATTATTTAAAACGAAATGATGAAGCCATTAGTATACGTGGAGCTATGTTGCGATATAATGGAATCAGGCTTAATGCAACACCCACTAAAGACTAGGAATGTAAATATTGCTTTTACTTCAATTTATTCATTATTATACATGGTGTCCGGGAACTAGTGGTACAAGCGGGGTAAGTCTACATCACATTTTGAATCGTTTTTGTGGTAGACTCCTGCAGCACACGAACAATTTTAGTTAGTTGTCGGCAGTGTCGGCACTATTAAAACAGTTACGTCGCCACGTACGCGCACTTCCACATATAATGGCATTGGATTTTGATGCACGCAAATTTGCCTTTAACTGAAGTTGCTCGTGTGCTCCTCGACAACTTTTTTCGTTTTGGGGTTTCGTTTTGAAGTAATTAAAAGTATGAAGTTGGATTTATTTTTGCTGAATTCAAAATATTTTACGGTCTTTTAAAATGCATCGAAGCGCAGACCCAAATCCAATAGTTTCTTAACCCTTACGTTGCAGAAAAAAGGAAAGAGTAAAAAAAAACGGTATCGAAAACGTATTATTTTTATTTGTGGGTTCTCCGTGTTATGTAGTTTCACAAGATTCCTGCGTGTACCACTCGTTTCCAGACACTGTCGTTAACATTATAATTAGGTATTATAAATAAATAACGAATTACTGTTTGTCAGATTTTGTCTTTAGCTGTATTGGTTTTAGCTTGTTTACCGGAAAGGATAAAGCTGATATGAATTTTTGATTTAAAACACGAGGTTAGAATCATTAATTAATGTTTAAATCAAGACTTAATCTGGAAAGATAATTGAACCAGAAGATTTCGGCAAGCAGGTTGTCTGTTTAATTGAATCATTATTATGTTTTCAAATTAATACCTATCGCACAAGAGTCTCAACTGCTCCCGACAGTCTGGAGTCAGTGATACTATGACATCACCAATTGTGATTGTGGTGCTGAAGGTAGTGGTGATGGGAAGGAAATGGGAAAGGGGAAGGTCGGGGAGTACCTGACTATTCAGACTTGGTCATTAACACCAAAACTTTTCAATGGTGGTCTTACACCAGGGCGATACTAAGAGTATCTACCACTGGAACAATTAATAAATTGTGAAATAACTCAAACTAATAAAAAAAATATACTTGTACACCTCGGGGTTCGAACCCGCGACCTCCGGATTACGAGTGGACCACGGAGGCCTTCAAAAACTGTCTGAAGGATAAGTTCGTAAAAAGCCTTTCCTTTTCGAAATATTCCCCTCCCTTTTCCCACATTTTATCAGCGAAGACTGAAGGTTCTAATTTTAATATGATTTTGTGTTTTGAAAGGTTTCCAATCAAAATTTCCAGTAAATATTATTTTTTCCGCCACCTTCGCTTTAGGCACGTTTTCAATTTGAATATCAAATTACACGATGTTACCTCTTCTGACCTTAAAATAATGAAAAATAAGAATAATTTGACCCGTAATTTATTTCACCCTAAACTCAAAATTATCACGAAACAAAGTCTAAAGTTTTATGATTAATAACCTCTTGCAAAATTTTGGGAATTACACCACATTAAAGCATTTTAATTATTGTTTTATGTAATGGTTTTAGTTTTTTTTATAATGATTTCTATTTTGGTATAAATTTTAAGGAATCTAACAAAAACTAAATAAACGTTTCTGCATCTTCAATGACAGTATTATTTTATGTTCTTTTATATTATGAGTAGGTGTGGACGACCTCCGTGGTCGAGTGGTAAGGTCCTCGTCTACAAATCCGGAGGTCGCGGGTTCGAATCCTGTTGTGCACAAGTAAATTCCCGGCTGAAAGACCCCCAATCAGAAAAGAAACGTTACTTTAAATTACTTTAAATAGCTTTAGCCGTGTTTGCTAACCAGATCTGAATAGCCAGGTACTTCCCCACCCCACTACCTTCAGTCTTACAACATACCCCAATTGGGGATGCCACAGGCTCACTGGCTCCAGACGGGAGCAGCTGAAACTCTTGTGAGGTATTCATATTAAAAAATGTATATTTAAGTCGTGTTTGGTATAACTAATAATTAACAGATAGCCAGGTACTTCCTCATCTTCTTATTGCCATCTCCGTCTACTCCCGATACTCTTGTGCATCACGACCTACCCAATTGGGGATGTCAGTCTCACTACCTCCGGTTAGCAAGGAGCAGTTTGAACTCTTGAGCGCTATTCACATAAAAAAGTAAAAAGACCGGTCAGTGGCTGAGTTGACATCGCGTTTGGGTCCCACCCATGCGTCCTGTGTTCAATTCCTAAGTCCTCCATCACACAAGCAACATTTTCCGCTTAGTGTGGTGGTGGTAAGAGATTTTTAATTACAGGTTATTTGTAACCCGGGAATGTTTGTCTTTCTTTTAAAAACTGAGTAAAATGCAAACAAAAGCTGCATCTTTGTCTAAATAAAATCGTCAAGAGCTTGGTTTTGTATTCCCTTGTTTTCTTCTCCAAAACTTTAACATTTTTTTTCACCAACTATGTAAAAACTAAAATATTTTTTGTCTGTACTTTTTCCTTTTTTTATTACATTTTCTAGTTTGTATACTGAACTTCTGTTGATGGTGTTCAAACCAGGCAATTTTCAGAATGCCCTAAATCTTATAAGAAGTAAATTATCAATTAGCCAAACGTACAGACTTGTCAGTGGTCGATATCTATATTATATCAAAAAAATTGAGACAATGGTAATCCATCCCGGTCTATATCATAAAGTTCCTGAACCCGGATAATTGCCGTCCTCCGATTCCACCTAATTATCAATATTTACTTTCATGGTTGTTTCCTAAAGGCGCTGTTTTTAATTCATGGCGAAAAAAAGTAAAATCATGGCTTAAGAATGTTCGCCTTGTGTTTAAACTTTGTCGTCATCCGATACTCATATAATCCGTTCAAAATGGATGTAGACAATCGAAACGACGCTATTTTTAATCAAGAAACTTAATTGAAAGCTCCGGTGTCCCTCGTCTCTTTGTGTTTAAACTTTGTTTGCTGGATGTGTGTGAACAATTTCAGTTGTGTTGTACATTGTGAACACTTTGGGTAGACTTTCCTTCTCCGCTGTCAAATAATGCTTGTCTCGTTGTTCTCCGCCATTACGTGCAGTGGCACAGTGGCGGATCCAGGGCGGAATCCGATTGCAGTGGCGCGCGGCGGGAAGTGTTTGCGCCGCCTCGCGCACTCGCACCTGTTCGCCGCAGTTTGTCGCCAACAATGACGTTTTATTCCCACGCCCGGATGAAAGTTTTATAGCCCGTCTCCCGTTAGACAAATGGCAAACTCGCCCGTTTGACTTATGGCGCCCGGACGTTTCGGCCACACGTACTCCGCGTCTGGAAATGCACGCTTCCCTGCATCAATATTAGGGAAAATTTAAATTTTTAGATATTTTGCCTCATTTTGTTTGTGCATTGTAACCCTTTTTTTACATTAGCTCCACACAGGAGGTCCTGACGAAAATAATTCCCCTCAGGGCCTGTCATTTTTAAAGATGCTGTGTGGAGGGTCTTTTTAGGAAAGGAAGGATAGGAAGTTCTGGGAAGGAAAAGGGTATGAAAGGTGGGTAGGAATCTGGGGGTCAGTTTGTCCAGAAGTGACGGATGTATGAATCTATCCCTCCTACTGGTGCAAGGCGATGTTCTGAGAGTCCTGTTGGGGAGGTCAAAGGGTTTCCCTTAACCAGTCACTCCTGACCTGGCCTGCCGCGCAGTTGGTGGGCAACGCATCTGCCGCCAAAATCCGGATAAACCTCACCCCATGAACCCGGGCACCCTTTCTAAGTCACCAAACGTAGCGAATCACTTGGGGTGACCTATGGCAGAGGTGTTTGTTATCCATTAAATGGTTCCCGGGGCGGCTGTACCCAAACCCACCTCTTAAATTGTTAGTTACTGTCCATTTAAAAAAATCTAACCAATCCTATTACAAATCCCTTAACATTGTATCCAAACCTTTCATCTCCGTTCCCTTTGTGCAAACGTTCATAATTCTCATTAAGAGTCTATGAATTCTTTAAACTTCACTATTTTCAAAATATAGCAAATTATGCCTTCAGGGATCGTTTTGCATTGCAGTTGAAGCTTTGATCTCTCCTATATTTAAAAAAAAAGGTGAATCGTGTTGTATTATAGCTAGAACTTTACGATCCGCTCTCTTTTTTAAAATGGCTCATTGTTCTTATCGCAAAGCGGTAAGCATTGTTATCTCGAGCTTCAAACTGAGATCTATTGTTTAAAAAAAATCTTATCGCTGATTCATAGGTATCATGAAATTTTCCACGGTTATTGTGTAGAATAAATTTGTATATAATGGATCACGGTAGTCTTGCAATAAACGAGAAAAGATTATTCGGTAAATCGAGTTTAGCGATCTCGAATGTACTTTCGGGTTGGGAGGCATTCATATCTTTATCCGCGTATTACCCCTAACACGAGAGCCACTAGTTTAACCAAAACATACATATTTATGGTTGTAGCGATGGGATTTAAATACGCAATAAATAAGAGATAATAGCTCGTTGGAGCTATAAAACCATAAAAATATCGCTCTCAATCCACTTGCCTGAAGGACTGAATTTTTATTTGGAATATTCACATTATTTTGACTGAATCGAGTTTTCTATACTCGGGGCGTTGAGGCCGGAGTACATCGTCGTTTTTGGGATCAAAAGAGTAATAACGATTCTTTTAGGGGACCGTGAAATGAACACGTAATCAAATATCTTTAAAAGTTAAAAGGATGATCTAAACAAGCCCTATCAAATTGAACCCTTGATAAACGTTTCGTTATGTATTTGCATTGTGAGATACCAGCTTGATCAAAAAGTTGTAGGACCGGCCACCGTGTGTGCCAGTCACCCGATTGAATTATTTTTTTTTTTGTTAGGTTACCACATCTGTCATTGACACTTTCCTCTAAATTTCAGTGTTATAGCTTGACGTTTGACGTAAAAGTTACGCTGTATTGAGTATCTCTACCTTTGTGCGTTTTTTCGATTTTTTTACAAGTCTGAAAATGGTATCAATTTTGCACCACGATAACGCACCGTCGCACAATGCGATCCTTATCCGTGAGTTTTTGACCAAAAACAACACGAATACTCTCTAGCAGCCTTTGAATTCACCTGGTCTGGCTCCCTGTGATTTTTTCCCGTTCAACCGACTTAAAAAACCGTTTCGCGGAACGCGTTACAGAACCCGAAAAATGTTTGAAAAAATCGAATACGGCTCCGATGGACATTCTGAAAATTGAGTACCAGCAGTATTTCGAGGATTAGATCAAACGCTGGCGTAAGTGCGTTGCAGTCGATGGGGGGTAGTACTTTGAAGGGAACCATGTCGATTTTGATGAATAAACTTGTATTTTTGATTTTCTGAAACAGTCCTAAAACTTTTTGATCAAGGTGTTATATAAGAGTGAGATGAATATTTGGTTTAGCTGATTAGTCTTGCACGATGTCATGCAACTCTTTTCATATATCCTCTAGCAAAGATAAAAGTTACGTAATAGAAATCTATACATCTGTAAATAGGAGTTGAAAGTTTAATTTTTCCTTTCTGCTAGATTAGATGCACAATTTATTCAAATGTGGCCTCTTTTTATTCCCACGGAGGTATTTCATTTTCCTCCCGACTCCTGCAGCGGTGAACACTGAACACGGCTACGGGAAATTTACATTCTTTGCTTTCTTGTTCTTACTTCAACTCCTCCTCTTCGTGTTTGGAAACGCTGAACTGTAAATACCTGCTTCTCAATTCAGAGATGAGAGTTTAACATCTTGCGAAATTATTATCGTATAAATAACTTGGTATAATACTTAGCTGCTTGTTTATTTTTTTCTCGTAACCTTAGGTTTGTGATTCAATTCGCAAATAATGTAGATCACGGAGTAAATATCTAAAAAAATATACATTGTTTTTTAAGATCATATCAATACATTTGCCACGTCGAAACGGTAATTATATGAAATTCCCTCGATGGAAAAAAATCGCGAAGTATGCTCCGAAAATTATTATAAAAACGTTTTTTCTGCTACTTTACAAGTTATGTATATGCAGGAAAAAAATCACAGTGTTTCTTTAAATGATATATAAGATATTTCCCACGAGATTTTTGTTCTTTTTTAAACGAGTTGTGTTTTATTAAACATTTTCACAATTTTCGTTTATATATTATCGTTTTTAATATTAGCGCGCTCGCTCTAACGTTCGTATTGACGTATCTCCCCTTCTTTTTGAGCGATTATTACCGGGTCTTAATTTTTTTTCTGGTAAACATGAAGATACTCTGCAAACCGACCACCACAACACGGGCATGTGACTACCGTGGTGGTCGAAATGCCTTATGTCGAAAAAGTGCTCAAATTATGTAATTAAAATGCAATAAATACATAAAAATAAATATATTTTTTTTACATTTAAAAAAATGATTTTCCTCTTTGATATAATTTTTGATTTATTTACCTTAGCTTTATAGATATTATACATAGGTAATTGGTTTTATTTTACTCTTTCGTGAAAGTGGTGGTCTCTCAAAATCTATGCCAAGAGCCCATAGTCTACTCAAAAAACCTGGTTAATTCGTGTTTTTCTATGGAATTTTTTAATTAATGTTTTATAATATCTGTACTACTAACTTAATGTTTTCATTGTTGTTGTTTTTATTGTCCATCGTTATAGATCAAACTTCTAGTGATTTTCAAATCAATCACATTACACGTAGTTACCAACTTTCATCCCCTTTACCCGAACTCTAACAATGCTAATAATTGTCGACAAATTACGTGTTTTCCGCCTAACGGACAGCGAGAGACATGCGCGTGAACTGGCATATTTGAGATATCGACTTATTCACAGACACTAGAGTACTCTGTATTGATAATCTACCTAAACAACGACTCAATTACATCCATTCGATGATTCGATGACCACTCGCGTTTATTCCGGCCGTTATGCCTCCCATTCGATGCAGTTGAACCGTATACGTGGCCGCTCGGCGCACGTACCACTTGCATTGCCTTTATTACACGATATTCTGAATGGCGACTGGCGAGTGCGCAATTTGCGTGTATCCGTCTGCGGTCCAGCTCCATTTTCCTACTGGTCGTGTAACGAAGGCGCCTTATGCAGCGATTCCGGAATACTTATCTCCCGGAGCCGGGCAGTGCCTGATCCCCGTACCGTGGAGCGTGGTCTCATTAGGGACTCCTAATATATTCTGTTTGATATGGATAGCGGTGCCCTTTACTGGCTTTTTACTAACTAGATATTGTAGATACGATTATCTGCGGAGTCATTATTGAGACACGTTTATTGCTCCCTATTCAGTTAGAATGGATGCTTTAATTAAATGTGTGGTTTTATTTTGTACCAAACAGTAAGAATTCAGATCATTTGCTTAGTTTCATATTTGTGTTTGTGCTTAGATTTTATCCCACAGTGGTTTCTACATAATTTTAACAAACTATGTTAAAACTCTATTCATTTTGTTTTAACGTTTTACAGGCCCTGAGAAAAATAATGCAATAAGCAATTCCTAAGCATTTTTAGAGTACAAAAAGTAGATGTAATTTTGCTGTCTGATGATATTTGTTCTATTAAAAATATATATATATTTCAATCACACGTCGCCACTAATCACACTCCACAACCCATTATCATGTGACAAATTTCATGTAACGAATACTTTTAATTATTCTGTTTAATTAACATAACGTACCGAAAGGATTTTAACCACCGTTTCCTGGGCATATTTATAGTACAAAAAGTAGATGTAATTTTTCTGTCCGATGATTTTTTTTCCGCTCGCTGATACGTGAGACGAAGTGCTTATCTCATGACCCGCTTGGCTATACCGACTACTCAATTGCGACGTGTGGTGAAAAAATATTTTTATTGTTTATTTGGAAAAAAAATATCATCGAACAACAAAATGACATCTACATTTCTGTACCTTAAAGTATAAACCACGTAAGTCCACAGCAATTGCTATGGACTTACGTGGTTTATACTTTAAGCTACTGATTTTTTACTCCAAATATGCTCTGGAATCACAAGTTAAAATCATTCTGGTACGTGCTCTTTCACCCTGCATGTAATAATACTAATATTGCTTTGAATGTGGATGAAATTTTCTTGTACGAAAATCTAAAGTTTTTTTTACATCACGTACAGTCGTCGGAACGAGAAACCGCTGATCATTCTTAAGTTAGAGATTATTTTGGAATACTTGGTCGGTTTAAGAATGTCTGTAGTCGTCTCCACCAACTTTACGGTGGTCCCTTTCACTACATCCTCAATTAATACGCCTGAGAAGCCCCGGGGAAGTTGTTGATCAGATAAATTATAAAAACTCCAGATATTTTTCAATTGAATTTTTCGGATTCGAAGAGTAGGACTGGATCCGAGTTCCAGAATTCTTAATCCAAGAATTTCCTTCGATATTGAATTACCGGAGATGCAGCTCGCAAGAACTTTTCCTTTGGAACTTTCCGCCGTATATTTCCCCCTTATTACAAGTTTAATTTTTAAATTCAACCGGAATTCTTCGACCCGATTCAATTCAATGGCTCAAACGGAATAAATGAACTTTCCATTAATTGGCATTTGATTGGCATTTAAACTCATTTGCATAAGGCTTTGAACGTTTCAAGAATTCAATTACTGACGCTCGAATAACATTTCTTAATATCTTAAATCGTTATTCAAAACTTTTTCGAACCTTGAAAATGTTTGGAAATGGACGTTTTCCTTTTAAATTATTCCGAAAAAAGAAAATCGTAGACTTTATTTAAATTTTCTCAATAATTGCATTTTTTCTTTTAACAAAAACCCATCTGGTGTTGTTACGATTGTTACGATCAAACATTTTTTTAAAGCAATATTATTATCATGCGTAATATATGGTAGTATCAAATGCTACACGTTCAATACAATTCCGACTATGCCCGCTCTAAAATCGCATATAAACGAAGTTAAATAAGCTATTTTTTGTCTTCAGTAAGAATTACTAGTTTTCAAAAACAAATGTTCTCAAAAGTTGTCTTGACAGAGGCTCATTCCTGTGATATCTTGAAAGAAACCATTCCCTTGTTAAAAATATTATGAACTAAATATACAATTTGGCTGTCCTGAAACGGGAATCCTTCCCAGTTGGACAGACAAAGTATCATTTTGTAATGTATTGTAATATATATGTATTTAAATAAATAAATGAAATAAATAAATAAAATATTGTTAAATTTAATATATCTGTTTTTTTTTAGTGAAAACTTCTTTAGCACCGTTGTGATTTGAAACTCGACGAAACGGGAACGAGCGACACTAAAAAGAGACAACCACATACATCGAATGGGATAGCAGTAAAATATTTATTTAATTCACGGGTACTCGGGTAATTATACTATAATATGTATATATAACTCACGGGTAATTATATATTTCTTTTTTGTTTCGTATAAAGTCATATTTTTAAAGTTTACAAGAAAAAACAATAAGTAAGTGAAAAAACAGTTTTTTAAACAAAAATTCTGTGATTTTTGAAATAAGAATTTTAATACTTTTAATTGCATATGTCTGTTTGTAATATTAAAACCTGAAACAGTCTTTATCTGCTTTCAAAAACAGTGTTATATTTTCGGAGATGTTCAAAAACAGCAAGTCTCTAGGAAAATTAATGTCCATCGGGAATATTTCTTGGTAAATCATATCATGAATCTGCAGATCATTTAAAGTAGCTTGTCTACAAAAGGTCAGAATACCCCGGGGGTTAAAAAACTATGGAACTCAATTTCTAAAATTGGGAAAATTATTGTTAAAGTGTCGAAATAATTCATACTAAACCACAGTGTAATTTGAACTATGTCGTGTTTGCTCAAATTTTCCAACACATGACGTGTAACAATAATTGCTTCTTGCAGTAATAATTTCCCCGAAGTACCTACTGCCTGAACATATCTTGCGCCCTGTTAACAACAGAACACACTAATAATATTTACCATACTCGTGTAAAGTTGGCAAATACGTCTTGTGTTTAGATAGGGCCGTTAATATACAGGATTTAACGCCACTAAAAGGTCTATATCTAACTATGTAATGGGGAAAGATTTAGTTATTACCTTACAAACCCTAATGTAAATTATATATAATTTTATTTCATGTGATTTTCCTTTCGTAAAAGGCATATAATTGTAGATAAACGAATAAACATATTTTTGTTATTATTTGGGTTTTTATAGATACTGCGTGAAGATGCCTAATACAGGGTGGCCACAGGACCTGGAAAACCTGGAATTATCAGGGAATTTTACCGAACCTGGAATTATCAGGGAAATGTCAGGGAATTTCAAAAAAATTTTATAATATCAGGGAATTCCAAAAATAAAACTAAATTTGTGAAGTGATTTGTGAAACCCCAAAGTTGTGTTTTATTACTTTTACTTGCGACGCACAGTGGACGGAATGAAGAAAAAACATGAATTAATTCCTTGCTGACTAAATATTAATGCAAATTTTATTTTTTTGATCTTATTAATGAATTATAACTATTTTGAAGTAAAAATTATTAATTTACTCTTCCGTAGAAATTTACAACAACAAAATATACAAATATCTAGGCAAATAAAACATATTAATTTTAAATTTTACATATTATATTTCACATATATAAACATAAAAAAAGACGGGAAATAATTAGGTTCACACATTATATCTAATCGAAAAATGGTAGAAAATCTAAGTGCTAAATGTGTTTGCGTTGTCGTTGGAGTCTAAATCATCACACAAATTTCCAGAACCATTGAACGAATTTTTAGTAGATTTAAAACTTCAGTAGGTAAATAGAACCTTTTTTTTGGAAGTGGTCGCTAAATGCAAATTCATTTCATTTCTTATTATCTCGGGAGTTTCTTTTTTAAATTGTAATCTTATTGGTCTGAAGTTCCTTGTAGATGAAGACCGTGGGTTTAGCTATATAATAGTTTTGCTTCTTTAGTTTCCTTCGCTGTAGAGCTGAAGTGGCACCTACGACGTTGTAGGAAGATTCGAGTCATCATGATATTCTCCATCACTATACCTTTGCTTGAAGTGACTGTGACTACCATTACCATCGCAGCCCCATTTATACATTTGTGCAATCTCATTTCTGCTGCTAACTGGAGTTCATCAAGAGTGCGATACTCTAACATATCATGCACTTTTTTTCTTCCTTGATCTAGAACCACTTTCTTGAAATACTTCTATTGGTCTACCCAAAGATTTGGAGACAACTGTCATTTCTGACAACCACTCTAAATTATGTTTTTCAAACCTCACAATAATAAGCGGCTTTTTCTCCATTTCTTCACTGATTGCAGTGAAAAATATTGTTTCATGTGATATTTTTTTAGTATCTCTTCTAATGTTAATGTTTTTTTTGTTTATTTGTCAATTTTTGTCTGGTCTTTTCATTTATTCACAAATTGTCTTCAGGCGAAATATCATAAATTTGTTACAAGTTTATTTTGTTTTTAATGAATTATTGGGATGCAAAGAAATAATAAATGCTATAGATGACGGAATTCCCTTTATTATTTATCTAACGAACGATATCCCCTTATATCAAATTAAACATATCAGGGAAAAATGTAGAAACTGCCCTGGAAAACCTGGAATTATCAGGGAATTTTGAAATCCGTTTTTTGTGGCCACCCTGTAATAGATATATGGGCTTTATTGGAATTTCTCCATTCACATTCGCCCAGTAATCAAGTAATCCATAAAACTCTCCATACCGATTGAACAAATTAATTATGATAACTTAATGAAAATACTTAATTTAACTGATCTATCGTTTAGAAGAATCAAGATCGATTCGGTTATTTTATTCAAATTAGTTAAAGGATCACTTGACGCACCTGACTTAACAAAACTAATAACATTCGGAGTACCAAATCGTGACACTAGACTTCGTTCTTTGTTTATCCGTTTAAAGCTAACTATTTCATTAACTCCCCAATCCAAAACCTTTCTGAGAGAGAAATGCGTCTTGTGTGTCTTATATTCGTTTCCGATTTGGGTTCGTTTGGGTAAGAAGTTTCGATTCTTTCTAATAAAGCTCACATAAGAAAGTATTTTGTGACTTACTTCCTATTGTCCAGTGTCCCGTAGTATAATCTGCATAATCGTCTTTCTATGCTCAAAAGGGGACACAAAATCAACAGGTTAGTTGGATTTACCTAGATTCACGTGGACATCATTGCCTTTTGTAAATATCTGAAAGGTCTGATATAAAGTAATATTTTTCCGTGTCCAGAATTTTGTCAATTCCATGTTGAGTTTTTTTTATTTTTTGTATCGATTTTCGGAATTCGGTTGCATAGTGAAGAAACACATTTCGGTAATAGTCCCCGAGGGAGCTGCCTAATATTGATCTTGCCATTTCTCGAAGGGGCGTTTTGGGTTGGAAGTTGGATTTTATGACCAAATTTTGACGGGAATAAGGACGATATAGAAATATTTGGAAGAAAAAAATGATTTAAGAATTTTAGAAAATCAATTTAACAAACTTTTATTAATTTTTCTAAATAAGCTTTTCGAGATTGTCAAGCTTGTATGTTAAAAAACTTATTTTCCCTCTCATTTTTGACGAGTTTTTTTTTACTTTCTAGTTTATCAAAATTGACACGGTGGAACTAAAGTTTTTACAATTATGAAAGTTGGATCTATGGCACTAAGTGTTTTCAACTTTTTGACGATCATAATTTGTTAACTGTCTAATTTGCACATTCAGAAGAAATGTCTCGCCAAAATTCCTCGATCGAGACCATTTGATTACATATATTATGTATTTCGTTTTACATCCAATG
This sequence comes from Limnephilus lunatus, assembly GCA_917563855.2. Classification (NCBI taxonomy): domain Eukaryota; kingdom Metazoa; phylum Arthropoda; class Insecta; order Trichoptera; family Limnephilidae; genus Limnephilus; species Limnephilus lunatus. The sequence goes on from OU830600.1 coordinate 78,466,098, forward strand.
TCGAATGACATTAGCTTCATTGAACTGTTGACCCATGCATATTTCACATCGAATTTATGATATCGACTTGCTCCATGCATGTTTACATTCACTTAACTATGCTGTTCTGTTCGATAGCCGGAAAGTCACTGGTGACGCTGTACTTCGTTTACATTCACTGCACTAATTGAAAGTGGGTCAATTTTGTTTACCGTAAACGACAATCTTGCTCTTTGTACTTTAATTACTGGTTAACTAATAGTACGAGAAGCAGTACTCTGAATTTTCGTCGTCCGGCGGTAGTCGACTGTCTACTCAATTCGTCTCCGTCGGGTATATTTATGTCCGGGTGTGCTGTGCTCCTGTGACAATATCCCTGTTGAAATATTATAACTAAAATTATCCAGCTTAGATGGAGATTAAGGGCTTATACGACGGTGCGAGGTACCGTGGCAAATTTCCAGGGTCGGCCGGATCTGGGTTCGGGCTGTTGGCATTTTCCGGCTCCGGGCGCTCCAGATAATTAGTTATTTATGTGGAGATTTCGCAGTGGTAATCTACGATTAAACAATTCATTTCTTCCATTTTTGGCTGCTTCCTTCTTAATTATTTTTAAAATATGGGAAAAATTTGTTGAATATAATATTTTTAATTCTGAATTTTAAATATAAATCGACTAAAATGTATTTAAATAAATTAGTCCCAAAGTTGGTTAAGGCGTTTGTCCCGGTAAGAAGAAAGATCCTGGGTTGGATTCCCAGTTGCATCCATTACCTTACTCTTTTTCATATTTCGTTTAGATTTATTAGTATTGTTTTCTTCATCAATGATGTATTACATATATTGATGGAGGAAATGATGTAATACAGTTATTTTTAAGGACACGACATTTGAATCTGAGCGATTTTATAATAAAAACGCCAGGGTTTTTTTGGGAATTTTAAAGTGGATACAATGTTTTGTGAATTGGGATTCTCGAGATTAAATCAATGTCTAATGACGGTCATTATTTAAAAACAAACAGTTTTCAGTTCTGATGCCCTCTCCTACAAAAGGTTAATCGTCATCGAGCCAATTTGTACACAAGAGGTTAATGGTCATCAAGCCAATTTGTACCCAATGAGACTTTGATCGTCATCAAGCCATTTTTAAACAACGATCTGTCAATCTGTACCCAACGAGAGGTTGATCGTCATCAAGTCAATTTGTACCCAACGAGAAGTTGATCGTCATCAAAGCAATTTGTACCCAACGAGGGGTTGATCATCATCAAGCCAATTTGTTGTCAACAACCCATCGGTTTACAGCACTAAATAACTCACTCGTACGAATTACGTCAAGTTTTCTCAACATCCGGTGCAGTAGGTACCTCGCTCTTTCTTATATTCCATAAATCTTTCCTGGATTATCAGTTGGGTGAAGTTATATTTGGGTACTCTTTATGATTTGACAGTTTTCTTCCTTATACGTCTAATATAATTTCGCATATTTTGGCTATTCAACAAACAATTGGTAATGGAAAGTTTTGATAAACTTATTTTAATTAAATAAATGAACAATATTTTTTTGTTAGATCTACTTATATATTTTATTAACGCCGATTTTAGAACAACCGTTCCTTCTTCAGGGCAAACATATAATGACTTGACAATTACAAAACAATGGGGGAGTACAATGGACATATTACTCATTGTTGTGGTAGAGATGGGGAGCGTAACTAGGGATTAATAAACAGTGGGGAAGGAAATATCACGGAAATTGAAAGGGGACATATCTAAGATAGGACCATAAGAAAATATTTTTTCTTTATTGATAAAGGACTCATTACATTCAAAGGTATTATTTTAATTGTTTCTTTTTTATGTTGGTTCATTGTGTTTAATGTTCTAAAAGTCGGTTATACTAGTTACATTTGGATTTTGGGTATGTTAAAATTTTCTTTTTATGAATAAATTAAAGTAAAACATTTCTCCTATAATGATTATTTAGCGATCTGCTCCGTCCCTGTGTCCTCGCAAGCAAGGGTTGCCTGGTTGTATGGATGTCGCCGCTTTTCCGGCAGTTCCTACCGTCAGGTTATCACCATTTATCTCCCGGTCCCACTCCCCCTGGGCTATAGTCTACCCGGTGCAGTACACACCTGCCGTAGACCGTACACTGTTCCACACTGAACTGTACGCCTATACAGGCTGTAGTCTGTACACCTACGCGGGGGGTAGCTCACTGGGGCGTTTATGAGCAGCTGATTATCGGAGATTAATTTGGCTCGAGATCATCACTTACAGCGGAGATGATTAAAAGTCTGCTGTAATTCTTCAAGTGTAACTAATCTCATTATGGACGCCCCTCGCAGCTCGCTAGCGTGGGGTACTTTTGTAGCTCTTTCTATTAGACGCATTGTTATTCATATTTTGGCTACAGGGCGTTACCGCAGGTACTGTATTATAAACTTTGTTTTATTATTACTATTACTTAATGTTATGTTATTATTGCGACGTTATCACGGCTCTGTTTAAATATTTATGACTAGCTGGGGTACCCGGCTTCGCTCAGGGAGTTGATACTCCTACCAATGGGTAGCCTCACTCATTAAAAAAGCTTCGAATGGTCTGGAATATTGTGGAATTCTCTTGAATGTTCTGGACTCTTCTTGAAATTTCTAAAATGTGAAACTTCCAGCCCTTATATCTTCAAAAGCATGCCCTTCGGGTTAAAACGGAATCCTTCTTCGTGGATGGGGGATACCACACCACACAACTCTTTTTATCGTACCGGGACTCGTTTCTGAGTTCTGAGTTTCTGAGTTCTGAGTAGTGGGACACACACTTTTGTGCACTTATTTTATAATATACTAGCTGGGTTACCCGGCTTCGCTCAGGACAACATTCGAGAGTGTTCTGGAAAGTTCCACAATGATGTTCCCGATTCCATATTCCCGAACATTCCACGATATACTCCGCCACTCCTTCCAGAACTTTCTAGGGCTCTTTCGAACCTTCTAAAACTTTCCGGGAGACTGTTCTAAATTTCAAGAAGGCGAAACTTCCAGCCCTTATATCTTCAATAGCACGCCTTTTAGGTAAAAACGGGAACCTCCACCCTGGAGCGGGAACAGAGATCTACCACACCGTATAACTCCCTTGACCGTACCGGGACTCGTTTCCGAGTTTTTGCGGGACGCACGTTTTTTTGGGCTTTCTTTTATAATACATATTGATTATATTAATTAACTCACATATAGAGTCAGCGTTAGAAACAAGTGAGAAACTATTGCAGGCATGCGCAACTAATTTCGAAAAAGATACACAGAAAATACGTTATTTCAGCAATATTTATTATAGTTTTTAGTGTGATAGAACAATCATTTTTCTTATAATAAAATATTGATACTTTCTTCACCCGTAATGATTGGAAGTTTAGTGTTCTCTCACACGGAATTACAAGTTGATCCTGGAAGGCCCTTGTATTATTGCAAAATGTTTTAGCAACTAACAAATCCCGGACTGAATCCCACAAGGTGGAAATATCGCATTCCCTTTCGGAAACTTGCTTCAATTTGTAAATTACATTCGTTAAGGATTGTTAGATGTTATCTATTAAATAAAACCCTAGTACTAAATGTAATGTACCTCCTAATCTGTCCACCCTCACTTGGAGGGTGTAGGAAAAGGAACTCTGAAGGTTTTAGGGGAGTAACAAAGGAATATACTTGCGACGAGAATTCGAAATATTTAAATATCAAATTCGCACAATATAATGTTACACTAATTACTTCATTGAACATATATTATCCTGGATTGTCTGGGTGGAAATTGTTGAGTGGAAAGTTCCCGAATTATTAATTCCTTGGTTATAATTTCAACAAAGAAATTTTCGTGCTGATTTATACGTCCGGGTACATTCATTCGAGGACTTTCGAAATTTCTTATCTTTAGCCTCATGAATGAGTGGCTAATTCAGTGCTCAATTATTCGAGTCGTATTCATAATTCCAGTTATAAATTTCCATTGTAATTTGGTTCATTCGCGCGGTCGATCACCCAGGGTCAAAGTCTCTAAAACCACCTCAGCCAAATAAAAAAATAACGCGAACGCTGAGATTTGTGACGTTATAATTTATATTAATTAAATTATTAAAACACTTTGTTTTTATCACAATAATCTTTATTTAAAAAGTCGACATGTTTCGAGAACGATGTTCTCTTCATCAGGACATTATATGTACTAAAACTAAATTATCAAGCATAGAAAGACAGGCGTGAGTGGAAATGGAATTAGTTAGAGGGGGGGGGGGGGGAAGAGGGGGGGAAAGAGGAGGAGCTATAACTCTTAGCTTTCCATTATTTGATCAATCGATTAATTAATATCCCAAATAATTTCAAAGCTGAACTTAACACAATTAAAATAATTGCATCTAATAATGGTTATAACCCCAAATTAATAGACGACATACTGAACAAAAAATATAAGAAAAATTTTCATTTGTCCTACATTTACCCATTGCTTAGTGATAATATCAAAAAACAATGGAGAAAAATATTGTTTGTAAATCATCAAACCTCCAATTTAATCGGGAAAAAAATCCCTAATACAATACAGCCAGCTTTTTATACCAATAATAAATTGAAAAATTATATTTTAAATAACAAGGACAAAGACCAAAAAATGAAAAAATCCGGAGTTTACCAATTGAATTGTAATGATTGCAATCATTTTTACGTAGGTAAAACTTGCAGAAATTTTGAAACTAGGATTAAGGAACACTTGAGATGTCTAAATAGCAATAATTATTCGGAATTTGCTAACCATCTAATTGAATTTAACCATTAATTTGATATAAATACTGGTTTTGAAATTTTACACACTAACGTTAGATCTGAATAGCCAGGTAATTCCCCACCTTCCTCTTCCCCATCTCCTTCCCCTCCCCTATCATCAGCCTCACAACATACCCCAATTGGGGATGCCATAGTCGCACTGGCTTCAGAGGGGAGCAGTTGGGACTCTTGTGCGGTATTACATATAAAAAAAAAAATAAAAAAAAAGTGGTTTTCAATTAGATCTTTTAGAAATATTAGAAATTAGGAAAAATGTCAATAGAAATTTAAATATTATTAATAACCAAATTAATTTTGTGAATAACCCTATTTTAAACATATTTCCATTGTAATTTTGTCTATGATCTTCTAAGCAACCCCCTACCCCCTGTCTATCTTCTAAGCTCCTCCTCTTTCCGCCCCTCTCCCCCCCCCCCCTCCAACTAATTCTATTTCCACCCACGCCTGTCTTTCTATGCTTGATAATTTAGTTTTAGTACATATAATGTCCTGATGAAGAGAACATCGTTCTCGAAACATTTCGACTTTTTAAATAAAGATTATTGTGGTAAAAACAAAGTGTTTTAATAATTCAATTAATAAAATGGTGCCACAAAGTGAATTTGCAAAATTTGAAGAAGTTACAATTTATAATTTGGAGTAAACTCTAGATCTTAGATAAGTATAGTGGGCAGAGTCACATTTCCATACAATTATAAGAAAACGGTGCAAGAGTGTAATAAAGCTCCCCGGGAGTGTAATAAGGGACAGCCGAAAAGCGCCCTACCGTCATGATACACATTTTATTATTCAAATATGCTCGCGGGCATCGTTCTTCTCATTTCATTTAGCGACCGTCCCTCAGTGGGTTTTATTTTTCTTTTTGCAAGTCTCCTTACTCGTATACTACACTACCCCTCCTCAAAGCCACCCACCCCCTTGTGTTTTTATTTGTATCTACGAGATTTCCCCCTTTCTTTCTTCGCCGTGTTTTCCTTCTTCGCTTAAATACACTTTGCGCCGTCAGCCGACCTGTCTCCCGTACAAAGCGGTCGCCTGCAGCCCAGTTCTTGAGCCGCAGGTCTTTTCCCTTGTTTTTGTATCCACAACCGCCGCTTTAATGCCCGCCGCCTCGGTCGGCTGGCCTTTGTGTGGCTGCAAGGAAGATGGCATGGTGGCAGGGTGGCTGGTGGTTGGAAGTAGGACTAGGAGCTGGTCGGCAGGAATGCTGGCCGCAGAGCGCCGAGGGCCCGACCGCTCGCGGGGCACAGGCAGTAGGCATGCGGTAAACACTTCATCGATCCTGCTAAATGGAATCCGAGGAATTCTGAAATCTATTCTCCATCGCAGAGGCACTGCCGAGAATGCGTTCATTTATTACTTCGCAGAATTGTGCAATTTATTTCAACTATTATATTTGCTAGACAGCATGGTTTAGTATTCCAAAATTATCCTTGTTTAATCTATATAATTTATTATTTGTTTGTTTATTCGTATTTTATGCGCTGCCTTACTATTAATTCGATTGCGATGAAACTTTGGTGATTTGTTGTGCGCACGCCCGCGAAGTTTCTATTTATTATGGTAAGCTCTGTTGTTATGAAATTTGTATAAATGAAAATGTGTGTATTTCATATATTTTTGCGGCAGGGAGGGAAGGCAGAAGAGAAAGGGTAACGAAGGTAGTGGGTTTCGCGGGAGGAGTGTAGAGGCAGGGGGAAGGCGGGGAAAGTGGAAGGGGAACGCGGGCGGGGAAAAGGACGCAGGAGGTGAAACTCATCGTAAAGGACATGCAGGGAGAAATAATGTATTTCTTTGAATGGCATTTCAACGCATATTATTCAGATGTATGTATTAATTTTATCGTGTTGTTGATCGTACCTGCTGACATGTTTTACCTTGGTAGATTTCATTGGTCTGCAAAATCAAGAGAATTCAGAGCGTATATCAAAAATGAACTTCAGAAAGTGATTTTTCATAAACCTAAATTAGAGCTACCTTATTATTTCAGAACCGGCTTTGTATTTTAATAATTTATCACGCAGATCCGAACCTTTTCATAGCTCTCTCCTTTTGTAAATATGCAATTACTACTTGTAATTACCAAGTATTATTACTACTAATTAACAGTTCGAAGGGTTAGGGCATTTTTAACATGTCTCCTTATACGATCTCCGTTTGAATGTTCGCTCACTGTTAGTGGCGCTATTGCCGCCGTGTGTAGTCACTAGTGACGCTAGCTGCGCTGGTATAGGTGTGTACGTGTACACGGTACAGGCAGGGGGCTCCGTTAGATCATTGAGGCCTAATGAACCGGAGCGCGGCAATTTTGACCAAATGGGTCACTGCCTATAAAGCCGCATGGCGGATTTTTGTTTTGATTGAAAATTGAGAGTCCATTAAATTGTCACCTCGTAGAAGGAAAACTCATTTGTTTGCTTGCTTGGTATAGTTGTTTCATTATTAGCTTTAAATATGCTACTGGAATCGTTGATGGTAACTGGATTGTAAGATCTTCTGAATCTATGTCACTTTATTTTTAGTAGTTTTTTTGTGTCATATAACTCTAATAGTACAGTACTCTTGAGGCGATTTTTCACAAAACAGCGCTGTTAAAATGACCAATTTAAGTATTGTTATTTTTTCAGTGTACTTTTTTTAAACTTATTATTTATTGTTTGAAATATTTCCAGAATATTAACAATTTTAACATAATGAAATGGCCATTGGGATATGCTTAGATATTAATACTCCAATTTATCATGTTCAAAGTATTCGTAAATCAAGGTTTAGTAGTTACTAGGTGGAGATGTTACTAGAGAAATAACATAAATAATAGTAAGCAAATTAAAATATAAAACATAGTAAGTATACTACATACAGAGAAAGAGAAACAAAAACAAATAAATAAAAGACACATTAATAAATCATATTAAGCAATTTTTATATCCAATATATACATTTGCCATGACGTCATATTAGCTTATAGCTAATAAAATTAGCACGTGTTTTTTTTTAAATATACGAGGCTGTTTATAAAGATGTCTATATCGTCATATTCTATGGGATTGTACAGTCTATCTATACTTTTGAGAAATTGGATTGAAATAGGCAAATTATTATTAAACAACGAGTGTGTGGTGTCCCAAATAAACTATTAATTAGAAATGAACATTCCAACTGGCATAATGAATATTCCAACTGGCATTCCTTATGGAATGTGTGGGATTGCACTCTCCTCCCCACATACTGGAATAAACACTTATTTATTTATTTATTTATTTAAAGCAAACTCCAAACGTAGGTCCTTATCCTATTTTTAAATTTATTTTCTTGTTTTAAAGCTAAAGGCAAGTAAAGGGCAACCGCACATTAAATCGCAGGCAGGCGCATAGTTTCCCAAAATGTTAATTTAATAATATTATGAATGAGCGCAACTTCATAAAGTAAAGTGCAGATAAGCGCCCTCCACACTCCCTCTTTCCCGTGTTCCCTAAGGGCGTTAGTCCACCGCCGCCGTCACCGAGATCGAGATGACGTTGCCGAAGTAGAGATACACGCATTACTTCGGTCCGAAATCGACAATCAATCAATGACCTTGAAATAATTTTACAAATATCGACAAAAAAAATACAAAAAAATAGTATTCACGCCCTATCAGTTGGTATAGGCAGTCCACACACTTCGGATAGAAATAAACACTCTCAGGTTCAAATCAACCCTCAGTTCTCGAAAAATAGAGATTGAGTTCTCTGCACCTCGTATTTCGCAATATGATAGTGTGACGGGCCGAAAAGCCGGCAATACAAAACTCGTCTGAACTTGTCCACTACACCCGAGATTTGCCGCCGTTTTTTTGTATTTTGTTGGTTATGCGTCGAAATTACCCGTATACATCGAAACCACCAAGATCGGTCGCGGTGGACTCATAGGTACATAATCACAGTCACGTCGTTCCGTTCTCGGACCGAAACAATCTCGTTTCTCTGTTACGGCGGTGGTGGAGTAACCCCCTAACGGCCCCAGCCGGCCCCCGCACCGGGCCGCACCGGGTCGCGGGGGCCCGGCCGGCCGGTGTCCCGCGAGGAGCTAATGAACCGGCCAGCAGCTCTGCCAAATGGGCCGTGATTGCCGCCGCTGCCGCCGCGCCGGTTGCGCTAATTGCGTTACGGCGGCAAAAAAACGCCAAATTACGTTCATTATTTAAAATTTAATCCCGCTATTAGGGAGCTTCGCGGTCGCTCAAAGGACGCCCAGAATTCTCAGCGGACCGAGAGAAGCAGAACCCATCATCTGCATTAAACTTTAATTTCCTAAGTGAAAAGCGGATTGTCGTGTTTTTATTCTGTCTTCCAACGCTTCGGCGACGTACGAGTTCTCATGCACTTTGGTTGTTAAAACCACTCTACCATTTTCCCAAAGTGAATTAAAGACAACTAGCGTTCAAATTATATACAGGGCGCAACAGCACGTACCAGAAGGATTTTAACTAGCGATTCCTGAGCATATTTGGAGTAAAAAATGTTGACGTAATTTTACTGTCCAATGACTTTTTTCTATTAAAAACATTAAAAATTTTATTTTTCCATCACACGTCGCAATTCAGTAGTCAGGAGAGTACCGCGTTTATAGCCTAGCTTGTCTCGATAAGCGTTGCGTCTCGTTTTAGCAGCACGGTAACACACAAAACAGCGCACGTATCGCTTTGGCTCAAACACACCGCGACTGGGATATATCCCTTAGAAATGGAAACAGTGAAGTGTGATTGAAAATTATGTTTTTTGTATTTAATACAAAATAAATATCATCTGACAGCAAAATGGCATCTACATTATGCTCAGAAATTGCTGGTAAAAATCCTTCGTGTACGTGGTGTTACACCCTGTATACATATGTATGTACTTACTATCCACGATGAATTTCCCATTTTACGGTATTAAATTATTTGATATTTGCATGGGTAAAGACTAAGGTTGTGTAGGTTATTTGTTTTAATTGTTAACAGTCCTACAACTCACTTTCTGTAACTTTCTAAACTGTAGTACAATATGTTTTCTGTTTATTTATTTTTTTTAGTTATTATAAAAAAAAGAGATAGAGTGGTTTTCTGTTTATTTATTTTTTTATAATAACTAAAAAAAAAAAAAAAAATAAGTAATGATCAGTATGTTTTTCTCCATATTTTTATTTTACTTATATAATAGTTGAAAAAAACCCTTTTCACCTATTCTACCTAAGTAATACTAACTTTTTATACTAACTTTATATTTTATATGTTTTTTTTAAAGTCTATTTTATACTTTGTGTACTTGGAAATATAGTATTTTGTTTTACCCACACTCAGGCAGTGCCTTAGTGGGTTTTCATTTCTTGTTCATAATATTTGTTATTATGTATTATGTTATAATATACTATTTGCTATTATACATTATATGTACAAAGAAATGAGAATAAATAAAGTAGAAAAATAAATTTTTAAAAAAGTTCTTGATTTTCTCGGTTTTTATCGGTGGATAATAGTTTATTTTGTTCTACTTTAAAAAAACCTTTTGTGTAATGCATAGATTCTCAACCTTTTTTTTCCCACCGCCCCCTTTGACAATTTTTTTTTTTCTGGCGCCCCCCAACTGCTTTTACATACCATCTTTAAGGGGGGGGGGGGGGTGGAGGGCGATGGGTTATGGCTCTTATCCTATTTCTGAGAAGATTGTTAATTAAAACGCGTACTTAATTATATCGAGAAGAATTTTTATTAACATAGAAAAGGTATTGAATTTATAACTTATTTAATGAGATGGTTGAATTTGACGCGTTTTAAGAAGTTTATATTAGGCTCGATTTTATTTAAAAACAAACGTAAGTCGCCGCGTTCAGTAATATGGAGCCTATTTCTCTTTTTGGTGACCAACGTTGCTACAGCACTGAATCCACGTTCAGCTAAATAGGACGATGGGAATGCTATTAAAAATTGTTGAAATATCGACCATAATCCTGGGTACAGTTGCGAAATCGGCTTCTGCAGCCAAAACTCTTGGTAGCCATTCTTAAATTTAATTCCTCATTTGTCGTCAGTTCTATTAGTTCTTCTTCTAACTGGGATGATCCTGCTGTTTTGACATTTGAAAAAGGATCCAAAACCCAATCTGGTATGTCCATGTTTAAAATATCCTGGAATCGTTCCTTGAAATCACTGTGGAGGTTTTCCAAGTGTTGACTGTAAACAAGCAAGTCGTCGTTCTTGAATGATACTGCTGATAAGTTTGGGAAGTTATTAAATTCCCGTCTGCCGATATTTCTTTTGTATAATAGCAGTTTGGATAGAAAAGCTGCAACACAATTTTTTGTCTTAATCAAATTTAAGTCGTCGCCTTGAAGTTGGAGATTGACATAATTAAACAATTTATACAGGTCTGTCAAGTACGCAATATCGTTCTTCGATGAGGTGAGGTTATCGCGCAATTCTGTGTCTTTGTTTCATAGGAACTCTATCACAGACTCAAACAGATTGTAAAATCGAGTCAAACATGAACCTTTTGACAGCCAACGCACCTCTGTGTGAAGCAGCAATCGGTTGAAATCTTCATCATTGGCAATGCAAAGCTGTCCAAATAATCTGTCATTCAATGAGTTACTTCTGATTTTATTAACTGCTCTGATAACATATTGCAGTGATGTATGGGGGTGTTCACTCAGATTTTTCGCAACCAAATGCTGGCGATGAATTACGCAATGCACAGCAAGCATGTCAGGAACTTTATTTTTTAAGCACGCTATGAAGGCTTTGTGACGCCCTGTCATAGCTGGGGCGCCATCCGTAGCAGCTGACAAAATATTATTTAAAGGAATTTTCTTTTCGTCACAAAACTTTTCCAGTGTATTAAATATGGTTTCTCCTTTTGTACCTGTTTCCAAATTTGTAACAAACAATAATTCTTGACATATTTTCTCATCTTTGATGAATCTCACGTATGACAATAACAATGCTCCATTGGTTAGTAAAGTGGACTCATCCAGCTGAATTGAAAATCGACAAGACTGCAGATGATTGCACAATGATTCTTCAATGTTTTCAGCCATTTCATCAATTGAACTATTGCTCAAAGGAATTTTTCGGATAATATCTGCAGCTGGTTTATGGATCACAGTGGTTATTACTTCTTTTACTGCTGGTAAAATTAAATCTTCCTCAATAGTATGTGGTTTGCCTGTTTTAGCAATCAACAATGAGATATTGTACGAAGCTCGAAGTCCATCATCGTCTTGCTTAGAAGCTGTCGAAAATTGTTTTGATGTATTTGGCTGAATTTCGTACTTCTTTTTCATGTCTTGAAAATAGGTCACATATTTGTCTTTCTTATCCGGGTTGATTTTATTAAAATGATTTTGAAGCCTAGAAGGCTTCATCGCTTCATTTGAAAATGTTTTTCGACAAATAAGGCACATTGGCGATGATGGATTTGTAGGATTTTCGATAAATCCGTATTTAATATAATCCACACCATATTGCCGTATGAGAATATAGGGTAATATATACAGGTAATCCCGTTGTATGAGATATTTCACGTGAAATCGGAAGATTTAAATTTAAAAAAAAAATTATTCTAATCAACAAATTAAAATTTTCATTCATAAAATTTAATGTAGATCTGAATGTAACGGAATCTATCTGTTCAATTTTCATTCACTTCCTGAACTCTCGAATGAATTTTCACAAACATGATAAAAATGATCAAAATACACACAATAACAAAAATTACCCATTAAAGTTTACTTTCCTTTATTAGTATGTGATTAGCGTGTTTTTTTGTCTTTTTTAAACCATATTTTTTTAATTAAATTATTAAAACACTTTGTTTTTACCACAATAATCTTTATTTAAAAAGTCGACATGTTTCGAGAACGATGTTCTCTTCATCAGGACATTATATGTACTAAAACTAAATTATCAAGCATAGAAAGACAGGCGTGGGTGGAAATGGAATAAGTTGGAGGGGGGGGGGGGGGAGAGGGGCGGAAAGAGGAGGAGTTTATAAGATAGACAGGGGGGAGGGGGTTGCTTAGAAGATCATAGACAAAATTACAATGGAAATATGTTTAAAATAGGGTTATTCACAAAATTAATTTGGTTATTAATAATATTTAAATTTTTATTGACATTTTTCCTAATTTCTAATATTTCTAAAAGATCTAATTGAAAACCACTAACGTTAGTATGTAAAATTTTAAAACCAGTATTTATATCAAATGAATGGTTAAATTCAATTAGATGGTTAGCAAATTCCGAATAATTATTGCTATTTAGACATCTCAAGTGTTCCTTAATCCTCGTTTCAAAATTTCTGCAAGTTTTACCTACGTAAAAATGATTGCAATCATTACAATTCAATTGGTAAACTCCGGATTTTTTCATTTTTTGGTCTTTGTCCTTATTATTTAAAATATAATTTTTCAATTTATTATTGGTATAAAAAGCTGGCTGTATTGTATTGGGGATTTTTTTCCCGATTAAATTGGAGGTTTGATGGTTTACAAACAATATTTTTCTCCATTGTTTTTTGATATTATCACTAAGCAATGGGTAAATGTAGGACAAATGAAATTTTTTCTTATATTTTTTGTTCAATATGTCATCTATTAATTTGGGGTTATAACCATTATTAGATGCAATTATTTTAATTGTGTTAAGTTCAGCTTTGAAATTATTTGGGGATAGCGGGATATTAATTAATCGATTGATCAAATAATGGAATGCTAAGAGTTTTTGTGAAAATGGATGGTTAGATGAGTTGTGTATAATTATATCAGCGTATGTTTCTTTTCTAAAAATATTAAATTCAATCTTATTTTTAATTACAGTTAGGTTTAAATCTAAGAAATTTATGCTACAATTAATTCCTATTTCTAATGTAAATTTAATGTTTTTATGAATTTTGTTCAAAAAATTAAGGAACACTTGAAGTTGTCTTTTGGTGCCGGTCCATATACAAAAAATATCATCTACGTAACGTTTATAAAAATACACATATTTAAGTAATAAGGCAGAACTATTAAAGATTTTATTTTCGATATGGTTTAAAAATATATCAGCTACCAAGCCACTGGTACTTGACCCCATTGCCAATCCGTCTTTTTGTTTGAAAATGTTATTATTAAATTGAAAGAAATTTTGGTTTAAAACTACATTAAGACATTTAAGTAAATCCTGGGCTAAGTCATTAGGTAATTTTGAGGAATTAAGTAAGTTATTTATAATTGTTTTGCTTTCTTCAACTGGGACACATGGAAACAGGTTAACGACGTCAAAAGATACTAATAATGCATTATCGGGGATTTCCAAACCTTTCAAGTGCTCAACTAATTGTAGGGAATTCTTAATTGTATACTTAGGTTGAAAAATATTTGATTCAATTATAATAGTATTTAAAGTTGACGCTAATTTATAGCTAGGAGCATTGCAATTGGAAATTACCGGTCTGATTGGTTGAGTCTTCTTGTGAATCTTAAGTAGACTGTATAATTTGGGAATTTGAGGATTTTTTACAGTTATTTTTTTATTTCTAAATAAATTAACAATTTTATCACTTTTACAAGTTTTTAAAGTGTCCATTATCAATTCCTGACATTTATTAATTGGGTTTGTTTTTACTATTTCAAAGTTATCACCTTGTAGAAAGTCCATAGTTTTATCAATGTAATCACTTTTGTTGATAATAATCACCGAGTTTCCTTTGTCCGCTTTAGTAATGATGAGGTTTTTTTCCTTTGTAACCTTCGATATATTGATTGCGTGCATTTGTTCTGACGTATACTGTATTTTGTTAAAGTTAGATTTAGGATTGATGTTTTTTATCACTTCACCACATTTGTATTGAAAGGATTTTGCTTCTTTAAATAATGCACAATTAATATCTACTGCCAAATATTCTAGTTGTTTGTTATTATTTTTTATGTGAAGATTATGGTTTAATCCTTTTGATAACAAATTTAGTTCTTCCTTTTTAAACTTATGTTGAGTTAAGTTGATGACACGGTTATGGAATTTATTTTTATTTTTTTCACTGTTATTAATGTGTTGATCATTATTAGCAGATGAGTTTATTATTAAATTATTATTAGTTGTTATCAAAATGTTGTTTTTAAGTTTTTCAGGATTATTATTACACAATTTAACAAGTTTTTTTATAATATCTTCCTTCTTTTTGAAAGCTTTAATGCTGGCGATACATCTAACGTGATCATCGAATAAACACCATTCAACTGGATGCAAGTTACTAGCGAGATCCATGTGTAACACTTTGATTTGAAGCTTAATATTATTGCGTTTTTTAAAAACACTTATGAAGTCTTCTTTTAACCAGGCTATCTTAGCTTTTTTTGACGAGTTCAACACTGTTTTGAATTTCAAATTTATGTAGTTAGGAATAACTTGACGTTTTTGACACTCCCGTAGAAAAAATAAATTTATTCCAATCAGTCTATACTTGATCATTAGTTTTTTATACACTTTTGCTTTTTTAGCCGTACTCGCTACGATCACTTCTTCAAATTTTGCAAATTCATATTTTTTTACTTGCCAACGCCCCCCTGTGCCATCTCAACGCCCCCCAATTGTCTCTGGATCTTCTACCGCCCCCCTGAAGGTCTCAAACGCCCCCAAGGGGGCGTTATCGCCCACGTTGAGAACCTATGGTGTAATGGAAAAGTTTTGTTCGCCCGTGTAGATAACTCGATCATAACTCTCGCATCCTTTCCCCTGCTAAGATAGTTTTCTCCAGTTATTTATCAGCTGCCCGCGCCCGGCGGCTCCGCCCGACTAGGGGAGATTCGTGCTGTACTAATAAGCAAGGTTCCGCGACTTTTCATCCCGCGACATAATACCGCCCGACAAAATATCCCCGACAAACGATTCTACGGACAAAACATCCCCCGACATAATATTCCCGACAAAATATCCTACGGACAAAACATCCCCCGACAAATATCCTAACCTAACCTTAAATATC
This sequence comes from Limnephilus lunatus, assembly GCA_917563855.2. Taxonomy (NCBI): domain Eukaryota; kingdom Metazoa; phylum Arthropoda; class Insecta; order Trichoptera; family Limnephilidae; genus Limnephilus; species Limnephilus lunatus. The sequence goes on from OU830600.1 coordinate 78,481,896, forward strand.
CTAACCTAACCTTACCTAATCTTACCTAACCTAACTTAACCTGACCTAACTTAACTAGACAGCATCCATGTATTAGAAAAATGCTCTATCTTTGATGTGGAGAGATTCAAACTAAAAAAACTATGGAATCACTGAAGAGAATAGACAATAAATCTGGAATCAGAAAAAACCGAATGAAATATACATATATAGCATACCTAAAAAAAATTACCAACAGAAAAAAATTATTAATGAAACAATCGAACATAAGATAATAAAAAAGAATTAGGAGAAACCTAGTGCGTAATAAGCAAGGTACCTGCAGAAGATACTAACAGTCCGTACAACCTAACCAAACCTAACCTAACAAAACAGCGCCAAATTTAAAATTTAAACCGAAACTGTAAGTTCCTCGCTCTGTCTCTTTTGCATCGTCTCTAAAATCGAGGGATATTTTGTCGGAGGATAATTGGTCGGGGGATATTTTGTCCGTAAGATATTTTGACCTAGGGATATTTTGTCCTAGGAATATTATGTCGAGGGATATTTTGTCCTAGGAATATTATGTCGAGGGATATTTTGTCGGAGTATATTGTGTCGGGGATATTTTGTCGCTGGATGAAAACGCGCGGTACCAGTAAGCTAGACCATCGAACTCCGCATATTTCACGTCTCCAGTGTCTGGGAATACATTAGCAGATAACTAAATTAACGGTTTCCGCCCAAATTCGCCAACAGCTCCTTCACAATACACAACTTCGCAGCTCGGGAAATTAGCATAAACAAGGTATTAACGAACAGCTGAGAATTACACTGTATGAGCGATAAAGTACCGCGCGAATAAGTGCTACTACTAGATTCGTGTTACACAAAACGTAACTTAAACTATTACATAATGGGGAACTATTTGAATGAGCACCGAAGTATTATTTTGTCAATAAATTGACAACGATTATTTATTTATTAGTTTTAACAACTATTTTATTAATGAAATTGCCATTGGGATGTAACTAACTAACTAACCATCACGCCGTTCGCAGGGGTAGGCAGAGAGGACGGACCGCCAAACAACTCAGTCTTGGAACACACTCCTTGCCTCGTTCACATTCATACATCGTCTCATACATGCTCTTCTATTATTCTGACTCTTGACATGGCCCGACTCAAGTATCTGATTCACTTGGTCGTGCCATGTCTTTCTCGGGCATCCCCGACTTCTACCATTCACATTTGCGTCATATATTCTCCTTACATTCCTTTCCTCGTTCATTCGCTCTACATGCCCATACCATCGGAGCGTTCTTTTCTTGATCTTACACATTACGCTTACATCAGCCTTGCATTCTTTGCGGATCTCCGCGTTTCTCATACGATCATCCATGGTTTTACCATACATACGCCTTAGGGGTCTTATTCCTACAGCATTCAGTCTACTTTCATCCTTCCTCTGCCAATTCCATACCTTACTGCCATACGTCGTAAGGTACCAGTACTCCATTATTGACGGCTAGCTTCGCTTCTTTGGACACTTTTTTTTGGTGCCAACGGCGTTCACTCCTCCATTAATAGAGTTACCTGCATTCACCCTTCTTTCAATATCTCTATCAGCCTTCCCATCTCTCGTATTGGGACGTACATAGATATTAACCCCTCTGGTCCCGGGCATATTTATATTTTGTCTGAAAGTCAAAGTCCAAATAAATGGAATATTTCTGAACGTATTTTGCATTTGACGACAAAACACCCATCCGAACTATGTTTTTTAAATGAGAGATTCACAAATATCTCGTACAGATATGTGCTACTTTATTTATTTGTGCTTTAAATTATTAAATACTAGCTTTTACCCACGGCTTCGCTCGCATAGTATTAGTGGGAAATTTCTGGCATAATTATTGGCATAATTGTTATTATTCTTGCTATTTTGTCTAATGGAAAATAATTATTGTTTAATAGAAAATTTCAAAATTTGAGAATGACATTTCGCAAATAAAAATTCTATTTTAGAATGTTTTTATTTTTTTATTTTTTATTTTAAATACATAAACGGCTATACTGCCTTTTATAAATAAACATATAATCGAGTACAAAAGTAAGAAAAATAAAATTATTACATGATAGTAGTTTTAAACTTAAAAATAACATACAATCATTTTGTGTATCACAACAAAAAATAACAAAAAAAGAACAATGAGAAATATCATCATTTCATTTCAACATTTAATGAAAAATAATTTTTGAGTGCATGTTTATATTGCGCTAATTTTAAGAAATAAATGTCGCCGATGTTAGCGTGTTCATTTCCCAACATGTGTAATTGACTGATTGGTGAGTAATAATGTGATAATGTATGAGTGTTATTATAGTAGAACGGTAGAGTGAGTCTATTGTTAGCGCGACCAGGGCAATGAAATCGTATTAATTCTATTAAGTCAGGGGTATCCAGGACCGAGTGAATTATTTTAAATAATATTAATAGATCACAGATTTTTCTGCGATCTGATAAATTTACGAGATTAGTCCAGTTTAATAACAAATTATAGTCCATGGATTCTCTTGGAATATCTAATTTAAAATTAATATACCTAAGGAATTTATGCTGGACTTTTTCAATCGCTTGAATATGGATATTGTAATGTGGAGCCCAAATCGTAGAATTATATTCCAAAATGCTTCTCACTAGCGTTATGTATAAAATGCGAATAGTATCAATGTTACAAAATTGTTTGGTAATTCTAATAATAAATCCTAAAATCTTCATTGCTCTATTAATAATATTAGTTATATGGCTAATAAATGTAAGTTTTGAGTTAAAAATAATACCTAGATCATTTATTGTTTCTACTGAGTTTAATATAATTTTGTCAAGATTATATTCATAAATGGTCGGTTTCTTTATTTTATAAAATCTTATTATCTGACATTTACTAATGTTAAGTGCCAGTTTATTGCTTATACACCAATTAAACAAGTTGTTTAAATTTTTTTGTAAAATTATGCAATCAGAAGTATTTTTTTATATAATTTTAAATCATCAGCAAATAACAGGATATCAACATCGGAAAAAACGTCTACAATGTCATTAATAAATAAAATAAACAGTACTGGTCCTAAATGGGAGCCCTGTGAATAGAATATATTTAATTATAGAAATAGAAATTTATTTTAAGTACGTACTCTCTTTATTAGTATTTTATTCATATTTGAATCCAGAGTAACCTAAAAAAATAAGAAAATGACAGTCCACTTCAAATGCTATGCTTTATAGCAACGTTATGCTTTTTGTTCGGAGAATAAAATTTTTTAGAGATACGTAGATATTAACTACGACGCCAAAAAAGTACTATTTTTAATCACAACAAAGCACTCTTTTTAAGCCTAAAATTTAAAAAAAAAAACATTGTTTCCAAGGTAACAATTTGTTTGACGTTTGCAATAACCCGATTTTGTTAGGGACAGAAAACGTATGATACATAATTTCATAACGCCACAGCTCATTCATAACGCCAGAGCTTACCAATATATAAAGCCGTTGTTACTCGCAAATAATGTAGCTTTCGATTAGTGAAAGAATTTTTAAATTCCATTCGATATTTATTGCGTGAAAGATTAAGGACCATCCATACAAAATTTCGCATTTATAATATTAGTAGGATATGCCATTAAAGAATTCCAGTTTATAATTTTAGAGGTAACTTTGGCATTTACTTGTGAGTTAGTGATAATTATTTAACAAATATGATGATACGTAAAATAGAAATGATCAAAAAATCGTTTTGATGGGCGTAGATTCAAATTACAAATAAATTACTGATTTAGGCTGGAACACAAATTTGTTAATTCGCAAAAAAATCCCAAAAATAAAACATGGCAAAATAAGCATTTCTAGGGTGGAAATTTAAATTAGTATAAATAAACCTAAATTAGTCATTTTTTATTTAAATTTGAGCTTATCAAGAAGTTTTTTTTGACGCTTTTATTTTTTTCTTTTTTATATACCAATATAGGGTAATTTTATATTAATAATATATTTTATTATTAATATACCAATATAGTGCAATTTTTTTATAATTATCATTAACTCGCAAATAATTGCCACGGTTGCTTCTAAAATCACAAGAAATTGAATTATTTTATAGCCTATGTCTCTCTCTGGTTTAAATCCTGGGATTGGTTTGCAGCAATTTCCTCTAATCTTCTCTTCCATTCTTCCCTGTCTTGTGGGGCTCTTTTGAAGTCTGCATATGATGTGCAGCGCACGTCCACCAGCAGGTCCTCCAGGTACTCTCGGCGTGGGCGTCCCCTAGAGTTTGTCCCCTCGGTCATACCCTCCATTATGGCATGCAAGAGGCCTTCTTGTCGCATTACATGGCCGATCCATCTTGCACGCCTTTCGGACAAGTTCCTGAGCAGGTGCCTTCTTCCTTCGATTCTTTGGAGAACCTCCTCATTTGTAATGTGGTCTCTCTCCAGGAAATTCCTAATAGTCTTCTATAGGACCACATCTCAAAAGCCTCTAGTCGCAGTTTATCTCTTTCGGATAGGCACCATGTTTCGCAGCCGTACATCAAGATACTCCATTCATAGGTCTTGATGAGGAGTATTTTCAGTTTTAGGTCTTTATTATTCGATTCTATTATTTTAGCCTATGTATCATAATTTAAAATAAAAATTAATAAAATTCCACATATAACTAGATATTTGCAACACACTTTAATAAAAAGAAGTGTAAATTTTCTTCTCGAGTTCTGTTATTATTCCATTATGGGTCAGTTGTTTCACAGAACCGAAATAATAAGAGAACTCTCACGAATCTTGAAATTTATTGAATTGTTGAAATTTTTTGAAATAACCCGTCATTGGTTTCAACTTAATTACTGTAGGAAACACTTATATTACACGTCGGCGGAGATGCAAAATAATACATTATTATATTCGTATTTTCGAAAAAAGTCGATGTTTGGATCGGCTGGACCTCTTCTCCAGACTCCCCCCTTTAGTTGTATTTTATTAAATTGTAAGTAATTTTAGTAAATATTTTATTAAGTTGTAAGTTTTGCTAGTAAGTATTATTCGGATAGCAAAAAACAAATACTTGACATGAAATTACTATTTCTTTGGATAATAAATTCTTCAAATTATATTTTACCGGTTTGAATCTTTTTCAAGAAAGTAGCAATGGAAGCGTACAAGCTCGACCATTAAACCCAGTCCTTACTGAGTTTCAATTAATTGCAACTCCCTTTCCCTACCCTCAATTGCCCCTGCCGCTGCCTGGTGAATTTTCTTTTTTCTGCTTAGATTCGCAATCACAACCTGGGGGTCAATTTATGAAATTTTAATGCTTATACGTTTCTCAATTAATTTTGACGAATCTTTCCCCAGAGCTACGTTTATCGGATGGGTATTTCAATTGTCGGTGGAGCTATTGGTTTAGCAACGAAATTGCTTAATTATCACTGATCCAGTTATCGGGTTTCGCCCTAAAATATTATTTATTTTGCTCTTAAACGGTTTGGTCATTTGAATTCACGCAAGTGAACAGTAATTGATTCTCGGAATGTCGAAACTCGTTGATTCTATTAATTTAAGTACGCATTACTCTAACCTAAAGATTACATCGTATCATACCATCTCTGTTTATACAGTGTCTAAGTCTCTGAAACGATTTATGGAAGTTGTTAATAATTGAGCGAAGCCTCTTGAACTATTCTCATTCCCACGAGTCTGGGATTGAATAAAAAGGTAATGTCAGCAAACCTCAATAGCGCCCCAAGGTTATCCCATCCCACTTCCCCCGTCATCAGCTCCCGCCGTCAGCCAGCATAATCTAGTCACCAACTGACAAATTCAGTCCTTACGTAAAAAGTAACAAATCACCCCTTATCTGTTTTACTGAAAGGGGTAGACATCAAATGACCCGTGACCGTAACGCAGACTCCCTGTTTAAATAAATAAATCCAGCTGTTTTGGAAGATCGATAGGTATATTATTATGTATTTATTTATTTACTCCTTGATGTAATATTGGTAAGTTATACAGGAGCATCATAACAAGTATATAGTACATAAATAATAAAATGAGCATGAAAGACATAAGCAGCACGGACGTATAAGCAGGCACAACAAAAGTAGGTATAAGTATTCAATAAGTAAGTTGTACAAAGGAGTTCAACAAGCAGATTCGTATTTGTTATCAGGCTCACAGTGTACGATTAAGCAATTATTATTGTCACAATACTACTCAAAACATGATTCCAGTGCAGCTCAACTACTAGAAACATACCGGTGGCAGTGGTGTAAAACATTTTTGTAGCAATTAATAGTTAATTTTCTTCAATTGTAAATGTAGTTTAAAGTCGTATATTATATCTAGAGTTTACTTTATTGAAATAAAACTTCTTTAGGCACGCTCGACACTTGGGGGTAAAATGATGAATGCGTTACGAAAAAGAGCCATATATTTAATGTGAAACGCCATATATTTAATGTGACGTTTTACTTCTGTGGCGTGGTCTAAAGCGCACTCGTTTATTTTTCAAATAAAACATGAAAATCACTAGGGCCCCGAGATACCGGCAAATTGACGCAATATGAAAGTGAGGTAAAATTGGTCGTTTTCTCTGCGTGTAATTTTTTTACAAAGACACGAGCCCATTTTGTTTTGAAAATGAGAGTTCGGATTAAATTAGCTGTCTCGAATTCCCTACAAAACGCGCATTTCATCGCATTTTCATCCGTGATTTTAACCCGATAGCTTGTCAGGTCGTTTTAGCGAACCGCTTTAACTCGAATTGCGCTTCCTCGCTTTTATCATCACGTTTATCATTTAAATTATACCCACTATCTTGAGTTGTATTTCAGAGAGCGCGTTTTGATGCTCATTTTGTTCATTTATAATGCACCCACTCGCGTAATAAGTACGTTTCGGTTTTATGCCTCAACGCTATTTTCTGTATCGTTATCTATTTTATTAGTATTCATTATTTAGCTTACGTGATTCACCTTGGCATGTTAGAATTACATATAAATAGTAACAATTTTAAACTTGCCACAACACACGCCAAAGATATTTCGTTGGTTAATATTATCTAGCAAAATATTCGTATCTATGAAAATAATATTCAAGAAACCGTTACATTATAGAACTTGAATGATAAAATAAAAAGCACAAACTGGTTCACTAAAACAAACTCCATTTTGGTGAATATTTAGCCACTTCTATGTGTATATTTTATATTGTGAAAGTGTATTGCCTTGCACTGTGTAGGAAGGGAAATGTTTATTTTTATCACCTGGTATCTGTCGTGTTTTTGTCCAAAGGGTGTATTTGTTTGAGGCATTTGTAACGGAAGTATATGTCGTGTTCTAGTGCCAAGTGGCAAGTGACATTTTGTAGTGTTCAATGAATTTATGTTTTGGTAGAAAAAAATCACCACATTGTTTTCGACTGCACTGATAGATAAGCTGGAAACCTTGCAAAAGTGGGGGTGTGAACAAATACTTTAAGTACTTTCGTTTTACTTAACAGTTTTAAATTAAAGTTTACAAATTATACCGTGATACTTATATATTGATCGCGTTGAAAACATCTGTGATGTTATTATAGCTTTAGTTATCATCATCAATTTAATCCCATTGCTCATAGAGCGAACGAAAAGCGTACAAAAATCTCTTTAATTTTTTTTTTTTAAATTCGAAATTGCCAATTGTCTTTGATTCATCGTATCTGCAAGAAAGGGTTGCATTGCAGTGCCCTGAACGCCACGTCAGATCGAGCCGTGTATTCAGTTTACCATATTATACATTTAAGGGAATCATTCCGTGGAAAGGCGATTTCTTTCGCTTTTTTGGGATATTTTTTTGGCAAACTTCATAAACATACAACTACAAACTTATCACGTAATAGACGATAAATTGTTTTCAGCGAAGGCGTTTTCGAAAGTTTTACGTAAAGTTGCCGTATGTATTTCATATAGAATTATTAAGTTGACGGTTAAAAAATTTCATTCACTTGCAACATTAGATATTTAACTATTCATATATAACTACCCCTATTGATTTTTTAGATGAATTATTTGTTGTATTACTTGTACTACTATAATACAAAGTGATGTTTAGCGCGTTTTTTCATACCCCAGCCTTTAGTAATTATTTTACTTATGTTTATGTTTTTGTTTTGAATATTTATTTGATCGCTTAGAAGTATTAAAGATGCTTTGATTAAATACTGCGTGTAGAACATATCTTGGCCCTTAAAAATATCGGTCATTTTTTTGTAAGTCTTTTAATAAGCCTAGAAAAAAAATATAAGGTCTATTAAAAACACTTTGAAGTCCAAACTATCCTATTTATTAACTTCTTTTCGGATGTGGTTTTATTGTTTAATGTGGCAAATTCAGTTTCTTTTACGATAATCGCAAAAAAATTGATATTTGCGCCCGAACCTCACAAAATAAAATATAATGTGCATTTTCGCGTTGTTATTTTTGACACCACGGCGAGAATACGGCAATTGACGAATTTGGAGTTTCAAAGTGAACCTTATACCGTCCACCGAAGAACGACTGGCAGCCACACCTATTTTCTGTCTATGGGGAATAGACGTATTAGGCTCCGCGTCGCTTGTTTTCGTGAAATCAACCTGTATAAAAATTTCTCAAATACCTTTTCCAACCTTTCCAAAAGCTTTTTCTCAAGTTTTTTTTTTTCAATTATTTCTGGCTTTCACCCTTCAAGGGCGAATGTGTGGTAAAACCATGTACGATCGTGAGAGAAACGTGGATATCCGCAAAGAATGCAAGGCTGATGTAAGCGTGATGTGTAAGATTAAGAAAGGGACTCTCCGATGGTTTGGGCATGTAGAGCGAATGAACGAGGAAAGGAGTGTAAGGAGAATATATGATGCAAATGTGAATGGTAGAAGAAGTCGGGGACGCCCGAGGAAGACATGGCACGACCAAGTGAATCAGAAACTTGAGTCGGGCCATGTGAAGAGTCGGAATAATAGAAGAGCATGTATGAGACGATGTATGAATGTGAACGAGGCAAAGAGTGTGTGCCAAGATCGAGTTGTGTGGCGGTCCGTCCTCTCTGCCTACCCCTGCGGGGAAACGGCGTGATGGTTAGTTAGTTAGTTATTTAAAATTACGGAGGAAGGAAAGGAGAATTTATATATTAATTTTATTTAAATGTACAAATTTCAGAATTATATGAATAGAAGAGAGGATATTCTTGATAGAATAGAGGATATTTATTTAAAGAGGGACAACCAAAAAATATGTGATCTAAAGTGCCCACATCTAGACCACAGAATGTACAATCTGGGGAGTCAAGGATGTGAATTTTAAAAAGGTGAGAAGGAACGGAACAATGTCCGATTCTCATTCGAATAAGTGAGGAAATTTCTTTTTTGGAAAAATGTTCCAATACTCTGTCCAAACATTGCGGGATCTATCTTTGATAATGGAAAAAATATCAGATAGGGGAATATGGTTTATGAGGGTAACAATAGGGTTGGACGCTCCTTGTTTTGCCAAAGAATCCGCAATATCGTTACCCACTATGCCAACATGTCCAGGGATCCAAACAAGAATTATGGTTTTTCCAGGGCTTTGAATAGAGGCTATCAGCACTCTAATAAGGCATACGAAGTGATCATCAGGATGAAGAAGAGGACAGGATTTAAGTTTTTGGAGGGAGCTGAGAGAGTCAGAGAGAACAAGGGAATGTTCACAATTATTTTTGATTATATATTTGAGTGCTTCAATTATTGCAATGCACCCAGAAGAAAATATTGAAAATTGGTTTGAAATTGAATAAAATATTATATCATTAGAATTATTGTGGTAAACGTTAATACCTATACCACAGTTAGGAGAGTCTGGAGTTTTGGAGCCATCAGTAAATAAAAGAGAAGAGTTGTGCCATTTAGAAGAAATAATGTCATTTAACATATTATTAACAGTATGGGCTGGGAGATTGGAATGACTTTTAAGGATGCCGATCCCTTCTAAAATTGTTGGGGATAGGGTGACGTGACTATATTTTAATTTGTATAGTGGAAGAAGATCATTTTGGATAATTTGAAGCTCTGAGAGAGAGTGAAATTTTTTACAGATGGCAGGAAGAGGTTTAGTTCGAGCTCTGATTGTAGATGAATGTGCTGAGTCTTTGAACAACGAAACTCTAGGAATAACCTGATGACATTTAAAATTTAAACATTTAAGAACAAATTTGTCAGCAAACAGTTGACGCCTTAAATAAAGTGAGGGATCAGAACATTCCACTTGAAGGGAATTGATGGGGGACGACTGCATCGCTCCAGTTTTTATTCGCAATGACTTCGATTGAATTTTGTCTAATTTGCATTTCTAAGTGCATTTTTGGATGCAGTACTAAAAAGTGGGCAGGCATAGTCGAGATGACTTCGAATAAGTGCATTGTAAAACAACTTAATGCAGGTAGGGTGAGCACCCCACCAAAAGCCAGTCAATGATCTGATGATATATAATTTTTTTTCACATTAAGTAACTATATTATGAGTATGGGAAGACCATTTAAGTTTCCTATCAAATGTTACTCCCAAAAATTTAACTTCTGAGGCGTTAGGGATTGGAGAGTTTTTAAATAAAATTTGAACAGGAGGATTTTTATGACGGTTTGAGAAGGTGACACACTGACTCCTTTGGACTGAAAGTTCCAGACCATTTAAAGTGAGCTATGTGCAAAGGGCATCCATGGCTTCATTAAGATATTTGACGGCGAGTGGGATGATTTTGGATGATACGAAGAAAGCTTAGTCATCTGCGAACTCAATAACTTTTACTTGAGGGGGAATAGAGACATGCATATCGTACGTGTATATATTATATAGTATGGGGGATAATACATCGCCTTGGGGTAAACCCTTCCAAATCGATCTACTCTGAGGAGTAATATCTGGTAGCTCAATGAAATTTTTTCTATCAAGAAATAGATTAATAATAGATTGGACAAACATGGGGGGTAGGCCAAGGCCTAAAAGTTTTTTTTAAGGATTGAGATGGAAACATTGTCAAAGGCGCCTTCTATGTCTATAAAGACTGCAAGACATACTTCATGATTAGAAATGGATAAATTAATATCAGTACTGATGATGGCAAGGTTATCTTTCGTAGATTTTTTTTCCTAAATCCAAATTGAGATGGAGAGAGAAGCTGATTACTTTCGACAAAAAATTCTAACCGGTTTTTAATTAATTTTTCATAAATTTTACTGAGGGTGGATGAAAGAGCAATTGGCCTGTAGTTAGATTCAGAATTGGGTGATTTGTTTGATTTTAGGACTGGGATGATTATTTGAGTACTCCAGTCGTCAGGCATTATGCCAGTCTGGAATATTTTATTTAAGATGCTTAAGAAGTGATTTAGAACATTATCATTACTATTTTTGATAATGCTATAAGGAATACCATCTCTGCCTGGAGATGAGTCCTTGACTGTTGATAAACAATTTTTTAATTCAATTAAAGTGAATGGAGAGTCTAGCCAATGATCAGACATAGGAGTGTTGTGGATGGAAGTTATTTCATCTAAGTAAGGTACAGAAGGGGGGGCAATTTTGTCCAAGAACTCATCTATCCATATAGAATGAGATGCTCGAGGAGATGTTGAACTGAAGGAGGATCGAAATCTTCGAATCATGGACCAAACTTCCGAAATTGGAGTATTCGGAGATACTGAACTGCAGAAGTTGTACCACCCGGATCTTTTTTTAACCTCAATACCCTTTTGGCATTGGCTTCGGCATTTTTGTATATAAGATAGTTCTCCATAGTCATATTGTGACGATAGGAAAGAGACTAAGCTTTCCGAATTCTCACTACCTTGGAACATTCCTCATCCCACCAGGGAGTCGGAGGGAGTTTTTTAAGAGATTTGGTTTTAGAGGAAGGATTTGATTCATATATTGCAGTTATGAGCAGTGATTTAAAGTTTTCGTAGTCATCTTTGACAGATAATATATCGGTAGAGGGTAAATTTTGTATAAAGTTATCCATATGCGAGTTAAATTCATCCCATTTGGTGTGTTTTGTTTTAATCTTCGTTGAAATATGGGACTTGTCTGAATGGAAAGGAGTTTGATAAGTGATGGTGATCGGAAAATGATCACTGGAGCACACCACCCACGAAGAGAGAGGTGCCAGATTTGTAGAGCATATGGAGAGATCCACTGCACTGGGGTTAGTGTTGGGGCGAGAGATTCTCGTAGGCGATCCGTCGTTCAAAAGGAAAAGGTTGGATTCATCTAAGAAATCCATCACACTTCGACCGTCTCGATCAGAGAAAGCAGAACCCCAGACGGGGGAATGGGCATTAAAATCGCCCATTAAAATGAAAGGAGGGCTTAGTTGACGGACAATTTGCAACCAAGCTTGCTTATTGAAGTGCGATGTTGGGGGAATATAGATAGAAACAAAAGATGTGTCCTTTATTTTAGCTGCAACCATTTTAAAGTCAGCATTGGGGGGTTTGATATTATTGGGAAAAACGGTAGGGATTTTTTAATAAAACGGGCAGCACCGCCGCCCGAACCTTCCGGGCGATCATCGCGAAGACAGAATACCCTCCCACATTAAAGTGGGTGGATGGAGCAAACCATGTCTCCGAGACAGCAGCCACAGAAAAAGGTTTGAATTTAATAGTTTAAGAAGATTCAAGTATTTTTAAATTCCCATAAAAGGGCGTGAATACCGATTTCGATTTTTTCCTGTAGTATTGGATCGCCTTAACTCTGTAACTATAATATAAGTTGTCCCCTCCTTAGCACAAGCATCTTTTTTATTAGGAGAATGTATGAAATATTACGTCAAACAATATAAATACGTTGTAAAAAATGTATACAGACATTTAAAAAAAATGTTTCGGTTTATGAAAAAAATATCTATATATTAAAATTATGTGTTATATTCTTAAGTCGCCCTGTCGCTGAAATCTCCGTAACCTATATTTTAGTTACACGTGTTGTTTATAAGAAATGGAGATTATAACCGATCAGCGGTATGCCTTTATTAGGCGGCATTTTTTTATGATAATCATAATGCACCAGGTATATGCAGATACTCCCGTTGATTGCGCAATGAGTGGCTGACGCCCGATTGGCATCTAGCCCCCGGCGAGTCCGCCTAATCTACAAGATCCCGCCCAGACGCTGCAGCTGCCCGCCCCCGCCCCCCACTGCATTACATTACTCCGGTGCAGCGCAGTGCCGCTGTGGGCGGTGGTAGTCCTCAATCATCGGCCGATTACTAGTGCTGTTCCATTATTGGAAACCTAACACGTCACGTTTTCACACTTCATATCGTTCGAGTAGGAGACAGGCGGAAACAACTCAAAAACATTGAAGTAAAAACTTCTTTAGCACCGTTGTGATTTGAAAGTCGATGAAACGAAAAATAGCGACACTTAAAAAAACAAACACACACATACATCTATAGGATTTAGCCTGTGATAGAATAAGGTAGTATAATCGGTCTCCTCTTTGTGCGGTACTTCGTAGCCTCCCCGCTCTTCTCTACTTTACTTTTATGAATGTTTCACTTCTACCGCGTGTGAATTGCAAACTCGTTTTTTTACGTTAGTTCCACATAGGATGCCCTAATGAAAAAAATTCCCTCAGGGCCATCTTTTCGTGTGGAGGGTGTTTTTAGGGAAAGGAAGGAGAGGAAGTTCTGGGGATGAAAAAGGTATGAGGGGTGGGTAGGAATGTGTGGGTCAATGTGTCCAGGGGTGACGGACGTATGAATCCATCTCTCCCATTGCGGTGCAAGGCGATCGAGGAGATGTTAGGTTAGGTCTCCCCCAATCAATCTCTCCCGATCCGGCTCGCAGTAGGTGGGCAAATGCAGTGGCTGCCAAGACTTAGACAAACCTCACCCCCATGAACCCGGGAACCCCTGCTAAGTCATTAAACATAGTGAACCACTTGGGGTTACCTATGGCAGGGGTGTTGGTTATCCAATAAATGCTTTCCGGGCGGCGGTATATAGTAGGTATGTAATACAAAATATTATAGATATCCCCTTTCTCCTAGGTTGACACCTTTTGGATAAATTCAGCTCCTTTCCTTTTACGCGTGACGTGTTTGACAGGCTACAATAGGCTAACTTTGAAAACAGCTTTTAGCGGTCCCTTTAGTCCCCGTTATTTTTTCAAAATTTCATACGTAGGTACATGTTTTATTTGGCCAGCATGTGTATTTTCCTGTGTAAGGCCTTTTTATAATGGGGACAATTACATCTAATGTCAGTGACAGTTCGTTAACTCCTTTTTTATAGGGTCTTTATGAGTCGGGATTGCTGAAATTATAATATTCCAGTTTATTCAGTTAAACTTCCTTAAATTTTTATGTGATACCTTATTATAATAAGAAGTATTTTCTGTCCTAGGCCAGTGAGTCTATGGCATTCCCTATTCGTGGAATACTTTGAGGCTGGAGAAGGGAGAGATAGAATGTTGGGAAATATCAAACTCAACAGAGGCTTGCCCTAGTGAGGTGATAAATTGTATTGTAAACATTTTACCTGCAGTGTAAAAAAACAATAAATAAATAAATCTGGCTTTTTAGATTTGCTCGCTTATCACGGCTAAAGCCTTTTCAAGTATCTGCATAGCGTATTATTGCCTCATTTATAATTAAAGGGTTTTTGGTGAAGATTGACAGCCCTTTGCCAGAGACCAGACAACGTACTATCAGAATATTACAGTTCACCACTTCGGCATCTCCCGCTCACCGCATCAGAATTTCAAGATGCTGTGGCCATTCCAGATTATGTACCCAGTGGCGCAGCTACCGCTAGGGCAACAAAGTAAATAATGTCCGATAAAGTATAAATATTTCAAAGCTCTTTTATTTTTATTTTACCCGCCTATGGCACCATTTCCTTAGGCAGCAGAGTTGATGCATTCAAATTGTTGGTTTATTCAATGAACCCTTTGATATTCGCCTGCGGCGGACTTTTTTTTAATGAACTTGATGTCATTTGATCCAAGAAGAACGTATGTAATCACGGGACGTTATTTAAATGTCGTTGGAGTAGATTTGTGATAAAATTATTGGCTGCGGTGCAATGTTTATCACTAATCCAATAATAGTTTTTTTTGCCATTGAGCGCCTTTATTATTACCGTGACGATCCACGATAACGGTACCGTAACGGCACAAAAAAGGCAACAAACTTACGTTCCTTATCACAATAATTCTGCAGCTCTTTCAAAAGATGATCACAATCTACATAGTAGGTCTGTTTCGTCGAAAGGAAAAAGTTAATCATTTCTTCAAATTTTGCAAATTCACTTTGTGGCACCTTTTTATTAATTAAATAATTATAACACTTTGTTTTTACCACAATAATCTTTATTTAAAAAGTCGACATGTTTCGAGAATGATGTTCTCTTCATCAGGACATTATATGTACTAAAAACTAAATTATCAAGCATAGAAAGACAGGCGTGGGTGGAAATGGAATTAGTTGGAGGGGGTGGGGGAAGAGGGGTGGAAAGAGGAGGAGCTTGGCAGATAGACAGGGGGTGGGGGGTTGCTTAGAAGATCATAGACAAAATTACAATGGAAATATGTTTAAGATAGGGTTATTCACAAAATTAATTTGGTTATTAATAATATTTAAATTTCTATTGACATTTTTCCTAATTTCTAATTTTTCTAAAAGATCTAATTGAAAACCACTAACGTTAGTGTGTAAAATTTTAAAACCAGTATTTATATCAAATGAATGGTTAAATTCTATTAGATGGTTAGCAAATTCCGAATAATTATTGCTATTTAGACATCTCAAGTGTTCCTTAATCCTCGTTTCAAAATTTCTGCAAGTTTTATCTACATAAAAATGATTGCAATTATTACAAGTCAATTGGTAAACTCCGGATTTTTTCATTTTTTGGTCTTTGTCCTTTTTATTTAAAATATAATTTTTCAATTTATTATTGGTATAAAAAGCTGGCTGTATTTTATTAGGGATTTTTTTCCCGATTAAATTGGAGGTTTGATGATTTACAAACAATATATTTCTCCATTGTTTTTTAATATTATCACTAAGCAATGGGTAAATGTAGGACAAATGAAATTTTTTCTTTTATTTTTTGTTCAATATGTCGTCTATTAATTTGGGGTTATAACCATTATTAGATGCAATTATTTTAATTGTGTTAAGTTCAGATTTGAAATTATTTAAGGATAGCGTATATTCTATGCTTGATAATTTTGTTTTTAGTACACATAATGTCCTGATGAAGAGAACATCGTTCTCGAAACATGTCGACTTTTTAAATAAAGATTATTGTGGTAAAAACAAAGTGTTTTAATTATTTAATTAGTTAATCATTTTCTTGCATCTCTCTCTGAAGTGTGAGTGAATTCCAAAATTTTAAAAACGTCAAACGTCAGCGCGCTGATGGTTTTTGGTTTTTGTTCTTAAACATATATGTAATGCTGCATTTCTTTCTCACACACTGCATTACAACAGTCGAAAATGGGACAAACGGTGAACGTATGTCTGTACTCCGTACCCCTCCCAAAGGAAACATACAATCATTATCATGCATCTCCCCCACACGTACCTATAGAGAAAATGAACGCAATTCCCGTCGTCGTAGCTGAGTCGTAATAAGATACTTGTATATCTGTTTCCTCCACACTAAAAATTAGTACTTTGAAGGAAACTGACACACGTACATTGTGTGTCTTATCTTTTGTCGCACCATAATAATATGTAAAAAAGAGCTGCAGCATTATTAGGATAAAGAACGTACATTTTATGCTTTTTTTTGTATATGATGTACCTAATTAGTTTAGTATTAATTGTCAATAACCATTGAAATCCAAAGAACACGAGAAATGCAGTATGGGCGTGTTGCGTGGTGCAAAAGTCCGATCATTTTTACATTAAATAATCATATTATTAAATATTATAAATATTTTTTGTTTCAATGAAAATAAAGCACTAGGCGCGATATTTCACTTCGCTGTTTTCTGAATAAGGTGTTCACTTTGTCTATTCCGTTTAATAAGTTGACGTTGAAATATTTCCTGAAAGTTTCACGGCCGCCGATAGATAATCCATTATAATTACGCCGACGATGTTTCCGGGATGTTGGGTCCCACGTGGGATGTGGGTTGTGGGTGGCTCCATTTGTGGCGGTAATAGTTCATCAACCCTACCCTCATCCTAAATTACTGTACGATTAATACATTACCTACTATATACTGTTGCAGTTAGCATAAGGCTGCGTATACATTTGCGAACCGAGACGCGAACCAAACCACGACTTATGTATTATTCTCGGTATAAATATACCATAAACATGACTTGAAATTAAACGATGTCTAATAATTACGTTAGAAATAATAGTTGTGATTATTAATTTCATCAAATATGAAATAATCCTCGATTGTTTTTATTGCAGTTTTTCATAAACTTATGGCTTTAATTAATTAATGTAGATATTATATAACCTTCGGTACTTCGAAAATGAGAAGTTTAAGAGGCTAATGCATTTATCAATCTATAAAAAGTAAATGGGCACTTTTTATTTAATTCAATTTAATGGTTATTATAATGGCTTTATTTATCATCCATTATAAATAACACAACAATGTGTATCTTGAAATGTTTATACAGAATGTTAAGGGACATACTTGACTTTCTTTTAACCAATGTTTCCTGATATTATTTTGAGTTAAAAATGTGAATGAAATTTAGGTCTTTGGTGACATGTTTTATTGTTTTATTTTTTTTACAATCATAAACTATTTTAATAAATCACTAGGTATTGGAAAGCTAAGGTAGGGGTGAGGGATGGGCGGTTACTCGGCTGAGTGATTAGTAACGACATGAAGAAGGATTTTTTTTGTTAGATTTTGAAGAAAAAAAAATACTCAAAAGTCACTGAAGACCAAAATTTCATATACATTTTTCACTCGAAATAATGTCAGGAATCATTGATTATATTTAAAAAAAACTACATACTGTAACAGCCTGTATACCTACCATGTCTTTATTAATTGTCTGCATTTTCTTATAATGCAGTAAAAATAATAAAAAGCCTCCTTATTACCCGTTTGACTGGAGTAAGTAATAAAATAAGCAATAAACGGTCCATATCGAATCACTACATTACCAAATTTCAGTTTTTTTTCTTCATTTTAGTATCACACAAAAAAATCGAATTGTTCATATAAGATCATGGATATTTTTGATTCACGACGATACTAATGGGCGGTCTTTCCTTTCATCTTATCTTATCTCTCATATCTATTGGATCATATTTTCTCCATTTCCTTTCGCTTCGTCCTACTCGCATGTTTCATATCAGATAAACCGTAGAACGTTTCCCTTTATAGCTATTTCTTCTCTTCAACAATAATGGGTTTGGCAGAACAAACTGTGTGCCGATTTCTCTTTGAATCCGTCACATATTATTTGGGTCGTTTATTTATTCAAAAGAGATTTTCAGAAAAGCTTGACATCAAGGTTAAATATTTGATTTGATTTTGATAACTTCGTAAATTAATTAATAAATTACATACACTCCAGCCAGCGAAATTGGTACATTTAATGGTATTGTTTTATCATTTTTTTCTTATTTTTTTAAATTTTACTTTTATTTTAAAAAGAAAGACAAACATTCCCGGGTTACGAATAACCCAACAATGTTTGAAAATCTCCTACTACCACCACAGAAAGCCGAAAATGTTGCTTGTGTTGTGATGGAGGACTTAGCCAGCCGAGGAATCGAACACGCGACGCTCGGTTGGACCCAAGCGCTATGCCCACTCAACCACTGACCGGTCATATCTTATATTGATATATTTTTATTCAAAGCCCTTTAAAAACCTTTCTACCTTCTGTTTCTCTCTCTAGTCTTATTTGTGTCTTTTGTTCTCCAGTGACGGACTTTTTTTAATAACTATTTTAACAAAAGCAAACTAAAAAAAATCTTCCACATGTCATCACTAGTCACTCAGCCGAGTAACCGCACAACTCCTCTTCCCCGCCCCTAACTCTCCATCCCTAGTGATTTTCATGTTTTATTTAAAAATAAACGAGTGCGCTTTAGACCACATGACTGAAGTAAAACTTCACTAACTTTTAAAAGAAGAGAGAAAGAAAATGTGCGTGCGCACTGCTCTCTCTTGCTCCTACAGTTTAATACAGATAATAGGCCTGCACTGTGTCTTAGATATATAAAACGTAACGAGAAAGAAAATGTGTGCTCGCACTTCTCTCTTGCCCCTACAGAAACGTAACTCTCTCTCTCTTTCTATCTTCACTAACTTATATCTCCCTCTCGACTTCCGTTCGCCTCGCCCGATCACACTTTTCGTAACGCTCTCGTCACGCATTCACCAGCTTACTCCCCAAGTCAATCGTGCGTAAATAAGTTTTACTTCAAAAAAATACATCTAAAATATCACCGGAGACTAAAATTTAATTTACATTTTTGGCTCCAAATAATGTCGGGAATCACTGATTAAAGTAAATCAAGTACGTCTCGTAACACCCTGTATAATTTCATTCCTAAAAAGTAGTTCGGCGAGGCCAGGATTATTATTGTGCGGATAGTTGGACCCCCTTAACATTGGCAGACAATCTGACAGAAAAAAAGCGGTTTGTCGCGTCAATTTCTTTGGAACAAACGCCGTCCATTCAGTCCATTGGCGCAGCTGAATTGCGTTCGTTCTTTCAACCTTCGACTGTTATAAAATTTTACAGGTATCCATCTCATACTCATTATGAATTAGACGATATTTTTAATTTCGATTGTGATGTGATGTAACAGCCAAAATTCAATGAAAAAAATACATAATTGTTATGATTTTCAGTACAATGTAATGCATTTATTCCGCCGTTTTTACAATAGTTAGTGATGTAAAGATTCATAGTTGCTTTCCAAGCAGTTAGTCATTTTGGAGGCGGTTATGGATTCCGCCGCCCCGGGAACCATTCATTGAATAACCATCACCCTTGCCATAGGTCACCCCAAGTAGTTCACTACGTTTTGTGACGTATGAAGAGGTGCCCGGGTTCATGGGGTGAGGAGTGTCTAGGTTTTGGCGACGTAAGCATCTGCCATCACAATGCGGGCCGGATTTGAAGAGAAGAGAGATTTGTTGAGGGAGATCCTTTTTTATTATTGTAGAAAGCAATCACTTTGTCGTTTGACATATTTAATAAAATAAAATACTGTTTTGTTTAAAACCACGAGTTTTTATTAATTTTTTGAACCGACCGGTTTCGCTTTACTCAAGCATAATCAGGGTACTAAGTCATCATCAGTATTAATTTGTACCCTGATGATGCTTGAGTAAAGCGAAACCGGTCGGTTCAAAAAATTAATAAAACTCGTGGTTTTAAACAAAACAGTATTTTATTTTATTAGAGATCCTTTTTCCTCTCTAGCAGGACTCTCTCGACCCATCGCTTTGCACCGCAATGGGAGGAATGAATTCAAACGCCCGTCACACCTGGACACAAAGCCCTCAAATCTTTTTCCTTCTCAGATCTTCCTCTCTGTCCTTTCCTTAAAAATGCACACGGCATCCACTAGGCATCCTCAAAGATGACATTGGCCCTGAAGGAAATTATTTTCCTCAAGGCCTCCTGTATGGAGCTAACGTAAAAAGTTGATCAGGATTCAATTCTCTGCATTAGCAATATTTTAAATTTTTTTTTAGTTAATCAACATATTACGCCGTATTCTCCTGATCTTATTTTCAAAATTCTTTGAAAACTTGTAAGAGAAGCGTGTACTTCATAAATATTCATATAAGAATTTATTCCTGCGCTAGCTAGAATAATATTACGGTCGATAATTAATTTATGTATCAAAGTGCAGTTATTTTTACGAACTTTATTTATTTCTCTTACTTTTTTCAATATTGGCTGCATCCTATTTATTTGTTTCATGTACATAGTATATGATTCTCCTTCTTGTATAGTTAGATTTATCTCATACATTATTCCGATAGTTTCCAATATTCATTAAGATGTGTTTGAACTATTCCACTACGCTGAAGGTATTCCCGATGTTCCCGTTAGTTGTAATTTATGTCACTGTGCACTCTCGCATTCCAATAATTTGGCAGGTGTGTTTCCTCAGTGAGTAAGCGATGAACGCTGCACAGTGGGTCGCCAAGATTAGAACATGGACACTTGAAAGACATCTACCGATAAGGAACGGCCATCCGACTTGGCACATCCCATATCCCATAAGCGAAAAGGCCATTAGAATGACCGGACGTCCTGTTCCCGGAATGTCTGACTCATGAATATTGGATAAAATTCCTTGGTTTGATTGAGCGAATCGATTCATCGACATATATAAAGAACTTCATATCGCTATTTCTTAATTTCAATTTGGAAGGCGAGTATGAGTACCGCCGCCCCGGTTTATTGAATAAACAATACCTCTGCCATAGGTCATCCCAAGTGTTTGTTGAATTAGCTGGGGCGCCCGGGTTCATGGTTGAGGTTTGAGCGGGTCTTGGTGGTGAATACCAAGATTCGCCCATTAGCTGCGTGGCAGGCCGGATCGGGAGAGGCTGGTTGGTTTATATTAACCACATTTGCCTCAGGTCCTGTGTTATCTTTTGGGATTCTGTGTTAAAGGCCTTTGAGCAAAGAAAGAAGTTAACCTCGTTTTTAAAGACCATTATTTTTTTTAATATTTATTTATTTTCAAATATTACATGGTTAGGTACATACATTCTATAAAGTTTTTTTATTTCTAAAAATACATTATTTGTTAAGTTTCCACCTTTTTTAGGAGCAAAGCTCGTAACAAAAAGGCGGAGAAACGAATATAGATAAAAAAAAAATTAGTTATGGTAAAATATAACATATATTTTTTTTAATATAAAAAAAAGATTAGATACCTAAAAAATAAATATATTTTAACTTTGTGTACAGCTTTTGGCGTATTTTAGTATTTAGGAAAGTTGTGTAGGAAATACTTTGTCTGCGATATTTTGTAAGTAAATCAGTAATTCCCAACGTGGGCAATATCCCCAACAGTGGGCGATTTAAATTGCTTAACCACTCGGACGCATAAGCTTGTTTTCACATTAATATAACATTACCAGACATATGTATGACGTATTATTGGGGCAGGCGCTAAAAAAATTTCTTGAACAGTGGGCAACGGGTCCAAAAAGGTTGGGAATCTATGGCATAAATAATAAAATAACTGTTATTATAAGAAATAATTATTAGCCTGAATACTCATCAACATTGAAAAAATCTCCCGAGAAAAGATAAATGCCGCCGACGGGACATGAACCCGCATCCTTCTGATATCCGGTCAACTGCTCTACCAACTGAGCTACGTCGGCTTATCTCCCACCCGCCAAATAATTCAATATATACTAGTGTTTCATTCAACAATTACTGCTTATTACATTTTTCACCTGAAAACAACCAACTTTATTTTATTTTATTTTTATTTTATTTTATTTTATTTTATTTTTTTTTGTGAGAAAGGCGTTATAAGTGCTAACTCTCCCACTAGATGGCGTCGAGACAAATTATGTCTACATTTTTTGGTGTCTACATTTATCTTTTCTCGGGAGATTTTTTCAATGTTGATGAGTGTTTCAGGCTAATAATTATTTCTTATAATAATTGTTACCCTTTGTGCTATGCATAAAAATCTTGTCTTAAACATTAGTTTATCAATTAAAAATAATAATTAATAAAATAACTACTTCATTTTCCAAGATAGTAAAAATAATGGTAAATCGTTCCCTTGTGGATGGAAAAAAACTGGCCTTCGAACACTGCTACTAAATAATATATTCAGTCTGTATTTCAGTTATGTCGGAAAAATTTCTTACTTTGAATAATATTCAGAATAATTATGATTTTTTACAGTATGTATAATTAATTTTCTCGTCTGTCGGCTGGGGATATAGGACAAAAAGGAGCAAATCGCATATTTAGTAGAAAACAAAAATTATTACGGATAGTTTCAATGCGACAAGGTTTGATGTTGGTAGTTTTTACGCTGTGGCGTAGCTCTGGTACATCAATTATTTTGAAAACATTCAGAAAACCGATAATATTTTTATTTTAATTACCACTGTTTGGAAATTGATACGATCCATTCTCGCGAAGGTACAGTCACTTAACTGATTTTACATTTTTATTTTGTGGACGGGGAGGCACGCCACTTTTCGGATCTTAAACTCGCCTATTCGATGATTTTCGCATAGGCGAGTTTAAGATGAGGTCGGTATTAAAGTTTTTCGTGTACTGTACAATATAATATTATATAATATAAGTAATATATTTAGTAACCCGTGAAAATTTAAATAATGGATATTAATTTTCCTAAGAAAAAGTTTTTGTAGTGAACTCTGATTACAGTGATTGCAATTTGTTTTTTTTTTCCTGTCAACCCCACGAAGGATAAATAATACATATCTATTTCATTTTGAGGGATGCTGTGAGAAGGAGTAAACACGATAGTTATTATAGTGAATAATAGAATCAAGTGATCATAGAAATATAACATGTGGTGTACCACAGGGCTCGATTCTCGGACCATTATTATTTTTGATTTATATAAATGATATTGCAAAATGGGGAGTGAAAGGTACACTTCAACTTTATGCTGATGACACAATATTATTCTACCATAATACTAATTTAAACGAAATGGAAAAGGACATGGAAAGGGATTTGGCTCATCTAGCCGAGTGGCTGAGAATTAATAAACTTAGCCTTAATATTAAAAAGACTCACTATGTGCTATTCGGGAATAGGAGAGGACAACGCCTAAACATTTCCCTGGGAATAAACAAACTGAAACAAACAGACGTCGCGAAGTATCTAGGACTTTTAATTGACTCACGGCTTACATGGAAAAACCATTTTGACCATGTTAAATCAAAGATTGCTCCAGTGACCGGTGTAATGTACAGACTACGTAGATTGCTTCCCACAGCCATACTGCGATCTTTGTACTATGCTATGATTCACTCCCACTTGGCATACCTTTCGAGTATCTGGGGTTTTGCTACCAAAAAAATGATATCAGATGTGCAAATAATCCAAAATAGAGCCCTACGTAACATTTTTGGCTTGCCTTGGGATACACCTGTTAAAGATATTTACCGTCACGCACTTGTATTGCCATTTAAGATTGTTCCTAGCTTTGAGATAACAAACACCATTTTAAATATTATTCAGTGCAACACCCACACAAATATAAAACTGAACTATAACAACGACGTTCACCAATATAATACACGACAACACAACAAACTACACATGTCAAAAATACACTCAACAAAGTTCGGACTGAAATCATTAGAATACATTGCCTACACTAACTATAACAAACTGCCTGAAAATTTGAGACAGGTATATGCCTCCAACAAATCTCGAAATGATATATTGAAAACATATTTTTTCAAATGTTATTTGGAAAACGAGTCATAAGTAGGTACAAACTCTGTTCTGATAGCCCTAATTATCTTCAAATACTAAACTTATAGTATGATGGGCGCGGTTTATACCTTACTTAAATCTCGTCATGTATTTGTATGTAAACATCTTGTATTAGGTGTGTATATTTTTGAGCCCGTACCTTATATTGTATTTTCCTGATTTTGTTTTATATATGCATTTCTTAGTCCATCTCATTAGTCCATCATGGAGGTAACTTTAATTTAACTTTTTGAAACCCAAAGTACATAAATCAAATGAGTCAATGAGTTATACAACTAACTAACTAACTAACCATCACGCCGTTTCCCCGCAGGGGTAGGCAGAGAGGACGGACCGCCAAACAACTCGGTCTTGGCACACACTCTTTGCCTCACTCACATTCATACATCGTCTCATACATTCTCTTCTATTATTCTGACTTTTGACATGGCCCGACTCAAGTATCTGATTCACTTGATCGTGCCATGTCTTCCTCGGACGTCCACGACTTCTTCTACCATTCACATTTGCATCGTATATTCTTCTTACACTGCTTTCTTCGTTCATTCGCTCTACATGCCCAAACCATCTGAGGGTCCCTTTCTTAATCTTACTCATTATGCATACATCAGCCTTACATTCTTTGCGGATATCCACATTTCTCACACGATCATACATTGTTTTACCACACATACGCCTCAGGGATCTCATTTCAACAGCATTCAGTTTACTTTCATCCTTCCTCTGCCAGTTCCATGCCTCACTGCCATACATCAGGGTAGGTACCAGCACTCCATTATGGACGGCTAGTTTCGCGTCTTTGGACAGTTTTTTATTACCGCCAACGGCATTCAGTCCTCCATTAATGGAGTTACCAGCATTCACCCTTCTTTCAATATCCCTATCAGCCTTCCCATCTCTCGTAAACATACTACCCAGATACACAAACTCATCCACCTGCTCCAAGTATTCATCATTCACAACTATATTGCATACTGTATTCGTACTCTCTCTTTCAAACACCATGACTTTAGACTTACTTACATTCATCATTAACTCATTCTTCATACATACTTCGTTCATCCTAGATACGAGAGACTGTAGATCTTCCATAGTGTTAGAAATCAGCACCGCATCATCAGCATACAAATTCATAAAATGTTATAAGACATGTTTCTGTGAAATATTTGTAAAGTGATTCTTCATATATGTTTGTATCTGTATGTTGCTTCTGTGAAATGTTTTGTAAATTTTTTATTCATTAATTGTGTCTACATATTGGGTTGAGTTGGGTTTAACTTCTCAAAAGTACCAATTGGCGATCCCTTAATGAGTTTTTGATAACTCATGGGAGTGCAACTTCGTTGTATGTTTTTAATAATAAAAAAATAATAAAAAAATAATAAAAATAAAATAAAAATAAAAAAATACATATATAAATGTAAATCTTTATGGATGCTGAATTTGCAATCTGTCGACTAAAATATTATGACTAAGATATAAAAGTGTAGTTTTAAGGAATCTAAGGGCTCCTGACTGGAGGTGGCTACCAAACTTTACAGGGCGCAATTGCGATTTGTCAGAGCCAACAATATTGTTCTAATACAGTTTAAAGTATCTGCGGATTTAGTTCTGTATGCACAGCTTCTGAAAGGCTAACTTATCTTTGGCTTTAACGGGACCCCAGTATCTCAAACTGGTCACTTATGGTTACACGGAGTATGTCCCACGGTTTATTAGGGAGATTGCTTCCGTTCAAGCGGACAACATTTTCATTTCGATATTTTTTTAGATTTCGCTTCCATCTAGCCGTAAAAATGTGCTTTTATATGATAATATTATATATTCGCGGAGACTTGTGAAAATTCATGGGAAAATTTAAAAAAAAACAGTAAATGGTTTCGTCAATTTAGGTTGTTAATAATCATATTTAATTTTTAACAACTTCTGTCACTGAGCAATAAATGTTTATAGTACTACCAATCATGTTTCTGTGCTACTGACATTTTGTTTTGACGTTTATTTTATTCATTAAATACCTAGTGCGAAGCTGCGAAAAATCACCCGATACTCATTTTTGAAAAAGACAATCAAAATAATTTTCAAAATATTATATTGTAGTAGGTAGGTGGGCACCTATTTTATCGCTTGTCTGCATTTTTTACACAATCTTTTCAATTTTGAAATCAAATCCGAGTTCTAGGCTTCTTTGAACCGTAGTTCCAGACACAACCGACATTCATATTTTTGTACTATGTGGTTGTTTAGAACAAGCAAATTCCAGGCATACTGGAAAGCTTAGTAGATTTTAAAGCCTGCATTTTAATAATAAAATAGTCTTGCATAATATCTCCATAACACCAACAAGCTTGAAATCGTAAAGAGAACAGCGAGTTCCCAAAACTTGTAAGTTCTAAATAAGGTTTAGGGGGTGATATCTTCCCGGTCAGAGCGGCTCCCGGTTCCGGGTTCATGTAGAAGAGACGGAATTATTAAAAGCTCGCCGTAGATTCCATTTCAAATTAAAAGCGCCGACGACGCCAAGTTTTCTACAGAAATTTACACTTTTAATTGCCATTTCTGCAGCGGACTTGGGCGGAAATATTTCTTTTTGTTTTTACGAGTCACGGACTGGTGGAGTTTGAAAGGAATTCCATCTCCAAGTTTATATTAATGGTAATGTGTGGACATATTCACGCTCTTTAAAATTTGCAGTAGGAATTCGCACTAGTCAATATTATCACACTCCAGCCAAGAGCGACGCGTGACGTGGGGTTATTTGTCGAGTATTAATTACCTTGCATTTTATTTTGCATCATACCTGGACATTTTGCTGAAAGTTAATTGAGTTTTATATAGTTTTCTTTTTAAAAATAGATACACAGTAGATGTTATCATTGTTCACTTCCTAACTTTGTGGAATTAAACGTGGAATTCTTTTCTAAAACAATAAAATCTTATTTCGTCAGATAATACTCAGTGGGAATATTTTTACAAAAAAATATATTGTTACAGTAGTGCATACTCCAATGACTGAAAACGAACGGAGAAGTTTTTTTTCAGCTCTCAGCTGCTCCCATCCGAAGCCAGTGATACTATGGCATCCCCAATTGGGGTATGTTGTAAGGCAGTGGGGAGAAGATGGTAAAGAGGAAGGTGTGAAAGTACCTGGCTATTCAGATCTGGTCACCAAACACGGCTAAAATCGTTTCAAGCAACGTTCAATTCTGAATGGTGGTCTTACACCAGGGCGATACTGAGAATATCTTCTACTCTGGAACGTGCCGCAAATATACTATATATTATTTTTAAATGAAATAATTGTGAAATAAGACAAATTTATCAAGTCAAATAAATTAAAAATTATTAATAAGAAAAACTCTCTTTTTATAACTTTTGAAGGTTATTCCCATCAATGTTATATATCATTGAAGAAGAAGATGATGATAATAATCTAAAGGAAAATATGAAAGAGAACAAGACACATATATAAAGACAATGGTCGCAACTGGGACTCGAACCTAGAACTCTTAACGTGCTCGTTAATCAATTAACAAATACGACAGTTTAACAGAAGGTGGCAATAGTTAAATTGGTTAACGCGCACGTCCCGGTTAGACGGAAGTTCTGGGTTCGAGTCCCAGTTGCAACCATTGTCTTTTTCTATGTTTCTGTGTCGTGTTCTCTTTCATATTTTCGTTTAGATTTATTATTGTTATCTCCTTCTTCAGTGATAACATTAACATCACAAGACCTTCGGATTGCGAGTCAAGTGCCTTTCCCCTCTACCATGCCACACTAACGGTGTTTGCTACTCCAGTTCGCATTAACAATGCTCTTATTATAAGGCTCGTTAAATAGAAGTTAATAAGTAGTAGGTAAACCACAATGTTCTACGTGTACAAGAAAGGGTGAATTTGCTCTCTGACTTGAAAATATATAGTGTTCGTCGCCAGACCGCAGTGAATTTGGTTCACTTTCATAGGTTCATTATTTCAGAACCATATTTTGAAGATTTTATAGGCGGGGTTGGGAGGGTATCTAATTAAAAATCTTTCTTGAGTAAACTTATGCTCCGAATTCAATTAGCTAAGGTAACTGGCGCGTTGTAGGTATATTGTAGGTGAATAAATAACGTCCAAAGACAAGAAATAATTGGAAGATATAACGTTCGAGCGCCGGAATGATGTGAAGTTTCCCGGCTTTGACATCCCGTCGTATTTTGTTTTCGGAATTGCCAAAGTAACGGCTGTTTTAATACTCCTTTAATTGAATTTCGATATTATGCCTGACTTAGTGTTTCTCTTATCAATCTTGCCAACTCTCCGGACTGACTCATTAAAATATCTATTATACCGGTTATTTTATTACAAAAACATTTCTTAAATCGAATTTAACGTCTGAACGTTTTTACGAACTTTAATGTATTATTTTAAACACTAAAATAATCATAGTATGAGTACTTACGATTATAAGCAAGATGAACACAGCACAGATGTTCAAAAAAATTATTCATGATCATGAATGAGAAAGAATAACATTCAAAATACAACCAGCATAATACCAAATATATTGTTCTTTTTTTATTATAATACGACGGTAGGCTGAAAAGTAATGCACACATACTTGTACAGTGCCAGCAAAATGACCTTCAGAAGCGCGCTAGGTGGAATATGGAAGTGACATCCTCCTCTTTACGTACGCGCAAGTTTGAGGTCGTTGAATTCATCCAGTGTATTTTGAGAAGCGGAAGTATGGGGACATGTTTTAGTGTTAAGTTAAACAGCGTTCTGTAATCGAATTTTTAACAAAAAATAAAATTGTGGCTTTCAAAATACGGAGAAAAAATTAGTCGAAGTTAATATTTTTGATTCTGAATTTGAAATATGATATTGACAAACATGATTTAAATCAGAGGTCTCAATGGCCGATTTTTTTGAGGCGCTTGCCCCCGGTAAGACTAAGATACCCTGAATTCGGGCACCAGTTGCGACCGTTATCTATTTATTTTTCTGTGTCTTGTTTTTCATCATTTCATTTAGATTCATTAGTAGATATTATCTTCTTCGATGTTTTTTATTTTATTTCAGTACCTACCTATTATCTTTTTTTCTTACCTTTACTCAATTAATGTACTTATTTTAATATGTCCAGAAGTCATACAAAGCACCCAACTCAAAGAGATTCCGCGAAATTTCGGCATTTTAATAATAATTGGCGTTCCACATTAAATATCATTAAAAATATTAGCCTCGGCTTAATCATTGCCAGCGTCGTCACTGGGGCCATATTGTTCGCATAATTAGTTTAGAAGTTTTTCTTTGGTTTCCCCAGGCAGATTTTTCCGAGTGATGACGCCTGCAGCGGCCAATTATTATAATTACCCGCAGAGGCACGGAATATGTGGACTTCTTGATAAAGTCCAAATTTAAAAAAGTTTTCTAGGAAATGTTGGACATGGGGTAAAAACTTTTAAGGCTTGTTTTCTTTGTTATCCTCTCATACATTATTCTCAAGAAGTTCGTGCATTTTTATATTAGTCGCCAAAAGTTTTGGAAAAAAATGTTACATTTATTTTAAAATATACCTACGTTTTAAGTAACTTATGTTTTCTGCACTTTACTTGCGAGAGATATAATACACTATTACTGACAACAATATACCGAAAAATTGAAACAGAAAAAATCAGAAAAAGAGGCGGTTGCATCCATGAATTGAACCCAAAACCTTAGCCTTTGTGGGGTTCTGCTCTACCACTGTGCTAACGGGACCCTAACCCCTTCGGTAATATTTAACTGTATCATACTTCGAGTAAGAACTTCTTAACGCATATTATTGGCTGCTATCTTTATGTGTGATTGCAAGATTCTTCTCGAACTAAATGCTTTCTATGTAGATAGATAGGGAAGGAAAAGGGTTTAAGGGCTGGGTAGGAATCTGGTGTTCAGTGTG
The DNA here is from genome assembly GCA_917563855.2 of Limnephilus lunatus. NCBI lineage: Eukaryota > Metazoa > Arthropoda > Insecta > Trichoptera > Limnephilidae > Limnephilus > Limnephilus lunatus. The sequence continues at coordinate 78,512,312 of OU830600.1, forward strand.
TCCTGGTCATCCGCCTCCAAGACCTAGACAAACCTCACCCCATGAAATCTGATACCCCTGCTAAATCATCAAACATAGCAAACCACTTGGGATGACCTATGGCAGAGATGTTGGTTAACCAATAAAGGTTCCCGGGGCGGCGGTATCCATTCCCACCTCCCAAATTGGATTGAAACAAATTAATGAGGAGTGCATAAATGAAAAAAAGAAATACAAAAATTACAAATACAATGTTTTGTTTAGAAAAAAGATTAAACATACGATTATTATACTTCATACGTGTACATAATTGATTATTGTCCGAGCGTAGCAAAGATCTGTTTTAGCTCAACCATTTTAGTAGATAGTGTATACAACTGAAGAGCATAGGCTTTTTAAATAATAGGACATTTTGACGCTGTGATCAGTTTTACTTATCATTACTAACGATCTCCAATTTGCACATGCTTTGTTATTATTTTGCTTCCATTGGCACCAGATCAAAACCCCCGATATTTACATACAACCAAAGATCATAGACCGTTTGAATAACAAGTAACTTTTACACGGTGGTCATTTTAAGTGACTACATTTCCCGCCCTTCCTTTGAAGTTTCCCCGCGGCCACTCTGGGCGCGATGGAGCACTCCACCTCCGCCCTCCGCCTCCGCCCCCGCCCTCAGTGTATTCTCGGTCTGCGTACACACTTCACGACCAAGATGTTGCGGGGAAACTACAACCTCTCTTACTCACACACTCTACTTTAGACCCACTAAATTAAAGCACCAACACTTCTACGTACAACATTATTATTTTCTAGCCTGCTTTTGGTTCAAATATGATGTTCCCGTTTGCATTTTGTAAATACGAGTATTTTACAAATGGAAAGTTAATGTAAGAAAATATTAAAATTTCATAAAGGAGTGCATATTAATTATACACAAGCGTGGTTTCGATTGTTTCGCAAAGTAAACGTTTTTTTACAATTGATAGTTTTACTATCCCTTCGCGAAGTTTTTTTATCATTTCTAAAATGTGGAACAAACAGTATGGATCCTTATTTTTTTTTCAATGTTAAATTGCCAATGAATGATAATGGAAATGAAATTATTTTATTTAATTAACGTTCAGGTAGAAATTGCCTCACGCAATTATAACTTATGACGCTAGACTCATGGTCCACTTTTTTATTCTTCATAAAACACAATTTCTGTATTGTATCGCTAAATTTCTTTACTCCAACCATTTGCTTTACTACCATACTAGCAATTTATTTAGTGATCAATGTGTTTGCTAGTATAGCTACAGAGCCATGTTTATGTGGTTTATCAACGTTAACAATAACACGCATATATATTATTTTTGCACTGCATGGGAATTAACCCCGCTATCTGCCGACTCGATTCTATCTAGACTCTTAAAACTTTATCTATAGGACTATGTAAATATTGTTTAAGTTTAATGTATAAATGATTTATTTCCAGCATAGAAAAATATAAATCATAGGAACTGACAGATGTAAATTTAAGTGTACCTACTGTGAATTTATCTAGGTTTCACTCGGCGTTGTTTGTTTTTATCTTTTGTAATATTCATACACCTGTTTCGTTTCGCGTAACAGAATCTCCAGTAAGCTTCGCTTCGTGGGGATTGTGTCAAGCGAGCTTATTCCATAGATTTATCTACCGGCGCTTTGTAAATTCCTTGTTATGTTAGATATATAAATAATAAACTTAGCTCGGTTTCCCGCAAATGTTAATTTTGTATCTTTTGTGTTTTCCCATCAAATGTAAGCAATAAATCATCATATTACTTTGAAACCACAAGAGATGTGAAATGTATTCACTCTCCGTATGCATCAATTATGAAATGTGGCCGTATGTTATTTGATGTGCTGATATTTACTTTATTTTAAAGAGAAAGCTTTGAATGTAATCGTTCACACTGATAATATCGAAAGTTTCAAAAAAGTTTTTCGAACTGTAAACTAGTAACTGAAAGATACTGGGTGAGTAGTGACATTTATCAATTCCGTCTAAATTTAGGCTCCCGATTCAATTCGACAATGTGCGTTTTTTGTTTTTTTTTTCTCATTCTTCAGCTTCCTAAAAAAACATTTTTTTTATTAAACTTATATAAAGAAGAGTGTCTATGGCGGGCGGTGTGGATTTTATTTTTACACAAATCTACAGTTTTATTCCTGAGTCAGACTGTTTCCCTGGTTATAACAGGAAAACACAACTTTCTTACATCTATTTTTAAAAAGAGGGACAAAGCGGACGTTACAAATTTAATATCTTTGTGGCATTATTTATTATTTGATTAATAACAGATCACTTTGTATAAACCACTTTTTAATAAACAATATCTACATGTTTCAATAACAATGTTATCTTCGTCAGGTATGTTAATAAAAAAAAATTAACATATCCTGATGAAGATAACATTGTTATTGAAACATGTCGATATTGTTTATTAAAAAGTGTTTATACAAAGTGATCTGTTATTAATTAAATATATATAAACATTAAAAAATATATAACTCCTTACCAAATCACTGTAATTCCCCTGCCTTTTTGTTAAAATAAATCTACATTAACTAATTTACTAATATTGGAAAACTTCATACGTGTTGACTACAATGTGACCGGTCTGTATATACTTCAGTCACTTCTGGTGTCACTGAGAAAGCAAAACTATAAGCGAATATAGTAGAAATTTATAATGCATTTTTTTTATGTATCACACAAAGCGTGAATAAATTGTACATATTAATGTTCCACATGGACGAAACTGCTTTCTATTTGTAAATGCGCAATGAGCTTAATTGATATATCCATTTGCTAAATTTGATTTTAATTTGAAATGAATTATGAATGTCATTTCACCGGGCCGTGCAACACCTCCGAATGAATAGATGCAAATTGACCATTCGCAAAACAGATCGCGAATAATGCGCCCCTGATAAATAAAGATCAATCACATTTGATTCGGGAGCGTGCATCTGAACTTTATGGGCAATGAAGTCAATCACTTTATATCCCGCCATCCCCAGTATCTCTGACAGACTCCTATGCAATGAAATTCAAACAGAGAATTGCATTTCTCGACTTGATTGACATTCAAATGTGTAATGCAACTTTATACGAAATGCAATCTATTCTAGCATTTTCATTTATCAACGTGAAAAGGCATTGCTGTTTATTTCTTGTGTAATTTCAATTTTCTTTTTTCTTTCTTTGTTCATGATATAACTTTTTATACGGTTTTTACAGGTTTTTCGACCACACTAGGAACTTGCCCGTATTATGATAGTCGAGTCGATTACATTTCATACGAACATATAATTCACTATTTACAACCTTTGTCGAAGCCATGTGTCAAAACATTAACTATTATTAAAAAAATCTGTCAAATCTTGTCTAAAATACGTTTAACATATGTTTTTCTTGTAAGTGATTTGTAGTATCTGCTTACATCAATGTACATGTACAATGCCGTAAATTAATGCCCTTGTTTTTTATTGCACCTCTCATTTTATGTATATACCTACTTACTTCCTTTTATAAACTTTCTTTTTAAAACATAAGTGCTATGTTTTTAAGTTTTGTTTATTTTTTTCCACTGATAACGTATTTAATGTTATTTTTTGTTTTTATTTCACTCGTGTTTTTCATTTTTATAATTTCATTTTATATCATTTATCCTCTAAAAAGAAAACGAATATCTCCATTTCAAGTTTAACATAATACACAGACTTTGCCTTTGTAACCAATTTTTTTGTTACATATTACATTGTGTTTTTATTTTTACAATAACTCTTCCATGCATCAAAACCTTTAAAAAAAGAATCCGAACACCTCTCATTGAAACTAGGAAGCAAACAATATTTAGCGTCATGCCTCAAAATATATATTTTTTAAATTCTGTCTTTAATTTAGTATTTCTCTTTACCTTTATAGTTAAGAACTTGCGAAGAAAAGGCTTTTACCTCATTTTTATAAGTATTATGTGATGTAAGCTTGCGGCTCACTATCCTATATCTGATCTTATTTAATATGTTTTCATTATTAAATTATTATTAAATAATAATTTACACTACAATGTAACATTACTAGACATACGTATGACGTATGAGGCGTGCCTGACTTATTAATAATGTATGCTCTAAGAATAGTGAATAATTATTATATAAGTAGAATAATATAATAGTATGTATGAGACGATGTATGAATGTGATTGAGGCAAAGAGTGTGTGCCATTTTGTTTGGGTAACCCTCAAATCCAAATGAAAATTTTGTATTAATGAGGCCACGTAGCCGTTGTTCCTCGTAACTCGTTTTTATAGGGTTTTTTCTAGCTATTTTAGCTAGATTTTCTACTTGTAAAATTTTGTGGTTTGTTATTTAATTAATACATATTTTGCTCATTTATATTTTGAAACTTCCTTTCAGTTCAATTCGGAACTCTTATTAGATAAATTATGTGGAAGACCGCAGTGTTACCTAAGAAAAGAAGTAAGAAATTTATCGTCAGAGCTTTTTCTGGCTTATCTAATTTCATAGCATGCATAACACCCGCTTAGCCGGCCGGCCCTAACGACACATATCTCAATTAATCAGCACTGCTTTTTCTTAACTGTGACCACATTTTTCCGTTATCCTCTCCCATTTTGTTCATAAATAATAACCGTTCGCCGGGCGGGCCCTGGTTTATACAATATGACAAATTATAATAGCCAGACACGGATTTGGCCATATTGCTCCTGTTTTCTGGCCTCGGGGAGAATCTTATTTAGGGAAACACGATCCCTTGGATTCATTTCAGCGTCTGCCTTTGTTTGTTTTTATGTTGTCGTCATATCTATTACACTTCTTATTTGACGGGTCGAATGCTTTCAATCTAATTAATATTTTGTTATTTATTTTATTAGAAAGATATCTTTGTGAGTCTGTATTTTAAATTATTAAGGTTTGAATTAATTTTATTACTCGAATTTTCCAGTTGTTTGGATTCTTTTTTTTAATATTTTACCATGATCAAAGAATTTAGTGTAAACTTCAGCACTCTTTTTTTCTCATCTAATAAATGAAAATGAATGTTTATTTGTTTCTTATGCGTTCCTAAACTATTCTTTCGATTGCGATGAAACTTTGGTGATTTGATGTGCGCGTGCCCGCTATTGTTTCTATGTATGATAGTGAGCTTAGGCGTTATGAAATTATTTCCTATACTATTCATCCGATCGCGGTGAAACTTTGGTGATTTGTTGTGGGCATGCCCGCGAAGATTTCTATATATACACTGGTGAGATCTGACATGAAATTTACATAAAAAATTTGCAATAGGTAGAGCACGAATTGTTTGAAAAATGAGTGTATTTCATATAGTTTAGCGCCAGGGAGGGTTGAGAGAAATGCGGAAGGGGAATAAAGGAAGGGGGTTCGTGGGAGGGGGGTCGATGGATGATGGAAGGCAGGGAAGGTGAACGCAGGAAAGTTCTCGCGGGAACTCGCTAGTTGAACAATAATATTGAAAAACATGGAATAAACAATGAGTCGTGTTGGTATTGACTTATTTTTTAACAGTTAAAATAATGTTTTCGGGAAAAAAAGTTGCTAGCTGATTTAGGCTAGACTGCAGACAACAGCAAGTAACATATAAAATTCATGATTCATGATACCAGAGCTCACCGTACTACTTCTACTGCTTCGGATATCATACGGATATCATATCGGATATCTACGTTTCTACTGCTTCGGATATCATACAAACGTTCTGCTCTATAGTTCTTATAAAAATGCGCGTTTCCCCTTTCCAAATTTTCAACGATTTAACTACTGTACAATTTGTCACGGCGTAAAACATTGTTCAAAATAATGTGAAACTATTTGTCTTCGCTTTTGGTTGGTTGAATACACCTTTAGTTTCAATGTTTCTGTTCCCACCAATGGCGACGCCGCGACGGTGTGAGGATAATCATAATATCGCATATTACATGTAGGCAACCTCCAGGCCAGGCAACACCTCTCCCCGCTGAAAGCAGTACCTAGTAGCTAGTAGACTGTTGGAACGGTTGGTACGGTGCACGTGGGGGTAATTTCTCAGTAGAGGACAGACGCTGTTGTTGCTTCTGTTCATTTCCCTGCATAATGGCTCCATTGTGTCGCAAACAAACAAACAAACACAAACCGTGTGAACATCTCACCCCGAAGCTTATATTAATATAGCCTATCGAAACCCTTATTCCTACCCGGTCTGCTAATGATAAAAAGGAACAAAAATTATGGAAACTCTTGAGATTAGTAGTTTTTTTAATAAAATAAAAGAATCAATTTATATTACTCTACCGATTCATTCATTAGTTAAGTTTTAAGAACTGTTCAAATCCCAGGCGAAACTATCTAATGATATTCTACGGACTTACGTAATAGGTACTACACCATGTAATAATTTCATGTGTATACTTATGTACTGTATATGTCTTAATAAACAAATAAATGCATTAAATTCCATTTAATTTTAGGTAAAGTCTCGTGAATATTCATCCCCTTCTTTGATCTTACGCCCGTTTCTCTTGCGCTATTTTTTGTTACCCACCCTGACTGTGTTAGGCCTAAACTAGTTAAAATGTTGTTGTAAAATAAAATTACAATATTTCATTAAAAAAACAGGCTTCTACCAAGACCCGTATTAATAAATCCCCACCTTAACCCGCCTCACAACGCCACCCCACCGGGTGGCAGTATAATTTCCCTGTCTTAATGTACCTACTGACAGAGGAGATCTTGTAAGTTGAAATACAAAAATAATATATAATTTTTAAATAATATATAATTTTTAAATAATATATAATTTTTAAATAATATATAATTTTTAAATAATATATAATTTTTATTTTTCGAAAATTTCGTTGCTCCATAATACGAGATAAAATTTAAAGGATAATTCTTGCGTTTCCTTCTTTATCTCAGGGGGCATTACGATAGGATATCGTCGTAGACGATCAATTTTTATTTTTTGTATTACGGTTAACTTTATTTTTGGCCTAACGTTCAGATCTCGGACATAGAACGCGGCGAATATCAGATTCAACTTCGGCTGGATTTAAACAAGTTATATAGTTATAGTAGGTATAAAAAGTTAATTCGCCATCATGCAGCCACAATCGGCCCCATCTTGACCTCGGACAGCCCCTAGCCCCATATCTGGATATAATATTTCCGTAATGTGTAATTGTGGGCCCGTGACCCTCTATAGGAGTAAAGCGACCAGAAGCTGTAGATTTGTTGAATAAAGGAATCGTTAGGGTTATTACAGTGCGTGCACAACATGGCGACATGTTGATAATCTCTGAAGAAGTATTGAGATCAAAAATATTCTCTTTCTACTACATTTCTCTGGTTGTGAGGATAGACTTATATAAAAAATCTCAGAACCTACAAAATTCTTATTTCAAGTAAATATATCTTCATATTATATAGGACAGATTCCGAAAAATTATTAAAAAACGTAGTCTGAGTTGATTTCTTCGATTTTGTATTTGTATTTTCCTATAAATTATTTTCTTCTTTTTTTTCTTTTTTATTTTTCTTTCTTATATTTATATATTATATTTTTATTCTATATTTTACATATACCTACCTGGATTTTATTGCTTATTACTGCTAAACTGTATTTTCATAAAAAAAAATAAAATCTTTTTTTATTATTTTTCTTTCTTACATTTGTTATATTTTAGTTCTACTTTATATTTTACAAGTACCTATCTGGATTTTACTTTATATTTTACATGTACCTATCTGGATTTTATTGTTTATTACTGCTGTATACCTAGAATAACACAACTTATATCCGATATTGTACCTAATATCTAAGTAACTCCCCCAATATGTACCATTATTGTTATTTATTATTGAATCCACTAATGTGAAATTATGTACACGCAACCTGCCAAGTTGACTGTCCTAAAACGGGAAACCTTCCTAGTTGGGCAGTCAAAGCTTCCTTTTATATTGTTATTTCTTGTATGTAATAAATGTAATAATAAATAAAATAAAATAAAATAAATATCACCATTTGATTTCTGCGTCTCTTCGGCTTCATTTGGAGCTATAATTAATGAAGAAATAACTTTCCGTCCTTTACCTTTATTCGATTATGGTAATAATCTCTGAAGAAGTATTGAGATCAAAAATATTCTCTTTCTACTACATTTCTCTAGTCCGATATCCTTGGCTGTGAGGATAGACTTCAATAAAAAAATTCTCAGAGCCTACGAAATTTTTTGTTGTATTTGAATTTCAATTACACATTTCTTCATATCACTATTTGTTTTGTGCGTCTCTTCGGCTTCATTTGGAGCTATAATTAACGGAGAAATTACTTTCCGTCCTTTACCGAGTTTTAAACCTCTGATTATTTTCTTTCCTAGTTATATCTAATTCCTATGAAGACTTAATTTATTCGATGAGGTAATCGTCTTCTCTTTTAGGAATTCATTCGTTCGAGTTAAGTTTAATTGCGCAAAAGACATCGGGTATTCTCGTGGAAAAATATTATTATTCTAAAAGCTAACTATCTTTCCGAGTCCCTGAAGAGAAAACCAATAATTCTGAGTGTTATAGTTAAGCAAGCGTAAGATTATTGTTTAGTTTTCCTTAGAAGAATCTACTTGTTTAATTAATAAACAAATTAAAGAGCCTTACGAGCTTTGAATACATTTCGTACATAAGCAGATAGTTATCTTTACAAATTAAAACGGAAACTTGGTTTCTATCTCCCTTTTCCGTTTATATTATTCCAAAAAAATACAGAAGTGGAAAAGTGTTACAATAGTTAAAACACTTACCTAATTTTTAAACACATCTAGTATTTGAATTTCATTTTTGTTTTTTCGATTTAATTCTAAAAAAGAATGAGGCGGGATTTTGAAAGTGGAAATTAATCCACTTCCCGAGATCCGGTCGAGCTGAAACTCGGCACATAAACTCGTAGTCGGTGACGATGCATTTTATCAACTTTTGTGACTCGGACATACAAGCATTTTTCTGGAAGTCGAAGAAATTAAAGAACTTCGATCTGGACAAGTCGGTAGCATGGTTGATTCCGATCACTAGGAAGGAAGGTTTAAACCTCAGTCAAATCAAGGGAAAATCACCTCCTGGGCTGTGAAAAGATCCAAAAAGACAAATGAAAAATTCTCATTAAATTATTATTTATGCACTGGCTCTAAAAAAACGGAAATATGGTTTTCAACTCTGTTGTCTATTCATATATGTAAATGATGTTATAGTGTTTACATTCACTCTGGATTTGTCATATTTCTGTCAAATCATGAATATTGTTGTATTCTTGATTTGCTTATTATAATTGTGTCGTGTATTTTTTTTAATATTTGGCATTAAGTGAGAATGTGGGTGGTTCCACCGCCATTTTGTTGCCCCTCGCCGGTATTACGAGGTGTGTCACAAGCTGGGGCCAGGGATCGTTATTTCTATAGAGGGATGGCAAAGAAAAACATGTACCGGCTATAATTTTACATTTTCGTGTCTGGAATGTTACTACCCTTAGAATTGTATGATATCTTCACGGGATTTTGGCAACCCTTATGCGTTTTGGTTTTACCTCGCCCGAGGAAGACCTTTATTTATATGTGCATAGTTCGCAGATTGTGGTGGGCAATTAGTATAGATTAGTTTTTACTTAATGTCCTACCCTAAATTACTAATGTCTTATTTTCTTTGGAAGACCGACATTAAAGAACTTTTCCGCTGAGGGTAAATCTTGGGTTAAACGAAACGTGGAGGAGGTTAATAATAAATTTCCTTTGAGTTTTGTTCTTACTGCATTTTATTATCGATTGCGAAACTACGGTTAGTTTTTCTGAATAAATTAAAAATGTAATTTTTTTTAATAATCCACGATGTTATACGATTGTAAGGAGAATATATGACGCAAATGTGAATGGTAGAAGAAGTCGTGGACGCCCGAGAAAGACATGGCACCACCAAGTGAATCAGATACTTGAGTCGGGCCATGTGAAGAGTCGGAACAATAGAAGAGCTTATATGAGACGATGTATGAATGTGAACGAGGTAAGGAGTGTGTGCCAAGATCGAGTTGTGTGGCGGTCCGTCCTCTCTGCCTACCCCTGCGGGGAAACGGCGTGATGGTTAGTTAGTTAGTTATACGATACTGCGATACCTACTGAAAAAATGAAAGTTAGCTAAAATTTGCCTATATAAGTTATAGATGTATGTTAGCTAAAGTCACTTCCCGTTTTTATTTAATTTTATATTACCAGTATTATCCTCAAGTATTTCCCATATGGAATTCACTCTCAATAGTTCAATTAGTAGAGTGTTGTCCCAGTAAGACAGAGGATCTGGATTCGATTCCCAGTAGCGACCGTTACCTTTTTTTATTTGTATTTTTTTCTGTTTCATGTATCACAATTCAACAATTATTGAATATTACACTGAGGTTTATTAGCTTCACTAAGTTATTTCAATAAATTGTACGCTCAATGTGTTCATTTTATAAGTTTCCTTTCTATAAAATTTATATTATAATTAGGTATATTCTGGATTTGTATATAGATAGGTTTACTGCGTTCATTTTATAATATACTCCAAGATGGTAGTTAATATAACAGTCGTGTGTTATTGCTTAAAGTTAAGGGTAGGGTTTCCAAGCGTTTTCAGCACATTTATGTTTTCGTAATGCTTTTAGAAATACTTGGATTCAGATTCTCCTTATAATCGACTCACCCTCGGTCCCTAGAATTGTTAGACAGTTTTCCTACAAGAAATTAGGAGTATACCTCTCGTAAGTTTCTTCAACAACCTTCAAACTTCTCAGTGCTTTTTTGTCTCCTTTGTACATCTTAAATGTTTAATAAAGACCTTCTTAAAAGTTTTTGGCTAATAATCTAATAATTGTCTTTTAGCTAAATAAGAGTACGTTTTTGGGTTAGAAAGACCACTAACACGGCCTTCATCGGTCGATTCTTTGAGGTAGTTGTCTGATTTAGCGAAAAAATATTATGATATATTTTATCGTCTTGGTCATACATCCAATCACGAACAAATTCAAATTCACCACGAATACTAAAGTTTTTCTTTCGTTATTTGTTTTCTACCTTTAGCCAACGTTCCGGACAGCGTTACAGTGTCCATCATCAGTGATGATCTGTGATGGACATTCGTTGATGATGGACACTGTGACGCTGTCCGAAACGTTGGCTAAAGAAGGCGGCAGCGCAACACCGTATAACACCCGAAAAATAAATAACCTAAATATTTTTGGTCCTGAAAATCTAAAAACGTAACTAAAAATTTTATTTATTTCACTATGTGACATTACCGGTTTTTGGAAAATAAATCTTAATAGCCTTCAACTAGATTGTCAAAAGATTTCGTGTGACTTTTTAATGAAAAAGATCCGTTTTGTTTTATACAACGTGCGTGACCTTTGTTCTCCATAAGTGTCGACGGCGTTTACTGTTGAATGTTTAAAAGACGTTAATTAAATTTTGTCGGCGGGTGGCGTCACCGGTAAAAACCCGCCCCGGGGACTATAACTCAAAACGATGGGAGAAAATTGTAAATCCTATCTTCTTACCTACACCGGGTAGAAAAGTACACCTTAAAGTTATTTAGGGGTAGTAATATTATGCTCATAAAGATTATGTCCCTTGAGACAACAATAATTGTTTTTCCTATACAACAGTACTGCATTCACCCGAGATAAGCACATATCGCACACACGTTATTATAGTACTTGTAGGAAGGGATTTGTGAATGCAGATTTTGAAGAGACCAGTATTAAATGAAGGAGGTTAGATGAATGCCGTTAGCTTGCCAAATAATGCATGCAATTTTACAAAATAATACATTGGTAATACGTCTCATTCTGCTTCTTGAAGTTTCTCGTTTCCATCCGTAATAGATTTAAATTAATGTTCCTATTATCTCTAATGGAGAGAATTCTTATGTATTTTATAAGTTTTTTTTTTATTTATTTAAAATTTACACCACAGACAGTGGGTTAACAAGTTTACGTAAAACAACGACAAAAAAACGATAGACAATTGTAAACAATTTATTTCGTGAAATTTAGTCTGGAAGCTATCTCTACGTAGATATATTGCATATAATTAAGGTTATTTATAATTTTTAAAACAAATTTGATGTCAGTTTTGTCACGACGGTCGTTAAGAACGAATTGTTTTACAGAATTTGAACAATTAATCAAATTTCAAAGTTCTGTGGACGTCCCATTTAAGTTCTGTTATTTTATCATTATGGACCAGTTGCTTCACGGAACTGAAATAAAAACAGAACTTGAATAGAACTTTCACGGAACTTGAAAATTAGTTTTGAAATTTGATGAATTGTTCAAATACTGTGAAACAACCCGTCCTTGTAATTTGAAATATTCTAGGAGTTTATTATAGTCGGTAAGCAATGTGGACAACTTTGCCAGTATAATCAATGAAAAATTACATCAATTTAATTTAGCAAAAAATTAAAATAATATATTTGTTCGAAATGCCCCATGTCACCTTGTGACCTTGCTAAAAGCATACCTCTGGTAGTTCTATTGTATCGTCTCTTTTTTCTTTATAAGTGACGCGTATAACAGAAAGAGCTGTTACAACAGAGCTCTCAGCGGCAGGACCATATATGTACGCTTACCGCCTTTCCCAGCATTCCTTCAGGGACCACCGAGAAGGAGTTAGTTAGGAGGAGAAGGTCCTAGTTCTGCCTGTTATTATTTAGTAGACACGCTCTCTGTAAGACTATTTATTACACCCGAATAATATGCAGGGACGGTGCGGGAGCTCCGATTCCACCCGGTCCGGATTTCATTTCCGTCATTTTAAATTGAAAACTCTCTTCGCGCTGAAGATTGGAGATACCCCAAGACGTTGCCGGCCGAGCGGAAAAGCGGTTGCGAGTCTCGCATATTTGTATTAATATTTTGGTCCTTCGTAGCTCCTTTTCAAGGCTTTTAACATTACTTATTCGTGTTTTTCTTTTGTTTCAGGTATGTTTCATCCGCTTTCGGCAAATCGTGCAGGGACGACGTCGCTCAAAAATCCACTTCATTATCCTACATACATTCTACATGTATTCTTAAAATCATGTTGTAGGTCAGGTAAGATTGGGCCGTACGCACCACATTACGAATAACTAGCTGACCCGGCCACGCGTTGCCGTGGCTAACGAAATACAACGCCATCTACTGGATGGTTACCCAACCTTTATAACCACGATAAATTAACTCACACCGCCATTTGTTAATTTGCATTCAAATAAAATCCATAACGCCCGCTTGCCAGCCCGCTCGTCCACCACAGAAGTTCTGCTTTAATAATATTAATAATTGGACAATTTGTAGAGCGCCGTTTTTGTGAAAAATCACCTCAAGGGCCCTTTAATTATATATTTCAACCAATTTACACAAATCCTTGACAAATCATATACCTAAACCTTCCTCATGAATCACTATCTATTGGTGAAAACCGCATGAAAATCCGTTTAGTGGTTTTTGAGTTTATCGCGAACAGATTGACAGATGCGGCGGAGGAGTTTAGTTTATAATATGTCGAGATGAGTATTTATATAATAATCATTTGTTTACTGTAATTGTTATCTAACATACCAGTTTCGGTTGTAAGTGATATGCGTTAGTTATTTCTGCGTGAAATCTGTTCAGAACTGGTTAATTATAAAGGGAAGGAACTATTTTAAAGAATGCCTGACACCACTAAATTGAGTCAACTTGATCTTAATTAACCTAACTTGACTTAACTTAACTTAATTGACTTAACTTAACCTGACTTAACTTAACTTAACACTTTCTGCTAAAACAGGGATACATTTCTAAAAAAAAACAAAACATGTCTAATTTTATTATAAAGGTCAACATCTGCTTAAACCGTTTCTGTTACTGTTATCTGTATAATATAGTATGTCATATTACTTAATTTATTTGGAGGAAAACATCATTTTATTTTTAAACCTAACATTTATTTGTACAAAAATTGGTGTAAAATAATGTACCTACCAATATAACCATGCACATTTAGATTTTCAACAAAATAAAATTCCTTTCTCATATGCATACCATATAGTACCTACTCTTATTTTATATATTTAAAATTACATACCTTTGTTATATTTATTATTATTTATTTATTATTATTTATTTATTAATTTATTTATTTATTTATTATTATTACAACTCTTTTATATTACTCTATAGCAATTTAGATTCTTTTATATTTTTTTGTATTCTTGAATATCATATAATTTTATGTACCTATATAATTTCTTAATTCTTTCACATTCTTCATATTTCATTTGTTAATGTACCTACTGTATATAAAATCGACCACCACAACACGGGCATGTGCCTAGCATGGTGGTCGAAAAATCCCCAATGTATGTAATGAAAAATCTAATGAATAAAGAAAACTTAAAACTTAAAAAAATGAACTCAAATTTGCTTTGATTTCAAGTGTCGTTTTCGAAATTGTGCATTGATGTAAAAATTTAGACAAGCGATGAAGTACCTACCTAATATAATAAAAAAATTACAGGAAACTATTTTAATTTTCCATTTTCAAAATTCAAAACTGATTTGTCGAGAATTCAGACTAACCCATTTTTTTCATGGGTCTGCGCAAACGTGAGTTAGTTAGTCTTGCGTGAAATTTGGTTCACAAATTTGCTTTACATTTAAGTGTCATTTTCAAAATTGGAATTGGAAACAGTGAAGAATATCTTTTTCTGTTTCTAGATTTTTGATTGAGTTTCGCTAATATATATTTCCTTAAATTAGATCTTTTTTTCAGTTGATGTTATAATTTTTTTTGGTATAAACATTTTCATATATTAATTGTTTACTTGGTGAAGTTTCCGCTCGGATTGCTTTGATATATTGATGTTTTATTAGATCTCGATCATTCGTACTTTAATGCGAAAAACGGAGAAGAATTCACATAGAATTGCATCCCTTGTGAATCGTCTCACTACTTTTTCTCGATTATCGAGTTTCTAATAAATTCCATATTTCTCGTAATTCTTGAAAAGTAGAGTTTTTGGAATTTTCAACTATCACATTCCAAAGCCGATAGAAAGCTTTAGTAGATATGTCTTCTATTATTTTCAAGTAATATCAATTATTCTGTTGATTTTATAATGATATTTCAGTTACTTACTCAAAATTCCATTTGATATTGAATTTCGTGTAGCATAGAATTTTCAGAATTCTGGAAAAGATCTATTCATACAAAATGTTGTTTTGATGGTAGAATTCAATTACTATTTCGTTTTTATAATTATTTTGTTCCTACATAATGTTACCTGTTAAATTATAAAGTTATTATTGTTTTCATGTAAAATGATTTACGTTTTTGTCTCTGATTAAAAAAAAAAATTATAATGTCTGTAAGACACCTTTATGGCGCATCACATATCAAATAATTTTATTTGAAGTTGTTATCTAGTAGATTTGAAGTAATTCCACTTAATTTTGTAGAAGAATACGTTTTAAATTATGACATTTCGGTTCAGGTATATTATATTGGTAGTCTATTTCGTAAAAAAAACCTCTCGCGAGCAGGGACATGCCCTTTTTGTTAATGTTTTAAAAGATTGTTAAAACCTGGAGAATAACGCTTACCATTACAGATGAGAAATATTATTGATTATTGTCACTTAATTACTATTATGCTCTGTTATGAATGTAAACTGTTGGTCTCCCAAATAAAATAAAATTATTATTTCTGAATATTCTTTGAAGGTTGGACAAAATCAATAAAGCAAAATAACTTAACTTTTTAAATAAACGTAAATATGTAATTTCTTGATTTGGTTTTGGGATATTGTGCCGTTTTGCGCTACCTTCATCTTTAGCCAAAATCATCTTTAAATACAGGTATAATCTGATTAAATTTTGGAAAATTAAGCATCATGATACAAATTTCCATAGAGACATTAAAGTTGCAGGTTGTTTTTGATTGGCATTTGGTTTAGAAATCGTGCGTTCAACGAAAAATAAATACGATATCTCATTATATTCCCCCCCCCTCCCTTCCTTGTGATATTTACCCGACCCCCCCCCCCCCCCCTCCCTTTCGAGCCTCACGTGATTAATGGACGAGCCCTCAACGAAATAGATAAAATACTTGTTTGTCTCTTATTTTGGGATTTTTCTGGTTTTGGTGTCTTAAAACCAATAACTACCTAAATAAAATACATAAGATTTTACAATACGTAAGTTTTATTGATTATTTTCAAATTTATGATTTTTACTAAAAGCTAATTGGAAAAAGATTTCGTTTTTGTTGGCTTAATGTTTTTTCCTTTGTATTCCATTCGGTAGTTTGTTTTTAATTTGCATTATGTTTTATTGGAGATAGGTATTAGGTATGATAAAGAAGATGAAAATAGTGATCAAATTACCATACAAAATAATCGCCGGTATTATTAAATAAAACTATCGCCGTACGCTCCCGCCAGCGAGTATACCTACTGTTTTCCTTTGATTAATTTCCCAACGCCATCCAATTTCAAGTAATCGTAGGCATACCTCTGTCCTTTTGTTTATAACATAGATTAAAGATTATAACGAGCGTAAACCCACTAACTCACCTTCGCCAGAGGTGACATAATCCTCACGCGGAGACCACAATGCGACACAGTCTCATACGCACTCCGCTGTACAGTGTACCGTACCATTTCCTTTGCAAAAGCCGATTGTCGGGTAAACAAGGGCCCATTATCCTGAGAAGGCCTCGGTGGCACCTGCCCCTAATGAACACAACATGATCAGCGCGTCCTTAAGCCCCTGTGAGGATTCCCATTCCCTACCTCCTGCTCCCGTGCTAAGTCGTTCAAATTAAACCTAGAGCCTCATCCTCCCGTCTACTACAAATCTTAAAAGCTCGGGGCACCTCGTCACGTCTTCAAACTACACTGTAAAGCGTTGAAAATTCATCGTAATAATGGTTTGAGCTTTCGAATAGTTTGGCGGTTTTAATGCCCTCTGACCCAATTTATTGTTGGCATTAAATTTGTTTACCTTGAGTCCCTTGGGTTTAATGAAGCCGGGACGTGTGGTCCCAGTCCCACCGGCTCCGCCTGGTAGCCTCTAGCCTGACCGCCTGGCCCGAACCCGTGATATACCAAAGAAGGACTTGTGGGCGAATGGCACGTGATGCGAGTGCTTTTGGCTGTGCGAAAAGTTTCCCCGGTGTATAAGATGACCATTCGTGCCCATTCCAATGGTTTTAAGCTTCCCATAAATAAGTATATTCAGGAACACGGGCGAAGCAAGCCAGCCTGAACCTCAAAGGAACGCAATTTGCACGTAAGAATAACGCTATTTTATCTTATTCGAAACACCTAAAAATATTTGCAAGCATTGTAAGTATTACGACTTTTCTACGTGGACTTATTCCTTAAAACTTTCTAAATCTTTTAGAATTAATACGCAATTTATTATTTCTAGGTAAGTTTAGCTCATCATCCTAATGGACATAATCGAAATAATATATAATGTATTATGTTGATTAACGAATGGATTCCTAAAAATGTTTGCCTCTTTTCCCCCCCGAAATGTTCAAACATTATAACATCTCCCTCTCCCAAAGAAATTGTAGCCCCCTACCCCTCCCCTCTGGCAGTGACCAGGAAAAAATAGGTAGACGGAAATTTGTTTAGAAATTCGAAACTATGGATTCTGAAAGAAAAATAATATTATGACGGATAAAACATTATAAAATATTTTATTTTTATAAACAGAAATAGAATCATATTTCTTGGTCACAATCAATATCAATGAGATTAATATTACGGCCTTCGTAGTCGATGGGTAAGGCTCTTGACTCTTGACTCGCAATCCGAAGGTCGCGGGATCAAATCCCGACGTGCGCACATAAATTTTATTTGATTAATTTGTTTTATTTCACAATTAATTCATTTGACGGCCGGCGTAGTCTAGCGGTAAGGCTTTTTACTCGCTATCCGAAGGTCGCGGGATCGAATCCCGGCGTGGGCAAATAAATTTTATTTATTTAATTAAATGAAGACAATATTAGCGAAACTCAATCAAAATCTGAAGACATCATGGGACTCGAACCCAGATACCTTAGCATGGTATCTGGGTTCGAGTCCCAGGAACCAATATCTTTTTCTGATTTTTCTGTCTTCAGATTTTGATTGAGTTTCGCTAATATTGTCTTCATTTAATTAAATATTATAATTTGAGTTTTTACTCATAAAAGTAAAACATAAAAATATTTTATTTAATTAATTTGTGTTATTTCACGACTAATTCATTAAAAATAATATATAGCAGTGGCGTGCACAGGTTTTTGATCAGGGTAGGCAGTAGGAAAACTGCCAAATTGATTCAAATAAATAAAAAAGAAACTTGCCACAGATGGCTCCCTTCATACAAGTTTTCGCTAAGTGTACTTGCTGCTGGCTGTAGATGATGTAGGTTTGGATTATCTAAGCCACTTTAAATATACAAATAATAATAATAATAAATAATCGCTTCATGTATGCGTATCATCACAAGCCAATCAATGGATATCCGAGGTGGTCTTGATAAAAGCAATTGGCGTTGTCTCACTTTCATACTTCAGATAACAACAGATGTCACTGTCGCCACTGATTGCCATTTGCTAATTTGTTCCAGAAAGCACTGCCTGATATTAACAAAAAAAACCATAGAAGCAAATTCAAACGACAGTTCTACTCTATGCTACGTGCATTTGGTAAACATTGATATTATATCTTGTATGAGGTTAGCTCTAAGCAGAAATAATTCCTGCTTAGCCCGCATTTTAGTGAGGTAGTCGGAGGGCGCGTGTAATTTTTTGTTACAGTTTATGTCACATTTGTAGTATGCCGTTTGATGTGGCGGTCGCGTAGTTTTGGTTGCTCAGCTTTGTCGCGCTTATTTTCGAAAGTGTGTATTCATTTTTAGCAATAATTTAATAAATTATAATGTTATTTATGTACATGCTTACGTTTTACAAATACGCTAGGGTAGGCAGTGCTTATGTGCCTATATGGAGTGCACGCCCCTGATATATAGTATGTTTGCGGCACGTTCTAGAGTGGAAGATAATCTTAGTATCGCCCTGGTGTAAGACCACCATTCAGAATTGAAAACCTCCTCTCCCCACTTCCTTCGGCCACACAACATACCCCAATTGAGTATGCCATAGTCTAACTGGCTCCAGACGGGAGTAGTTGGGACTATTGTGTGGTAATAAAAAATCACTGCCTACTAAGTAACACCGGAATTTTTCATATTCACTTTCCAAAGTACCAACGAAACCTTCCACTTTCTTGTGCGAATGTGTCGTTAAAATATTATAACATCCACCGTAGTGGCAAGATTCCTGACATATTTAGCGATTGTCCCCAAAACTTACAACATTTCTCAAACGTCTTGTTTTCACTTGATTTCACTTCAAAAAATGTTCGCTTATAATTATGGTTCTATGAAAATATGTAATTTTAGAACTATTTTATTTAAAGTGTGTTTTATAATGTTGCTTCAAGATTCAACGCGTCTGAAAATGTAATTTATTCATTAGTATAAATTAAAAGATTAACTTAATCAGCAAATGTCCTAGAGCAGGAAGTGTGATTGGTGGATAACCAAAGATCCAGATCTTCATTGTCATATGATCAATACAATTTACATTATATGTATTTTAATGGCTACTTATCTGTCGACCGTATTCGCTCGTCTTCCTCTAGCCCCGCCCGTTGTGTCTGCTCCACTCTGGTCTCATCCATCATGTCACGTGACAGCCGCGTGTTCCTCCCCGAACCCACTCCCCCCTTTCCCCCCAGGGGCCGGAGGAAACGGAAGTATTATTGTAATTAGCCATTAGGCGGGTTAACCAAGTGAAAAGCCTCCACGGACTGTACCCTTAGCAGATCCATGGAATATTAACCACGCAGTCATCAAGGTGTTTCATAATTCATCGGTAATACCAACTACTAGCTACTATCTGCCTTCGTTATTCAGGATGTTGAATAGCTCAAGACAGTTCTACTCCTCAGAGCCGCCCTAGAGTAATATAAATTATTTGTGTTCTGTAAACAGTATGTTAATTACTCCGACTTAATTTTTGCAAAAGTCGCAACGGTCGTGCGCTCTATTGGAATAAAAAGGTACTCTAAAACACGGCTACCACATTGACGGAATAGGCCAGACACAGAACACACAAAACAATTTTGCAGACGATGAAATGCAAATTGATACGAGTCAAAGCAGGAATTCGCTAGGCTCAGTCAATTATTGATTTTAAATCTTTTGAAATGAAATGAAATTGGGTTCGAATGACAATTGTCTGATAAGTTCTGAGAATAATCAAGGATGAGCTTGTTTTAACGAAAATAAAAATAAATGTGGAATGGAATAGGTATATTTTTCAGAGCCTTGAAATTCTTCGTAATAAATCATTTTGTTTTGCTATGCCAAGATAGTCACATAAATCTCAGTTTAAATCTTGTTATCATTTCTATTATTTTTACCATTATTCCGAAAATATTCCGCCGCCTCTAAAAAGTATATTATGTTTGTGGAAATGTTCATATTTTTAAACACAGTATTTGATTCAATTCTAATTTTATTATACTTATTTTAAACATTAAGAATTGTTACAAAAAAGTGGTACGTGAGAATGGAAGGAAGCGTGTCAAAAATTTATTGATTTAAATACCTGAAATTCAAGAGAAAACACGCAGGTTTATAGATTCCGATAACTGTGTTGATCTGTTAAACATTTGTGTGTTTAGCTAATATAATCCATATCAGATATTCATTATCACTACCAGTGGCGGCCGCTGCCCTGAAAATGTGGTGATTCACTGACAATTCATACTTATGACAAAAATATTCAGCAACATTAGGTAAAAATATGTTCATCTAACTTATTTGTAGAAAAGGTTTATTCTAAGATATTTTTGAAGAGCAATCATTTTCATCACTTTTGTGTACTTTTAATTTCACTTCAAACATTATATTTCATTACAACATTTACATAGTAGGGCGGACAAAATTATTTTTTAACTCACAAAAAATTTGTCAAATGGATTTCTAATGACCTATGTTTTATAATTTAAAACACAAATCAATAAAATAGCATATATCCGTATTAGATATTTTTATACCTATGTATATTGATTAAGAAAATAATTATTCAGTTTGGTTAATTTCATTTTGGGAGGCCGGTATGAGTACCGCCGCCCGGGAATCGTTGGATAACCAACACCTTTGCCATCGGTCACCCTAAGTGGTTCGCTACGGTTGGTGCCATAGCAGGGATGCCCAGGTTCATGGGGTGAGGTTTGTTCGGGTTTTGGCGATAGATACCTCTGCCCACCAGCTGCGTGGCCGGCCGGATCGGGAAAGACTGGTTTGGGGAGACCTTTTGACCTCTCCAGAAGGACTCTCTCGGAACATTGTTTTGCACCGCAGTAGGGCGGATGGATTCATACATCCGTTACTTCTGGAGACACTGACCCCCAGATTCCTATCCACCCCTCATACCTTTTCCTACCCAGAACTTCATATCCTTCCTTTCCTCAAAAGACCCTCCACACAGCATCCCAAAAGATGACATAGGCCCTGAGGGGAATATGGGCTTCCTCAGGGCCTCCTGTATGGGAGCTAATGTAAAAAACAGTGTATTTTGGCCTCAAATACAAATTTAAAGTTTTGCATGACAAGGCAGTTCTTAAATTTCGGCGGGAATCAGGTTAACACCCGTGTGACACACAAGAATAGACCAATATTTGGTACATATGGCCGGCGTGACGCGCCAGCAATTTTTTAGATATTAAAAACAAAAAAAAACACTCTTTTCCGCTTGTTATCGGTCTGTACACGGATAGCGTCTTGGCGCGGCGGTCAAACTACTTTGTTGAGAAATCGCTCTCCCTGATAATAATCATATGGCATTTTATAGGTAAGTAATATTTTTAAACGAGTTTCATAGATTTTATTTTCGTCAGTAATGTATTATGAAGTAATTAAAAAAAAAATTAAAATCAGTAAGTATGTTTTTCTCCTTTTTTTTATTTTATTTTTATAATAGCTGAAAAAAACCTTTTTCACTTATTCTACCTATGTAATACTAACTTTTTATAGTAACTTTTAAGTCTATTTTACGCTTTGGGTACTTGGAAATATAGTATTTTGTTTTAATATTACCCACACTCAGGTAGTGCCTTAGTGGGTTTTCATTTCTTGTTCATACTGTGTTATGTGTTATGATATATTGTGTGATGATATATTATGTTATTATATACTATTTGCTATTATACATTATGTGTACAAAGAAATGGGAATAAATAAAGTTTTAAAAAAAAAAAAATTTGTAGGCATTATAATTTACCGATGCTTCACACGAAGACACTGTGCAACCAGCCGCCCTCGATCAGTGTCCAATAACGTACTATCCGCCCTTGTTTAACCGAGTTTCCCATCATAGTAAGCAATATGATAGGTGATCTTCATATTTCGTTAATTATGTATGATTCCCCTTATCACGTCTGGGTTCACATTCAATTTAGTTTGGCAATAGTTACACGAGCTCCCAATCCGTTGGTAGTTTGGATTAACATCATTGTACATTTTTCTACAAGATTTTGTACACGGCCGACAGGAAAAATGGTCGGAATTTTTTACTATTTATGATTAATTAAATACTTTCGGTTTGGTTAAAATTCGCAATGGAAAGAAAAATGTTGAGTGATTTCAATACTTCGTAACGAATTCCCTGTTGAGCAGTGTTAAGTGCCTTTTTGTTCTACAGTAAATAGAAATATCGCTACAGTATTTAATTTCGCTCATCCAACTGTATTGCTAAGGACGGGTTGCGAAGAATTTGAACAATTTATCAAATTACAAAGTTAATAATTTTTTTGTGTAATGTAATGAGTTTTCTTCTCAACTCATTGGGAATAATGTGTTACTAACCATGTTTTTGTAATACATTATAATTAAATAAAAAAAATATTCAAGTTTTGTTACTATTAAAGTACTGTGAAAAAACCGGCATAATAATAAAGCGATGATGTAATAACAGAATTTTAACTTTGAATTTTGATAAAATGTCGAAAGTTTATGAAGCAATCCGTCCTTATTAATTTAGTTGCCGCACTTTTTACCATGCAGCAATTAAATAAACAGACGCGTACAGTTTTCCAGCAGATGTTGCGTTCTTATTGCTTTCTTTTTTATCGCAATCATTCTCTACGGAGAGAAAATCTCTCATTTTAATCGACTGAACCGCTCCAACCCCCCTCGAGCAGATAATCTTCAATACCGCCAACCGATCCTGGGATGGTTGAAGAATATTTATTTACTCCGTTCGGTAAACAATGTTCACAATGAAATATTGGGATTTGAAACCTATTATTTGCTTTATTTTCCAAGAATGTCATAGATATTATTATTTACTGGATCCATTGGAGCTAGTTATCTATCGGTTTTATGATTTATCTTCTTATCCAGTCCAATCATTGTCAGATCTGACTTATACATTAAAAAAATGTATTTCACGACCTAGATCCTCTAATCTTACCGGGACTGGCACTCTACCAACGAAACTATTGCCACTGTAGTAATTTTGAAAAAAAAGGAAGTGTGTTCGAGTCCCAGTTGCAACCGGTACCTTTTTGATTTCTATGTCTGTCTGTTTCATATTTCCATTGAGAGTTGTTGATATTATTTATCAATTTATTTATTTATTTGTACGCGCTCAATTGAGGCTTTTACATATGATAAAATTAAAAATGCATTTGATTAAAGAGATATAACAATTAAAATTAGTACCAACTATAAAAATTTTAACCTAAAAACAACAAACAGAATAAAATATAGGATTCACATTCATATTGAAAATTTATAAACATTTCAAAGCTAACAAGATAGACGTACAGATTTAATGATTATCTACTACACTATATAAAGAGGTAAGATTTGTTTGTTTGCATTGAATAGGCTCCGAAACTACTGAACCGATTTAAAAAATTCTTTCGCTGTTGGGAAGCTACACTATCCCTGGGTAACATAGGCTATATTATATTTTCAAAAAAAATAGGCATCCTTACTAAAACTTCAATAATGCAACCCAAGGTGTAAAAAAATTACCTAAAATATTCTTTACATCGCGTGCGCTGCGAAAACTATTGACGATAGAATAAAATAATGTACTACGACTTTGTAGAACACGACATTATTTACAAAAAAGGTCGCGACAGCATATTCTAACTCTTATGGTTATACCACAATAAGTTTTCTTTTATTTTAAAAATTTAATTAAAATGTCGCCGCTTGAAAAAGCTCTTTATTTGTATCTTGGTTTTAATCCTTATCAAAATAAATTACTTCATATTCAAGACAGCTTCAATACCTTTATTTAACTTTTTGAATTTTTCAATTCGGATATTTAATTAGAAAGATATTACGAGTTTAAAACTGTTAGCATTAGAAAAAAGTTTCGACTACGGGCCGGGCTGGAGAGGAGTCAAGAAATGAAGTGCCAGGGGGGTTGGCGGGACGGAGGAGCGGGAGAGTGGTGGCGGGGAAGGTGGAAGTGGAACGCTGGAGGGAACTCACGGGAAAGGACATGCAAGGAGTAACATTTTATTTATTTGAATATGGCATTGCAACGCATGCCGGGAAACAGCTAGTCATTGATAATTTCATTATCATTTATAATTATCATTGATAATAAATATTACAATGTGGTGTACAAGTTTCAATAAGTTATGCATAATAAATATGAAGAAAAAAATTGGTGATTCTCCACGATAGTACCAGTACCTACGGGTTTAAAAAAATGTAATTCAAGTGTAATTTAGCTTTAAGTTAGTTGTCACTGTTGTCACCTTTAGACGACATTACTACAAGCGTGCTTTCCCCCTTCCTTGATTGTCTCACTTATTTGAGAATTTTTTTTGAAAAACTTGGGAAAAACATGTTCTTGTAAAAACTCATTTAAAACGTCCGTGACGACGATTTTTAGGAATATATGTATAAATCATAAACTTGATGAAATTACCTGAAAAAAACACATACGTTCTCTTTGAATCCGAGTTGAGTTCAGATATGTTGGTTTTCAATAAACAGGGTTTTTTCTGTCTCAAATTGCTCTTCTATCCTCAAAGTACAACATGTTAAGACTTCAAAGGTATTAAAAAATAATGCTTCCTGTCAATGAAAAATATTTACCTTACATATCTACTGTGTTTATATTATTTACGGGATTATTGTTTTCATTTTATTTAAGGCTCTTTCGAGAAATACTTACATAAATGAAACACCAGTAACTGTAATTTACCTACATACACAGCAGCCTCGTGGAAATATTTTCCATTTCCACATATCTTGAAAAATCTGCAATATTCTCCCATACACAATATCCGAGGCAGCATCTCGAGAGTCGATGCCAACCAAATGTAATAACGCACCAGCCCATTTCCAATATTGCCATATTCGAAATATCAGAAATGAGGTCAATAGAAATGCAAATGCAATAGGTATAGGGACCCGTAGCAGCTGTAGCCCAGGGGAATTTGTAAGGTCTTCCTCCATTACTGACTTGCAATTGTGGCGGTGGCCTCGTAGGTCCGGCGCCCAAAGAAAGGATGTTTTTACTAAATCTGATTTTCCTCATGGTGATGTATTCGAGTCCAAGTGTCATTAAGCAAATGTAAAAGAGCGATTGAATCAGAATTTTTAGCCTGAAAACAGTATTTTACTTACAAAATATAGTGGCACTTAGAACTTAGAACCAACCTAAGATTTTGATAAGGATATAGGATAAAGGAATACCTCGCGGTATATCGGGGGGAATCGGTATTATTTGGAGCAGGCAGAGTTCCTAAGCGCACCTTGCGGAGACACCGCAATTGTCTTCAATATAATCATACGCCTATCGCCCATATAATCAATTAAATAAACCTATGTTAATGATTTTTTTAAATATGTGAATTAAACTCTCGACGCGATGTCCCGAATCAATATCGAATGTATCCCGCACTTACGCTACTGTTACAGAAAAGGCGGCATACTACTAGCTGAAGTCCTTGGCGTTGCCCAGGAGTTTTTGACGCAGAATTTTTCGAAATCACATGTAGACTTCGACCAAATAGTTCCTTATTAAGTCGATGGATGTAGACATTAATTTTCCACTTATTTAGAACGTTAAGTGTGCAAACTTTCTTGAAGAAGTATCAACATTCTGCTTTAATTGGTGGGAGTAGGTGATGGGGGTGGTTTTTAGAAATAACAAGACAATGATTTTCTTCTTGCTTTGAAGGTCAAATGTGCAAGATTTTCATCAATCTCGAAATAAAACTGTAGATTTTTATAAGAAAAAAGCCACGCCGCATCGCACGGATCACCCTTCTTTAAATTATATAGAAGAAGAAGATAGATCGATATATAGATAGATTGTGCTAATAGAAGATTGCTGCAGCATACATTTGAAATGTACTTAATGAGTACGTTGGCAAAATGAAATCAACTTATAAAAGGTGTATACCTCATATGTCATTACTTTGTTTGTATATTTCAAAGGCGTCAAAAGTCAAGCTGTTCCATACGCGATTTGGCTCAGGTGTTTTCAAAGGCGATAAAATGTGGTTTACAGGTACAAGAAACAATTCAAACAAACAACAACTGGTTCCCGTGTTCCGTGACGAGCATTCCCCCTTAGTATGGATGTTTTTAACGTTTACAGAAGCTACTTGTTAAAAATGATTGCTTACGAAGTCACTTTCTAGTTACAGAAGATCGTAGATTCTGACATGGTTGTATTATACATATTCTTATGTTGAAAGTTATTTTTATCTATTCTCTTTTTAGCATGTAGCATGGGGATAGTTTCAAGTGTGTATGTACAGTGTACAGTGTACACGCTGTACACTGTTACGGTACAGGGACAGGGTATGGGATGGTTACTGCTTTTCCCGAACAAAGTGCAGTATTCCCCTCAGAGATACTCTCCTCCGTTGTATATTATAATATATTATGTGAGGAACATAATATACTCTTGTATTGAACACGCTAGCTTTTATGGGGCTCCGAGTAAATACGTTACATGGAGCCTTGTCGCCGTATCCGTATTTACGACAGTTTTAGCACTCGCTGCCTTTTCGCGATTTGCAAATATCGGAGGTTCCGTTTCTTAGAACTTGTTCGATGTCTGCGTACAAAGAATGCCACATAAATATAGAATATATTTTGTACTGCTTTATTAAGATAATAATTTCAGACAATTTACACTATGCGTTGACGATCACATTTTAAGTAGGTATATATATTTTTAAAAAACGTTAAACAATACTTAATTGAATTAATTATATAGATTCCAAATTAAATTTGCCGTACTTTATGCGTTTCTATTCCGAATATACTTTTTTTTTTATGTGACTACTGCACAAGAGCTGGTCCCAACCGTTTGGGACCAGTGAGACCATGGCATCCTCAATTGGGGTATATTGTGAGACTGAAGATAGTGGGGAGAAGGATATGGGAAGAGGAAGGTGGGGAAGTACCTGGCTGAAGACATTTCAAGCAACGTTTCAATTCTGAATAGTGGTCTTACACCACGCTTAGTTTCTTTAACTATGGAGCTTGCCGCAAACATACTGTATAACATTTTAAATTAATAAATTGTGAAATAATACAAATAAAATTTACTTGATTCGAACACTCGATCTTCGGATTGCTAGTCGAGAGCCTTACCCCTCTAAATGGAGGCCGTCCTTGTATCAATCTCTTTTCAATACTGCTCTTCTTCAGTCAGTATTTACCCAATTCTCCACGTGTTTCTAGTTTCTGCTTTCCAAATTCGCTGATTAAAATTTAGCGTCCGTCCCTCCCCGCTGCATCGTTTCATTAACAGTTTCCAGGTTTAAATTTGCCTTTTGTCTGAGAAAAGTCTCCAGGGCCGGCCGCAGCCTGGCTGGAACAGGGCCTGACCGCGCGGTCCGGACACGTGTCTCGCACGCGTGGGCCTTTGTCTTCCAGGGCCGGCGCGGGCCGCAAAGACCCGGCTAATGGGGCGGCTTACCGTTAAACCGTTTCGGCCCTAATTGAACCGTGTGCTCGTTGCTCCAATGGCGGATCCGACCAACCCCCGGGTGTGATTCATTTGTGTTGATTTGGCTCCGTTGCCACTGCACGTTTCGATTTTTTTTTATCAGTTTTGTCAGAATGCGGCGAACACTGTTAATTCTCTTTGCAATCAGGCTCCATGCAATTCGATTCAACGTTAAAAATACCTGGTTTGTGTCTTAAAATTATTTTATCTAGTAAAACATCCTATTTTTTCTATGTCTGCTCAAAAGTATACATTGGACTTGTCCGACAAACTTTACCAGTGATTAATTATTAAAATACTGCTTTCGGTTTCCGGTTCAATGCACTCTACAACCCGAATTTGCTTTGAATTCAAGTGTCATCATTTTCAAAATTAGATATGTTTGTTTGGAGAATTCAGACAAGCGATCAATTTTACCTACATATAGAACAATATTTTGAACAGAGAATTATTTTAATTTCAATTGTCAAGAATTTCAGAATTGGAAGAGATTTGTCGAGAATTTGGACTATCCGTGATTTTTCATGCGCTAGTTATTTGTAATTTTGAAACAGTTTTTTTAAGGTTACACCCATTAATGTAATTTATAAAATTAGTTGAGGATTATATTGTTTTTTTATTATTTTTATTTATTTCTATTCTTTAACATACATACATATTACAGATAATTACATTGGTATACATAGATATTAAGTTTAGTAATAAGGAAAAAAATGTTACTGATCCGTAACTGTATATGGGTAAGTACCTAGTAGTATTTTGTGAACATCTCACTAGGCGAACCTGTGCAGAGGTGTTCCCATGTTTTGGAATAAATGCAATTCTGACGACAAAAGTAGGAACACCTTATCCTCCTTGATATTGTCAAGAAGGAGACTGTGGGTCGACCGATGGCGTCAGTATCGTATACATAAAATAAAAGATTAGTTGCAGTTAGGATCTATATATACAGTTATTCATAGCATCAGTTTATGTACAAGATAAATAATAGTTTTGATAAATAGGTAGGTATATTATTCCAGGGACCACACGCTAATGGTATGAATAATATTGTGTTAAAATGTTAAAGTTATAATTACCTACTTTTTTTTAAATATTTGTTTTTGGTTATGTTTGGTTAGGTGTTATGATTTTTTGAGTATATACCTTGTTGTTTGATCCATTGTCAATTCTGAATTTGAAATATGAGATCGAAAAAATGGCGAAAGAAATATAGGTCCCAATGGCAGCGTTAGTTAAGGCGACGTGTCCCGGTAAGACAAGAAATCGTGGGTTCGAGTCCCAGTTGCGACCTTCGCCTTTTATTTTTCTCTGTATTGTTCTGTTTCGTATTTCGTTTAAATCTACTAGTATTATCTTCTTAAATAAAAAAAAAACTATCAAGTACACCTCTACAGAATCAAGGGTCTCTTTAAAATGATTTACTTTTACTTCATTAATTAGGTTTCATTTATTACAGATTTTAAAGTCCCTCTGGAAATCAGGAATTATTTTAGAGAATTTCGTTTTATTTTATTGAATTGGTACCCAAAATTATTGATGAATAATTTTATTTTGGAGCCCAACGTGGTGTTTTTCTTTTTTTCGCTCCTTTGTTCCATTTTTCCGTTCCACTCCGTCATCCCCCCTGACGCGTAAATTATAAACACATTAACCCAATTTGTGTTCGGTTTTTTTAGTATCGGTCTCCCTTCCCTTATTCCGTGTCAGTCCTACGTGACGCGTGACAAGCTAGTACCCTACCACCTACCCTTTCCCGGGTAAAATGATGATGTCCGCTTTGGCGATCCTGAGATGATAAAAGTAGGAACCTCAGTTGACTGTGTACGTATTGTTTTATCTCACTCCCTCTTCCTCTGCTTCCCGTCATTGGCATAGCCACAGTAATAGCTCATCTAAGCTTTATGAGGCTGATTTCCGGCGGAAACGAGTATTTTCCCTCATATTCGTGATTTATTATTTTTAGTTGCCTGGCTCCTGGTTTACGCAGAACAATAAAATACCCAACAAGAAGTATGTTTTAAGGATCGCGTGTTACTTACAAAGAGTAATAAACGATACAATGTTAATTTCTCAAACGTTACCATTCTTTTATTTATTAATCTATTCTCTTACCTACAATTTACATAATTGTTACCAGTTGTACAAAATAAGTGTTTATTTTTTATCTGAATGTCAGTGTTAGTAGATTTCATACAACATTTCAATTCTGAATGGTGGTCTTACGCCAGGGCGATACTTTGAGTATCTTCCACCCTGCGACTTGCCGCAAATATACCATTATATACCAAATATATTATTTTAAATGATTAAATTGTGAAATAACCCAAAACAATCAAATAAAATATACTTGCGCACGCCGGTGTGCCGCAGTCTTCGTATTACTCGACCACGGAGGCCATTTATAATCAGTTCCCATCAGGACAACCGGCCCCCAAGACCCCGGCCTTCAGCCAACAATACCGGCTTGAACGCCGCCCTGAGTCCCCCCAAGCTTCCCAGAGCAACCTTCCTCCCCCTCCCCCT
Source organism: Limnephilus lunatus (assembly GCA_917563855.2). NCBI lineage: Eukaryota > Metazoa > Arthropoda > Insecta > Trichoptera > Limnephilidae > Limnephilus > Limnephilus lunatus. The sequence continues at coordinate 78,542,981 of OU830600.1, forward strand.
CCGCATAATTCTAAACCCGAGGATAGTGAAATCCAAACCCTCATAGAAAGAACTACAGAGCTCCAGTTCATTATCCAAAACGCCTCCAAAGAGCTAAAGTCCATACAGACATTCATAAATAAACACAATGGCTAGACAACGCGCCAATAAATCAAATTTACAAACAGCGTACTGGAATGCCAATGGCACAGTACTTGCATACCGCGAGGAAATAATAGAATTTCTCCACGATTATAATCTAGACGTATTTCTTATAAATGAAACGTGGCTAAAACCATCACGCAACCTAAGAATACCAAATTATAACATATTTCGAGATGACAGAACCTCAAATAAAGGAGGCGGTACTGCTATTTTTGTTAAAAGCAACATTGAACATTGTCTAGCACATGCATTCTCTAACGATAATATTGAATCCACCGCGGTTAAAATCAATACTTCTTCCGGTCCAATTAAATTTATATCTGTTTATAGCCCTCCCAAACGTCAACTAATTCCCTCCGAAGTAGATTCCCTTCTCTCCGAAAACGTCCCCACTATTATAGCCGGAGACTTAAACGCCAAGCACGGCTTCTGGAACAGCCAATATGATAATAAAAAAGGTAGAGATCTTGCAAAATATGCTCTCTCTAACTCAATCGCCATAGACGCCCCAGACCTACCAACCCTTCAGCCTCCAAATGGCAGGCCAGATGTAATTGACATAATCATCCTCAAAGACACAAGTCACGTTCACTCTCTAAAAGTTCTAAATGAACTCGCATCTGATCACAATCCTATTCTTCTTACTTTGACAGGGGGTTCGAACCCACTGGTCCCACATCAGCCAACTCGGAAAAAAATTAAATGGCCTAAACTCATTGAACTATTAAATACATCTACGACAGTGCCAACTTCCATTCCCGACGAAGCGAGCCTTAACACCGCCACTTCCAAGTTGATAAACTCCATTAAATCCTGCATCAACAAGGCATCCGTTGAAATTCCAAATGACACAAGACGACATGGTATCCCCGAAGAGATTAAAGATCTTATTAGGGAGAAAAATTTAATCCGTAAAGAATGGCAAAAAACTTGCAATCCTATAGTAAAAATGCACTATAACCGCTTATCCCGCGAAGTAAAAGATGCCCTTAACGATTTCCGAAATGAACGATGGCACGAGTTCATATCGTCCCTCGAAAATGATAGAGCAGCTTTCTGGAAACTCTCTAAAACTCTCAGAAAACCAAGTACTAGAATATCCCCCCTTCAAGGCCCAAAAGGAGTAGTATACTCCACTGCAGACAAGGCAGAAGCCTTTGCAGACAGCCTTGAAGCTCAATTCACCCCAATAACTGACCACGATGACCCATCCTTCGTTTCAAAGGTGGATTCAACAGTAGCGTCTATTTTAAATACAGAATCTGACTTGCCAATCAAATTCACAACACCTAATGAAATTAAAAAAATTATTAACTCTCTTAAGAATAAAAAAGCGGCCGGGCCAGATGGCATATCAAATAAAGTTTTAAAATGCCTTCCGTTAAAAGGCATCTGCGCCTTAACTGCCATCTACAATGCGTCTCTTCGACTCAGTTGCTTTCCTAAAGCATTTAAACAAGCAAATATAATCTTAATACCAAAACCGGGCAAAGACCCCCTATTAACCACGAACCATCGCCCAATTAGTCTCCTTCCCTGCTTAGGCAAAGTTCTTGAGAAAATTATTCTCGTTCGATTAGAATCATTTATTCGTGAAAATGAAATTTTGCCAGATTTCCAACATGGCTTTCGAACTGGTCATTCATCAATTCATCAACTTCTCCGCGTAGTAGAGATCATAACTGAAGGCTTCAACATAAACAAACATACAGTGATCCTTACGTTTGACATACGACAAGCATTCGATAGAGTATGGCATAATGGATTATTATATAAAATGCATCTAATGGGCTTTCCCATCTCATTTATTAAAATGATATATAGCTACCTTACCGATCGTACTTTCAGAGTAAAAATAGACGAAATTCTATCATCAGAACGGGCTCTAGCAGCCGGTGTTCCCCAAGGCGGTTCACTCTCCCCTAAACTATACAACGTATATTCTAGCGATATTCCCCCACCGATGAATCATAATGTAAACATTTCTCAGTTCGCCGACGATACTAACGTTATCTCAAGTTCTACTGACGCGACCACTGCTACACGCCGCGTACAGCTCCAAGCTACTCTATTCGAAGAGTATTGTAAAAAATGGAGAATTTCAATTAATCCCACCAAAAGTGCAGCTACAGTTTTTTCACGAAGACTACCTAAACAAACTCCGAACATTGTTTTATTTGGGGAACAGGTCCCATGGGAAAAATCTATTAAATACCTCGGAGTTACCCTAGATTCCAAATTAACGTGGGCCAAACACATCAATGAAAAAGTAAAATCAGCAAATAAGTCAATTGCAGCCCTCTACCCTATGCTAGGTAGAAATAGTAAATTATCAGCAGACAATAAACTACTCATCTACAAGACGACCATCAGGTCGGGTTTCACATACGCTGCTCCCGTTTGGGGTCATGCAGCTGACACTCACTTAAATAAATTACAAACCCTGCAAAACAAAGCCATTCGATTAGCGTTGAATGCGCCGAAGTGGATCAGGGTTAACACTCTCCACAAAGACACAAACATTCCTCTGATAAAGGAGCTAATCGTTTCTCAATCGGAAAAATTCTACGCCGGCCTAGCCGGACATGAAAATCCGACCATTAACTCTCTCGCTCAATATAGCGAGAATGAAATTACCAACCACAAAAGACCTAAAGTAATCCTCCGCAAGGAGTAGGCAATTAAGTATTCCTGCATCAAGTCGCAGTATAGTTTTAAGTTTCATTTCTCACCCCCAAAAATAAAAATTCCTCAACGTAAAGTTTCATAGAAAATCCATTGTAATTATGCTAGAGTCAGTAAACTCATTGTTTAGGAACTCTGTCAATAAATAATATCCAAGTTTATAATCAGTAACTTAATGGGTTAGTAGTAGTGTTTTGTGAACATCTCACTAGGAGAGCCTGTGCTTAGATATTCACATGTTTGCAGTGTTATTATGCCGTCACAAGTAAAAACACAGCCTCGTCCTTGAGATTCTCAAGAAGGATACCTATTAGGAATGCGTATTAGGTTAGCAACAGTTAAATTTCATCATAATATTACATAGACACATTGTAGGTAGTATCAATTAGTGAAAATAAAAGGATAATGAAGTAGTTAAGGCAAAACATAATAAAACAAAACGAAAGTAGATGATAATGAATGAAGTATTTAAAAACATTACCAAATAATTATTAGTATTTCACTATAACTAATTATAAAATTAGATAACACTAGGTATAAACATAAATATTTAAGAATCACAAAATTGTGTTTAATCGTGCAGTTTTCACGAGAATTTGTGATTCTTTTTCTAGTTAAAATATGACAAAAACGCTTTACATAATAAACGTCAGGATGTTATTTTGTCCTCGAGCAAGGCAGGTTTGTGTGTAGGCCGCCCTGCGTCGATAGCAAAATAGAGGCAACACAATTTCCCTGCTCCCGTTGAGGCTGCCATCCTTTGAGTAGGTTTTTTCTATTTCCTCGAGTTGTATAAATTGGACGAATGCAGCTGCGTACAAAGACCGACTTTGTATATTCCCCGTACAAAGTAGCTTTGCTTCGGGGATACGTACCGTTCATAAAATATTCCCAAATGATCGACTCAAAACGAGACAATCGACTTTAGTTACTCAGTATTTCTATATTTTCAATTCTCGTTAACATTGTTTTATTTTTAATGATTCTTTGGCTCGGCAAGGGACAATTTAGTCAATTTTGTTCGGGATTATCCGTTATTTGACATTATTTCTCAGGCTATGAGGCTAAATCATAGATTTGTCGAATCTCACGGTTCAACCAATGGTGCTTAGCACTGTGTTTCAACTGATGATCATAGAATCATGCAACTTCAACAACTCATTTGAAAAGTCATTAAAAGTGATAAAAAACATAAAAAAATATTTAATAGGTTACGTTAGGTAAGGGGCTATTTTTCAATATATTTTTTTATAATTTTTCAAAGGGTGTTGAAATTGCATCATTCTGAGTTGTCACGGAACCGTTTGAACTACATTACACAGTACCTATCTACCTACGTTTAACATTATTATTTATATAATAAAATACAATAAATTTAAATCTAAATAAAAAAAAAATTCAGTTTCTATCAGAACGATTAACATGTCGATTGTTTAGAGCTAAAATATTGATCTCTAATTTTGGTCGAAAATGAATTAAGTACAGAAATGTAGGTACTTTATGCTAAACGAAAGTCCATTCCAAATATTGTGTTTGGTGACCGGAATGAACTCAACTCAACACCACACCACCTTTGAAAAATCATATAAAGTGATGAACAAATTGGTTAAAAGGGTTATAATAAGTATTAAGTTGTGGGCTATTTAAAAAAAATCATAGTTTTTAATAACTTTTTAAATAGGTGTCGAGTTGAATTGATTCTGAGTTGTCATGGAACCATAGTGTTTACATCCAATACATACTACAATATGGAACTGGAAACTTATTTTTAAATCACAACATTTTAATTTTTCATGGTTTGCAAACTTTCAATTTCAGTTTTCTCAATTGATAGAGATTATGTTTTAACTCTGTGTTGGCTTGGTATATGTTTAAAATTAAATTAATTAAGTCTGTTCTTCTCGTCTCTCAATATTGTATGGTTAGGAACAGGTCTATGAGAATTGCATTATGTCTCTCTGCGTCTATTATATTCGCTGTTGGATATTCCCGAACTCCTTCCTGGGCATTATCTCCGCCTGTTAAATGGAATTAGCTTTCGGATATTGAGGCTTTCTTCCCTTTTCTTTTACTTAATTGTTTCCGTCCCTCCCTCCCTCCCTCCCTCCCTCTATTCTCACGCAAGTTATCTGGAATACTTGGGTGTTATTAAACTTTTACTGCTTTAATAAGACCAAGTGTTTCGAGAGCTCCCCCCCTTGTCTTGTAGGAACGTACTCTCTTCATAGCCACACCTCTATCATTGTTATTTTTAGATTTTCGGAAAGGCAACTTACCTACGGTTCCCAAATAGTTTTTCAGATCGAGAAAAGGGTTCCATGCCAACTAAGAATGAAACCAACTCAGAACCACCTCAGAAAGGTAATTAAAATCTCTGAAAAAATAATTTTAAAATAGCCGGTAACCCTAACCTATTTAAGTATTTTTTTAATATATTTTTTATAGTACTCTTAATGACCTTTCTGGGGAGGTTCTGAGTTGGCCGGGCACCCGAGAAAAGAGCCCTAACTTAAATAAAAAAACTGATTCAACCAAAAGCTAGCGCTTCTATAGAAGAGTGGTATTATAATCACAAAGTATGTAGAAACTTAATGTTAATCGTATTTTATGTGTACTACCTTTTTTTTAATAATAAAAAAATCACAGTCTGCAATTCACATGCGGTAGAAGTGAACGAAACCTTCAGAAAACTAAAGTAGAAAAGAGTGGGAAGGCTCCGAAGCATTGCACAAAGAGGAAACCGATAGGCTACGAAGCGCCGCACAAAGAGGAGACCGATTATACTATCTCATTCTCTCACCGATCCTGTAGATCCGTTGTCGTCAAATACCTGCCGTTTTCTTTTTAAATACATATTTTTTCATGTACAATTATGTTAACCTGCATTTTTTAAAATATTTTGCGTACGTATACCCTTATGATTTTAAAACGCTAATTTTAATTAATTGACATTTGATTTTAAAACGTCCAGCTGGTTTTTGTACATGTCCAAAGTCGATTTTGAACGCGCGCATAGTGTACGTCATAGGTTCTCAACATGAACGATAACGCCCCCTTGTGGGCGTTTGAGACTTTCAGGGGGACAGTAGAAGACCCAGAGAAAATTAGAGGGCATTGAGTTGGCACAGTGAGTGGGTGGGCAGGTAAAAAAAATGTGGTTTAAAAAAGACCAACAAAACACGCTAAGCATGAACGAATAAAGCAAAATAAACTTTAATATTGGTTAATTTTTGTTACTTACTGTATATATTGTAATCATTTTTATCTCGGTGCGAAAATTCATATATTTCGATAGTTCGGGAAGTGGCTGAAAATTGAACTGAAAGTTCCATTACAGATCTGCATTACATTTTTACGTGTATGTATTATTACTATTAAGAATTGACAATATATGTCATAACTACAAGAAGGAAGGGGGTAGCAACCCGGTACTTAAACAAAATAATTGGTTTTTAACTTGCTACACAAAAAGGTACAACATCAACCCCCCCCCCCATCCCAATTTATAAGTGTGCGGGCTGCGGTGATACCTCACATTGTCTTATGTGGCCCTTGACCAGAAAAGTGTGACGACCGCTGCTATAGATGTATGTATTTGTCTCTTTTTAATGTCGGTATTTTTCGTTTCACCGAGTTTCAAATCACAACTGTGCTACAGAAGTTTTCAATTCAAAAATTTAAATTATTCTTTCATAGAATTTTTTGTAATAATTTTATAACAATTTATCAATCCCGAAACTAAACTTCTTCGAACTAAAGCTTCATCTCTATGGTGTAGTATAAATAAGAAGATTTAAGTACATGAAATAATTTTTAAATTGACAATTTTCTGCAGATGTCGAAATGTTTTTTTTTTCAAATCTTCAGATTGTATCTAACACAAATGATTTAGGTAATTCTCAGAAAATTCATTTACTTTTCTTTCAAATGGGTGGGTAATTTTTTTATAAAAATATTTTCTCTGGAGCTCAATTCTCCAATCGAGTCGACTTCGTTATTCTTGAGTCTTGTTGAAGGTACCTATACCTACATACTTAAACGCGAAACGTCAAAAGTCATTCCACTCGAACGAGCGGGTCGAACCGGTCGATGCCAACAAAATTGTCAGAATCTAGTACAGTAGAGAGATAGAGTACAGAATCTTGTATCCTATCCTAAGAACGTTTCCCACTCCTCCACTTCCCTTCTTTGAAGGACAGTTGTTGGCTGCAATACATATTGTAAAGCAAGCCAAAGAATATATTATGAGACCAACAAGAACGTTTCGCTGGAGGGTAGGTAGTTTTCACTTGAGTATTAACTTCGTAATCAATCTGTTGCAATGCCATTTTGCAGGTAGATGGTAGATGTTAGCAGCATTAAACTTTTTTTTTAAGTGAAACTTCTTTTGGTACTGACACACTTGCTCACAGAAGCCGGCTTATGAGCATGCTCATTAATGAATACGCTCCTGTCAAAAGTAGTCAACTGTACACATTTTCTCAATAATGAGCAGGCTTGGTTTGAGCTTTCTCGTGAATGAGCGTGCTCAAAGCCAACATTTGAACACACATGCTACTTACTGAGCATGCTCATATCAAATAATATACATCGTCAAGTGTCAGTTCCGTTCTCCCAGAACTAAACAAAGTAATCTTATTGCTTGCAACGCAATTAATAATTATTTAAGAATCTTTTGACGAAAGAAAACAAAACGGTTGATTTGAGTCCAAAATGTCAACGGTTATACAGTTACAAGGACATAATAGAGTCAGTTCCGTCCGCACAGAAGTCAATAAAGTAATCTTATTGCTTGCAACGCATTTACTGAAGAAACTTATGGCGAAAAAAAAAAGAAAATAAAAAGATCGATTTGGTTTCGTAATTGGATCACGAGAAGAGCAAACTTTGGAGCAAATAATCATTTGTTGGTAGAAATGCGAGAAAAAGATTTAAAAATCATTTACGAATGCTTCTGCAGAAATTTGGCAAGCTACTCTCTAAAATTGAAAGTGTCATACAAAAACGAGATACTCAAATGCGGAATGCTTCCGGCTAAATTAAAATTGGAAATTACATTGAGATAACTAGCTGTCAGAGATTCTTTGTACACATTATCAGCATTTAACAGGGTTAGAAAGTCTACTATGGCTAAATTTATATCTGAAGTTTGTGCTGCAATATGATTATGACGTTTGATTTGGGTCCAAGGTGTCAACAAATCCAAAAATGACTAAATATTAAGAAATAAATTCTAATTTCAATAGAATGTGGTTTCATTTTGGAGGTGAAGGAGCTTTTGGGGAATTTGGAAATCTATTGTGGGTATTTTAGTGACCTTGTGTTCCAAGTATATTCGTGATTCCCATAATAAATCACGAAACACGAGGTTTTTTCGTCTCCCCAGCAGGCTATTTTGACATTTTTGCTAAGAATGCGCAGGCGCGAACTGAGATCGGATTGACATGAGCATGCTCATAAGCTAGTCTGTTCACACATGCTACAAGGCTTCCCCTTCCACCCGATAATCCAATGAGCATGCTCATTAATCAAACTACTGTTGATTTGTGAGCAAGCCCATTCGGCTTCAAATGAGCGAGTGTGCCCGTAGCATTTAGGCTTGTTGTCATTTGAAATTCGTATGAAACTGAAATGACACAGTACATTACCTACGAACCATTAAACTACGCTCATTGGCCGCTTTGATTATGACCTGACTTTTCAAGGCTCTTAATTGTACATATATGAAACGGAAATGACCCATTACATTACCTACGAAGCCTCAAACAGCGCTCATTGGCCGCTTTGATTATTACCTCACTTTTATAGGTTGAGTTGAGAATGTTGAGGTGAGAATGTGTAGGCGAATGTTTCACTTCACACGCGTGTGAACTGCACTCTATTTTTTTTGGTTACTAGCTGTTTTTGGTTTTGAATAATATTCACGCCAGGATTTCGAAGAAAGTTCGGTCGTCATTTCAAATTCACACCACAGAAAAATTAAAAATATCCGAATCATGGACAATATTTACAGCTCTCTTTAACTCTTCGAAAATCAAGAATACGTATAAATGAAACATTCGACAAAATTCGTCAAGACGACGGGTAATTTTCGTTCGACTTTTGATCGCTATTGGAGAATTGAGCCCCTGAAAGATCTTGCGCGCATTGTTTACATATTAATTTTAACCTTCTTATTTACTTGAAAGTCGCTGACTGTATAATACAATAATAGGTAATGCTTACCTTTACAGCGGCGTACCTAATATTATTATATGGTTTGAAACAAAAAAATTTAATGCTTTTCCGAAAAATAAAAAAGGTTAGGCTGACGGTAAGTTGTGTATAATTTTACCGTTAAATTTAGGCATGAAAGAAGTATTTCGGTTTGCTAAATTTAAGAGAGGGGATATTTCACCATCCTCTCAATTATTCTTATAATAAATAAATACTAGCAATGGGTAATAACTCAGCTAACTTATCCGAAATATAAACTCGGACTTTATAAATAAGTAAATAAGTCGTTAAATTGAAAATCAAAAAAATAGGTTATCTTATGGATAGTGCTGACAGGCTTATCGAGAAGATGCCGAATGGTGTAATGAAATTTCTTAATTTTTTTTTACTCTAGTTACACGAATTTCTTTTTAATTTGTGTTCAGTTTATGTTTTTGCTAAATTTAAGAGAGTGGGAGTTCTTAATATGTATTTTTTACGGTAAATATTTCGTGGAAATGTTATTACCTTATTGTTAATTTTTTTTGTTTAACATGGCTTGAGGAGTATTTGTTGTACATAAATATGAGCTTTATTAAACTTTCTATTCTTAAGCTTGTGAGAAAAATCTGCTAGGACATAAAATTGTGTTTTAAATGCTAGGTACCTTATTTGGCTTCTAATAAATATTTGTATTTAATTAACAGTCAAAAACAAGTTTTGTTTATATCCGATACTACTAGAGTCCTCTAGCGCCTGAAAAGCGAAACTTGAGCGACGCCGCCAACCTTTGCGGAGCGCTCTTCGCGGGTCGAGCGTCGAGCGTCGAGTCGGTAACCTTTCCCCAGGCGTCGGTGCGGAGTTTTTGGCGCCGCCGTCAGATGGCAGGCGCCGCCCCCTTGTATTGATCACGTCTTCAACCCCCGGCTCGGCACAATGCAGCATCTTTGTTGATCCTCTCGGGTGACGTCCGAGAAACAACCTGCCCGGGAAAATTCGCGAAAAAGGCCGCGCAAACACTGTCCAGTTGACCGTTAGGCTTTATGAAAGCTATCGCGTGATCTGCGAACGTTATTTTGCCTCGATATTGGAAAAATTATAGCTATTTGATTGGATCTTTTTCCTGGGGCGCTTTTCTTTGCCGCAGGAGTACCTAGGGGTAAGATTATCTTTCTTCTGTGACGTCTTTTGTTCAATACTGTGTTTTTGACCTATGTTACACCCTCCACTGACTTCGAAATTAACTAACCTCTTTTCCCTACCTTAATTTATTACAATCAAACAATCTGCAAGTTCATTCGCGTATTTCTATAAAATGACAATCATTATCTACAATTATTTGTGCTTATATTTTCCTACTAACACACCACTTGCCTCAGCAACGAGTGGTTATGAATAATTCATGTTGCCAGATGATACGCGTAGGAATGTGGGCGTTTAACTTTGTTTGAGATAAAACAAAGACAGTAACCCTTTTGAAGGAGTTTTTTTACCCGAATGGTCCATTTGCTTTGACCTTTGCTGTACCTGTTAAATAGGTCACACTGAGTTACGTAGTATATTTGTGTGCCTACCTGTGGGAGTAGTGATCGTTATTCATCTCGACTTTATGGGTCAAATTTTTTAACCTTTTTTATAAGAAGTGGCCAATGATTTTATAGCAGAATCAACAACATAATTCTTCCTTTAATAGTAATCATCCTGTTAATTTTATTACATTAGTTATTGATAACAGTAACTGCCTTGCCACAGTAAGGGTACTGTATAAGGTACATTTTACGATATGAATTTCAAAGTAATGGTGGTTTGGGTGTTTGCTTGCGTTTTCCGACAATCACATAAAAAATGTATTAAGATAGGTCAACTCAATTTTATATCAAGCTACTTAATTCAAACACACATTTTATTGGATTTGCGATTTCATGTTTAATGTTTCAAAGGAGTCGCAAATTCATAAAAAAAGAAGTAGGTTGCGGAACGTATTTCAATATTTTATTTATTACGGACAATAATAATTATTACTAATAATAATAGTAAAACGGGTTTTTTAAGCTAGCATAATGTGGACCTAAGGCGACACTGTACTAAGTAATTCAAAATTAGGTTTTTTTATATGTGAATACTGCACACGACTCCTAACTGCTCAAAAACGCCTGGAGCCTATGAGACGGCACCCCTGGTTTGGTATGTTGTGGTCTGAAATTTGTGGGGAGGATAAGGAGATAGGGAAGAGGAAAGTGGGGAAGTACCTGGCTATTCAGATCTAGTCACCAAACACGGCTAAAGCAATTTCAAGCAACGTTTCAATTCTGAATGGTGGTCTTACATCAGGGCGATACTGAGAGTATCTTCCACTCTGGAACTTGCCGCAAATATAACCTTACATTATTCTTTTTTTTTTTTTAGTTATTTATTAAGTTAAAAGAAATACAAATTTCGCTTTGTTAACTTAAGTGTACATTGATAGGAACAAAAATATTATATATTTTATATTAATAATTATGGTTTACTACCTAAGTAACATATTTTTCTTAAGTAAGAGCATTTGGTTTTGTGTTATTTCATAATGATTAAATTGTGAAATAACACAAACCAGTGAAATAAAATTTATTTGGATTATCAGGATTTGACCCCGCGACCTCCAGTTCGCTAGTCGAGGGCCTTACCTCTCGACCACGGAAGCTTGAAAATCAGATCCCTTAGAAATATTTTAGATGGTTTATTAAAATACTGCGATAAGAACATTTTACAACCTTTACCTTCAAAATAATCGAGTATTTTTTTGATTATGAAAAAGCCAATAACAAAAAAAAACAGCTTTAAATTTCGAAAATCTCGCTCATAATTGCGTTCCCCTCTTCGGTTACGGTTGTATTGTATAATGTGGAAAATTAAATTCTTTAGAAAATTATCATAAATCGTTTAAACATTTGTGCCTGAACTTCGCAAAATAAAATAAAACCCCTTTTTGGCGATGGGTTTTTCTTGAATATATCAAAACAGGCGACTGGTCTTAAAAGAGAATTCAAACCTTATTGCCACCTACATAAGAGTGTTATTGTTATCGGCTCGATCCGAATTTTACACGATATGGTGTTAAGTAAAAGTTTTTAATGTGATTTTCAATCTATAAATCCTGATTTATGTTAAATTCAATGTTTAATCACTTAAACGTTTTCTGCAAGAGCAATATCGACATTGGAAAAGCGGAAATAATTATGGAATCTTATTATACACTCATTGCACTTCTTACGAGGGCTTGATGTTAGAAAAGCTAGCGGGCCTGACGGAATTCCTGCCCTGGTATTGCTGAGGTGCGCTGTAGAAATAGCTCCAATTTTGACGAAGCTTTTCAAGATTTCCCTGAAGTCTGGCTCTGTGCCCTCTGGTTGGAAAAAAACGATCATTCACCCCATTCCAAAGAAGGGTGACCGCTCCAACCCAGCCAACTACCGCCCCATAGCGATCACATCTGTCCTGTCAAAAGTGATGGAACGTGTGATCAACGACAAACTGCTCACATACCTCGAGAAGAACAAAATTATTAACGACCGTCAATACGGATTCCGGCGGAACCGCTCGTGCGATGATCTTCTCGCGTATGTGACGCATGTTTGGGGACGGTGCTTGGAACGTTTTGGTGAGACCCAAACGGTTGGACTGGACATTTCCAAGGCCTTTGATCGGGTTTGGCATCGAGCGCTTGTCAACAAACTGCGTTCGTACGGACTTCCCGCATCCTTGTGTGCGTGGATTGCCGACTTTTTGAGGGGGAGGTCGATTCAGGCGCCACAGTAGTTCCCTTAAAGGAAACTAGCTAGACAAAAAGATTTTAACGATGTTTTTATTTATGTTCAAATTTATACTCACAGCATTGAAAACAGTCCGTAGTATTGTGTTCTCAATGATAAAAAAATTAAAACAATACGCACGATACGTGGCAACGTTCTAAACACGACACTTTTGAGGTACCAATCGGCAGCTTGGCGGCCAGTCGCTTTTTGGTGTGCACGCTGTTCGGTAGTTTGTGGCGTTATTTGAAATTGGAGAGAAATTACGTAAGAATAAAAATTGAAGTATATGGTATGTTCTTTCAAATGTAGTTAAGTATTAAATAATTGGATTATTCAAAATTACTTTTATTATTAATTGAAAAATTATGAAACCAGTGTTAATATTTACAATTATTTTCCAAAGTTTGATTATACTTTCAATTAATCGTACACAATCGTGCCTCTGAACGAAATCATTTTCATATAAAACCATTTTTTATCTATATTTTTTTATATAATTTTTTTGCGCCTTCTTGCTCTTTTATCTTTTACAGAGCCTGTTCCAACGATCTATCGTTCAGATATTTAGGAGATGTTAGAAGAGCGAAGCACTTCAAAGATGAATTGTGTTGAAACAAGGGAGTGTATTTATGAAGATATAAAAAATTTACTAAAGAAAAAAAATTCACACGTTTCGAAGATAATATATTAAAGAGGAAAATCGGTTCATTTCTGTTAAAATTTCACAAAAAATGGATTGATGTCGGAAGAAGTACGCTAAAATTCAAATCAAAAAACAGAAAATGGCTTAATGCAGTTTTTGTTCTTCCTGTGTTATTGTGTGCGGAGGGGCCACGTGGTAGGCCAGAAAAAGAATTTGATTTATGTTCCTCGAAAAGTAAAACCAGAAAAATTAAATGTCTTCTGAATTCCTGAAGTCCACAAGAGCTCTCTCATGCTACCCAAACCAGCTTAAGGTCACATGGAAAGCGGGATGCTGCCAAAATTATTCATCAGGCGACGGACTTTTCACCTAAACGAGCTACAAAGATGAAACACATTATGAAGAATAACAATTTCAAACCAATCATTCACCCCAGGAAGCCCTAGCTTTCATTATTAACAATAAATTATTATTAACCACCAAGCGGCAATATTTTAACATACGACATGAGGCCAAAGAGAGGAGGGCAAACATTTACCCCTCCTACAGGTAATTACATAAAATAAACACATTGGCGTGACTTTTTTGAACCATTCTACCATATACATTTTATTAATATTTTTTTTTACTTTGAAAATTCTGTAACAATGGTTAAAATACATGTAAATTTTTTAAAGTATTTTTTTTATTATATTGTGACCCTTTTGCATCATATACCATGGAAAAATATTTTTGTCTAGCTAGATTGGGATTTGGGACCACTGTGAGGCGGTTGCTGACGGTTTCACCTCTTCCTCGCATTCGATAAATGCTGGCGTCCCACAGGGATCGGTTCTGTCTCCGACTTTCTGTTGCACATAAACGACCTCTTGTCATGTGCACCGATTCATTGTTACGCGGATGACAGTACAGTCCATGATAGCTTTTTGTTTGACAATCCTCCAAAGGGCACACAAACCCCAATAGCTCGGAGGGCTTTGAAGCAGAGAATGGACGGTTACCTCGAGAGTGTTTTCTCTTGGGGTAAGAATAACCTCGTCGAATTTAATGTTTCAAAGACCCAATCATGTTTGATAACGTCTAAAAGGGATCGAAATGATAATCTAGTCTCCTTCAACGGAAGCATTCTTCCGAACAGGACCTCCATTGATATGCTTGGTGTTACTCTAAGTGACCAGCTCAGGTATGGGGGCTCCATCGAAACCAGAGTTAAATTAGCCTCTCAGAAACTGGGCGTACTGTACAGGGCCCGCAGATACTTTAATAGTACACAACTGCTAACCCTGTACAAATCGCAAGTGCGCCCCACGGTTGAATTTGGCAGCCACCTCTGGTCTGGAGCTCCAAAATACCTTAAAAAAAAAAAACCTTGACTCTGTGCAGAAACGGGCGGTTCGTTTGATAGATTCTCCCATCTTAACAGACGGATTGCAATCTTTAGAGCACAGGCGTCAGGTGGGAATGCTGTCCTTGTTCTACCGGTATTACAATGGAGAATGCTCCGAGGAACTAGCGTCGTTGATCCCCTCGGCACCGGTTCATAGTCGGGAAACACGCCAAACACGCGCCTAACATTTGTACACGGTTGACATTAGTCACATGAGAACGGGTCGTTTTTACGACTCGTTCTTGAGTTCAACAGCTCGGATGTGGAATGATTTACCAGCCTCTGTGTTTCCTCCCTCCTACAACATGGGTCTCTTCAAGACCCATGTTCACTCCTTCCTTTCCTCAAAAAGACCCTCCACACAGCATCCTCAAAGATGACATAGGCCCTGAGGGAAATTATTTTCCTCAGGGCCTCCTGTGTGGAGTTAATGTAAAAAAAAAAAAATTGCACATCTGAATCTTTTCATAGCATACATTTTGTGACACCGTTAAATGTGTGAATACAAATATTTTCTCACTTAATCTTAGATTCATTTGGGAGGTGGCTGTGGGTACCGCCGCCCCGAGAACCATTTATTGGATAACCATCACCTCTGCCGTAGGTCACTCGTTTAGTGACTTAGTAGGGGTGCCCGGGTTCATGGGGTGAGGTTTGTTCGGGTCGATGTGTCTGCCCACCAGCTGAGTGGCAGGTCGCATCGGGAGAGACTGGTTGAGGGAGACCTTGTGACCTCTTAAGCAGAACTTTTTTGCAACATCGCCTTGCACCGCAGTGGGAGGGATGGATTCATACGTCCGTCACTTCTGAACCCACTGACCCTCAGATTCCTACCTTATCCTTCCCAGAACTTCCTCTCCTTTACTTTAAAAGACCCTCCACACAGCATCCCCAAATATGACGTAGGCCTTGAGGGAAAAATATTTCCTCAGGGCCTCCTGTGTGGAGCTATGGTAAAAAAGTGAATTTATTGATTTATTTTATCAGGTATTTTAACGACACTTTTTAGGCTTTGTTGTGCCTGTAAGATGATATTTAAAAAATCGCCTTTAAAATTCTCCCTTTGTAATCGAGAATACTTGAATTTCAAGCACTACCCAGACAGTAGGCTTCGTTTGTAACTGAATCCTGAACACTAGCAAAAGTTAAACTACGATGAACAACCCCTGAACTGAGGAAGCTGACTGTAGGTCCCAACCATGAATACGCAATAAATTCAATAAGGACCGTGTGCGGTCGACATGTACAGTCTAACGGGAAATTTATGATACAATTAATATTTTACTAACGGCGAGGCGGGACGGTACCACGGGTACCAAGAGTTACCTTTGCCTGCGGTAATTAACAAAGGTGAACCTTGTTCATGCGTCTTAATTATCGGGCGGTATGCTACTGCTCTAGGAGGAATTTCTTAACGATAAGCTAACTAACTAGTAGAGATTAAACCGTAATATCATTTAGTTAACTGACGTTATGTGAAAACGATTATTATAAAGCGAAAACTGAACTTCAACGATGTCATGTGAAAACGATTATTATCATGCTAAAAACTGAACTTCAACGATGTCGTGTGAACACGATTATTATCAATCGAAACACTTAACTTCAACGATGTCATGTGAAAACGATTATTATAAAGCGAAAAACTGAACTTCAACGATGTCATGTGAACGCGATTATTATCGAGCGAAAAACTGAACTACAACGACGTCATGTGAACACGATTATCTAGCGAAAAACTGAACTTCATGTGAACACGATCATTATCAAGCGAAAAACTGAACTTCAACAATGTCATGTGAACACGATTATCTAGCGAAAACCTGAACTTCAACAATGCCATGTGAACACGAATTATCAAACAAAACTCTGAACTTCATCGATGCCGTGTGAATACGATTATTATCAAGCGAAAAACTGAACTTCAACGATGTCATGTGAATACGATTATTATCAAATGAAAAATGTGTTATGAAGTCGCTAAAACCCTCAAAATATGAGCTCTGGCGTCATGAAATTGGCACCGATTTATAGGTCATCGCAATAGTTATAAATTTACAATGGAATTTACGTCGTGATCTATGGTGCTTTAAAAAGTTCACTTAACTTTAAAAAATATATATTTCGCTGAAACTGCGGTTATATGTCAATTTTCCACAGCTACCACTAAACTACAAAGATCGTGTTACACTGAATTTAATTGTAAAACACAGAACTATTGATTAAAGATCAAAATTATGTATAATAGTTGTTATGTGGTGTCGTGATTTGGAGCTGATGGCAGAAAAACATTGGTAATTTTGTTCAACATTTATTTTAACCAATTTTCTAGTCTTTCCATTTATGTATTAGTTTGTTGAATGTTTTCCTATTCAAGCTATTAGTTGTTCGGTTGGTAATATCGTTACGTGTTATTTTAAGTACCTACTTATTATTTCAATAATGGAGTCCCACAGCGATAAGACCTACTTTACTTTGGCATTATATTTAAACCATAAACACGATAAGGAATTGGAAGGCAGGGATGCGAAATCGTGAGTTTCCTTCCTCTTTCAGGAACTGGGAGTAGCTTGACCTAGTTCGAGACCTCTGCTTACGAAAACTAGAACGGTTATTTAAATCATGTGAACTACATACGAGAACAAGTTTAGTGATTTATAAAAAAAATAATAATTGAAATTTAATGAATTATAAGACTTATTAAATAATTTGATTATAATAAGTCCTTCTATGAATGCAAAAAATGAGTTCATACCTGCTATCTCGGATATCACTAAATCTTACAGAACTGGGCGATTGCTATGTTAAAAATTAACTCAAATCCGTCATTTTGATGTCATCAACGCAGTTGAGCATTATTTTCACACTCAGCGGGTTATATATAGCTGATTTGCGTTCATTGTTAACTGTCAAAATCCGTTCCGCATTTGCAGCATTTTTTTGTTTGTTTTACAAATGCATCATACCCTAACAAAATTCACTTAGAATTTTTAATGGCTAATGCTATTGGATCTAGATTTGAGTAACCTTTCGGTGATCTTTTACTTATTTTTAAGAAGCTTTCCTCAGTATTGATGAAAGCTGCTAGTATTGTCTTAAAAATACAAAGGTTACTTGATTTTTTTTTTAAACAAAGCCAAACATTCCCGGGTTACGAATAACCCGACAATAATTTGAAAATCTCCGGGCGAAATCTTTCGCCTATAAGCGAAAAATGTTGCTTGTGTCGTGAATGAAGATTTAGCCAGCCGAGGAATTGAACTCACGACACCTTGGTGGGACCCAGACGCCATGCCAACTCAGCCACTGACCGGCTAATTGAAGGGTTAACAGCGCCCTTAATGTGATTTTTCACAAAAACGGCGCTATACGTCAAGTATAATTCATCTTTATTACTATAATTACTATACTATAAGTAATTACAGTAATATAGATAATTAATTAATTCATTCAATTCTTTTGAAGAAACTCATCCTACTTGGTATACATGGCGACCTATTTAGATGGATTAAGTCCTACATTAGTAATCGCAATCAGGTAATATTAATAAACGGTGTTTACTCAAAGTCTATAGAGGTAATATCTGGTGTCCCGCAAGGTTCCCACCTAGGTCCGCTATTCTTCAACATTTATATAAACGACATTGGATCATGCTTTCAAAATTCCGATTATGTGCTTTACGCTGATGACATGAAAATATTCAAAGTTGTGCATTCTCTCTCTGACTGTGAAGCGTTACAAAGTGACCTAGATAGGCTTTGCAAGTATTGTAAAGTTAACTGTTTAGATATCAATGTTTCCAAATGTCATACTATGACATTCACCAGAAATAAACACGTAATTAAGTACTCTTATGCACTCAACAATGAACCTGTCATCTCTAAAACGGAATGTAAAGATCTTGGTGTTTACCTTGATAGCAAACTTATTTTTAATAATCACATCGACTCAATCGTTCACAGGTCATATAAAATGCTTGGTTTTGTTCTTCGTATAAGTAAAGTGTTCAGTAACCCGCGCACAGTAGTTATGTTATATTTTGCATTAGTCAAAGTATACTGGAATCTGGAATATGCCTCGCCAATTTGGAACCCGCAGTACAAATTATACATAGATAGCATAGAACATATTCAAAACAAATTTATAAAATATCTTACCTTCAAATTCAACAATAACTATGAATGCACATTTCAAACTTTGCAACAAAGACCAGTAATTTCTGATTTGACATTTATACACAAAATTTTAAATAATAACATCGATTGTACCGAACTACTTTCCCTAATTAATTTTAACATACCATTAAGACGTACACGCCATACAGAACTATTCCACACGCTTAATTACAAGACAAATGCAGCAACTAATTCGCCAATCAATCGTGCTCTTCATATATTCAATAATATTAATCTAAATTATAATATAGACATTTTCTCCGATTCACTGCCCAAATTTAAAAAGAGCATCATGTCAATCATATAAATTGTTTAATGCGCATACTTAAGGGGTCTCCACACGGTGCTGCCGCAGTATCAACTGCCGAAGAACTGACTAAAAATCGTATAGTCTGTAGTCAAAAGCGCCAGCCGTATTCTTATTGTAATAACAATACGGCTGGCGCTTTTGACTACAGTCAACTAAAGTTCTGCGGCAGTTGGTGCTGCGGCAGCACCGTGTGGAGACCGTCTTACATACATACATACACACATATTCACACACACACACACACTCCTCTCTCCCTCAATAATTTACTAATTTAATATAGGTAAAATTTATAATTTGTCACATAAAAACATATATTATATAACAGCGACATGTCATTGGTACCAATTATTGTATTAATTCTACAACTTGTTACTTCTTTCTAACATGTAATTATGTACTGTTTGTTTCTGCAAAATAAATAAATAAGTCATTTAAATATTATTATTATTAAGTTTTTTTATGTCGTTCTAACCTTTGGAGAATTCGTGTAAAATTTTGACAGTCAACCCAAAAATTAAAATGATCAACTACGTTTATTATTTTTAGTTTGTTTGGACAGGTTCTGAGGTTCCCAGCATTATCGGGTTTCTAGCTGCCTCTGAAATGGAAAATAGATACATGTTTTATAGGTTAAATACATTAAAACCATTTCCCAAGCTAAAAGTGGGTCAACCCAGAAATTGGTACACCCTGTTCGTGTTCCCAACTATCCTGCGCCATGTAAATAGTAAATACTAGTAGAATATAGGAGTAAGTGAATAGGAATGTATATTTTATGAGTTTACATCGTTACTACACTGCGGCTTTCAACTCTTCGTTTTTCGTTATTCTCCTCGAAAATTCGAAGGCAGCGCTCCTCAAACTGTAGGGGCTGCGGCAACGCCACAGTAAATTACTACTCATGTTTAAGGCGGTACACAACCCTAATAATTTTTGTTTGCTCAAAACTCACATTTTAATCATTTCCGGCGAATTCATAATTATAATAACTTTTTTATTCCAACAGAACACTGGGGATGTAAGTTATTTATATTTAAGATTAATAAAAACAATACCTTACCATTAATATATTTTACGTACAACGATTTAAAAACTTTATAATCCGTTTTTCAACTATAAAGTTAGCGGTGAGCAGAAGATTTTATTTTTCTAGGCGATGAATTAATAACTTCGGGAGTGAGACATGGAGACACATTTTAAATATTTGTAACACGTTCTTCAGAATTAATTAAAATGAACGCGGCGGAAAGGTCGAATATCCAGGCCTGCTATGGTGAATTCGACCGTACTTTCGTCCAATACTCCGTGCCGCGGGAATATATTTGTTTGCACGCTTTCTTCACTTACGTCGTTAAGATTCCCACATTATTTGTCTTCTTCTTATTTTCTTTGATAGGGCCAATTAGATAGAAGGTTTCTTTAATACACGGGTCGCGAGTCGCAATTTATATACACGGCTTCTTTACTTACGCCGTTAAAATTCTAAATATATTTTAGGGTATATTATCGTCTAAATTTTAAAGCGCCCTAGAGGTGATTTTTCTCTTGATTTCGCTCTACAAATTCTCAAATTATTATTATTATTATTAAGGTTGAGCATTCCTTTCTTCGTATTTATCATTGAATGGATAATACATTTTGTTTAGATTAATAAAACTGCGGTTCACAATAAGCACGGTGTCTAATTTATTATATGGAAATACTATAATTTGTGATATGTTTGGACTGCCCGTTTGGAGGCCCCATGTCCTAAAGACAAATCGTGTAGTCTTCAGTTGGTTGGTGCTCTTTGCCATTAGAACGGGCTGCTACCTATCTTTTTTAAACTCTTTAAGGACTAGTGATCTTCCTTACTGACAACTATCGATAACTCTGTCAGTGGATCTATTATATCTATGCTCTACTAGGCTGCTTCAAAATGCTTTCATTAGTCAAAAATGTACATATTATTTTATTTAATAAACATTTCACTCATTTCATGCAGAATTAAGAGCCACATATAAGTTAAACACACCCCTCTCCCGACCCACGCAGTTGTGTAAACAATAGGGAACGTGTTAAAACGTGTTGGTATGTAATTATATAGGTATAGTAATAGAGTCTTTGAATAATAACGTACTGTTTGTTCTTAGCCAATTTACAATCTTTATATAAAATGGCACCTACAAGCGTGTATGTTAAATACGAGTACAATAATTTCATCGATTTTGATCTTGTTTTAACCTAAATTTTGTAAAGTGTTGCTTAAAATAAATACTTAAATACCAACCTCTTATACTTTTGGTCAACCCCCCACTCGTAGCGACTCATAAAAGCCCATTAAATAATCTGAAAAGAAACTATGTAATTTGGAAACATATAAAAGGTAAGTAAAAAATCCTAGTTTCTCCAAGTGGAATTTAATGAAAGAAGTTTTACAGTATTTTGTTAGGTAGTAACAATCCTAAAAGCATCGTCACCGTCAGTAGCTAATCATATTCACTATTAGATACTTCATAAGCGAATAAGTAAGGTTTTTATTATATTTTGTATAGTGACCAGATCTGAATGGCCAGGTACTTCCCCACCTTCCTCATACCCATCTCCTTTGTTTTCCTGATATCTTTAGTCTCGCTATATACTCCAATTGGGGATGCCTTAGTCCCACTGACTCCAGACGAGAGCTGTGGGGACTCTTGATCAGTATTAAAATTCAAAATTATAATTAAAAACTGTGAAGTGACCTTTGGCATAATTAAATCTTTTCAGTTTTTGTCTGGAATTCTGATTCAACGAAACTATTTCAGTCATTATCGTAATCTACGAGACTTTGAATTTTCTAGATATAAGACGCGCTTTCAAGATGAAAAGTTTGAGAAGTCCTGTGTTTTAGCGTTTTTCAGGTTCGCTCGGCAATGGCAGGCTTTAGCACGGCTCACATCTTGTCAGTTGAGACTCAGGGGAGACCCTTAATGCCTCCGGAGTGGAAGTTTGAGGATATTTTCTACAGAATATCTACCTCCTAGACAGCTATAAACATGTCAGAATAATCGTGCAGGCACTGTAGGCTTTTCCGACACCTTACAAAGGCGCTTGAACTGTTAACAGCGAGCCCTGAATGGGTTCGCCGAGGTGGCGCGAATTAAATGCCGAGTAATTTATGACGTAAATTTTGTACTTTTCTCCCTTTGCGCGCGTCTCTGTGCTTCTTTTGTTTTGGAAGTTGCCAGATTACGACACTACGATATCAACATTAATTACGTCATTCAAAGCCATTACTATTTTAACAAAGAATGTCGCGTATAGAAACATTTTATTGAAGTGAAAAATTCTTTAGCACCGTTGTGATTTGATTTAATCATATTTATTCACAAGATTACAAGCATAACATCAATTGGTGACTATTTAGACATGTGTCAGTATATTGTTCTATGCCACCGTCGTATTTTGCTGTCTTTGCCTCTCAGAACAATGTGTAATTGAATATTACTTACGCGGGCGGTTGGACAATTGATTATTGCTGCCACAGCTGCTTTCCTGGGTCATTGCAGTAAGCATATTAGGTATCCTATTGCCTTATGAAAGCATCTCAGGTTCTGTAACTAATGTAATATTTTATGTATGTTTCAGAGCAACAGCGGGCCTGGAAAGGCGGTCAAGCCGGGCAAGGAAGGCGCGGAGGGCAAGGCGGACGGACTGTCCGAGAGCGGCTGGGACAGCGGCCGCGACCTCTTCATCGACGATGAGGGCATCGAGGGCAGCGGCGCGCGCGGGGAGGTAACCACGGACCTGGAGAGCTCCGGCTCCGGCTGGGGACCGGACGACGAAGACTCCGGCCTGCCCTCCTCAGGTGGGGGCCCGCTCCCTCTCCCGCAACCCCCCAACCGCCCTAACCTGCCCATTGATGACGATGACGAAGATCACACCATCTCCGCGCGTCCTGTTCCCCCCCGTCCGCAAGAAGTGCCCACTGTTACCGAGGCGCGGCCCGACCTCCCGCCCGGCAACAACGATGACATTATCGTCTTAGAGAAAGTGAAGACGTTCGAAGTAGA
Source organism: Limnephilus lunatus (assembly GCA_917563855.2). Taxonomy (NCBI): domain Eukaryota; kingdom Metazoa; phylum Arthropoda; class Insecta; order Trichoptera; family Limnephilidae; genus Limnephilus; species Limnephilus lunatus. The sequence goes on from OU830600.1 coordinate 78,566,348, forward strand.
TAGTGAGTAGTGATCGCATGCGCATCCATTTTATTATTTTTATTATATTTCATTGTGGCCCATTCACTAAATATTTTTATTCAAATTTAATTTTATTGTTATTTCATATCGATGGTTAGCAGCCTGATCTTAACTATGTATATTTTTTGTTGATATTTTAATTAAATCGTAATATATCTTGCTTAGATGTTGTGGCCGAATATTCATGTTCGGCATTGCAAAGAAGAGTCTGCTAAAAATATTGGTTAAGATATTGCGTCTGTTAACTGTCTTCGTTGATATCTAAAGCCTATTACATAACGCATCAATAAAAATACCTGCTTATGGGTTAACAACGAGTTCGTATTCTTGCTATGTGGTAGGGCCACAGTAAAATAATAGTGTTATTTTAATTTTTAAGGAAAGAGCTCATATTTTACATACCATAAAACTTTATTTATAAGATTCGTAAAATCTAGTCCGCACTTTAAGTGCGATATTTAAGCATCAGCCGTACCTGAGTATTCTGTTAAATTAAATGATTTGTAAAATCGAATGAATATAAGATTTTTTACTATGTATTTACAAAAGAATAATATAATGTAAATAATGTTTTATAGAGGTTGTCCGGTGGTAAAATGCATTAACTTCGAAAGGTGATTCCACATGACGGGAGGAGTAAAAAAGATTAACTTTTTCCAAATTTCACCTTTTTTCCCATACATAAAGACGTACCTACCTACTAAAAATCCTTAGTGTGAGGTACAAACTTTACCGATAAATTTGCTGTGAACCTATCGGGCGCGATTGTGGCAACATTGCATGGTTGTGATTGGCCCGTATCGTAACAGTGGAAAATAATAATGCTGGCTGAACACGCCGGACTATATCTTATTTATCTTTTTACCAAAAAAGTACCCCTAAAAGTTGGAATTTCGAAAAAAGAATCACCTCCCTAAGTTAATGCACTTTACCCCGGGACATCCAATATAATTAGGTACTGGTAATTTATAAATAATTATCAACTACCTATTATGTTAATTATGAAAATGATGAAGAGAATGAATCGTAAAATCAGCTCTTTTTGCTAAAAAAATTCGAAATATGACAAGAAAAAATTTACAAACTACTAATCATATTGCTTTCGCTTTATGGTTCCAACGAACTATGAAAGATTCAGAACCTTTATTTTATTTTAATCCAATTCACAACATGTCTAGAAAACATTCCTGCCATATTTTGAATATTTTCCAATTTCACACGAAGCCAAGCTTTTGAATGAATCAATATTTGTACTTGAACTGATTTAGATCATGTTTCCTCCCCTGTGTTTAATACCCATTGTTGTTTCCTTTATAATTTACCTTGTAAATGCCCTTCGGATGTCTGACGCTGTACTGTGAGTTTTTAAAAATTGATAGTTCATCCCTTATTTATTCCTATCGACTTTGTCTCTTTCATGTTTCTAGAATGATCATCACACAACTAGGAAGTACTGCTCGATTGTTTTAGTAATTTCCGTTTTTTAAGTTTCCGTGTTAATGTTTATTAAGTTTATTTTTCGAATGTGCCTGCAATTTCATCAAAACTTATTTATGTTAGTTTCATTCCAGTTTCATATTTAGTGCTCATTTATTCTAGCCCATAGCTATCGAATTCAATAGCTTGATATCGAACTCTGCTATTAGCTTTTGTGATCTGTAGCTTGGTTATATAATATTGTTACGGGAATCTACCTCTTTGGTTGGTGATGGCCACTGTTTTGTTTCAGATACTCTGAGAGCTCTTTTTCTATAACCCACTTTATTACCGTATTCGGTACCTTCTTTTCGATCCGAAATATTAGCTTTTATTAACTTTTCGATCTGTAGCTCTCCAATTTAATTTTTTATATTATTTTTTCCTGAATTGTATTTTCTTTAGTTGACGATAGACATTCTCAGCTTCTTTCTTTTAGCCGTTAAAGTTAACGAATTCAATAGCTTCCCATTCGAACCACGTTATTTATTAGCTGTTCGATCTGTAGCTTTCAAATCCAATTTATTTATATTGGAAATCAACCTGGTTGGTTGACCATGGCCATTAATTATAATCCAAAGCTACCCCGAACCATGCCTTTAAATATTCATTATATATTATTGTCCAATTCAACGTAGAATATTATTTCAGTATTTCTATCCCTATTTAATTCACGAAACCACATTATTAATTCATGATTTTTTTCTCTGTTATACAGACATTATTTATTTCTCAAATTCGTGGCATGTCGTGAGATTCTCTTCATAATAACATATCCTTTTTTTCTTTGCCTCAACAGTGTAAATTGCTTTTTAAAATTTTGTTTTCATCGTTATTTTAGAACCATTGTAGACCAACTTCATATCAGTGTATGTTTAGTGGATATAATGTATCGATGTAGTGTTGCATCCTCCTATCTATTTCGACGCTTCTCTCTAAGGCCGGAAAGATCCCTCATTAAACATCATTTTTAGGTTTTCTGTGTAGATTTCTATTAGACCCCAATTGAAGAAAGTTCAAATTGCAGTAAATTTATTTAGTTCATTTTTAACTTTTCTTCTTCTATAATAACATTTCATGAGAATTGATTGTATGCGGATTGCGTATAAAAGTTGATGGAGTTATTAAGCATAAGCATCAACAGTTTTCACAAATACAAATATAATATTGTGATTGTCCAACGAGACGATTTATGTAAAGGATTCTTACGGCCGTTTTCACCAAATTGAACACCAAATTTTCGTTATTAGCGTAGTTTAATATTTGCTCAATGTTCACTGAAATTTAAGCGATTTGTTTACATGGATCCAAATCCGCTAAGGAGTGCTACACTGTCAAGTATACTAGAAGGCGTTTTTATTTTATTTTTTGGGTCGACAGCATCGACAACTGAATCAAAATGATAACTTATAACGTCCGCCTGATATCTAATTGTAAATATTTTAAAACTGTACTTACCAAAAACTTTTTCGTTGTTCATTTGCATTTAGAGAACAATTTTAAAACAAGTTAAAAAATGTTGTTTAAATTGGAGTGAATATTATTTGCTAGAATAGAGTATTCCGATAAGTATTTTTTTTTCTTTCGAGCCTGCGTTCATTTTTAATTCGTGAAATCGGACGGTAATAATCTGTAATGAATGAACTTTTCACAGCCCTAGTTAGTTATTTAACTATGTACTATCAACTTAAGCGTATTATTAAACATTAAAAAAAACGTCGCCGTTAGTTGTATCGCGATTGTTTAAAAAATAACACATTCGCTGTCGTTTTCTCAAAATATCGTTATCGGATATTTCAAGCTCTTTAAAGGTACCTACCTATTTCCAAAAAGACTATTAATTCCCTTTCGTCAGTAAATAATTTTACAAAACTCATTTATTATCGGAATTGCATTGTGTGCGTTGTTCTTTTCAAACAGTTTTCCCGGTTGTGAATTATCAATTTGCATTAAATAAAATCAGCCATCTGCTGTACTTTGGGACCTGCAGGTGAAAGTATTCATTTATTTACACATGCAAATTTAGTTGTCGAAATAATTTCCTGCTGTTATTTCACTCCAATCATACTCCCACCATTAAAACTTGGTGGTAATGAAATCGGGAATTACAGACTGAAGTCAACCTGTATTATAAAATTTATAATTTTGAAATGGCTTCAGCTTTGTTTAGTGCAAAATTCCCCAAATTGCCAATTGTGCACTTAGAGTTCCCGTAAACAAATTTTAAAAACATACTTCTTAATTCCGACGACCTCAAACTCTTGATGATCGGAGTATATCTGCAAACCAAATTTCAATAAAGAAATATTCATAATATTATTTGACCCCTTGTTCCGTTCAATTCAAAAATCAACATGTTCATTTTTATGGTAATTATTTCGATGAATAATGATTATTCATTCTCGTTTATTATAATATTAATTCCATAGACATCCAAATATTTCACTTATTCAGCACAATGAGAAATTCAGAGAAATATCAAATACCTCAAAATCTAAATGTTTTGTATTGTAACACTGATATCATTTTGTAATCTGGTAACTCAAGCAATTTTGGAAACGATTTATCTATAATTTGTAAATAGTTTAAATTTTAAAGGAAAATAAGGTTTACAGAGAATATAATAAAATTTGTAATTTTATTAAATTCTCTGAAATAAACATACACATAATAAATTCTTTATTATAAATAAAAGCCGTTAAACTGCCAAAGCCATGTTTTTTTTTTCTAAAATGTTATTTTAAAATTCTGCTAATGTGAAAATGTTTTGATCATGCTGAAATAATCTGTACAAAACTTTGTAAAACTTAATTATTTTCGTAAATTGAGGTTAGTTATTGTTACGTTTTGATGGACTTTGCCATCTTTGAAAACTTGCTATTTAATTCAGAATGTAAGCTAACTGTGATAAACAGAATAAACAATAAACATAAAAAATGAGTTGTAAAAACGGTATCAGTTGCAACCACGTACACGATGGTACATGGTCCAAGGAAAATACTGTTTTCACAGCGCCTTTTTGATGTTGTGGTTCAATAAACTTTATCCGTCATCAGCTTCCGACGATGGTGGTAGAAACAGCCAATAACAATCATCCATAGTATGAGTAGATGAGTAAAGTGTGTGTTGCCACGTGCAGGTAAAAATAATCCTCCGCACGAGGTCCCACCGGCCCCGAAGCAGCCGGAGGGCGGGGAGGGCGACGGCGAAGGCGAGGAGGACTCCGAGGACAAGGGAGCAGCGCCGGGCGGGGCCGGCCAGCCCAACAAGGAGGATACCAACGACGTCTTCATCATGAACACCAAGAACGAGGACCGAGCGACCAGCTTCTTCGCCCAACCGGGCATTCTTGCCGGTAATTTTATCATCTATGTTCTATTTATGCTGTGAATATTTCAACGTAACATTTCTTCCGTCATCATCCTGCACACGACTTCCCTGGTCCTAAAAAAACAAAAAATAAACTTTCCCAATATCATGAAATTTAAAATATACACTTTCCCAATATCATCAAATTCAAAATAAACGCTTTCTCAATATTATCAAATTAAAATATACGCTTTCTCAATATCATCAAATTTAAAATATACACTTTCCCAATATGATCAAATTTAAAATATACGCTTTCCCAGTATCATCAAATTTAAAATATACATTTTCCCAATATTATCAAATTTAAAATGTACATTTTCCCAATATCATCAAATTTAAAATATACATTTTCCCAATATCATCAACTTTAAATTATACACATTTCCAATATCACCTAATATCATAAAAATATGAATCACACAACTGAAAATCATAATGAGACTTTTCACAATCCAAGTGAAAAGTCTCGTTAAGTACCTATACCACCTCGACGTGTAACGTTTGGAATTGGGCGAAATCACGCACCCTTTACACAGATGGCGATTTACTAACCAAAAAAAAAACATTGCCAAAAATAAATGATTTATTTTATTTTCTGAAGTTCAGACACAAAAATTAAAATGTTTTCCAATCATAATCTAAAGAACTTAATTTGCCATGTTATACAGTAAATCCATACCCTAAAAAGGGTACATAATTAGAATATATTTTGCACATCAAAACATTTTTATAGACCTCATACATTACTTTTTCAAGGCTTATAAAATGGAATTCCAAAAAAATGATTGATCAAAGTAAAGGCCAATAATTGTTCTATTTGCAGTATTTTAAAGCACTATAATATTTCTAAGCAATTAAATTTTCAAAACAAAACACGTAATTTTGCTTTACTTCGCCGCAATACATTTTTAATTAAGCACTTAAGCATTTTTTGGTCCTATTAAAAGCTAAAATTAGATAAAATTCAACATTTACGAAGTGAAAAAGCAAAAAACTCGAAGCTTCAATTTTTGAGCCATTGGACACCGGCTAAATGTGATTACGCAATATACATAACTCTGAAGTTATGAGTATTGCAAGAATGGGACACGCCAAGCTTATATTTTTAATTTTATTTTAAATTTTGTAGGTGATTATAAAACTTTCGTTCTTTTCCAGCATTATGTGCTCCCGGAATATATTTTTTACTAATTTACATCTACTGAGTGAATATATGTTTTTTTTTTTAATTAACACTTCAGCATTGTTTTAACTTTTTAAGCTCTTGTGATCTCCTGGTAGATAGTTAATTTTGTGGTTAGATACTTCTCAAGTATTATGTGCTCCCGGTATAGTTGTACTAGTTTATATCTTACCAAGTGAAATAATACATATTTTTTAAAATTTACACTTCAGCATTATTTTAAGTTTTTAAGCTCTTGTGTTCTTGGTAGATAGTTAATTTATCTCTCCATCATTGTGTGCTCCTGGTATATTTAAAACTAATTTAGTGTTGTGTTTTGCAGCGGTGATATGCGGGGCGGTGGTGGGTCTGCTGTGCGCCATCCTGGTGGTGATGTTCATCGTGTACCGCATGCGCAAGAAGGACGAAGGCTCGTACCCGCTGGACGAGCCCAAGCGCTCGCCTACGGCCAACAGCTACGCCAAGGGGGGCCATAACAACCGGGAGTTCTACGCCTGAGACGACTCGGCACTACCCTCGGGACACTTCTAATCTCACAATATTCGCTGAGGCCGTATTATAATATAAAGCAATGACCGAACTCTCGACATTTTCAATCGAGCGAATAATTGATTGCGAGAACCAAAGATACAGAAATGAGAAATGAATATTTATGTGTCCATGTGCCATCATGTTGGAGCCAACTCTGGACTTATCCGGGGCGGTGCTACGCTGTAATGAATATAAGACTTGATAAATAAAATATTGTAAAGTTTCAGTGAATTCTCAGTTGTTAGTAAAGTTGACATCTTCCAAGTGGTAAAATTACAAGTTTTATGGAGTAAGTAGCTGTTTTCATTTTCTTTTCTCATTTTCTACATTTCCGAAAGTATCTTTTTATGTTGACACGACCAATTAGTGAAACAAATTGATTTTGTAAGGGTAACGAGTCTCCCGAGACTTCACGTCATATCTATCCGCGTAGAGTTTACGAGCCCCACTTGTTTCATATCTCTTTTATTCGTTTATTTTTTCCTTTTCTTTTTTTCTTTATTTTTTACTCCAAAAATATAAATTTATTTATTTCAAAATAAGTAAGTATACCTACTTAACGTTAAGTTCTAATATTAAGGAATAAATAAAATGGGAAGGCGTCAGTGGAGTAATCGTAAGAATATTTCATACTACATTCTTGTATATTATATTAGACCATGAAAATATTTCCTTTAAAACTTTTACAATAATATTATAACATTTTGGAATGGAAATAACGAACATTCCAAGCTTATTTAATTCTCTGGTAAATATTATCAACCTTAATCTTACCACTACATACTCCTCCCTCTGATTTGACATCAGATCCTCTGGCATCCGCACATTCCCCCCTGCCCTAGATATGCTACCATAACAAGATAACCCCACTACATGCGACCATACCAACACATAGCAATCCCTCCGCGTCATTCTCCACTTGTTTGGAAACAACAAGTGTAAATGTTGGGAAAATGTGCCCGAGGGATTGCCTATTAAACTTAGCTAACTCTGTATAATTATTTCTCCTAGGTAACTCTTAAATTATGTATGATAAATTGATGTGTGCATGTTTCGTCCATTTCATTAAATTGTAAGATCCACCACAAATTTTCTGTTATTTTGCCATTTAACAAATGTGAACTATAATATAATAATATCATCAATAAAGGATTCTTTAGTTTTTGGGAATTTGAAAAAGCAGGTTGTTTTATATTTTCATTTCTGTTAAAACAAACAACACTAGTTTGCTGTCAAAATATCAAGTAAAATAAAGTGCATTTCACATTTACTATAAATATTTGGTAGAAGATGTCTGCGCATTATTTTGGCAGCAAGATATTGTGTAATTTAGATGTTTTTAAAGATAAAACAGTTAATGCTGTAGAATAGATGATTAGAGTTTACTGTAATTGCCGATTCTGTAAATAAATACTCCTTTACACCTAGATTGTTTTTCTTCTGTCCTATTTCCCTAGTGTCCTATTTTCCTGAAAATAATTATGTAAGAATTGAATTGTTGAGTTCCAATATCCTCCCTAATGAATTTTGGCCAAACATTAGGTGTGAATGTAGGTGCCATCTGATGTGGTTTCTCACAAGGAATGCGATACCGTTGTTATTATTTCAAAAAGTCTTCTAGTTTCTTTATAGATAGTGTTTAAATATATGGGCCTATAATAATTAAAACACGTTTTTTAATATATATTAAACATTTAAATACAAAATAACAATTGTATCCAGTTCGTACAAGATCATTCTCATTCTAAACATGTAAAAAAATAAAATAACTGGAATCATGAAAACTCATCAGATCAGACTACTATGCTTTTCTTGTTTGTTTTTCTTGATTTACTCGAAAGTACGAAAATCAATTAGGGAGCGTTTTGGAACTCAACTATTCAATTGTTTGATTGTTGATAAAAATCTTTGAATTACATAGTTCAGAGAGTTGAGTAAGAAATGCTTGAGTTTTCATAAAAAATTTTAATATTTTCTCATAACCGTAAAAAAATAATATATAAGTAATAATTTCATCTTTACAAACAATTTTCAATTATCTTACTAACAAATAATTTCATTAGCACACAACCCAATATACATACAGGTTATCGACACATAAACACACATTAACCTAAAAGAGTAGTTGTTCATATAGGTGCGCTTTCGCTGTCAAAATAGTAATAACAATAATAGCATTTATAATATCACTGAGTAAATATGTAAAACATAACATAATAATAATAATATATTTATAAAATATACGGTGATCCTTGATTGATCTTCTGATAATTGGTTCCCCAAAATGGATTATTTACTAGAATTTTTTGTGCATTGTTTAATTAGTTTTATCCTTGGTGCATTTGAATGAAAATATGTTATATACTTTTGTTGTTTGTCCTCTCTGCATACCCCATCAAAGGTCACTTAGTTCTATTTTGTGTAAAATAGGTATACCGTATTTTCCCTAAACCGACTGCATATTGTATTTAATAAGTATGCCGGGGGGTCAGCTATCAGTGGATCAACTGTCATGGAACCAAAATATACAGTGTTACCAAAAGGAAATACAATAAGTGGGACCGCAGTGACATTTATTTAAAGTTTTATAGATTTTCCGTAGAAAAAAGTTTCAGCTTAAATTATTTTTGTAATATATCATTGAAAAAGAAGATAACAATAATAATCTAATTGAAAATATGAAAGACAATAAGACAGAGAAAAACAGAAAAGGATAATGGTCGCAACAGGGACTTGTGAACCCAGAACCTCTTGTCCAACCATAATATGTATGTAGAAAAAAAATAATTAGTTGAAGATAACATTGTTAATTCAAAAATTTGAAATATGAGATTGACTAATATGACTGTTTGACAGAAGGTGGTAATGGCGGAATTGGTAAACGCGTACGTCCCGGTTAGACGAGAGGTTCTGGGTTCGAGTATCAGTTGCGACCATTATCGTATTCTGTTTTTCTGTGTCTTGTTCTCTTTCATATTTTTGTTTAGATTATTATTGTTAACTTCTCCTTCAATGACATACTACATTGATGGGAATAACCTTCAAAAGTTATAAAAAGAGAGTTTTTCTTATAAAAAATTTAATTATTTTTATTCAAAGTTTAACTTTTTGTATGGAAAAAATAGCACTTAACCTATAAATTTGTTCATAACTCCAAATTGTTTGATAACTCAATAGCTAAAACTAAGCAGGGGGAGGGTAAGAGAAGGGACTGTACTATTACTATTAGGGTACAGAAAGAAATTAAAAAGACATCAACAGCTGCGAATATCCAATATATACATAATATATAAGATAATAGAAATAATCCATTCTTAGGATTTCGTTATAAAAATGCTAATCTAATCAGCCACTTCTGTCTTGTCGTTACGCCTGCCTATGCAACGTTTTCTTTATGCTGTACAGCACCAAAATTTGTCTATACTTGCATGGGGGGTAGAGTATTTCTTGTTATCATTTAATAGAGATAGTTATATATTATATTAGTTTTAGGGGGTATTTCACCATCCTCCTCATAGCTTATCCATACACATAATGAATATTAATAAATAAATAATAAATACTCGCAGCTGGTAAAAAACTCGGCTAACTTATCTTAAGTAGCCATTATTCGTAGGCTCAAGTGCCGAATAGTAAACTCTGACTTTTTAAATAAATAAATCCTATATATTTAATCTAAAATGTGCGTTACCGTATGAATAATCTATGAGGAGAATGGTGAAATACCTCCTTAAAATACCAGATAAAATCAAGAAAATGTCATTGCATATCTAAATCGAAAGATATTTATCAGACTTTCTTCCGTCGGCAGTTGATCTTTGAGAAGTGGCCTTAGGCTTGAAAAAATGTCACAGCCAATCACTGTAACTTAAGGGGTCTCCACACGGTACTGCCGCAGTACGTACTGCCGCAGAACTGTAGTCAAAAGCGCCAGCCGTATTGTTATTATAATAACAATACGGCTGGCGCTTTTGACTACAGACCATACGATTTTTAGTCAGTTCTGCGGCAGAACGTACTGCGGCAGTATCGTGTGGAGACCCTTTTAAGTATATTTGTACAAAGGCATGATCAACCAAGCGATTCTGTATTTTTTGTGGGATCGTTATTAGATAGCGGACGTAATCTCCTGTCAGATTTGTGTGATTTTTATGGCCGTTATTTGCTTTTTCTATGCACAATGTACATTAAATTAATAAATAATCATGCATACTTGCAGGAATTCATGTTTAAATCGATTTAAACTAAAATATGTGACATTAAATATGTAAAAATCACACAAATCTGACAGGGGATAACGTCCGTTATCCAATAACGATCCCACAAAAGATACGGAATTGCTCGGCAGGTAAATATGGTTGTGTAGTACAATATAGCACAAAGACGGATTAGTTTTCTAGAGCTGTGATTGCATTAAAGGCTTCAGGTATTTGTGGAAGGAGTCGTTAACAGGTTCGGCATTCAGGGGACTCTTCAGCGCATCCTCCATCAGCCTCTCGTACACTTGCCCGTCGTAAGATCCCAGAGTGGATGACAGAACCTTTAACATAAATAAGAAAGTTTTCAGATTTGTATTTTAAAAGGAAAATAGACAATAGAGAATGAAAAATAAAGTGACTGAATAAAGGGAAACTCAAACAGACATGCAGATATATGAAAGTGGTCAAAGCCAATTTGGGAGGCGGGTATGGGTACCGCCGCCCTGGGAACCATTTATTGGATAACCAATACCTCTGCCATAGGTCATCCCAAGTGGTTCACTACGTTTGGTGACTTAGCAGGGGTGCCCGGGTTCAAGAGGTGCGGTTTGTCCAGGTCTTGGCGATGGATGTGTCTGCCCACCAGCTGCGTGGCAGCCGGAACGGGAGAGAATGGTTGAGGGAGTCCCTTTAACTTCTCCAGCTGTACTCTCTCAGAACCTCGCCTTGCACGGCAGTGGAAGGGATGGATTCATACATCGTTTGCTTCTTGACACACTGACCCCCAGATTCCTACCCACCCCTCATACCCTTTTCCTTCCCAGAACTTTCCCTCCTTCCTTTCCTAAAAATACCCTCCACACAGCATCTCTAAAAATGACATAGGCCCAGGGGGAATTGTTTTCCTCAGGGCCTCCTGTGTGGATCTAATGTTAAAAAATGAAAAAAAAGTGGGGTGCTCGACTACCATTCAGACATTTTGAACTCCATACTTATAGAGGATACCAACTTACTACTTAATGGAGAACAGATTATGCTTAGTGAAAATATCCAAAACTTATTATTAAAACATTGTCAAACAATGTCAACTTATTTTTTAAAACATTGTCAAATGAATGAAATGTAAGGTTTTTTTAAACTGAGGTGATAAGTGTAGGTAAGTACAAAATACATAATTTAAATTACCCGGTCACAAATGTCAAAGCCATCGACAACACCAACTGCATTGGGACGAATCTTGGCAAGAAGGTCTTCCAACCACTGCTGCAGGTTATCCAAGTCCTTCTCCGAGATGGAAGTATACTGAAAATTCAATAAGTTTAAGTAAGTGACAATTGAGCTAAATCAATATGTAAATACTCTGGGTTGATCTTATTGCACATATCCAGGATATCGCCTATTGTATGACACTATGATACAAGGAGCTTTCGTGTGGCCTGCGAGCCTTTTCATACTGCCCATTTGGTTAAATAAAATATGTATCAAAAGTAAAGAATACTCAACGGTTTCTGTTCAGTTTGGCAAAAGGGTTTAGCAGAAAACTTCAGCCTTCAAAGTTTTGAATCAGGCCCTCAAAATAATAAGATTTTTCTTACACAATCTAAAAAAGACTAAATTTCATGGTTTCGACCTTAAGTGTGGAAAAAATTTGCAAATGTGGGGGTCCAGCCCCTAGGGTTTAATGGAAGATGTTTACCCGCAACATATCTCCGGAGCACTTGAGAGCCCAGTACACAGCGTAGAGCTCTACAAAAGACAGCAGCACTTCCTTCAAAGACGAGGATGCCTTGGAGGCCATTATGTGCATCTGTTCACTGAACTTCTCGATCACTAAACTTCTGCAATGCGTCTGGAAAATAAAGATTATACAAAACATTAGTATTTAATTTGTTGACAGGTTGGATAGAGTTCGTTAGGTAAATTTTTGTTGAATGGTTTGTAATGTTTACCTCAGCAGCTGCAACGAGCTGGATGGATGTCTGATTCCAAGCATCTTCGTGGCTTATTCCACTCTCCACCCGTTTGGCAATGATTCTGGCACTTGATGCAATCTTTCTGTAAAGTAATAATTCTTAAATTCAATTCATGCTCGTGTATTAAACAGAATATTAAATTAACCACTCCAATACGTAAGCGGATATACACAATAATATAACGATAGCAGTCAAGTACAATAAGCGTGTTTTCACGTCAACGCGTGTGTTTCCACAGAAATCGTTATAACTTCATCATTGTTCTAGTTAAATCCCTAAAACAAAAAGTAGAAGGTCCATAATAAATCAAGCTGCACATCTCTATTCAAGTTGTTCATAGAAATACATAAAAAGACCTATTCTGTCAGATACATGGTAGACCGCAAAATCACCTACCAGCCGTTAGACATTGTTATTTTTTTATTAAATATTCTTGTATGAAATGATAAAAAGTGAGATGACTAAATTGTTTATTATACATTTATACGATAGAATAAGTATTTTCTTTTTACATAATCCGTGATTTTAGTACCATTTTCACATAAAAACATCATGTGAGTCATTTTTACATTTTTTTAATGTTTGCATTCTAAATTTTAATATTTACAAATGTTAATATTTATTTGTAATGTAACAATTTGAAAGCTTATTTGTAACCTTTCAAAAACAGTTTTTAGTATTCGGCTACGTTCAGAAATGTTTCATTTATAGAGCTTTAATTGTACAGCGGAAATAATACAAAGATTTTGTAAATCTGACATTTTGTTTAAGACGAAAACCTCGCATATTCGCGATAAATCGGAGCGGTTAAACTAGATAAGAAGTATGAGCAACTAACCCTGCCGCCATGACTTGGAAGCCTTCGATGATGCCTTGCAGCGTGGTGCTCCAGGGAGCGTACTTTTTCTTCAGGGCCTTGGTGAAGTAGCTGACAGTGGGGGTCATCACGGAGCCACTCTGGGCCTGGTGCCAGGCCTTTATTAGGTACCTGGCAAAATAAATAAGTCATATTAATTAGAATATTTAATAACATAGCATTGCTGGCATGTTTATCCTCAACTGAAACCCAATTAGTTCATTCAAACTAGATTGAATATGAAGGACTCAAGACTGACAGACGATGATGACACCTTGTGGATGTATTGTTTTTAGAGATTGGAAAGATAGTATTGGCAAAAGCATCAGGGAATAGACTTAATAACACTAGATAAGAGATATAATACCAACAAAGAATAGGATTTAATAACTCCAGAGAATATATTTAACATCAGGGAACAGATTTTATTTACATATTTATTTATAAAATACATGTAACATATATTAGACATTTACATAGATAAGATTTATTAAATCACCATACTATGCGGCTGCCTGTTTCATGGTGATTAATTAAGGATAGTTACTTTGAGTGTAGTCTAGTGAAAACACATGGTAAAATTGGTAAAGTTATAATAAAAAATAGAAAAAGAAGTGCGTAAAATAAACCTGTAAACATATGGTACTAGTATGTAATGATGTTGAAAATTTATATCTCTATCTGAGTATGTGAAACAAGTTGTAAACACTGTCATAGTCACTCATTAGAAGGTCAGTAATCGCCTTTCTGAAAGTGAGATATTTGGCTTTAGACTTTATTTCAATTGATAAGTTATTAAAAATTTTAGGTGCAAGAAAGTTAAACTGGGACTGTGCCATTGAAGTTTTTGTTGTTGGAATAATATAATTCGATTGGTTTGAATATCTTGTGTTGTATTTTGAATTTATAATATATTTTTTTGTAAATTGAATTTAAAAAAAGAGGTAATACTATTTACATATATGGATTTTATATTAAGTCTTTAAATAGGTCTTTCGTGGGGTGTTTATAATGTACTTTGTAAATAGTACGTATTATCAATTTTTGGGCTTTTATTATTGGATCTAATACAGTTTTAGAGCATCCTCCCCAGACAATTACACCGTACGATAAAATTGATTGACACAGGGAAAAGTATACTGTTCTCAGTGTATTTTTTTTAGTATATTGCGCAATGACTGAAGATATATGCCAGTTTCCGTATACGGCTTGTGATATTCTTCCCATCGAAGTTTATTATCAATTATTACGCCTAAGTATCTAATGGAATCTACTCTTTCCAATGGATTGCATAGACAGCTGGATTTATCACTACAAGAAGGTTGTTTTAGTACATGATTACTTGAGGGTTGACTTGGATTGTTTGTACTGAATGTTAGTGATATCACTACATTACCTCGCAGTCTGCAACAACAGCACGGTGTTTTCCCCCTCGTAAGTGCAGGCGGCGGTGACCAGCCCGTACATGGCGGGCAGGTTGCTGCTGGCCATGTAGCCGTGCCCCCCGCATGCCAGACGTAACGTCTCTACACCCTGTGCTATGTCCGCCGTGCTCACGGCCTTCAGGCAGCAAGCCAGTGCGTGCAACTGTTAAAATAATTACCTTAGCGTTAGGAAATTACAGACCAACATATAAGAAAGAAGAAAAGATCCAAAAAATGTAGAGCAATAACAGGTCACGAAAACTTGCATCATAAAATTTGATAAAAGTCATAAAGTAAAAATAAATAAAAGTCCAAGGAATATAAAAGACAAAATACCAGACTTCAGAATTTAATCTCCAGATGACTACAACTAGGTAACAACTCAATCGTTCAGTTTCATTTCTGAAAAATCGAAATTGGAGTCGAGTACGCAGTACCCACTATCTGGTACAATATACATAGATTACTCAAAAACAGCACAAAATTAATTATAATGAATTAAACAAAATGTTGATATTTTCTGGGTCACTGGTGGATGTTTCAAAATGTCATACTAATGTACCGGACCGTTATGCCTCCCGGTGTTATTTTATAGCATTTTAATATTTGATTTATGGTGAGCATTCGAATATTGCTTTCCTCATTATCTCAATACTTACAGTCCCTGGCCATATTATTAGACGCACTGCAAGATTTCATGTAAAATATTAATTACCGGGTGATATTGTACCGTTTTATTATTCTAGATTTATTGGATTTTTTTTTTTTATATTATCCAATCAATTACCGATTAATTTGACATAAATAATACAGCATTAATTTAGAAAAGCATAAGTTTATTAAGTTTTAAAGAAAAGTGAAAATTGTGAAAGATCGCCTTTTCTACCCATAACAAAAATAGTCCAATCACTTTTTTTAAAACACTGCATACAAAATAAACTAATAACTGAGTAGTACAAAACTGTTAAACAAACAACCACAGTCCATAGAGCCACAGAAACCTGACTCCATTCCGATCGCGACTGATACAGGTTTGCACTTGTTTACGTTCATGTATCACTTTGTCAACACAGTGTTGCCACATGTTAAAAATACAAATATGTAGTCAACAGCAATTCTTTTAAATAAAAATCAATAATATTGTAGTTTAAATATACCATTATTGCATAAAAACTCTTAAGAAACATAAAGTTACAAAAAAATACAGTGCGTCTAATAATTTGGCCAGGGACTGTATTATTTGGAGGTGTCTGACTAATCAACTAGATCCGTATTAAAAGAATCGTTCCCTTTACCACAGTAAAATTATCCAGTCCCCCCCCCCACCCTCTCCGAAATGAAATTTAATGTATTAGTATGCACAGCTCGTGAATGAGCTTATTTTCTATATTGACATAATGCCCACTCGAATTTCTGCAGCGCCCCCTAAATGCAAAAAATTTTAAAATGCCCCCCAAGGGGGCGCTGGCGTTCCCGTAAAGAATCACTGAACTAGATGATCGAACTCCGAAATCAGCATTTTAGAGTTATACACAAAACCGTAAGTTTTCTTGCCAATTATGCCGCAATACATATCATGTGTTTGTGGCATATATGGGTGAGGAAATTAATAAAGTTACGGTTTACCCTGCGATATAGAAATAAGTTATTCAGAATGACATTTTGCTTTATGTCCAACTTTCTGGGTTCAGATCTCGGCTGTAAAGTGAGACATTACATAGCAGTTAATGAGAAAAATATTATTTTTGGTAAATGAAGTGTTGATGGAACAAACCTCGGGCAGTCTGTCGAGATCTCCAGAATCCATCTCGGAGGATACATTGTTGTAATGCTCCCACAGCCAGGTGGCCGTCAGCTTGTAGGCGTAGCAGGCTGCGATGTTGGGGAACAGCTTGTACTGCTGGGTCACATAGTCCATTATCTGCGGCTCCGGCTCACTGGGGACATCAACAATAATTAAGAAATTTACAATAATTTTTTGCAATAACAAAACAATTGATGGATTTATCCAGCAAACATTCAAATTTTAATGCTTTGAGTTATGATGGGTAAGAATCGGTGTCGTGCGTTGCTTATGACCAAAGATAGGCTGTGGGTAGTTTTCATGTTCGAAAACGAATTGTGTGTTGAATATTTCTATTATGGTCAACTGAATAAAATGAGCTTAACAAGTTCCTTAACAAATTCATGGATAAATTATATATTGATCAGAAATTTGACAAGTTTTTAAAAATTTTCAATAATTTCTTCTAATGGTTGATTTGGAGAATGAGTTAATGATGAATACTTGAAACAAGTGGATGAGGTTGTGTATCTGGGAAGTACATATGTTTACGAAAGATGGGAAGGCTGATAGAGATATTGAAAGAAGGGCAAAACCAACTAACTCCAACGGACGACCGAGAAAAACATGGCACGATTCAAGTGAATCAGATACTTGAGCGGGGCCATGTCAAGAGTTAGAATAATAGAAGAATATGTATGAATGTGAATGACACAAAGAATGTGTGCCAAGACCGAATTGTTTGTATAAACCTGCCTCCCCTGTGGTGAAACGGCGCGGTCAGTGAGTTAGTTAGTTTGTGGTTTGTTTTTTTAGGGTAGCGTCTGTGGATTGCACGCCACAGTAAGAACACTCTAGAAGGGCCAATTTTATCCCAGGTTCAGAATTACTAGGAATATACCATGCTAGGAATTTTTTAAGGTTTATTGTTTCAGTAATGCTTTTCCGGCACTTTGTTCAAAAATACCTATATAAAATTATATCATCGTCTTGCGTAGGCAATATCTGTTAACCCATTGGCCACAAACCCCGGCAGCCTGCCGGGTGTGCAACTCAGGTACTTAACCACAAACCCCAGCGCGCTGACGGGCTAGAGCAAGTCCGCCAAAAAACAGACAAAACGAGCACAACAGTAACATTTTTTAATGAAATTTTGAATGCCGAAAGCTCTGTAGGTAATAATCATTTATTTCATTGAATATGTAATATGTTTCTTGTGTTTTTTCAATGATATTTGTGTTTTAAGTTTTATATGCATCCAGCTGCCATTTAATTTCTTCAAATTGCGAGCGGTTCTAGGCTTTTTGTAGTGACCCTGAACATCCCTGATTGCTTTGAGGACTATCATACTAAATTATTTTATTAGGTATTAGTATACAAATATATAAAAAAAATATATTATTAACGTTCGAGTTATGAATATTATGTTTTTTCGTAAATTTTCGAATAAAAATGTGGAAAAAAACTTACAAAAAAAAAAAGAATGTTATATTTGTATCCTTATTTACACATATTTTTTTAATTTAAATTTTTATGTTTTTCTTCACCTTAATCCAATATGTAAACAAATTTAAAGAAATTAATTCATTTGAATATATGGTTCAAAAGATACAATAAATTTAGTACACCAACGCAGGTTTCAATTTTTGGTACAAAATTAATTTTGTGGTGAAGGTCAATTTTTTAGCTCTTTAATTCTGTGGCTAATGGGTTAAGTGACACTGTGTCCAACATATTATTTTTTGCAGAATAAATTGTGCGTTTTTCAGTAATTTCTTTTATGTGGACTTTGAATAATAATTTTATTTTTCTCCTTATAATAAAAAAAGTTATATTTAAATTTAAACAAACACATGTGCATTTTTATGATCTTCCCGATGATTTCGAAATTGTTACTTAACCCCTCTGGCCTCTGCCACAACGATTGAATATTTCTTAAAGACACTATCAGCTATAATTTTTGAAATATTAAAATTTTTTAAGCAAATTTTTTTATAAAATTGGCTTGCCTTCTGCTTTTTTTGTCTAAACACTGAACTAAAATTAATGAGAGCAAAAAAAACACACACACACAATTTACTAGACAAATGTATTACTTATAAACAATATTGTCACTTCACTTTTTTGTCATTTCATATAAAAATAATTAATAAAGTACATTTTAATTCTTCTGTGTTCAACTTCTAGATTTGAATATAAAGCGTGGTGTTTTCATTTGTTTAAACCCCATTTAGATTCTATTTCTCACCATGACTGTAAGGGAGACGCAACGAATTTTCTATCCAAAAGCGAACAAATTGACACTACGCGTAATAGGCGTTTTGTTCGCAAAACCAAACAAATTTGCCTGGGGGTTAATAGATATTGTCGATGAAATGACGATATACATAATTCATAAAAATCATGATTCAATATTTTAGACTATTGAAATAAGAGCATGCGAATGTGATGGATATTCGCCTAAGTTATAGTGTGTCAAAGAAATATAATAATATTTTAGAATCAATTCAATTTGAGAGGCAGGTATGGGTACCGCTGCCACGGGAACCATTTATTGGATAACCAACACACCTGCCATAGGTCACTCGAAGCAGTTCGCTACGTTTGGTGTGAGCAGGGGTGCCCGGGATCATAAAGTAACATGGTTTGTCAAGGTCTTGGCGGCCAATGCATTTGCCCACTAACTGCGTGGCGGGCCGGATCGGGAGAGATTGGTTGAGGGAGACCTAACCAAGACCTCTCCAGCCAGACTCTCTCAACCCATTGCCTTGCTCTGCAGTAGGAGGGATGGATTCATAGGTTCATCACTCCTAGACACATTGACCCCCTGGTACCTACCCAACCCCCTATATCTATTTCCTTCTATGAACTTCCTCTCCCTCCTTTCCCAAAAAGACCACCCACACAGCATCCCCAAAGATAAAATAGGCCCTGAGGGAATTTTTTCCTCAGGGCCTCCCGTGAGGAGCTAATGTAAAAAAAAATCGTTATTTAGAAAACAACATTTACTCCGGTTTAGGTTGAGACTGCCTCCTGACAGCGGAGAACCTGGTGGCTATGGTGACGGCCTTAGACAAGTAGTTGGCCATATCCTGTACGATGACGACACGCACAAACATCATGGTGCCGTACGTCAGCTTCGAGCTCGGGGATTTCACAAATGTTCCATCCTGTAAACAAAAACATGCATATTAATATGGTTCCTTGACAAAACAAAACCAAAGTGAAGCAAAAGACATAACAAACCTAACCTATTCTTTTATCGTGTTCTGTTTTATCCGGTTATCTAATCCGAAAATATATGACGCAAATGTGAATGGTATAAGAAGTCGGGGACGCCTGAGAAAGACATGGCACGACCAAGTGAATCAGATACTTGAGTCGGGCCATGTCAAGAGTCAGAATAACAGAAGAGCATGTATGAGACGATGTATGAATGTGAACGAGGCAAGGAGTGTGTGCCAAGACCGAGTTGTTTGGCGGTCCGTCCTTCCTGCCTACTAAATCCATCAAATGGACGGACATCTATTTGATGTTTATGCCAGGCAGAAAGAGTGATTGTATATTTAATTAATATCAAACGATTGATAAAATTTATAAATTAGATTTATAGCTTAGCTTATTCTCATAAACATGAAGGAAGTTACGGGGCAATTTAAAAACTAGATTGTTAAAAGACAAAAATGCTTGTGGTCATTGGTTTTGAACTAACTAAGTAACCATCACGCTGTTTCGCCGCAGGGGTAGGCAGAGAGGACGGACTCCCTCAGGTCAATTGGTCAAAGACCTCCCAAAATTGTCTAATGTATTTAAAATCCATCGTGAGATAGCCGGCAGCGGCAAGTAGTGACATCCAATGTCATAACCCTACAGTGGTCGCGTTCTTAAAAGTAACGCCAGTGGTCGCGTGGATAACATAGGTAGACCATTTTTAAACAACAACAAAAAAAAGTGAAAACATTTAGAATTATTGAGTATTTATGTTTTTATCTTATAATCTAAGCATTGTTTATTAGAAATAAGCAACATAAATTAAACATAACTTCTATGTTTTTCACAATTAACCAAAACATTGATGACCTCTTTTTTTAAAATAAAAATTACGTCTTTCACTTTTATTGATATAACAAAAAAAAATAATAAAAATAACATATACTAATTTAATTGCTGATTCCTGAGCAGGATAAACATAAAATTATAGAATGATCAGGAAAAATAATTTTTTTGTATTTTGCTTTTTGCATACACTTTTTGTTTATGCAAAATGTGTTGTGTAATTGGTCGCGCGGATTACAGGTGTAGACCATAGACTTTTCGGAACTCCTGTAACACAACCAATGCGTGCCCGACACCAGTGCTGAGCTGAACGCGTCCGTGAGTTATCCAACTTAAAGTACACGGAAGATAAAATTATTCACGCCACCCGTTTTTGAGGAATCTTTAATTTTGCACGAGTTTCAGAGTAAAATTACATTATTTAATATAGTAAATTATTCCATGCGACAGCGTACAATATGCAAAATCAACCTACGTTTATCAAACCATCTCTTTCAAACAAATAATTTCATCATGCTCTCTCCCTCACGGCTATTATTCACAACACCCGTTTTGGAGGAATCTTTAATTTTGCATGAGCGAATTACATATGTAATCCACGTGACCACTCCAGGGTTAAATGCAAGCTTTTTTTTCCACGCACTATGGCTGGCTGGGTCAATTTACGAAATGTCCCAATATCATGTTTTTGTCTCTTCACGTGCCATACAATAAACGATACGGCACTATGTCACCTAATAAAAATGTTTTCGGTTTCTGAAGACAGTTTGGGTCATTGCCGTGAGGGAAAGAGCATGATGAAATTATGTGTTTGAAAGAGATGGTTTGATACACGTAGGTCGATTTTGCATATTGTACGCTGTCGCATGGAATAATTTACTATATTAAATAATGTAATTTTACTCTGAAACTCATGAGGTACCAATGTGAAATGAATATTTAATCTGATATTGTATCAAAATATCGTTTTTTTTAAATGACCTTCAACTTCTGGACCCCTTGAGCCGCCTCTGTAGTCATGTATCAATATAAAATATATATATATATATACCAACGGTGTCTATATTAACTATCGGATGTGGAACGATTTACCGGCCTCTGTATTTCCTCCCTCCTACAACATGGGTCTCTTCAAGACCCATGTTCACTCCTTCCTTTCCTCAAAAAGACCCACCACACAGCATCCTCAAAGATGACATAGGCCCTGAGGGAATTTATTTTCCTCAGGGCCTCCTGTGTGGAGTTAATGTAAAAAAAAAAATGTGTGATGAATCTACATTTTTTGGCATAACTTTTTTTGATTTGGGCTTTTACTTTATCGTATAGTAAATCGAGTACATAGTTGGAATTTTTTAGGTAAAAAATGAAAAAAATCAGTCAATATGGTGTTTATTGTCTTTTAAAATACTTTTAAATATGTCATAGACCCAGCTCCAAATGTTAAACCGTTTAGTTGCCGAAAAAAGAAAAAAAAAACATGAAAAATGTAATAAAAATTAAAAAGTTTTTTGGGTTCTCTATGTGGTATAGATTCATACTTTTTTAATTCGTACCTAATATGTGGACATTACATATATATGAGTCACAAAGGTCTTTATTTACATAAAGAATTTATAACCCTAGAATGGCATCATAAATAAAACCTGTTAATAATAAAAAACTACTTTATAATTAGTGTTTTTAAGGTCAAGTTCAAAACACTTCAGCCACTTATTGTGAATTAAGTATGTAAATAATATTGAACTTTAGCATTTTATTCATTGCCTGTAGCAATCTTTTTATAGCATTTGGAGTGTAGGTGTCAATTATGGAAAAAAAATACTCTGTCTTTGGTGGCAATCTTATGCAGAAATCTGTTTTCCGAAGTAGAAAAAATGGTGCATTTGAAGGTAATGAAATATGCACAGATTCTCCTTCTGGAATTTGATTATTTTTTTAAACTATGAAAAAAAGTACACTGTCTTTGGTGGTAATCTTATGCAGAAATCTGCTTTCCGAAGTAGCAAAAATGGTGAATTTCAAGGTAATAAAATATGCACAGAATCTTCTGCTGGAATTGATAAATTGTTCAAATTTTTTTAAACAACCCGTCCTAAATAATGGTAACACAAAGTAATATACCGCCACTGGACATCAAATTGTGAAGATTTTATTTTTTTATTTTATTTATCTATATACGTGATGTTTACAATATATTATTCGATGCCTGTCTCGCTAGGGTATACCTGTGTTGAGACAGGCCACTTATACCACTCGGACCCATAAGCTTGTTTTCCCGATAATATAACATTACCAGATGTGTGACTTATTAAGGAAAATAAACTCTGTATAAACGAGCATGTATTTATTGTTGGCTTGCTGTGAAAAGTCACCCAACAAATTTTTGTAGGGTTATTTTAGATCTTTCAACGCATCCTTTTTTTTGCATTAGCTCCACACAAGAGGCCCTGAGAAAATAATTCCCAACAGGGACTATGTCCTCTTTGGGGATGCTGTGTGGAGGAATTTTTTTAGGAAAGGAAGGTGAGGAAGTTCTGGGAAGGAAAAAGGTATGAGGGTGGGTGGGAATCTGAGGGTCAGTTTGTCCAGAAGTGACGGACTTGTGAATCTATCCCTCACACTGCGGTGCAAGGCGATGTTTCGAGAGAGTCCTGCTGGAGAGGTTAAAAAACCTCCCTCAACACGTCTCTATTGATCCGGCCCTTCCAAGTAGGTGGGCAGACACAATCATTTATTGGACTTCAATGTAAGATGAGTGTTTCAGGCTGATAATTATTGATTATAATATTTGTTATCTACCCTTTGTGCTATGCATAAAAATCTTGTTTAAACGTTAGTTTATCAATTAAAAATAATAATTTATTGGACGCCGCCGAGATCTAGACAAACCTCACCCTATGAACCCAGGCACTTCTGCCAAGTCACAAACCACTTGGGATGATGTAAAATATTTCTAAAAAGGTTTTTGAAACTCTGGCTAAGACGGGTAGCAACTACTAGTGGTAGTGTACATAAGCACTAAGCAGTGGTAAGGTGAAGTAATATACCGCCACCGGATATCAAAATGATAAGATTTAAGGAAAATAAACTCTGTTTGTGTAAACATGCATGTATTTTTTGATGGCAGGCTGTGAAAAGTCACCCAACAACTTTTTGTTTGCATTATTTTTTACCCACTTCAAGTTGATGCTTCAACACATTCTTTCTTGGTGAGGATCTTCGATTAGCAGTTTATTATTTAACACCTGCTTTACTCATAGTGGGAATGGAATTTGCACCTCTGCAATTCAATTCTGAATACTTATTGCTTACATACAATCACAACGGAATTGTATTTTTAACGTAATATTATTATTATGTGTAAGAATATAATAATTACCACAAGACAATGGGTAAGTTAAGGTACATATTAAGTCTATGTGCACTTGAACACGTATTATGTATAAATGAAATTGATAAACAATGAATTTGCAGAAATAATAAACCAAAGGTTAGATCACGATAAAATCTTTTAAGTAAAATCAAGATAAATTTAATTTCTCATTATCTGTGTAAATGAATCAATCAATCATAATTTAAGAAAAGAACGCCTATAAACTGTTTAACTATTAATGAAAAATTATAATATCTGTGTGGAGAGCATTTAAGACTTATACTGATTATTTTTATGTTTTTGATCTGTAAATTTTTTTCATAATAATCATATCCCATCACTTATTTAAAGCACATTTGAAGTGAAATAACACAAAACCGTGCTATCATTCAAGATTCACGTTCCGATATATTATGAGACCTTTCACCTACTATGTATAATAAAAAGTACATCTGAATGTGACTTTTTCAAATTCCTAGCTGCCTTTCTGCTTATGACGGATGTACACAAATGTTACTAATTTAATGTTCTTAATATGTTTTTTAATGTTAACCTCTCCGCGAGTGAGTTTTGGCGAATAAAACTGTACGTGAGGAGTGAGTATTTTTTTTAGTTAATTTTTTTTATAAATTACCATAGATTAACTAAAAATAATATTATATTTTGAATTATAACATCATCGACATCAATCTACGAAAATAAACAAACATGGAAAAAAAACATGTCCATATAAAAAACGGCTTCCTTCCTCTGACGACCGCTAAATCACGCAAAAAGAACTTTAAAATTCAAACTGAGAAGTTGGTATTGTAGGTATGTCTTCCAAAACTTCAACAAACTATGCGCAGACGTTAATAGAAGCCACTACAAGTCAAATAGTTTCATTAAATATGACGGTATTTGAATAATAGCCGCGGACAAAATGTTTCTCCCATACTCTTCTGGGCATTTTTTCACTTCGCCAAACTGTTTCGCCCATACTCGTGGAGAAGTTATTGTTTATTTTGGTTCGATAATTAAAGAGCGCAATCAAATATCAAAAATCAAAATGAGTAAAGAATTAAAAACTTTGATATATTAACCACCATCTAAGTAAAAGTCAATATAATAGACAAAACAATATTACATGTAATTAATCTGCTCATTTTGACTATCCTAAAACGAATAAAATTTCTAGTTGGACAGCCAAAGATCATTGTAATATGTAATGTTTTAAAAAAATAATAATAATTAAATTGGATAAGTGGCGCTGGCTTGTATTTAGTAAAGGGACTGAAATAAAATGGTTCCATGACAAAATGAACCAAAACAGATCATTGAAGAAAAGTGATGAAATTTGACAAAATTTAAAAAAAAATAATAACTTATCCTAAACTATAATTTTATCATGTTCTGTTTTATCCGGTTACCGATAAAAAAAATAACAAGTTTGTATTTAGCCTAACCTCGAGGACTTGAGCATTCTTCATCAGCATGCGATCCCTCGGGATTCGGACATTCTCAAAGCCGAGGAAGCCGTTGTTAGTCCCGTTCATCCCGAGCTTGGAGCCGATCTCACCGATCTTGATGCCAGGCAGCGGCACGTGCGTCTCCTCGTCTCGCAGCTGCACCACGAAGGGCTGGATGCCGTGGCACTCCCCGTTGGTGTACAGCTGGGCCACCACCACGGCATAGTTGGCCGTGTGACCCACTGGAAATAGAAAACAAATTGCTCATACTCATCAGCTAGTCTCTTAAGGTTGTTTCTATCAGTTCTATAAGAAAACAAAACGGAACATTGAAGAGGAGTGAGGAAAAAAAAAACTTAACTTAAGCTACGATTTTATTATCTACTGTTTTAACTAGAGATGCCACAAATATTCGACTACTATTCTGTATTCGGCCTATACAGCTACTTTTTTTACTATTCGGTATTCGGCCGAATACCGAACAGTAAGTAAATCATGAAAAAAAGTGCATAATAAATAACATACTGCTCACATATATCAGAATATTTATACTTAAAATCTATCAGTGGTAAGTTACGATGAATGAAAACAATTTTTTCAGCATTTGTTGATAGCAAACGATTTCTCCTTTACTCATAAATTATACCTGCTTCCAAAAATAGCCGCTCACTATGTATTGCTAACAGGAGACGATAAATAAATGTTAGCAAATTCTGCTAGGCTTGGATACTGTTTTGCGTTTGCTGATCATCACATCAAAAATCAATTTCATTTACGAAATTTAATTGATTTTTATTAATTCATGAAAATGATTTTTAATTCATGAGTTAAATTCATGAAACGATTTTTAATTCATGAGTTAAATTCATGAAAACGATTTTTAATTCATGAGTTAAATTCATGAAAACGATTTTTAATATTTTAAATTCATGATTTATGTACATGATTTTTATTTATGAAAACTGTTTGCTAAATATTCTAAGTGTCACCGAATATTCGGCTGCTGAATATTCGGCGCTTCGGCCGAGAGCCTAGCCGAATATTCGGTATTCGGTAAAATCACTATTCGTGGCATCTCTAGTTTTAACCAGTTAATTTAATTTATCCGGTTACTGTTTCCACCAAGGAAAAAAAAAACAGGAATAAAAGCAGAAAATACCGTGAACCGAAATATGCAAAAATAATGTTTGAATTTAACACTCACATCCTCCAGGCCACCATTTGTAAGAAGTAAGAGTTGGGCTGTTCAGAACAAACTCCTTTGTTTTCACATCATAAGATGCCGTAGTCTCCAAACCTCGGATAAATGTGCCATGGCCGAGCTCTGTCTGTGAAAACAAAATAATTTAACAATTATTTTATAATAAGAATGTAAATATACATACTAGTTTACACACGAAAGGTGACCAAAATTAAATAGTACTCATCCTAAATTATTTCCAGGCAGAGATAAAATAATTCTTAATAAAAATAACTCATTATCAAAAGATTTCAAAGATCAAATCTCATTGTCTTCTACAATGAAATTTCATGTTATTTGCAAATGTATCATATTAATTAGAAGACAAAACTTTTTGAATTTTTGGAAAATACTGAATAGTACTGAAGATATTGAGGGCTTAGAGACAAAATGATGCAAAAAGAAAATTTTTATTTTACAGGAAAAACAAATTTCGATAGAAATCTTGACATAGTGAAATGATAAAACTTGTAGTGAAATGATCAAACTACAATAAAACAACGTGTATGATTGTAATAAATATAACAGTTCTTAAAATCTCTCGAAATTTGCCTCTCCCGTAAAGTTAACATTTTCTTGTGACGTCATTCTGACTCTAAGCCCTTAATATAAGTCATCAAAATGTTGATATTTTAGGAGAATCTCATCGGCCAGCAGATAAGCGTGTGAAGTTTAGGTACATAATATGTCTGACGTGGCAGTATGATGTATGTACTGCAATTCAAATTGTTAATTGTATTGAATTGTGTCTTGTGATGTCACGGCTATTTTGAGCAGTCGTTTTACCCAAGCTCACTCTGAAAGCTCATAGCTTTATAATTTTTGGAGATATCGAAAAACTAATTTTGCCATCGCTAAAATCTTTTAATCTTTACACATTTTCATAAAAATAAAAACTGGGAAAAAGCCTCTTTTTGGTTATTTTCAAACGCATATATTTTCACGAATATTGTTTAAATATTTGATATTATTGTTTAAATGTTGGAAAATGAAAGGTTTATGGGTAAATTAAATAATCTTGAAATAATAAAAATAAGATGGAAAGGTCAAAAAACGATATGTGTATGAAATATTAAATGCTGATGCAGGTAATATTGTATGAAAAATAAATATTTTTTACTACAATTTTTATTGCTATCAATAAAACATACATAAAAATACAATGTGCTATTGTTTGGGCGTTGTGGCAAAATGTGATAAATTACTGAAGTTACTTAGATAAGGATAATAATAAGAGGCAAAGATCAGAAAGAGTTAATGACTGCTGATTGTTACCATGTTTACACATACAGGGTTTTTCATTAAGAGCTTCCTATCTTTAAATTTAAATAAAACAGAGTGTGTGTGAGATATCATCGAAATTTTTTGTTTTGTTTGAAAGGCCTATCGATGCATATAGGGAGTCTAGTCCAGCCAATTAAAAATAATGACTTTTTTCAATTGCCTCAAAATTTTCCTATACATGTGGAGAATACATTCCCAAAGTTATAGCATCAAATTCGACCTTGAAATATAGTTAGACGTGGTGTGTGTAGGCAGTAAAGCGACCAGGTTACAAGCGAAAACTTTAAATGCGTAACCACGATTTTCAATTTTTAAAAATTTAATTAAAATTAAATTTGATAATGTTATTATCAAGTTCTGCAAGTATTTTTGCATGTATTTTTGTTACAGCTGTTTCGGTTTTCAAGACCATTTTCAAACTGTGGTTGACCCACAATGAGACGACCTATTTATACGATTTTAAATGTAATGTTTTGAAAGTGTCTAAATTGATTTATTACCAGTTAAACTTATTAGCTGGACACTAATTGAGATTCGGAATCTGTTTCCCTTGCATTAAGTGTTAGGGTTTTCTGATTGGTTTATAATGACATTATTGCTATGACTCATTTAAGTGCGTTATATTTTTTAGGTTTGGTAAACATACTAAGTAGTGGGGAATAAATAATTTTCCTTACTTTATTAATTAGCGTTAAGTAGGGTCATTCGTTCGTTTATTGATTTCTAATTATTCAAGCAAATTTAATCTAAGACCCTTTCTTTCTATAAGGTGATTTCAACGTAGAATAGATCAAATTAAACAAAACAATAAAAAAAAATATATATTTTGTAGAATTTTTAAGTTTTGAAAGAAATATGCAAGGCGATCGGGGATAAAGTGCAATAACTTCATGAGTCATATTAAAAGCATAAATGATTAGGTAAATTAAATTTAATAATGTTATTATTAAGTTCTGCAAGTATTTTAGTTTTTTTATTATTGGGTCAGCTGTTTCGATAATAAAACTAAATTGTTTGCAGAAATAGATAATAACATTATTAAAATTGATAAGTGGCACCCGCAGATGAGAGACCTTACTTGCGGCTAACAGTTGGAAAACTATTCCAAAATTCATGCAATCAAATTCAAAAATGTCGCGCAACTAAAAAGTCTCTCATCTGCGGGTGCCCTTACTTTGATGGGTGCTTTTACTAATTTAATAAAATAAAAGGACTTCTACGAAATAAACTATCCCATTTAAAGTTATTTTGACTGAAACCGACCACTGCAACTGAATTAATTTTTGTGCAAACTTGTCCTGAATTTATAGATATCGTAAAATTGTCATAAATATTGTTTTTGTATTTATTTAACGTAAATTTATTTTATGATAAAAAAATTTCAAAATAAAAACTGTGAGATAACAACGCTTACTACTACAGGGTCTTTCAATTTGGACGCTTGAACTTTGAAAGGTTATAGCAGACATGTTGTTAAAGTGATGTCTGTCAAATTTATTGTCAATTGTTTAGTAATGAACGGCAAATTATCTTGGAAGGTTACAGCATTGAACAACGTGTACAAATCATTAAATTTTATTTTCAAAGTCACTGCTCCATTAAAAAAACGTTAAAATTTCGAAAAAAAAAATCATTTTTAGCGATGATGCCCATTTTTGGACGAATGGATATGTGAACAAGCAAAATTGTCCGATATGGGGAAATACCAATCCACAAGAGATACACCAGCACCAAATTCATCCTGAGAAAGTGACTGTTTGATGCGGATTTTGATCTGGCGGAATCATCGGTCCATACTTCTTTCAAAACCAAACTGGCATTACCATAACCGTTAATGGTGAGCGCTACAGATCGATGTTAAGCAACTTCTTGTGGCTTAAGCTGGATGATATGAATACCGACAACATGTGGTTCCATCAGGACGGTGCTACATGTCACACAGCACATGCCACAATGGACATTCTGCACTAGAGATGGGTAAGTTCTGCATTTTACCGGAAGCCTCCGAGACTTGCTTCCTTTTAAAAGTACATGAGTTCTAGGAGCAGGTCCCGGGTCCGAGTTCTTAGGTGCGGACACTGCGGACTAAGCACTGGGTTGCGGCGCACCGAACCGGGACGCACGGGTTCAAAGAACTCGGAGCCAGGACCTACTCGTAGAACCCGCACGACAACTCAGAACCCCGGAGCCGGACAAGACCCGCACGAAGGCTCGGACCCGTCACCCGTGCAATGTAGGTACATTCAATGGACCTACATTGGCTGGGCTTTTATTGAGAATTTAAATAAGTAAATTAGCTGTAAGTTGTAATGCTTTATTATAAACTATTATTTTATAATGCACTTCACCCGTTGAGTAACAATACCAAGATACGCTCTAATTAAAAACGACTCCGTGTCTCGTCGAATATACTAAACAATTCCGCGATGACGTGACACACGGGCGGGCAGGGAGCAGTATACTGTTACCTCAAGCGGTCAGGCACGTGTGTGTTGATTACCGGCCGGCAATTAAATGTGTATTGTGTCGGAGTTAGCAGTTCGCAAGCCAGAAACCACGGGGTGAGTCACGGGGTCAGGAATGTATCGTGGTTCGCGAGTCACAGGAATGGCAGGAGTGACGGGAGTTTGTCACGGTTCACATTGCTCGGACTAAGACGCATGGGTTTGAGCGTACTTGGCGAACTCGGGACTTGTATTCGAATGGCTAGGAAAGCCGGCGCCGCGGCTTCGCGCTGCAGCGTTGAGTTGCTCGGATCGCCGGATTTATTTAGATGCGAGTACTGGGCCGGGTTCTCTGGGAGTAGTCGATTTGAAAAAGGAGTGGGAGTAGGAACCGCTTCCCACAAAGGAGCGGATCACACAAGCCCATTCCAACTGAACCGACACATCGCTATTCTGCACAAGCAATTTGAGGGCATGGTTATCATGCGCAGCGGCGACATGAACTGGCCACTGAGATCGTACGATTTAACGCCTTTAGACTTCTTCCTTTGGGGATGTCTTAAATCGCAGGTCTATGCAAATAAACCGCAAACAATTGACGCCCTCAAAGTCAACTTAACAAACGCCGTCCAGCAAATTCAGCCAGATTTATGCGACGTCATTGAAAATTTGACCTCCCAAATACGTGCCATCAAGCAAAGCTGCGGCGGACATTTAAAGGACATTATATTTTCAAATAAAAATTGTTTTGTGGATGTCTCACACAACTTGTTTTATTTGCATTTTAAAATCGAGCGTCCTTATATTTGAAAGACCCTGTATTAACGTAAAAACAGAGGGAAAGCCTTGTAAGATAGCGGCCATGATTTGTGGCAGCTCAGAGGGAATGGGTTAAACGCAATGTAATAAAAGATGAATAACTTTGTTTATAATTCCAACTTTTTAAAGTAATTTCAGGTAAAGTATTAACTGTGCAATATTGTTGAGCTAAAACTATAAAACTCGCATTGTTAATTATTGTCTGTGTGCGGTTTCTATAGATACAAATCAGACATAGATACGCGACTCTCTTCATTCCCTTTACATTATTTATTTAAGTTCGATCTTACAATAAAGAATTTTAGTAGGTTTGACTTTTTGTATTAAAAACAAGATAATATCGAAAATACATACATAGTTATTAATCTTTTTCACTTGTATTTTCCGGAAGTGACTGCACTTTACCCCTGTACACTTTGTATAATATTGAACAGATGGGTATGAAACAGAAAATAAGTTTTTAAGCGGTCAGAGAGGCTCCATTCATAAAAACAAAAGTGGAATCTAAAGTTTTGTTAGCGCAAGCGATTCTGATTTTAATTATTATTTTTAATTGATAAACTAATATATTAAGACAAGATTTTTATGCATAGCACAAAGGGTAACAATTATTATGTATAAGCAATAATTATCAGCCTGAAACACTCATCTACATTGAAAAAATCTTCCGAGAAAAGATACTGGCCGCCAACGGGACTCGAACCCGTGTCCCTCTGATTGCCGGTCAGGAGCTCTACCACTGAGCTATGGCGGTTTATCAAATATCCGCCAAATGATTCAATATATACTAGTGCTTCATTCAACAATTACTGCTTATTACATTTTCCCACCTGAAAACAACCAACTTTATTTTTTGTGAGAGAGGCATTGTTACAACATTGACAGGGCTGAACAGATTTTTATGAATGGTTTTTAGCTACCTAAGAACCATCTCGATCACATCAGCTTTCAAACAAACAAAAAAACACATCATAATCGGTCTATTCGTTTAAGAGATACGATGCCACAGACAGACACACAGACGGTGGTCAAACTTATAACACCCGTCCGTTTTGCGTCGGGGGTTAAAATTTTGAATTCAAGCTTTAAAAAGTTTAAAAAATGACTTAATTTATCATCACCTTACTTTTTTATCATTTCATGTAAAAATAATTAAAAATACACAATGTTTCATAACTTTTTTCAAATTGCGGTCAGAAACTTTATTTTATAAAGGTGTACATTTTAATTATTTTGTGGTTAACTTTTAGAATTGAATATATGGCATGGTGTTTTCTCTTTCCAATACCGTTTAGATCATATTTCTCACTACGATAGTAAAGATAATACTATACGATAGTAAAAATATTACCTCTTATTTTAAATTAAAATTTACAAAAAAAAATATAATAAATTCAAAATACAACACAAGATATTCAAACCAATCGAATTATATTGTTCCAACAACAAAAACTTCAATGGCACAGTCCCAGTTTAACTTTCTTGCACCTAAAATTTTTAATAACTTATCAATTGAAATAAAGCCTAAAGCCAAATATCTCACTTTCAGAAAGGCGCTTACTGACCTTCTGATGAGTGATTATGACAGTGTTTACAACTTGTTTCACATACTCAGATAGAGATAAAAATTTTCAACATCATTACATACGAATACCATATGTTTACAGGTTTATTTTATTTATATGTTTATTTTACGCACTTATTTTTCTCTTTTCTTATTTTTTATTATAACTTTACCATGTGTTTACACTAGACTATACTCAAAGTAACTATACTTAATTAATCACCTTATCTATGTAAATGTCTAATACATGTAACATGTATTTTATGAATGAACAAAAGAAGACACAACAATTTCTATTAGACCTAAGTATATGAGTTGTTCCGAAAAGTTAACAGATTAGCCTGAAGGGTTAAAGCAGTGTTTCTTAACGGGGGCGCCAGCGCCCCCTTGTGGGCGTTTTGGTAATATAGAAAATAAACTCACTCCACAAAAATTTTACGTGAGGTTTGATACTCAATGTCAATGTAATAATAATGTGTTTTAGTCATACTTCTCATCATTTTGTATTTGTAGTAGGAAATAAGAAATATTTGAAATATGAGTGATTATGCACAGCACATTAAGTAAAACCTGTTTTTAAGTGACATTTTATGTATAACCAAGGTCATGTGGAGTATTATTTTACTAGCAGAGGCATTAATCTATTCAATTAATAGCAGTGTGCGGGAGTTTTAGACACCACACAATCATAATAAATGCATATGTAATGCAATATTAATTAAATCAACAACAGTGCATAATGTCGAGGCTAAAATCAATTCTGATGAGTCAATTAACCTGAGTCAATTACAGCTGACCTAAGAATTTGAATTAGTCCAGAAAAGAATAGTAAGTTTACATTATTCATGAAATAACCCCACGATAAGTTATCACTTTTGGTTAATTAATGTGAATTCTCAGTACATAAACCAATGCTAGGTAGATGAACGATTTGTTTATACAAATAGCGAAAAAGAGCTTATTTTACAAAATATTTGCTTAAAACAAAAAAATCTTTTGGATGTACCATTACATACCTTTCACATATTAAAAAATTATTTTCGAGAGACGCTTATATGTGTATTTTTCATACTGTTGGTAAAGAGCGGGACGTGCTTAAAAGCGGTTTTTTTTATTTACGTACTATTGGTAAACGGCGGGTAATGCAAAGATGTGTTGTTGTTCGGTGAAGTAAAAATTAGGCACGAACTCTTGTGAGATGTATACTAGGTACC
This sequence comes from Limnephilus lunatus, assembly GCA_917563855.2. Lineage (NCBI taxonomy): Eukaryota > Metazoa > Arthropoda > Insecta > Trichoptera > Limnephilidae > Limnephilus > Limnephilus lunatus. Next base: position 78,600,608 of record OU830600.1, read on the forward strand.
CGGCAGTTGTGCATGAGCATGTCTGAACTGCACTTGAAATAGCGGAAACATTTTGTTTATATCTTTACATTTCTTCAGTGATGTAGCGATATTCGTCAGTTCAAGCCGTTCCCCATTTCCGTTTCTGCCTCCTTTCCTTTTTTCTTACAAATTACTGGTTTCATACAAAAACACTGCGTGATATATTTCTACTTATTGATCGTTATTAGTTGTATTTGAAAAGTTATTTGATACATATTGTTTTCATAGTAAACGGAAAACCATCAACATCTGGAATCCGAATTTTTTTTTCAAAATCATATCCATTGGAAAAGATTGACTTGAAAAGAAAGACAAAAATAATAATAGTAAAAATTAGAGAAAATGATTAAAGTAGTTAAATAATAATAGTAAAAATTTAGAAATAAATAATAAGTAGTTAAATAATAAGTAATAATTTAAATAATAAGTAGTTAAATAATAATAGTAAAAATTTAGAGAAAATGATTAAAGTAGTTAAAATTTTTTCAGATGATATTAAAATGACTTTTGGTTTAGATAAATGTAGAACGATCCATATAGAGAAAGGTAAAATTGTAGATGGAGACGAGGGTATATTTAGAAATTTCAAAATTGAAAGTATGAAAGGGGGTGAGGTTTATAAATATTTAGGATATCCGCAATCAAATAGATTAGATCATACTAGTATTAAAAATGATATTAGGATTAAATTTAAAACTAGGATCAGAAAAATTTTGAAATGCAATCTATCTGCTAAAAATTTAGTAAAGGCGATAAATACTTGGGCAATACCTCTATTAACTTACTCATTTGGCATAATTAAATGGTCTAATACAGATTTAGATAGCTTAGAACGATTAATTAGAACTACATTAACTAAATTTCATTGCCATCATCCAAATTCAGCTATAGAACGTATTAATTTACCCAGAAATTTAGGAGGTAGAGGTATAGTCAAAATAACATCTTTAAAACATAATCAGGTAGAAATGCTAAGAAATTTTTTCCATAGGAAAGCTGATAGTTCAGAAATGCACAAAATAATATGCAAGGCAGATAGAAATATTTCACCATTAAATTTATACGACGAGAATGCCAACATTCTTATAAATACCAACCAGGAATTATTAGATTCCTGGTCAAATAAAATTCTTCACGCAAAACACTTCAATTATCTCAACCAAACATATGTTGACAAATTTTCGTCAAACAAATGGTTGAGTATTGGAGAGTTGAGCGCAGAAATAGAAGGCTTTATGCTTGCCATACAAGATAGAGTCATTAATACTAAAAATTATAGGAAGCATATCATCAAAGATGCAAATCAAATTGATGATTTATGTAGAAAATGTTTGGCTTTTCCGGAAACTATAGAACATATTATATCGGGATGTTCTGTATTAGCGCCGTCCGAGTATACATTTAGGCACAATCAAGTTTTAAAAATAATTCACCAAAGTTTGGTAATTAAACATAACTTGATTGACTGCCGTAATGTACCATATTATGAATATGAACCAAATTCATTTTTAGAAAATGAATTTTATAAAATTTATTATGATAAAACTATTCTGACAGACAGAACAATTAGTCATAATAGACCCGATATAGTTTTACATGACAAAATTAAGAAAATAACTTATATCATTGATGTCGCTATACCAAATTCTTGTAATATTCAGAAAACTGTTTCTGAAAAAATAAGAAAATATACAGATTTAGGAAATGAAATTAAAAGAATTTGGCATTCTCAGACTATAAAAATATTACCATTTGTTATTTCGGCTACTGGCATTATACCTAGCTCTCTCATTCAAAATTTAGGCGTATTAGATTTGTCAAAAAATTTGTACATAAAAATGCAAAAGTCGGTCATTTTAAATACATGTAGGATTACGAAAGATTTTTTAAATATTTATATTGAGGGATCAGTAGGATTTATCGGACCAGTTAGGATTTCATCAGAGCCGAACCCTCTGATATGAAAATATCTGGAGTCGGTGAAATATTTTCCCATTATGTTTCTGGTGGATTGACGTATTGTTCTTGTATTGTTTTATTCTTATATAGTGCAATTACATTGCGTTAATTTACTAGATATTCATTTGTGGAAAAGTGTGTGGAAGGGTTTAGTCTTTCATTTGGGAAAGATTCAACCCGGACATGAAATCTGGAGCACCGTAAATAATAAGAGTCTACAAAGGAGATGTCGTGTGTGCTCGGCCCACAAAGTACGTAGCGAAACATGATATATGTGTAAATTCTGTGATGTACCTAATGTGATCATAAAGGGGACTGTTTCCAACGATATTATACTTTGAAACAATATTAGTGTTAATCTTTTTATATTTTACAAAATATATATCATGTTGAACGTGCATAAAATGACTAATTATTAGACAATACTTTTCAAAAATTTAACCTTGAATATGTATCATAATTTTGTAAACAAAAATTTAAAAAAAAAAACAGAGTAATTCACAAACGGTAAAAGTGAAACCTTCAGAAAACTAAAGTAGTCAAAAGTGGGGAGGCTATGAAGCACCACACAAAGAGGAGACCGATGGGCTACAAAACACCGCATAAAGAGGAGACCGATTATACTATCTAGGCTAAATCCTATAGATGATTGTGTTTTTCTCTTTTTAGTTTCGCTATTTTTTGTTTCATCGAATTTCAAATGGTGCTAAAGAAGTTTTCAATTAAAAAATTGTAACATAATAAAAGATTTCGTTTAACGTAAGACACTGAAAATTTTATTTAAATATGATCCATACATCAAAATTTCTAGCCATTGTACTTGAAATGCAATTTCACGTGCAAATCTAAAAAAATCGCCCGCATTTTAGAGGAGTTGGAAAAATAAACCAGCCGCCTACATTGTGTTAATTGACCTGCATGGTTGTTAGCAAGTAGATAATCTACCTGTATACAATATGAATCATGCAATAATCTGTCATATTGCATACAATTCAACTACATTGCATTGCCTCCGTGGTTGAGTAACAATCCTTCACTACAAATCCGAACATTTTATTTTATTGATTAATTTGGGTTTTTCACAATTTATTCATTTGATAATGATTTTTTTTTTCATTGCAAATTGTCCTTGAGGTGATTTTTTCCAACACAATAATAATAAAATTAATATTACTATTATGTAAACTAATCTTTCTGTCATTTATCACTCACAGTTGATTGATTGAAGATTTGACTGATAGAACTTATAGCTTTTACAAATAATTTTAAAATCAAAACGGGTCTTATTAGCGTCAAATCGAGTGACAGTTGATGACGGCATGCTCTATTTCATGATAAAATTCCATAACATCATGGTCAACTGTTAGCAGTACCTTGTGCTGTTTGATAGTTACATATTACTGGATAATACAATATTAATTATTAGTTGCACAGTCGAGCACAGGCTCAAATCATTATATTGGCTAATTGCAAATTAAAATGGAAACTACAATCAGCTGGTGTTCAATGCTGCATTTTAACACATGGTCAAAGTTTTGGTAGAAGTGAAACTAATGAGAGCTAAGAAAACTGGCTAAGAGGAATTGATCAGATTTATATTATTAATGTCTGTTTGGTCAAAAACATTTGAGAGAAATTTTTCACACATAACTTGCTTAGTCAATAAACTAGGTATTCATATCTACCCTAATTTTATATACGTTTATTATAAAATATTGAAAAATCCTCATTTTATCCAGGCGATAACGCTAGCGTCAGGTGCTGCGATTAGTTTTCAACGGGTATTTTCTGGACGGCGATCGCGCATGCCACGGGTAAATAAGTTTAAACACAAACTATCCATAACTATGTGTATTATTAGACTTATAATATGCATTAATATTGTACCTACAAATTATATTTATTGTAAAATTTTATAGCTTATAATATTTTTATTGTGTTAACTATAAATATTTTTTGTTAATTTGTATCGCTTTTGCAAAGTCATGGTTAAATTACTGCTTTAACAAAATAACTAGTTAAATTACACATTTTTCCTTCAAACCTGTAAGCAGAAGAAATGAGACAACTTATTATTTACCTGTGCGTAAGTTCCGATGATGTTACACTTCCAGGCGCGGGAGATCCACTCCGCCTGCTGCGTCACAGTCCCCTGGCCCATGATGGCCGGGATGAACATGACGTAATGGAGGGTGATGGGGGATCCATCCTTCAATATTGCCGATCCCAATGTTCCACCGAGAAGTTCTCTGAAAATTAATTGTTTATTACTTACTAGCGATTACCCAGCATGCGATGCAATGCCATTCAAAGAAAGAAATTGTTTCTATCTGCACGTCCTTTCCCAAGCGTCCTCGTTCCCACCCCCATTCCCACACTCCCCTTCCACATCCCGTGTTCCCCTTTCCCACTTGCCTCCTTCCTCCCGCCCCTTTGCAAACCCTCCCTCTCTCCTTCATTTCCCTCCCCCTCTCGGATTCCTCTCCCCCTTCCGCCTGCCCATCCTGCTGCTAAACTATACGAAATACACACATTTTTCAATTAACTCCTATTGTAAAATTTCGCACTACCCATTGTAAATTTTTTATATATATTTCATAATGCCAGAGATCACCATTACATACAGAAACCTTTGTGGGCGTGTGCACAACAAATCAACAAAGTTTAATCGCAATCTGATGAACGGTATAGGAAATAATAAGGGAAAAACAAAGAAACATTCATTTTTATATATGTACATATAAATAATTACAAAATAAAACACAAATCTCTTTTTTTAATTTCCGAAAGGGACCTTTTCCAAAAATAACCAGTTTCCTATGAAAAGACAAAAAATATTGAACACAGTTTATGAACAGCTCAAATTTTTGAAGAATATATGTATTCATCACAAAAAAAGCTCAAATATGCACTAACGTCAAAAACGGCTGAAATGATGTATGAATGCAAATATGCACATGCATAATATAATCTGATGACTAGTCATTGTAATTATTTTTCTTAAGAAAAAATTATTAGAAAAATAATTTTACTCAAAAAATAAACATAATTTCATTTTTAAAAGATTTTAAGTACAAATAATAATTATTATAAAGAAAGATGAATGGATTAGTGTTGCTTTGAAAGTTTAAACATTATCTTCTACAGTTTGTTAGGAGATTATTGCACACACGCAAGAGAGAAAGCGCTCTTCAATGTACTAAGATAATGAACTGAGATTATGTACCGAGATTATGAAAGTGGACTAAACAGGATTGGAAATTACATTATTTTTAGTTATAAAACTGTTATTGTTGTATGCACCACTTGATATCTCTGAAATTACTGAAATATTTGTTTTGAAAAATATGGCAAAATTGAATATTTCAAAGCTCCGTAGCTCAGATGAGCCAAAAACAGTAAGTTGGGTTGACACTTAGAAAAAATTGTAAATTTCATGATGCCAGAGCACACAGTCTGAGAGTATTTGCTTCTACAACTCAAGGGTTTTCTGCTTTGAGATGGCTACCAAATATTTAGTTTTTTTACATAGATTATTAAATGCCTCGGTCTGCGAAAAGGTTCAGATGTGTGGAACAAAATATCAGGAATTTAAAAAAAATTAAGGATTGCTAAATGTACCAATATCTAAATAGAAGCAAAGTCAGCTGATAAAGTACCTGAACTGCTGCATCCCCCCTCCATCATGAGCCTCTTGGTACTCCTGGATCTTCTTGAAGACATGACAAGCTTTCTTCACAGCTCCTTCATATTTCTCTTTGTGGCTCAAGTATTCGGGTGGGATAGGGTCATTGAACACGGGGTCCGACAAGAAGAACTCCTCTGCAAAAAATAATTATATAATAACATGGTTATATTCAGTCTTTCAGTGTTTTATTCCCTCTCTTATCGGAGGTTGGCTACCATGAGGAAATTTGAAATTATGCAGGTACCTACGACAAATGATCATGGTTTGCCATAAATTACCTACAAACAGTGGTAGAAGTAAGTTAAGAAGAGCCATAAATTTATTAAAGTTTTTTTTTCAATAAATAATACATATTACGAAGAGTATAAAAAATATGAAAATGACAATATTCAAAATTAACCCCCCCATTTGCTACTCTGTATCTTATTGCTTTTAGATGATTAATTCATCAGATCATGGTTTTATAAAAATACTTATTTTGTGTGCAGGTAGTTCTTTGTATCAAAACAAACAGGAAATGTGTAATGTTCAAAATAAACAAATATACTAACCTGTTTTTTTCCTTTCGATTGTCTTTTTTTCATCGCCATCTAATAAGTGCGTTAGCTCTTTCGGATCAAAAGAACATTTATCTCGTTCTCTCTGTAAATCCGGATTACACACAATAGCTGGCATTATGATAAAATTACTACTTTCACTTCATATAATAAACAAAGTTTACTTCAATCACACAGCACAAACTAAACGATATTTCCACAAATTATAGTCAAACTAAAAAAGACGATTGATTTTAACTAGCGCGAACGTTTCACTTCTAGCTTCTGGCGCAACAGACGCATGTTTACCGATGCCAATCTACTTCATCAATAATTACGCTACGCGTTCCGTGGTCATTTCAGGTTTTCTTCTTGATTGTGCAAAACAAATGTCCAGTCCCCACCAAAAAACATACGTCACAAACGTCACAAATGTCATCGTCATGGACTGTCAAATTAGGGCTGCCAGTACGAAATAAAAAATTAAAACATTTTTGGTGTGAAAATTCTTACCTTGACGTAGAGCAGTCAAAATAGTGAACTTTAAAAATCAAAACCCTTTTAAATCATAATATATATACAGGTATATTATTAAATAAATTTTATATTACATATGTAATTTTAAACTAATTTTTATTTTTATTCATAATAAAAATGCATATAAAAAGTTGAATCAAGTTAAAATATTTTGATGTGTTTCCGGCCCGGCCATTTTTATTTCTTTTCAGACACGTTGGGAACTTCTGCAGCAGCATGAGGTAAATCGGAGTGAAAATAATTCGAATATACCGTAAAATAATGCACAAAATAAAGTTTAATCAGTGTTAACATCCATTTAAATAACGTGTGAATGTTTTTTGCATTTTGAATAAACGTAAATGTCGAGATTTCTTACTTTCATAGAGGTTATGTTTTATTTGAAGTTTCGTAAATGTTAACATGGCGGGGACCACATGTGCTTGTCAATTTATAATACATTTTGTCGTTAGCTCCTTATAATCACACTCATAGAAACAATCGTTAATTTAAATTGAAGTTTATGCTATTATTCATCAGTTCACTAATGGTTCGTTTCACATTTCAGTTCTCTCAAGGTACAGAAGCGGCTAGCCGCCTCTGTTATGCGATGTGGAAAGAAGAAAGTTTGGTTGGACCCTAATGAAATCAACGAAATTTCCAATACCAATTCCAGTGAGTTTTCCACATTTTCTTCAACTTTATTGTGATAGCCATAAGGCTGGTAAACAACATGGTGTGGTATATTGGAAAGTGACAGCAGTGAATTACAGTTATGGAATTTGACAAGTGTCACCAAATTTTATTTTTAAATAGTGTTTAGAAATCCAGCGAAATGTCATGCATTATAAATTCACAATTTTTTAGAATAGTCAATGCCACATCCATTGAATTCTGTGCTGCTCTTCGATGTCGCTTTGAGCATTTGTTTTAACAATTTGTACCACTTCGTTAGCAACTGATTTGGTTTATACAAATTTACTTGGAACATTTAGTAAGATATCTACTATCCATATTCTTATGCTGTCTAATGCATTTTCATAATTACCAGTGGAAGACATTTTCTAGGAATCATACTAATACATTTGTGTTAATCTTCTAGGACAGAACATTAGGAAACTGATCAAGGATGGTATCGTCATTAAGAAGCCCGTGGCCATCCACTCCCGAGCCCGCGTGCGCAAGAACAAGGAAGCCCGCAGTAAAGGACGTCATTGCGGCATGGGTAAAAGAAAGGGTACTGCCAACTCCCGTATGCCCGTCAAGGTAAACATCTTCTCAACATCACTTTTTCAACAAAGACGCATGTTTCAATATACCAAATAGAAGTACTCACTGTAAACTTGATTCTTGAAAATGGGATGGGAAACCATGACCCACCTGGTTAGGTTATAATGTTGAAAGCTTTAAATGGTATTGTTAAAAATGTAATCCATGTTGGTGCAATTTTTAAGACCTCTGTCTTATGACTGAGGTAAAACCGGTAAGCTTTCATGATGACTGGACAAGCTTATTTATATATTTTTTTTAAGAAAAAAACCCATTGATTCACCTTTGTTATTATTGTAAAATACAACTATTTACATTGGGGGTGATGTAAAATACTGCATTTAAAATTTCAAATATGTAAAATGAAAATTTGCCTTTGTATAGGATGACATCCATTTATAATAATTTATGTCCATATTCTACATTTTCTGTTTTGAATGCAGTGTTTTCCATCGCAACATCTGAATGCAAATAATAATTAGATAATTTGTATAGCACCGTTTTTGTGAAAAAAGGATGCTGTAAATAATAGTTGATTATTTATGTCTTACTCCGCTTCACGGTTAATACGGAATATTTTTTATTCAAACAGTTAGATTTAGCTTTATTATCACGAAAAGTGAGTATTTATGTCGCGGGAGACAAAAAAACATGCAAAAAAATATGCATTTAACATTTTCGTTTCGTTTAAATTAATTCACTTATGCGGTCGCCATTTTATTTTCACCGTTTTTATTTCATAGACAATCAATCATAATTACACAAACCCGCTAGACATCCCCTGCCTTGCCAACAAACCATTCAAAACCTGGGATGTTTTTTTAAATTATGATGACATGCAGCTTTCGTAGTTTAACCTTAGGAATATTCCGTATTATCCGTGCATCAAACTTCGACAACACGAACTTTCCGTATTATCCGTGAGGTGGACCAAATGCATATTTACCAATAGTTGTATTTTATAGTAATAAAGATGAATCAAAAGGTTTTTTTTTTTATATTCGTAGTAAGCTTATCCAGTCATCCTGAAAGTTTACTGAAAAATTTTAATACTGTTATTTTTTATTGATAAACAAGAATCCAGTCTGACACACATTTTTTTCCCCACAAGCTGCTTTTTTGCGCTGTGGTGATCATTGGCTACAATTTGAGACTCATTGACTAGAAAAAAACACTGGCAGCTTTATGACTTTCAATATGAACAGGCCATTAAATCATTTAATTACTTTTTTTTTTTTTTTTTAGGTAATCTACATGTACATAGAACTGAAGCTTTCATCCATCCTTTACCAGTATAATTCAGAGATTTTTTTAGCTGGCAAAAAAATATTAACTTCAAATCCACTCTAGAATACTTGTATAAGAAATTCAGCTTATTAACCTGTTATATTTCCCCACAGCTTCTCTGGGTGCAAAGGATGAAGGTTCTTCGTCGGTTACTGAAGAAGTACCGCGAAGGAAAGAAAATCGACCGTCACTTATACCACAGCCTGTACATGAAGGCGAAGGGTAACGTGTTCAAGAACAAGCGTGTCCTCATGGAATACATTCACAAGAAGAAGGCAGAGAAGGCCCGCACCAAGATGCTGAGGTTAGTTAACAAACAAACCACTCATATCTCCATTGTCTTTGAGATACCTTGTAATATTAAACCATTTGTAGGTGGAGATATTTACAAGCAACTCGAGTTGTGTGCGTAGCATACGCGCCGTATAATTTTGCTAATGTTTGTACACAATGCATCGAATACGGGTTTGAAATCAGTTGGTAGCGCGCTACGCGAGTTGCATTTGCATCTACTTTTTGATAGAAATGACATCCGAACATGATTTGAATGTTAAATTTGTTCTGGAAATGGAAAATTTTTATTTATGTTACTATAATAATTTACCAGAATACTTAAGAAAGGGTTTAGCTGTGAAAGTGTTCCATTGAAATTGGACAAAAAATCAATTTGGACACCATTTTCATGAATTTATTTAATTATTCGCTGGTACCTCGCACGAGTTGCAATGCCATTCAAAGAAATCTGCATGTCCTTTACCGGGTGTCTCCGTTCCCTTACCCGCCTTCCCTCGTCTCTTCCCTCTTCCTCATCTCTTCCCTCTTCCTCATCTCTTCCCTCTTCCTCATCTCTTCCCTCTTCCTCATCTCTTCCCTCTCCACGAACCCCACCTTCCCCCTGCCTTTCCTCCCTATCTATATATAATATGTGAAATACACAAATTTCATAATGCCAGAGTTAACCATTATATACCGCCTATGTTACTCGCTGATAATGTAGCTTTCTATTGGTGAAAGAATTTTTAAATTCGGTTTGGTGGTTTAGGCGTGAAAGCGTAACAAACAAACACACTTTCGCATTTATAATATTAGTATGGATATAAGTGAACCCACAATCTTCTTTGAGGTTTTTTTTTTATGCTTATAATAAATATTGTCTTTATCACTAAAATTACATGACATAAAAATTCTACAGTTTTATGTCAAAAAATGTTGTGTATTTTGGGTAGTACCTTGTATGGAAACTAGCTTTAAAAAGTCGCATATCGGTAGGCCACTTGTGGTTAGGAGGCATCCATTAATTATGTGAGCAGTTTTTCTTCCTATCTAGACCGCCCCTCCCCCTCAGTGCGATAAATTTGGGCCAATTTGTATATTTTTTTCAAGTAACATGAGATTTTGCTGCCCCCCCCCCCATTTGTGCGTCCATAAAAGTCGCACAATTTGACAGATTGTTTCACAGAATTTGAATAATTCATCAAGCTCAAGTTCTGTTATTATTTCATCATGGGCCAGCTATTTCTCAGTACTTGGATAACAACAGAACTTGATTAGGTCTTTCACAGAACTTGCATATAAACTTTGATATTGATGAATTAGTCAGATTCTGTCAAACAACCCATTCTTAGTATCAAATAAATGTTGCCTAGTAAAATAGAAATTTGAGGATCTGTGTATCTAGCATGGTCAATTGATCCAGGTTTTATCAAAAATGTCGGTAACTTGTCATCGCTCCCGAGCACGACTGCAGGCCGCTAACGAACGAACAACAGTTCACAACGACTAAGGGTTCCTAATTTATTTGACGTGAACTGTTATTTGTTCGGTAGTGGCCTGCAGTCACGCTCGGGAGCGATGACAAGTTACTGACATTTTCGATAAAATGTTTATCGATGGACTATGCTACTAGATACCCTGCATAGATCTTCTTTCAAATATATATATTCTCATAAAGAGACCATCCACCGGCGCACCGTTTTGTTTAATTTTCCTCAATCTTTTGATAGTAGTCTTTGACATCATGCGAAAATTATTTGTGAGGTTAGGCTCTTTCTGGATAGCTCAATGATTTAACATTCTATGTTCCCTTTTTATCAGTAGCTCCGGCGTATTAGAGAATACAACCGTTATTAATGGTATACATTTGTTTACAGCGATCAGGCCGAGGCCCGCAGAAACCGCGTGCGCGAAGCTCGCAAGCGCCGCGATGAGAGGATCGCCACCAAGAAGGATGAGCTGCTGCAGTCCTATGCCCGAGAAGATGAAGCTTCTGTCACCACAGCCAAGAAGTAAAGAGTATAAACAACACTTTATATATAATTTAAGAAAAACAACATACACATTTTATTCATGTGAATTATATTTTGTGTGAATAAATATGCTTAAAAAAAATTTAATTTCTCTTTTCTTTTTTAAAACTTCAAGTAAATTGTCTTGCTGTCTATTAGGAGAAAATGAATTAATGAAAGTTTGCACCCTTGACCTAAAACACTTTTAATGTGCGTGAGACTAGGGAGAGTTCCAAATTATGTACTCTTATACACACAGCTTACACGAACTATAAGCTCTAATACTTTGCTGCCCATATCTGTTCATATTTTATTGAAGCACGCTAATCGGTGCCACGATTAGCTTGCGTGTATAACAAATATTTTCGGGAAGGCGGGTTCGCACACTTGATGTTAAAAATTTTAGAATATTTATAAATTACAGCATCTCAATGGTAGATCACGCCGAACGCATGCCCAACATATGTATACGGTTGACATTTGTCACATAAGAACAGGTCGCTTCTTCGACTCGTTCTTGTGTTCAACAGCTCGGCTGTGGAACGATTTGCCGGCCTCTGTGTTTCCTCCATCCTACAAGATGGGTCTCTTCAAGACCAATGTTCTTTCCTTCCTCTCCTCACAAAGACCCTCCACACAGCATCTCAGATGACATAGGCCCTGAGGGAAATTATTTTCCTCAGGGCGGCCTCCTTTGTGGAGTTAATGTAAAAAAAAAAAAATGGCATTAGTGAGCTTTTATTTTAAAATATTAATAAAAGCGCAAATTTATCGAGATAGTTTATTCCTTTATGATTTATTTACAGACTAGAAAAGGATGGTTCGAAATACATCAACAAACATTACATAAGTACTAAATTACTATATATCACAATATTTATTGCAAGTTTTTGTACAATTACAACATGAGATCATTCGCACAAGATGCACAAGGAACAACAGTGACTAAAATAAAAAATATTAATCATAATATTATAAATTAGATTCAGGACAATATAATATCTCTCTCAAAAGTGATCTTATATCACACAAACCTCGAGTTTTGAAAGAACAACGCTTGGAATAGAGTATTTCCACTGGGGACAGGTCAGTCAAAAGTTACCTGCATAAAAGGCATAAGTATACTCCAAAAGTTAAATGAATTGTGAGATCACAACAGGCAAATCGTCACCAGTTTTCTTAGGTGACTCCATAGGGAGGGCAAACTGAGTACAGATAGTAGCAGGAGGGACCTCGCCCTCCGCGTGCCGTCACTTGTCATGGACCTTCAAGTGCCTGGTGAGGGAGCCCCTCTGGATGAAGGCCTGGTTGCACTTATCACACTTATGAGGCTTCTCTCCCGTATGAGTGCGACGGTGATCAATCAACCTCCGTTTGGAAATAAAATTCATAGCACAATAATCACAACCAAAAGGGCGCTCTCCAGAGTGTGTGCGGCCATGCTCTATCAAAAAGGACTTGGTTGAATAAGCCTTGTTGCATATTTCACACACAAAAGGCTTGATGCCGTTATGGATGAGCATGTGGCGAGTGAGGTCGGCCCTCGTGAAGAAAGGGAAGCGGCAGACCTGGCACACGAACCTCCTCTCCTTGTGCCGGAACATGTGAGACGTAAGATAGTTGTTGGAAACAAACTTCTTGTTGCATATCTTGCATTCATAGCTTTTCTCTCGGTTTTCTGTATGGGTATCCACATGATTCTGAAATAATACTCATTTACACCATTCAAATAAATTCGATTCAATTCTTAATTTTAAAAATATTTAAAAGAAAGATAATGTGCGCTTTAATAATTACCGTGACGATTCACGGCTATGGTACCGTGATGGCAAAAAAAGGCAATAAACATACATTCCTTATCGCTATAATGCTGCAGCCCTTTCTTTCGCATTAAATAATGGTGAGATGCACGTAATACGTGTGATCTTTTCCTCCAAAGTACTACTTTTTTGCGATGGGAATTGCGTTTCATTTTATTTATATGTGTGAGGGAGATGTATGATAATGATTGTATGTTTCCTTTGGGGGGTGCAGACATACTTTCACCGTTTGTCTCATTATCGACTGTTGTTATTTAGTGTGTAAGAAAGAGTGGCAGCATTATATGTTTAAGAACAAAATCAAAATCATTAGCGCATTGACATTTGATATTTTTGGAATTCAGTTACACTAGTTACATATTATCCTTATAACTATATTCCATATTTTCAAAATTATCGTCACGGCAAGTAGTGTTGGTAGGGGTCTACGGAGACGTCATGGTGCGGTGTGTGAGAGAGATGCAAGAAAATTATAACTTTTTTCCTTCGGAGGAAACATACAATTGTGTATCTCATCTTTTGAAAGAACTGCAGCATATCGATAAGGAACGTATGTTTATTGCCTTTTTTTGGTGTCACGGTAATTATAAAAGCGCACAATAGGTAAGATAAAGTAAGCAGATTTATACTAACAGCAACAAAGCTGGCCATCTAAATTGTGTTTAATTGATGCTAAACATAACGATATTCAAAGTGATTCAATTTAAAAGTTAACATTGGGTGATTTGAGGAGGTCAAATATGTTTTTAGAATAAGTTTCACAATAACTGGGCAAATGGTGTGAATGGACCAAGAAGATGGATGAAAATGATTGTGAACATAGTGTGGAAATCTGTTCATGCATACTTAGTAAGTAAAGTGGTAAATCCTAACCTGAAGTCCTCCAGCTGATCGATAAGAGCCCCCGCAAATGTGGCAGACATAGTCCTTCCTTTCCTGGTGAAGTTTCTGATGGTTTCTCAGCGTCATGGTGGTTTTGTAAAGTTTCCCACAGGTGGGACACTCCAGGGATTTCTCCGTTGCCATGTGAACAAATTCCCGGTGTCGTCGCAAGCCGTCCCACTGTTTGAACTTTTTATTGCAAATGTGACACATGATTTCATTCTACAACGAAAATTAAAATATTTTTGTTAAATTAGTGTTAAGCTCTCCCCTTACTAATAAAGATGGTTAAAATTTTACATAACTGTTAAAAAACCATTTACCATAAAATGAATGGTTGTTTATCAGATGTGTGTAATTTAAAATGCGTTTATTGGTAAGGCCCTAAAGATTTTTTACGTGAACACTGCACAAGAGTCTGAAGTCAGTGAGACTATGGTATGCTGTGAGGCTGACGGTAGTGGGGAGGGAAGAGGAAGATGGGAAAGTACCTGGCTATTCAAATCTGGTCTCCAAACACGGCTAAAGCTATCTCAAGTAACGTTTCAATTCTGAATGGTGGTCTTACACCAGGGTGATTGTTGAGAGTATCTTCCACTCTGAAACGTGCCGCAAATATACCATGTATTATTTTAAATGAATAAATTAATCAAATAAAATTGTGCACACCGGGAATTGAACCCGAGACATCCTTAAAACATTAAAAAATGGTAATTCAGTAACTGAGGTAAAGAGTGAATGTGCAGGACATGTAAGAAGGAATGATGGCCAATGGTGTAAAAATCACCTGACGACTAGAACCAACAGAGGAAGACATTATTAGTTTAAAACAAGATTATTAGCTTGCAGAAGATCGCGGAAACCGACAAAAATTTTTGACAAACTAGAAGGCTTCCAATATTACAACCAACAATTCAAGTTAATGACTTTGAAAATATTAAGAGGTCTACCCAGTGGCGTAGCTAGGGGGGGCGGCCCATACCGGGTGCCACCCGACGGGGAGTGACACTCGACCGCAAAAAAAACTTACGAAGGTAGAATATTGCCACAAAAATATTTTACACATTAACACTGTGTTATTTATATTTTCGTAGCTCTATGGCTCGGTCCCCAAAAATTCTGTTGTATTATTTTCGTTCCTAGCTCTAACTAATGCTGAAGGTATTTCATTTAGTTGTCAAGTCTTTGGATAAGAGACCACCCTCGCATTACTAGCGCCGCCAACCATAATAACTAAATTATTTTCTTCAATATTAGGTAGGAAATTATCCAAAATCTAGTTTGAGGATAAATAATTCTTGGGTGACACCACATTATCCGCACTGGGTGCGACCCATGCTAGCTAGCGATGTGTCGGTTCAGCTGGAATGGGCTCATGTGATCCGCTCCTTTGCGGGAAGCGGTTCCTACTCCCACTCCTTTTTCAAATCGACTACTCCAAGAGAACCCTGTCCCGGTACTCGGGCTCGTTCCCGATACTCGGATGCCTCCACCGGCCGGCGGGCGTCCCCGTGTTCGCCGCGAGTACTGAGTAGTAGGAACTAGGAACCACTGTCCGGCGTCCCCGACGCGCTCCACTCTCCACTCCACTCCCGAGTCGCGAGTCTCGGGTCCTCGGAACTGCGTGAACCGCGTGACACTCCCCGCGACCCACCAACTATGACACATCTCCTTGAGTCACGACACATCGCAACTCGCGACCGGCGGGTGATCATCCGATCGCTGTCCGCTGATCGACATACACGTGCGTGACCGCTTGACGTAACAGTATACTGCTCTCGCAGGATTGTTTAGTAGGTATATTAGATTTTTGAATATTCGGCTCTTTAATTAGAGCGTGTTATCTTATCAAAGGGTGAAGTGCATTATAAAATAATAGTTTATAATAAAGCATCACAGCTTACAGCTAATGTACTTGTTTAAATTCTCAATAAAAGCCCGTGCAATGTACCTACATTGACGGGTCCGAGCCCTCATGCGGGTCTTGTCCGGCTCCGGGGTTCTGAGTTCTCGTGTGGGTTCTACAAGTAGGTCCTGGCTCTGAGTTCTTTGAACCCGTGCGTCCCGGTTCGGTGCGCCGCAACAACACCCAGTGCTCAGTCCGCACCTAAGAACTCGGACCCGGAACCTGCTCCTAGAACTCGTGTACTTTTAAAAGGAAGCAAGTCTCGGAGGCTTCCGGCAAAATGCAGAACTTACTCACCTCTAATGCTAGCTAAGCCACTGGGTCTGCTTACACAAATTCTGATACCTTACCTCCACCCCATTGTGGGTGAGCTTATGCGCCTCTAATCTCTCCGGGTAGGCAAACTTTTTATTGCATTGTAAACAAGGGAAATCTAAGTTAAAGTTTTTACGGTCTTCTAATATTTTGTTCCGCCTCTTCAATTGAAGTCCTCTTATTTCTCTGTGTTTCTGCTTCTTTTTCTTCTTTCTAAATCAAAAATCAAAATAGATTTATTATAAAAATATAACCCAGTACCACAGTTCCCAAAAATACTCTGTCCACACTGTGAAGAAACGGAATTTAATTTTAATACAGAATTAGTCCTTATTTAGTGGCCATACTCACAACTTGATTTTAGAGACTTTCAAAAATGCTTTGTTGGTGCTTTCTTGAATGGGGGAACATTCCATTTCTTCACTGTTTTCCTCACTATTTTCATCCGTATGCAGTGCCTGCGATGCTGCTCCATTAATAATGCTGACTGATCCTACAAATAAATAGTATTTATAAGCTAAAGATGTTTATATTTCAAAATTAAAAACACGTAATCATAAATAGCACATACCACCTAATGCTTCTGTGTTTGCCGCACTCAAATATTTATTTCTAGTTGATTTTGATGGTGATTCAAATAATTCTAGTAATATTTCCTGCTTGATTGCGTTTTGGCTTGTATTATTTGACAGAAATTGCGGTTTAACGTCTTCATTAGGTTCTATTGTTTGGTGAGACTCAATGTATTCAATATATTCATGTAATCTTTCTTCAGATTTAATGCATTTCTGTTTGAAATAATAGAACTTATTTAAAAGTTCGTAGCAATTATGGCACAACGTCTTCGGAAGCACGTCTTCTTGTTGTACCTGACAGTAAATATAAATTGTGAAATTAATTTTCCTAAATAATGTAAACATGATTATCATACTATCAACAAATAGTGCTGGACAATGCTCACTTGAATAGAAGTGCAAAAAGTATACATATCGGATGTAGCGGTCATAAAAATGTTATATAAATCATTCTCTGGTGTCAAACAAGCACGGCACATTTTCGGGAATTCCATTTTCATTCATGGGACTTTACTATCGTCTAAAACTAAACATCTTCTGACATTTCTGTTTCCGATGCTGCGTTTGACAATTTTGACATAATAAAAAATGCATAGACGATAGAGATAGATACGAATATTACGAATGCTGAGTGCCATAAACAAACCAATCCCCGAGAGCTGAGATCATAGATATTTAAACGACTAAAACCCTCTACTCACCAACCGATTTTGCTTGCAGGACTGCCTGCAGGGTCTCTGTCAAAATCGCCTGCCGAATTATTACGATTCCCTTTTTTTCGTCGTCAGAATAATAATAATTCGGTTGGTGGTTCTGCGCGCAGTCCTGCAAGCAGTGCTGTAAATCGGTTGGTGAACAGCGTGTTTTGATTTAAAGCTGTCCGATAATATTTATTGTATCTATTAAAATAAATAAAAAATCGCAACTTAATTTTAATTAATTTATTTGTGTTATTTCACAATTTATTCATTAAAAACAATATTTAGTATATTTGCGGCACGTTCCAGAGTAAAAGATCCTCTCAGTATCGCCCCGGTGTACGGCCACCATTCATTATTGAAACGTTGCTTGAAATAGCTTTAGCCTGTTTGGTGGCCATATATGAATAGCCAGGTACTCCCCACTTTCCTCTTCCTCATTTCCATTCCCTCCCCACTACCTTCAGCCTCACAACATACCCCAATTGGGTATGCCACAGTTTCACTGGGTCCAGATCGTTGGGAGCAGTGGAGACCCTTGCGCGGTATTCACATGAAAAAAATTATAAAAAAACAAAGAAATAATATTTTGAAGTTCTTAAATAAAATAAATCGTGAAATACTAATATTTTTCCTTTGCTAATATATTGGGCGCACCGATTAACACACTTCCAGTTAGCAAGGCAGGCATATTACGAACAAAATATTTTTCGGATTTTCTTACTCCACGAATTAGTGCAAATATGCAAACATAACATACTTAAATAATGATATTTTTCATCAACTTTTGACAGTGTTTTATAATATTGGTAAGTTTTCACAATAAAGTCTTATAAAGGCCGGTCTGTTCTGACAAAATACATACGCACACATTACCAATTTCGAGGAAGGTTAATGTTTTTGTTTTCTGTGGCCGATAGAAAACAAAAAAAAAAACGAGTTAACAAAACAAAAATTGCAGTTCACACGGTAGAAGTGAAACCTTCAGAAAACTAAGATAGACAAGAGTGGGAAGGCTATGAAGCACCACTAAGAAGAGACCGTTAAGCCACGAAGCGGAGACCGATTATTCTATCTCATCCTCCCGCAGGCTAAATCTTTAGATGTATTTGTTTCATCGAGTTTCAAATCACAACGGTGCTAAGGAAGTTTTCACTGAAAAAACGTGTGGCCCTGCCTTATGTGGCAATGTTTGAGGCATAAATATACCAAACCACCCAAGTTTGAGGCCATTTGAGGCATTGTTTGTGGAAACGGTCGCGGGAGGTCGACCTTTAGACAATTAATATTTTCTCAACGGCTGCTTCCAGTACGGCAGTAAGGAATCGGCTTATTTATGGGTAGTAAGATATCAGGAATGTTTTAAAAAAAAATGCAACATGTTTTAAAAATCTTTTATTAAATGATACATAATTACAACCTTACTAAGGACTAAAATACTTGATTAAAATCTTACAGCCTTGAATTATAACAACTATGTATAGTTAAATTTAGCAATAACACATATCATACTCATAACAAAAATTGTTGTTTTGCGATTACCAAGATAACAAAACAATCGAACTAATGAGATATAAAAATTAACAAATCGTACCAAAATATACTATAATAAGATAGTCGTATTGACAACTAGTAGGTAGGTACTGAAATGTTTTAAAATTCTATTGTGATTTTATAGTTAGTGCAATAATAATAATAAAAATTTTATAACCAAAAAACGTTTATAAGTTGCAATTCACTGAACTATCCTTATTTAAAATATCTCCCTAAAGGGAACTTATTGTATATAAAATGTAGAAGGTAGATGAGAGAGGTGAGGCTCGTTAGTGCTTGTCAAGTTCACTAATCCTAAGCCTGTGGCGTTCTAGGGCTTTCTCGTGTTCCTTAATCTGAAGCTTATGGAAGGCGACCTCTTGTGAAAGCCCTTCCTTCAAAAGAGCCATCTTCCTTCGTTGCTAAAAAAAACATTTCATTATATAAATCAAGCTATTTGCACAAGGTTATTTTTCAACATTACAAACTTTGGAATGAAAGCATATACAGATGTCAATAAATTTAATTTTTGTGATTCAGATATTTAGATTGAATCTGTAAACACATTATTTGCAAACATAAAATCAATATTCCCATTTACGATTTAGTTTGTGCTCACTCGTTTTTTTTATTTGAATTAATAAAGTTTATTACTACAGTCTGCCAAAACAATATTGAGAAGAAAGTAAATTACTTGGCAAAAAAATAGTTTTTAAAGTAAAAATGCTTTTCTTTTAAGTAAAAAAAAAACTTATACACCGAGTTCCCCGCTCATACCGCGAATCGTTCGTATAAACACACCTTTATAATAATAAAAAAAAAAAAAACATTTTTCCGCGGTCGGTCAGCTGTTCTGTAAATGACATTGATTTTGAATTTATATTCTTTCATTATTTGTTTATCTTACGATAATTGGACCATGTTTGTAAAAAATATAACCCCTGTTAGTTGTACTAGGCATCAAGCATCACGATTTGCAAAAGTAAAGCTACAATTACACTACACATTTTTTTACTACAAAGAAAATATTTTTTTGGTAAATTGGTACTGCTTTGTTTAAAAAACTTAATTAGATTTTTTTTCTTAGTTTATCATGGCCCCCCAAATAACCCATAAACCCCCAAAGTTTCGCGGTATGAGCTTGCAAAGCGATGTACGTTATTCTAAACAAGTCTTGAAGACATTCTGGCATCGAAAATTTTCTCAACCACGTAGAAAATATTGTAGGCTGGGGAAAGACTTAAATATAATAAATTAATTACTTCGTTGTAGAAATATTCCTCTTCGTGCGCAGCCTCCATCTTGCCAAAGGCTCCTCCGGCAGACCTAATGGAGCCCCCTCCGCCGCCCCCATGACCGGCCCCCGATCCAAGTTCTCCTAGCCCATTGGAATACAGCCTGGAATATGACATTTTAAATTAGAAAATATATATTTTACTGCTTAACTTACAGCTTGACACAGTTAATTTTTCAGTTGGTGGCGTCGCTGATGTGCCAGTGGAACTATGGGCCGGTATATCACTTGCGTTTTATGCTTGCCATGAGAGAGATTTAGGCCAGTCAAGTTGCTCACTAAAATAACGATATACCGGCCCTATAAATAACTGAATGAGGCTGAAGGAAGCAGGAAATTGGAGGGAGAATGGGAAGGGGAAATCAGTGTAGTTGTGTAATTGGATCAGATCTGAACAAATAGTTGTTCAAATGGAAGAACCATTTCGATTTGGAATGATTTATATTACCGAGAGCTGAAAGTATCTTCCACTGGAAATTAACTTTTTTTATAAGTCTTTATATGAAAAAATAGCCTGTGTAAAGCAAAAATTTTTTTCTTGCTAAATTTCAAACCAACAAGAGTTCGTGTTATGCCGGATTCCGACGTTCAGGCAAACCTTCCGGCGTTATAGGCGACCTGTGCTCTAGGAGGTTTTGCCTGTGCAGGCACACCGGACCAGGTTTAACTTACGAGTAGCGTCTGGAGACGGCATAAGGATGGATCAAATATTATTATCTTGTTGAATAGAACACGGTACACGCCAAACTTTAATGCTGGCCTGAACAATGTACGATCCATTCTAGCGCAGTTACTGACTTTACAGTGAGCATAAGCGAAATGGAAAGATGCATAAAAATATACGTGCGACAGAAAAAGGCGTGGGCGGGGAGGCATGCTACTTTTTTTTACCTTAAACTCGCCTATTATGTCGATTTCTGTATCAACAGTTTGGCGTGTACTACCTGCTATACCTATATATATATTTTTTAAATTTTCTTTATTCATTATACTATAAAAAATAGGGTTACATTATTAGTAGATTTTTCGACCACCATTCTAGGCTGATGCCCGTGTTATGGTGGCTTAGAACTTTATTTTATATTCCCTTGTAAAATGTATTCGGAAGGCGAACCAGATGTCACCGTAATAATAATTACACAGAAGAACTTGTTTATAAATAAACCGTGTTTTCAAATAAATAATAACAATATTAAATATAAAGAAAACTGTTTTCTGTCTTATTCTATTTCATATTTATTAGATTAGTGTTATCTTCTTCTTCAATGATGTAATTAACACAACCTGAAATGAAGCTCCACAAACTAATTGATAATAATTGATAAATAACGTAAACACGTATGGCATGAATCGTCACAATAATATTGTTGTTGACACAAAACATACTTGTTTTTTTAAAGAAAAAAACGAGTGTGCTTTAGACCACACGACTGAAGTAAAACTTCACTAACTTATGCCGTCCATTAACAATAACAGGAATAAAAATATCCCCATCCCCTCAACATCCCCATCAACTCAACTTAACTCTCAGCTCTCAACTCTCAACTCAACTCAACTCATATCATTGATTAGCGTTTCACATTGATAAGCGTTTCATATTGATTAGCGTTTCACATTTTTTCGTAACCTTTCACATGTTTTCGTAACGTTTAATATTTTTTCGTAACGTTTCATATTTTTTGGTAACGTATTTTATCATCATTTTACCCCCAAGTGTCGAGCGTGCGTAAAGAAGTTTTACTTCAATAAACGTGCCAGCCATGTAATTAACAAAATTTAGACAAGAGTTCCGGAAGCTGTTTGTACATCTGCGAACAGAAGTGTGAGCCGAATGCTGAATCCGGCCGAATCACGATGGAAGAAGGAAGAAGTGACAATAGGGGTTTCGCCAGGTTTCGCGCCATATTCGGTTGCTTCTTTTCTTTCCATAATTTGTGGTTCGGCTCGCGCTTGTATACGAAGCATAATAGTTATAAATAAGCCGTATTTAATGGCGATCAAAGTAAATAAGTAGGTACCTAGTAATAAACTTTAAATTACCTCTTGATATACGATCGGAAGAAAGCTACGAAAAATTTAAAAAAAAAAATAAATTAAAATATTCTAGTACCACCTCATAACTTATTGTATATTATAACTAGAAATATGTATTGCATATTTAGAAATATATTTTTGCCTTATCAATACTTTAAATTATTTATTTTAACTAACCTATATTTTTATTACTTTTATCTGTATTTTCTCACGAAATCACTAATATTTTTTGTTGAATTACTAATATTTTTTGTTTTAATTTAAACAAATGAAATTTTTTTGTTAGTTGTCCTCTCCTAAACACAAGCAGCTGCTTTATTAGGAGAGTGATTGAAATATTGATGTATTATTATGTTGTAAAACTGTAACCATTTATTCAAACAAGTTATAAAGAAATGGATTATTAGTACCTACTGGTCGTCACACTATTGCAAACATCTGTAAAATAAACTACAAATAGACAGAAATATCCATCTACATACGTCCTTACCCATGTAAAACAAATTAAAATTATAAAATCCTAAATAATCTAAATCCATAAATAGATTTGACAGGATTTATACTGTACTGTATCTCTTCCCTCATTTATAAGAAAACTCTCTTTATGTGATTTACCTACACTTTCAATAATCTTTATGTTTAATTGTAAATTATATTACTCTTATATATGATATGTAATTATGTACCTCTACGCCTGTCTCAACACAGGTATACCCTAGCGAGACAAGCATCGAATAATATATTGTAAACATCACGTATAGATCAATAAAAAAAAAAAAAAAAAAAAAAAAAAAAATTAAAAATAAAAACTGCTTAGTAATAATCTAACAATCTGGTGAAACTTGTAGATATTAGATTAGTAGATACTGACCCCAAATCATTTTAAAATATGTTTTAGGTAAATGGGTTCGATCATAAAATAATATGACTATATTAAATAAATACCTTCACCTAAGTCTAAAGTCATGGTGTTTGAAAGAGAGAGTACGAAAACAGTATCCAATATAGTTGTGAACGATGAATTCTTGGAGCAGGTGGATGAGTTTGTTTATTTGGGAAGTATGTTTACGAGAGATGGGAAGGCTGAAAGAGATATTGAAAGAAGGGTGAATGCAGGTAACTCTATTAATGGAGGACTGAACGCCGTTGGCACCAACAAAAAACTGTCCAAAGACGCGAAACTAGCCGTCCATAATGGAGTACTTGTACCTATCCTGATGTATGGCAGTGAGGCATGGAACTGGCAGAGGAAGGATGAAAGTAGACTGAATGCTGTAGAAATGAGATCCGTGAGGCGTATGTGTGGTAAAACCATGTATGATCGTGTGAGAAACGCGGAGATCCGCAAAGAATGCAAGGCTGATGTAAGCGTAATGAGTAAGATCAAGAAAGGAACTGTCCGATGGTTCGGGCATGTAGAGCGAATGAACGAGGAAAGGAGTGTAAGGAGAATATATGACGCAAATGTGAATGGTAGAAGAAGTCGGGGACGCCCGAGAAAGACATGGCACGACCAAGTGAATCAGATTCTTGAGTCGGGCCATGTCAAGAGTCAGAATAATAGAAGAGCATGTATGAGACGATGAATGAATGTGAACGAGGCAAGGAGTGTGTGCCAAAATCGAGTTGTTTGGCGGTCCGTCCTCTCTGCCTACCTCTGCGGGGAAACGGCGTGATGGTTAGTTAGTTACCTTCACATTTGACAAAGGCACATATTCAAGCATTCCATATTGCAAAGAAATCAGATATAAGAAATGCAGGTATTATTAGGTATTTTATTATATTGTTTCGTTTGTACCTACAGCAGGAATTTAGCTGTAGGTACCTACGCTTTGTTTTGTGAAAAAATTAAAGGTATAGTAGCATAGTAGGTACCTACTCTATTGTTTTAATTTTAGAAATAAACCTACATAGATACCTACCTAGGTAAATATTTATTATTGTAAAACTAACTAACTAGTAGTAAATATGAATATATTCAGTAAAAACGTAATAAGAAAGATCGGTCATTTTTTTGTTCTTATTTAAAATTTTCAATAACCGAATACACAACTATTCATTGTTATAGATATCATATTGCTTTTAATAAAATGTTATAAAGTACCTACCTTTGAGAATTGAGTAGGTACCACGTATAAAAAAAACTGAAAATCTGCCTAATGTAGGATGTACATAGGTATGATAAAGGACTGAAAATGCAAAATGTGGTGAGATGATCAGGAAAGTTTAGTGTAAAGGTGAAAAAAGGGAATGTAAGTAGGTATTTATGTTACGATCACTATAAAATTATAATATTATAAAAAATGATAAAACAACCATGTAGGTAGGTACTTTATATATTAATAAAATATGAACTAATTCAATTTAACAAAAAAATATCTGGATATTTATTTCACTGTAATAATGCTGGTTGGATGCAGGTATTAGATATAATTTGTCGAAAAACTGAATTTGAGAAAACATACACTGAAAGGTGACAATGATCTGAATAATATTGATATAAAAAAGTTTTTGTTTAACAATGTGTAATCAAATAATGTAACTAGATTTACCTTATATTATTGCTAACAAATCGGTAAACTCTTGCAGGTAATTTAATTGCTTTCTCCATTTTTGTAATAAGTTTAGTATTTCGTGTTGACTATCTCACTTGCAGAACGCGAATGAGAATGAGATGGGAAATCGAGCAACACAACCTATCTAGATCTAGAAGCCGGTTGTTTTTTTCAACGTATTGTTTTGGCAACACATCAAGATATTATGCAAGAGCAGGGCTGCCTAACTAAGGAATGAGGAATAATAAATTATAGGTATTGTTTTTGTATTGAGAATTATATTGTTCGGATCTGTTTTTTTTTTTATATTCACCGTCTCATTATTTTAATTAATAATTTGTTGAACTCGTAAAAACTATTATTGATAAAAAGAGTGATTGGACAAATCAACAAAGGGTCCATCCATAAATTACGTCACACGAATTTAATGATTTTTTGACTCCCCCCCCCCCCCCGTCACTGTCACACATCGTCACATTTGTGAGACCTCCTCCCCCCTAGTCTGACGTCACATATTTTGCAATTTTACATCTAAATCAAAACAGTACCTACATAGTTAGATTTTTTTACATGTGACGTTACAGAGCTGATGACCTCCTCATACTCCATGTCGCACAATGTCACACTTCTCTACTCCCCCCCCCCTCTGACGTAATTTATGGATTGCCCCAAAATGCAATTTCACTACTCACTCAAAAACTTGGTTAAATACCTAGGCTTTAGTTAGATTATGGGCTTTTTAAAAAAAAACTTTTAATGACTTCAAAGGGGTGTTGAAATACCACTTCGTTGAGTTGTCATGAAACCGATAAAAGGGGGGGGGGGTGACGATTTGATAAAAATTAAGTGCTACTTATGTTTGTGACCATTAAAACATCATTCTCGAGAAGCAAATAATTTTTAAAGTGTAGCGTAGTCAGGTATCTACTTATTATTATTTTATAACTAAGGACTGGGGGGAGTGAGGGGCGCTTTGACTAGAGTAGATTTTTTTTTAAATTTTATTTCTGAATTAGTCGATGGATGGGTGGTTTGGTATATTTATGGTCGACGGCCTCCTTAGCTGAGGGACAAGGCTAGTGATCCGGGGGTCGCGGTTTCCCGGCGTGCCCAAGTAAATTTTATGTAATCGATTTCTGTTATTTCACAATTTAATCATTTAAGGTATATTTTGCGACATGTTTCAGAGTAGAAGATGCTCTTAGTGACACCACCAGTGGTGTTAGACCACCATTCAGAATTAAAACGTTTAGCCGTGTTTGGTGACTAGATCTGGATAAAAATATACTTCCCCACCTTCTTCTTTCCCATCTCCTTTTTCTCACCACTTACCTTCAGTCTCACAACATACCCCAAATGGGGTTGCCATAGTCTGGCTTCAGGCGGTTGGGAGAAGTTGGGACTCTTGTGCGGTATTCACCTTAAAAAGTCTAATAAGTAAATAGTGAAATAAAAAAAATTACGTGTGCATCATTTATAACTATTTTCCAATTTGTGGCAACCCTAGATAGGAAATATTTACTTGCCCTAAATAGATTTGTTTTATCGTAAAAATAATACTGTTTTGGTTTACGTGCGTGAATATACTTTTACGCTAGAGTCTAGATTGCTTGAGAAGTTTCTGTGACGCTATGTTTACGATAGCAAAGTTATGAACGTAGGTACATTATTATTTACAGTGGCATAAAAACTTTTATTGAGTCACTTGTCTAGTCTAATACGCAGAAAATGATAAATAGCCTTATCGATTCAGCGAGTCAAATGAGATATTTTTTCACAGAGATGTTAGGACTTTTTCACGATTGTTATTATTATCTTCGTCATAAACATTTAGGAAAGCATGGAGATTTTTAATAAAGTAATTGTTTTTTGTATTATTTTCAATTAGGAAGGCGGATATGGGTACCTCCGCCCCTGGAACCATTTATTGGATAATCAACACCTCTGTCATAGGTAACCCCAAGTGGTTCGTTACGTTTGGTGACTTAGCAGGGGTCCTGGGGGGCCTCCAAACGCATCCATGTTCCCTTGATACAATCCTAAACAAGGGCTTAAGGGCACCAGGACTTCTTAAAAATGCTCTCAACAAAGGTTTTTTTTAAATCGGAAAATTGACGGAGATACTGCATTAATTTTAAGTGAAACTGTTTGAAACAATGTTGAATTATTCTTCAGCAAAACTTTGAATGCGTTTTTCTCGAAAACTTTTTACACGTTTTTCAACCTGGTTGATAGCATAAAAAAAACTATACATTTTACATACATCTGTTGGAAAATCTAGTGTCAATGGCACCATGTAGGGTAATTTTGATATCTAAAAAATAGAAAAAATGGCGGACCAGTTAATTTTATTTTCGATTTTTTATGGAAAATTTTCATCGTACATTTATTTTTATTTTTTTTTATTTATTTAGTAAAAGATTATACATTTATATACATTATTTAAGTTTTTTTTTGACTGCCTAACTAGGAGGATCCCCGTTTTAAGACAGTCACATTAGGATGATAGTACGAGAGCCCACGACCAAAACCATGTCTCATAGCAATACGGCAAAAACCCTATAAAATCGTTAGATTGTATGATTCTAAACCCGACTAGGTGTGTAGTAACAGTCGAAAGTGTAGCAACTGCGTGGGAGGCCATTTCTGCTGTGTCAAAAAAAAAGACAGTCGGTATTATAGCAATACGTCTGATAGTGAAAATGTACATAGATTTTATAATTGTATTACGAAAAAGTTTGTTTTCAGACATTTTGCGCGTAGCATATAGCCTGAGCGCATTTTTGAAAATGTCAACAAATTTAGCCGACCTGTATCATAGCAATACGGATAATTTTTTTTTTCAACTTTTCGTATTGCTGCCATGATTACCAAAAACCTGTTTTCAGACACTTTAAGTGTAGCATATACTCCCAAAAACGAAAATAACGTTTCGGAGTCGCCTGGCCGACGCCTCTGTTGAATGTTTTTTTTAAATTTACAGCCTTCATAGATATTCAAGAATCTCCCTTGTCTATTATATGTACTTTGACAGATGACAGATGTCATTACTTATTTCTTTTGTAAAAGTTACTCAAGTGTGCTTTAAATAAAACCAAAACTATCAAATCAATCAGTATTTAATTTCAACAGCCTCAGCGCTTGTTACGCTCCTGCCCCTTTCTTCCTATTATATCTGAGTATCGAAAAGTTGTCTGATAGAGAAGGTGCTACACTTAATTTGTCTGATATAAATTTTTTGCACATGTGGACAACTTATTTTATCATGTCCAACAATTTTCAGACATATTGCTATGATACCGATCGGTAAAA
This sequence comes from Limnephilus lunatus, assembly GCA_917563855.2. NCBI lineage: Eukaryota > Metazoa > Arthropoda > Insecta > Trichoptera > Limnephilidae > Limnephilus > Limnephilus lunatus. The sequence continues at coordinate 78,629,093 of OU830600.1, forward strand.
TTTGTTAACATTTTCAAAACGGTCTCAAAATTTATTGCGTTCACATTTCCGTCTGAAAATTGTTTTGTTCGCATCAAATAACCAAAATTTACTAATAAAAAAGATTTTCAGACGTATTGCTATGAGACATTTTTTTTGTCTCATTTTTAATTTTTTTAAGTGATTTTATGGGTTTGCGCTACACCACTAACGTCTGAAAAATATGTTTCCGGTATCTCAGAACTATCATTCAACTACAGTCTGCAAATCAGACATATTGCTATGATGCAGTTCGGTAAAATTCTTTGACAATTTTGAAAATTCGGTCAGATCAAACGCTACGCGGAAAATGTCTGATATTGGTATTTTCGAGTTCAGGATAATCGTATCTATCGATTTGATGTGGTTTTGGCCGTATTGCTATGAGACAAAAATTTTGGTCGTGGGCTCTCGTACTATGAGTATTAACATACGGAACATGGTCTGTAAATAATATAAAAAACAAAACATAAAAAAATTGTTTGTTTAGGATTCGATCGAGGGAACAAGGAAGCGTTTGGAGGCTCCCCAGGACCAGAGGCCCGTGTGAACTGAATAAAAAGCTTTTAAAATTACATAAACTTCTTAAACTAGGGGGGGAAGGGGGACTCATTCAACTTTGCCGCCCCGGGGTCTCTGGCGGGTTTAGTCCGCCACTGGTAACCAGTACTTAAAAATACTCTCCACACAGCATCCCCATTGATGACAGGTCTTGAGGGGAAATTATTTTCAGTAGGATGGTCTGATGCTCTGTAGGAAACCCGCTTGCGAAGCGCGGGTGTATACTGTGCGCCCTAAAGTTTATGTTTAGACTTGCGGAATTCAATGCATCGTTTGTTTGAAAGCACTATGAAACAATACCTACATGTCCTGCGCGGGGGGTAAACTAATGGTTTGGGTTTTTTTAACATTTGTGTCGTTCTTTGTAAAAGTGGTGTGACTCCATATTTTTAAAAACCCATTTTTCTTGTTTAATGGTATCACATTTATTCACATTAAGTTATTAGAAATTATTTTTTCTTTGATTTGCATTAAGCAATAAACTTAGAAAACATTGAATGGATGCTTGCATTTTTTTCCTACACTTTAATGCGGAAAAAACTCGTTATTTAAAAATTGAGTAAACAGGAGATACTTCACTATTACAATGAACGACACATTTGTTTGACGTGTCGTGTCGTGATGTGCTCTGTCGTGATGGCTAGCGTTCAAATCTATATGTCGTGTTCTGACGCTTTCTGACGATATTTTAAATCAAAACAGTCATCACAACACAGCACTGGCCCGTGCACACTTCGCTTGCTAAGGATTGGTTTGTACCATGTCCACAAAATCTCGTATTGAGAAATAAAAGTTTTGAAGTTTAAGAAAATTATATTTTTGTTTCCATTATTTCAAACTAATTGTTTTAAGTATTTTTTAAACATACAAGGGTTAATCTATCTACAAGTAAAATAACAACATATTTGGTTGAATGTTTAACGAACTAACACATACTAATAAAAAAAAACTAAAAATACAGTGGCATAAACCAATCCTCAGCAAGCGACTTGTCTGATCTATCATGACGCGGCCGCCCCGGCGCCCCCACCTTCACGGCTCTGACAAAAATCAAGATATACTTGATTTTTCAAGTCTTCTGATGCGACACGACAGAACGCATCCCGAAAGATAGCGACACACTTATATAAACGTCACCATACTAAATGTATGAAACCGAAACTGTTGACGCGTCACGACACGACACGATAGACGAGTTTAAATCCATTATAAGAAAATGTCATTTTCGGATTGTCTCTTTCGTTAGGGCTTAAAAAATAGAAATTGGTTTGAAAAATTGCCCGAAAGAAGACGTAAATAATTATATATATATGTACGTTCTCACTTGTCATAATTGTGAATATTACTTTTCAATATGGTTGGAATGCTGGACTATGTACAACGATTCCAGATACTAATATCTACAGAGCTAAGGTCGGATAAATATCTATGACGGTCTAAGTGGTGACGAATATCTATGGAGCGTAGGTGGGACTATTATCTACAGAGCTAAGGTCGGATAAATATCTATGACGGTCCAAGTGGTGACGAATATCTATGGAGCGTAGGTGGGACTATTAGGTATCTACAGAGGGCAGCTGAGCAAGAGGGGGTACGGAAAAGCATAAATTACTTCAATTACGTAATACTAACCTAACCAAACTTAACATAAATTAAGTTTTTAAACTGCATACGCAATATTACGTTATGCCAATTTGCTATACATAATTGCAAATCCAACCTCTGGCAGTGCTGTAGATATTCGTCGACATCACAAATGCGAATGTTTCTAAGATGGTCGGCAGGAGAAAATAGGAGATAATAAAAGATAGGAGTTAAAATAATAAGTTCTCGCATTCGTGGTAGCCTGGGTGTCACGGACATAAACAGTAAGAGCCCGTTCACACTTCCGTCGTAAAAACGGAGAGGGGTTCCGTCGTTAAGACGGAAGCCCTAGGCCCCTGTTCACACTTCCGTTTTCAAGACGGATCCTACTCTACAAAAACAACGACCAAAACATTTTATCATTCTTCAGTAGACGGTCGTGCGCACTGCGCAATGCGCAATGCAAATATTGCAAATTTTACTATTATAAAAGTTCCTCTTAGTTTGGGCCGTAAAAGGCCGACAGCAAAAACTTTCCCTTGGGGCTGCCATAAATAGTTATAGGTGCTATTTGAAATGTACAAATACCTAGTTAAAAATAAAACAATTTAAATAATAAACTTTTTCTTCCAAATCGGTAAAGGAATGTATTGATGTAATACCAGCCATAAAATTAATTCAGGGATCGGACCTTATTTGTTCAAACCGTGGGAGAATATTTTGTTTGCATACTTGAAAAGGAGAAAGTACGCGAAAATCATCCAGCAATTATTATAACTAAATTGACTAAAAAACATGAATGATATGACTAAATATTTTCTTGAGATTAAATAGAAAAAATCGCATTCTGGAACGAACATATATATTATATAATAATATTATAAATGCCAAACGCGCGCCTCATAAACACACAATTTGCCTGCTCGCTTGCGTCTGGGAGCGGGCGGTGGTGAAGTGTGAAGCGGGGTATGGCGGGTTCAAAATGGATCCGTCGTCCCGCCGTATAGTGTGAACAGCTCCATTGAAATGTATGAGCCAGCGCGTTCCTTTCCGGCTTCACGACGGACACTCTGCGTAGGCGAACTCTCCGGCAAAAAATAACGGATCCGTCTTCACGCCGGATCCGGCAAGTGTGAACAGCTCCATAGAGCCACTACAGCGGCTAGGGCCTCCGTCGTAATGACGGAACCCATCTCCGTTTTTACGACGGAAGTGTGAACGGGCTCTAAGCTGGAGGAACGACAGCTGAGACGGTTGGATTACACCAAGACGGAGACCATCAGACCACACAGTTAAGCAGGCAAGGTCTACAGTCATCCAGGGGAAGACGAAAGAACTCCTGGATGACTCAATGCTCCAAAATATTACAGAGAAACGGATGAAAGGCAATGGATGAAAGCGATAGAAATATAAACAGAGAAACGGATGAAAGGCTTGGATGAAAGCGATATCCAGAACCGAAGAAGATATAGCCTAAGAACGAGAAGAGCCGACCCCAACAGTCTAGCTAGGCAATGAGTTGGGACTTGTTTAATTTTGTAATGTTTTTGAAAGAATAAATAAATTTAATTGAATTTAAAGTGCAAGGAAGAAGGAGAAAGAAAGAAGAATACGGTTGGATAATCAAGAAATGCTTTTTTAATCGGTATCTATTGATACTTTACGCCAGTTCTCATATTGTAGAATCCCTGCATTTTCCCCACAACATTACCAATCGGTAATTCTTGGATATTCCATTCGCAATTTGAGGAATTCCCCGCGAATTGGCAACCCTGCCCGCGATATCTATAGGTCAATAAACCGATGTTTGTGGCAGGGCCGGCCCTGATCCAAACGCCGCATGGCTCTAGTAAAAACCTCAAGGGCGTTGGTTTTAGATATTATCAGTTCATCAGCGCCTTGGCTCCTTGGCAAATCGGCCCCCGGAGCGGACTTTTAATTAACTTTAGTTCCACATTGGAGGCCCTGAGGAAAATAATATCTCTCAGAGCCTTTGGTATCTTTGAGGATTCTGTGTGGAGGGTTTTTTTAAGGAAAGGGAGGAGATGAAGTTCTGGGAAGGAAAAGGGTATGAGGGGTGGATGGATATCGGGGAACCAGTGCTCCAGTTGAACCTGCACAGGGCCGGCCCTGGTTTGTGGCCCATATTTCGATCGCTAATGTTAGCTCTATTTATTTATATACCCGATTGAGTGTGAGGCGGTTCATCGTATGGAGTTGGCATTTTTCAAGGGGCATCTGTGAAATCGCGACGCATCGCGTTTCCCTACGCATTGCCAGGTATTCTTCATTGAACTTTACAAGCGAGTATAAGACTTTTCAATAAATTACTAGACATTTAACATTTAGAACTTCGGAAAAATTTTACCTACCGTTAAGATTTCTTTCACATAACTTTTAAATTTTCATTTTTCTCCCGATTTTTTAAAATTGTAAGTTTTGAAGCTATTTTTTAAATTAGCATTTCTGAAGTGACAAATAATGTGATGAATGAGATAAATATGGCTTTCTCGTGTGTTTTTTAAATATAAAAATTTTGGATGCAAACATTAAAAAGTTTTAAAAATTGCTCTCCTTACGAAAAACGTACTTATAGAAAAAATAATTACGATATATTTTTTAAATAAAGATATAAAACAACTTAACCCCTCAGGCATCGACCATATTTTATCAGTGTCAAAATATTTCCGCTCTGCAATAACATTCAAATAAATGGAATATTTCTGAACATATCCTAAAAACTGTTTTGAAAGGTGATAAAATACTTTCTGTTACTACAAATTTAGACTTTCAAATTTTATAAATCGAAATAAACATTTAGTTTTGCACGCAAACATAAAAAAGGTTTAAAAATGGATCACCTTACGTTTTTTTCTAACTAAAATTACTGAGACCTAAATGATGTACCGAAAAGCGAACAAATTAACCTGGGGGGTTGTATAATTAGCAAACAAACCTGTTATATAATCAATCTCTAATAAGTATAAATAAGTTATCTGATAGTATTATTATGCTAATAACATTACAGTTTCGGATTATTGTAAACGGAAGTATCGTCCTCTGTTATATCATAAAGAACCGTTAAAGTATTCAAACAACATTCTATGAGAAAATTTAAAAAACTTGGAAACACTTTCAAAAACTTTTATCCAATTTCCCTTTTCCAATTTTTTCCCATTTTCCAATTTTCCCGAAAGTACTTTTTCGAATAAATTTTTTTCCAACCTGCATGTTTCCAAACTCTGCAATCAAAAAGATAACGTTTCTATAATTATTTCCCGAAATTTTTTCCGAGCTAGAATTTTCCGACTTTCCAAGTTTCCCGGAGGAATTGTTTTCAGAAAAATAAAATCTCCCAACACGGAAAAAATGTCTACAGTTTCGAATTGTTCAGATATTCTGTCCAATTTCCCTGGAAGATTTTTTTTTTAGGTGATCTAAACTTTACTTCACATGACAAAATCAAAAAGATAAATATTTTTTGAAAAATTTCTCGACCCATTTTCCGATTTTCCGGAAGATTTTTTCAAGAAAAATTAAAATTTCCCTACATGGAAAACTTCACATAATACGAGCGAAAAAAAGAAAAAATATATTAAAACAAATTCCCATCCTATTTTCCAATCAAAAACAAAACGATTTTCCCAGACGAAATTTTTTCACATAAATAGAATTTTGCAGGATCTAAAATTTTCCATGATGAAATATTTCCCAACATCAAATAACAAAATAAAAACATAAATGTCAAACCAAACGTTTTCCAAAGTCAAAATATAAAAATTGAAAAGAAAAAATCTAACTTATTTTATTTATTTTTATTTTTACATGAATACCTCACAAGAGTCCCAACTGCTCCCGTCTGAAGCCAGTGAGACTATGGCATCCCCAATTGGGGTATGTTGTGAGGCTGAGGGTAGTGGGGAGGGGAAGGAGATAGGGAAGAGGAAGGTCAGGAAGTACCTGGCTATTCAGATCTTACTTATGAACCCAACGAATGTATACAGGCTGTCCGGGGGTAAATTCAGGGGGGGGGGGATTCTAATGAAGGTATAAGTAAAAAAGATAAATAACAAAAAAAAATTTTCACTGAAGAATATTATTTTTTCCAAACAAACAATTCAATTTTTTTACCCAGTAACTACTTTAACGTTGGCATTTCAATATTACAGATTCAAGTAGAATAACCTACCGAAGTTTGTGCACTTTACCCTCGAACATAATACATATCTGTAATATGTATTTTTCTTAGGACGGCTACTTATATTCATAGAAATGTTTTTTTTTCTCTGGTGTTATAAAAAAAACACAAATTAAAGAAATACGAAAATATTCTTGAGTTTTATTATATTTTCCGTAGATCTAAATAAATAATCTTCACCATAATAATACCCTTGCACAATGATGCCGTCTCTCACCCTGCGTTCTGCCTCAAGTCCCGAAAACTCTTCTGGATTGAAGGAGAGAGACTCTTCATTCATCTTCACCTCATCAATCCTTCCTGAGGTCTTAGACTGGCTCACAGACCTAGATTTCCCCGCCTGATCCACCATACGAAAGAAGAACTATCTTCATAAGAAATTATAAGACTAGCTGGTTCTCGGCATGTGTCGTTATGCCATTCAATAAAAAAATGGTTTCTCCCTGCCTGTCCTTTCCCATTCGTCCCGTTTCCCTTCCGCCTCCCCTTCCTCTCCCTTGTCCCCTTCCCCTCTCGCGATCCCACTCCAATTCCTCCACCTACCCTTTCCCCACTACACACCCCCCTTCCCCTGTCCCGCGAACCCCCTTCCCGAGTTCCCTTCCCGGGTTCCCCTCCCCCCTCCCGCATTTCATACATTCATTCCCGGTACATTCAGTTTTCAAACAGCTCGCGTGCCACCTATTGCAATTTTTTTAAACAAAATTCATGATTCCAGAGCTCGTACATGTTAAGTAATATATATTACTAGTATATATTATTGTAAAGTTTCATTAAAATCCATTCAGTAGTTTTTGTATGAAAGAGTAACAAACATACATCCATATAAACTTTCGCCTTTATAATATTAGTAAGATTTCCCGTAAATAAATAGAGTACTATGGTAATCAGAAATATTTTTCACTTACAAATATAAAAAACTAAAATTAATACATTTGCACGTAACAAAACGTGATGAGAGTCTAGAATATTTATTTATTTATTTATACTGGGTTTTACAGATGTTTACACTTACATGAGAACAATCCAGTTATAAAACTCAGTTATTACACAATTATAAAAATCTACAATTACATACAATTAAATACAAATAAATACAATTAGAAAAACAAAAACATCACAAATAAAAATACAGAATTATATACAAGGTCACTCAAGTAACACATTAGTAATATTGTGATACTTTATTTCCTTGTCAGACGAATAAAGAATATTTTGATATGCCAATACTAAATAAATATATATTTCAAAACCGGGATTCGTCGGCACACTACAGGTAAAATCGTCAGAAATCCATGGTGGGTTTCTTGGCACACTAAAGGTTAATTTAACCCGTCATCCTACTGGCTCAGAAAGAGTAAGGGGAATCGACAAAAACTGAAGACCCCAGCAGACCGCAGAGAAGTAAAGAGCACCACGGTGTGCAGCGTAGACTTTGTGAGACAGCCTTATGCTGTGCAGGGTCCAGTGGCGGTTCTTCACAAGGGGACAATGGGGACAGTCCCCACCAGTTACATTCAAAACCTATTAAAGAAAATAACAGTCGATGCTTTGTCTTCACCAAAATGAATGATTTAAACATAAAAGTAATTAACATTTGCAGAAATAAAATACAAACAATTATTCCGGATGATTTAATAAGACCCTACAAGCGTACAGCGAACAATGTACGGCGCAAAAAACAGCGGGTCTATTTCTCAGTGCGCAGAATCTAATGCGCACTTGGGGGATGATCCGAACTATCCCCATACTTCCTTGCATTGTTCCGCGATCGTATGCAACTGCGCATGCGCAGTAGTATGTAAATTCAAGTACCAGCGGGGACAATCCTTTGGATCCTCATAGAACCATGTGTTTTGCGAAGTTACGGGCAGGAATCGCTCGCGTTCAAATTAATTAAAAGGTAAAGCTTTTTTTTTATTATATTTTATTGTAAATTGGCATATATCTATAGACATTTTATATTATTTTGTGCTAAATATATCCGACTAGCATGATTAGACCATCAATTTTTTTTTTTGAGAAATTTTATATTATATTCTACAGGTGGTAAGATTTCAGTACAGTACGTAAAAAACGTCGATCCCCACCACTAAAGAAGTTCTCGAGCCGCCACTGGCAGGGTCTTCGGTTTTTGTTAATTTCTTATCCCAGGGATCGGCAGACTTCGGATCACGAGGCACACGCATAGGCATTTGCAGCTCTTCACATGCCAATTCTAAATTTCCAAATTCACCTCAACTCAACCGGTCTTATGAGACGGAGCTGCCGAACGAACTTTGACACCAATAGCAACAGTGTTGCCAACGTAACTCTTTTAGAGTAAAAGTGTAAAAAAGTGTATAAATATTTAGAATTCTCTATTCACCCTTTATTATGAAAAGCTGTTGACTTCCGCCTTAAGCCATCTTTACATGGAGATACACAAACGACTTGAGTTTTGTGTGCGTAACATATGCGTTGCTCGTGAGTATCCGCCATACAACACAACGCGACACGTCGTTTAACATCAGTTGCGCGCTACTGACAGTGCTGGTGCGAGTTGCATTTGCATCTACTACTCGTTCAACAGAAATGGTGTCTCGGCATGATTTGAATGATAAATTTGTTCTGGAGGTGGGAAAATATTTATTTTTATATAATTATAATTTACGCTAATACGTAAGAAAGGAATTAGCGGAGAAGGATTGAGGTTGGAAAAAAGTCGATTTCACATCGTTCCCATGTCGTTCCTTGGTGGCGGCGAATGCCCTATGATGAATATATATTTCTTTGTGTGGGTGAATGCAAAATTTTCTTTTAGATGTTTTTTTTATGCAGTAATGAAGCCAGAAGAATCAAGAAGAAGAAAAAGTGGCTAGTGGAAGCAATATAATGCAAGTGGAAAGAAAAAAATAAAAAAGTCAAGAAATAACCAATAAGATCCATGACGAGAAAATAATAAGCAAGAAGATACCGGTAAAGGCACCAAATTACAGAAGGGAGTAGTTGGAAGCAGAAGAAGTGGGAAGCATAAAGAAGTGGGAAGCGAGAAACCAACGTTCAATCATCGCCTTTATTACTGCACCTAAGTACTGGTAGATTAAACTCCGCAAGAAAACGAAGAAAAGCCAGACAAGGCAAGCCAAGAAGGGGGAATTAAATGCAAGAAGAGCCAAACGAGCCAAGGAGAGACAACATACAAGAAGACACAAGAGGAGACAAAGACTCAGCAGCAATTTTCTCCAGGATTTTTGACAAGAAAGGTAGATTTGAAACCGGTCGATAATTAGCTAAGTTATCGGAGTCTAGTTGTGACTTTTTTAGTATTGGTATAACTACAGCTGATTTTAGTGGTTCAGGGAAATCAACTGTACTGAGATATTTATTAAAAATATGAACTAGGAATGGAGCTAAGACAATGGAACATTTTTTTAATAACCAAGTTGGTATGGGGTCAAGACTACACTGCTTATTTGGCGAACTTGAAATTATCCTCTTTACTTCTTCCAGCGTTGAGGTTTGAAGGAAGACAAATTTCCTTTAGAATTAATAGTGAATAGGCGGAGGGGCGTGAGATGTGAAGGCACGAATGGTTTCAATTTTTTCCCGAAAAAACTTTGAGAAGGCATCCGGGGTGATATCTATTTTAGCTGGAACAGTAACTTCAGAAATAACACTCTTTATTGAGTTCCAGAGATGTCATGGATTGGCTCGCTCAGAGTCAACCTTTTCATTCCAGTATTCTGACCTTTTGGAATTTATTTTCCTTATATACTGTTTTTGAGCAAGGATCCACTCATCTCTTGAAGTCACTGCAGAGTTTTTCCTATATGACCTCTCTAATTTCCGCATAAGTCTTTTCTGATTTCGGCATTCATCATCAAACCAGCCGTCAGACTTTCTAACTTTACGTGTTTTTGACGTTGTCGGAGCATATTTATTTAATAGAAATAAAAGTGTTTTATTGTACGTCTCGACAAGTTCTGTTGGCGTCTTTGTTTCCCAAAAATTGGGTGTACATAATAGAGAAGTCTGAAGTTCTTCCAGAAAATCACAAAAGCTAAATTTATGCCATTACTTTGATATAATTGTTCTATATGGTATTTTAGGCAGGTTAAAATCAATATCAGTGCACACTAGCCAATGGTCCGATAGTCCTATGTCACGAATATCTGCTAAGAGCGGTGAACCACTCTTCTTAGAAATAAGTATATCCAGTGTACCACCAGCATTGTGAGTTGGGACGTCAACCCATTGGCAGCATCCAAAGCTGGCTAATAAATCTAAGAATTTAATAGTGTTTGGTGATGTCACACGCTCAAGATGAATATTAATGTCACCTGTAATAATGAGTGTGTCAGAGAGTCCGACTGAGAGTTCGAAAAAATGCGAAAACTCATTACATATAAAATTCGACAGGGATTGGTTTTGATCCGGGCCTGTACAGAGTACAGAGTATAAACGACGCTTCTGAAGAAGGAACCCTGCATCCAATGTACTCAAATGTACTAAAACTACCTAGAGATACTTTAGTTAGCCGCAATCCTTGTTGGGCTATTATCGCGACACCGCACCTTCACCGGTTCACGTGCGAGATGTTGTTTGATGGTTCTTCCGTACTTGGTCGGGTTTCCTCGAGCACCACATACCCCAAAGCTTGAAGTTTCTTAATCGAGTTCGAGTCACTGTTCTCATGCCAAGTTTCTGTAATGGTAAGAATATGAAGTTTTTCATCTCTGAAAACATCGTCCACTGCCTCTAGTTTGTTATTGAGGGATCACGCATTCCAGGAGCCAATCGCAAGCTGTCTGCTCTTATAGTTAGCGTGTCGTTCTAATCGAATTTCATTAAAGTTGTGGAATTTATCAGAATCTGGGAGGGATTTGGTCACTAGATAATTCTGTTCTTCTGTTTCTAATGTTATCATTTCAAACTGTTGCAACATTCAATAATATTATGTATTTGTGAAATAAATTTATTCGCATGGATTGAACGAATTGTTCAAATAGCATTCGAATTAAAAAATCTATGTCAACATGGTGTGGCGTTAAATTTTTTTGAACCTATTGGTGTTCAGTATGGGGGCGATTTTGATTTACAAATTTAGTGACGGGAATCAAATCCCTTCCGGTAAATAAATTTAGAGCACTTTTATTAAAATTATTAAAAATTAAAACGTAATTTTCTTAATATCGATGCTTGTTTATTAACTACAAATATTAAACTTAAAATTATATCACTTTTTTAATATCATTACAATCTCATAAATCCATCGACAACATGCAGCTTTTAATTTAGATACGTTTAATTTTACAAATCTCTTTTGGAGTCAGTTAAACTCTTTTGGAAAGTGTTAAACAAAATAAAGGTGATCACTTTCAAAAATTCAAATATTTTCAAAATGGGAACATTTTTGAATGATGCATTTCAAATGAATTCGAAACATGATTCGAGTTTTAAAATACTTTTGATCATGCTTTTCACTAGCAAGGGGAGCACTTCTTGAGGTTTGAATAGGTCTTGGCGGCTTATGCGTTGGCCCACCGCGTGGCGGGCCGGATCGGGAGACTCGTTGAGGGAGACCTTTTAACCTCTCCAGCCGGACTCTTTCGAACCATCGCCTTGCACCACAGCGGCAGGGATGGATTCATGCATGTGTCACTCCTGGACACATTGACCCCCAGATTCCTACCTCATCCCTTCCTTTTCCTAAAAAGACCCTCCAAACAGCATCTCAGATGACACAGGCCCTGATGGATTTTTTTCCTTAGTACTCAAGCGATTAGGAAATCCACAAATGTCAATAAAAAATGTTAGCATTTGCATACATGTATGTACCTGTACATAATGTTTATTATGTCTATAAAAATAGAGAAAAGCAAAGAAAATCTTTCATTCTCTCTAATATCAATATATATGTACATAGCATATACACATGCTACTATACAATGTACGTTATTAGTATGTCACCAATAACACTGAGTATATTCTCTGAGATCACAGTTATCATAGCCTGCACTGAGGTTAGTTCTGCAGGAGGTATTCGGGCGGCAGCTGGGCAGGCGGTTGCAGGTGGGGGTGAGGGTGGGGGTGGGGTAGGGGGTGCATGTACTGGGGCTTGTCGTGAGTCTTCATGTGGCGGTTGAGGGCGCACTTCTGTATGAAGGCCTGGCTGCACAGAGAGCACTTGTGCGGCTTCTCACCCGTGTGGGTCATGCGGTGGTTCTTCAGGTCTTTGGCAGCCATGAACTTCATGGGGCAGAAGTCGCAGGCAAACGGACGCTCACCTGTCAAAGAAATAAAATTTAAAAAAATATTATTTTATTTTTATCTTTGAGTCTGTTGGATTTTTCGATTATACTACGGCCACTGATGATTTTGATGTATGTATGTGATTGAACTTCTATAACCACTGGTTTTAATATAAATGTTTAAAAAAAATTTCTGATTAAACAATTTTTTTTTGCAGATACCCATATCATATGTGAATATACATTGTGTTTTTTTTTGCAGATACAAATATCGTATGTGAATATATATATGTTTTCAATGTCCCTCAATAGATCTCATTAGAGTATGTAGTTTCAATGTTTCTCAACAGATGTCAGTAGTAGTACTACATGAGAGAGACGACAGTCGCCCTTTCGGGTTTTAGACCCGAAGACATTTAATAGACAGGCGAACAGCTCACTGAGCAGCGGTCTGATAATCATGATAATGATAATAAACAAATTCGTAATCTCGACAAAACCAAGTAATTAGGGGCCATCCATAAATTACGTCACTCAATTTCATGATTTTTTGACCCCCCCCCGTCCCTGTCACACATCGTCACATTTGTGAGACCCTCTCCCCTTTTCGTCAATATTTAATATCGCCACGGTCATATTTACCACAACGGAGGGGGCGTAACGGGATACCATGACGGAAGGGTATAATGGGAAACTATTTTCGTCGCAGTTGTTTTGTGCATGTGACGTCACCCCCCCCCCCCCCTCTCTTAAGGTGTGACGTAATTTATGGATGGCCCCTTATTGAAAACTCCTGATCACCAACTGGAACCCTAATCAGTGGATAATCCAGTACATCACAATACATAATTAGTGTTAATAACTGACAAATATAACGTGATTACAACTTCAATATTACTATGGGTAAATGAATACACGCAAAGGTGATGTCTGTAAGAAAGCGAGAACTTTGTTAATGTTTAAAAACTGTTACAAAGACACTGAATGCTTTCTGAGCATACAAACACGATAAAAATATTTTAGGCTTAGTTCATTTAGGTAATTTTTAAAGTTCCACAGCTGTAACCTACGCATTCTAAAAACTGACGGTTGAAGACTGCAGTAGAAAGCAAATCAATAAAAAATAATTAAAACCATCAGATAAGACTAGTACGAACCTGTATGAGTTCTATTATGCACGAGCAAGAAGCTCTGCGTCTTGAAGGCCTTGTCACAAATCTTGCACGAGTAAGGTTTCTTGTCGGAGTGAGATCGCATGTGTTTATCAAGGTCTCCCTTCACGTAGAAGTGCATGTCGCACACGGTGCAGGGGATGTTCTTGATGCCCGTGTGCCGGATGAGATGTATCTTCAGGTTCCCGGGCTGGATGAACTTCTTGCCGCATTGGTCGCAAGCGTAAAGCTTCTCGGTGTTGTGCTGAATAAGATGGGCCTGTAATCATATTGCTCATTAATGTCAAACTGATTTTTAGTACTGAATTTTTAAGGTATAGTGGGATCCTTAAATGTGAAAAGATGGATATCATACGATAAAATGATTGGTTTCAATGAAATGAAACTAATATAGAGGCTAATATGGAAAGGGTGGTCGGCTGGCAGAAGAATGGATTGAGTTTAAATTTCATAAAGCCTAGTATGCACATTCATTCTTACTCGATTGAGTAAAATCGATGAGTAAGAATGAAGGCTCAAGGCGATGCACACACATAAGAGTTTTACTCAACAAGATTGTCTGGACGTTTAATACATGCAGAACAGTCTTAGCATGTCTACAAAGCGGAAGAAACAGTGACATTGTTTAGCGAGTCTCTTAGCCACTACTAACTTAATGTAACGTACACCTAGAGTCCGGCTCGATGACTTGAAGCGAGTAAGTACGAAGCAAAACATAGAGCCATGAATTTTGCCGTCCACACGGCAATATTGAGTGAAACTGTTGGGTAAAAACGAATGTGTGTTCTAGGCTTAACAGAAAACGGCTAACTTCCTTTTTAGAATGTAATGTGGAATTGGAGAGAACTGTACAGAAAAACTTAATGGGCTTTAAAAATAAAATTAGATTCAAAATAGAGATTTGAAATAGGTACCTTTAGGTTGGCCGGTTGCACGAACTTGGCACCACACTCGTGGCAGACGTACTTCTTGATGCCCGCGTGCGCCCGCTCGTGGTTCTTGAGCACGTTCAGATAAGCAAAGTCTTTATAGCAAGTGCTGCACTTGTATTTACGGATGCCCGTGTGCACGCGCGCGTGGCTGTTTAGATTGTTAAAGCTCGTGAAGCACTTTCCGCACTCTGCGCACGCTATGTCCGGCTGGAAAGGAACACGGCACTCGGTGTGAACAGGGGTTGGCAGCCGCAGTGGCAAGCATTGTGGTATGACATCGCCAGTTTGTTTACCATGGAATTTACAGATTCTAGAATGTCGTCTAAGATAAGCAGACTGTCTTAATAAAATTGTATATTGTTCTAAGTAGATTGCCTAGTTTTAACTTTGAAGCATACATTTGGTGAATACTTGAGTGAATACTGAATCTATTGAATTTTTTTCAAGGCTCAGAAAAGCATTGAAAATTGATAGAAAAGCAATAGCAACTTTCTGAAAATTTCACTAACTTAAATCAATCAGAACAACAAATGCTCTACACATACGGGCATCCGGTTGTGATCATACATAATATAAACTATAAACAAATAACACAAATTACAAAATCAACTGACTAAATAAATACATGGATAAAACTTAAACCCCCTACAGTCCACACAATTTGGTTGGTTCAACCGTTGAGTTGTGTGAGAACCTTACTTAAAATACAATACATCTCCATACAGACCAACTTTATGTTCAACTCAACCAGATTGGGAACAAACACTCAACCAAATTGAATGGTCTGTAAGGCCCATTAATCATAATAAGAGCTGGATAATACAATTCCTGAAGTGAAATTTCATATTACATATGTTGATAAATAACTTTTAAATGCAATAAATATGCAAATTTAAAAAGTGTTCACCTTTAATCCAAAGTGGCTTCTCATGTGTGCTTCCAGTTTATCATATTTATGAAAGGCTTTATCGCATTTGGGACATTTCAATGTTTTTGCCTTCTTTGGTTTGTCCTTTTTATCTTTTTTCTTTTTCTTTTTGGATGATTTTTGTGACCTAAAAATAACAAACTGTTACTTGAAACAATTTTACTAAACACAATAGAAACACAACACCCCATCTTTACAGTATGTGGGCTGAATATCTTGGATGCTTCCCACTGCATTGATGTAAATATTAACAGGATCAGGTAAAAAATCTTCATACAAAAATTGAAATTTCGAAAAAAAAAAAAACATTTTCAGCTGCAACATCATTTACGTTGAATTTTTCAATCTTAGCACTCTAGCTCACTAAAAACTCTGTGCACGCCACTGCCCATATCTAAGAGTTTATACTTTGACAGGTCAGTGGTTAAGTGGGCATAGCGCTTGGGTCCCACCCGGGCGTCGCATGTTCAATTCCTCGGCTGGCTAAGTCCTCCATCACAACACAAGCAACATTTTTGGCTTTCTGTGGTGGTAGTAGGAGATTTTCAAACATTGTTGGGTTATTCGTAACCCGGGAATGTTTGTCTTTCTTTTTTAAAAAAAAAAATATATATATATATTTCCATAGATATGTACTAGAGGCAATTAACAAAATTGTAGTATTATTCATACTGGATTGTACTTAACCTGTTTAATCACAGAAGACCATATTTGTCCCAACGCACATAGGTCTCATATAAAATGCTGTAATTCCCTTACTATCATAGTGAGAAATATGTTCTAATCGGTGTTAGAAAGGAAAAACACCACGCTTTATATTCCAATCTAAAAAATACCCACCAAAAAAGTAAACGATACGCTTTTATGTATAGAAAGTTTTAAATCGCAAATTGAAAAAAAAATTTGGAACTTCGGGAATAGGCCACTTGCATCACATTTAAAAAAAAAAAATTCCGGTTTAGGCAAATACTATAAGACATTCTGTTTCTTTTTTTTTTTAAAACCCTGGCGATTTTTTGAAAATTTCAATCCGAAAAATCAGACCATTTTTTATAAACCGGAAAGACGGGACATAATTTTATAGGTGCGAAAAAACGATAATTACATAGCAGAAAATCATTTTAATAAATAAATTGTACGGGGTTCTCTTCGTAACATCTGTAAAAACACCGTCATCTTTATCAAAAAATGAAACCAAAGGATAAGTTCGCATAGAACAAACAATAAATCTAGTGAACGTTGCGAATTCAAAAATTCGCCGGAAATCAAAGTGTTGCCATATAAAAAAAAAATTAATCAGTGTGGAATTTTACCAAATTAAGGGAACATTATCGGAGACGGGACATTTTCATGTAGTGACGTCAGTAGCTTAAATAATGGATTTATTTATTTGAAAATAAAAAAAACTATAGGTACGTTTCTAAAAAAATTTACTAATATTTTCATAATCTTAGTAAAAAATCTATCCACACGATTTTTTCCAAGTCGTTATGAAATCCATGCAAGTGACCTATTTTTTATAAATTATTTTTACATAGAGTGACAAAAAAGTGAGGTTACAATATGTGTTTTTTATACATTTGTCTAATAAAATATGTATGTGTTTTTATTACTTATCAGTAACTTTAGTTAGAAAAAACGTAAGGTGAGCCATTTTGAAAACTTTTTTATGTTTGTAGTTTTTGAATGTGCTCAGAAATATTTCAAATATTTGCATTTTATTGGAAAGCGAAAATATTTTGACCATCCGAAAAAAATGACAAATTTTTGAAGGGTTAAAATCAATATCTTCTCCCTTTTTTGCAAAAAAGGCTTAAGCATTCTTTAATATTTTGTGTATAATAATGTCACAGGCCGTATCATACAGTGTTTTATTAGAGGATAACTGTTTGTACCGTTTAACCCCTTAATGGACCTAACCGCTTTGAGGCGGACTTCAGTTATATATAAAATTAAAACAGATGATATTCACTATGACCAGGTGGGCCTCTAGAGTATTTTTCGGGACCAATTTGGAAGGAGTGCAAATTTCCAAAATGACACCAAAAACATACTTCTGTCACTTCCAAAACAAGCCTAATAAATAAAAAAATTATTATAGATGTTTTGTAAATTTGTAAAATAAATAGAAAATACGATAATAATATCTTGTATATGTTTTTAATGCACTTATTTTTACCTGTACCTAGAAAACTTAACACGTACTTCTGGTAATTAAATCAGTGGCGGTTCTTTACAGGGGGACAATGGGGACAGTCCCCACCAGTTACACTCAAAACCTACTAAAGGAAATAACAGTCGATGCCGCCAAAATGAATGAATTCTTTTAACATAAAAGTAATTAACATTAGCAGAAATAAAATACAAACAATTATTCCGGATGATTTTAATAAGACCCTACGCGCGTACAGCGAACAATGTACGGCGCAAAAAAAAAGCAGGTCTATTTCTCAGTGCGCAGAATTACTGCGCACTTGGGGGACAATCCGAACTATCCCCATACTTTCCTTGCGTTGTTTCGCGATCGTATGCAACTGCGCATGCGCAGTAGTATGTGAGTTCAAGCATCTGCGGGGACAATCCTTTGGATCTCCATAGAACCATTTGTTTGCGAAGTTACGGGCGGGAATCGCTCGCGTTCAAATTAGTTTGATGATAATCTCGCAAGGTAAAGCTTTATTTTTATTATATTTCATTGTAAATTGGCATATTTCTTTAGACATTTTATATTATTTTGTGTTAAATATATCCGACTAGCATGATTAGACCATCAAAATTTTTTTTGAGAAATTTTATAATTTATAATAATAATAATAATATTCTACGGGTGATGAGATTCCGGTACGTAAAAAAGTCGATCCCCACCACTAAAGAAGTGCTCGAGCCGCCACTGAATTAAATCATCCCACACTGAATTTATAAGTTTAGAAAAAATGCATGCATTGGAGGGTTAATCAGCTTTAGAAATATTACAATGTAACTATGTAGTTGAAAAATGACAGGAGTGATTACATAAAAGTGAGAAAAGTACTTTTTTGACTTGGTCTGATTGTAGTCTTCATTGCTGAAGGCGTCCTCGAGGTCGGAGTGCAGGTCAGGCAGCGAGGCCGGGGACTTGATGGCCAGGACGTGCTCCACGGACAAGTCCGTCCTCAAGTTTTCCGTCACATCATTTGTGGAGAGTGCCTCACTCACAAACTCTGATAAGCTTTCCTTTTTAACCTGAAATTAAGCATTTATTTTATCTATCTAACTAAAACAATAATTTTTTTTTTCTTTTGTATGGTGGGGGTCAGAGGGAGACATCTACCTTAGAAGTCGCCCAGTATACCTCATAAATCCTGCCTGGAGCGGTCTTTTGTTGACCATACGTTCGGTGGTGTGCACCACACTATATTCATAATTTATTCTGGTATTTTAAGTGATGATGTATTTTTTTTATATGTATACCGCACAAGAGTCCCAACTGCTCCCGTCTGAAGCCAGTGAGACTATGGCATCCCCAATTGGGGTATGTTGTGAGGCTGTGGGTAGTGGGGAGGGGAAGGAGATAGGGAAGAGGAAGGTGGGGAAGTACCTGGCTATTCAGATCTGGTCACCAAACACGGCTTAAGCCATTTCAAGCAACGTGTCAATTCTGAATGGTGGTCTTACACCAGGGCGATACGGAGAGTATCTTCCACTCTGGAACGTGCCGCAAATATACTATATATTATTTTAAATGAATAAATTGTGAAATAACACAAATTAATCAAATAAAATTTATTTGCCACGCTGGGATTCGATCCCGCGACCTTCGGTGTGCGAATCAAGCGTCTTACCGCTGCGCTACGCCGGCCGTCAATGTATGTATAAAGTGTCCATTTATTTTTTACCGCAAACCGGAACACCGAAAAAAGGTAGGTATATAATAATAAATTTGGACAACTTATATAGTGCTGTTTTCGCAAAAATCACCTTAAGAGCGCTGTACAAAAGAGGATAAATTACAATTCATCTTGCAGCTACCAATAGCAAGGATGATTGGAATTCTAGATCCTTTTCAAAATTTAAAGACACTTTTTTTTAATAATAAACGAAAATAAGCAATAATATGTTACAGAAAAAATGTTTTCGACCAAAATTAGCATAGATTTTAAGAGTGAATTTACTTTACTACGTAGGAGGCTAGATCACAACACGTCTTACAGTTACCAACTGCATTAATTTTTGGAATTCTAGCCCCAATAAATTAAATTAAATATCTTACATAGGTATCTATCTACACATGTATTTCATGATTATCGGTATGTTTGTGTAGGCGCATAAAACACACAAGCTCTCAAATATTTTTTCATAGTATCTACATAATATTTTATTTATTTATGAAAAGTGCATACAGGAATGAATACATAAAAATTTAGTTGGTGTTATATTTTTCCAAAGAACAAATTTTCTTAATTATATCTGGTGTTGATTTAAAAAAAGAATGAAATTCTTCGCAGGATTTGTTCGAATTTACTTTTATAATTAACATTGCTTTAAGGACATCTACTTTCAACTGTGTTTTTTCACTCGTCCACAATTTATTCATCAGATAGAAGACTCTTTTCTACTAAGGTGCATTAGTGCCGGGCAGACATAAAACATATTCAATAATTGTATGAAAATTCTTCTGATTCAAATTATTTGTTTTTAATTATTATTCAAATTATTTGTTTGAACAATTCTACCCAACGACTTTGGGTTGAAACATTCTCAGTGTTCCATTCCGATGCTTTTTGTGGTGTAATGTAGTTAGAAATAAGATTAATTGTTCTGTAAGCCGCCGCACTTTTATTAGGCACAGATTTTGAAAAGTACACTACTTTTAAACTTAGTTACCATAAAAAATATCGGTTTCAGTTGGAACCGGTGGAAAAATATGCATTTAAATTTATATTTCTTAAAAAAAAAATTGTACGTAAGTTCTCGTTACGGCTGACATTTCTTATTACATTATTTTGCATACTGACTGATACTGACCGATTTCCAGGGTACCAATCGATAAATATTAAAAAAGATTGCCATATCGCAAAAAATCACACATATTCGAGGAAGGTGCTAAAGGTTGCACCATACAAATTTTCATATTCTGAATAAATACATAATTGGAGTATATTCTTTTGAATCACAAACCATGTTACACAAACCTAGCGTAGCCGCTAAACTACTTGAAAACTGGGATGTTTTTCTTGCCTTGACGCGAGTAGGCGTTATAAAGGGGCACTTTCTTTTGTATCACAAACCATGTTACACAAACCTAGCGTAGCCGCTAAACTACTAGAAAACTGGGATGTTTTTCTTGAGGTAATAATTTTTCGGGTATGGCAACCTTTATTAATATTTAAAAATTGGTACCCCTTCAAAATGGAAAGAATACATCATGAAATGTCATTCATAAAGGAAAAATTACGTACAAAAAGTTTTTATGAAATATAAATTTAAATGCATATTTTTCCGCCTTTTTCGACTGAAACCGATGGTTCTTGTGGTAATTGAGTTTATGGGTAGTTTATTTCTTTAAATTTATGCCTAAAGTGAAGCGGCTTGCGGCGGTTAGGTAAATATTTACCGAAATAAGTGACTACTCGTCAAATATTTTTGTATCTTGGTCACTAGATTCTACCGCCAGGATTCTTATTAGCGCGTTTTTTTATATTTTTTAAAATCCAACTGTGAGTTTCTTTATTTTCGAAAATGGGACATTTTGGCATCCCGAAGCTGTTTTCGGGGACAACGGAACATGCTGCCTGAAAACGTAGACTGTCCCGGTGAAAACATAATAATTTATTATTAGATACCTGAGTTTGTCCGTATTGTCTTAACGTTGCGTCTGATCTTAAAACAAGCTGCTTGAAATAATAAAGTCTGTTTACTAAGTCCAAACAAGCTTGACACAAAAGTCCTGGAAGACCGTCATTTTCTGTCACCTGAAAAATAAAATATTCAACATGCAAGTTATAAAAAAGAGGAGTTTTTAAAATGAATCAAGAATGTTTGTTATGCTTATTTACTTGAACTGAAGTACAATACAAAAACACTTCGGCGGAGCACGTCCTAAAAATGTTTTGCAACTGATCTGTTACGGATAAACATGCCCGGCAAATACTATTGAAATCCATCTCATTCGGGGCGGCTTTTTCAAAGTTATTAAAGATTTGCGAGTGGATACTCGTTTCATTTCGGTAATAATCCATTATAGCTTTCGGAAAAACTAATTCACGATAATAATATTGTGCCAAACGCCAAACATATTTCAATCAACCATAGACAAAAAATCACGCTATTTTGACAGCTTCAGGTTGAATTATTTAGGGTAGGTACTTGTTACTTGGATTTTCATAAAAATTTCGGAAAAAATATTATAATAATGGGGATAGTTGGACAAAGGGGCATTTGGCATTTTTCTCGATATTTTTAACCGGATAGGTCAAGGTTCGTAGAAAATGCTTTTAACAAGGTTAGCTCATATCATACTGGCCTTTTTCGAAAAAAAAAACTAGTTGGGTCACTTTAGAAGATTTAGCTTGAAGTAAAAAACTGACACTTGTATTGCAGTTAATTCAAATCTCCCAGTGGAACATGGACTGCAAGCTACGTCACGAATTTTTAGCCAATCACCGCTCTACCCCCTCGATGAGATAACCTTGTTAAAAGTGTTTTCTACGAACCTTGGGGATAGGTTATAAACTTAGTACATAACATTCCTAAAGCACTATATCCAGGGCTGGGCAGTATTTGAATTACTTGTAATTTAAATACCTACGTATTTGAAATAAAAATACGTATTTTGTATTTGTATTTCAATTATTTCCTAAAAATGTATTTGGTAATTGGTATTTCAATTACCTGCTGCTGAGGTATTTTGTAATTTGTATTTCAAATACTTACGGCTGCAAAATACATTTTCAAATACATTTAGCGATCTTAATAATGATAATGAAAAATAAACTGACATAGATAATACATTGACTAAAAACACTAGAATCCTGTACTATTGTTCTGTGCTGTAGCACTCACTAATGATTATTTGTAGTTCTCTTATCATTGCTTTATAATGTACTGTACATTTTTTTTAATGTCATGCTAGTTATTATTATTGTCCTGTGCTATAATAGCACCGTTATTGTACATTTTGTATCATATTATATTATTATACTTGTCATTCCTTTGTATTGTACATTTTTGTATCATAGTATTAGATCAAGCACTAATAGAATAATTTGAATGAATACTAGATTATTTTTAAGTTAATTACTGTAGAGCGCACGTGAAGTGAAATAACACAAAAATACGCTATACAAATGTCGTCTATTGTATATAAAAATGAATCCTTGTTTCCCTTGGTGACACCATAACTTCAGAACGACTTTACCTATTTCATTAAATTTTTTTAAGTTTTTGAATACTTTGTAGAAGGTTCTTACAGAAAGAAAAATTAAGAAAATTACGCAGAAAATTGGATAATTTCAGAAAACTAACGACTATTTTAACTTCGCATGTTTGACAGTTGGCGCGTTTGATGAAATTGAATTTAGCAGGCAGCTGTTTTTTTTTGTAAGAAAAGAATTGTCTATGGATTGTTTAAATTATAGATATTTTAAATAGGTACCTATGTTAGGTACCAGATTTGATTGATTGTTCATATAATATACAAAAATGAATATTTGTAATATGTGAAAAATGAAAATTTTAATAAAAAAATTGAATAGCTGGCACGCGAGTTGTTTGAAAACTGAATGTACCGGGACTGAATATATGGAACGCGGGAGGGGGGTTGGCAGGACGGGGGAGTGGGTGAGGGGAGAGGGTAGGCGGGGAAGGTGGAAGGAGAACGCGGGAGGGGATGCAGGAGGGGACGTACGGGAAAGGACATGCAGGGAGAAACAAATTATTTCTTTGAATATGGCATTGCAACGGATGCCAGGAACCAGCTAGTGTTATAATAATAATAATAATAATAATTTTTATCTAACACCTAAGTCCTATACCACAAAACTTTACAAGTGGAGCGGAGGCGAGATGTCTTCTGAGCAATATGATTGGTCAATTTTTGCACCTCTCTGTTTCACTCTGCTCAGCTTTGCTTCTATGGAAACACACCCTTAGATAAGGGCACTTACGACAATTAATTGCAACCATAGGTTCTACCAAAACCAAATGTATTTTGTAATTTGTATTTGAAATTAAAAAATAAATCCATTCATAACTAATAACCATCACATTAAATTCCACAGGTGTAGGTCAATGTTCGTAGAAAATATATACTTTACAAGGTTCGCTTGTACAGGCACTTTCAAGCCGCTCACAGGCTCGTAACGTAGCTTGAAGTCCAACTGGAGTCCGAAAGGTCACTTTCACTTTTCACTAGGCATGTGATATAATTTTTTTGGTAAATCTAAGCTAATTTCCTCACACTTATGTTAATGTGTACAAATCGAATTAAAGTCGATATAATGTCGTTTAACGTTTAACAGTAACAATTTACAGTCGTGAATGGTAGAAAAAGTCGAGGATGCCGAAGAAGACATGGCACCATCTTTTTATTGAAACAAATACTGATGTATTTGTAAAATTAGGCGTAAGTGATGAATGAAGAAAGGGGTGTAAGGAGAATGTATAATCTGGAACGTCCACCCGCCTGCGGTCGACACAACCTTCTAAATAGATTAATCTTATTTTTTCTCAATCCTATACATATATTTTTTTGTGTATATTATGAACATTTTATGTGTCAACCGAATTGTCGAATCCGACACTCCTTCACTTAGATGGTAAATACAAAAGGAATAAAGACAAACCAAAAACAATGTATGTAATATCATCAATGAAATTTATGTTAATAATCCATTATTAGAATCCCTGACATTTTCAGTCTGCTCTCTGAAAACAAAATGTTATAAGAAATAAAAACAAATTAGTCCTTAACAAATTCGTGTATATTTGCAATCAAAAATAATTACATTTTTCAAATAATTATTCAAATAACAAGTACCTAGCCAAGACCAAAAGGAACACTCAGATTTTGTTAACAAGTACATACCTATTTATTGAGGATATGTGAATACACAATCATTTCATTCTTTTTATCTAAAGTGTCGACGGGTCATAAATATAATAAATTGTGGGCTCTTGTTTTCAAACTTTATGTAAAGAAATACCCGTGGAAGCAAAATTATTGAAACAAATTGAATGGACATTTTTAATTGACGATTGAACTTAGTTTAACTCATTAAAGTTTACATAGCCATTTTAAATAATGATTCATGGTCAAATTAAAATGTTAATTATTTACAAATGAATTGCTTAATTTGTATTATGAGCTATGATAGACAATATGCTAAAGAAAATCAGTATTACATTTCAGCTCATAAGGACGAGGCCTGCAGCTGTAAAAAAATAACTAGAGGATTTAGTTTTGAGGAGTGGTCACTATTCATTCAGGAAACAAACAGGATTACCTCAATTCAGGTAAAAGTCACATTTCTACAATAAATCTAAGGCTATTACTCTTATATATCTCGATAGAATAAAAAATTATAAGCTCTCTTTCAAAGTTGACAAGGCACCAGGTGATGTCGGTAGAATGGATCAATATTTCACATTATAGAAGTATTTTGTTCTGTTAAGGCTTAACCACTCTGCATTCACTATCAATAAGGAAAATAAACTTAAACATAGAGCGGGGGAGGAAGTTAATAAGTTAGTAATAAAGTGCCAGGGTACAATAAAAATAAACATAGTCGCTAAAAACAAAACTGTGAACGTTTTTCTAAACTAAAACCTAAGTGATGTATGTATTATAAAGTACTCTAAAACCGCAACAGCAATAAAATTCAACTTGTTAAAATAAATGATAACTCTAAAACATAAAATCACAACATAAATAATTTTAAAAAAAGAAGCACTTAAGGATAATACATACTTATCTAGGGGCACATTTATTGACAGTGCTAACATCAAACATCATCTCTCAACTAATTGTTTTATTTACACAAAATGTTTCACTAAGTGAAAACATTCTAGGCAATCTTAATATAAATATAATAATTATCAATAAACACAGTGTCTTTGTGTGTCCATGATACTAGTTTACTCTGTAAGTTGGCGATAAAAATAGATATTTTATAGTAAGGTACTGTCAAAAATTTTAAGGCAGTTAGAAGACGAATTTTTCAACAATTTAAAATATAAATATGTATTTCATTTGGATCGATGGAAAAACTTTTCCACCGTGAATAATTATTTTCCAGAATCCACACATCTTTTCAATAAAGTAACATGATTTTACGTCTCTTGGACATTACGTATATTATTATGTATGTACTTTATACAATAGAAAATAAAATAATTTGCACTTTAAAATATTCTCAGAACAAATCATTGCCAGAAATGATTCATTGCCCTGTTTGTAATATCAAAAAAAACTTTAAAAATGAGTCACTAAAAGTCATCTTAAAATCACATCAGCCTATTTATTTCTAAGTTAATTTTGTTTTACAAAAACCACATGCTAGAATATTATTATCAATGCCAACCCATCATCGAAATTGCAGCCAATTTTGGCCCCTTTTATTAGGTGATCAAAAATGACTTCCGCAAAAATAGATTTACATTGACAATTAATTTCTTTTAAAAAAAAATCTTCAATTGACAGAAAAAATTGAACCAAAACAATTATTATCCTACTCAGGACGTCATTCATTACAGGCAAGATTAGACTGTGTATACATGAATGTAATATTTCCAATATCCAGAGTTATATACTTCGACTAAACTAATGTCACTTTTCACTAAAACAACTAATTGACAGTCAATGGGGACAAACCAGCACAACCTTCAAACATAATAAACAAAGAAAGAATATAATTAAATACATAAGTTTCTCCTCGTCTCGATTTGTATATTATGATTGTCGTCATAAGACTTGTACAACATAATAATGAATTGCAAGCAGTCAAAACTTCTCAGCTGTTATTAAAAAATATTTATTTTTACACATCTTTATTAAAACTTATAAGTATTCAGTAAAACTCTCTTACGAAGTTTTCCAAAGGACCGGTAAAAAAAACTTTTTGAGCATGAAAATTTCTTAACCACTCGGACCTACAAGCTTGTTTTCACGATAATACAACATTAACAAACATATATATGATGTGTGAGGCGTACCTGACTTATTGTGTGTGAACTACTTAAGCGAGTTTCACTTTATCTGGTATTAGATTAAGAGGAACGTATATGAGACCAAAATACCCAACCAAACTGAAAAATTATTTTTGTAATCAAAAAGTATATCAAATATGATAATATAAGAAACTGGTCGAAACGAGCCGCGCAAACGTTCCTCTTAATGATTTTGTTTAAATGTATTCATATTATATTGTGTATAAAGAGAAATAACACTAACTTGTTAGTACATTATATGTATACATGTCATAAGGAAGTTATTAATTGATAAATAATTATTGTTTGTAACAAAATTATTCAATTTATTATCCTTCACAGCTCGGTCTAAATTTGATTGTGTAGTTTTATGCAGAGTTTGCAAATGGGCAATAAATTGTGACCTTAGTTTTAACTTGGAAACCTGACCCCTGCCAAACTTCTGGGCTCCCGGTGGCAGGATTACATATTACATAATATACACATTTCTTTTAATTCAAAATTAATACAAATATCTATTTGCAATTAGTTTCAATTAAATAATTGTGTCAACTACAAGATGCATACATAAACTGTGTATGTATATGCAATAACTTCACAAACTATTAAAAAAATATATTTTATGTAAAACTTGTCGCAAAATATTTGGGAAGAAATGATGGTGTTGTAAATAGTATATGTATTTATTGTTTTTTTTTTTAACAATAATGCAGTAGTGATGGAATCATGAATTAATTTGAGTGGTACGGATTGTGCTGTTATTTTTGTGATTTTCACAAATTTCGAGGCGAGGATGGTCTTTAACTTGAGGTTATTATCGGCCCACCGGGTCTTACGTGGCTTCTGGTCCTGAAGGCTGTTGTTGAGGTACAAAAGTAACTGTTTCTCCGTATACCAGTTCTGAAAAGCAAAGACGAAGAAAATCATATTAGTGTTGTAACGGGATAATTAAGTAAAATCCACAATTTTTAAGGTTGTCTTAAACACGGTTCAATAATAGCCAGACAGTAAAATAAACTTTATGGATTTACTCCCTAAGGAACTTAAATGTTACCTCAACCGCTCGTTTAACCTTCTACCAAAAGGGTTACAGTGAGTCTATAATCACTCTAGGTTAGCTGAGATCCGAGGTCGACAGTTTACAAAAGCGTCTCTTCGATTCAGTCCTGCCAGAGATTTTTGCTGAAGATGTGCAGTTAGAACTGGGAAGCAACTTAACTCTCTAGAGTTAACACATGACCTTATATCCCTGCATCCCCCCTTCCAGAGACCACATCTGAGCGGCGGGGCGAAAATGAACCAATATCATCCCTCGCCCCTAATTAGTAAGAGATGAAGCGATGCGGGAATGGGAAAGTATTTGAGATTGAATCGCTCAGAATTATGCGTAACAATTTAGGATGGTTTGCTAGAGTTTATTAAATATGCAAAAAGTAGTATTCCGATATATTGGTAAGTGAAATTGTGACAATGGAATGAGCATGTGATGTAGCTCTGTTCCCTCATTCGTTTGTAGATTTTGTGCATCGCTAATGTAAGTATAAAAAGAGATAAGTGACTTGATAAGTTGCTTAGACCCCAGAATAGACAGATCTAAACATCAATCTATTTAAATTAAACAATGTTATTTTGTTTGAACCACTTGTATATTTGTTTGAAGCCGACCGGTTTCGGAACGACCGTTCCTTCCTCAGGGCAAACATATACTGATTTGACAGTTACAAAATAGTGGGTGGGTAAAATATATTACTATAAAGTGTGTGCAAATTATTACAAAGGTGGAGGTGTGGTTAGGGATTATTTAAGAGTGGGGGTGGGGGAACATATCCATGATTGGGCTATAAGATAAAAAAAATTGTTTGTTTATAATGGATTCATTATTTTTAAGGGATTTTTTTTATTTCCAAGGCCTCTGCTTAGATAACTTGGAGGCCTTGGAAATAAAAAAAAATCCCTTAAAAATAATGAATCCATTATAAACAAACAATTTTTTTTATCTTATAGCCCAATCATGGATATGTTCCCCCACCCCCACTCTTAAATAATCCCTAACCACACCTCCACCTTTGTAATAATTTGCACACACTTTGTAATAATATATTGTACCCACCCACTATTTTGTAACTGTCAAATCAATATATTTTTGCCCTGAGGAAGGAACGGTCGTTCCGAAACCGGTCGGCTTCAAACAAATATACAAGTGGTTCAAACAAAGTAACATTGTTTAATTTATCTATAATGGATTACCACAAAGTTATAACTACATTCAAAAGTATCAATTTATTTATTCAGATTATTATACACACGAGATGAAGAATAAATTGAAATATTTGAAAGTAATCAAATTTGTGCATTTACGCACAGTGGCTTAATAATGTCCATGCTTTCCGAGAGAGAAACCTGAAAATTTAACTGTGAGATTCACAAGAAAGAATGAATTGTTAGTTAATAATTTCAATATTTTAGCAACCTTTCCACTTCTCAACTGGAAGTTCCATATCTTCGAAGCTCTGATCATAAGGAGCCGATGTGGGCTCGTCACTAGTGTCAGCGTACTGCTGGAGATAGGGGTGGCCCAGTGCCTGCTCCGCTGTGATCCTTCGCTCCGCATCCAGCTCCAGCATCTTCTCCAGGAGGTCGATGGCCAGGCGATTGGCCCCGCGGAACACATCCTTGAAGTCTCTCTTCCTCAACGGAGGCAGGGATTGAATATAATTTCGGGCCTGTATCATGAAATGTCATTAAACATCAGAAAAATAATCTCATATTATGAATATACAATATATTCCCATGATTGTGTGCACAATGGTGTACCCGTGATCCCGTACAAATACATATACAGTGAAATCTCCATCCATCCATCTGCAAAGTGTCCTTCACTTCTTCCAGTCCCAAAATTATTATTGTTAATTATTTAATACAAGACTTGCAAAATTGGATTGTATCGACCGTTCCTCTACGCATCATTTTACCGCATTAATCGTTTAACCCTTAAATGTCTATTTGTTCAGTTTTGGGAACAACTGATACAGGTCTCATAGAAATCATTGTGTCTCCCTTAATATCATGGTGAGAAATATTATATGTACAGTCCCTGGCCAAATTATTAGATGCACTGCAAGATTTCATGTAAAATATTAATTACCGGGTGATATTGTACCGTTTTATTATTTTAGATTGATTTATTTTTTTAATTTTTATATTATCCAATCAATTACTGATTTATTTGACATAAATAAAACAGCATTAATTTAGAAAAGCATAAGTTTATTAAGTTTTAAAGAAAAGTGAAATTAATGTTAGTATAAGTCAATATTTAGTTGAGCCACCTTTAGCCGCTATCAAAGCTTTAATTCTGCGCAGCATGCTATCAATGCTAGACTTTACTGTCTCCTGCATTTGAGGATGATGATTCCACACATAAATAATCTTTTCTAGGAGCTGTGTTTTGTTGGTAATCACATCTTTAGCCACTTCTCTTTTCATCAGCTTCCACACATTTTCAATCGGGTTCATATCAGGGCTATTACTCGGCCAATCCAACAGAGGGATACTTTTTTCTGCCAAAAAAGCTTTAACAGACCGAGCAGTGTAACAGGGAGCTCCATCTTGCATGAAAGTGAATGGTTCCAAATAAAATACAGTGCGTCTAATAATTTGGCCAGGGACTGTATAGACAGTGTTAGAAAGAGAAAACAAGAGGTTTTATATTCAAATATAAGAGTTAACCACAAAAGAAGTAAAATGCAGACCTTTATGAAACCAAAGTTACAAATCGTAATTTGCAATAAATTTATGAAACTTTGGGAATTTTTTATTAATTATTTTTATATGGAACCACAAAAGTATGAGGTGATAGTAACGTTTGTAATATATTTGTCTAATAAAATGTGTACCTACGTATTTTTTTTTTTCATTATCAGTAATTTTAGTTAGAAAAAACTTAAGGTGAGCCATTTTTTAAATTTTTTTATGTTTTCATGCAAAATTGTTATATTTCAAAAATTATATGTATATTTCGATTTATAAAAGTTAAGTTTTCGGATACGTTCGGAAATATTCCATTTATTCGACTATGTGTCCGACAAAACTTAAGCGAGAGACAGCTTACTCTAAGGTCAGCAGATCTGGATGTTACTAATCGTTTAATCGAAGTTTCTCGGTCAAATCGAGCCGTTTACTATGATCGCTCTTTTCGTGTAACTGGCCCTCTCATTTGGAATAAACTTCCCTCAGCTCTTACTAATATCCAGAATTTGGCAGAATTTAAACGGGCTTTAAAAACAAAATTATTTAAAAAATCGTACCATTCATGAATCCTAACATCTTTTCAATACAAGTAATAAGTCATGTTCTCAAGTATCCGGTAATCGTTTGGTTTCGGTTTCCTCCTAATTGTACTTTTATGTTTAATATCTGAATTTTTTGTAAGAAGTTAGTGTATTATATTTTAGTTTAAAAGTTCTTGTTTTGTCCTGTGCTACAATAACACTGTTTTTGTATATTATTATTTTCCTCTGTGCTATAACAGCACTGTTTTGTTAATCTTTGTTCTCTTGTCATTGTTTTGTAAATACTGTATATTCTTTATTTCATAGGTATTATTTTATAAATATTTTGTAATGATCTCGTAAGGAACACTGTAGGATTATTTTTAAATTTATTATAGTTAAGCGCACTTGAAGTGAAATGACACAAAACTGCGCTATACAAATATTACGTTATTATTATTATTTGGAATTTATTTTAGGAAATATTTTGACCCTCTGATAAAATACGGTCGAGACCTGAGGGGTTAAAGCACTCGATCGATAGCTGTTGCATTTTTTTCAGACATTCATAGTTTATTTCAATAGGACCATTCAGAAACAATAGATAGAGATTTCATTGTACCTCAAACCGTGAAAGTTTTTTCCATATTCCATATGACATGTAAACAATATATAAATTAGCTATTGCACATTGGTGTACTTTGCTTTTATGTATCAGTGCGTACATTTCTATAGTCTGTTTCCCGTTGCAGTGTCTGAACGCGAATTCCAACAAAAATTATTTCAGTAATGATTGAGCCTAAGGAGTTCTACAAATTGTGTAAACACAAAAAACACAAACCAATTCCAGACATGTACAACAAAGAGACCCAAACCTTTTCCTGTAATAATAAAATATTTTAACATTTTATTGAACTTTCACGACAATCATTCACCATACGCACATAGATGTCAACAATGAATTACTAAAAATAGTCTTTGTGAAAATCAATGGCTAAGTATCTAAGTATGGGTTGTTTCACAGAATATGAACAATTCATCAAATTTCAAAGTTAATATTATTCAAGTACTGTCAAAGTTATTATTCAAGTACTGTGAAACAACCAGCC
Organism: Limnephilus lunatus; assembly: GCA_917563855.2. Classification (NCBI taxonomy): domain Eukaryota; kingdom Metazoa; phylum Arthropoda; class Insecta; order Trichoptera; family Limnephilidae; genus Limnephilus; species Limnephilus lunatus. The sequence continues at coordinate 78,661,283 of OU830600.1, forward strand.
CATGATGAAATAATAACAGAACTTTCACAAGAGCTTGAATTTTAACTTTTAATTTGATGAATTGTTCAAATTCTGTGAAACCACTAGTCTTTACAGTTTTGTCCAAGATGAAACAAATAATATAAAAAAGAATGTTTAAGGACATCACAGGCAACAAAATGATGTATTACCTCCTCACTGGTTATTTTATCAACCGTATCCTTTTCTGGTGTACCGCACAGGAATAATATCCTGGTAAGGTGGTCGATGTCTGTACAGATGCCAGTTAAGGTTAAGGCAAGCCTTGGTTTACTAGTCAATTATTGTCATTATAAAGCACAAGCTCAAGCACAGAAACATTCAGAGTGGCGGGGGGAAGCACAGATAAACAAAAGCTTTGAATTGTGGAGTGACGTGAAAACTTCACCTTCAAATGCCAATTTGTGGCATACCGCTGATAGCTATGTTTAAACATCTCCCACTTTCTTATAAAATGGTGCATGTAATAGAAAGCGATGTCAAATCGGAGCTCTCAGCGGCAGGGCCAAAAACATCAACGATTCTGGTATATAACATAAGCTAATTTGTGGAGTGACGTGAAAACTTCACCTTCAAACACCAATTTAAGGCATACCACCGACAGCTAGGTTTAAACATCTCCCACTTTCTCATAAAACAGTGCATGTAACAGAAAGAGATGTAAAATTGGAACTATCAGCGGCAAGGGCCAAAAACATCAACGATTCTGATATATTTATAAGTGTACATCACTTTTTCAAGTCAATTATTTTAGATCTGGAGAAATAAAATCTTAAAAGAAATGAACTCGAGAAACTCGCAATAGAATAATGCAATTATAAATTTAATAATCGTTATCACAAGTTACAGAAAAAGAAGAATAAACCAAGAATTTTAATAATTAATTTTAGATTGCAGATATTTAGTTTGTATATTATTTACTATTAACATTGTTGCTAATAATGAGTGTTTAGTTACTTTGTTAAGACACAAAACATCAAGCAATACATTTTAAAAAAAGCGGACTAAGTGAATAAAAGTATTAACTCCTCAGACAAATTTGATCATTATTTGGAATAACTCATAGAAATTGTAGAAAGTAATGTTAGAAAGAGAAAACACACGCTTTATATTAAAATCTAAAAGTTAACCACAAAATAATATAAATCCTTATGAAACCAAGGTTTCCGACCGCAATATAATTTATTTTTTTTGAAACTTTGCAAATTTTTTAATAATTATTTTTACATAAAACGATAAAAAAGTGAGGTTAAAAAGTTTATAATACATTTTTAAAAAAAAGATGTGTTTTTTTCCCTTATTATATCAGTATTAAACTTTTTATGTTTGCATTAAAAAATTTTATATTTCAAAATTTACATTTTTATTTCTAATAATAAAATTTGAAAGCGTATTTCATCACTTTTCAAAAACAGTTCTTAGTTTTTGGAAAATTTCAGAAATACTCCATTGATTTTGATTTACGTAATTGCAAAGCGGAAATATTCTGCTCTACTGACAGAATATGCCTGAGTCCTGAGGGTTAAGTATTAAATTTTGTTTAAAAAAGCAATCTTTCTGCCTGCATTAAAATATTAAAATCTGACGATAAACAAAAAAACATAAGTCAAGTTATTTGAATTATCCGCACTCTTCTATCAGCAATACATAACAATTTTTTTCTATAACAATTGGTGGTATTAGCGTGTTTATTAGCTGGTAAAAATTTACTCACAGATTCGGAGGATATTTTCTGCATGAATTCGGCACCGGGCGTTCCGAGCACCTCCATTATAAGATTCAGTTGATGGATATCTGATGCAACAATTAAGGCGGACCAAAGTGCGCTAGTGGAATTACCTATGCTCTAAAACTTAACTAGTGTGCAAAGAGGATGTATTTATAACACTACCATTGATATAGAATAGACAAGGTGAGACTGACGGACCAAGCAATTTAATTGATAATTTTTCACTACAAACTGTTACCAAAATACAAAGCATTAAGGAACGTACTTGACTTACTATTTAACCAGTGTTTCCTGACATTATTTGGAAAAAAATGTTTATGAAATTTTGGGCTCCGGTGACATTTTATTTTTTTTTAAATTTTTCTTCGAAAACAAATTAAAAAATACTTACACATGTCATCACTGGTCACTCAACCAAGTAACCGCCTAACACCTCATCCCGACCCTAACTGTCAAATACCTACTGATTTGTATATTTTACATGTTGAAAAAAAAACATCAAAAATGTCACTGGAGACCAAAATTTCATTTACATTTTTTATTCCAAATAATGTCAGGAATCACTGATTAAAGTCAAGAATGTTACTTAATATTCTGTATACAGAGGTTCAGAATCAAAATCTGAAACGTCAGTAGTGGTCCTAATGATTAATGTTATTTGTTTTGCAACAGAGAGCAACTGTGTATTCTATATCAATAATATGTACTGCAAAAATAAACATGTAGGTATGCTATTAAAGACAAAATGTGGCAAAAATAAAAGTGTTGATGGATGAAATATCATATATGTAGTACTGTCATACAATAAATAAAAATATGCATGTAAATTTACCGTGAGAGAATTGAATAATGAAATTTGGAAAAGAGTCAACAGTTGTGTAATACATACAAGCTTTTTTACATGAGAATTGTAGTCATAAGAATGAAAAATGTATACCTATGAATTTTCATATCCAAAAATACTTCAGATACTTGAAAACTTACACTAAGTAATTTAAACCTTCCAAAGCCTTGATTATTTAATCAATTCTTATTTTAGCTGTTGAATCTAACCTAGCAGAGTAGGCAAACGTGCAACTGTCGCAAATGTGACGTTCAGCATGCAAATGCAACATAGCAGTCGCCCTAACGCGAAGGCGAGTATGACCATGTTTTAATACAGCATCCTAAACTGATCCTCATTGCTTGAAACTTATAATACACCACATTGATTAGTAAATGTTTGTTTATAAAAACTGCATACAACAGTACCCTTTTCACATTCACATAAACAAATAAAATCAACCACAAGACATTTTGTAGTACATATTTTTAACTTTCCGTATATTATTATATACTGGGTTTCCACTTGGCAAGCCAATAACCTCAACAAATAACATGCAAAGTATTAACTTGCGATTATTATACTTAGATCAGGCTTTTTACTGATTTAATGACAATATTAGTATAACAAAGGGCATGAAAGGAAACATTTTTAGCAAAAAGAGACCATCCCTTAAAACATTGAAAATAAATCATTAGTAGAATATTTTGATAGTTTTTGTTTGAAGTGTAGCTTTAAATAAAGCAATAAATTAATTTTAATGTAAATATAAATCGTAATCATAAGATTCACATTGGAATTATTGCTTATGTACATGAAAAAGACACGCTATAACCAAGGTTCGTAGAAAGTGCGTTTAACAAGGTTAGCTCATCGAGGGATAGAACGGTGATTGGCTAAAAATTCGTGACACAGCTTGAAGTCCATGTTCCAGCGGGAGATTTGAATTAACTGCAATATAAGTGGCAGTCTTTTACTTAAAGCCACGTCATGCGTTCGAAATTTCGAAAGCGGCACGACAAGTTTTTTTTCGAAAAAGGCTCGTGTGAGCTAACCTTGTTAAACGCATTTCTACAAACCTTGGACTGTAACAAATATAATCAAATGTAAATAGAATAATGTACAAAGATATAGTGTGATAAAATATAATATGAACCTGAGTAAAATAAAATACCTACTTGATAAAATACATTCAAATATAAATTTATTTTATAAAACTCTTGGAGGGCAAAATTTTGGGAAAAAATTATGGATTTCGGGGAGTGGGGACTACCAAACAGGGAAAATTAAAAGGTATTTCACACTTCTGAATACCAAAAGCAACAAGATACTAAAGATCAAAAAATAAATATTATATTACAGGAAAGAAATGTACATACATATTCCAGTAATAACTTCAAATCATAACAAAAATATTGGATTAATTCGAAAGTTTTACTATTGAATCCATGTGTACAATTTAGGAGGCGGGTGTTACCGCTCCGGGAACCATTTATTGCATAACCTACAGTTCTGCCATAGGTCACCCCCCGGTGGTTCGCTATGCTTGATGACTTAGCGGAGGTGCTCTGGTTCATGGGGTGAGGTTTGTCCAGGTCTCGGTGGCGGATGCGTCGAGAGAGACTGGTTGAGGGTGGCCTCGGATGATAACGAGATCCAATATCAGGGCAGACGGACACCGCGAGGCCATCCAAAACATTGGCTTTAGAAAGTGGAGAAAGAATGATTCAACCGCCTTAAAAAGCAACCAATAATTAAACTATTGACAGAGAAAACTTAAAATCATAATACATATCTAATTGTACTCGGATTGTTCCTGACAAAACATAACCCTTTCGGTATGTACCTACATATTCTTTTATGAATAAAAATATTTACAGCATGAGGTATCCATTGGCCAGTTAGAAGGTGACAAAAGAACCCAGAATATTGCATTTTAGAATACATAGATTCAAAGTGGGGACATTAATAAGCATAATTTATTATACCCAAGTAGATACATACATTCACTCACTCACTTAACCTCTAGGGACTGGCAAGAAACTTGAATAAATATAAAGGTATTCTTGTTAAAACCAATATGGAAACAATACCATACTTGATAAAGTGACATTTTTAATTTTGTCTTTACTATATGAATTAATTAATTCAATCAAGTGCCCCCTCCCCCTCCCCACCACAACTACTCCATGAGCTGAATATTCAGATCCATGAAAGTTAATCCCCTGCCAGTTACATATACAATATGCAGTCGATTTAGGAAAATAGATATAGCTACTTACACAAAATATAACTAAGTGTCTCTGAAGAGTGTGTCAGAGAGGATGTACTGCCGAATAACAAAGCATAACACATATTTTTATTCAAATGCAACAAGGATAAAACTACTTTTCTATATACTGTATACACCAGTGTACAAAAATTCGACAATATAAATCAATTCGGTTGATATTCATTGCAACTTATTATTAAAGGTAGTTTTGAAGTCGATTTTTGGTTTGAAATTGGTAAATAATGCAAAAAAAATAAAAATTTTCGGGGGCCAACTGTCGGGGATCAACTGTCATGTCACCGAATATTCAGTAAAATATTTATGTATTTATATTATTGAGAGAGAATAATAGATGTATTGGTTCAAGATATTTTATAGACATTATTATTTAAAAGGATACGGTCTGTGCCAGGGAAGAGTGTCCTCCCGGTGATGAGTTCAGCCATGATGCAACCAACAGACCAGATGTCCACTGTCTGGTTGTAGTGCATCCAGTTGAGCATTATTTCAGGTGCTCGGTACCACCTGTAAAATAACATTTCATTCAAAATAAAAACATAAAATTTTAAAAACCTAAACAAGTAACATGATGAAATCAAGTTTTCTATAGGGGGTAAAACAAAAGATTAAGATTTCTATGACACCACTCTTGTGATAAATTCAAAGAAAGAGACAATTTTAACCACTCAGCCTCGGACATATTTTTTCAGAAGCTCGAAAAATTTCCACTTTCCAATAAAATCCAAATGAATAGGATATTTCTGAATGTATCTGAAAATTAAAAACTGGTTATGAAAGGTGATGAATTTCGCTTTCAAATGTTATTATTAGAAATAAACATATAGTTTTTGAAATATTAAAATTTTTAATGCAAACATAAAGAAGTTTTAAATATGGCTCGCCTTACACATTTTCAGACTAAAATTACTGATAATGAAAAAAAAAGAAAAACACACATATTTGATTAGACCAATGAATTGTCGGCTAATTTTTTGTCATCTTTTTTTCTCAAATTGCAGTCGGAAATTTTGGTTTCGTAGAGGTCCATATTTTAATGTTTCTGTGGTTAACTTGTAGATTCTAATAAAAAGCGTGATGTTTTCTCTTTCTAGCGCTGTTTAGATCATATTTCTAACCATGACAGTAAGTGAGATACAACAATTTCTGTGATACCTATTTGAGCTGTTTCCAAAAGCGAACAAATTAGCCTAATTGGGTTAAGAATAATACAACCAACACCCTTGAGGTAATTTTTCACAAATCATCTAAATATATATGTCAATGATAATATTTTTAAACCTCGGTGCTAAACCATCCATACCAAACAGTTAAATTTTTATCCTACCCAAAGCGTATTGTCGGATATCATATTGAAGCGTGTATGCACTCTTGAGAAAATCTAATAGTATTATTGAAAATAATATGCGTACCTTGTAGCTACGTAGCCCGTCATCTCATTTTCTGTTGGCCGGGCCAAACCAAAATCTAGGATTTTTAGTTCACAGTCTTCATTGACGGCGATATTTGATGGTTTTAAATCCTAGAAGGCATAATATAATAATGTTAAACATGTGCATACTATTAAGAACTGTTTTATTTTTCAATTTGGGAGGTGGGCATGGGTAACCAACACCTCTGCCATGGGTCACCATAAGTGGTCGGCTACGTTAGGTGACTTAGAAGGGGTGAGGGTTGTTTAAGTCTTGGCGGCGGATGCATCTGCTCACCACCTGTGTGGCAGGCAGGATTGGGAGAGACTGGCTGAGGGAGACCTTTTGACCTCTCCAGCCGGACTCTCGACCTATCGCCTTGCACCGCAGTGGGAGGGATGGATGTCCGTCACTCCTAGACATATTTACCCCCAGATTCCTACCCACCCCTCATACCTTTTTCCTTCCCAGAACTTCCTCTCCTTCCTTCCTCCAAAAAGACCCTTTACACACACATAACCTAGGCTCTTAGGGATTTATTTTTACTCATGGCATCCTGTGTGGAACTAACTAAATACAGAATAACTTTAGAACGGAAAGTTCTAAAGAAAGGTTACAACGGAAATCTCTGCAGTAGGACCACAGCTAAGAAGCTGGATTTCATGTGACAGTGTTAGATTTTATCTTTTATAGGAAAATACACATTTGAGATACTAAAATAAATATTTTGAGGAACAATTCACTAATTTGTAAAGAGCAAAAGTTGTGTTTAGGCTGTTGAATCAAAACTGCTGCAAAATGGTAATGTGAAATTCTTATAAACAATTGAAGTCAGAAAGATTATTATGTATACCCTATGAATAATTCCCGCAGAGTGAATGTACTTCAGGCCACGCAAGATCTGGTAAACGAGGAACTGGACGTGATCGTCGGAGAGCCGCTGAGTCCGGACGATGTTGTTCAGGTCCGCCCCCATCAGGTGGGTCACCAGGTACACCTGGTTGAAGTCTGCCAGACCCTCGTCCGGAGTGAACACGTCCAGCAGTCCTGAGAATCACAACATATCCTCAATTTATGATCAATTTGGAAGGTTTGCTTTACAATTACCTCATTTTTACATGTACCTCTGCCTCTGGAAAAACCATGTAACAAGGCAAGTCATGGTTTAATAATAAATTAAAAGACATGGGAGGAAATGTAACTACATACATGCATAGGTGTGAACTATAATACATACACACAAATACAACAAAAATTGCATAATTTAACAAATTTCCATAGCTGAACCAATATAGTTTTTAGAAAATTTAACGTCTTAAAAGTCCTATTTTTATGATTTCAAGAAAATATGGTGAGCTGAGCTAAACTAAACTCCAAATAAACAATTATAATATATTTTTGAGCCCCGTGTGAAGAATCAAACATCTTATGCAAACTAATTTCTTGGTTATATCTTGGCAATATGGTAAATTTATTTTAGACCTGACGAAAGATATAATACGTTCAAAAGAAAAAATTATGTAACAACGTCTTCATGTGGCAATTCGCTACAGAAATATAACCTGCTTATATTGTATTCAAATATGTAGTTACATGTACTTCTGAGTTTTTAATTTTTCTGTTATAAGAAGAAAATTTGTCAAAATCAATAGTTTTGTAGGAACGCACAATCATATTTTAATTATATACTCTTGTATTTCCTGTTTCTACATGTCTATAATAAAGTTCTTATCATGTAATTACGAGTTTTATTTTTAAAATAATATTTTAGGCTAATGATTTGGGTGGGTTAGGGTAGGTTCCGAAAGAAATTTTTTTGTTGTTGCTTACTCTGTCTTCGTCTATGGTGTGTGACGTCACAAGTCCCCGTAAAAAAAAAGTTAAAAAAATTATCGCATTTTGATGGTGAAATAGTGTCGAAATTTTTCACCTGCAAAAGCCCAGAGTTATAGGTCTAGTGGGAGGTTTGGTATATTTATGCATTTTCTGTAGATTCCTGTTTTACGGTCTACACTTTTGTTCCTTTGTTTACACAAAAATTTTCGAAATTGTAAATCATCAACAACAGTTTGTGACCACAGCGTCCTACTGTTTTATATAATTACAAAAGGGAAGGATTCAAAAAAGCTTGTGATTGTTACACCAAACAGTACCCCTTTATTTAACAGTAATGTTTACAATAAATTATAAGACTGAATTTTAAAAATGGTCCAATTTATCTAATGACGTTATATAAATAGACTCTCCATTGTCTCACAAACTCAAGATATAATGTGGCAAGTAAACAACACTCCTTTGTTTTCAGCAGTTTTCAGTAATATCTTAATTCAAAAGTTATTCATGTATTAAAAAGATATGCTACTTCCACACTGAAGCCTACCTCCCAACTCCGAACTTAGTTTGGAGCTGGAAGGTTGGCCGATCGTGTGGTGGATGTAAATATGGACTACTTGGCCACAGGACATGGATACTCGCATACCTCTTCAAACACAGAACTGTTTTTGACATAGACATATGAATATTAGTAGACCTGCCCTAAGCGATAAAAGCGTATTATTTCCCCCTCCCATTGGAACCATTCCATTGGAACCGGCTGGGATCGTGTATGGCTTCGCGTTAATCTAAAAAATGTGACGTCATCATTCTTCTGCAAGCCAGCGCCGAGCACTCATCGGTGCATTTTACGAAATAAAACGGTAAACATAGTGGCTTGTGTTTTGAAAACGTGTAAAAATAGAAGTGAAAAAGAGAATAAACAAAATTGTCGTATTACATTCCATAGGCAAGCAGTATATTACACTATTTTAAGCCAATTCAGATCACATAATATGATCATTTTTGTAACATACACTGTCACTCGAGATACATGGCGTGTGCCCGTCCCTGTTTACTGGGGTAAGTAAATTATGAAACATTTATAAAAGTGTCTTCACTTAATACAGCAACAAAATATTGAACTCGACCTTATAGGCGACCTTACTTTGCATATTTGGACTTCGCAAATGTGTTCATTACGCGGCGAACAATTCGCGCTCCTATGTAAAAAGGTATATTCATTCAAAAGCAGAGTTTACTTTTAAGAACGAAAGTGTGATATTATAATGCGAGATGCCTATATACTGTCAGATTGAGTTTGACGAATCACATATCACCAAAGCCGTCTTCCTGCCCTTCGTCCCGCTGTAGTTGGTTTCTACCCCTCACCTTTCTGTTCTGGTCTATTAATATTCATATGTCTATGGTTTTTGATAATATCCAAACTGCTCGTGAAACTTGAACCAAAGGGCATAATGTCTTACTTCCATTTCGCTAAAACAACTTTCGGCCAAAGACATTTTGGCCATTAGAAAAACAAATTATTTGAAATATAAATCACACACCAAATCTTGGATCATCAGCCAAGACAAATCAAAGATCAACAATTTTATTAAAACATATTTATAAGCATGTATTCCCTTATGTATTACTTTACCGATTGTCTTTTATCAATGAAATATTGATGTTATTATAATTTAATTAAGAAGATAAATAAAAAAAAATTAAAAAGCAATATAACGAAAAAAGATAACCTGTGATCAAGAAAAAATACAAAGCAATGCAAATTTATAACGATAATATTCTAGAAAAAAATAGGTTAAATAAATAATATTAGTGAATTATAAAAATAAATCAGAGTAGTATAAATTGTAATCACACCTAATAAACCCGTGAGATTAGGATTAATAGAAAACGGATTATGAGATTATCTCTTAAAATGAATGAATAATGAATAAAAATTATATTTTATTGGAATAACTTTTGAAGGTTAGTCCCATCAATGTAATCATTGAAGAAGAAAATAATAAACCAGTCCCAGCGAGAACTTGTATAGATGTCATTGACATTCGTCCTTTTCTTTTTATGTGAATGCCTCACAACAGTCCCAACTACTCCCGTCTGGAGCCAGTGAGAGAGACTATGGCATCCTTAATTGGGGTATGTTGCGAGGGTGAAGATAGTGGGGAGGGAAAGGAGATGAGGAAAAGGAAGGTGGGGAACAGTGGCGTAGCGTGCCTTGGAGGGGCCCTGTATCAAAATTCGTTGGGGCCCTTATTATTGCTCGTTACAATACGTGATCAGGTATTTTCATGAATCGAAGGTTGCCATTGTTCTTTCAAAAAACAAAAATCACCCTTTGTTACTGGTAGATAAATAGGTAGTACATACTTACCATTGCAATCTAAATCACTCACAGAGGCTCATTGCTGAAAAAATGAAGAAATTTTGGGCATTTTTTTTTTATAACCTCCTCCCTTTTCTGTTTACTTTTTCTTTTCATAGCTCCACTGGGATAATCTCTTTTTCTTTCACTCATTCTTTTCACAAATCAAACTAATTAACAAATAATAATCAGAAGAACAAGATTTTATTATATTACAATGTAATGAATAACGTTTGAACCGGATTGAAATAAAAAGCGTAAATATTGCTCTCCGTGGTTTGTCATTGTGCATCGGTTATATCGGGATTCCCCGGATTAAGTCATTCACTAGGATGTTGCCAACTTTTGGGCGCACGCTTAACCAGGGAAAAAAAGAGATTTTGCTTTTTTTTTACTTTTGTCATTTCTGAAGTGAGGCACGTATGACAGTTTTTTTATATGTTTTTCCCGGGAAGCACGAGATTAACCACTCGGAACATTAGAGCGTCAAAAGACGCGAATATAATAATAGCGGTCAAGACATTAGAGCGTCTTTTGACATCAACGCGCGAGATTTTACAAAAATTGATTTATTTTCATCACTAGTGTATGGATTACCATGAAATAAAAAATGGAATATCGATAATGAACAACGCTACGCGTCTGTATTCAAAAATATCTATGGAACATAGAGATTAATTATCTGAGCCGAATGGAACCTCCATCTTGTTTGATTGTCATTTGTTCAAGACATTGTTAGTTTTTTATTAAAATATTTTTGTATGAAATGGTAAAAAAGTGAGGTGACAAAATTGTTTATTATACATTTATACGATAGAATAAGTGTTTTTTTTACATAATCTGTGATTTTAGTACCGTTTTCACATAAAACATCACGTGGGTCATTTTTACAATTTTTTTAAGTTTGCATTCTAAAATTTAATATTTACAAATGTTATTATTTATTTGTATAATACAATTTGAAAGTTTATTTCATAACCTTTCCAAAACAGTTTTTAGAATGAGGCTACGTTTCCCAAAACATGATTTATGAAGCTTTTAGTAAAAATCGTAAATAAAACAAATATTATCACGTTTTGACAGATTTCTAAGGGACACATAATAAACAAAAGTCTATTCCTGAGAGGTTAAGTGACATTATTGTGGATAACATTTTGCTAATTTTTGCTTACACACGTTAGCTTACCCTGTAGCCCGGGTGCCCCGTAAAATTGATACGGCTGATACGGCGGTAGCTACGCCCCTGGTGGGGAAGTACCTGGCTATTCAGATCTGGTCGCAAAACACGGCTAAAGCAATTTCAACCAACTTTTAAATTCTGAATGGTGGTCTAACACCAGGACGATACTGACAGAATCTTCCACTCTGGAACGTGCCGCAAATATGCCATATTATTTTAATGCTTCGGCCGCATCTGCGCCTATCGTCCCAAAGTAATGCGTGCCAATGATTCGTACGTTTTGACACTAAAAAGTTATCGCGATAAAGCCTGTGGTCATATTAGCGACTTCTTTGCCTGTGGTCCGTAGCCCGAATGTTCGCGACGATAGCCAACAATGGCCAGTCACATTTGCGCACATCGTGTCATAGCACGAAACTTCGTGACGATACATGCAGTTGCGGCCCTAGCATAATTGAATAAAATTGTGAAATAACACAAATTAATCAAATAAAATTTATTTGCAAAGACCGGGATTTTAACCCAGTTCCACCGGGTTGGGATTCAAGAGCCTTACCCCTCGACCACGGAGGCCATCACATACAATCTCTCACTGGGGATAGTATACTAATAAATCTAAATGAAATACGAAATAGAATGAGACACGGGAAAATAAAAATTGAGAATCGCACCCAGTCACAACTGAGAATCGAACCCAGGATCTCTTGTCTCACCGGGACACAGCCATAACCAACTCGGCCATTGGAACCTGCTCATTTTACATCGATTGTCGATCTCATATTTTAATTTCAAAATTAACGATAATATCTTCAAGTAATCTTTCCCATTTTACAATCCCCAATTTATATTGATGGATATAACCTTCAAAAGTTGTTCCAATAAATTGAATATTCATTTAAACTTTTAGAAAGTCAATAGGTATCCCATATACCTAAATAAAATCAAATATGTTTATCCGAGACACTATCTAGGTAATAAATAAATTTGTTAGAAATTTGTGATCATTTGTAAAGATAGAAGTCAAAAATATGGGAAAAATTAGTTTGAGGATAATAATGTTAATAATTCTGAAATTGAAATATGAGATCGATAAGAATGGCGTAAAATGAATAGGTCCCAATGGCCGCGTTGGTTAAGGCGCTGTTAGTTAAGAGATCCTGGGTTCGATTCCCAGTTGTCACTTTAATATTTCTACACAAACCTGAATACATACACACCCAACATGAAAAAAACACAATTCAAATAAGTTTTCAAAGAAATAATGACCTTTACACTCATTTGAAAACATAAATTTTCGATATTTCTGCCATTGACAGCTGCCAAAAGTCACCCGCAAATCTCGTAGAAAATTCTTTTAAAATCATTCAGAGTGGCTAAAATAATCAAATAGAACATAGTTCCCAGATTGATATTGGCGCGAGTAATTCAGAGCTTGTCTTTTAAACAGTTTCTTTATAAATAAGGGTTAAAAACACATCTTACTAATATTATAAATGCGAAAGTTTGTATGGAGGGTTGGTTGGTTGGATGGTTGGATGGTTGGTTGGATGTTTGTTACTCTTTCACGCAATAAATATCGAATGGAATTTAAAAATTCTTTCACTAATCGAAAGCTACATTATTTGCGAGTAAAAACGGCTTTATATATTGGTAAGCTCTGGCGTTATGAAATTATGTATCATACGTTTTCTGTCCCTAACAAAATCGAGTTATTGCAAACGTCAAACAAATTGGTACCTTGGAAACAATGTTTTTTTTTTTTTAATTTTAGGCTTAAAAAGAGTGCTTTGTTGTGATTAAAAAGAGTACTTTTTTGGCGTCATAGTTAATATCTACATATCTCTAAAAATGTTCATTCTACGAACAAAAAGCATAACGTTGCTATAAAGCATAGCGTTTGAAGTGGACTATTTTTTTAGGTTTTTCTGGATTCAAATGTGAATAAAATACTAATAAAGGGAGTAGGTACTTAAAATAAATTTCTATTTCTATAATTTAAATATTTTCTAAAATAGAATTTTTTATTAGCGAAATGTCATTCTCAAATTTTGAAATTTTCAGCAAGAATAATAACAATTATGCCACGAAAGCATAAGTCGAATCTAAGCAAAAGCTCTAATAAAGCTCGAGCTATGAAAGTTGCAAGACTTGAAGAGACATTTCCACAAGCTAAAGTGCGAAAACATGCGTTGTTCAGGCAGCACACAGAGCTGCTGAGTCAACAGAACAATCCCAAGCTCGCCGTCAACAGCTCAATGATCATAAAAATCAGTTTAGCTGTTCTTGAGTTATAAATGGTGTAACTAACCAGACTTTGTTTTATATGTATATTAATTTTTTTTTTAAATGAGCTCCATATAGGAGACGATGAGGAAAATAATTGTCCATCTAATGTCATCTTTGGGGATGATGTGTGGAGGGTTTTTTTAAGGAAAGGGAGGAGAGGAGAGTTCTTAGAAGGAAAGGGGTTTAAGGGGTGGGAAGGAATCTGATGTTCAATATTTACCAGTCAACCACTTCCAAGACCTAGACAAACCTCACCCCATGAACCCGGGCACCCCTGCTAAATCACCAAAGTAGCGAATCACTAGGGGTGACCTATGGCAGAGGTGTTGGTTATCCAATAAAGGTTCCCGGGGCGGCGGTACCCATTCACGCCTCCCAAATTTGGATTAATATCGCAGTTTCAATAAGTTACTACTTCGATTCAGATGTTCAATATTTTATTTGTATGCAAACGTTAAAAAAAATGTTAAATTAAAATAAAATAAAACAAGTTGGTATGAGAATTTTACAGGCTACTTTTTATCACGGAAAAAAATTTTCATTAACATGGGAAAATTCTTTATACAGTAATTTCCCACTAATACCATGCGAGCGAAGCCGCGGGTAAAAGCTAGTTTAAAAAAAAAAGCAAAGATCTTTTTTTGTACCCGCGGGCAAATTACAGATGAGAGGTTAAGAGAGCTGACCTTCAAATCAAAGGCATAAAGTTCCAAAAAACCAAGTGAGAAGATGTTTTAAAAGCACGCCTCTTACTAGTTATTTATAAGTGGCACAACGAAGATAAAATAATAATATTGTGATAACGCAAAAATAATAACATTAATATGATTATCCTATCAGCACGATCTTCTTCGATACCTTATTATAATCCTAAATGATAAACACACCGGTAAAGTTCGGTGAAAAAATTAATTTTAGGGATTCAAAGGTTATACGGAAAATCGATTATCCTAATAATCGGATAACAATATATTGTTTATAATAATTTATCCATATTGCTTTTCCCTATTTAAAAATAAATAAAGTGTAAAGAGGAGACGGTGAATGGATAGTTCCCACGAGCACAACCATTTTTTTTTACATCAGCTCCACACGGGAGGTCCTGAGGAATATAATTCCCCTCAAAGCCTAGGTTATCTTTGGGGATGCTGTGTGGAGGGTATTTTAAAGAAAGGAAGGAGATGAAGTTCTGGAAAGGAAAAAGGTATGAGTACATGAGTACATAGTGGGTATTTTTAACATTATTAGTGGCTATTTCTCAAAGTTTTATTAGGGTTCCATCAAGCAAATGTCATCTAGTAAATTTCATTGGCATTTTATAAGTGCTAACCAGCACATGATTGATCATTAAAAATGAGAAAATACCAATTGTCAGTCAATAATTTATTATCTCCAGTAGTGACGGACGTATGAATCGGAGAGGTAAAAGGTCCCTCAACCAGTCTCTCCTGATCCAGCCTTCCACGCAGCTGGTGGGCAGATTCATCCACCGCCAAGGGCCCAGACACACCTCACCCCATGAACCCAGGCACCCCTGCTAAGGCTATCTGCAAATTTGTCATTTGGCAGAAACAATCTTTGAAGTAGTACTTTCTCAGGTTTGTCTTAAAATATCCTATTTAGAGCAAATATTCAAGAGCTGCAATCGTCATTTTGCCCTGAATAGAATAAACCATTGATGAGCAACCTGTGGCCTGCGAGCCCATTTCTTGTGGCGTACCTTTTCGTACTACCCACTTGCAGTAAAGAATATTCAGTGGTCTATTCTGTTTTGTAAAAGGGTTAAGAAGAATCAGCCGCTCAAAATAATAAGATAATAATAATAATAAGATTTTCTTACATATTCTTAAAAAGACAAAATTTGTGTAAAAAAAATTACATCACCTCGCAGCGCTTTTTTGTTGGATCTATGTTTGATACATTTTAAAGACCTCCGTAGTCCAGTGGGTAAGACTCTTGACTCACAATCCGGAGGTCGCGGTTTCGAAACCGGCGTGCGCAAATAAATTTTATTTGATTAATTTGTGTTATTTCACAATTAATTAATTTAAAATAATATATAGTATATTTGCGGCACGTTCCAGAGTGGAAGATACTATCAGTATCGCCCTGGTGTAAGACCACCATTCAGAATTGAAACGTTGCTTGAAAATGGCTTTAGCCGTGTTTGGTGACCGGATCTGAATAGCCAGGTACTTCCCAACCTTCCTCTTCCCCACCTCCTTCCCCTCCCCACTACCTTCAGCCTCACAACATACCCCAATTGGGGATGCCATAGTTTCACTGGCTCCAGACGGGAGCAGTTGAGATTCTTGTGCTGTATTCATTGTAAAAAAAAAAAGATATCTGTTTTATAAAATATCAAAAGCTTTCTTGACTAAATTTGTTTTAACTTTCCAAACGATAATCAAAAGTTGCCCAAAATTCCTCATGTTCTTCAATATTTCAGAAAGATAAAAAACGACAGCATTTATTGGTTTGGCCTTGGAGATATAAAATTTTCGCCTAGAACGCTTTCTTTTTTTGCGTCCAATAATTGTTTTATAAAAAAATTACTGTCTTAGAAAATATAAAATAGGTTTGCGACACCACCGACTGCAAATTTAACGTTGTGAAGCTGAAGATACCCTACTGTCTGAGGCCCACGAACAAATTAAAAATGTATAAATTGGCCGTCTGGCTAAAAAGGTTGATCATCACTAGAATAGACTGCAAGATTTGCTCAATGACCTTCAAAACAATGCAGGGAACGGCACTGCAACATTCATATATATTATAATATACATATAAGAAGTATGTGTCTGGTAAGACTTTAAAGTGACAGACAGCCTACTTTGAGGTCAATGTTATTATTATTCTTATAGTATTACATATTATCAAGCATGAAGCTGATATTTTCACACGAATATGTAAACAAAACTGTGATGTTTGCTTCTTTAATTTGCAGTTAAACTATTTTACTTTACATAATTTAGATAAAAAAAGTAAGTATACAAGAAAACATAAATACAAGTCTACGCATTTGACAATAAGTCAGGAGGTTGGGATGATCCCATGCAGCGCAAACATAATATATTATTAAATAGGTAAGCGTTGCCAGGTCTGACTATTGTGATGTTGTTTGATCAGTAATATGAACCTTACAAATATGACAATAATTTGATAAATAAATAAATCTTGATATTGTACAGATTATTATACATTGTATAATAACAATGTAAACAAATTAATGATAAACTCACAGTACCTTCTTCTATGGTGACACTGTGTGATAGTAAATAAAAAAAGATAGTAGCTTTGAAAACATTTATGTGATATTAAGTAATCAAACGTGTACTTTATCACCGAGATAAAAGTGTTTAATTGGTGTAAGAATGCAAGATAAAATAAAACAAGGAATGCAAGAAGCTTGATGACCTCTTTTTTTTTACATTAACTCCACACAGGAGGCCCTATAATTTCCCTCAGGGCCTATGTCATCTTTGTGGATGCCGTGTGGAGGGTATTTTTGAGGAAAGGAAGGAGTGAACATGGTTCTTGAAGAGACCCATGTTGTAGGAGGGGGGAAACACAGAAGCCGGTAAATCGTTCCACAGCCGAGCTGTTGAACTCAAGAACGAGTAGTAAAAACGACCCGTTCTCATGTGACTAATGTCAACAGTGTACAAATGTTGGGCACGTGTTTGGCGTATTTCCCGACTATGCACCGGTGACGAGGGGATCAATGACGCTAGTTCCTCGGAGCATCTTCCTTTTTTATACCGGTAGAACAAGGACAGCATTCCCACCTGACGCCTGTGCTCTTAAGGTTGCAATCCGTCTGTTAATATAGGAGAATCTATCAAACGGACCGCCCGTTTCTGCACAGAGTCAAGGGTTTTTTTTTAGGTATTTCGGAGCTCCAGACCAGAGGTGGCTGCCAAATACAACCGTGGGGCGCACTTGCGATTTGTACAGGGTTAGCAGTTATGTACTATTAAAGTATCTGCGGGCCCTGTACAGTACGCCCAGTTTCTGAGAAGCTAATTTAACTCTGGTTTCAATGGAGCCCCCGTACCTGAGCTGGTCACTTAGAGTTACACCAAGCCTATCAATGGAGGTCAGTTCAGGTCAGGAGGAGGCTGTTCAGAAGAATGCTTCCGTTGAAGGAGACTAAATTATCATTTCGATCCCTTTTAGACGTTATCAAACAGGATTGGGTCTTTGAAACATTAAATTCGACGAGGTTATTCTTACCCCAAGAGAAAACACTCTCGAGGTAACCGTCCGTTCTTTGCTTCAAAGCCCTCCGAGCTATTGGGGTTTGTGTGCTCTTTGGAGGCTTGTCAAACAAAAAGCTATCATGGACTGTACAGTCAAAACCAATACCTCTGTACCAATTACACTACCTTCCATGTATTTGATGTGATTCGGGAGGTTGCAGGTTTGATTCCCGGCAGTGCATAAGAGATGAATAGATTTTAATTTAACTATTAACTCCACCGACTTTATGTGACTATTATATTATTTTAGTGTTTTTTTTAATGTTGAAAAAATAATGAAAATTTTTTTATTTTTTTATTAGTTAAGATGATTTGTTTACTAATAATGACACTTTTATTATTTATTTATGTTAACAAATAAAACGATTTAAAATGTACTATTTTTGATTAGCCGCTAAAACGACACATTCATTTTTGTTCGTGAATACTAAATTGTTGACGACACACCGAACAACGTCGGTGACAACCGTCTTACCTGCCAATAATGATGTTGTAAAGAGTTTGAAATGTTAAAATATATAAACTACACAATTTGGAAGGCGGGTTTGGGTACCGCCGCCCCGGGAACCATTTATTGGATAACCAATACCCCTGCCATAGGTCACATTAAGTGGTTCGCTACGTTTGGTGACTTAGCAGGGGTGCTGGGGTTCACAGGGTGAGGCTTGTCTAGGTCTTGGTGGTGAAAGCGTTTGCCCACCTACCGGATGGTGGGCCAGATTGGGAGAGACTGGTTGAGGATGATCTAACCTAGACGTTTCCAGCCAGACTCTCTTGACTCATCGCTTTGCATCGTTTATATTTTTAAAGGAAAAGAAAGAGTGAACCTGGGTCTTGAGGATAACCTCATTGTAGAAAACACAAAAATCGGCAAATTCTTCCACTGCCAGCTGTGTAACGATTGAAAACGACCTGTTCTTATGCGAAAAAACCCTGTGTACAAATGTGTTTGCTTCAGGGCCGGCCCTGTGCAGGCATAATTGGAGCAGTCCGACTTGCCAAGGGACCAACGAGCCAAAGATCTATGGCACTTAAACCTAATACGGCACCTTTGAAATTTTTAATAGTGCCAGGCTCCGTTTGTCTCAGGGCTGTTGGTGAGGATAGGTGTCGAAGGAATTTTTGACAGCTGTTCTTCCAGGAATTTCCATTAGATACCGGTAGAACAAACACCACAATCCCCCCTGATGTCTATGTTCTAAAGACAGCAATCACTCCATTAAGATAGTGGGATCTATTAAATGTGTTGCCCAGTTTTGCACAGAATCAAGAGTTCGACAGTGAAATTTCGTGAATCCTGAAGAGATGGCTTTAGTAGAGCTGTCGTAATGACCATTGAAAGCTAAATAAGCTTACCGATAACATTCTCATGGTTCATGTGCTTCAGCATCCTCAGCTCTCGATAGGTCCTCTTGGCGTGGACTGCAGATTGGAAAGGTCTCGCTAACTTCTTGATGGCTACCTTCACATTGTACATCTTGTCCAGGGACGAGCTAGAACAAGACACAAAAACACAAATTATAATTTAAAAGGTGGTTAAAAGGTAGGAGCTGTCAAAAACAAAGGTTTATGAAATGGATATGACTCGGGTGGACAAGAATTTGGGAGGCGGGTATGGGTACCGCCGCCCCAAAGAGGGTACTACTTAAGTAATTTATCTCACCATAATATAAAAGGAGATAGAATGACTTTTTAAGTCCCTATCAGCGTACACAAGCGTACTCTACTGCTGTCGGTGTTCTGCGTACAAAGGACAAAATAAGGCTGTAGGGGTTTTTTTTTTTTTTTTCAATTATTTCTGGCTTTCACCCTTCAAGGGTGTTCTAGGCCATCATTTAAAATTACAGAGGAAGGAAAGGAGAATTTATACATTAATTTTATTTAAATGTGCAAATTTCAGAATTATATGGAAGATTGGAGTCGAGTTCAGACTTAGAAGGGATGAAAAATATGTGATCTAAAGTGCCCACATCTAGACCCAGAATGTACAATCTGGGGAGTCAAGGATGTGAATTTTAAAAAGGTGAGAAGGAACGGAACAATGTCCGATTCTCATTCAAATAAGTGAGGAAATTTCTTTTTTATAAAAATGGGGGAATTTTTGAAACCACGGTTTTGATGGGATAGTCCTTTGTATTGAGGCGTAGTGGGTTCCCTTGTAATGTTCCAATACTCTGTCCAAACATTGCGGGATCTATCTTTGATGATGGAAAAAATATCAGATAGGGGAATATGGTTTATGAGGGTAACAATAGGGTTGGACGCTCCTGGGGTTAAGTTAAGTAAATAGTTACTCAAAATGCGGAAATATAGAAAAATTAACGACATATCATTTTAATTAGTCCTTATTTTTAACATTATTAGTGGCTATTTCTCAAAGTTCGATTAGGGTTCCGTCAAGCAATTGTCATCTACTACACTTATTGGCATTTCATAAACACTACCCAGCACGTGATTGATCATTAATAATAATAATAATAATAATGATTTATTGTCTTCCTTTCTTTACAAACATCTAAAGATAATGATATCCTCACTGGGATTTCCCGTGCTGAGGATTTCATTTATATATTATAATTTAATTATAAGAAATTAATATGAATTAGTTATAAACATATAGGTATCACGTAGTATTTTTTTAAATAATTAAAAATTAAATAAAATTGTTTTTTTTTTTTTATAATTCAGTTCAGTAGATTCGGTTTTAGTCTGTATTTGATATCAGTATATTTTCTATTTCTGTTCTCCCTATATTTAGTATCCAGCTTTTTATTTGAGATTTAAATGTTATACTGTTGAGGTTTTTAAGTGAGAGTGGTATTTTATTGTAAAGTTTAATACCATAATACAATAAGCTTTTTTGCCCAAATTTTGTGTTAGTAGTTACTTGTCGGATATGTTTTTGACCATGAGATCTAGTGTTTCTAATGTACGTGCAAGTTGTCATTTCTTGTGTTTTGTACTTATGAATGTAAATGAGTATAGATTTAGAATCCAGTTGTTTAATTGATATGATGTTAAGATTGTTGAAGATTTCGTCAGTGCTAGTTCTTACAGGAACTTTCAGTATAATTTTCATTATGGATTTTTGAGTTTTAATTAGTGGATTTAGTATGTTTTTATTTGCACTGCCCCATCCGATAATACCGTATTCTAACAGTGATTGGCAGAGAGCCATGTAAATCTTGATTAAGTCTTTTTTAATGAGGACATTCCTGATAGTTTTGAAAAAAAACTTAGTTTTTTAATTTTATTATTTAAATAGGTAATGTGTTCGGTCCATTTTAAGTTTTGGTCAATTTTTAGACCCAGATACGTTATATGATCAACGTTTTCTAATGAGAGACAATTACAATGCTCATTTAAGTGATGCTGACTATGAATTTTCAAGTTCAGGTTTTCTTCAGAGTTTTTCTTATTTTTTTATTTTGAAAGTGATGAATTTGGTTTTATTAGCATTAAGTGTAAGTGAATGGTAGTCTAGCCAATTTTTAATTCTTTTAAGTGTGTCTTCTGCTTTCTTAAATGTTTCTGCCCAATTTTTCCCATTTATTAGGAGAACAGTATCATCCGCAAAACTGATGATTTCTCCGTCACATTCTATGTGGCATAGGTCATTAATATAAATAAGGAACAGAATCGGACCCAGAATACTTCCTTGAGGCACCCCGAATTTGACATCAATACACTCACTGGTTATGTTGTTAAGTTTCACAGTTTGCTTTCTATTTCCCATGTAACTTTTTAAAAATATTAGTTCATTATCAGTATTTCCTATGTTCTCTAGTTTTTCAAAAAGATGTGAGATTTATTGTGTCGAAGACTTTAGAAAGGTCGAGAAATATGCCAATGCATTTTTTATGTGAGTCTAGAGAATTTTTAATATATTCAATTACTAAGGCTATGGCGTTGGATGTTCCTAAATTTTTTCTGAAGCCAAATTGTTTGGGTGATAATAGTTTATATATTAATTTGTGAATAAGCCGCCGCACTTTTAATAGGCACAGATTTTGAAAAGTACACTACTTTTAAACTTAGTTACCATAAAAAATATCGGTTTCAGTCGGGACCGGTGGAAAAATATGCATTTCAATTTATATTTTAAAAAAAAAAATTGTACGTAATTTCTCATTACGGCTGACATTTCTTTTTACATTATTTTGCATACTGACCGATTTCCAGGGTACCAATCGATAAATATTAAAAAAGATTGCTATATCGCAAAAAATCACACATATTCGAGGAAGGTACTAAAGGTTGCACCTTACAAATTTTTGGCGTTATAAAGGGGCACTTTCTTTTGAATCACAAACCATGTTACACAAACCTAGCGTAGCCGCTAAACTACTTGAAAACTGGGATGTTTTTCTTGCCTTGACGCGAGTAGGCGTTATAAAGGGGCACTTTCTTTTGTATCACAAACCATGTTACACAAACCTAGCGTAGCCGCTAAACTACTAGAAAACTGGGATGTTTTTCTTGAGGTAATAATTTTTCAGGTATGGCAACCTTTATTATATTTAAAAATTGGTACCCCTTCAAAATGGAAAGAATACATCATGAAATGTCATTCGTAAAGGAAAAATTATGTACAAAAAAGTTTTCATGAAATAAAAATTTAAATGCATATTTTTCCGTCTATCTCGACTGAAACCGATAGATCTTGAGGTAATTAAGTTTAAAAGTAGTTTACTTTTCAAAATGTATGCCCATTTAAAGTGTAGCGGCATGCGGCGGTTATTTCACAATTTACCGTTTATTTGATTCTAGGTAGTCGACGAGTTGAGTTTTAACTGTTATTTCTAAGATTTTAGATAATGTGTTTAGAATTGTGATTGGTATGTAGTTATTGATATCTTTATGATTTCCTGATTTAAAGATTGGTGTAATAGTCCCTATTTTGAGTTGAGATGGAAATCTGCTTTCTGTGATAGATTTGTTTATTAGAAAGAGTATCGGTTCGGTAATTTCGACTTGTAAGAATTTTATTGTTTTCATTGTGATTTCATCACTACCAGATGAGGATGTTGATTTGAATTTAGATAACATTAGTGTTAGTTCTTGTTTAGTGATTGGTTTTAGGGCAAATTTAATCCTTTGTGGATTTGGGTGTTTGTTTATGTTCGGGTTAAAGGTTCAATTCCCGTTGGCGGCCAGTATCTTTTCTCGGAAGATTTTTTCAATGTAGATGAGTGTTTCAGGCTGATAATTATTGATTATAATATTTGTTATCTAAAAGTCATAAGGATTGCTTTTTACTTGCTGATGGATCTTGTCTCTTTTTCTTATACATTTAAGTAGGCCAGGTGTGATCCAAGCTTTTTTGATAATTTTATTGTGTGAATACGTGTAAGTTTTTATTGAAGTGTGGTTTTGTATTTTTAATTGCAAGTGTTCAATAAACATTTACCAAGCAACTTCTATGTCTTCAGCTTTATATATTGACTCCCAGGTTTCAGTTTGTAGTGATTTTTTTAGTTTTGTATAGTCTATAACACGTTTATTCCACGTTCAATTTTGAGTCGATGGTCGATTTTTCTTTGGATGAATGTTAAGAATTAAAGTGTAGTGATCAGGGATGGTGGATTGATGTATGATTGTGGAGTATTTTTTATTCGTTTTTGCCATTATGTGGTCAATGCAAGTTTGCGAGGGGATTGATTTATTCATTTTGTGATCCACTCTTGTTGGTTCCCTTATTGCGGCAGACATCCGTGGGAGAGAAGGAGTAATTGGTACTCCTGTGTTTGTAGATGTTGCCTTCCAGTATCCAGTATATTAATGTTAATATGTATCCCCAATAATGAACAGGTTCCTGATGTTTCGTTCTTGAAGTAGTATGGAGTCTAGTGATCCAAGAAATGGTGATAAATTTGCAGATGAAGGCGATCTGTAGATAGCGAAGATGCATGTATCTTGATCGAGTTTTATTTTCAAACAGTTTGCGTCTTGTAGTTCAATTTCTTCTATTTTGCATTCCATCTTATTTTTACAATATACAATTACTCTGTCGTTTTGATGTTTGTGAAGTTTAGTATTGAAGATTTTGTAGTTGTTGATGTTTTTATGCACAGATGTTGAGGAATTTATCCAACATTCTGTAAGGATTTAAGTCAGGTTCTAAATTTAATTCAATAATAAGGAAATACTAATTGTCAGTCATTAATTTATCATCCTCTGATTAGAATATTATTTGTCATAAAAGTTTGCAGAAATGTGAAAGATATTTTATTTTATTTCTGGGAACATGATAATATTATGTTCATATTATAGAGATGATTGACCTTTGAGACAATTTATGCCTAATAATTACCAAAAGAAATACCTTATGTTAAATCTAAATTAACATCTTCAATATCTTTTAACTATTGACGTGGGTTGGTAGGTGCACTATTGCTGATGACCCACTCGAGGGACAGGTTTTATTATGTACTACTTACTGCCTTCAATATGCAGTACAAACATGAAAAAATCTGTTCAAAATGTTTACCTGGATACCTTTATTAATTTGAGGCAGAAATATATGATTAAATGTACGCATGCCGTCTGACTCCCACGTAAGCAATTAAAGGATATATTGCAATATTTTGTGTTCGAATCAAACTTTTAAAAATTAAACTCTAATCATTGGGCCACACAATGAATAATATTCATCAACCTGTACGCACTAAGTTCTGTGCATCAAATTTGATAAAAGTTTTAAATAAAATAATCTCTTAAATCCTGTGCCTGTCAGAAGATTAGTTTTATTGGAAATTCAAAATGCGCAACTAAATGCCCTTGAGGTGATTTTATAAGAAAATAACAATATGTAAAGTTTCATACATTATAAAAGTTTACTTTAAGAAGACAATTTAACCCCGACTTCTTCTACCATCTACTTGCAGTTCATATATTGTCTTGACACTTTTAACTATACATTCTTCATACATGTCCAAAATTGTGCAAGATAATATATGTGTGAAATGTTGTTAATTTAAATATGTATGTGCCTATACAATAAAATGTTAAGCCGATTTACTAGTGTACTTTCCTGGGGGTTGGCCAAAATCATAAATATCAGGGAAAGTTAACATAAATACATAATATCATACCTATGTTTCATACTACATCTTTAAGTTGAGGGGCATTGGAGAGGAAATCTACGGCACACTAATTACATATAATTAAAGCTGCTTAGATTGCATAACTTTGGGCGTAGCTCAGACGATACAAAGCTGCCAATAGACTGATAAATGTTCAAGATATCTATGTTTATTTTGTTCAATTTGGTGCCACAGGCAATTTCTTAACATAATCCGTGTCATGTTCACCTACGTATACATAAAGGGTGTAACAGCAGGTAACTGAAGGATTTTAACCAGCAAATTCCAGAGCATATTTGGAGTAAAAAACGTAGATGTCATTTCGCTGTCTGATATTCGTTTCAATTAAAATCTACCATATGTCGCCACTGGTCATACTGTTACAAAACGTAGATGTCATTTTGCCAGTTGATATTTTTTTACATTCAAATCTGCCACATGTCGCCACTGATCACACTTCTACACGTCATGATGGGATTACGTGATATGTGCTCTCTCTCCTCTGTTACCGTGCTGCTGGAGCTAAGCAGTTGAGATTGTTTACTCCAAATATGCTCTGGACTCACTGGTTAAAATCCATTGGGTATGTGCAGTTACACTATGTACATGTGTATGGAAAGTCTGTGCCTCCGGTGCTATGAAAATTTATTTTGAAATAGCTCAATTGAGAACTACGATACAAATGTATCATTCCAGCCAGGAGAACCCGTATCCCGGTGTAACGCCATGTTGGGAGAACGGGAAGAATATGGTAGTTTAATCAGCAGATATACACAGCAGACAGACAGAGGTATCAAAGAATGAATTTTATCAAGCATGATGAACCATCTTGCTTCTCGCTGAAGAAGTTAGGCAGCAAACTGCAGATAAAATCGCCCAAATCTGGGAAAGGTTTGGGTTAAGGTATATTTAGATGGGATTAAAAATATTTTGCACAATTTACATCTGAAAGTTGGCATTTGTCAACAACAAGCGTTTTTTGCCACAAGCATGCTGTGAGCTTCGACATTGTGATTATGGACGATACTTTCATTATATGCTTTTGATCATATTGACATGCTTACATAAAGTACTACATATCTGCAAATCTGTATCTTGACAGCAGCAAACTTACAAGTTGTTTCATACTACATTACCTTAAAATTTATTTATATAATTTACAAAGGTAGCATACTTTTAAATATTCAACATTCATCTATTTGGAAAAAATTCGGTTTAGTGGCGAAATTCCTAAAAATACAAACTAGTTATTTTTATACTAACTATGGGCCGGGGAATACGAATCTGAAAGAATTAGGCGGCGGCAAGCAATATTAACTGAATTATACGACTTTAAAAAATTTTTTGACACCTCTAGAAAAATGGCCATTTTGGAAACATTCTGATTCCTAGAAAATCAAACTAGTTATTTTTATACTAACTTTGGGCCGGGGAATCCGAATCTGAAAGAATTAGGCGGCGGCAAGCAATATTAACAGAATTACACGACTTTTAAATTTTCAATAAACACAAGCCATCTTTAAAGCATTTTGACACATGAAAACCATAGAAAAAGAATAAAGATGTTACATCACATAAAATTAAGTGTTGCCATTAAGCAGTAATATCAATAACGTAAAACTTTCCGACACGATAATTCTTCACATGATAATTCATCACATAACACATTAACCTGATGAATTATGACTATCTCAACGGCCGTATTCTTAAACCAAAAGTATGAAAATTCGTAGTCTTAAAAAGTTGTTACCTAGACCGGTCACCAATATCAATGTTATTATATAAAACCTAACCTAACCTAACCTAACCTAATCTAACCTAACCTAACCCAACATGGTTTGTGCCCCTTTATACCGCCTGCTCGCGTCAATTTAAAAAAACATCCCAGTTTTCAAGTAGTTTAGCGGCTACGCTAGGTTTGTATAACATGGTTTGTGCCCCTTTATACCGCCTGCTCGCGTCAATTTAAAAAAACATCCCAGTTTTCAAGTAGTTTAGCTGCTACGCTAGGTTTGTGTAACATGGTTTGTGCCCCTTTATACCGCCTGCTCGCGTCAATTTAAAAAAACATCCCAGTTTTCAAGTAGTTTAGCGGCTACGCTAGGTTTGTATAACATGGTTTGTGCCCCTTTATACCGCCTGCTCGCGTCAATTTAAAAAAACATCCCAGTTTTCAAGTAGTTTAGCTGCTACGCTAGGTTTGTGTCACATGGTTTGTGCCCCTTTATACCGCCTGCTCGCGTCAATTTAAAAAAACATCCCAGTTTTCAAGTAGTTTAGCGGCTACGCTAGGTTTAGGTAGCATGGTGAGTGAGTAAAATTTATAAAAAGTAAGTACTTAAATTATAAACATGTCATTTTACGTTATTGATATTACTGCTTAATGGCTACACTTAATTTTATGTGATGTAACATCTTTATTCTTTTTCTATGGTTTTCATGTGTCAAAATGCTTTAAAGATGGCTTGTGTTTATTGAAAATTTAAAAGTCGTGTAATTCTGTTAATATTGCTTGCCGCCGCCTAATTCTTTCAGATTCGGATTCCCCGGCCCAAAGTTAGTATAAAAATAACTAGTTTGATTTTCTAGGAATCAGAATGTTTCCAAAATGGCCATTTTCCTAGTGGTGTCAAAAAAATTTTTAAAGTCGTATAATTCAGTTAATATTGCTTGCCGCCGCCTAATTCTTTCAGATTCGTATTCCCCGGCCCATAGTTAGTATAAAAATAACTAGTTTGTATTTTTAGGAATTTCGCCACTAAACCGAACTTTAGCCATCTATTTAATAACTTTCCGATAAAAATATGTAGTAACGGATAAATAAATGATATTGTCAATAAGTGCGTATAATTATTTTGGTTTTATTTTTGTCTCTTTACCTAAAAGCTAAGCATTTGTAAGAATCAACACAATCATTGATTTGTGTATGAGTTTACATTGTTTACACTTAAATACACTTAATTAACATGTCAATTAAGAAGCTTACTTGCACAATAGAGGACATATTAATTACGAAATTTACGATGATTTTTACTACTCTATAATACTGATGCAATTATAACTCGTTTGCCCACTCAATATCAACCAAAAGATATGCTAATCCCACACATTTTAACAAACTTAACAAACCCATATTGATAAGTTCCCAAAAGTTGTTTTTTTCGTTCAGGCGCAATAAAAGCACAAAATGATTAACAAAATAACATCACTACCCACGGAAATTTATATTTAAAGAAACGAAAACACAGGTAATTTTTTGAAGGATGAAATAACAGGTAATGATGCAAAGAAAGAAAACATGGAAATATTTTTCCATTGAGCAATATAGAGAGGCAATGGCAGGAATTTTATTATGAACACAAATTTTAAGAAAAAAGGACAGAAATAGCTCACCAAACTTGCCCATAAGCCCCTGAGCCAACTGGAGTTAGCAATGAATACCGCTCCGGTACCTCCCATTCTGTTTTGTTTATTTCAATCTTATGGAAATTCGGCATTATAAACTTCGGTGTAATCTCAAATTAAACAGAAATACGTTTCCAATAACATCGATAAGTAGAAAACTGATAATTTTACACTGCACGAATAACGTTACACCTGAAAATTTGACATCATAAATAAACCAGTCCAACCAGTCATTAGATTGATAACTTCATGGTTTTTGCTCAGACAAAATTTCAACGCTATTTCACCATAGATACGCCATAAATGTGACGACTTTTTTTTTTTTCCTCGCGGTATGACGTCATAGACACCATCGACAAGAATAGAGGAAACGATGAAAGGCTCGACCATAGACAATATAATTATATTTCGGTACCTACCCTATTTTTTTAGCCTAAAATATTATTTTAAAAATAAAATGGAATGTCATAATAAATGAAAACTCAATAACATGTTTTAATATTTTATTATAAACAGGTAAAAACAGGAAAATACAAGAATTAGTGAAACAAGGAAATACAAAACAATAATACAAGAAGAAGGAAATACAAGGGCATGTAGAGCGAATGAACGTTTGTGAATAGTAAAAGAAGACGGGGACGCCCGAGGAAGTGAATCAGATACTTGAGTCGGGCCATGTCAAAAGTCAGAATAATAGGAATGTATGAGACAATGTATGAATGTGAGTGAGGCAAAGAGTGTGTGCCAAGACCGAGTTGTTTGGCGGTCCGTCCTATCTGCCTACCCCTGCGGAGAAACTGCGTGATGGTTAGTTAGTTAAAAACAAGAATAACCAACTAACCATCACGCTGTTTCACCACAGGGGTGGAAAGATAGGACGTTCCGCCAAACAACTCGGTCTTGGCACACACTCTTTGCCTCATTCACAAATCGACTCATACATACTATTCTGACTCTTGACGTGGCCCGAGGCAATATATCTGATTCACTTGATCGTGTCAGGTCTTCTCCTCTGGTATCCCTGAGTTCATCTACCACTCACATCTGCGTCATATTACTTACATTCCATGCTTCGTTCATTCGCTCTACATACCCAAACCATCTGAGGGTCCCTTTCTTAATCT
Source organism: Limnephilus lunatus (assembly GCA_917563855.2). Taxonomy (NCBI): domain Eukaryota; kingdom Metazoa; phylum Arthropoda; class Insecta; order Trichoptera; family Limnephilidae; genus Limnephilus; species Limnephilus lunatus. The sequence continues at coordinate 78,691,098 of OU830600.1, forward strand.
TACTCATTACGACTAGCCTTGCATTCTTTGCGGATCTCCACATTTCTCACATGATCATAAATAATAATATTTTAATGATCTGTATAGCGCCAGTTTTGTAAAAAAATCACCTCAAAGGCGCTCTGCACAAACTTATAAATAAAGTAGACAAACCACTTTAACTTATAGCAAAAAATTTCATACACCGGTTCAGCGATCACTGATATGAAACTATACTCGTACATTTGATTTGACCAATAAACGCTTTGCTGCGTAAAATATACATATATTGCTTTAATTATACTCTGTACAGGCAGAAAGGGACTATACATGATTTTACCACACTTACGCCTCGGGGATCTCATTTCTACAGCATTCAGTCTACTTTCATCTTTCCTCTGCCAGTTATTAATCACTGCCATACATCAGGTACAGTAAGTACTCCATTGTGGGCTGCTATTTTCACTTCTTTAGACTTTTCAGTTCTTTTGTTAGCGCCAACGCCATTCAATCCTCCATTAATAGAGTCACCTGCATTTACCCTTCTTTCAATATCTCTATCAACCTTCCCATCTCTTGTAAACATACTTCCCACGATATACAAACTCATTCACCTTCTCAAGCATTCATCATTCACAACTGTATTACACACTGTTTTCGTACTCCCTCTACTGACAAAAATATAAAGTACAGAATAGAAAAGGCGTACTGAGAATGTGTCCTTCTTGTCGAGTTCTGGTGGAGACTCTTCCTTATTGTGTTCTCTCAAGGTCAGCGGTGCCAGGAAGTGGTGGAATAAGTCAGCCCCCCATCTCCCGGCATTACACCACAACGGTACTGAAGGAAAGTGTTTTTGAGTGTACTCCAGCATTTGTAGTCTCCGCCAGCCTGCCAGCTGTAGTGGTAGAAAGTAGGCAGCCCGACACTATATCCGTCACTTTGGTGTTTCGAGCTGAAAGTATTAGAAAAACTCGTGAGATACTTAAAGACAGACAGATAAAAAAAAAACATTATAAATACGTGAAAACAAGATTAAATTAGTGTACCTATGACACTATGAAGTGATTGTAATTATTCGCTAAAATAGCCGTACGAAATGAGCTTAAAATTCCATATAAATAATCAACATAAATATTTGTACCTGGAGGTTATGAATTCACGACGATTATGCATTCAATCGCAATGTGTCATTTCACGATAGTATTATCCAAAAACAGATGCACGAGTTCTCAAAATCGGGTAAACAATGTATTCAAGTCTGCTAATTCCACACCGCGCTGATATTTACATGTTTAAAGTTTTAGATTGCGCTCGGGTAAATAAACCGTGACATTTTGAAGAGCGACCATTTTGGATTATGATTATACACTGATAGACTGAGACTGATACACATTACACATGCGCATAGCTGTCAAGCTTTCCATTGGTCCTCGCGGTATGACGTCACGCAGTCATAGAAATTTACCATTTTTGAACTTGGTTGAAGAAATAAAGCGGAGTTATACCCCCCTGTTTTGACATATACACGACCATAGAAATTAGATACCATTACCATAGAGTAAAAAATATTTTAATAATGAAATTCAACGTGGAAGTAAATTCCTTCCCAAAAATAAATTACTCAAGGTCATGCCCCGGCGTTGAACGGGAAATGTGTTTTTTTTTGTTATTGTGAAATATTTTCACTTTAGCTTTCATGTATAACAAATAATTGCAAGTAAATTTAATTTTGATTATGCATTATGCATTGTGATTTTTTAAAATTTTATTGGAAAAACTTTTGATAAATTTTGGATAGGGCCTGACACGCTTATTACGAATAATTTTTAGAAAAAAACTTTATATTCGCCTTAATTACTACAAAAGGAAACTTTTTGCATTTCGGGCGGTGGAAAATTATGCATTTCAATTTTCAATTGCGTAAAACAAAAATTCACTTATCCTGCCCTATCCAAATTCACCAAACTTTTTGCTAAATAAAATAAATAAAAAAATTAGTAAAGGATAATACTGTTCATTCTGAGGGAGAAATATTAGAACACCAAAAAAAAGTTTTAAAAAATCAGGTCCGATTGGTTTAGAGGTGTTGTCATGGTAAGACAAAGGTAATGTTACCATTACCACTTTATTTTCTGTGTCTTGTTCTGTTTCATGTTTCGTTTAGACTTATTAGTATTGTCTTCTTTTTCAATGATTTATGTAACTCTTCTCTGAAATCTGTTTTCTTAAAATACAAAATTAATAAAATTACAGCATTACAGGCTTGTTGCACCAAGAAAAATATAAGTACCTACAGGATGACAAAAAAATGTTTCAAAATATTGAGGGCGCTGTTATCGTTTAAATTGCTTTAAATAGAAATACTAAGATGTTCAAGGGAAAAGGTATGTTACGTAATCGGGGGTTGGCAGTTTGTTAAGTAGGAAGAGCCAAATTTTTATGGAAACAGGATAACAAAGGTACTAGAGAGCCGCATATATGTAATATACATAGGGGGGTGGGGTAAACGGCGGATATTACCGTTAAATTTTAGCGGTAATTCGGTGTACTTGCTATTATTGTGAAATCGCGCCTTCAATGCTAGAAAGCAGAAACTGATTACCGATTATCACCGCCTATGTGTGTCCTTTGCACTCACCCTTCACTTATTAAAATCAGGTGAGTTGCATTCTATCTTCACTTTTAAAGCATTAAATCAAAACCCCCATCGAGAGCCCGAGGTCTAATAACAAGAAGTTCTAATATATTTCTATAGCATTCGCAATATCTTCTTCACGGATTTGTGGAGAAGATATTGCGGTAGCGCTGGCAGCAGTCCAAGAAGTTCTTCTTTGGGACCTTGTGCTGACATATATCGCACAAAGAGGGTTACTTGTGCTGTATCACTAATATCACACGACTCATCAGTTGCAATTGGTATTGTGGAAGCCAGCTTAATATCTTCGACTCGCTGCTTTGTTACATTGGAAGACATTTTGGAAATTCTGTTTTTTCTGTTTCTGTTAAAAAACGTGTTTGCAAAGAGCGGTTTTTGCCGACCCCTGGTCTAGGTGTAATTTTACATGTATACTCGGCATTCAGAAATTAGTAGTACTTTCCGAAAGAGATGATTCTGCACTATATTCTCTATTCTTACATTACATTGTTTGAGCTTGTGGAAAAAAAATATTTGACTAAATGCCGTTTATTTTATTTAGTCATTACATTTGACGGATCTGCCAATTATAAAAATAAATTTTAGAATATTTTTATAAGATTCATTTTCCCAAAAAAATTTATTTCTTTTAAAAATTTTCAGTGGTTGTGGATAAAATCTTGGAAATAACAAAATATTTTAGTCATTTTGATGATCTTGGTTTACTATTATGATGATAAAACCTTGGGGAAATAACACGATAAATCACATCATTATTAATTTTTACAGGTACGAAAAATGGAATATCTGGTAAGGGGCAAAATTGTTTATTGAAAATTGATAAAAATTCCCGCAATTATTTAAATTTTGTTAAAAAATAGACATAACTAACCATACCGCCTTTTCCCACAAAGGCATGCAGAGGATGTTCCGCCACACAGCTCTCTTTTAGAACACACTCACTGCTGCATTATATTGAAGTATATTGCTTCATTATATTAACCCGAAAGTAATGAGAATCGGGCGGTAGAGTGGAAAAGTGGAAGAGGAACGGGTTTTGTGTGGTCGGCTGTTGTAAGGAAACTCTTCTTCGGTCAGTGTGCGAAGCTGCATCGCTGTGGGTCCACGCGTTCATCCAAAATTTAATTTTAAGTAAATCAAGATTTCTTCTTTCGGCGAAAATCTCCTCTCTGAGGATCAAAGACAGCCTTCGCCTTCAAGCCTGCCACGAATTGAAAAATCAGCTGGAAGAGGACACAGATTTTTTTCCAAGGTAATTATTATTGGTGATGAGTGTTGAGTCATGGTTACGATCCCGAAACCAAGTAACAGTCAAGAGCCTATGGAAGAGTGCTCTCTCTCCTCTTCAGAAAAAAAGTCAGGTGAAATCGAACATCAAGACAACGCTCGTTGGTTTTTTTCAGAGATGTTATGCACACGGAGTTTGTTCCTCCAGGCCAAACAGTTAACCGACAGTTATACATGGAGGTACTAAAAAGGTTGAGAGAAAGCATCAGGAAAAATCGTCTAAAAGGGTCGGTTCCTTGGCGCAAGGGGAATGGTTCTTCAACCAGGACAATTTTTTTTTTATCCTTTATTCCAGATCTCGGGGAGGGTGGTGCAGTCCCACGAGTTCCATATTATACATATACAATATTATACATATACAATGCATCTGATCTCACAGTGTTGTCTGTGAAGCAGTATTTAAGCAAGCATGGAATGACCCCGATTGTTCACCCGCCCTATTCACCCGTCCTGTCTCCCTGTGATGTATTTCTGCTCCCTAGGATGAAAAGGGACTTGAAAATGAAATGTTTTCATACTGTTGAAGAAGTGAAACAAAAATCGCTGGAGGCCATAAAGGACATTCCAATCAGTGGGTGTCAAAATTGTTTTGAACAGTGGAAAAAAAGGTTGGACTAGTCGCAGTGATTCTTAACGGGGGCGCCAGCGCCCCCCTGTGGGCGTTTTGGAGGTCTGGGGGGGGGCGTTTTAAAATTTTTTGCATTTAGGGGGCGCTGCAAAAGTTCCAAAAATTTTAACTGAGGTTTAATACTCAATGGCAATGTAATAATAATATACTTCTCATAATTTTTTATTAGTAGTAGGAAATCCATTGCGTAAATGGACTTCCTAAAATGTATACTTTTTAATGTTAATTTCGGGGGGGGGGAGGGAGGGGAGGAGGGGGCGCTGGATAATTTTACTGTGGTAAAGGGGGCGATTCTCTCAATAGGGTTAAGAAACACTGGACTAGTGCATACATTCCAAAGGTGAACACTTTCAAGGCGACCAAATTTTGGTACAAAAATATTGAAAAATAAAAAAGTTATAAGGAAATTCTCATTACTTTTGGGTCCCCCCACGTACATATTACGCAATAATAGTGTTCACATGAGGGGGTACCTCCCTGGGGAAGGGGCGAGGGGGGAACATTTTTTAGAAAATTTTGGGACCTCTACTCAATATAATTTACTAGGAACATAATCCATGTGCATTTTTTTCCATCAGAATATTGAGACCGATGCGGGGGAGTTTGGACCCCCCTTACAATATTCTCCAAATTGTACATATTCATATGCTATTCTGACTAAAATAACGATTCACTTGATTGTGTCATGTCTTCCTGGGGCGTCCCTAACTTCTTTTACAAATTCACAAATTACCAATAGCCTCTTTTTTTTCTTTATTCATTCATTGCTTTGATAAAGTTACATGATTTGTGGATTTTTCGATCACCATGCTAGGCACCTGCCGGTCTTATGGTGGTCGAGAAAGAATTGAGATCACTGATGTCAAAAGAAAAGCCTTTCCTCTATGGTGGTCATAGAAGAAAATCTCTTCAGAGATAATTACTGTTATTAGGGGAATCATAATGGTGCGATTTGCAGTTACCCTTAATTAATTGATACTGGGGTGTTAAGGTTACAAAATAAAAATACAACACTATACAATCCATAACTTTATTGGATAATTTGGGTGGCACTTCAGCAAGCTGGGATCCCACCATATGCAGTTAATAATCTATCTCACAGAATCTACGAAATAGATCAGTGAGTGAGAATAAGCTTTCAGTGCGATATAAGCGAAACCCGAATTTCAATTTCCGAGCTATGAAATAGACCACAGAATAGATAAGGTAATGTAAAGGTAGACCTGACGCTAAAGTGAATCCCCTTATTGTTTCTCAGGAAAAAAAAATTGTAAAAAAAAGATTGTAAAAAAATTCAACAGTTGATCAGTTTGAATATTATTTGAATGAGTGTTCTTAGAAAGTTTGAAATATGACCAATTAAACTACTTATTTACAAATCTTATTCTCCTTCTCATCCTCTTTATTATTTTTTAATGGTACCTACCAATTATGTATGATAATATTCATGATTCACTAAACAATTAAACACAAATGCTGTGTGTTTCCAAAATATCCTTCCATAATATTAATCAATTGTTTCAATTTGGGAGGCGGGATTGGGTACCGCCGCCCTGGGAACCTTTATTGGATAACCAACACCTCTGCCATAGGTCACCCCAAGTGGTTCCCTACGTTTGGTGATTTAGCAGGGGTACCCGGGTTCATGGGGTGAGGTTTATCTAGGTATTGGAGGCGGATGACCAGGACACACTGAACCCCAGATTCCTACCCACCCCCTAGACCCTTTTCCTTCCCAGAACTCTCCTCTCCTTCCTTTCCCCCCAAAAAAACCCTTCACACAGCATCCCCAAAGATGACATACGCCCTGAAGGAAATTATTTTCCTCCTGTGTGGAGCTCATGTAAAAAAAAAAAATCATCTGCCCAAAAGAAAAAAATATTATTTGAACTCGCCTATCTTCATTTAGGTTTATGATAAGAAAAATTCAATGATACAAAAAAATAATATAGTACAGATTTTATTGTAAACACTAAATAAATACAATTGTATACAGGATACTCCCAATCCTTGTTGAAGTGGTTTAGATGGGAGAGTGCTTGAAGCCTCTGTCAGAATAGTCGCTAGGCTTGGATCTGTCAGACAACTTGGGGTATCCTGGGTCTCCTGGTAGGACTTGGCTCCTGGAGTAGGTGAGCCTCCAACCGCTGGTTCTTGTCCAATCCTGTTCGTAATAAAAACATGTTTTAATTTGTTCAACTATCTGTTAGAAACAAGGTTTGTAAAAGCAATGATGCACAATGGCCCTACAAAAGCTGCACCACTTTTCAGACACTATAATTTTATTACAAATTTGATTATTGTTTTTCATAAAATTCATTTGGGTATGTAGTTGGATGAGCAAATCAATTGCCTCTTATGCCACACAAGATAACCATGAGTTGGCATTTTGGGAGGTGGGTATGGGTACCGCTGCCCCGGGAAAAAAATATTGAATAACCAACACCTCTGCCATAGGTCACCCCAAGTGGTTCGCTACGTTTAATGACTTAGCAGGGGTGCCCGGGTTCATAGGGTGAGGTTTGAAAGGGTGAGGTTGCCGGCCGATGTGTCTACCCACTTACTGCGTGGCGGGCCGGATCGAGAGACTGATTGAGGAGGTCTTTTGATCTCTCTAGTCAGAATCCATCGACCATCGCCTTGCACCACAGTTGGAGGGATGGATTCATACGTTCGTCACTCCTGGACACACTGACCCCCAGATTCCTAACCATTCCTTTTTACTTCATTCCTCATTCCTTTTTCCTTCCCAGAACTTCCTATCCTTCCTTCTTAAAAGACCCTACACACAGCATCCCCTATTGTTGCAGTAGAATTAACAATTATTTGTGATATCTGAGAAAATTTCAATGCTCTAAGATAAAACTATCCTTTGATCTGAAGTCAGTAAAAGTGTTACATAAAAGCATTTGTAACAAGGTGTGTGCACCCATATTTATGGTCTCGGTGTGTGGCACCTCCAGTACTTGCGCATTGGTCAGATTGCGAGCCATGGAATGTTTTGGAGTTGAACTGTTGCCAAACCTGCAGGCAGGGTTCAAATCTCGAGAACAAGTGGAGCTCAGCCATTCTTGGTGCGGCAGCCGAGAGCGTTAGTTAATCCTCTGGATTGACATACTACAACAGAAGAGGATGGTTGGGGAAGTACCTGGCCATTCAGATCTGGTCACCAAACACGGCTAAACCATTCTCAAGCAACATTTCAATTCTGATTTTTTTACAATAGCTCCACAAAGGAGGCCCTGAGGAAAATATTTCCCCTCAGGATTTATGTCATCGTTGGGGATGCTATGTGGAGGGTCTTTTAAAGGAAAGAAAGGAGAAGAAGTTCTGCGAAGGGTAAGGTATGAGGGGTGGGTAGGAATCTGGGAGTCAGTGGCTCCAGGAGTGACGGACGTATGAATTATCCCTCACACTACTGTGCAAGGCGATGTTCCAAAAGAATTCTGCTTGAGAGGTCACAAGGTCTCCCTCAACCAGTCTCTCGCTGACACATCCGCCGCCAAGACCCGGACAAACCTCACCCTACGAACCCTGAGGTGAATGATGGTCTTACAGAGTATCTTCCACTCTGGAACGTGCCGCAAATATACTATATATTATTTTTAATGAATTAATTAATTGTGAAATACCAAAAATTAATCAAAAAAACTTTATTTGCGCATGCCGGGTTCGAACCCTCGATCTTCGGATTGTAAGTTGAGAGTCTTACCCCTTAACTACAGAGGAGATAGACTAACTAATTAATGTATACGACCGTAATTAATCAATGTATGAGTAATAATAATAATAAAACGGAAGGTGTGTAGAGAGATAAAGAGAATTTTTGAAATCAAGAATTATAATTGACTGTTAATAAAAGTTTAAAGAAAAATTAAGTGCAAGTAATTTTAAAATAATTTATGTGATGCAATTTCTTTTTTTTCCTATGCAATTAAAATTAAATAAAAAAATACATGTTAAATTGACAGCCTATTATAATAAAACTATTGTTCTATTCTCAAAACTAAGACTCAACTTCAACTAAATTTTGAGACTTTCTTCTAGGAGGTTAGAAACGAGAAATATTTTTTGAATGCTATATTATTTGCTCTGTATTTTGTTATTTTGTTGTGGCTTATATCTGCGACATAATTAATACTTACGTTTGCATTGTACTTCATGTAGTAGGTAGCAGCGAGCACAAATCCTGCTAATAGACCCGCTTTTCCTATACCGAAGCGCCAATAAAGGGCTTTTGTTTCACCCTGCAAAACAAAAACATATAATTGTCACACTCATTAATAATAATTGGACAATTTGTAGAGCGCCGTTTTTGTGAAAAATCACCTCAATGGCACTTAAAATATATAAAGTAATGAAATATTATATATGCTACTGTAAAAGCCCGTACTACGGTAAATCTTAAGATTCTCCAGTAAATTCTAAAATTTACCATCTTTTAATATTGGTAAATCCTAAGATTTACTATGCAACCGTGTTGGTAAATCCTAAGATTTACCAATTTACGGGCTTTTATAGTAACATATATAAATAATTTTATATAATATAAAGGAATGAACTGAAGTTTTCTCTGGCAGAAAATTGCAATACTTTTTTCAATAGCCTTAAAAAATGCTTTTAGGACAAGATTTAGTAATACATGGCCAAGTAACTACTACCACTGATTTTTCTGGCAATATATGTGTTTGAGATTATTACAATACTAAATTAATGGAAGCTAGGTTATGTACGGCAATTTTATTCCCTATTTAATTTTTATGTTTTTTGTTCATAGTTTTTAACGACTTTATAGTTTTAGAGACCCGTGTGTTGCATTTTCCAGAGTGAATATTATGTTGTCAATCATAGGGCAGTTTTTAAAAAATATTGGTTATAAATGTGACAAACACTGCAGATTGTGATATGGCCATTTGGTAAATTTGGAATTTGGACTGAGCCCATCCATTCTTTTGAGATTATGGTAAATGTTCCGCTATCGAGTCCACGCTCAAAACACACTTTAAAAAATTAAAATAAATTGTACTAGGTAGATAATAGTTAGTAATAAGTAATTCAGTAAGCGGAATTGAAAAATATTGCGTTTTAATGGTTATTTTGTTATCTTAAAAAACGCGAAATGTAATTTTTCAAGGACCGCCATGTTATTAATTACGACGATGAAATATGCACTTTTTAAAGGAAAAATCACTTTCTGTCAGTTAGACAATAATAAGAAGTACGAATTGCAATCTTCGGAAATGATAAATAATGCGTATTAATCATTATTTTGTTTGGTTTCATAATCACGAAAAATCATTACTTATTACGCGCGCATGACGCGAAACGCTAGCCGCGTGCCCATATGAAATATGAAAATAATATGAAATTGGGCCATGTGAAACATTAACTACAATATGCAATTCGAAAATGAGCACCACCAACCTGAAAATATAAAAGCATTCATGAAACGAGTAGCTAGAAACTGTATATCGACAATATTATTGCGAAAATAACTGATTTGCCTAGTTACGTAAGTAATTATTTTGATACCTAGAACGAAAATAAATAAAAGAACACGCACGCGTTTTTCTTTTCAATAACACCCCAAGTTTTGAAAGGTTTGTACTGCAAGTAGGATTAGTATTATAGACAAGTTTGTACTTGTATTTAAGAACATGGAAAGAAATGTATTAGAATAATTACACATACCCACTAGACAAACCCTGCTTTGCCAAACAAACCATTCAAAACCTGGGATGTTTTTTAAAATTATGATGACATGCGAGTTTATTTTAGAGAATTTATATTATAAGTACTTACTTCATAATATAGTACTTATAAAATAAATTCTCTAAAATAAACTCGCATGTCATCATAATTTTAAAAAACATCCCAGGTTTTGAATGGTTTGTTTGGCAAAGCAGGGTTTGTCTAGTGTAATTATTCTAATACATTTCTTATATAGTACCTACTTATAAAATAAATTCTCTTAAATAAACTCGCATGTCATTATAATTTTAAAAAACATCCCAGGTTTTGAATGGTTTGTTTGGCAAAGCAGGGTTTGTCTAGCAGCGGGTATGTGTAATTATTCTAATACATTTCTAATAAAGTACCTACTTATAAAATAAATTCTCTGAAATAAACTCGCATATCATCATAATTTTAAAAAACATCCCAGGTTTTGAATGGTTTGTTTGTCAAAGCAGGGTTTGTCTAGCGGGTATATACGATACGATTGTACCACCCCAGCCAGGAGCACTCCTGTCCCGGTGAGACTGGTACACCAGGGGGCACTGTTTGTTAGGACTGGAACACATGCTCTGAGGATAGGAAGGAGGTTGGAGTTTAATCGACCGGCATACATGGCAACCTGGAGCCAATATTGGAATATAGGATGGGCAGGAATAAAGGAAATGATTGAGCTATATATATATATATATATAAATATCATTTCTCGCCTTTCGCTTATTTTGCTTCCGGTTTCTTCTCGCTTCCAGCTTATTGCTTTCCGTTTTCATCTTCCCACTTCCTGCGTATATATGTATTTTTTGGTTTTGCTTCCTGCTGCTTCTAGCTTCTCGTTTCCGGCTTCCCGTTATTTATGTTTTCCGCCATACGCTTGCCATAGCAGGGTTTTTTTTTGTCTCTTCTTGGCCTTCTTCTCTTCTGGGTTCTTATTGTCACTTCATGGCTCCTTTCGCCTCTTCTTGGATCTTCTCGACTCTTCCTGGCTCTTCTTAAATCTTCTCGTCTTTTCTGGGATCTTATCGTCTCGTTTTGACTCTTCTTGTATCTTCACGGATCTTCTTGGTTTTTTTCGCCTCTGCTTGGTTCGTCTTGTCTCTTATTGTCGCTTCTTGAATCTTCTGTCTCTTCTTGGCTCTTTTTAGCTCTTCGTGGCTTTCCTTGGCTCTTCTTACTTCTTCTTGGATGTTCTAGCCCTTTTTTGGCTTGGCTTGTCTCTTCTTACCTCTTCTTGAATCATCTTGTCTCTTCTCGACTCTTCTAGGCTCTTCTTGGCTCTTCTTGCTTCTTCTCGTCTCCACTTACCCCTTCTTGGCTCTTCTTGGCTCTTCTTGTCTCTTCTTGCCTCTTCTTGGATCCTCTTGGACCCCATCATCTCTTCTTGACTCCTATTACTTCTTTTTGCCTCTTCTCGCCCCTTCTTGTCTCCTCTTTGCTCTTCATGAATATTCTAACCGACTTTTCTTGTCTATTCTTGTCTCCTGTCTCTCCTTGGCTCGATTCAACTCTTATTGCTTTTTATTCTCCCATCTTGGTTCGCCTTGTCTGTTTTTTTTGCGTTTTCTTGCGGAGTTTAATCGACAAGTACGTAGATGAAAGAATCAAGGAGATGATTGAACGTTGTTTACTCGCTTCCCACCTCTTTATGCTTCCCATTCTGCTTCCAACCCAACCACTCCCTTGTTCAATTTTGCGCCTCTACCGGTCTCTTCTTGCTTATTATTATTATTGTTTTTTGTCGTGGCTCTTATTGGTTCTTTCCTGACTTTTTTATTTTCTTTCCACTTCTTGCTTTATCCTGCTTCCACTAGCAATTTTTTTTTTTTACTCTTCTTGGTTCTTCTGTCTTTATATTGCTTTTTTCTGCCTCTTCTTGGCTCTTCTTATCTCAGCTTGCATCCTCTTGCAAACTTCTTGGATCCTCTCGGCCTTTTTTTCTTATCGTGGCCTTTCTCGTCTCTTCTTGCATCTTATTTTTTCTTGGTTCTTCATACTTTCCCTTGCCTATTCTTGCTTCGTGGCTCTTCTTGGGGTTTCCTGTCACAACTTATTTCTTCTTTCTGAATATTCGAATCAGATCATCAAATAAAATATCCTCTCTCTGACTTTTTCCCTCCATTTATCGTATTCATGTCGGTAAGTTCGTCGAAACATAATTTATATCTTAAAATGATATGCATTTGCTTGAATTGTCAGACTGAAAGACTTTCATTGATTGGCACTTCATCCAGAATTGCTTGCATTGATAAGCATTCGGATTTCACTTGATGTTGTAAGTCGGGATCTTCTTCAGCGCAGGAACTACGGGACCAACCACTATATTTATGCATTCTGTTAAAATAAAATAAAAACCCAACCAAAAAAAAAAAAATATATATATGGAAAAAAGTTAATTAAATACCTGTAATTGGCATTACAAACCCGTGCACAGTAGGATGCCGTTTGCCTTCTACTGGACACGGGTTTGGAGAAAAAATGGCAGTGTTGAGTTCGAGGCATGGTTGCCTCGTATTGAACACGGAAAAGGAAATAAAAAAAGGAAATAAAGCCCCGCGCCACTTCACACTGCCGCACAGAAAAGTCTCACAGTGAATTGTGTTGTAAACCGTTATTCGATCTTTGAACCTGAAGTGCCGTGGAGCACTGTCGCTCCGAATTCTACGTGTGAGGGGTGAAATAATTCAAATTAAGTACTTCGTTATAGTAATTAAATTGACTGTGTTTTATTTCTAGCCACTCGTTTATAGATTGGTAGAATCTATTAGCGATTTGTACATTGCAGTTTCACACGGCACAATTTAATACGGCATGCATACTGAGTAATAATTTTTCGTGTTTATGAAACGGAACAAAATAATAATTAATACGCATTACTTATCATTTACGAAGATTGAAATATGAACTTCTTATTATTATCTAACTGAAACAAAGTGATTTTTCCTAAAAATGTGTATTTACCGTCGTAATTAATAACATGGCGGTCCTTGAAAAATGAAATTTCACGTATTTAAAGTTAACAAAATAACCATTAATCATTTGAATGCCGATTGTCATCCGGGTGACAATATTTCAAGCATATGCGGCCACATTCGGCACACAACAAGTTAAAACACAATATTTTTCAATTCCGCTTACTGAATTACTTACAACTAAATATTATCTACCTAGTACAATTTATTTTAATTTTTTAAAGTGTGTTTTGAGCGTGGAATCAATAGCGGAACATTTACCGAGATTATTTTGTTAATCTCTAATATAGTACGGTGGTGTTTGACTGTTGAAGAACTGTTAAGCTTACTGGTAGATGTTCACTGATTATGTTAAAATCTTTATTATCAGAATTAGAAAGCAAAGTTTAAAAAAAAATACATAACCGATCAAAAATTGGTGACATATTTTAAACGTGTTTGCTTATTTTTTGAGGAGTTGAGGAAGAAAAATAACATTCAGTACTTCAAAATCTGTCAACAATGGGATACCATTTATTATGTAACTTTTATAACTTATACTAACCAAGAAAGGGGTAACTGCCTTTTGAAATTGGTCCAAAGGCCAGCGATAGAACTGACGGATAGGATTGTAACGCTTTTTCCAATACTCGGGAACATGAACAGGTTCATTCGGAGAAAGAATTTGATCTTTTAACCATTTCTTACGCCAAGCTCGTTCTTCATCTGTCATACCAATCAAACGTTCTCGCTCGTTGGTAAGTCTAGTTTGAAGCATCATGGGCTTAACCCCACCCGTGTGGGATTGCTTCGGATAATTTTTATCCGCCATGTTCGAGGCCTTTATAACTACAAGTTAAAATATTTATCAAACTTCAGCCAATTCAATTTTGCAAGAAACGAGAAAGCGGAAGACACCGATCGAAATCGAAATAGACTGACAGACCATAGAAATTTTTTTGATTTACCACCATAGAAAATCAACCAAAAGAGAAGAGCTCACTTCACTTCAACACTATTATGGGAGCGTCACACACAGCTATAAAAGATCGTCGCACGCATGATATCGCTCGCCATACAATCCCATACAGATCCGCCTGATCCGCCACGCCACACTAATGATGCGCAGATAAACCATAGACAATACAGATTATACGCCGTAATCGCTGCTCACGCGATACGCGAAAAGTTATGCGACCCATGTAAACAGGAGAGGGGGTTTATTAAAAAAATAGAGTATGCAATTCAGCGAAACCTTCAGTAAACTAAAATAGACAAGAGTGGGGAGGCTACGAAGCACCGCACAAAGAGGAGACCAATTATACTATCTCACTCTCTCGCAGGCTAAAACTTATAGATGTATGTATTTGCCTCATTTTAGTGTCACTATTTTTTGTTTCATCGAGTTTTAAATCAGAACGGTGCTGAAGATGTTTTAAGTAAGGGGTAGGCAGAGAAAACGGACGGCCAAACAACTCGATCTTGGCACACAATCCTTATCTCACATGACCGTGCATGGATACATTGTTAATTTACGAACCTATATTATAATAGGTTGCCTGTGATTTAAAAAAGGGAATAATAGTGAGACTGGGTAAGAATAAAAAAAGAAAAAGTATTTAATATATTTCACCGTGTGTGGACTGATTTATATTTTAAAAGAAAATTATTATTGTCTATAGTAAGATTTGAAAAATATGTTTATGGTTTCTTACCTAACCAATTGTCAAAAATGTCAGGAGCACTCAAAAGGGTTCGTTTTTCTGTAAATAATAATTTATAAAAATACCAACGTACCTTTTGATAAATAATTTGATGCTTTTTCAGGCGACAGGCCTCACGGGGTTGGCCGTAGCCGTAAACCCGCATCATCAACTCGGTGCTCTTTACAGTAAAATACTTCGTGTGGTGAGCAAGATGCCAGAGACAGCAGCATACAGAAAATATACAGAACAAGTTGTATTGGAGAGGTCCAATATTTTAAAAGCAGTAAGTATATTTGAATGGAATATATTAGCTCTACCCTTTTTAACGCAGATTCTGAGAAAGAATGCAGAAATGCAGTTGCCTAGGAATGTGCAAATTGATAACATGAGAGCTTGATTATCCTGATAGTATAGATTTTTTAAATGTGAATACCGCACATGAGTCCCAACTGCTCCCTACCGCCTAGACCCAGTGAGACTATGGCATCCCCAATTGGGTATGTTGTGAGACTGAAGGTAAGTAGGGAGGGGATAGAAACGGGGAAGGTGGAGTCATTGCTGGCTATTCAGATCTAGTCACCAAACACAGCTAAAACCATTTTAAGCAATGATTCAATTCTGAATGGTGGTTTTACACCAGTGCGATACTGAGAGTATCTTCCACTCTGGAGCATGCCCCAAATATACCTTAGATTATTTTAAATTATTAAATTGTGAAAACACAAACCAATCAAATAAATGCGCATGCCAGGATTTGGACCCACAACCTCCAGCTCGCTAGTTGAGAACCTTGCCCGTAGACCAACGATACTCGATACTCAACCTTTTTTCTCTCCGGGCCACATACATGTATTTGTAAAGTTACGCGGGCCGCAACACTATACTGGTATGACGAAAAAAATCACCCCCCCCCCCCCCCCAACAAAGAAATATTCTTCTTATTTGTCTTGAAGCACTCAGACATTTTTTGCATTTTGAAGACACTCCCGGCGATTATGCGTATTTAAAGTATAACAAAACAATACTTTATGCAAGAAATGCTGTTAAAATTTGCTAGTAGGTACCTGACTAACCAGTGACATTAACCAGTTTTTATGTATTACTAGCTTTTTTTTTCTCCCTGCTTGTTGTTTCCCTTCGTCCCATTCTTCTTCCGCCTCCTATATTCTTCCGCTTCCCCTCTTGTCTTCTCCACTTTCCCTCTCCTCACTCACCTCTCCCGCTTCCCCCGTCCCACGAAGCCCCCTCCCGATTTCCCTTCCCGCTTCCCGCATTCCACACATTCAGTCCCTGTACATTTAGTTATCAAACAGCTCGCGTGCCACCTATTGCAATTTTTTAATACAAATTTCAGAATGCCAGAGCTCACCAGTATATATATATATATAGAAACCTTTGTTGACGTGCTCACAACAACTCACCAAAGTTTCATCGCAATCGGATGAACGGTTTATCAATGCATAATTTCATGATGCCAGAGCTCACTATTGTATATAGAAACCATCGCGAGCATGCACACATCAAATCCGCAAAGTTCCATCGCAATCGGATGAACGGTTTAGCAACGCATAGGCCCCATACAAACCCAGAAACAAACATATACACGCTTAAAGCTCAAAGCTCAAAACGCAAAGTTCAAAGCTCAGAGCTCAAAGCTCAAAACTCAAAGCGCAAAGTTCAATGCTCAAAGCTCAAAACTCAAAGCGCAAAGTTCAATGCTCAAAGCTCAAAACGCAAAGCTCACAAAGCGCAAAATTCAAAGCTGAAAGCTCAAAGCTTAAAGCTCATAGCGCAAAGCTTAAAGCTCAAACCTCAAAGCTTAAAGTTCATAGCGCAAAGCTTAAAGCTCAGATATTAAATACACATTAAACATACATGTTAAATACATTTTCATTTATACAAAATTCATAACGCCAGAGCTTAACATCATATATAGCCTATAACCTTCGCGGGTGTACGCACAACAAATCACCCAAGTTTCATCGCAATCGGATGAACGGTATAGCAGCGCATAACATACGAACAAACAAACATACAAACAAACAAATAAAGAAACAAATATTGATTTTTCTATATAAGAAAATAATTGATGCGGTGGTTTCTAGAAGTGGTTTTTTGCTAATAAATCTAGCGTGTTCAAATAGCAACACTCTTACACATCTGCCCTGATGATGGACACTGTAACGCAGTCCGAAACATTGGCTAAAGAAGGAGGTAGCGCAACACGGCATAACACAAATAACGAAAATACTTTTGGCCGTGAAAATCTAAAAAACGTATCTCACTCTTATACCAGATCATGTGGACCATAATGACAATC
The DNA here is from genome assembly GCA_917563855.2 of Limnephilus lunatus. Taxonomy (NCBI): domain Eukaryota; kingdom Metazoa; phylum Arthropoda; class Insecta; order Trichoptera; family Limnephilidae; genus Limnephilus; species Limnephilus lunatus. The sequence goes on from OU830600.1 coordinate 78,708,352, forward strand.
CTTTTCGGGTGTCACTATCTGTGCGTCAAAGTCGAAACGAATCTCAAGATAGGTATACGAAATTTAGAATTTTTAGATTTTTTTTAAATCTATCATTCTAAATTTCGTATATCTTGAGATTCGTTTCGACTTTGATGCACAGATACCCGAAAAGGATTGTCATTATGGTCCACATAATCTGGTATAAGAGTGAGATACGTTTTTTAGATTTTCACGGCCAAAAGTATTTTCATTATTTGTTTTGGGGGTGTTATGCTGTGTTGCGCTACCTCCTTCTTTAGCCAACGTTTCAGTTTTAGACAGCGTTGCAGTGTCCATTATCAGGGCAGATGTGTAGGAGTGTTGCTATTGCACATGCTAGATTTATTCTTAAAAAAACAAATATTTGACAAACAAGTGCGCGCACAAATAATTTATAAATAAAAAAGTGCCACTTCTAGAAACCACCGCATCAATCATAATACATAAAAACGTGTTAATATCACTGGTTAGTCAGGTATTTGCTTGCATATTTTAACAGCATTTTTTGCTGTCGTGTAAAGTATTGTTCTGTTATAATTTAAATACGCATAATAGCGGGAGTGTCTTCATTCAAATTCACTCGAAAAATGCGACGAAAAGAGAGTGCTTCAAGACAAACGGGAAGAAGAATATTTCTTTGTTGGGGGGGGGGGGGGTTATGATTTTTTTTCGTCATACCAGTAAAGTGTTGCGGCCCGTGTAACTTTACAAATAGATGTATGTGGCCCGAAGAGAAAAAAGGTTGAGTATCGTTGCCCTAGACCATGGAGGCCATCACAGATGCATTAGTACTAGATGAAATAATAGAAAATTTTATTAATTTGTGAAAATGCCGCCGCACTTTTAAGCACAGATTATGGAAATCACACTTCATTTCAACAATTACTACAAGAAACAACTATTTACGTACACAAAATAGGTTATTAGGTTCTTAGTTTAGGTAAATTAAGTACATAATTCATGCGTATTTAGTTTGAAACGAAACTTCGCTAATGTCAAATCCATACAGAATAACATGGCGGCAAAGGAGATGTTTTATATGGGCAATTTTTAACTTTTAATAAAAATCGTATTTTTAATGCAAATTTTTCCGTCTATCACAACTGAAACCGATGGTTCTTGTGGTAATTAAGTTTAAAAGTAATTTACTTTTCAAAATGTATGCCTATTTAAAGTGTAGCGACATGCGGCGTTGTTTTCACAGTTTACCGAAATTTTTAATGACTCAAACTATTAGGCTGATTATAATGATACACACGAGTACATACATTATTAACTTGATGAATAATTTTTGTTTATATGGTGTATTTGTTAGTACATTTTATGTTTAGCGTGCAAACACCCATATGCTTTGTGAGTGATGTCCTGTAATAATAAAGTGCTTGAGCAACCCATACTTTTTTAATGTAGGTGTAACACGCAATGATAAAAGATCATCGCACGCACAATATCGCTCGCTATACAATCCCATACAGACCCATCGGATTTTAAGCCGTAACCGCTACTCACGCGATATGCGACCCCCTCTCCGCCGTAAACGTGCGGATGACAGCTGTCAAGTTGACAGATCCAGTACATAGAAATGACATTTCGTGGCAGCTCTCTAATTCAACTGACTCCCTCCTACCATAGAAATAAATATTTTATAGCGTAGTGTGTTGGTACAACAGTGCTAAGTACTCACGCTTTTAACGCTGCATTTGACCGTACCTTAAAGGAGACGTAACTGTTTCTATTTGCTGGCAGTCTTATGATCCAGCCTCATGCGTTATCCCCACTATTTTATGGTTGCTCATATTGTGATAAAAACCAACTAATAATTGGTGTTTTTCAGAATGCTAAGATAGCCGACATAGAAAATCAGATTGGCTGCGGTCAGGTGGAGGAGTTGATGGTGCAGGCCACTAACGAGCTGAACTTGGCCAGGAAGATGCTGGTCTGGAAGCCCTGGGAGCCCCTGGAGGTGGTCCCTCCTAAGGGGCAATGGGACTGGCCCCCGACTCATTAAATTACAACTTGTCTTCGAGTCATGGATCAATTAATACAGAAAGAGTACCGCTCGAATACATTTGTGCCATTTTGAGCCATTGCTTGTCATATATCTCTTTTATTATTAGTTATCGTTCTGAAGTGACAAAAAACAACTGTAACAATTTATGCAATTAATACTTTATCTATAAACCTATTGCATTCATGGCACCAAAATACATATTTCTTATTATTATGCCTTATTCTTTCTTTATTAATTCATCCATAATAAATATTTGTTCTTCTTGTTTTATATTAGATGTTAATAAAAAATTGTAAATAATACGCTGGTATTTTCTCACTTAATTTATTTAAAATTTTCAATAACTATTATAATAATATATAGAAACTATATAACTTAAACACAACTCTAAAATTCTGGTGTTTGCTTATTACATCCACAAATGCATAACCAACCTCGGATAAATCTTAAAACACAATAATATTATCACATACATCTGTCAGTTGCGGAATGGCTTTCGTGACTTATGTTGACACAGAATACGCTGGGTGGGCCCTCTCTTTTATATTAAAATTACTCATCCAATCAGTGGGGCTCACTGCTCTATATTTTGAAGAAAGTTGTGCAAAATCCTTGGAAACATTTTTACAGAACCCTTTTCTGAAAATCTATGTGTAAGAATTGTATTTATTTTGTGACACAATATTCAACTAAACATAATCCAAGTAGGTATGTATATAATATATTGGGATAATTATTACAACCAGGTAACTCTGAAACTAGGTAAGTCATTCCATTTTTGTAAATAAATACATAAAAAAATTATCAGTAATTTTCTCACCGTTCACAATATGTCAATCTACGATTTTTTTTTTTTTTTTACATTAACTCCACACAGGAGGCCCTGAGGAAAATAATTTCCCTCAGGGCTTATGTCATCTTTGAGGATGCTGTATGGAGGGTCTTTTTGAGGAAAGGAAGGAGTAAACATGGGTCTTGAAGAGACCCATGTTGTAGGAGGGAGGAAACACAGAGGCTGGTAAATCGTTCCACATCCGAGCTGTTGAACTCAAGAACGAGTTGTAAAAACAACCCGTTCTCATGTGACTAATGTCAACCGTGTACAAATGTTGGGCGCGTGTTTGGCGTGTTTCCCGACTATGCACCGGTGCCGAGGGGATCAACGACGCTAGTTCCTCGGAGCATTTTCCATTGTAATACCGGTAGAACAAGGACAGCATTCCCACCTGACGCCTGTGCTCTAAAGATTGCAATCGGTCTGCTAAGATGGGAGAATCTATCAAACGGACCGCCCGTTTCTGCACAGAGTCAAGGGTTTTTTTTAAGGTATTTTGGAGCTCCAGACCAGAGGTGGCTGCCAAATTCAACCGTGGAGCGCACTTGCGATTTGTACAGGGTTAGCAGTTGTGTACAATTAAAGTATCTGCGGGCCCTGTACAGTACGCCAAGTTTCTGAGAAGCTAATTTAACTCTGGTTTCGATGGAGCCCCCATACCTGAGCTGGTCACTTAGAGTAACACCAAGCATATCAATGGAGGTCCTGTTCGGAAGAATGCTTCCGTTGAAGGAGACTAGATTATCATTTCGATCCCTTTTAGACGTTATCAAACATGATTGGGTCTTTAAAACATTAAATTCGACGAGGTTATTCTTAACCCAAGAGAAAACACTCTCGAGGTAACCGTCCATTCTCTGCTTCAAAGCCCTCCGAGCTATTGGGGTTTGTGTGCTCTTTGGAGGCTTGTCAAACAAAAAGCTATCATGGACTGTACTGTCATCCGCGTAACAATGAATCGGTGCACATGACAAGAGGTCGTTGATGTGCAACAGAAACAAAGTCGGAGACAGAACCGATCCCTGTGGGACGCCAGCATTTATCGAATGCGAGGAAGAGGTGAAACCGTCAGCAACCGCCTGAATCGACCTCCCCCTCAAAAAGTCGGCAATCCACGCACACAAGGATGCGGGAAGTCCGTACGAAAGCAGTTTGTTGACAAGCGCTCGATGCCAAACCCGGTCAAAGGCCTTGGAAATGTCCAGTCCAACCGCTTGGGTCTCACCAAAACGTTCCAGGCACCGTCCCCAAACATGCGTCACATACGCGAGAAGATCACCGCACGAGCGGTTCCGCCGGAATCCGTATTGACGGTCGTTAATAATTTTATTCTTCTCGAGGTATGTGAGCAGTTTGTCGTTGATCACACGTTCCATCACTTTTGACAGAACAGATGTGATCGCTATGGGGCGGTAGTTGGCTGGGTTGGAGCGGTCACCCTTCTTTGGAATGGGGTGAATGATCGCTTTTTTCCAACCAGAGGGCACAGAGCCAGACTTCAGGGACATCTTGAAAAGCTTCGTCAAAATTGGAGCTATTTCTACAGCGCACCTCTGCAATACCAGGGCAGGAATTCCGTCAGGCCCGCTAGCTTTTTTAACATCAAGCCCTCGTAAGACTTGAAGTACATCCCGATGCCGGATCCTCAGCTTTTTCATACGAAAACCGCAATGAGGAACCGACGGCGGGGTAGCACCTTGATCATCGAGGGTCGAGTTTTCCGCGAACATTTTGCCTAATAAGTTAGCCTTTTCGGCGGCGGTATTTGCTAGAGAGCCGTCAGGTCTGGTAAGAGGTGGCAGACTGGGTTTGCAGAAATTGCGACCTATTGAGCCCGCAAGCGACCAGAACGCTCTGCTGCCGTGCGGGCAGGCAGCCAGCTTTCTGCTGATCTGCAGGTCGTGCTCGAATTTTGATCTGTTAATGATCCTCTTGCATTCCTTTGCCATTTTGTTATATACTATTCTGTTTTCGGACGTTCGAGATGTGTTGTAGGCTCGGTAAGCCGCGTTTTTTCGTCACACTGCTTCGGAGCATTGTCGACTGAACCACGGCTTTGAGCCCACACCAGTTTCTTTGACAGTGGATTGGATGAAGCCATCCATCGCAGTCATGTGATGACTTCACCAATTTCCTGGGCACATCTTGAGGGATCCGAAGTTCGAAAACAGACAGCTGACCACGGGAAAGCATTGAAATGAGCCCGCAGACCAAACCAATCTGCTGATCTATAGTGCCACACTTTTCTCTTCAGCCGCTCGTTTGGCGGTCTGAAGGTTACGGGGATTGACGCAGTGGTCGGACGATCCTAGAGGCGCTGTGACCTCAATCTTGTAACCGTGTGGCACAGTGGTTAAAAACAGGTCTAACAGATTGGAGCGGTGAGTGTGGACATCAGGAACCCTTGTAGGCTCCTGCACCATTTGCTCCAGTCCGTAGCAGAGGGCAAAAGATTCCGCCTCTCGTCCAGCCGAGTCCGTTGGTCCTGAGAACTTTAACCAAGGTTCGTTATGAACATTGAAGTCCCCCAGGACCACAAACTCTGCCGTAGGGAAGCGGGGCAAGAGGTCATCAACAGTATTGCTTAGATGTTTGAAGAGTTCGGACGTATCTGAAACGCTAACATTCGGTGAGCGGTATAAACACGCGTAAAATCTTACCGTACTGGCAAGATTGACGCGCACCCACATTACGTCGAATTCGGAGTTTTCCAGATTCAACAGCCGCACACAGTTGACATCAGCTCGGCTGAAGAGACAGACACCTCCTTTGGGTCTGAATTTGCCCATGAGGGTGAAACCCGGAATATCCAGATAGGAGGCGTCTGTAGGCTCAGCTATCTGCGTTTCGGAAAGGAAGAGAAGGTTGGGACGTTGGGTGAGAAGGTGGTGGTGGACTGAGTTTAAGTTTTTGTGCAGGCCGCGAATGTTGGTGAAGTTCACCAACAGTTTTGGCCTGCACCGGGGACTCCTGCTTCTCGCCGTTGTAATAACGTTACTTGATGTTATTGTGTTATTCATGATTTTATGTTAATTAATTTTTTTTTTTTTTTTGTTATGAGGGGAAAGGAAGGTCTGGAAAGGAAGGTTGAGGGGTGGGTAGGAAGCTGGGGATCAGAGTGTCCAGGAGTGACGGACGTATGAGTCCAACCCACCCATTGCGGTGCAAGGCGATGGGCTGGGAGAGTCCGGCTGGAGAGGTCGCCTAATGCGCCCCAAACGCTACTGCTGGGTCCCCTCCGGTCACGAACCGGCACAACAGCAGCGGCAGGGTTTTTGCACTCGTTGATGGGGCAGCCCCCCCTCAGTCGTGAACCTGAGGGTCGGGCCCCTGTACTACCGAGCGGCCTGGACAACGGAAACCGGTTGTAAAGGGTCTCCCTCAACCAGCATCTCCCAATCCGGCCTGCCACGCAGAAGGTGGGCCGACGCATCCGCCATCAAGACCCAGACAAACATTACCCCATGAACCCGGGCACCCCTGCTAAGTCACTAAACGTAGCGAACCACTTGGGGTGACCTGTGGCAGAGGTGTTGGTCATCCAATAAATGGTTCCCAGGGCGGCGGTACCCATACCCGCCTACCAAAACAAAGATTTAACAATACTTATCAGTATAAATATAAAACATATTTATCAGATAATCTTATAATTCGATTTCCCAACAAAGCTGATTTCAGAATTACCTAGTTGTACTAATTACCTAACACATTATGGGTTTTCGAGTTTTCCTTCATTACTTAAATGGGTTAAGTTGAAACAAACTCTGAACAATGCCAGAAGTAGAAAATTCTACTAGAAACATCCTTCCCGCCGTCGGAAATTAAATCTCAAGTTCAAATGCTGCAGAGCTCGGCCATGTAAGAATTATTTTAACTTGCAACATTCTTGTACAGTTGAAAGCATTCTTACCACTATTTACAATATTTGCTCTCCGAAATAAAATAAAACTACAAAATATATTTTAATCATTAAAATATTGTGAACCATTGTAAACCCGAGGTTCTCACAAAGGAACACTCACGCTAATGAATATCTATTAACTCAAGTGTTTCTGTAAAGACAGATATAAAGTCGGACAACTGGGTTTCGTATTATATTATATTCATAGGGATGCATTTTATAAGAATCTTAGTATTCTATATCAACATATTCATCACTCAAACAAAGCTTGGAAATTTGGGTAAATACAAAGACGCTCTAACACTTATATTTAACATTGAATAAAATGCATTAATGGAACATTCAAATGCATCATCACAATATAGTGCATACACAAAGCAGGTGGCAACGGCTGGAAAATCTAGACTTTTCAACTATACTATGATACAATCATAGAAGAATCATATTATAATACATACATATTATTATGTATCGAGTTTTCTTATGATCAAAGTGATTGGGATGTCAATAATTTCTAGTGCTCCTCTTAAGCCCGAACCATCAACTGAGGCGACATGCAGTAAACAACCTGCAAGAAGCGCCGCTGAAGAAGTTACGATATAGTAAAACCGCCCAACAACCAATAAACCCTGTAGAGATATCATTGTGACAAAATTTTTGCGATGAACACTATTTTTTTTTACTTCAAACAACCCATTTTGTATTATTATGCTTAGGACAAATGTGCCATTGCATTAAATGCGTTGACATTGGTTTTTGCCTTTCTAAACTTGTTGTCTACCAATACAATGCTTGATACAACATAAACCTTCAACATTTTATTGATTAATAAATATTTCAATAAGGCCTAACAGTTTATAGGCTTAGTATACATTTTATGTTGATAGTTTACTCCATATCCTTTAGTGAAAGTGATACTTCGTCAATAATATAACACATCCCTCAATACATATAAACTTGGGCCTGTGAAAATAATGGATATTCCTCAAAGTAACAGAATCAATTTTGTTAATACATTATTTTTAAGTAGGTAAACATTAATAGACCTTGTTGTATATTCAGGCTAGCTAAATAGGCTTGTAAATTTGTACATTTTTCAAAAAACCCGCTCACTTCATGAACGGTATCGTATATTATTTAAAGTTAGGGTGAAAATATTTACAATTTTCAGAGGAAAAGCACGGTGACATGTTATTTGTAAATAGGGGGACGATAATAATTCTAGGCCACAACTTATATTATTCATAACTGTCGCTATAAGATTGAATTAATTAATAAATAGGGTTAAGAAATGAACATTTTGGATTTCAGTGTTTGGAGGTAGGAAATTATATCATTATTATCAATATGACATACTGAAAGGATGGTATAAACACTAAAAATACTTAAATATGGCTCTACTGTGATGGCTTTCGTGTTGCATTAATTTCTAGTTTAAAAACACTTAAATGTATGTTTAAAAATTTGGCCTCTTTTAACTTAGCCTATTACTCTGTTATGTGACAGATCGGAGCAGTATTTATAACGTATTACCACGAAAAGATACTATGCTTTTTAAATGCTTAAAATATTTTATGATGCATATAACTTTTGTCCAGAAATTTGGTGTTTAGGTTTTAACAAAGAAAAGAGTTTATAGTGACCGTAAAAATGAGTTTGACGTGTTATTTCTTGTGAAAGAAAAACACATCTAATACAGATTCACACAGCAAATCCATCAGCGCACGTGTCGACAATAATCATCGCGACAAAAATATAATCTAATTAATCAAATGCCCTCTGAATACGTAAAATCACCGGCTATAGCAATAACGTTTGTTTGGTTCATAACTGCATTCGTAGCAAAATAATGCATCATCACTGGAGTCATTTTTTTTTAAATAAGGGAATGCGGTAAATTTATTTTATTTAATATTAGCTGCCATAATTTAGTTGAATTTTATTTTGTATCCTCTGACTGGCATAGACGAGAAGTTGTCGGTAAAGTATTACTTGGAAAAATAATAGCCAACAAGATTGTATCCTTTCTAGCATACAATAAAAGAGTTCACCTATCGAAGGTGTGTTTTTATTTGATAAAAATTCTTGCATCTTGATTTGTGACACAAAATTATATAAGTTATAAAAATAAAAGCATTTGAAAATAGTAACGCACCTTTCCGTGATGACCCTTTTCTTGGTTAGTGTCTTTTTGTAACTGCCTTTGCCCTAACAAATCTAAGAGGTGTGATGGTCTATGTGGAGGTGACTCCCTTTCGGGCCACCAGGAGGTTTAGGACGGGATGTTTTTTGATGTAGCTAACGGCCTTTTTGTGGGTCACCATTGTGAAATCGTAGCCGTTGCATTGGAGTATCTTGTCGTGCATTCTCAGACCAGATTTTGCCGCCGGGCTACCGTCGTAAACCGCCGTCACGTATATTCCCTGAAAAAAAGAAGATAATATTAATGAAAACCACATAAACAGATTTAGTAGTTTGTTAAAAAAAGTATAAAATACAACTATTTGCATTCGGGGCGGTGGAAAACAATGCAGTCAAAATTTCAATATAAAATGTTGTAGAATACGGACATATAATTATAAATGATTGTCAGCTGTCATCCCATACCATGAAAGTAAATTGATAATATATTAAAACTTTTTTCACTTAATTTATTTGTGACCTTAGACGGTTTCAGCCTTTTAGGCCATCTTCAAACTGGTAAAATTGTTTCTTAATATGCAGTTTATATACATAACACATGAGAAGGTCAACAAGGATTTTATTTAAGGGTTATCATATATATATATATATATACGAGGGCTGTCCGTAAAATAAGGTCTCCAAATCGCTGCGGTCGCGAGGGACGATTTTACGTGCAATCCTGCAACACTGGCTTGTAGCCTGGTTTCCCCTTGTCAAATCCCCACCACGTTGCACCCTCTGTGACGCTTAGTCTCTGCGTGGAAGCCATTCGCGATGGAGCTTCCACTCGCCACACGCGCCATGTGTGAGTTACACTCTGTAATTCGTTTTTAAACTTTGCTTCGGCGAATCTGAATGATGCCATTGGGATTGTTCCTTTGTCTCTGGAGTCGTGTAGTGTATCCGGGTCTCGTCCCCAGTCACAATTGAGTCCAAGAATTCTTCACCATCGATGTCGTAGCACTCAACGAATTCGCGGGCTGCTTCAACCCGTTGTTGTTTGTGATCTTCGATGAGCATTTTGGGACCCACTTTGGGCAGATTCTTTGGTCTCCCAATTTTTTGTTAAAATATTGTCAAAAGTGGTCTTACTGACATCAGGGATCATATCACAAAGCTTCCGAACCTTCACCCATCAATTTACAATCATTGTTTTTTCCACTTTGGCAAATTTTTCGTCTGAAACCGACGGTCGTCCTGCACGCTTTTAAATTCTCTTCACCATTTGTGGACTTCAAGTAGCTGAGAATGAATTTCTATCGGGGTTTTGTTCTTCACACAGAAAATTAATTATAGAGCATAATTCACACTTGGCGGGTTCGGCGAGCGGAAGCTTCATCGCGAACGACTGCCACGCCGAGACTAAGTGTCGCAGAGTGTGCAGCGTTGTGGGGATTTGGTGTAGGAAAACCAGGCTACACGCTAGTTTTCCCGGATCTCGGGTGAAATTGTTCCTCGCGACCGCAGCACCTTGAAACCTTATTTTACGGACAGCCCTCGTATGTATACATTATATTTTATTAGTGGGTTCTCCCATATTTGTTGCTATGTCATCTTTGACGATTGAATTTCTAGTTATTTGGTTATTACCAGTAGGCATAATTACCTCGGGTTTATAGAGTACTATTGTTTGGGGAATATCTTACTTATGTAATATGAATTATTAACAATCCATTTTATTGTTGTCACGTCCATTGTCTAGTAAAATCGTTATTATATTTATGATAACATGGAATGTTTGATTGATAGTAAGATTTTATTTTCATTCTACGTAATTAAAAATTTTAATGCATTATTTTCCCCGAATGCAAATAGTTGTCTTTTGTAGTAATTAAGATGAATCTTTATATTTAGTAATAAGGGCTTTTTTCAAAAAAATATTTGTATTAAACGTGTCCAGTCATCTCGAAAGTTTACTGTAAAAATAATAAATTGTTTACATTACTTTTACCAGAATCTTTTGGCTCCTAGGCCCCAGGTTAATCCAATGAAAATGATTACTTATTTTATTTCATTAAAAAAAAAAACAATCATTAAATCTTTATTTTTAACTTTATAAATAAAACCTCAAATTTTAATATTTAATGAAATGAAGACAATATTAGTGAAACTCAATCGAAAATCTGGAGACAGAAAAATCAGAAATAGATATTGGCACCTCTGAGACACCTTAGAATGGTTAAAGCTGTGGCCCGGAAAGCTGAAGGTCCTGGGTCCCAAAGGTGCCAATATCTTTTTCTGATTTTTCTGTCTCCAGATTTTCGCTAATATTGTCTTCATTTAATAAAAACAAGAAATAGACTGAATAACGAGAACAATAAAAAATTTCTTGTGATTTTTTTAATCTAATTACCAAGATTAAACTCAACTATTGCATTCATGTTCAGTCAGTATTCTAATCTAAAAAAACATCATCCTTTTCTTTTTTAACTTGTTGGGATCTTTTTTGTGAAAATAGGCACCGCATAAGAGTTCTAACTACTCCCAACCATTTGGAGCCAGTGAGACCATGACATCCCTAGTTGGAGTTTTTTTTTTTTACATTAGCTCCATACAGGAGGCCCTGAGAAAAATATTCTCCCTCAGGGCCTATGTCTTCTTAGGGGATGCTGTATGGAGGGTCTTTTAAGGAAAGGAAGGAGAGGAAGTTCTGGGAAGGAAATAGGTATAAGGGGTGGGTAAGAATCTGGGGGTCATTGTGTCCAGGCATAACGGACAAATAAATACATCCCTCCATCCGCGGTGTAAGGCGATAGGTCGAGAGATTCCTGCTGGAGAAGATAAGAGATTAGGTTCCGTGGCTGTCGTGGGGGGCGTAATAGAAAAAAACATCTGGAACAAAGCATTGAGATTGTTGCGTCATCACCAACACCAGTACAGGGAAACGTTTCAACGCAAATACTCTCAAAGCCTGGGAGAGAAATTAATTTAGTTAATGCGAGGGTACAAAGGCATGCCAACTCCAAGTGCCAACAACTTGGTATTGGTTGTTGGAATGTTAGATCTCTGAACAATAAGATAGAAGAGGTAGGTGAAGTTTTTGGTGAACAGAATTTGCATATCCTTGCCATAACGGAGACTTGGCATGAAAACGGGGACTCCTTTTCCATAAAGAGACTCCGAGCCCTAGGATACGTCGTTCTAGAAGAAGCTAGACCTAAAGCTACGATTTCGGGAGATGACAGCATCTCTAGCATAAATCACGGGGGTATTGCGATCCTAGCTCGCCAGGGTTTACGTTTGACAAAGCTGTCAATTGCAAGTACTTAACTTTCGAGTACTTGGCGTGCCGCGTTTCGTCAGCAGGTGCATCATTCATTCTATGTACCCTGTACCGACCGAGCTCAAAGCAAATCACCTCGGACTTTTTCAATGAACTGTCGTGTTTTCTCGAGCGGGTTGTTGGACTTTCCGATACTGTTTTCATAACTGGCGACATTAACATACACCTAGAGCGTCCGGAGTTACCCAACACAGTCAAATTCAGTGACTTACTAGATTGCTTTGGATGCCGTCTATGGGTTAATGCTCCAACTCACGATGCAGGGGGAACTTTGGATATTTTTGTCTCAAAGTCAAACGGCCCACCTTTGGCAGCAGATAGCGTGGATATAGGGCTATCAGACCACAGGCTAATTCGCGTAGAAATTGATTTTAATCCACCGAAAATCCCTTACGTAACCATCACCTCTAGAGCATGGCGTGGTTTTAACTTTGACGATTTCTTGTCAGAGTTAAAAGCTTCTCCGCTTTGCAAACAAAGCGTTTGGAAACAGAATCACCAACCAAACTAGCAAATTATTACAATACTGTTCTTTCAACTCTTTTAAACAAATACGCTCCTACTTCTACAAAAACTCGGCGACTACGAAAATCTGATGACTGGTTTGACGAAGAAAGTCGGAGCCAGAAGAGATCAATGCGCAAATTGGAGAGGTCCTACAGACACTCAGGGGTTATTACGTGGGACGATTGGATACGGGCCCAAAAAGAATATACGTTATTAATTCGTTCGAAAAGGTCTGAATATTGGACAAGTAGGATCGACTCCGAGCGTCAAAACCCGCGAAGTCTGTGGAACTCAATAAAGACGGTCGGGACCGACGTCCGTGCACAAAATGCAACTGACATAGCTCTGGAAATCTTCTCTAATTTTTTTCTCGATAAAATTAAGTCAATAAGCGCCCAAACAGCCTCCGCCTCCTCACCACCATCTTTTAATAAATGCAGTAGCGGAAACTTATCTGCCTTCAAACCTACATCCCTTGAAGAAGTTAGGAAGTTAATACTCTCTTCACCGAACAAGCAGTGCTCACTTGACCCTATTCCAACGTGGTTATTAAAGAAGTGTTGCAATGAAATTTCTCCCTTTTTGGTTTGTCTTTTCAATAAGTCACTTAGCATGGGTGATTTCCCGAAACCCCTCAAATCAGCCATCGTAACTCCATTAATAAAAAAACCGCAATTGGACGCTGAAGATCTTTCAAATTACCGACCCAAATCTTCCATTAATATCCAAAATCCCCATTTGGTCTTCTATCTCACTACTACGCTGACGACCAGCGAGTTTACTTCTACTGCTTACCATAGGAAATAGGCAGTCTTAAAACTCGCGTAACTGAGTGTCTAGAAGCAATCATGCGCTGGATGACCTCAAATAGATTGAAACTGAATCCTGCAAAGACTGAGTTTCTCTGGACAGCCACAAGCAGACGTCAGCATAATATTGATAACTCCCCAATAACCATTTCAGGAAGTGACATCACTCCAAAAACATGCATAAAACTACTAGGTGTCAATCTGGACGCTGATTTCTCCCTTAAAACTCAAGTGAACAGAACTGTAAGCACGGGATTTTTTCAATTAAGGCAAATTAAAGCAGTACGAAGAAACTTGACAACAGAGGCGACTAAATTACTAGTCAATTCGTATGTTGTTTCACGTCTAGATTATTGCAATGGAATATATGCTAGTCTCCCAAAATATCAAATCAACAAATTACAATCTGTGTTCAACGCTGCGGCAAGACTCATCACCGGCGTATCTAAATATTCCCACATTTCTGAGCATCTCAAAAATCTTCACTGGCTCAAGTGTCCTGAAAGAATCCAATTTAAGCTCTGTTGGATGGTATTCAAATCCCTTAACAAAATGGCTCCGGCTTACTTATCGGAAATGTGTATTCTAGAAAATTCCAATTCGCGACAATCAACCCTCAGGTCAGCAGCAACATCAGCTATCGGAAGGTTGAAGGAACCAAAGCGCACACCAGATACTAAATTCGGTGAGCGTGCTTTCGGAGTGTTAGGACCTAAAGCCTGGAATGGACTGCCACACGAGTTAAGAATTATCACAGATTCAGCGGAATTTAGAGCTAAACTAAAAACTCATCTTTTCAGACAGTCGTATCCATAAAAAAAAAAAAAATAATAAATAAATAAAATAAAAACTTTCACCTTCAGCTTCATGGCTCGCGACATAGTAAAAACCTAATTTTGTAAAAATAAAGCAAAACTTACAATTCTCCAATATTTCAAATAAATATTAACTCAACTTTGGCATTACTCTTCTTATAAATATAAATGTAAATCCAACAGTGATGAGGGTAGCAAAGGTAAAGTGTCCAGTGTTTTAAATATGATGCCCTCCACGTGCAAAGTCGTATCTTTCTCAAGCATAAACTTTTTAATAAAGTGTGTTTTTCGGAAGTGACCTGCAGGTAAGTATGTTTTTGTATCTATCTGTAAATAATAAAATTAAATAGAATCTAGGAATTCGTAATGAATTTTAAAGCGCCCTTGAGGTGATTTTTCACAAAAACGGCGCTCTACAAATTGTCCAATTATTATTATTATTATTATTAAAGACCTCCCTCAACCACTCTCTCTCGATCCTGCCCACCACGCGGCAGGCAGGCAAACGGCCGCCAAGACCTGGACAAACCTCACCCCATGAACCCGGGCACCCCTGCTAAGTCACCAAACGTAGCGAACCAATTGGGGTGACCTACGGCAGAGGTGTTGGTTATCCAATAAATGGTTCCCGGGGCGGAAGTACCCATACCAGCCTCCCAAATTGAAATGTTCTGAGGCTGAAGTAGTGGAGAGAGGAAGGTAGTGGAGAAGAAGAAAGTACCTGGCTATTCAGATTTGATCACAAAACACGGCTTCAAGCAACGTTTTAATTCTGAATGGTGGTCATTCACCGGGGCGTTACTAAATTATCTTCCATTCTGGAATAGCGATGTGTAGGTTCAGCTGGAGAGGGCTCTTGAACTCGGGTTCATCGCGGAAAGCGGATCCTACTCCTACTCCTTTTTCAAATTGACTATTCCCAGAGAACCCGGTCCAGGACTCGGATCCAAACCCAGTTGGAACCCATATGCCTCCACTGGCATTCCCGTGTTCGCGGTCCGAGCCCACTCAAGAGTCGTGAGGGTTCTTGTCTGGGTTTGAGTTCTCGTGTGGGTTCCGGCTCCGGCCGAGCCCATGCGTCCCGGTAGCCGCAAGAGTATCCAGTACCCAGTCTGCACCCAAGAACTCGGACCCGGGACCTGCTCCTAGAACTCGGATACTTTTAAAAGGGAGCACGTCTCGAAGGCCTCCGGTAAAATAGAGAACTTACCCATCTCCACTCTGAAATGCGCCGCAAATATGCTATATATTATCTTTAATGAATTAATTGTGAAATATGCAGTCCGGATTCGTAGCCAAGAGCCGTACCTCTCGACCACGGAGACCGCAGGTAAATGACTATTATAAACTGGAAAAAGGTTGGGATGCTGTATATTACTAATTACAAGAAATGGAAGAGATCATTACATTGTCTGTATATCCTTGGGGGCTTTTACGGAAGTCCTGGTCTATTCCCCCTCCGATCTTGAAGCCACACATCACCACTTCTCTTCCATCTACGTCTAAACTGTTCTCTTTATGTAAAGTAATGGGGATCTGAAACAAGCAGAAATAAATAAACATATTTTTCACCACAATACACATCTGCCCTGATGACAGACACTGCAACGCTGTCTGAAACATTGACTAAAGGAGAAGGAAGCGCAACATGGCATAATAACTGAAAAATCAATCAGGAAAAAATAGAGAAAGTGTCAATTCATTAGTTATTATTTATTATATACCAAATTTGGTTCTAGTCAGTTTGGTTTGGTGAACAGGTTATATATGTATATATACCATAGGTTCTCAACACACTTATTAACTCACCACTTTTATTTTATACTGCCCTGAAAAAGCTACAGTTGTAGCGATACCAGGTCGGCATAAAGTATAAAAAATAAAAGTGGTGTTTACAAAGTTATTGTTTTATTGTAAATTATAAAGTCACATCACAAAATAATTTTTCACTGGGACTTTATAAAGTAGTGGCAATTTAGTCCAAAGGACCGACTTTGCCTCCGGGCATTTCGGATATTACTAATTGTATATTATGAGAATGCTGAATAAAAGCAAGAGCCCATGTTTAAAACTAGTACATGCTGTTATTTTTAAGCTTTCAATATGATGAATCACCAATGTCAAAAGTGAGTCATTAGATGCATTCAAGTTGTAAATCAATTTGTGCAACCTACCGGACTTTTTACCACTTGAGGTAAGATAAGATATGCTGTACCCAAAATTGTTAAAATATTATAGTGCACTTATAATTGAAACAGGCGCATTTTGTACTACACAAAAATACTAAAATACATTTATTGTAATAAATTCCGGAAAAACAATATAGCAATACATTTGATTTGCATTAAAAATGGTAACATCTCCAACAAAATAATATTGAAAATACATACACTGAGGCACTCCATCGCCGTGCCCGCCTGGTGCTGAAATGCCATTTTCGCCATTTTAACGGATTATTTTAGTACACCCCAGTCAAATATAAATATCTTTGAGATCTGGTAGTAATTCGATAAAACTGAACGTCCAAACAGTCAAAACAAATGTTTTTATCCAAATATATCACACCTAGCTCCGCCCGCAAAAATCACTTTGACAATGACAAGTCTCACAACATAGTGAATGTTGCCACCATAAATAATAAATGAATAAACCCACAAATTGAATGAACCACTCAGTGAATGTTGCCACTGTTTTTCTGTTTTATCTCCAGCTTTTCCTTGGTATAATTTTTGTGGTGACCGGCCAACTCAGAACGAAACCAACTCAGAACCACCTCAGAAAGAGTGATGATAAAAAATATAAAAAAATGCTTATATAGGTTACGTTAGGTTAGGGTTAACGGCTATTTTAAAATTATTTTGTTCATAGCTTCTAATGATTTTTCAAAGAATTGTTGAGTTGACTTGATTCTGAGTTGGCATGCAATCAATTTTTGTATATTGATAACTGCGGTGTCATGTATTCATGTATTGTGCCAAAAAAACATGTTTCAGTGGTAAAAAAACATGTTTTACCATATTTTTGACGTGTGAAGACCGGTCAGTGGCTGAATTGGCACCACGTTTGGGTCCCACCCAGTCGTCGTGTGTTCGATTCCTCGGCTGGCTAAGTCCTCCATCAAAACACAAGCAACTTTTCAGCTTCATGTGATGGTAGTAGGAGATTTTCCAATATTGTCAAGTTATTGGTGAAATGTTATCCGGGAATGTTTGTCTTTCTTTTTTTAAAACCAATAATAAGACAATAGATTTGGCCCGACAATATTGTCGTAATATCATATAAGACTCGATGACACACGGCGAGTTTACAAGCTACTATCTACTAAATTCAAAAGCGGGGGAATCGGCGAGTGAGATTGTCATGATGACACACAAAACTGTCCACTCGCTCAGTAGCTCACGACATTTTTGTAGGAAACTGGACTCGCACGTAGCTGCTAGCGCCAATAGCGGAAATAACGTGAACTAATCCTTCAGACAGTTGACAGTCGAAATCAGCTGGTTTTTGGCAGCCATATTGGAAACACAAATAAACAAATCACGAGTCGGCTTGCAGCGTGTAAAGTTGAGGACCTTTAGCGTCGATGACACAGGGCGAGTTTACAAGCTACTATCTACTAAATTTAAAAGCGGGTGAATCGGCGAGTGAGATTGTCATGATGACACACAAAACTGTCCACTCGCTCAGTAGCTCGCGACATTTTTGTAGGAAAATGGACTCGCACGTAGCTGCTAGCGCCAATAGCGGAAATAACGTGAACTAATCCTTCAGACAGTTGACAGTCAAAATCAGCTGTTTTTTGGCAGCCATATTGGAAACACAAATAAACCAATCACGAGTCAGCTTGTAGCGTGTAAAGTTGAGGACCTTTCAACTTTTTCCGTGGATTGTCAACAATCTGCTAGTTAGCAAGTAACACGATGACACTGGGCGAGTTTACTAACAGATAGTGAATTTCCGAGATAGTAGCTTGTAAACTCGGCCTGTGTCATCGACGCATTTTCAACTTTTTCCGTGGATTGTCAACAATCTGCTAGTTAGCAAGTAATACGATGACACTGAGCGAGTTTACTAACAGATAGTGAATTTCCGAGATAGTAGCTTGTAAACTCGCCCTGTGTCATCGACGCATAAGACAGGACAATACATCGACAAGAATAGTAATACGAAAATATTGCGCTAACCTGTTATAAAAACCGAGCCAATTCACTGGCAACAGTGGCAACCGGCATTACGGGCAATACGTCGACGAGAATAGGCAACGCGACAATCTTGCGCTATATTGCCGATAAAAAGCAATTTAAAAGGGATAAAGATAAAAGCAATACCTTGCCGGCAAGCTATTGCCTGCTATTGCCGTAAAATCCCGTTTACGAACTCCTAGGCACTAATATGGAGGGTGGCAGCACTAATAATGAGGAACTTATGCAAGTAGGTACTAAAATAAAAATTGAAACGAACATGATTCTTGGATACACGAATTCCTACTTCAAAAATATTTATTTTATTCACCTATTATCATTTTGCACTGTTTTATATCTACGTCAAACCACAAAAGTGTTATACAAAATTAAAATATCGCGATATAATCGAAAATTGTTTGTGACCTACAGCTATATGAAACCGGCTCCCCTTGCTATGCCCTAGCTCCTCGTAAAGAAACTGACAATCAGATTGCCAGAAAGACGAACTCAGTTGCATTTTGCGACAGCACGGTTTTTGGATTTGAGTATAGTATGTAGATGTAGTTGTGATATAAAATGGCTGAATCAATTGGAAAATGTCAGGAATGATTCATCGCGTAAAGTGCTAGAAACATCGCCATGTGCCGTGAAATTTTCTCTTTCTCTCAATGAATCTAAGCTTTTTCGAAATATTTTGTGTTTGTAGACATTATTTTTTCTTATTCGCTGCTTCAAGTGAGTTTGTAGGTACGTCAATCCCGACTTGATTCGTGCGCACCAACTTGCAGTAATTCCTGAAATTCCTCTCTAAAATTCAGATGGTGCAACAGAGTTTTTCTGCTATGTTAATTTTTCATTGGTAAGTGCTATAGTATTTATAACAATAATCGCACATTTTCAATAAATATTTACGCGTTTTACAACTGAACCATTTTGATTTTTACATCACCTGTCAATTGTTATGATTGCATATTTGCTGATTTACGTCCTATGTGTTTTTTTAATTGTAAAATTTCCCAAAACTTTTGGGATTCTGTTGGTTATGTAAGTTGTCTAAATTTATATATAAAACTCGTAAATACCATGACAATGTCCGATATTTTTACAGCTGTTCTGATGTGGAAATGAGGAAATGGTCCAATGCAAAATTTACAAGAATGCATTTATTAGCGATTACACTGTCATTTATTACCGTACATCAACGTTTTCTTCTTGTTAAACATGCATGGGTTAAATCAATAAAATCATTATTGGTTCGAGAAAAGTATAAAGGTATTGTTTGAGTTACAGAGTGAAATTCTAATATAAGTCTCAATACAGCAAAGACTTTCCAAGCAATTAAAGAGGTTTAAGAATCACCACACACGATCATGTCAATAATTTCTTCGAGAAACTCTTATTAGAGAAAAGTAAGCTGATTCTTCGTATGTGTATCGAGGGGTGAACCAGTTTCCATTAAAAGTATTGGGATATGTTGTCTGAGCTGACAGTGTGAACTTTGAGACACCTCCGCGCTGAGAGTGGGACGGTTATTTGGAATACTCTTGAAGGTTGAAGGACAGAGTTGAGTTTGTAACTTAACAGGAGGGGGAGTATGTATAAGTGTTGCCTCACGAATGTCGCAAATATCTTATTACTGCTTAGCTGACAGAGATGGGGGCTGCTAAAGAATTACCACCATTGTGCACCTGACAGAGAGATACTTTTAGAAAACGATGGGTTAATAATAAATCTGGAAAAGTTAAAAATTATAAACAGTATCGATATCGGTTCTAACATATTTCGCTTCGCACAAGGTGTGAAACGTCTGTGTTGAGATCGAAATTTGCATTCCACAGGAGTGGTTGTTCAGTTAGGTTTATGTTATATAAAAAAGATAAGCAGGGGGTTAGTGTATCTTTTGTATTAGCTAGTGCTGGGTTAAATAAATCACTTGTAACGCACATACTTATGAACTCCTAGGGGGGACTGGGGGGAGTATCTTGCGTACGTTACGTGCGACTTATTTAACGTAACCTATGTGAGCCAATGCAAAAGATACAGATTCACCCCCCAGATTAGAATTAACATATTTGGTAAATATGCATTTGGTCCACCTCACAGAAAATAGGAAAGTTTGTGTTGTCGAAGTTTGACGCACGGATAATATGGAATATTCCTAAGGTTAAACTACCAAAGCTGCATGTCATCATAATTTAAAAAAAACATTTCCAGGTTTTGAATGGTTTGTTTGGCAAGGCAGGGGATGTCTAGCGGGTTTGTGTAATTATGATTGATTGTCTATGAAATAAAAACGGTGAAATTAAAATGGCGACCGCGTAAGTGAATTAATTTAAATGAAATTAAAATGTTCAATGCTTATATTTTGGATGTTTTTTTTTGTCTCCCGCGACCTAAATACTCACTTTTCGTGATAGTAAAGCTAAAGCTAACTGTTTGATTAAAAAATATTCCATATCAACCGTGAAGCGGAGTAAGACATAAAAAATACATATTTTTCCAAAATTATTCCATTTTTTAATATATTTATTTTATAATATTCTCACAATAATAAACATAATATAATGGCATTACAAAATAGTATAACTTGAGTGATGGCTTGAAGACAACAGGGGAAAAACAAGGAATATCAGTTAGAATCTTGCGGTTATAGTAACAAATTATATTATATTTATATTTTATTTCACACTGAAAAATTCTTTTGGCAACATGCGACAACCATCGCTGTTGAAAACTATGGCGGTTTATTTGGTTATTTGTGGTAGGCTAGAAACATGCAAGAAGACAGAAATAGACATTTATTTCCTATGAAAAAGCATTAACGATGAATGTTAGTAAAAAAAAATACAGACTTTTGATTTATGCAAATTTTTCTTGAATTGACAATCCTTGTTTTTCCCTGTGGTCTTGGCTTATTATCCTTGCAGTAGTGTGCTCATAACATCATCAGTTCAAAGGTAAAACTACTTTTATGGCATTTAATGAGTTCTACCTTTGAACCTACAATATAAACAACAAATGAGGGATAGTATAAATTATCTAATTATTATTGTTATTAATAGCAGTAGCGACTACTCTTTAACTTTAAATTTAAAAATTTCCTGTACGCAATTAAATTAATAACGAAACCTGATTATGCATTTTGGTTTTTCTGAACAGTATAACTAATGTTATCATACATATTTTAAATGATTGTTCTTTGTTTCATTATAGCTCAATAAACGCAGTAATGTCACATTGTTTTGTATAAACAAATTGATATCAACGTTTTCAGATTATCAGAACTGATGACGTAGTACTTTTGTCTGTTTAAGGGCCCTCGGTATTAAATGTTTCCAGCTCGATTTCGAATATCGAACTAGCTGCACGTGCAGCTGGCCGGTGCGTTCCATTCAAAATCAAGACACGCACAGAACAAAACCAAATATTATTAAATAAAAATATTGTGATTATAAAAATAATGTTAAAATATGTTTTAGAATGTAATGCAATATAACGGTAGCTTGATTCATGGAGGAGGTTCTCAGTAACTTAAAACCTTTAATGTTACTTTTTATTTGGATTTTTTTTGATACATACATAGATGAAAAATGTACACATAGTAATACAATTATAAACATTGACAAAAGGCTTGCCCTTTGTTCCAGCCTGGTTTCGCAGTGCAGCGGGGCACTGTTAATATTAAATTGTCTAGTTTGATTTGAGGTCACGGGTTCAAAAGCCGGCGAGGAAAAAACAATTTAAATTTCATTTATATGAGTAAATCATATTGTAGAATTAAAATTAAATGTATATAGGTACATTTAATGAATCTGTACCTCGTTCCAAAGTGGAATATACATTCAGTATCACCCTGGTGAGAGACCATAATTCAGAATTGAAAGTTGCTCGAGAACGGCGTAGATATGTTTAGTGACTAGATCTGAATGGCCAGGAACTTTCCAACCCTCCTCTTCCCTATCTCTAAAAATGTGGACTATATATATTAGAAATATAAATGAAATTTCTTCTGAAGACACTTCAATGAAATCAAATGTTATAAAATGGTTTCCAACCCGCCTCTTCCCTATCTCTAAAAATGTGGACTATGTAAATTAGGAATATAAATGAAATTTCTTCTGAAGACACTTCAATGAAATAAAATGTTATTGATTTCTTCGAAACAATTTCTTCTTACATGTTTTGGTTTTAGCTGAAACCAATTTTACTTTACTTCTTTTCGCTATTATGCACTTTTCTAAAGACTCAGAGTTTCTCGTAGGCATGCAGCGATTATTTCGAGGATCAATTAATTTGGGTAGCATGCAAAAATTGTAAAAGCGTTTCAGCTGTTCAACCATATTAGTCTGCCAAAATTCGTCATCCCGTAAATTTTTTTCGATTTTTACTCCGAGTTCAGTCCATACAACAAACATACAAAAATCTTTTTTTTTTACATGTAATTAGCCCTTGACCTGGTAAAACCAATCGTGAGATGCATATACCAGTATTTCTCCATTTTTTTTAAGTTTCCAAAAAGAAATTTTTTGGGTTTTTACTGCTTCATATATGAGAATGCTGCGTGCTGTGAAAATACATTTAAATTCAATCACGGTGTCTTCAGAAAAAATTCCATCTAGGGTCGCACCCATATATGGATATTCTTCATCTACGAAAAGACCACACTTTTCTATGCTAATGCTTTCTTGTTCTGCAAGCTCCTTCAGGACATTGTATTCATGTTTTTGTCCGTGTCGAATTGAAAGAATATTTGATAAGGATTGCTGGTACAGTATATTTTTGACTAATGGAGCGCAACTGATATTTTGCTGCCGTTTGCACACTTTTCCAAACCACGATGCCGTAATCATGTTGCAGCGCATCTCGATCCACTTTCCACTAGATGCATGAAGTACCTACTGTCGCCCTTTCAATTGCTTGCCTATCTTTGGCTATGGTGAAAAGCCTTTCTAAAAATCACCTTTAGCTGCCTCATACGATGCTTGGTCCTGAAGCGAGCTGCAGGATTTTTCCTTTTCTTTTTTTTTTTACTTATAAAGTTTTGATTATATTTCTGCAATCTTTTTAATTCTAATTGCTTTATGAGTTTTCTATACTACATAGTCCAGTAAAATTAAACATTTCCACTCGCATCAAATGGGATGGTTCTGATTTTCTTTACATATTCTATATGATGAAGGACTAATGAAAAATCTAAATTTTCAATCTCGTCAGATCTCCGGATCTTGCCAAAAATCGTTTTTGTCACTTTGACCCCAAACAACAAAATTTTCTCCAAATATCATTCTGTATGTTTTTATAGTAGACTAAATTTACTACAATTTGATATATTATTAGTCACAGTAGACCCTATAGTGTCTGAGATATAGGTGTTACAAAAAAATAATTTTAAGGCCGATTGTATATATGTATATATATACATATATATACGAGATATATACAATCAGCCTTAAAATCATTTTTTTCTAACACCTATATCTCAGACACGAGATATATACATATATGTAATTAAAAAAAATAATATAAAAAATAAAATCCAATACTATATATATATACATACAGTATATATTTATATGTATAGTAAGATATCTTAAAATCATAGCCATTTGATGCAAGTGAACTCCCTTAAATCCATTCTTAGTCATGCGATTCAAAAGATCTCCCCTGGCGCACTACCGGTTGAAGCGAAGAACTTTCCTCTTCTATAGCATGGATATTTACTTTTTTTTAGTGGCCATTTCCATACTTTTATATTTAAAAAATATCAAATTGTTTATTTCCTAGAAACCCGAAAAAATGTTAATAATAAATTAATTCTTAATACTTTCTACTATTTGACACTACACAGCTTCGACGGAAACTCACAGACGAAGCATAAAAAGGCGACACACCATTATAGTCCCTACGCTCAACGCATAGAGTGTAATATTGTTGAAACGTCGCATGGAAGCATAATAATTACGCGGAATTTCGAACTTTGAAAAAAGATTGACACGACGGACCGTAGGAAACGTGCGTTCACGGCCACCTCTTAGAGCCGAATGAGTAGGAGAATTTTTAGATGCTCATTTTATAGTATTTAACGAAAATAAATGGTTAATAAAAGCATATATATCGATAGAAAAATGTATTTATGATAGCTTATCGTGGCTACATCATCGATATTTTGACGATTAATAACTTAGATTGTCGTTTTAATCTGAGAACTCATGATACTCCATACAACGATTGAGATCGCTAGTAAGGAAGGCCCTTAAGTGGGAAATTAGTCACCCCTTGGCTGATCTGTGGTCATATAATATCACGTAATGTTTGCAAGTGCTTGGAACTTAATAAAAATTCTATAACATTATAATTTCTTTTTAAAATATAACACGTGACTTTTATGAAACCCTTTCTTTGTAATGTTGAACATATAATGATATGCAACTGTGGTAACTATGCGGAGTTTATTTTAGAATTAATATTTTATATAAGGTACTGAATTTTTTAGGTCAACTTACTTTTTCTAGAATGATGACATCACATATGACCTCTCTCTAGGATGACTATAATATGTGTAGCAATCATGGAAGTATAATTGAAAGGAAGCGGCAATAGTATTTCGAAGCGTTTAGAACAGGCAAATCCTGTGTAGCTCTAAAAATTTGTGGCCGCCGGGAAGTGGGGATACAGACGGGGTAAGGCGGCCAGCGTGCGGGAGGAGGGCAGCCGCCAGGAGATAAGGGCCGAATTGGGAATGGGCTTCACATTGTTTTATTTATTTTTTAATGAAAAAAAAAACATTCGTAATTCTTTTATACATTTTGAACATATATATTATAATAGTTGTTTTCTGAACAAGGAATGGTGGTGAAAAATAAGCAATGAGGAAAGGGAAGTACTTAACAAAAGACTTTTGAGTAAGTTAAGTAACTTGAGACTACATTATTTAATTTTTAAAATGTCCTGGTGTATGTTCCTCATTCAGACCACAAACAATCACATAAAAAACCGACATGTGAAAATAATTCGAGAAAAAAAAACATTTTGCTGACACCAGATGTTCATAAAAAAAATGATTCAAAGCATCAAGAGTTTATACTGCTTTCATCAATTCAGGATGGTAGACATATACAAGTTCACCCTACAGGCTCGTCGGATACCCAGATAATATATCACTACTCCCAGGTGTCCAGCAGTCAAATGATCCCCGTCTTCATGATATTGTCGAAAACAAAGAAATTTTGCTGCCACCAGCAGCTATCCAGCACCTAAATAATTTACACAATATTGTCGGATATCAAGATATATCTATAATTAAATGACAATTCCAAAACCAACATTGACCTTATTATGAGTATAATTAAAATTCACGTGCAATACGTCAACAAAAAAAGTGCAATCAACAATAACTAAATACATATTTTTTTTAATGTGATCACTATGGCATCCCCAATTGGGGTATGTTATGAGGCTGAAGCCAAGTGAGGATGGGAAGGATATGGGGAAGAGGGAGGTGGGAAAATACCCGACTATTCAGATCTAGTCTCCAAACACGGCTAAAGCTACGTTTTAATTCTAATTGTTGGTCACTCAGCCGAGTAACCGGACAACTCCTAACCCCGCCTTTAGCTGTTCAACACATTTTTTTTATGTTTTTGTAGAAAAAAAAAAACATCAAAAATGTCACCGAAGACCAAAATTTCGTTACATTTTTTACTCCAAATATTGTCAGGAATCACTGATTAGAGTAAGTCAAGTACGTCCCTTAACACCCTATATATATACACACACACACACACGTATATGTATAACATAAAATTCGAATATTTATTTAAATATATGTAAATAATAAATAATCGAATATGAACATATGTATAACACTGTAATCGAATATATATATAAATATATAATACATATCACAAGAATCCCAACTGCTTCCATCTGGAGCCAGTGAGACTATGGCATGTATGATGTGAGGCTGAAGGGAAGGGAGGGGAAGGAGATAGGGAACAGGAAGGTGGGGAAGTACCCGTCTATTCAGATCTTGTCAACAAACACAGCTAAAGCCATTTCAAGCAACATTTCAATTATAATTGGTAGTCTTACACCAGGGCGATACTGATAGTATGTTCCACCTGGAACGTGCCGGAAATATACCTTATATTATTTTTAATTATGAAATTTTGAGAACACAAATCAATAGAATAAAATTTATCTGCGCGCACCGGGATTTGAACCCGCGACCTCCGGATTGCTAGTCAAGAGCTTTACCCCTCGACCACGGGGCATGTCAATGTGACTTTTACATAACAATGCAGTGATTACATACTATGAATTAAAATTGTAAATATATTATGTAAAATGAGTGATAAATTAGTAGGAAAAGAAATAAAAATAACAGTGCAAAAAAGACGTTTAAAAATGAATAAGCTAAAGGATAAAAAACACGTACACACAACATGTGTATATCAGAACTTTATATTTGTGCATTATGATCATTGACGTATGATATCTAGACGCGCCCTGAGAAATGCAAAATGACCCCAGAAGCCAGCAAAAGCAGGCTCAAGGCCCATTTATGAAAAAGTGCCTGCATTGTTTTGCACCGTTTAGATCGCATAGTGCTTTGTGTTGTACCTTTTATCGGTCTACAAGGTCTACACCGAAACTAATTTGTGTTCCAGCCGTCCGCACCGGAGTTAATTTTTTCAAACACAAAAATATCTAACTTCCGAATGTTGTACAAAGTACACACCGTGGACTTTATTTTTGAAAATGTAGTCAGCTATCTGACTACAACAAAAAAATACACCTTATAATATGTCTTTTAGACAGCGTTTTCATAAACGTAATAATGTTACAGAATTACTTTTGTTACCATTAAAGTTTCCTACGTCATCAAATCACCGCACTGCTTGTGACGTCACGAAAGTTCGACTACTAATACATACAAGGAGGGCTAGTATCACAATTTGGAAGAGTTTTCAAACTTTTTTAAAGGCTTTTAGTAATAAAATAAATTATATTATTTCCATAAATTATAATTATAATTACATAAATTCACCACCAGCTGTTTTTTAGGAATGATCAACCTTTTTAGTCGAAGTATTATTAATGTATCCATTATTATTATGTACCTATGCGGACCTTGGTGGGAGGGTATGTACAACATAACCTGGTTAACTTTGTTTTCGGTGGAGTCGCAAACCTACTTTACATATTGTAAAACAATATTTGTTTGATAAAACTATCAAAGAGGGTAAAAAAAAAGCCGCATTTGAAAATTTTATATCCGCAATGCCAAAACAATGAATGATATCGATTTTTTTCATTTGGAAATGTTAAATTTTGGAGGTTGATTCAAAAAGGGCAAAAATTGCCAGACAAAATTTTTACTACGTTCAAGGTCAAACCAGTAAATGGTGTTGGTTTATTTTCGTTTGGAATTACAATATTTATAAGTACAATATTTCGTCAAGATAATTTTTGTTATTTTGTAAAACGGAAACCTTTAAAATACATAAAACACAGATTTCAACAAAAAACCGTTGCACAATTCTTCAATTAAGGTCGCAAGTTAAACACTTACAACTAACACTTATAATTTAATTGTATGAAATTTCCCCCGATAGATAAAAATCGTAAGATATATTCCAAAAAATATTATAAATACTATATTTCTGATATTTTACAAGATATATAGGGTATATGAAAAATTTCGTAATTCATTGTTTTTTTAAATCCTTTTTAAGACATTTTCCGTGAGATTTTTGTTCTATTTCAAACGAGTCATGTTTTATTCAACATTTTCACAATTTTCGCTTAAATATTATCGTTTTTAAGAATAGCGCGCTCCCTCTAACATTCGTATTTACGTATCTCCCCTTCCTCTTCTTTTTGAGCGCTTACTACTGGGCTTTAAGTATCCACTAATTTCAGTAATTTTTTTTATTTATTATACGTAAAAAACTTAAAGGTTTTGAGTAGCTGATTCAAAACTTTAAAAAGAAATTATAGTTTTTGGCTAATACCTTTTGCAAAACAGAACAAAAGCCTTTGAATACTTTTAAGCGCAATTTTTTTGATATTTTTTTGTAGTCAGTCTGAAAAGCAGTAAATGGGCTTGCGGACCGCTGGTTGCTCATCACTGATGAGCAACCAACTTGGGTAGCCCACGGTGCATGGGCGGTAAAAAGATGATTTTTTCGTAAATGTTTTCAAGCAAACGATGATTGGTTTTGTTTATTAAACTCATTAAGCTTACGAACCATCAGAAAAAAAAATGCAGACGCATCTGCCGACAAGACCTGGACAAACATCACTCCATTAACCCGGGCACCCCTGCTTAGTCACCAAACGTTGTGAACCACTTGGGGTGACCTACGGCAGAGGCGTTGGTTATCCAATAAATGGTTCCCGAGGCGGCGGTACCCATACTGGCCTCCGAAATTGAATCGCTTGTCATAATAAAGTAAAAAAATATTTTTTTCCAATTAAATTTATGAATGTCTCTTGACCCCCACTTTGAAAACCACTGTATACAGCACAGCTTGTGGATATTGTTCATGCGGCCAATCCGTGAACAACTATTGATGTATTAGTTCGACAGAATTACACAATAGGATAACTTGGTGGTCAGTTGTATATTGCCGGGAACTCTGTATGCAAGACGGCGGAATTGGAAGGAGAGTTTTATTGCGAAATTACTGTTACTGGCGTTATTTTATTCTGATTCTTACTATGAGAGGGCTTGTCTAGGGTATACTTGGTCGAAGGTTATGATTAATAAAAAAATAAAAGTTTTTTGGTAACTTTTAATTATTATAATTTAAGTTGACTGATTCGGCCCATCGCCATTCGAGTTCACGTGATAGTGACAGGCCGATGGCGGTGGTGGTTGAAATGAACACGTCGACAATTATAAAATGTATATTTAAGCGATGTTTAAACACTTATATGTGAAAGGTAAGACCGTCTTTCTTCTTAAAGGTCTTCATAGAACTACTTTTACACAATTTTACGGCGCAGTGGACCATTTTTCTGTGTTTTATGAACGTTTTACTGGGAGCTCTGTACGCGACCGAGGTGTAAAAGCCAATGTCAGCCGTCTAAAAACCGTTCGGTAAAATTTTTGAAAACTCACACTTTGGGCCAGTGTGCACACTTTACATGCCGTCTCTCTAATATCCATCCTCTTAGGTAGCAATAGATTAAAAAATAAATATTTATATATGTATATGAATATATACCTATAGATTTGGCAATAAATAAGATGCCATATTATGTTCTTTGTTTCATAATGTTCAATGTCTGTTGAGACGAAATAAATTATTAGAGTTATTTAAATATACACATTTTTTTTTACTTTTTGTATCTCCTCACAGGAGGCCCTGAGAAAAAAAAGTTACATATACATATTTGTATCTTAGCTGTGAGGTCTTTTTAGGGAAAGAAAAGAGAGGAAGTTCTGGGAAGGAAAAAGGTATGAGGGGTGGGTATGAATCTGGGCGTGAACGTGTTCAGGAGTGAAAAACGTATGAATCCTTCCCTCCCACTGCGGTGCAAGGCGATGCGGGTCGAGAGAGTCTGGCTAGAAAGGTCCAAAGGTCTCTGTCAACAAGACTCCCGATCTGGCCTGCCACGCAGTAGGTGGGCAAAAGCATCCGCCGTCAAGACCTAGACAAACCTCACCCCACAAACCCGGGCATCCCTGCTAAATCACCAAATGTAGCGAACCACTTGGGTTTACATACGGTAGGTGTGTTGGTTATCCAAAAATGGTTCCCGGGACGGCGGTACCCATAACCGGCTCCCAAATTACATCTTTAATCTTATCCAAATTCTGTATAAAGTCGGGTAACACAGCAAAAGCATAATAAAATACTTTTATTACGCTGTACGCGGCACATCATATCTTTAATACGAGTGAGGGAGACGTGTGATAACGATCGGATTTATATTTGTGCATTGCTTGTCTCACTATTATTTAGTGTGTAAGAAAGAGATGCAGAATGTAGTGATAAAGAATGTATGTTTTGTGCTTTTTTGTCAAAATTGTTTATACAACTATGTTTTCCCGAAAAAATAAAAATTTAATGCTAGGATTTTTTCCAGATTACACCGTCGTCAGAATGGAAAGTTTACCGGGCGTGTCTGCGAGTGGGGCCGGCTCGGAGGGACCCGTGAAGGAGGCGGGCCCCCCTGCGGACTCCCCACGCTCCACCGCCCCCGCCTCCGCATCTCCCTCAGGACGCAGCTCCCCCCCGCCCGACTGCGCTATCTGCCTCGGCCAGTGCAAGAACAAATCCTTCACCGACTCCTGCCTGCACCAGTTCTGCTTTCACTGTCTGCTGACTTGGAGCAAGGTTCGTTATATTTTGTATTTAACCATTTAATTTTTTCTTACACCTTACATTTCATTCGGGTGCACAGACCACTTTTATTGGTTGACCTCTTTAGTAAGTACAATAATAAATTGTTTACCATTACCCAATATAATCCCAATATTTCTTCATTTGAAAACGAAATCAAGAAATAGAAAGAATGCATGTTGAGAATTTTAAAACTATTATAATAAAAACTAACCCGTGAGCACCATGTGTTTTGTTAAATTTTTTTTTGCCTTTTTTTAATATAAATGGATACCGCACAAGAGTCCCAACTGGTCCAAATCATCTGGAGCCAGTGAGACCACTACTGGGGTATGTTGTGAGGCTAAGGTTAGTGGGAAGGGCAAGGAAATGGGGAAGACGAAGCCATGAAAGTACCCGGCTATTCAGATCTGGTCACCAAACATGGTTAAAGTCATTTCAAGCAATGTTTCGATTCTGAATGGTGGTCTTTCACCAGGGCGACACTCAAGAGAGTCTTCCACTCTGGAATGTGCCGTATATTGTTTAAATGATTTAATTATGAAATACGCTTGCACACGCCGGGATTTGAACTCGCAGCTGTCCAGATAGTAGTCAAGAGCCTTATCCCTTGATCACATAGACCGCAGGTAAATGACTATTATAAACTCGAAAAAGTTTGGGATCCTGTATATTAATAATGAATTACAAGAAATGGTATCAAAATCCCTTAAATTTCAGCTTACATAGATAATTTATTGTATTTTTTGTATTTCTACGAATACGGGGTACCGCAATGACCCCTCATGTTAAATCCCTAAGTTTTGTTTTATCTAATTATTATGTTTTCTAATAATCTATAAATCCAATGAAGAGATAGAATTGTTTTATGGGCATGTCTGTGTGCCTGATTAAAGATCTATTTTTTCTTGCTTCTGGTGAATTTTTCAAACATTTCAAGTTTAAAATAAAAAAATATTATAGGTATATAAAGCATTTTTATAGGCCTGATCATTTATTTTTGTAGGCTTATGAATAGATCTAAATTTGGCCAAATTTGCAGTATTTTTTATTAAAGAATCTAAAATAATCATGATTTTGAGGTTTTTAAAAATCAAACGCTATAATATGGTTTGTTTAGACGGAAACACATAGTTTATTACAAATCGTCCCTCAATCAACCGAAAGTTTACAATCCAAAAAGCACAGTTTTGAGAGACAGTAGAATTCGAATATAACGGCTTCGCTTATAACAACTTACCGTTTTTAGCGATGACAATGGAAACTCAAGTAAGGTTTCATAGTTAGGTACTAGGAAAACATACGTAATCTATGGTAGATGACAATATTCCTAAGTTAATCATTATACTATAATAATTACGTCCTTTCCTTCCGAAATGTCCTGCATTTATTGTTTATTATTTATAGTGGTCTAATCTTTTCAGATCAAACCGGAGTGCCCACTTTGCAAGCAGGCTTTTAAATCCATCATCCACAATGTCAAGTCCAACCACCAATACGAGGAGTACCGTGTGGAGCCTCAGCACCCTCCGGGAGATGACTTCCTGGAAGTGGACTACTATGAGACCCCCCGCTTCCGGTACAGGTAACATTTAAAAAGATAAAACCAAAATAGTTTTGCTAACATTTTATTATTTTTGCTTTTTGATTCGGTGATTTTCACACCTGACTTTGAATCTGGTTGTTGCGGTTTCACTCTTGAAATTTTAAACCTTTAACCCAAAACCACTCACGACATTTGGGCAGCGCATTCATCATTTCTAGGGCCATGAAATATACAGAATATTAAACAGTGTTGAGTTGGCATTGCGTCTTGTTCCCAACCGGGCATCTTGAGTTCAATTCCTCGGCTATCTAAGTCCTTCAATACGACACATACAACATTGTAGGCTTACTGTGATGGTAGTATATAGGAGATTTTCAAATATCAGGTTTTTCGTGTTTCGGGAATGTTTGCCTTTCTTAAAAAAAAAAACAGCTAACATTGAGTTCAAAAATTCAACTTCCACAGACACCCCTTCAAATTCTCTTGTAAATCGAAATTTTTCGGCTCATTGCCTTCAATTAAGTACAGACAAAATTTCGCGGCCCATCACCGTCACAGTCGGCCCTTCAAATTCAGATATTCAAAGTAAATTTGTAAAAATGCATTGTATTTGTAAATTGAAATTTCCCAGACGATTACCGTCGTGACCAGGTTGTCAAATAGAGATATTCGTGTAAATTTATTTAAAAAACACCACATATTTCCGTGTAAATCTAACTTTCACGACCGATTACTGTCTCAGTTGGGTCTTCAAATTCAGATATTCTAAGTAAACTCGTAAAATACGTGAACACATTGTATTTCCATGTAAATCGAAATTTCGTAGAGCGGCACAGCCAGGCCGTCAAATTAAAGCATTCTAAGTAAATTCATTTATAGATAAATTTTCATCCATAGAAAAAATAAATTATTTAATTAATAAGAGATAACTTTGTATAAACCACTTTTTTAATGAACAATATCGACATGTTTCAATAACAATGTTATCTTCTTCAGGATATGTTAATATATATTATGATATGTTAATATATTAACATATCCTGAAGAAGATAACATTGTTATTGAAACATGTCAATATTGTTTATTAAAAAAGTGGTTTATACAAAGTTATCTCTTATCAATTAAATAATGAATAATACCACAAAGTTATTTTGCAAAGATTGAAGAAAAAATAAATTAGGTTTTTTTTGTTGTTAAAATTACATTAAAGGGATGTACTAGCCACGGCCGAATTCGAAAACTGTCAAAATGTATTAATTATTACATCGCTAGATGTCAGTAGTAATGCCATCGCGAATTTTAAAACTTCAACATTCAACTTGTGTTAGTTATGACGTGCACAATATTTTTAAATATCGAAGTAAAAACCAAACCAATAACAAAGTGTGTTTAATTTATGGAACTTATTATTTTGGTAGAATATTTAGTATGATCCTTTTTACGAATGTTTCATTATTTGCTTGTTGATGGTTTTTTCCCATAGTTCACGTCATTCGTATACACTCGCGCAGCTCCCATTATAAACTACCGACGCGACGTTTGGAATCTCGTGGTGCATTTATTGTTATTAAGTTTATTTTGTAGAACTCCATTTTAATTTCTTATTTCTTTTATATGTTCAATAATATTATTATTTAATGTATAAAAACAGTTTATTATAAACAAGTTCTGCTTCGTAATTATGTATTTCGTATTTATGCATTGTATAAATAATTTTTTTTAAGTAAAACTTCTTTACGCACGCTCGACACTTGGGGGTAAACTGGTGAATGCGTTACGAAAAGTGTGATGCGAACGGTAATCGATGCGAACAGTGATCGATGCGAACGGTGATTAATGTTATTAAAAAAGGAAACGAAGCATGCAAAAGAAAACGGGGCAACTTTTGCCCAGCGAAAAAAAGACGCCTGAGTGTGTACTACTGTGTGAAATGCAACAAACCAAATTGTCTGGAATGTCAACGTCTATGTCACCCCAATGTCATATGTTCTTTTATAAGATAAGTGAAATTTTATTTCAGTCGTGTGGTCTTGCACACTCGTTTTTTATTTTTTTTAAATGTTCAATAATATTATTATTTAATGTATAAATTTTTTTTTATTATAAACAAGTTCTGTTTCGTGATTATGTATTTCGTAGTTATGTATTGAATAAAAACAGTTTATTATAAACATATTCTGCTTCGTAATTATTCTCGTGGTTCACATTTGGAGTCGATTTTATGGTGTTTTTATTTTTGAACTGCCAGGCTGCTGGTCGGCAGACCAAGGAAATCATGAATGGGATGATCTAGATTACAGTTTTTTGTTAGTTTCGATCTTGTGTTCGATGTAATCGATGCAGCAGGGCATGCGAAACCGATATGAAACGGACGAGGTTCGGAAATTTACGTCGTTTTACGGATGAACGCAGCTCTTACGGCGACGGTGCGTTGGTTGTTCGAACTTCCAACTAGTATGGACTATTTTGGCAATCTTAAAATGACTATTATTATTATAAATTTGTACAAAAATATGGACACGCGACAGCAGTGAGGGGCACCGCGGCAGGTTTTGGCTTATTTAAAAAAAATATGGCATTCTAATTTAAAACTATAATGAAATAAAAACAATAATTCAGAAAACGAAAAATTAATTTTTTTTTTTTTTTAAAGTCGTACCCAAAAAGCTGCCAGGCTGCTGGTCGGCAGACCAAGAAATTCTTAAATGAAATGATCTGGACTATAGTTATTCATTGGTTTAATTCGTGTACTCGATGACGTAAAATTTACTATTTTTACCCCACTTTGACGCCGGCTGCCTGCGAACGTGCCAGGCTGTCGGTTGGCAGACCTGCTTTTTTCTCATTTTCTAATCGACTTTTAATATTCTCGTTGTTTTGATGTCGTAATTTTTTCGAAAAAAATCACTGACTATTTCCGTGACAGCGCGGCTCCTGCCAAAAGACGCACCGGCAGACCAGCTTTTTTAAGGTTTTATAAACGTCCATTATCACTACAAAGTAGTTTCATTCGTATACTCGATGACGTAGGGTTTACCTATCTTGTCTCTTTGTCTATTATACTTAATACTAATACTAATCATATAAGGTAATTTTTGTATCTACTACCAAACACAGCGTACATAATGTACCTACGGAGAAATGTTCGACGAGTGAATGAATGTCCACGACACAAACAAATGAACTAATACTGATATTCTGAAATACGTCACGCTACATATATTATAGCTGTGTGTGTGTACGCAGCATTGAATTCTCACACATACTTGCAAAACGTGCCCGTCGCCACACGCATGGAACAATATGAACATCGCACAAACCATTTTCGGAAGTATAACGCACATGAAATGTTATATTTTAAACGATTTATACAATATGGCGGTTGAAAAAATACAATTCGACAAACTCACACTAAAAAAGAGAATTTTCGAGTACTTCCTGTTTTTGTAGCTTACTGAGTTTACTGCAGTGGTTCAAGTGAGTCGGTATTCTATGTTTAAAGCTATTAATAAAACATTTCGCCCGTATTTTCAAAATATATACGCTGTCAAACGAGGAGCGTACAGATTCCCTACCTGCCAACGGGAGATTCTAGCCCGGAATGAATAGAAGCTACGAAATGCGTTCGATTTTGGTGAAAAATCAAGTATTTATTTAATTATCAATATTCACAGATATCATAACGATAATAAGAGGCCGTACTTTTACAGATGTGTGTATTATGTATATATTTTAAATTTAAAATATTGTGTAAAATCATTATTTACGCGATAATCATAGACTAAAGTTTTAAAAGTGGGTTGAATGGTGTATCAATGTTTTTATTTTTCATGGTCAAATGCCTACATCGATTACAAAAAAAAAATAAACAGATTGAAAAATAAAAGTCCATTATTTGGTAACAAAAAATATCAAGTCTAAGAATGACACACGAAAGGTAGTATTAAGCCGTTTTAGAGAGCCGTTTTTCAGCAAATTACAATTCTGCCCCTATAATATACTCTTAACCTGTTGAATATTATTAGATGGTAATTTAGATTGATATTGGCGCAAGCGAATCTGACCTTGTCCTTCATACAGTTTCTTTATACGCAAGGGTTAAAATCGCATTTAAAAGCAAAGCCCGCCGGCGGGCTCACGATAGATGAGAGGTTAATTTATTAAAGTCTTTTAGTATGTATGAAATAATGTCAAAAAATTTAAGTTAAAAATACGTAAATTTTTGCAGTTTTAAAAAAAAAATTTAAAGATATGCCTCTGTTTCAAATAAACTATGTCAGGGAAAAATGTAAAAACTGCTCTGGAAAACCTGGAATCTACCAGGGAATTTTGAAATCCATTTTCTGTGGCCGCCACCCTGCTGCGTATAAATAATAACCCAATTATTTGTCTCTTATTTTGAATAATTAATTTTTATACTTGCTGTAGAATATTGCGGAGTAATTACTACACCTAGTTACAAACAAAGCCACCATACCTTTATTTCCTCAACCATGAAAGCCACAACACATATTTAATGTTTGATAAAAGTTGAATTTAGAGTTGGAGAAAACCTATTTATAATGATTACCCCACTATATACGAAAGGATGTTAAGTCTTCCAACATTACACAAGCAACATTAATTATTGAAGTAGGAGAAATTAAAATATTTCAGGTAATTTGTAACCCAAGAATGTTTATTTTTTTTGTTACAATAATAATCCTCATCAATGATAAAATTAGCTAATGATGGCCTTTGACTGCACTGTTTAGGACCACGCTGACACTTCACCGCCACGAGGGTCTGGCCCTGGAGCGTCTGTTGATGCGTTACCCTCTGGTGCCGCTGGGCGCGCTGCCCACCGCGCTGCCAACGCAGCCCCCCTTGGCACGCCACTCGCGTCGTCACCGCCCCGCCATGTTCCGCGAGTCTGTCTACCGCCACAACCTGTGGGCGCGACCGCTGCCCGACATCACCGGCCGCCATCGCGAGTGCTCCCCTGAGTTTTATAGGTACGCTTGAATCTATATGCTAAACGAATGACAACATGCAATATCTAGATCCGGCCTGTACCTGTATCTGATATTCAGATAAATAAAAGTTGTCTGTATTTCAATTCAAATAATAATTGTATTAAAAGCGTACTTATTTAGTTGTTTCTTCCAGGGAAAATGAAGCACAAATTCACCGATTGGGTCCCTGGCTGCAGCGAGAATTGGACTTTCTCATGTCGGACCCGTCTCGTGCTTTCCAAACCATCATGCGAACCATCACGTCTATTCCCATTCTCTCACCCATGTTTCGCCAGATGATGCTGCCATTCCTGAATGTCTACACCGATCACTTCCTGCATGAATTCTATTCATTCGCAAGTTCTCCCTTCGACATGGTTGGTTACGATTGCGCAGTTCAATACCAAGCCGGCAGCAGTCCTCCCATCACGGATAGTTTTGTGAATGAAGTAATTTCCAGCTCCGAAGAGGAGAACAGCACCGACAGTGATATTGTGATGCTCGCCCAGCCAGGACCTTCGCACGCGTTCCCCGTTCCTTTCGCCGCTACTCCCACATCCGAAGCTGCCACCTTTTCCAGAAGACTCGGAAGCTTAAGCAATTCTGTTATTGCCATAGAAACCATGTCTCACTCTGACACAGAGGATTCTTCTGATGAAGTGGTTATGGTTGGGTACATAAAGCCGCCCCACGAGAGGACTCCGGAAGTTGTAGATTTGCTGGCATCCGATAGTGATACTGTGATAATAGAAGAACCTAGACAAAATAATAGCCCAATAGAGGTGGTAGATGAACAAAGCCTACCAGCTCATGTCGGTTTATATCCATCTCACCGGCCTGTTGATCAGCCCTCTTCCTCTGGCTTGGTGAAGTTAAGCTTGAAGCGTAACCGTAATGTGCCAATGGGTCCGGACACTGAAAGTGAAGGAGATTCAAACCAAGATAAAAACATTCATAAATACAAACGTTTCAAAAGCAGACATTTGAGGAAACACATACCACGGGACAGCGCCTCCACCGAGTGTACGGACCGAGATACGGATTGCACGGACGAAGATTACACTCCAAATGCTAATTCCAATCTTTCTGACAATCTAAGTGAGAGTTCTCTGTCAGAAAGAGAACCTCCCAAGACTAAGTCTTTATACAAATCTAAACAGTCTCTTGCGTCTGAAATATTGAAGAAGTTAAAAATGAATTTAAGAGCGAATCATAACTCTCAACGCTCCGTCAACACGGAAAATAGCCTAGATAGTGGCACGTTTTACCACGAGTCGGAATCTGATGAAAGTGCTTCGGATAATGAATCAGTGGCGGGTTCTAGTTCAAGTAATAGAAAATCTCGCAAGAAGTCTAAACACAAAAAACGTCACAGCTCAGACACGGCCTCAAACTCGTCCAATAATACAGACAACCAAAAATTAAAATTCAAGAGCAGATCAAAGAGCAAAGAAAGATTAATAACAAAAATATTTGAAAACAAACAACCCAAAAATGTCAAAGGAAAAGCAGTTTTGTCCAGTAAATCCAAAGCAAAAAACAAATGTTTTGTAAAATCCTCAAAGAGGAATGTGGTGAATGTGAATGGTCCATCCACAAGTGCGGCGGCTACGGCTACCTTCGGCACCGAAGCCAGCACCCCTCCTGAGCAGTCACACGAGCCGGAGAGTCGTGGCCGCGGTCACGATGAGTCGCAATCGCTGTGGAACTTTGTCCCCAGCAGCAGCAGCAATCTCCTGGATCTCATGACCAAGTCCATCTTGTCTCCCAACAATCCAGTGCTCTCAATAAACAATGAGAATTCCCCCTCTTCTGGCTTTGTCAACCAATACCCAAATGATATTACATCTTTTATAAACCAAATTGACGAAAGCTTTTTCGAGGTCCCCAATCCTCCCTCACCCAAACCACTCAACCTCAGTGCGAATAAAGAAATAGATGATTCGTTTTTGTGAAATGAAGTGCGTTTATGATAAAGACTGCTAACACAATAAATGAATACTGCCCTTATGTGTAAATAATAATATATATATGAATTATATTTAATGTTTTTCACCACTGAATAAAGGATTTTAGTACAGCTTGTTATTTTTAAACGATGTAATGCCATTCCATAAATTATATTAGTACATAGTTACTTAATAATATTATACATATTTTACTATACATTGGTTCTTTAACTCATCATGGGAACTGCTTGTTGATAATCTAGGTATTACAGTAGTTGTGAACAAAAGAATATACGTACCTAATTACAGAATTAAATCACAGTAAATCCTCGATTATCAGATCTGATGCTAGCTGCAATGGTATGTTTGTATAACTACACTAAATAAAGAAAAAATATTATTTTGTCTGTAAATGAAATTACCGCAGTTTATTTTTTGTGTATGTCATGTAATTTTTTTTTGTCGAGACGTATTGTTTTTTTTGTGAATAATGAAAATAGATCATTGCATGCAATTACATATTATAAATCAATTTATTCTTTTTTTCTTGGATTTAAATGACCGAGGTTTGTTGTGCAACTTATTAAGCAGTAAATTATTCATTTTGTCAATATTTAAATAAAAAAAAATTATTGTATGTTTTTTTCCTACATAACACTTTAATTCTGAATGTATGGAATGTTTTATTGAAACCATGCTGTATCATAATGTGTAAATTAAATTAAATAATAAATATCAACCCAGATGTTGTATTGCAAAATTCAATAATGTCTTATTATTTCTGGAGTGTGAAACAGTTTTTTTATTAATTTTATTTTAAATATGCAATAAAATTTACATTCAAGTACCCTGTAGATCAAAAAAATAGAAAAAGTATCCGTTATAATATTAAGTTGCTAGTAGACTGCAGTCAGTTTTTTCTGGCAGTGCTGCATATATTCAATTTGGGAGGCGGGAGTGGGTACCGCCACCCCGGGAACCTTTATTGGATAACCAACACCTCTGCCATAGATCACCCCACGGTGGTGATTTAGCAGTTCGCTATGTTTGGTGATTTAGCAGGGGTGCCCGGGTTCATGGGGTGAGGTTTGTCTAGGTCTTGGACCCTATACACCCTATACCCTTTTCCTTCCCGGAACTCTCCTCTCCCTCCTTTCCTTAAATAACCCACCACACAACATCCCCAAAGATGACATAGGCCCTGAGGGAAATTATTTTCCTTAGGGCCTCCTGTGTGGAGCTCATGTAAAAAAAAAATATATGACAATAATATATGCTGGCTTGCGATGGGAAGACTTATCGCTTTCAAAAATTAAGTGACAAAAATTACGTGTTGACAAAATTATGACTTAATTTCTTAATAATTGCTAAATTTAAAATCTTATTCAAGGTGGCATTATATTTTTATCAATAAGTGATCAAAAATTATAACAATAAAGATAAAAGAATTGATACTCCGTTCAAAGATGTTTCAAAAGATTTTGTCAATGTGGGGATAATTTCATATGGTCTGCTTTGATTAGAGAAATTAAGAGTCATCTGGTGGCCTTTGCACTATGAGCTGCACACCCCGCCCCCGCAGCTCTTCCCGTCCCACCGCCCCCGCGCACACAGAAGGATGACATCGGTCGAAGCCCGCATTCTGCGTTCCCCAAGAGGGAATTTACAGTGATAAGACATTATGTGTGACACAAACATTATAAGAACTTTACAAAAATATAAACATGATATAAAAACATTTATAGTGATAAGACATTATATATTTTTTCGTAGTGTAAGTTAATTAAGTTGATAATGCAGTTCAGTAAATTGTTTGTTTTGATTATCACTATTGTTAGGTATTAGTTGTATATTTATTAGAGGTAGGTTTGAATATGTGTAACGGTGTTTTTATGAGGTTAAGGTAGTTTTTATATGTAGTCCTGGGAGGAAGGGAATGGCCGACACAGGTGTCGATGAGGCTCGCTACCCATCACATCGCCAACCCTTTGGTAGCGCAAAGAGGAGGACGAAACGTGAACAATGTCGAATTGGTACGTGGAATATCAGAGGAGGGATGGAAAGAAAGATGAATGAATTATGCGATACAATGGATAGTAAATGTTTGGACGTACTTTGTGCGACAGAGAGTATGAAAAAAGAGAGCGGTACAATGCAGCATAACGATAGGCTCGTCATCTGGTCTGGGAGACCAGATACGGAGAGGGCTTGTCAGGGTGTTGCAGCGCTACTGTCTCCCAGAATGGTGGAATGTATGTTGCAATATGAATGTGTAAGTCCGAGAATAATGTGGATCCGATTCAAAATTGGTTTGACAAGGGTGTTTCTGGTTATTTGCTATGCTCCTGTTAATTCTGAAAGCGACGAAGTGAAAGATGATTTTTGGACTGGTGTGAACGACGTAATGAGATTAAAAAATTTGAATGAAAGGATTATAATGGCAGGCGATTTGAATGGGTGGGTGGGAATCGGACGTGACGGATTTGATTCAGCCTTAGGTAAGTTCGGGGATAAAAGAACGAATGACAATGAGAACAGAATACTTGAAGTATGTTTAGAGTGGAACCTGTTTGTATCGAATACTTTTTTCGATCATAAAGGTGTCCACCAATATACGTGGGAAAGAGGAAATGAAAGATCAATAATTGACTTTGTGGTAATTGGCTCTAGGTTGAGAGCCGTTACCGAGAACACAAGAGTTTTCAGAGGGGCGGAGGTTGAAACTGACCACTTTCTGGTGGTGTCGAGAGTAATCCTCTTTCGCGGCTGGCGCTCTAAAGTGAAAACGATATCGACTCCAACAAGAGTCAAAGTAGAAAAATTGCAAAACGCAAATGTCAGAAGTGAGTATGAGAAATGTGCAGAGATGAGATTGAATGAGAAGGAAATGGACGGTCTAAGCATTGATGAAACATGGAACCACATAGGTGAGTCTTTGTGAATCTGTTAGAGATGTATGTGGAATAAGTACGCAAGGTAGGAAGAAAGGTGACGCATGGTGGGATGACGAGATCAAAGCATTAGTTTCAGAGAAGAAGAAAGCATGGTTATGTCTGATAGCGGCTGGCACCGCTTCTAGTGAAGAGAGAGATAAAGCGAAAGAAGTATATAAGGGATGCAAGAAAAGAGTAAGTTTTGGAGTGAAAGAACGAAAGAAACGTCTGGAAGAGGGAATAAAAATGACAAAACACTTCCAAGAAAACATTAAACTGTTTTGGAAGGAGGTCAAAAGGTCCCGAAGTGGTTCAGAGAGCGGAAGTGTGAAAGTGATAAAATCGAAAGATGGAAGAATTTTGACGAATGAGGAAGAAATAAAAGAGAGATGGATGAAATATTTTGAGGAAGTCTTCGAAAGTAACCCGGGTGACAGTGAGGCCAGCGGTGAATCGGGTATGAACGATGACGGAGTGAATGTTACTAAAATCAGCGTGGATGAAATTAAAAAATCGATATAATGCATGAAGAATGGTAAGGCTGTTGGTTTCGACAATATTGGTGCCGAATACTTTAAAGGAGATAGCCATATTATTCTCACATGGTTGTGCAAACTTTTTAACCAGTGTCTAGAGGAGGGTTACACGCCATTAGATTGGAGAAGGGCTGTAATCATGCCGTTATACAAAGGTAAAGGGTCGCGTATGGAATGTGGGAATCATAGGGCTATTAGCCTGCTAAGTTCAGTTGGTAAGCTGTACGGAAGAATATTGATTGAAAGGGTAAGAATGGAAACAAAGGATAAAATATGGGATGTGCAAGGTGCCTTTATGAGTGGAAGGGGATGCATGGACCAGATTTTCTCCTTGCGTATGATCACTGAGAAGTTTCTGGCGAAAAACCAGAAACTTTTCTGCGCCTTTGTAGATCTACAAAAAGCATACGACCGAGTCGATAGGAAAAAGCTTTGGAAGGTGTTGTCCAAGTATGGAGTGAATACAAATCTCATACAGGCAATTGAGTCTCTGTACGAGGGAAGCGTTGCATGTGTTAGGGTGAACGGTGGTTTTACGGGGTGGTTTGACATCACAAAAGGTGTTAAGCAAGGCTGTGTAATGTCACCATGGTTATTCAATCTGTACATGGATAATTGTATGCAAGAATTGAAAGAAGTGGGATTGGGCGCGAAATTGAGTAATCTGAAAGTATGTTGCCTGTTGTATGCTGATGATGCGGTGCTGATTTCTAACACTATGGAAGATCTACAGTCTCTCGTATCTAGGATGAACGAAGTATGTATGAAGAATGAGTTAATGATGAATGTAAGTAAGTCTAAAGTCATGGTGTTTGAAAGAGAGAGTACGAAAACAGTATGCAATATAGTTGTAAATGATGAATACTTGGGGAAGGTGGATGAGTTTGTGTATCTGGGTAGTATGTTTACGAGAGATGGGAAGGCTGATAGGGATATTGAAAGAAGGGTGAATGCTGGTAACTCCATTAATGG
The DNA here is from genome assembly GCA_917563855.2 of Limnephilus lunatus. Classification (NCBI taxonomy): domain Eukaryota; kingdom Metazoa; phylum Arthropoda; class Insecta; order Trichoptera; family Limnephilidae; genus Limnephilus; species Limnephilus lunatus. Next base: position 78,752,188 of record OU830600.1, read on the forward strand.
AGGACTGAATGCCGTTGGCGCTAATAAAAAACTGTCAAAAGAAGCGAAGCTAGCAGTCCACAATGGAGTCCTGGTACCTACCCTGATGTATGGCAGTGAGGCATGGAACTGGCAGAGGAAGGATGAAAGTAAACTGAATGCTGTTGAAATGAGATCCCTGAGGCATATGTGTGGTAAAACAATGTATGATCGTGTGAGAAATGTGGATATCTGCAAAGAATGTAAGGCTGATGAATGCATAATGAGTAAGATTAAGAAAGGGACCCTCAGATGGTTTGGGCATGTAGAGCGAATGAACGAAGAAAGCAGTGTAAGAAGAATATACGACGCAAATGTGAATGGTAGAAGAAGTCGTGGACGTCCGAGGAAGACATGGCACGATCAAGTGAATCAGATACTTGAGTCAAAAAACGCAAAAAAACAGTCAAGGCGAACCAAGATGGGAGAATAAAATGCAATAAGAGTTGAATCGAGCCAAGGAGAGATAGGAGGAGACAAGAAAAGTAGGTTAGAATATTCATGAAGAGCAAAGAGGAGACAAGAAGGGGCGAGAAGAGGCAAAAAGAAGTAATAGGAGCCAAGAAGAGATGATGGGGCCCAAGAGGATCCAAGAAGAGGCAAGAAGAGACAAGAAGAGCCAAGAAGAGGTAAGTGGAGACGAGAAGAAGCAAGAAGAGCCTAGAAGAGACAAGATGATTCAAGAAGAGACAAGCCAAGCCAAAAAAGGGCTAGAACATCCAAGAAGAAGTAAGAAGAGCCAAGGAAAGCCACGAAGAGCTAAAAAGAGCCAAGAAGAGATAGAAGATTCAAGAAGCGACAATAAGAGACAAGACGAACCAAGCAGAGGCGAAAAAAACCAAGAAGATCCGTGAAGATACAAGAAGAGTCAAAACGAGACGATAAGATCCCAGAAAAGACAAGAAGATTTAAGAAGAGCCAGGAAGAGTCGAGAAGATCCAAGAAGAGGCGAAAGGAGCCATGAAGTGACAATAAGAACCCAGAAGAGAAGAAGGCCAAGAAGAGACAAAAAAAACCCTGCTATGGCAAGCGTATGGCGGAAAACATAAATAACGGGAAGCCGGAAACGAGAAGCTAGAAGCAGCAGGAGGCAAAACCAAAAAATACATATACACGCGGGAAGTGGGAAGATGAAAACGGAAAGCAATAAGCTGGAAGCGAGAAGAAACCGGAAGCAAAATAAGCGAAAGGCGAGAAACGATATTTATATATAGCTCAATCATTTCCTTTATTCCTGCCCATCCTATATTCCAATATTGGCTCCAGGTTGCCATGTATGCCGGTCGATTAAACTCCAACCTCCTTCCTATCCTCAGAGCATGTGTTCCAGTCCTAACAAACAGTGCTCCTGGTGTACCGGTCTCACCGGGACAGGAGTGCTCCTGGCTGGGGTGGTACAATCGTATCGTATCGTATCGTATCGAATCATTTACGCACGTACTTTTTTGCCAAATAATTGTTTTTGGGAATAAATGTAGCGTTTGCAATAGTAACACTCTGATACCAGATCTCATGTAGATTATAATGACAATCCTCTTCTGGTGTCACTATCTGTGTGTCAAAATCTAAACAAATCTCAAGATATACGAAATTTAGAATGATTTTAAATCATGTTCCTGATAAAAAATGTGTTGAGGGCCGCACATAAAACTTGGCGCGCCGCAGGTTGAGTATGGTTGTGTTAAGGGATGTACCTGACTTATTTTAACCAGTGATTTCTGACTTCTTATTTGGAGTAAAAATGTAAACGAAATTTTGGTGTCCAGTCCCATTTTTAATGGTTTTTGAAGTAAAACTTTTTTACACATGCTCGACTTGGGGGTAAGCTGGTGAACGCGTTACAAAAAGTGTGATGCTTTACGAAAAGTGTGATGCGAACGGTAATCGAGATCGGGCGAGGCGAACTGTCGGGCCTTCACGCACGCTTGACTTGAGGAGTAAGCTGGATAAGGATAAGGATTAGAATGAGGATGAGGATAAGGAGGGTAAGGATGAGAGGGAGATATAAGTAAGTGAAGTTTTACTTCAGTCATGTGGTCTAAAGCAGACTCGTTTTTTTTTTTTTGAAGTAAAACTTCTCTACGCACACTCACACTTGGGGGTGAACTGGTGAATGCGTTACGAAAAAGAATATATATACATATATATATAGAGCGAACGCTAATCGATGCGAATGGTGATCGGGTGAGGCGAATGGCCGGACATTTACATACGCTTGACTTGGGGAGTGATAAGGATAAGGATGGTCACTCCAAGGTCGTAAGTCACCCCAAGGTCATAGGTCACCCCAAGTACGTAGGTCACACCAAGGTCATAGGTCACCTCAAGGTCGTAGGTCACCCCAAAGTCGTAGGTCACCCCAAGGTCGTAAGTTGCTCCATGATCGTAGGTCACCCCAGGGTCATAGGTAACCCAAGATCGTAGGTCACTCCACGGTCGTAGGTCACCCCATGGGCATATGTCACCCCAATGTCATATGTTATTTTCCTTTTATTTGGGAGGCTGGTACGGGTACCGCCGCCCCGGGAACGATTTATTAGATAACCAACATGATTAAGAACAAACCCAAATAACCGTTTCGGTATCAGGAGCTCAGAAGTTGTTCGAGTAATAATTATGTAAATTTATACGGAATTTAATTCAAATTCATGCATTATATCTGTATTTTTACTCTTTCGATTTCTGCGCCCCGGGTAGCTAGAAACAAATTCTTCGGCAAAGCAGTAGGAAAAATATAAAACAAGTTTTTAGTTCCTAAGAACAAACCCAAACAACCGTTACGGTATCAGGAGAGCAAAAGTTGGCCTAGTAATTTTTTATGTAAATTTGTAGGGAATTTAATTCAAATTCACGCGTTATATCTGTATTTTTACTCTTTTGACTTCTGCGCCCCGGGTAGCTAGGAACAAATTCTTCAGCAGTAGGAAAAATATAACACAAGTTTTGACTTTTTTTATGTGTTATTGTTATATTGTTAATGGACTAATTAAATTATATACAGCGGGTACCCGGCATGCGTTGGAAGGCCACTGTAACCTCGGGGTCAACTAAACTGTAATGGTTCCTTCCCAAGTCCTGGGAAACTACATTATAATGCAAGCGCCTGCACCAAATAACATTATATATGTATAGCGGGCATTTTTTTTTTCAACTAGAAACATAGGGAGAGTTGGGGGCGGGATGAGAGGGCGAGCGGCTACTCCGCTGAGTGACCAGTGATGACACGTAGAAGATTTTTGAAGTAAAATTTCTTTAGCACCGTTAGTGATTTAAAATTTGGATGAAATGGAAGTGTGTCACTAAAATTTATTATTTGATGGTCCTCAGTTCTAATATAATGGGATAAATTCACAACTACGCATGAGCCTCTCAGTGCCCAGAGAGACATCCAGCGAACGGAGGGTGTTCAAATCCAAAAAAAAAACAAACATTTTTATTTTTGGAAAATCAATATCCAATCTTCAAACAGTAAACTAGTCAAACAATAAACAGGCAAAAGAAAAGAAACGACATCTAGCTATTTTATAGTTTCACCAGTGTGAACAGTGTGAATTACACAATCTGAAAAAAGTTGCCGTAAAACATTTTTTACCCAAATAATGTCAGGAATAACTGGTCAAAGTAAATTTAAAATTTATTTGCATGGTGTTTTTTTTTCAAAACATTATTTTTTCCTTTTATTGCGAAAAAAATAATAAAATTATTTTATATATTCAATAATTTTATTATTAAATTAATAAAAACAGTTTATTTATAAACAAGTTCTGCTGGTAATTATTATTACGCGTGACAGCTTATAGGTTTGTACTATGACTCATTTCTAATTTCTGATTAAAAATGACTCAAATTATTAATGGTTATTATTTTCTCAATGACTGTTATTTCCCACTTTGACTGAAAGTCGTTAAGCAATCTAATTGTGAGTCATTCACAAATGCTGACTCATGGTTTTCTTTTCAAGCATAATTAGTTATTATATTTTTTTGTTCATGAACAAAAAAATATAATACACTCTCCGCTTTTAGATGTATTCAAAACCAATTTTTAAATAACTAATTATGCTTGAAAAGAAAACCATGAGTCGGCATTTGTGAATGACTCACAATTAGATTGCTTAACGACTTTCAGTCAAAGTGGGAAATAACAGTCATTGAGAAAATAATAACCATTAATAATTTCAGTCATTTTTAATCAGAAATTAGAAATGAGTCATAGTACAAACCTATCCAAAAATACTATAAATAGATTGTCTGTATGTGGCATGACCACAGTTTGATAATGCCCTCAGAAGGCGAAAAAGCTGTCACGCGTAATAATAATTACCAGCAGAACTTGTTTATAAATAAACTGTTTTTATTATTTTAATAATAAAATTATTGAATATATAAAATAAATAAAAAATTAAAATGGAGTTCTACAAATTAAATTTGATAACAATAAATAAAATCATTGTTTTTAACAAAGCATTATGGATTCTTTTCTTTGATACGTTATTTCATTATATTTTCAATAAAAACTTACGAAAAACATGTTATTTTGCCATTCAAAGCATGGTAAAATATTTTTTTTTTATTTGAATATGAATATGACAACACTTTGTCTATGGTCATCGATTGATTTCTATTTCTATGACTTGTTCTAATACGTATCCGGATCCGCGTGTTTTCATTTGTTTTGACATGGTTTTGACGTTCTGTCTTCGAAAAAAAGAATCTAGTAATTAAATATATTACTTGACATCTGCGATAATAAGTTAATTTATATTTTATGCAAAATGACGACACTGGAGAATCTTTTCAGTTGCTTTGGAGACGATTACTTTGATGAGATTGCTCAATTTTCAAAAAGGTTTTGCATTCGTTCCGTATCTTAGAAATAAGTTTTTATTCTGTACTCAACTGATCAATGTAGCTTAGTTTTAATGATTATTTTCTAGAATTTGAATGTGTTCAGTTTTAAGGTTTGGGTTTTCTGTTTCCATATTTTATATTGGAATTTTAACCAAACCCTCCCAATATGCATTGTTTTAATCTAAAATTGAATAATATATTCATCCGATAATTACATACATATATTTTATAAAATATTTGGGTACTGTGATCCTCTTGGAGATTGAATGAGTACTTGGAGGTTATTTCCCACCACATATTTTTCTTTACGCTTATGTCAAAAATAGTTAACTGTACACATTTGCTCAATATGAGCAGGCTTGGTTTGAGCTTTCTCGTGAATGAACGTGCTCAAAGCCAACATTTGAACACACATGCTATTTAATGAGCTTGCTCATGTCAAATAGAGTCAGTTTCATTAGCTCAGAACCAAACATAATAATATTACTGCTTGCAATGCAATTATTTAAGAATCTTCTGACATAAAAAAAATAAGACATTTGATTTGGGTCCAAGATGTCAAGAAATCCGAAAATGACTAAATATTAAAAAATAAATGCTGATTTCAATAGAATGTGGTTTCATTTTGGAGGTAAAGGAGCTTTAGGGGAATTTGGAAATCTATTGTGGGTATTTTAGTGACCTTGTGTTCCAAATATATTCGTGATTCATAGTAGGTCAATGCGTGATTCCCATAATAAATCACGAAAAATGAGGTTTTTTCGTCTCTCCAGCGGGCTATTTTGACATTTTTGCAAAGTATGCGCAGGCGCGAACTGAGATCGGATTGAAATGAGCATGCTCATAAGCTAGCCTGTTCCACACATGCTTGGAGGCCTCCCCTTCCATCCAATGAGCATGCTCATAAATCAAAGAGCTGTTGATTTGTGAGCGTACTCATTTGGCTTCAAATGAGCATGCTCATTACTAGCAACGTCGCTGACACACATGCTACTAGGTAGCATGTTCTTTGGCTTCAAATGAGCAAGTGTGCCCTTGGCATTAAGGTTTGAAAATTCGCCAAATCAACCTTACCCTAAACCTTAAAAAAATATCAATAAACTTTACGGCCGCGGTCTCACGTGACGAAAGCCAATTTTTAATGCAGTATTTTCCATCGCCCCAAATCCAAAAACTTGTCTTTTACAGTAATTAAGGGAATTAAGGTAAACCAAAAGGTTTTATGTAAAAAATATTTATATTGAGCGTGTCAAGATGATTTTGAAAGTTTACCAAAATATGTGGTGGGCGATAACCAAGTACTGAAGAATGTGGTATGCTTACGTGACCCTCAAGTTTTACGAATCTCTATTTATTTATATAATCTCTTTCTAGGAGTGAAAAAGTACCTGATACTGTTTCAAATAATGATCGACGTTCCAAAAGAAAGGCTATAGAAGATTTAGGGCCTGCTGAAAAAAATAAGAAAGAAGATCCTATGCTTGATTTTGACATAGAGTAAGTTTGAAACATAATAATAATAATATAATGTGTTTGCAGCAAATCTAAATTCATTAAATAATTTTTTGCTACTGAAATGGGAGTGTTTTCAACAATATTACATTTGAATTTTTAAATGGATTGGTTAGATTCAAAATCAGATATTGAAAAAATATATTTTCTTGTCTGATAAAATATCTGTGTTTTGTTTGTTTAAGCTGTACTTATAATTATAGCATTTAGATGTGATTGACAAAATACACATAATAATTTAAAATTCAACCATGCGTAAGTTGTAAGAATTTATACTTTTTTCAGTTGGATATCCTTAGACCCTGACATAATTGTTCACACAATTGCTAAGGACGGCGGATGTCTTCATGAGGTTGCTGTTCCCCCAAAGCATAAGTTTCCACAACTTATAGAGTCCAAACTTCCACCAGCAAAGACATATAAATTTGCGTTGGACTCATTTCAGAAAAAAGCTATTCTGTGCGTAGAAAATAACCAATCGGTGATGGTGTCAGCTCATACTTCTGCGGGAAAGACTGTTGTTGCTGAGTATGTATTTTAAATATTTGTTTTTTAATATCCGGTATCCGGCCGGATAGTAAGTTTAGGCCGGATACCGGATATCCGTTTCATCTCTACTATGAAGTGCTGAAAATTTGAAAACGCAACTCGGTCTACAATCCCAGAGTTCATACATCGGCCCGTCAGGGTGAGGCAAACGCCCCACCTTGCCCCACCGTGCCTGCTAATACATTTTTTTTTTCAGATCTTTCAATTAACTTATGTATACCCTCAAAAAAAAAAAGATTCGTCTTTGTCTAAAAAATACGCCGAAATTGCATCCTTCACTTTTTCATCACTTGAAATTTTTTTCCCGCAAAGTTCTTTTTTCAAGTTTGGAAATAGGTAATAATCACTGGGAGCCAGGTCGGGACTGTAAAGTGTGTGTGGCAAAATTTCAAAGCCCACCTTCTGCAGGGCAGCCATCTCAACATGGCTCTTGTGAACAGGCGCGTTGTCGTGCATAAGGAGGACACCTTTGGTCAATTTTCCCCTCCTTTTTTCATTGATGGCTTCTTTTAATTGCTCTAGGATTGAAGCGTAGTAATCTCTAGTTATGGAGACACCTTTATCTTTGTTATTGATCAATAGGATTCCTTCCGAGTCCCAAAAGACTGTCGTCATGATTTTCCCAGCCGATTGTGACACCTTAAACTTCTTGGGTGGTATTGTGCCTTTCTTGTGCCACTGCCTAGAGTCCTGTTTACACTTGGGTTCATAATGATGAACCCAAGTTTCATCACTAGTAACAATTTGAGCCAACACTCCATCTATGTCTTCCCTACAGAGGTCCAAAATTGCACGAGAACACTCCACGCGCTGCTGTTTTTGAGGCGGCGTGAGCATTCTCAGCACCCATCTTGCGCTGACTTTAGTCATCCCACGATGGTCATGAAGAATTTTGAAAATGATTGTATTTGATACTCCAACCATTTCTGCGAGCTGTTTCTTCTTTAGTCGGGCATCTTCTAATATTAATTTTTCGACTTTTTAAATAATTTCCGGAGTGGTCACCTTGATCGGCATTCCTGGCCAAGGGTCATCTTCAAGTGACTCCCTGCCTTGTATAAAGAGATGACATCTATTCCAGTATGGTCTGAACTGATTTTCCTTGCTTGGTAAGGAACTTTATAACAGCAAGGAACTCGATTTTCTCCATATTTCACAATTTCTTCCCGATTGACTTGTTTGGTTGACGATAGCTCAAAGACTAATGACCCAATTATGATAAAACCTGGTGTTTATACTAATAATGAGTCACTCAATTAGTTCCTAATTCAGCGACACCCCCACTAATCACACCTACCCATTCTGCAAACTTAAAACACACCCTCGTAAGTAAGAAAATAAGTAGCTGAAGAAAAAAATAGATTCTGTTGTGTGAGTACTGTTTTTGATTCAGAAGTGGTGCTTTCTAGTTGCGTGTTTAATGGCCTTTAAATGTCCTTATTGACTTCTCACATGTACCCAGGGCCGGCCATGAGCCAAACGGTGCCTGGTACTAGTAAATACCTCAAAGGCGCTTTATTTGGTGTTAGGTATTATCAGCGCCTTGGCTCTTGCCGCCTTGTCAAGTCAGCTTCCGTGTACCATTTTGTAATTTCAGAAATTGTGTAAATTTAAAGCGGTGCAGACAGAATTGTTGGACTTCACAGACAACTGTTGCAAACCTTAACATTTTGTATTTATAACTGTGTAGTGATGGTTTTTATGTAAAAATTATCCTCTTGTGACAAAGTGAATGGTATAATCTTACAATAAACATAGCTATAGAGCAAACCAGTTATAAAAACTACATAAGTTATTAGATAAATAGGTAGCTATATAAAATCACAGTCAAGGGATACATAATATATATCAACAGTCCTGAAGAACAAACTCAGATGTGTGATTTTGTAGTTTTGCAATAGAGCTGTTTAAAGTTTCATTTATCCATTTTTACTGTTTTTGAGATCAAGAATTGTAGCATTAATCAACAAAAGGAAATTAAAATAAGCCAACTAAACATTTTTTAATTTTTAGCAGATCCGACCGTGTTCTATGGAACCGTCGATATCTATATAAAATTACAAATTTATAAAAACTCCCTCCAAATAATACAAGAGACACATATAAGAGAAATGACATTACAATCTAGTAGTGATTTGAGATGTTCACAGCTGAAAGTATTATCGTGATTATTTTTAGGGTATTATGGCGTGTTGCACTACCTCCTTCTTTAGCCAACGTTTCGGACAACGTTACAGTGATTATTCTGAACTTCAACGAGAGGTCTGATAAAAATAAATTAGCGGGTTAATCACTGTTCCACTGGCAACAGAATTTGATGTAGACAGAATGATTGTTTCTTGTTATTTTCCAAACAATACATTTACCTATCTTACAATTGACATACATAGCCATATTATCAAGTCAGATATCTATCAAGATGTCTTACACATCTGCCCCGATGATGGACACTGTAACGCTCTCCGAAATGTTGGCTAAAGAAGGAGGTTACTCAACACGGCGTAATATCCCAAAAATAAATCACGATAATTATAATTTTGTAATTTAATATAATGTTATTTTATATTTCTTTTTTTCATTAGGTACGCCATAGCTCTGGCTTTGAAAAATAAGCAGAGGGTAATTTACACAACGCCTATAAAGGCTCTGTCTAACCAAAAGTATCGGGAGATGCTGGAAGAGTTCAAAGACGTTGGACTGATGACCGGTGATGTGACAATTGATCCCATGGCATCCTGTTTAATCATGACAACCGAAGTATGCAGATTTTCACTCTTAACTTACATTATTTATTTACTTGTTAACTTAACAAATGTTGTTAACGTAACATTGGCTACAGTGAGAATGTTATGCAAGGAAATACCTTCTTAACCCTGGAGTGTTCGCGTGGATTACATATGTAATCCACTCATGCAAAATTAAAGATTCCTCAAAAACGGGTGGCGCAAATAATTTTATCTTTCGTGTACTTTAAGTTGGATAATTCACGAATGCGTTCAGCTCAGCGCTGGTGTCGGGTACGCATTGATTGTGTTACAGGAGCTCCGCAAAGTCCATGGTCTACACCGTAATCCGCGCGACCAATTACGTAACACATTTTGCCTACCGAAAAGTGTATGCAAAATGCAAAAAATTAATTTTTCCTGATCATTCTGTAATTTTATGTTTATCCTGCTCAGAAATCGGCGATTAAATTAGTATATGTTATATTTTACTTTTTTTGTTATATCAATAAAAAGCGAAAGATGTAATTTTTGGTTTTAAAAAAGATGTAATTTATGTTTTGGTTGATTGTGAAAAACATAGAAGTTATGATTAATATATGTTGCTTATTTCTAATAAACAATGTTAGATTATAAGATTAAAACATAAATACACAATAATTCTAAATGATTTCACTTATTTTTGTTGTTGTTTAAAAATGGCCTACACATGTAATCCACGCGACCACTGGTGTTACTTTTAAGAGCGCGATCACTGCAGGAGGGTTAATGAATTGTTAGTTATGTTTTAACTTATTGTTTTATAGATTCTAAGGAGTATGTTGTTCAAAGGATCTGAAATCACAAAGGAAGTAGGCTGGGTTATCTTTGATGAAATTCATTACATGAGAGACAAAGTAAGAGGATTTGTTTGGGAAGGTAAATATATTATTAACATCTATCAGACTATTTTTATTATCCAATTGCTCCTATTGATTTACTTGAATATTGAAACCGTTAGTTTGTTCAGTCCAAGCATGAACTTGATTGAAAAATATGATGAATTATTAAATATTGATTGCAGAGACTCTAATTCTCCTCCCTGATAATGTCCGGTATGTGTTTCTGTCGGCCACTATCCCGAACGCCCGACAGTTTGCCGAGTGGGTGAGTCACCTCCACCAGCAGCCGTGCCACGTCGTCTACACGGAGTACCGGCCCACGCCGCTGCAGCACTACCTCTTCCCCTCCTCTGCCGATGGGATGCACCTGGTTATAGATGACAAGGTATGAAACAGCCTGAAAAGAGAACTTGTCTATGATTTTGTTTGATAAGTATATTGGTATGTAACCGGTATATTTACTTAACACAAAAAATGCACTGTAAATAATCATTTTCATTGAGGCTTTTCATTAAACAAACAATTTTTTTCCTTCTCCATTTCCTTCATCATTCCAACATTTCTAAAAATCGGGATGCTTCATTTACCCTGGCTTTGGACAGTTTAAATTCTTCTGCAAGATACATCATAAAAGATTCACAGAGAAATAAACGATCTTCTTATCTTTGATCTAGTTATTTCTTTATGCACTCCTTTGAGCGTTTGAAATTGTGTTAATTCTGCGATATATATTTTGTCTGTTGATACTTTTTATTCCAGGGTCAAATCATTCAGAAGAACTTTGATGCTGCCATGGCTTCTGTTGGTGCAAATGACGATGAAGACGAAATGCCCAGTAGACCCGATGGGTCCAAGCCCACCGGAGCCAAGTCCAGCGGACCCCCCAGAAAGGATTGCGTCTTCAATGTGGTCAACACGCTGATGGAGCGAAAGCTTGCACCACTGATTATTTTCAGTTTCAAAAAAAAGGAGTGTGAAATATTCGCCACTCACTTATCCAAATTAAATTTTAACACAGGTACAAATTTAAATAAAAATCAATGCATCATGTTTTACATTAAAAAGTAGTGTTCAATAACTTGGGCGGCAAAATAATACATACCGTCATACGCAATGACGTTTTATAAATAGACTTGCCGTTGTCTCACAAACTCAAGATATACATAATGAGGCAAATCAACAACACTCTTTTGTTTTTAGCGGTTTTCAGTAATTTCTTAATTCAAAAGTAATTCATGCATTAAAAAGATATTCTACTTCCACACCGAAGCCAACCTTCCAACTCGAACTTCCAACGCATGAACTACCCCTCTACACAATGGTCCGAACGTTTGAAGTTGGCCTTAGTGTGGCCGTACCATAAGACAATCAAAGAATATGTGTGTATTTTCTATAATGACGTATGAAATCGTTGGGCAGGAAATATGAAAATTAATTGTATTGTTTGTAATAATCGATAATAATAAGTAATTTGCGTGTACTTATAAATGAAATATTATTTCTTCACATTTACTACTGTTTGCCGTGTAATGGAAACATTTTCTCATCACACAGGACGGCATTTTGGCACTTTTTAAATGCAATTTACCTACTGGTAGGACACGACCTTACTCGACAAGTGGCAGTAGAAATCGAGACTTTTGGCTTCCCACTTAAAATACAAAGAAGCTTTGGCTGTCCAACTAGGAGTCTCCCGTTCTAGGACAGTCAAATTGATAGGCGTCAATTTAATTTACAGATGACCGATTTATATTGGGACACAATCAAAAAATCATCGCCAAATAACTTTATCTTTCTTTACTGAAGCTCAGGCAAAAAATATTTAATAATTTATAATTAACGGCACAGTGTTCTTTTCGTACATGTTTTTTTTTCAATATAGAAAGAAGAAAGAAATGTAAAATTTTAAGATTACTTCCAAATAAACCAAAGAAAAGTAGTACATACATAATACATAAATAAACCAAAAGATTACTTGTAAATAAACCAAAAGAATAATACATATAAGTACAAAGTTAGTGAAAGCAGTGAAGAAGAAACAAACAGAAAATACCTGTTATACAGTGACCTTGTTAAAATATGTTCTGCTAAATTGTTTAATTAGTGCAGCTTTATACTTCAGTAGAGGCATACAAAAAATATCAGAATCATTAGCATAAAAGGTTTTCAAAAATGTTTAAAGTGTTTTCCAATCGTACTTTAAAGAACTAATCAGCCACTACAATAAAACTAAATCCGAAAGAAGCTTCGTAAGCGTGGAAAAATAGAGATATATTATAAAAAATAAAAAATAGCGACGTAATATGCACATTCCAAAGCTGCAACTGTGAAGCTTTAGAATGTGTAGAAAACATCAAATATCTAGGTGTTACTATAGACAACCATCTCAAACGGAAATATCATACAGAAAACCCTTCAACAAGGGTAAGAAAATTGATTCACTTATTCTTTGCATTATGTGAGTCAATTTTAGATAGGTGCATAATTGTCACTAACACTCTGAAATTACTTGCTTCTTTTCTAATGATTTTTTTTTTGTATTTAGGTGGATATATATAATGAGTCTTTGAAAATAAGTGTCAATTTAGTTGGTTTCTAGTTACATATATTTGTAATTGAATTGTGCAGCTATATTTTCAGATAGATAAATGCAAATAAGTTTTATTATATATTCATTTGTTGAATATAGTATATAACTGATGAATATGAAGATTCCAGAGCCGCTCATTATTAAAGGCAAAACAATTAAATTATAGTTATTTAACCGCTCAAATTTGTTTTATGGGTCCAACAAACTTAGCTTAAAAATGGTACATCAAAGTCGCCCCACTTCTAAAGGTGACTTTGATCGGCATTTTTTTTTTTTAATTTCCATAAATATTTATAATATAACTTTTTTACGCTTGTTTCTGCAACAAATGTGATAAATTTTCTGACAAAGATTTTATAAAATGGTTATTTAGTTTCAAAGTTGAATATTGATTGTATTACATATTTCAGATGTTGAGGCAAAATTAGTGGATGAGGTGTTTAATAATGCCATAGATATATTGAGTGAAGATGAGAAGCTGTTACCACAGATAACTACTATACTTCCACTTCTACGAAAGGGAATCGCTTTTCACCATAGTGGACTTTTGCCTTTGGTAAAGGAAACTGTTGAAATTCTCTTCGGCGAAGGTCTAATCAAGGTAAAATAAACATTTAATTATCAAGAATACATGATGTTTTTTTTTTTGCTTGGGGCACATCTTACTGAAGATCTCTGGGATGATGGTGATATTGAACGACAGAGGAGAAGTATAAGTATATAGTCTAATGTTATTGCCCGAAGATTCTTCTAATGCAGCAATAATGTAAAAAAACACTATTCAATGCATTTTGCACTAGCGTTTTTACCTGTGAAACATGTTGTCACTACTCTAATCAGCTCGATGGAATGACTCCGGATCCAATGTAATAACGCATGCAGAATTATATTTGGATACAGAATGTATAGTAGCGCATCGACAATGTTTATGGAGCTAGAACTGCATAGATACACCGGATCTCTGGACTCAGGATGCTAATGATCGCTGACAACACGGTGGTGACCGCAGCGCTCCAGCACCAAGCACTGGGCCCGAGCTCACTTCAGACCACGCCTTACATAATAATAATAATTATTTTATTTTTTTAATGCTATTTTTTTCTATTCTACGTACTTGTTTCTTTACTTAAAATCTGTTCAGTAAATATGTATAATTATATGGGACATGTGGGACTGCACTATCCTCCCCACATCCTGAAAGCGTATTTCCTTTTCCGTGTCCAGTACGAGGCAACCATGCCTCGAATTCAACACGGGTTTGTAACGCCATTTCTCCTCCAAACCCGTGTCCAGTAGGAGGCAAGCGGCATCCTACTGTGCACGGGTTTGTAACGCCAATTCCCCTTCCGAAACCGTGTACATTTCTAGGCACGCGTCCTCCAAAGGTGCAAGAGTTGATAATTACCATATGCGTTGATTGAGCCCTACAGATCCGTGTATGTTTCGATGCATATTTTCTGTGGATGGATGGGCAATAAAACGCAAAGTCTTTCAGCATTTTATATTATTTTTTTAATTGTTTATTGTTTATTATTTATTAACGTTCTAGCGGGCTTTTACATGAAAATTTAGTAATTGTAAGAAAACACCACATATGTACGTAATAAAATTTTGCTCAAATTAGAAAAATTATAATGCGATTATTCGGTATAATATAATAGTATGTACTATTATCCTGAAATCGTATCTGAATTTGTAGTAAAAGAAAGTATAACATACATAAAAAAGGAAGTGTGTGCATATACGCACAATGTAACTAACTAACTAACCATCACGCCGTTTCCCTGCAGGGGTAGGCAGAGAGGACGGACCGCCACACAAGTCAATCTTGGCACAAACTCTTTGCCTCGTTCACATTCATACATCATCTCATACATGTTCTTCTATTATTCCGACTCTTCACATGGCCCGACTCAAGTATCTGATTCACTTGGTCGTGCCATGTCTTCCTCGGGCGTCCCCGACTTCTTCTACCATTCACATTTGCATCACATATTCTCCTTACACTCCTTTCCTCGTTCATTCGCTCTACATGCCCAAACCATCGGAGAGTCCCTTTCTTAATCTTACACATCACGCTTACATCAGCCTTGCATTCTTTGCGGATATCCACGTTTCTCTCACTATCGTACATGGTTTTACCACACATTCGCCTCAGGGATCTCATTTCTACAGCATTCTGTAATGCACAATGTAATGGGCAATAAAATACAAACAGCCTTACTAATAAAAAAAAAACACTTTAAAATATAAAAAAGTATTTTATGTAATATTTTTGTTATTTTTATTATTTATTTTTTATTAACGCCCAAGTCTGTTTTTAATGAAAAATATGTAACTAACTAACTAACCATCACGCCGTTTCCCCGCAGGGGTAGGCAGAGAGGACGGACTGCCACACAACTCGATCTTGGCACACACTCTTTGCCTCGTTCACATTCATACATCGTCTCATACATGCTCTTCTATTATTCCGACTCTTCACATGGCCCGACTCAAGTATCTGCTTTACTTGGTCGTGCCATGTCCTCCTCGGGCGTCCGCGACTTCTTCTACCATTCACATTTGCATCATATATTCTCCTTACACTCCTTTCCTCGTTCATTCGCTCTACATGCCCAAACCATCGGAGAGTACCTTTCTTAATCTTACACATCACGCTTACATCAGCCTTGCATTCTTTGCGGATATCCACGTTTCTCTCACGATCGTACATGGTTTTACCACACATTCGCCTCAGGGATCTCATTTCTACAGCATTCAGTCTACTTTCATCCTTCCTCTGCCAGTTCCATGTCTCACTGCCATACCTCAGGGTAGGTACCAGCACTCCATTATGGACGGCTAGTTTCGCGTCTTTGGACAGTTTTTTATTACCGCCAACAGCATTCAGTCCTCCATTAATCGAGTTACCAGCATTCACCCTTCTTTCAATATCTCTATCAGCCTTCCCATCTTTCGTAAACACACTGCCCAGATACACAAACTCATCCACCTGCTCCAAGTATTCATCATTCAAATTCAAAAAATATGTAATTGTAAGAAAATAACATATATGTAAATAATAACATTTAGCAAAATACTAATAAGATGATTCAATATAATATTATAGTACTTCCACACTTCGCATTGAATTATCACCATCACAAGATAATATGTGTTAATTGTTTACGATATAAGAAATAACTGTATCTTTTATGATATGTATCATACTTTTTAGTATTTATTTAAAAGCCCACTCTAAACGTCGAACGCTGCACACTGCACAATGACAAAAAGTATGACTGATTGACAAAACGCATGCGGTGGGAAGTAAGCGTGCAAACTTCGTGGTTATATTTCATGCACCGCCGAGAACGCATGCCTTATACTGTACACGGTTTTGGGAGGGGATGTGCACAGTAGGATGCCGCTTGCCTCCTGCTAGACACGGGTTTGGAGGATAAATGGCGTTACAAACCCGTGTTGAATTCGAGACATGGTTGCCTCGTACTGGACACGGAAAAGGAAATACGCATCCTGGAATAAAACATTATTACTATGTTACATTGAATTTTTTTTATTGTGTTGGAAATTTGCAGGCACTATTTGCAACGGAAACATTTGCTATGGGTCTCAATATGCCTGCAAAAACTGTGATCTTCACGAGTTTCACCAAATTTGATGGCATGACAATCAGAAATGTAAGAAAAACTAAATACACACATATATTCTACTTATTTTGACATGGAAATAATATAAGATTGTTATTTATTATTTATGACATAGCTGAAATTTATTATCAGCAATGTCAACAAATCTGTTTAAAGTTTTCTTGGAGTATGTGATATACAAATTTTAATAATTTACAATTTTTGTGTTAGATATCATCCGGGGAATATATTCAAATGTCGGGAAGAGCAGGAAGACGTGGACTGGATGCTAATGGTCTCATTGTTCTCATGATCGACCGGAAGATCTCTTCGTCCCTGATAATGGAGGTGATGATGGGTAAAGCTGACCCCCTCTACTCTGCCTTCCACCTCACCTACAATATGATACTGAACCTCATGAGGCAGGAGGAGGTCAACCCCGAATACATGATTGAAAAGAGTTTCTTGATATTTCAAACACGGGCCAAGCTTTTGGACCTCAACAGAAGTGAGTAATTTTCTATAGCCCTCCCTTACGGTCCTAGAAAATCCTTTGAGATCCGGTGTTGTGTAATCAGTGTACATATTTAGAATTTCGTCATTTTTAAGTTGAATGAAAATTAATACTGTGAAATCCTCTTAAGAAGTTTGGTTTTTTCGGTCCCTTGGCCCGAATTTGTCCCAATTTTTCCCACGTATAACGTTTCCTGCTTAAAATGTTTGTTTTTTCCGGTCCCTTGGAAAACTTCTTACGAGGGATACACTGTAGTTTACATTTATTACTTATGTAAATCATTTTATTACCCCTCCAGGCCTCGGGCCTATTTTGTCGAAATAAAATCCAAATAAATGGAATATATCTGAACACATCAGAAAACTAAAAACTGTCTTTTAACCACTGGAGCAACAGCCCGATTTTTAACTTTTTCCTCTGATTGCTCGTGATTTTTTGGTGACCATTTTGAATATTTACGCCGACATAAAAAAAATCATATCTAGGAAAAATTTGCCTAAAACTGGCAGCAAAGCAATCCGAGGTATTTTAAATAATAAAGTTATAGGTGATTAAATACGCTTTCAAATTTTGTAATTCAAAATTAACACATAATTTTTTAAATATAAATTTTTTTAATGCAAATATAAAATAGTTTATAAAATGTCTCGCCTTACGTTTTTTTTCAACTAAAATTACTGACAAAAAAATAAAATGCTGACATATATTTTACTAGACAAATTTATTAAAAACTTTATTGTCACCTCACTTTTTTTCATTTCATGTAAAAATAATTAATAAAATTTCTTTTTTTTTTTCAAATTGCGGTCGGAAATTTTTGGTTCCATAAAGGAGTACATTTTAATTATTTTGTGGTTATCTTTTAGATTTGAATATAAAACGTGATGTTTTCTCTTTCTACCAACGTTTATATTGTATTTCTAACCATGATAGTAAGGAAGACACAATGATTTCTAGGAGACCTATATAGCGAACAAATTAGCTTAAGTTAGTTGACCTAACCTAACCTAACCAAAATCTTTTGGTGCCCTATTTTATTTTACTAAATATCTTTTTGGAGTAGATGCTTCTTACTTAGTTATCATTTGTTGTAGGATTGTTGTTTATAAACAATATCAATTGGTTTTCCATTCTTAATTATATTATCATATTGAAATAACAGGCAGGAATTAATTCAAGCTGTATTTTGGTTTACAGATTTAAAAATAAAACAAAGAAAATACAGCAAAATAAACATTCAAAATGAAGATACTGTCAGGGCCTACAGCGATCTGGTCGCGCAGCTAGAGGGACTCCACGAGGAAATTAAATTTCACATTATAAATTCCAAACACATTTTACCATTTCTGCATGAAGGGAGATTGGTGAAGGTATTATTTACTTTTATTAAGACTTACCCTATACATAATAGCGCAATTAATATTAGGTATATAAGCAATAAACTATTTGGAATAAATTACATTAATATAAACTAGCAGTTAAAAACCCGCTCCGCAGGTTTTTGCTGCTAGGCCCTGCGGGCGGCTTTCAGTTCGGCTTTGCCCAGTTTCAGTGTAGATAACCATTTTATAAATCTGACTGGTTCCAAAAATAGCCTTTTCCTCGGATCCACTGTGATCCAGTGACAGCTAGTTACCGAGTTAAAGTAGCCGTGACAGGCAATGACGCCATATGTAATCTCTCCATATCCAGAAAGATATTTAAATACTATTAATCCGTAGTACATAAGTATAAGGTATAAACCTAGGGAAAAAACGTCAACATGCAAGCTGTATGACGTAAGTGGCGACATCTTGTTACGAATTCTTGAATTCAAAACCGAATTACAACGGTAGTTTTATTTTAAATTCCACATACACAGATGTTATTTTAGATGTTAACGTGCGCGCGAAACTGGGTTCTGAGATTCAACCACGCAGACGCTGGGGTAATAATAACGTTCAATAGCTCCAAGTATGTTTAGAATTTAATCTGATGTGGTAATTTGGTCATGGGATGTAACTTGACTTGCCAAAATGAAGTCAAGGTGATGAAGGTTCAAAATTAAAATAAAAAAATATGTTGTTTTAACACATTCGTTGCTGAAAACACTTGCTGGAAAACAGAGTTTTGTGGCTCGTGAAAAGAATTCTGTCACTTGTATTTTATTATGTCAATAAAAATCAGTAATAAATATCGAGTACAATGTTCACGTTGTGACACAAATATACAGGCTACATACTTAACAATTGGGAGGTGGGTTGAGTACTGCCACCCCGAAAACCATTTATTGGATAACCAGCACCCCTGCCATAGGTCACCCCAAGTGATTTGCTACATTTGGTGACTTAACAGGGGTGCTCAGAGGTGAGGTTTGTCTAGGTCTTGTCGGCAAAAGTGTTTACCGACCTACTGCATGGCAGGCCAGATCGGGAGAGACTGGTTGAGGAAGACCTAACCTAGACCTCTCCACTCTCAACCTATTGTCTTCCACCGTGGGAGGGATGGATTCTTACGTCCTGGACACATTGACTCACAGATTCCTATCCACCTCTCATACCTTTTTCCTTCCCAGAACTTCCTATCCTTCTTGTCCCTAACAAGACCTCAGCATCTCCAAAGACAACTTAAGCCCGTTAGGGATTTTTTTCCTCAGAGTCTCCTGTGTAGAGCTAAAGTTTAAAAATACAAAACTTGACTTCCCTGTCCGTTGTGTCGTATCACATCACTGACTAAAAGACATATAAACGACCTTGTTGTCACAATGCACATACATAAATACATCACATCTCCTTTAAAACAATCTCAATGGATGTTATGTCTGTGAATGTGTTAATGTATATCTTTGCCCATCATTTATAGATCAAATATGAGGACCATGAATACGATTGGGGTATAATAATGGATGTTCAAATGAATAAGAAGAAACGCCACACAGGCGAAATGAATTTCCAACTTCAGGTGATGCTTCACGTCCAAGGATTTCCTCAAGATAACACTTCTCTACCCAAACCTGTTTTTAGAAAAAAGGTAAAAAAATTCTCATATTATTTAATATATTTTTAAACCTGATGCTGATTTTAAATCGGTATGTATAGTGTATTTCAGAAGTTAGTCCTTTTCGTATACAGATTCATTCATTCACAAATGAATGAATAGTGATACGAAAATACGAAACAAAACGAAAATACGAAAGAAGAAAGAAGAGTCAAGAAGTGATAAGAAAAACTACGAAGAGCCAAGTAGAGCCGTGAAGAGATGAGAAGATCTAAGACGAGCCAAGAACAGACCAGAAAAAGCCAAGAAGAAAGGAGAGACCAGAAGATGCAAGAAGAGGCAAGAAGAGACTAGAATATACAAGAAAAGCCAAAAAGATGATAATATCCCAGAAGAAAGAAGAAGAAGAGACGAGAAAATCCAATAAGAGGCAAGAAGATACCAATCAGAGCCCAGAAGAGATGAGAAGAATCAATAAGAGCCAAGAAGATGCGAGCATTGGATGTGCTCGGAGAAGCAACAAGAGCAACTAAGACACAATAAGAACATAGAAAAAACCAGAAGAAGAGACAAGAAGGGGGAAAAAACACGAAGAGCCAAGAAGTGAAGATCCACGACGAGCCAAGTGAAGACGAGAAAAATCAAGAAGAGAGGAGTAGAGAAAAGAAGATTAAATAAGAGACGAGAAGATTCAAGGAGAGGCAAGAGGATCCAAGAATATACAGGAAGTGCCAAGAAGAGACGATAATGTTCCAGAAGAGCCGGGAAGAGACGAGAAGATCCAATTAGAGTCAAGAAGATGCAAGTAGAGCCAAGAACGAGAGGATCCAAGTAGATGCAAGGAGAGCCAAGAAGAGACAATGAGAGACAGGAAGTAGCAAGAAGAGCCAAACAGAGCCCAGAAGAGATGAGAAGATTCAAGAAGAGGCAAGAAGAGCCGAGTCAAGCTGAGGAAGAGTCAAGAAGATCCAAGAGGAGGCGAAAGGAGCCATGAAGTGACAATAAGAACCCAGAAGAGAAGAAGGAAAAACAGCCAAGAAGAGACAACAAAAACCCAAGCGTATGGCGGAAAACATAAATTACGGGAAGCCAGAAACAAGAAGCTAGAAGCAGCAGGAGGCAACAACCAAAAAATACATATATACGCGGGAAGCGGGAAGTGGGAAGATGAAAACGGAAAGCAATAAGCTGGAAGCGAGAAGAAACCGGAAGCAAAATAAGCGAAAGGCGAGAAACGATATATATATAGCTCAATCATTTCCTTTATTCCTGCCCATCCTATATTCCAATATTGGCTCCAGGTTGCCATGTATACCGGTCGATTAAACTCCAACCTCCTTCCTATCCTCAGAGCATGTGTTCCAGTCCTAACAAACAGTGCCCCCTGGTGTACCGGTCTCACCGGGACAGGAGTGCTCCTGGCTGGGGTGGTACAATCGTATCGTATCGTATCGTAGTCGTTATGAAATCCATGCAAGTGACCTATTCGGTCTACCTACTGAAACCATACAACCACTTGATGAAAGAATTAAATTTATTAAAACTCTCAGACTTGTTTCCGACTTGACTTTTATTATTAAAATTGTTAATGGTATTATTATATATGCTTATTCCCTATTAAATGCTTGTTCATAAATTCTTTTTAATAGCATTAACAATATCAGAACCGAGTCATCTAGATACTCGCTTCTACCTATGTAGATTGCGTGCAGTTGGCAATACTTTCTCAGAAATAGTAAATGTGTTCTGCACAGAATTTAGTTAAGGCTATAATAAGATACCTCATAAAGAAATATTAATGTTAGCTGTTATTATCCATTTAATATCTTATTTAACAAATTAAACTTTTTAAATTTCACTTATTTATTATATATCTCTCGTTTGTAAAACCCCGTATGGGCATATAATATAAATGAATATTAAACATTTAAGTATGAATGTAGCTTTTTTTCTATATTCCCGCATTCATAGTTTATTTCAAAAGGACCCTTCAAAACAGATAGATAGAGGTTTCACTGTACTACTAGTCAGGGGCGTGCACTCCATATAGGCACATAAGCACTGCCTACCCTACCGTATTTGTAAAACATAAGCATGTAAATAATATTATAATTTATTAAATTATTGCTAAAAATAAATAGACACTTTCAATAATAAGCGTGACACAAAGGGCATACTACAAACGTACAAACGTGGAAACTACACGCGCCCTCCGACTGCCTCACTAAAATGAGGCTTAAGCAGGAATTATTTCTGCTTAGAGCTAACTTCATACAGGATAATATAATCAATGTTTACGAAATGCACGTAGCATAGAATAGAACTGTCGCTTTGAATTTGCTTTTATGAGGTTTTTTTGTTAGTATTAGGCAGTGCTTTCTGGAACAAAATTAGCAAATGGCAATCAGTGGAATGACATCTGAAGTATGAAGTATGAGACAACGCCAACGGCCTTTATCAAGGCCACCTCGGATGTCCAATTGGCTTGTGATAATATGCATAAATAATGCGATTATTTATTCATTATTATTATTTGGATATTTGATGTGGCTTAAATCTTAGATAATCCAAACCTACATTATCTGCAGCTAGCAGCAAGCACACTTAGCGATAACTTGTACGAAGGGAGTTATCTGTGGTAAGTTTATTTTTTATTTATTTGAATCAATTCGGCGGTTTTCCTACTGCCTACCCTGATCAAAAACCCTGTGCACGCCACTGCTACTAGTGTATTATACTTATTCTTTCTAAATTTCACTTACAGAAAGGTCGAGTGGCTACCTATACCGTTGATTCTGACTGCATCAGCCTTATAAGCACCCAAACTGCCAGGTTACCCGGAAAGAATCGCAAAGAGCGATCAAAAAGTTTTTTGAATGTTATTAACAGTTTGAAAACAGCATTTCCTCGTGGTTTGCCCGCCCTCCATCCGATTAATGATGTGGGAATCGATACACCAGCCATGAGCCATCTTCTGGAAAAAGTTAATTATTTGGAAAGCTTGTAAGACATTTTAATATTTGCATATTGTGGTATATCTAAAAGCTTCTGAGTTTGTCACATAGAGGGCAGTGCTAAGAGTTGTCCCAAAAGTCCGCTAGATGGCAGTTAGTTTAGTTCGGAGTTTAGGCACAAGAGGGGCCAAGGACCCGGGCGCAGTCTTTAGGAGTTAATTCGCATCAGATTCCATTTAGCCAGTTTCCAGATAGGTCCACTATCGTGGTCATCTCTTGTAGACGTGAAGTGTCAAAGAAACCCAGATTAATACAAAGAACTGTATTTCTTCCAAATAAGTAATTTCCTTCCAAGGCGAGTTGGAGAACTGTTGTCTAAACACTACACATATACATATTGCCCTTGTTAATTAACACACTTTAGGTGGGAAGGGTATTAGTTCTACCTTTTACGCTGGTTCTACTTGAAAGCCTGGAAAAGCATTGCTGTCAAATATTTGTAAGGGTCCCAACTATATATACATATGCATAAAACATATAAATATTTAATTAAATGAAGACAATATTAGGACTGGGACTCGAACCCAGGACCTTCGGCTTTCTGGGCCACAGCTCTACCAACTGAGCTAAGATGTCTCTCCGATTTGGTCATTTTTATCTGTATCATACTTCTACTAAGAACCACCAACACTATCTTAATTTTCTTCACGCATATTTTATTGGCTGCTATCTTTATGTATTATCTTTTTCTAAATTTTCTGTCTCCAAATTTTTTATTGAGTTTCGCTTATATTGTCTTCATTTCATATATTTGCGGCACGTTCCAGAGTGGAAGATATTCTCTGTATCACCCTGGTGTAAATTCAGAATTGAAACGTTGCTTGAAATGGCATTAGCCATGTTTAGTGACCAGATCTGAATAGCCAGGTACTTTCCTACCTTCCACTTCCCTATCTCCTTTCCCTCCCCACTACTCTCAGCCTCACAACATATTCCAATTGGGGATGCCATAGCAGTTGGGACTCTTGTGCGGTATTCATATAAAAATAAAAAATAAAATTATTAAACATTTATATGTTTTATGCATATACATATAGTTGGGATCATTTTGGACAATACTTATAAAGGTAGGGTGTGGCGAGTATTATAGAAAAAAATTCATTCAAATGTACATATTATTTTCGAAGATACATCGATTTAAAACAAATTCCGTTTTCTCCAAAGGGTTCTTTGTTAATATTGTTTAGAAAATCTGTGTGCTGAAGCAGTAAAAAATCTTGATCGAAATATTCTAGCATCATGGAATTTGCATAGTTGTTTCTGTCTGGAATTTGTTACTAGCATGAGCAGAGTGTTGAAATATCCATTTAACCGCCAATGAACAAGCCAGGTATAAATTATAAATGGTGTTAAAATTCAAATAATAATGTTCTGTTGTAAAGAGTTCCTTTGCAACCTTTCTTTCCATTATATGTTTTCTTAATGAGAAAGAGGTTACAAAGCAACGCTACTACACATTTGTCTGAACAATCTTATTTTAATCTTACTACATTGGAGGAAGAAATATTCATTAGAAACATTAACCGATTTGAATATGTATCTTTCTCATATTAGGTTAGTGCAAAATCCAGTCCATGGGATCAGAAATGCCAACTTGCTGGAACATTTTGAACGGAAACAGAATATTGAAAAAGAAATCTTTGAAATAAAAGATGAGATGGAACAACTTTTGAAAATCTTAAAAATGGACGAACTGCTGTGCCGAAAAAATGTGCTGAGATCTCTGGGCTATTGCAATGAAATGGACGTTATTAATATGAAAGGAAGAGTTGCTTGCGAACTCAGTTGGTGAGTTTTATTTTGCCATTATAATAATTTAATTAGACATCTTGCCACTTTTCCAGGTGAATTGTTTCATAACTACTTGTAATACCTGACAATGACAAAATGATCAGCTTTTTGGCTCCAAACAAATGCTAATTTTGATTATTTCATGTATAATTTAAAATAAAACAATGTACATGAATTTGTAGCACATTCCGCAGGGGTAGATACTCCAAGTATCATAGCATATCCCTGGTGAAATTCAGAATTGACCGAACCATTCAGAATCGAAAAGTTCCTTGAAATAAAAAATTCATGTTTGGTCAGATCTGAATAGCCAGGTATTTCCTTACCTTCCTCTGCCCCATCTCCTTCCCCTCCCCAACCATTCAGCCTTACAACACATCCCCATATTCCTACTGGCTCCGGGCATTTGGGATTCTTGTGCTGTATTCACATAAAAAGAGTACATTTTATGAAGGTTAGAGCCGTAGCTAGATTTTCATGCGCTCTGTGCAAAGTTAAATAATTAGTTTTATATCATTGAAGAAGAAGATAACACTAATAATCTAAACGAAAATATGGAAAAGAACAAGACACATAAAAATATAAAAAGATAACGGTCGCAACTGGGACTCGAACCTAGAACCTCTCGTCTTATGGGACAAACGCTTTTAGCAATTCGGCTACTGAGACCTCTTATTTAAATGTCAATTTTTGTCAATCCCATATTTCAAATTTCAGAATTAACAAAATTATCTTCGACTAAGTTTTTATTGACTCCCATTTGCGACCGTTATCTTTTATTTTTTTGTGTCTTGTTCTTTTTCATATTTTCATTTAGATTATTAGTGTTATCTTCTTCTTCAATTATATTGATGGTAATAACCTTCAAAAGTTATAAAATGAGAGTTTTTCTAATAAAAATTGATTTAGTCTTATGTTAATTTTTCATACACATGACTAATATGACGAATTAACTACTGGAGTGCTTTTTGCCACAATAAGGCACTATTTAAAATACCTCAGATTGCTTTGCTGCCAGTTTTAGGCAAATTCCCTAGATGCATTATTTGTACTAACATAATTTGAATTATAAGTTAAGGTATGATTATTTTTAACGTGGGCGGAAAATATTCAAAATGGTCACCAAAAAATCACGAGCAATCCGAGGAAAAATTTTTAAATTGGTCTGTCGCTCGAGTGGTTAATCATATTTCTATTTAGTGCAGAAAGTGTTTTATTTATTTACTTTTCAGTGTTGATGAACTGCTTTTGACAGAGATGATATTCAATGGTATTTTCACGGAGCTCTCTGTGGATTACTGTGTAGCTCTACTCAGTTGTTTTGTTTGTAAAGAAACCAGTCCAATCTCAGAAAGATCTTTTGACTCAACTATCAAAAGGCCATTGGAATTAGTTACAGTAAGTGTTTTTTTTGGTGTAATTTAAAATTATTTATTGATTACTTTTTACCAACATGAGTTTTTGATCATTTTTTTATCTCCACATTGACCTACTCCTAGAGGTTGACCTCATTGGTCGAGGGGTAAGACTTTCGACTCACAATCCTCAGGTCGCGGCAGTGACGGATTTATACTTTTTAAAAGTATAGGCCACTTCATTTGCGCCACCCCTTCCTCCTTCTTAGATGTTGCCACCTATCATAATCACTCACTTGTAGGCTGCCACCCCTAGACCGTGGCCTATACGGCCTATTGACAAATCCAGGACTGGGTCGCGGCTTCTACCCCGGCGTGCACAAGTAAATTTTATTTGATAGATTTGTGCTATTTCACAATTTATTCATTAAAAATAATAAAAGGCATATTTGTGGCATATTGCAGAGTGGAATATACTCTCAGTATCGCCCTGGTGTAAGACCATCATATAGAATTGAAACATTGCTTGAAATGGATTTATCCGTGTTCGGTGACCAGATCTGAATAGCCATGTTCTCCTGCACTCGATACAATAGTTATGACATCATAGCGATGACATCGCTAATGAGTCAAAACTATTGTATCGTTTTTAAAGTAAAACTTTTTTATGCACGCTGGACACTTGAGAGTAAACTGGTGAATGCGTTACGAAAAGTGTGATTGTTACGAAAAGTGTGAAAATATCTATGCAAGATCTTTCACATTTCAAAGACAATAAGAAGCATTATTTCATTCTCTTTTTGGTTAAAAGAAAAATACATATGTTTGCATGAGAGGAAGAGAGATATATAGCTTTTAAAATGGTCGCTCGAGACGTTTTTGGTCTTATGAAAGTATAATGCGATTATGTGTTTTGGGATGTATTTATTCCTAAACAAACAGACAGGTTAATCAATGTCGTATCATATTTTACTTAATAATACATACCAATAATTGAACTATTTTTTCTTTTAGAATATTGCTTCTATGATTGGTGATATTTCCGTTGACTGCAAGTTAATACAAAAGAAAGAAGACTACACAGAAAAGTGCTACCAGGAGCATCTTGTTCAACTTGTTTTAGGCTGGTGCCGCGGAGCTTCCTTCCTTGATATTTGTAAAAATACAAAAATATATGAAGGTAAAAAGTAAAAAATAAGCTAAAAATGCACATTTGTAATTGTGTAACATTAAACTAATGACTAAGCTGCTTTTTTATTTCTATTTCAGGGTCTATCATCCGTTATCTGCGCATGTTGGAAGAAGTATTAAGACAGCTGTGTAAAGCCGCTACTAATGTTGGCAACACTGACTTGGAAAACAGGTTTAGTGAGGGAATTAGAATTTTAAAGAGAGGTGTGGTATTTGCTGGAAGTTTGTATCTTTAAGAAACTGTATATCTTTTAGAATCAAATAAATTTAACTGTGAAAAATATACATTTTCATTCTTTATTTTATGCCTTTAAAAAAATGTACACCTGCTTATCTTATTTTACTGAAACTGGAGCATACAGGAAATACCTTGAATAAATTGTTTAGAGTTTGATGAAAGCAAAAAAAAAACCTCTACACAGCATCCCCAAAGATGACATAGGCCCTGAGGGAAATCATTTTCCTCAGGGCCACCTGTGTGGAGCTCATGTATAAGCAAAAAAAAATGTAGAGCTCAAAAAAAAGCAACAAAAAAACATTAATAATAATAAATATATACTCCAGCCACCAAATCATTGAAATCAGGAACTACCCTTTATTTCATATAAAAATTTATTTACCATTTAGAAATTTTATTCACATTTAGATCTTTGATTCCTGATTTCATCACCTGAAAGCTCTCGATGGTGGGAGCGTATTTCATGTCGCTATGAAAAGTCCCAATTTGGGAGGCGGGTATGAGTACCCCCACCCCGGGAACCATTTATTGGATAACCAACATCCCTGCCATAGGTCACCCCAAGTTGTTCACTGCGTTTGATGCCTTGACAGAGGTGCTCAGGTTCATTCACTCAGGGGTGAGTCTATATCTTGGTGGCGGTTGCATTTTCCCACTTACTGCATGGTGGACTAGATTGGTTGAGGGAGACCTTTTGACCTCTCCAGCCAGACTCTGAACCCATCACCTTGCACCGCAGTGGGAGGAATGGATGCATACACACTGACCCCCAGATTCCTACCCACCCATCTTACAATTTTTCTTTCCAGAACTTCCTCTCTTTCCTTTCCCTAAAAAGATTCATCCACACAGCATCCCCAAAGATGACATAGGCCCTGAGGAAAATTGTTTTCCTCTGAGTCTCCTGTGTGGAGCTAATGTAAAAAAACTAAGAAAAATCAAATGCATAATTATTTTATATTTTGCAATTATTATGCAGTCATAAATACATTTAATAATTAAAAAATTAATAATATATATATATATACTAGCTGAACCGGAAAACGTTGTTTTTCCATACAAATTATTTCTAGGACACCCTCATCACCTAGCGGTATGAAATATGCTTTACGACCTATTCTCATACCCACCATTCATAAAAATCCGTTTCGGAGGAGTGCGACCACAAACACCGTGACATGAGATTATTATATATATGTATGTTATAATTATATTAATAATAATTAATTTAATAAATTCCCAAATAAATCTTTACTAAGTATAAAATGAAGTCGCTCACGCTGTATGTGCGCTTAGATCTTTTAAACTACGCAACTAATTTTCATACGGTTTTCACCAATAGATAGACAGCGCCCTTGAGGTGATTTTTCACAAAAACGGCGCTATACAAGTCATCCAAATATTATTATTATTATAGAGTGATTCATGAGGAAGGTTTTTAGATATATAATTTATCAAGGTTTGGTGTAAATCAATGAAAGATCAATAATCGATTTCGTACTAATTGACTCTAGGTTGAGAGCCGTTACCGAGGACACAAGAGTTTTCAGAGGGGCTGAGGTTGAAACTGACCACTTTCTGGTGGTGTCGAGAGTAAACCTCTTCCGCAATCAAAATAGAAAAACTACAAAACGATTATGTCAGAAGTGAGTATGAGAATTGTGCAGAAATGAGATTGAATGAGAAAGAAATGGACGGTCTAGGCATAGAGGAAACATGGAACCACATAAAGGTGAGTCTATGTGAATCTGCTAGAGACATGTGTGGAATAAGTAAGCAAGGTAGGAAGAAAGGTGATGCATGGTGGGATGACGAGATCAAAGCACTGGTCTTAGAGAAGAAGGAAGCTTGGTTACGTCTGATAGGGACTGGCAGTGCTCCAAGCGAAGAGAGAGATAGAGCGAAAGAAGTGTATAAGGTATGCAAGAAAAGAGTAAGTGTTGGAGTGAAAGAACGAATGAAACGCCTGGAAGAGGGGATAAAAGTGACAAACCAATTCCAAGAAAACATTAAACTGTTTTGGAAGGAGGTCAAAAGGTCCCGGAGTGGCCCAGAGAACGGAAGCATGAAAGTGATAAAATCGAAAGATGGGCAAATTTTGATGAATGAGAAAGAAATTATAGAGAGATGGATGAAATATTTCGAAGAAGTCTTCGAAAGTAACCCGGGTGACTGTGATCCCAGCGGTGAATCGGGTGTGAACGATGATGTAGTGAATGTTACCAAAATCAGCATGGATGAAATAAAAAGATCTATTAAATGTATGAAAAATGGTAAGGCTGTGGGTTTCGACAATATTGCTGCCGAATACTTTAAGGGAGATAGCCGTATTATTCTCACATGGTTGTGCAAACTTTTTAACCAATGTTTAGAGGAGGGTTACACGCCACTAGATTGGAGAAGGGCTGTAATCATGCCATTGTACAAAGGTAAAGGGTCACGTATGGAATGTGGGAATCATAGGGCTATTAGCCTTCTTATTTCAGTCGGCAAGCTATATGGTAAAATATTGATTGAAAGGGTAAGAATGGAAACGAAAGATAAAATATGGGATGTGCAAGGTGCTTTTATGAGTGGAAGAGGGTGCATGGACCAGATTTTCTAATTGCGTATGCTCACTGAGAAGTTTCTTGCAACAAACCAGAAACTCTTCTGTGCCTTTGTAGATCTACAAAAAGCATACGACCGAGTTGACAGGAAAAAGTTATGGAAGGTATTGTCCAAGTATGGAGTGAATACGAATCTCATACAGGCAATTGCGTCTCTATATGAGGGAAGCGTTGCATGTATTAGGGTGAACGGCGATTTTACGGGGTGGTTTGACATCACAAAAGGTGTTAAACAAGGCTGCATAATGTCGCCGTGGTTATTCAATCTATACATGGATAATTGTATCCAAGAATTGAAAGAGATGGGATTGGGCGCGAAATTGAGTAATCTGAAAGTATGTTGCCTTTTGTATGCTGATGATGCAGTGCTAATATCTAACAGCATGGAAGATCTACAGTCTCTCGTGTCAAGGATGAACGAAGTATGTATGAAGAATGAGTTAATGATGAATGTAAGTAAGTCTAAAGTCATGGTGTTTGAAAGAGAGAGTATGAAAACAGTATGCAATATAGTTGTGAACGATGAATACTTGGAGCAGGTGGATGAGTTTGTTTATTTGGGAAGTATGTTTACGAGAGATGGGAAGGCTGAAAGAGATATTGAAAGAAGGGTGAATGCAGGTAACTCTATTAATGAAGGACTGAACGCCGTTGGCACCAACAAAAAACTGTCCAAAGACGCGAAACTAGCCGTCCATAATGGAGTACTGGTACCTACCCTGATGTATGGCAGTGAGGCATGGAACTGGCAGAGGAAGGATGAAAGTAGACTAAATGCTGTAGAAATGAGATCCCTGAGGCGTATGTGTGGTAAAACCATGTATGATCGTGTGAGAAACGCGGAGATCCGCAAAGAATGCAAGGCTGATGTAAGCGTAATGAGTAAGATCAAGGAACGCTCCGATGGTTCGGGCATGTAGAGAGAATGAACGAGGAAAGGAGTGTAAGGAGAATATATGACGCAAATGTGAATGGTAGAAGATGTCGGGGACGCCCGAGAAAGACATGGCACGACCAAGTGAATCAGATACTTGAGTCGGGCCATGTCAGGAGTCAGAATAATAGAAGAGCATGTATGAGACGGTGTATGAATGTGAACGAGGCAAGGAGTGTGTGCCAAGTTGTTTGGTGGTCCGTCCTCTCTGCCTACCCCTGCGGGGAAACGGCTTGATGGTTAGTTAGTTAGTTTGTGTAAATTGGTTGAAATACATAATATATCTGGCCAAGCGGCAGCGGGCAGCGTGGTGTGGATTTGGTTTAACAGATGGCGTTGGTTATAAAGGTTTCGTTAGCCACAGCAACGTGTGGCCGGCTAGTAATTTAATATAATAAAAAGCTTTATTCTCTGGAGAATACATTATTTACATTCTCCGTGTGTTTAATTGAATGTTTCTCATTGTAAGCGCTCAAAATATATTTGAATGTATCGGTCGCCAAATGTCACATGTTCTCAAGTCTTCAGTAATATTATGAATAATAGATTGGCTAGCAATAAGAATAATGGAAATTGGAAAGTATTTTTACGAGAGATGGTAAGGCTGATAGAGATTATTTATAGAAGGGCAAAGGCAAGAAAACGATTAACTTCTTAATCGCCAGTGCAAAATTTTCACCGTGCGCCAGCAGATTTTATTATCGTAATAACTTTGCACAATTATGTTTTTATAAATTATACCTCCTTACTGTGTTTATATATTTATAAAAATAGCTTATAATCTACTTATATTATGTAGTTTCTTAGAATAGCTTGTTATATTTAGAAAAATAATTTTTGAATAGTTTGCCTGGATACGCTGGTGTTCAAGAAGATAATAGAGAACTCAATGCGGTTGGCGCTAACAAAAAATTGTTGAAAAAAGCGAATCTAGCAGATTTTTTTTTTTTTTTTTAAATAAAGAGAAACATTCCCGGGTTACGGATAACCCAACAATGTTTGAAAATCTCCTACTACCACCACAGAAAGCCGAAAATGTTGCTTGTGTTGTGATGGAGGACTTAGCCAGCCGAGGAATCGAACACGCGACGCCAGGGTGGGCCCCAAGCGCTATGCCCACTCAACCACTGATTGGTCGAAGACCAGATGTTACTATACTCCATTTCACAATATTAGAGTATTAAAATGTACCTACTCTGATGTATGGCAGAGAGGCGTGGAACTGGCGGAGGAAAGATGAAAGTAGACTGAGTGGTAAATTCATGTAAGATCGTGTGAGAAAAAATGTGGAGATTCGCAAAGAATGCAAGGCTGTTGTAAGCGTAATGAGTATGATAAAGAAAGGGACGCTTAGATAGTTTTGGCACGTAGAGTGAATGAACGAAGAAAGGAGTGTAAGGAGAATTATTATGATGCGAATGCGAATGTTAGAAGAAGTGGAGGATGCCCGAGGAAGACATGGTACGATCAAAACGACTCAAATTCTTGAGCCAGGCTGTGTCGAGAATCAGATTAACAACAGTATATGTGAATGTGAATATGTGAATAAGGCAAGGAGTGAACTAGGACTAAGTTGTTTGGCGGTTTGTCCTCTCTGCCTACCCGTGCACCCTACCTACCTTACAACACTTCCCAAGTAAATATGGTCATGTCATAGACATACAAATAACTAGACGAGAACTTACAGATGAGGGGTAAAAACCAACTATGGCGGGGCGAAGAGAGGAAAGAGACTTGTGATTCGCCAATAAATCAATCTAACAGTATAAAGGCACCTCGCACTATAATATCACTATTTAGTTCTTGATAGTAAAATCTGCTTTTGAATGAATAGACCTTTTTTTATGGGAGCGCGAATTGCATGCCACGGTATGAACAGATGTGTAAAATCCAAATTCGCAAAGTAAGGTTCAGAGTATTTTCATAGTGGAATATTTTGTTTCCGTAGACACTTTTACAAATGTTTCATGATTTACTTGACCCAGTAAACAGCGGCTTTGTGTTTCGCGTCGCTGTGTATCTCGATGTCTAAGTATGTGTTTCATAGACATACAGCGTCCGTGCGTAAAATGTACGATGAGAGCACGACACTGGTCCGGACACGCCCAGCCGGTTCCGAAAAATGGTTCCAATGGGAGGGGGAAATAACACGTTTTTTAACACGTAAGGGCATGTCCATATATTTTGTACGTCCGTGGGTCATGTATATTTTCTGCCCGTACAGATTATAAATGAAACAAAATATTGGTTTTTGTCAAATTGTTCCAGTCCTGGATTTGTCAATAGGCCTTATAGGCCGCGGCCTAGGGGCGGCAGAGTTCAGGGGGCGGCGCTCGCTCGCTTTGGTGGTTGTTTGTGTGCAATTATAAACAAAAAATTTTACAAGTCACTGGATAGAGTTTTCTATCTATTAAACCAGAGGTTCCGCGGACAGAGGTCAGGGGTGCCGCGAGGCCCCCAGAGAATTGTGCTCTTGGGGGTGCCACTCGGTTCCGAGGCTACCACAGAGAGACATTATATGACAGGGGTGCCGTGAGAAAATTCATATTTTCTAAGGGTGCCGCGACTTGGAAAAGTTTGGGAACCCCTGTATTAAACGTTAAATCTCATAAAAAATGGTAAAAACTGCTAATTCCCAGTATTCATTCTATATTAGATAGTTACTTATGTTTATGCTACTGCGCGGGCGGCAATGGGGGCATCCATTAATTACGTGAGCAGTTTTTCTTCCAATCTATACCCCCCCTCCCCCCCGGTGAGAAAAATGTGGGCCAATTCGTATATTTTTTTCAAGTAACGTGAGATTTTGCTGGACCCCCCCCCCCCCGTTTGTGCTCACGTAATTAATGGATGCCCCATAAGGGCGGCGGTAGGTCGCAGGCCGGCGATGTAACAGCCACCAATGCTAACTGACATTTTTGTCAATGAAGTAAAAGAAATAATTGGCTTATCTAATAGGAAAGTAAAGGCTCCGTATTCTGCGGACCCTATTTGACATTTGGATCTATTGAGAACAGAACACAATTTTACTAGCAAAAGCAAGGTTTCAATGATTGGAATTGGAAGATACGATACTTTAGGTTAAACTTAGGTGGAACTTTAATCTACCAGTATACATGGCAACCTTATAATCCAATATTAGAATTTAGGATGGGCAGAAATAAAGTAATGGATTGAAGGTTTTGATTTTTTTTTAAATTATTTATTTTTTATGTCTTCCTTCGCCTTGCCTCTTCTCGGCTCTTCTTGGATCTTCTTATCTTTTTCTGACTTTTCTTGGTTTTTCTAGATAAAATGTTTATAGATATTTTTTTCTTATTATTCGAAGGGTTAAACCAGTTTTCAAAATGTAAAATTACAATTATTGTGGATTCATCTGCTAACACAATTCGAAGGAAAACATTATCTTATTCGAAGTGGAGTTATAAAATTCTAGTTGAAGACTCTGTATATGCTGCCAGAATCAAATAAAAACCATTTTCATGTTCTGAGTGTACTTTTGATTCGCCGCATGCAGACTTAATTTAAACCAATTTTGTGTTGAGAATCTAAATTTCCAGTTGTGGATTCATCTGCTGACATATTTCGAAGGAAAACATTATCTTATTCGAAGTGCAGTTATAATATTCTAGTTGCAGACTATGTATGTTCTGCCAGAATCAAAGAAAAACTGTTTTCATTTTCTGAGTGTAGTTTTAATTAGCCAGGTACAGATTTAATAAACCAGTTTTCTGTTCAGAATATAAAATTCCAGTTGGATTCATTTCCTGACACATTTCAAAGGAAAACATTTTCTTATTCGATCTGCAGTTATAAAATTCAAGTTGCAGACTATTAATTTATGCCAGAATCAAAGAAAAACCATTTTCGTGTTCTGAGTGTAGTTTTAATTCACCGCATACAAACTGGTTTTGTGTTCAGAATACAACGATAAATTAAATAACGATTTGCATATTCATCGTGTTCCGAGTGAAGCTTTACATTTGAGTTGCATACCAAATGCTGCAAAATTCTGAGATTGTTCCGTGTGTAATTATTATTTAGGGACTCTAATGTAGAATCAAACGTAAGTTAAAACCTGCCTTGCGTTCTAGATCAAGATCTGAAATCCTTTTACATGGATACCATTCTCGATTTCCGACAGCAGTTATAAACTTTGTAGTAGAATTTATAAACATGATTTTCGTTCGAAAAATACTCGTCAAATGTGATTATTAAAAAAATCGGCTCGTATATAAATAGGTCGTAATAAAAATATGGATTTCCACATACACCTGAAATTCCCCTACGTGGTGACATAGACATTGGATTTTCGGACAGTAAGAATAATTGGTGAATGCAAATCGGTTGTATAGTTTGTTTAATGTTGTCAACCCAGGTTGAAAAACGTGTTATAAAAGTTTTGAAAAGAACACATTCAAAGTTTTTTATAATTCAACATACAAACTGTTTCAAACGGTTTCACATAAAATGTAGTATCTCCGTCAATTTTTCGAATTTCTTCTAAAAAAATGGAAAGAGCATCCAACAAGTGCATCTTTCAAAAAAATTACTTAAAGCCTTGTTTACGATTTGATCAAGGAAACATGTAGGCGTTTGGGGCCCCCCAGGGCCGCCCCCTCCCCCCCCCCCCTCCCCTTATGGCCGTTATACACGACACCTTTTTTCAGCCCGATTCCAATTAGAGACAAAAGTCAACATTTTTCGATTTACGCGATCGCTGTTTTCATCTCTATTTTCATATCTACGATTTCAGTAGGCATCACAACAAACAGTATGGTTCGTGTGTTGTTTGCAGTAATGACAATTGAAATCCTAGATATGAAAATAGAGGTGAAAATAGCGATCGCGTAAATCGAAAAATGTTGACTTTTGTCTCTAATTGGAATCGGGCTGAAAAAAAGTGTCGTGTATAACGGCCATAATGAGCGTAATACACGAGCCCGATTCCAATTAGAGACAAAAGTCAACATTTTTCGATTTGCGCGATCGCTATTTTCACCTGTATTTTCATATCTAGGATTTCAATTGTCATCACTGCAAACAACACATCAACACATGAACCATACTGTTTGTTGTGAGTTGTGATCATAAATAAACCATGCCTACTTGTGCCCAGTGTTGCCAACTCGAATTTGAAAGTAGAGCTAGGCGAAACCCAAAAAAGAGCCAAAAAGGAGCTAAAATTTTGAAAATAACCTAAAGTATAGGGGGGGGGGGGGGGTTGTTAGAGAATTTCGGAGAAGAAAATTTCCAGTTTCCTCCGGGGGGGGGGGGGGGTGGACTGTCTTCAGGATTTTTTATTATTTTTTTGTTAGACAGCGACTGGTCATCTAAAAGACGCAAATGCAATATGCCAGTGGTTTTCAACTGTAATACGCATACCGGTGGAAGTCGTGTTACACTCTGCATAAAATTGTTACATTAATGTAATAATTACAGTATTCAAAATTACAAATGAAACACGTCTTTCATTACACGTGTACATAAGATAAATAGAGAGTACGGGGAACAACAAATTTGTAGTAAGAGTCAGAGGGTACTCCGGTTCAAAAAGGTTGAAGACCACTGCAATATGCAATACGCAATAGCCCTAGTACCATAGTCCCTGTACCGATATTTCCACCATATCATATTTAGTAACTGTTTACTTGGGCAGGAGTTCAGGGAATCTCTTTTTTTTGGGAAGTCCTCGTCCCAATGTTGCATTTTTTAATATTATTTATTATTTTTTTCAATATTATTTCACGTGAATAAGAGCTGAAATATATGAAAAACGAGCTAAGAAGCTAAATGACTTTTTTTGGAGCTGACGACGTCGATTTAGAGCCAAATCTAGCTCTAAAGGAGCTGAGTTGGCAACACTGCTTGTGCCTACTGAAATCGTAGGTATGAAAATAGAGTTGAAAACAGCGATCGCGTAGCGAAAAATGATGACTTTTGTCTCTAATTGGAATCGGGCTGAAAATTAGTCCGCCTCAGAGGATTTGCTTCCAAATATTTTCCTAGATGTGACCGTATCTCTTTCTAATTCTCATTTTCTTCAAATTATTACAAATTGAGGTTTTACTTCATTAGTATAATAATATTATTATAACTATGACAACACTGGACAATCAGGGTTGCCAATGCATATGTTCCAAAATACCCGCAATACGAATTCCCCGCATTTTCCCCAAAAGTTCCTTTATGATTCTACCTAAAAATAAAACAACATTCTATTGAAAATTTAATTTTTTATTTATTTATTGACCTTTAGCACCGTTGTGATATTAAACTCGATGAATCGAAAAAGCGACACTAAAAATAGAAAAACACATATATCTGTAGGATTTAGCTTGCGATAGAATGAGATAGAATAATCGGTGTCTTCTTTGTGCGGTGTTTCGTAGCCTCTCCACTCTTGTCTACGTTAGTTTTCTGAAGGTTTGTTTCACTTCTTTCATATTTGTAAAAAGCATTAACTTTGTGGCTCGCCATAATTTACAATAAAAACATATATAAATTTGTTGTAGACCACTTTTATTTTATAAACACTACCGGTTTCAGAAGCACCCTTCCTTCGTCAGGAGAATATTATAACTGATAATTTTTTTTAAAATTTATTTATTAATTTTCAACGCCCTGATGGGCTTTTACATTACAAGTTTATAATACAGAGACAGTTTTTTTTAACAACAGATAAACCATAAAAAATAACTAGTACACGTCATATGAGTATAGAGATAAATTAAGGAAAGATAATATATTACAATAAAAGAGAAAGTTTCTAAGTTGTAAATAGCAAATAAAATAAACTAGTAGGTACTCGTATGTTAGTAATTACAAAATTTACAGGTGACCGATTAATTGTGATGTGTAAATACATGACAAAATGCAAGATACATAAAAATAAAACGGTAACAAGTTTTTACATTGTGGATTAATGTAGGAGTACACAAATATATGCATTAGCCCCTATGTGATGCTCCTTAAATATCAAAATATTCTACATAAAAATATCGTGCAGGTATTTCTTAAATAATGGTAAACTTGTGTTAAATACATCGATATTTGAGGTGAATTTGTTTCCTAATGTGTGAAGTCGAGAAATCGGTGCATGTACGTGGTAGTTCGTTCCAGAATTATTGTTGCAGAATAATATGTTTTGCCTTGTTGCTCGATTGGGTACCTTGAAGTCGTTGAGATGCAGGAGTTGGCAACAATCTAATTCAGAATGAATAATTTTAAACAAAAAGTTAGGTCATTTATTTTTCTTCTGTTTTCTAGGGAATGCAATTTAAGTATTTAGTCAGGATGTGTAGTTAATATTGTGTTGAATAGGTATGTGTAACTTGAAGTTAATAAATCTTAAAAATTTGTGCTGCACTCTTTCGATATTTTTTATATGAATTTGATAATATGGGGACCAAACTATGGAATTTTATTCCAGCAAGCTGCGTACGAGTGACAAATATACAATTTTTATAACTTCCAACGAGTTGAAGTCTTTGATTTTTCTGATTATAAATCCTAGTGTTTTCATGCCTTTGTTAGTTATTTGTTGTATGTGATTTATAAAGTTTAATTGCGTGTCAAACACAACTCCAAGATCCCTAATTTCAGTGACTTTTTCTAAGATTTTGTTTTCTATTGTATATTTGAAAGATAGTCTTACATTTATCGATATTGAGGAATAAGTTATTTGTGACACCAATTTTGTAATTTGTCGATGTTTGACTGTAAGATTAGGCAGTCACCTGTATTGGATATTTATTTATATAATTTGATGTCATCGCAAAAAGAAGAACTTCTACATTGTTGAAACAGCATATGATATCATTTATGAATATTAAGAAAATGATGGGGCCGAGATGACTCCCTTGCGGTAGACCACTAGTTGCATATAATAACTTAGATTTAGAATGTTTAATTTTAACAAACAAGATTCTGTTAGACAAAGTACACAATATAACAGTTATAATATTCTCCTGACGAAGAAAGGGTGCTTCTGAAACCGGTAGTGTTTATAAAATAAAAGTGGTCTACAACAAATTTATATATGTGTTTATTGCAAAAAATATTTCGAGACCAATCAATCAAGAAGTTAAGTTATTTAGTTGGCAATTTACATTATTAGAAGACTTTAAACAACATATTTGATGTCATATTTTTTTGGTTAACATTTTGTTTGAAGGATTAAACTTCTTCCTTCTTTCATCTCTTCTCGAGTAGCCACCAATGCTACCACCTACCACAGTATTGTATGAAGGCGATTTCTATTTTCTAATGTCAAATTTGTAATCACACAGAATTTCCTCTCAAATAGAAGCGTTGGAAAACGAAAACACAAGAAATAACTGTTTAGTTAGACTGACTGAAAAACACCGGGAGTCGCGGATACCAATATGGCGATTTTGGAGTTCGGATCCCGAACTTCAAGAATCCCCCAACTAAAATAAAAATATTCTACAGTGCTGTCATAAAAAACCGAAATCTTCCACCGAATATTCGTAAATTTTTCAATATGGTTGGATTATGAAGAAATGCCTAGAATCCCTACATGTTCGCGCAAAAAGCTTCTCCCCGTATAATACCTAATTTTTTAAGAATCTTAAACTTTCCCCGCAATTTAAGGAATTCACCCGCAAATTGGCAACCCTCTGTGGACACCCAAAATGTAAAATTCACAAGTTCTCCAGAGTATTTTATTTATATTTATTTTTACTTCCCAAGAGCCAATGAAAAGTCTCAAAACATGTATGGGGCTTTCTTGTGATTGGTCGTTGAAAGAAAGATGGCGATCAGAATGAAATTAATGTAAGAAAAGTCAGTTGTAGTCAGAGCGTACATGAGAATGCATCATCTATCATGAAATGCATAAATACCCGAAATACCTCAAAAAGCATTGAATTTGAAAAGTGGTGAAGTTGAGAGTGAGACGTGGACGATCTTTGTGGTGTACCGTCTGAAGATAGTGAATTAATTTTGGAAGTGGAGAATTCAGACGTTGGTTATGTAAAATAATTTTGATTTTCTCAATTTTATAAAATCGTTGATGGACAGCTGTCGGTAAGCCTTTTGAACGTCTGTTGGTTGGTGTATTGGAAAGTTCTTTGTCTGCCTATTTCGGCGACCATTTTGTCGAAACGGCCGAGATCCAAAAATTATGCTAGAGGCCGACAGCTGTCGAAAAAAAGCAGAGTATAAAGTATTAAATGAAATTAAAGCTTTAAAAGGACTGAGTCTGTAGTGTTCCGCTCTGTGATACTCTTACGAACAGATTAACAGTACGGTGCGTGTTATTGTCAAAGCGGAGGGTAGAAGTGACAGTGTAGTCTTGAGGAGCAGAGCAAATCTAAGAAGCCAGGATGACTAACTCGCACGGGAGGATGATTGCGAAGAGCACGGAGAGGCTAGGAACGGCGACACGCAAGGTGGGAAGGTTCCAGCGCCCCGGCAAGCGAGAAGAGAGGCCGGAGCGAGCCAGCTC
Source organism: Limnephilus lunatus (assembly GCA_917563855.2). NCBI lineage: Eukaryota > Metazoa > Arthropoda > Insecta > Trichoptera > Limnephilidae > Limnephilus > Limnephilus lunatus. The sequence continues at coordinate 78,793,037 of OU830600.1, forward strand.
AGCAGTACTCCGCCTGGGCAGCCCGGGCCCCGGAGCCTACGCGGGCAGCAAGTGGGGCGAGTCCCCAGCTCCTGCGGCTCTGCCCCGTCCGCCCACCCACTGGACCAGGGCGGAGCCAGACTTCGCCCGCGGCCTGAAGATGCTGCTTAACGTGCAGGTGCAGGCATAAGGATCCTCAATACATACTGTATATCAGCCGGGACGGGGGGCACGGCGGAACCACACTACATTACAAATATACACATTTATATTATGTAGGGTTCGGCCCTGCCCGCCGCCGCTCGCTTTAAATAGTTTTTAAATTGTATATAAAATGTTTCAAACTTTTAGATTTACTGTCAGTGTGATTGTTCGTTTTGGTTTGAAGAAATCAAGTTCTGAGATGGGGTCTCCATTGTGGAAAGACAGAGCTGCCAGCTTTTATTATTTTATCTTGTGACTTGTACACCACCGTGGTTGGTCCTCTAACGAGGTCGCTGACGAGCTTTATCTTTTTACATCCTAGGTTTACTTTTTATTTTCTCGACTCTGTACGTGTTGTGCATGTACATACCATTCTGATGGCAATTTCTCCTCTTCCATGTTTTTAGGGGAAAAGAGGAAAACTTGTGTCATTTTCACTTATGTTATAAATCAAATCGTTAACTTTATCCGTATATTAAATTTTAATTTTAATATAGTTATGAGATATTTTTTATTAATTCAGATTACAGTTGAAGAAATATCTAAAGCAAATTTTTGAATCTGCTAATGTCATTTTTATAAGAATGTTTTGGCTTTAAATCCATATAATATAATATTATGATTTCAAACATTAGAGCTTAGAATATTAACAAGAAAACATAAAAACAAAAGGAAAGAAGCGTAGTTCTTTAAGATTGTTGGTTAATATTGGCTGTATTGTTTGTTATAAAAGTGACCCTCGGAGTCTACTGAGGTGAACTGCATAGAGAGGAACCCCTCTCAGAATTGAGAGCAATGAAGATAAAATCGATTGAATGTAATTATTAGAATTAGTTTGCCTATGAAATCTATGAAAAATGAAGTTACAACTGTGATATTTGATAAAATTGTTCGATGGTGCGTCATTCGCAAAATGCCCGAAAGGAAGCTAATTCTGCAAATTATACCCGAAAATATAGTTTTTTTGTTATTTTTTTTATAGACGCCATTTTTATTATTGGGCGGAAATAGGTGAAGTTGTAAATGATTATAATAACGGTAGATCTGCGAGAGAATTGGCTTTCTGTTAGCGATGTGAAGACACCCGGGGAACGTTCCTTCTACGTACAAACATCCGGCCGCCCCCCCGACCGCTTCTCCGCCAGCTATTCTTTACCTCCCTTTCTCCCATGGACGAGACGCGTCCACTATATGTATTCCATTCACTTCATTCTTCTGTATCTAAATAAAATTATAAAAATCTCCCTCGCACCGCCGGTGAGAAGGAGGCAAAAAAATATCTTATCATTTATACTTGGCTGGCGGCGAAGCGGACGGGACGGTGCTCCGGCCAAATGCATTTCTTTTAGTACTGCGTAAGTTGTTAGTCATAGTCACTATGTAACACTGCTGGCGGAGCGACATGTTAGTTTTATATAAATCAATACATGCGCCCGCGCGCGGTGGTTTCCCAATGTGAATGTCTGAAGCGTTGGATGGGCGCATCGCTGCCATCGTTGCCTCGCGCTGTGATGAGGTCGATGCTCCCATCCAACCCTCTCCAAGGAGATTGGTCCGCCTCATTGATAGCTGATGAATGGAGAATGTGACAGCGACAATATGTTTATTTGAATGGTTGACAGGAAGTGTGAGTGCGTATAAGCGGGACAACCTGTCCAGTATAAAGTACAAATTGTAACGCTCGGTGCCGGCACGCAGCATATTGTATATGGCTTTGTGTCGCACGGTAGCCAAGGTCCCGCATACTTGTGAAGGCTGAATGAGACGCTCTGTATCATTCCATTACTGAGGCGTCGTGGAAGTATCTGCAGTGGCGGGGAAATGTCAAGTGACTAGAGCGAACCTCAACGTGTCACCAAGCTATGTCCGTTGAGTACAATTTTGTCAAATGTCTCGTAGAGGCTGATGTGTGCAGAAGTTAGTAGACTGGATTTGGCAATAGGGGGGGACTCTTCCCATAATGGGAGGACTCCTTTCCCAACTTAACATCTTTCCATCTGCTCATAGGTATATCAAATATGAAATAAACTTTTTTTATTATTTTACTAAGAGCTAAATATTTTCATCACAATTGTGTTTTAGGAATCCAGAAATCCGCAGCTCTTGCGGACTTTAAATATATGTACCAACAATTGTAATGACAATATTTTCCCTTGTTACATTTGGTGGAAGTGATAGTTGCGCATGTGATATTTGATGAAGTAAGAAAAGGCATGTTTGGAATACGAACAGTACAAAAATGTATTACTCATTTAAATTTGACAATTTTAAAACTTGTCCCCGGCCTTTTTGGGGATCGGGGACGAGAGAATATAATATAAATGTAACTACGCATGTCCTGGGAAGAGACCAATATATTAAGTTGTGGGCGAGCCGTACAAGTCGGGAGGGCTCCGTCCTCCACGGGGCCCCCTTTCTCACTGGCCGCTAGCAGCCTGTTGCAATTACAATACTTGTCAGTGTGTTGTGTTAGCATGTATGTAACCTGTGATTGACATCTGTGTTTTTATTTTACACTTTCATTTTTATCAATTCCAATGTAAATCTATAATGTGAAATAATGAAATTGTAAATTTGCCGCGAGACCCCCCCGGCCCCGATCCTGTTGTGGCCCCCTTCCGGCGGCCACCCGAGGCATGGGAACAAACGAAAGTGATGATATTTAAAATGTTTGTTGTTAAAATTGGTTGTAAACAAAGCGTATCATAGATATCAATCGAGTGAATGTTGAGGAATGCGTGGAATAGTAATTTCTGTAAATGTACTAAATGGCAGACGGCCGCCCACCCTGATGATAGATGTAATTTTGGTTATTATGAAGATTTTTTGTTTATTATTGCAAATATTTGGCTTAATTTTGTTTTTGGTTCGATAAAATTATATCGATAAACTTTATACGACTGTTTAAAGATAATCATTATTTTCATATTGTATGTGTAATATTATATGATCTCAGTTCTGATTTTCCGTCAATTAATCATTTAAATTCAAGAGGCCATTGTGGTTCCTTTTCAAAGTATTTCACTTTTTGTAATAATACTACATTGTACTTGTTGCGAAACTTGGGAAGATCTGAATCTATAACTGTGATGTACAAAAATAGGATATTCATTCTTTTTAACTGAACAAGAGACATTGTATGTTAATTTTAAGGCATATACTATTAAGCAAATCGAATTATCATAATTCATACTCACCTCGGAAGCATCCTTCGGCCTGGAATCAAGAAAGAAGCCACCGAAAGGAGCACACATCACCTGCGCTCCACGCTGAAGTCTTCCCCAGCAGTGTTTCCCACGCTGCTTCATTTCCTTCCTCGTACACTCAGTGTCCTCAAGCTAGATTCTTCCATCTGCGCAAGACTAAAGTACCTGTCCACTTTGGCATATCACCCATTCTCCCACCTCCCATTGGCCGGAATGTACAATTTCTCCGCCTACTCCAAACAAACAAACTGTTTCTTCGCTGACCCAAGTGATGTTAAAAAAGTAAATTGTGATATTGGAAGACAAAACTCCAACAAGTCCGACAAAATTAGATCGTACTGATGTTTTTAGACTACTTATAAATCCAGAAATCCTCGAGAAATGTTCCTATGGCGTGGGGGATACCCTCGCTGATCACTATTCCCACTCCCCCATCCCTCCCTTCCCATCCATTCCCATCCATTCCCCTCCCATCCCTTCCGGCCCCTTTAGGGGCCCCAAATATTTCAATTTTGCATATTACAAGACTCGAATGGTTCAAAAGCGCAAACAATAAAGTTTACAATAGTTTAAAATACAAAGCTGCACTAGATGACCCGGTATTGCTCTGATGAAAACCACCCTTTGCTGCTCTGATGACTGATGAAGGACCACCTTGTGCTGCACTGATGACTGATGAAGACCACCCTGTGGTGCTCTGACGACTGGTGACAACCACTCCGGTCTTACCTGATGGCAGGGGACTGACTCTGGCAGTTCGGAGTGCACCGCTGATGCATTTGCAGTAAGGTTGTATGCCATTTCATTATTAATTTAATACAAATGACTACCTTCATAATTATTTTCCATCTTTCTTGTTAAATCTGGTAACTTCAAATAATTATTATAAACAATAATTATCAGCCTGAAACACTCATCTACATTGAAAAAATCTTCCGAGAAAAGATACTTGCCGCCAACAGGACTTGAACCCGTGTCCTTCTGATTGCCGGTCAAGTCCCGTTGGCTGCAAGTATCTTTTCTCGGAAGATTTTTTCAATGTAGATGAGTGTTTCAGGTTGATAATTATTGCTTATAATAATTGTTACCCTTTGTGCAATGTATAAAAATCTTGTATTAAAAAACGTTAGTTTATCAATAAAAAATAATAATTCAAATAATTAATTATAATAATATTATGTTCAAAAATTAATTTCCCATGGCTTGCTCCTCACAAAATAAAGCTGGGCATGTGAAATTCAGAAGTGAAAGAAACCAGCGCCTATGTTTTCTTTCAGATACCAGAGGAACTCGTATTGAATTTTTACTAGCAAACACTTTGTGGGTATACATAATTAAAATAATGACAATTGAATAAATTTGTTTAATTCCACTTTATTATATTTTTTAACTAACCAGTTTCGGTTCGCCCTGAACCTTTAAAGGTGAATAAAATATATGTATTATATATATATTTTATTTAGATTCAGGTCGAACCGAAACCGGTTGGTTAAAAAATATAATAAATTGAAATTAAAAAAAGTTATTTTATTGAACTCTTATTGATATTAGCCAAATAAATAAACCATTCAAAATTTATTTAAGAAGAAAAAAGAGGAAGTCATTTATTTTGTGATCAAAGTACTTGACAGATTAGACTGCATCAGAAATATCGGGATATACTAGGCAAGTTAGTGTACGAGTGTGGAGGAAAGTTGGACTATGTATTATGTAAGATATATATATGGTTTCTCTCCTCTCAGCTTACTCCCACCCTGTAAATGAGTGTTAAGTATATATTAATTGCGATTGAGCAAAGAAAACTGTTTTTGTATGCGAAAACTGGCCCCATTATTTTTTGTGCAAATCTGTCAAACGTCAAGATGTAGTAGTGTTGGTAGTATGTAGTATGTCTTATAGCGATGTTACACGGTTCAATCAAATTGATTTAACGGCGAAGAATTGAACTGGCGTTCTGTTTACGCATTGAAATATTGAGATATTAAATTTATCGCATTGAACAATGACATTGAATCATTTAATTTTATAATTACATGATTCAATTTGGTTGCTTCAATCAAATTGAATTGCAGAATTGAACCGTGTAACATCGCCATTAGCACCCTCCACATGGACAACACTTCGGAGCGACCAGCGCCATTTCAGGCCGCGCGCCGCGCAGAAAAGTCTCACAGTGAACTGCGCTGTAAACGTGTCGGGCCTTACTTTTCTGCGCGGCGGGCGGCGACCTGAAGTGGCGTGGTACTCAGTCGCTCCGAAGTGTCCGTGTGGGGGGGTGGAAGTTTTTTCAGGTCGTTGAGATGAGGGAGAAAAAATTCCCCCACAACTCTAATAATATATATTTTTTAAATTTTACAGTACCTAGTGCAGTTACCTCATCACATGTATATATATTTTTATTAATGTATTAAAATTATATTGCTTATTGACAAAGTTAAAATAGATAAAGAGACATTTTGAACCCGTGCTTGAAGATCAAGAACCACGTTCCTGATTTCAGGATTTCTGCTAAAAAACGTACCCCTCTCAAAAGTACACATGAGGTGGAAAAGACCCAAAAAAAACTTGAAACATGGTAAGAAATCATGCAACTGGCAACACCGATGACATGTGCAGTGATGCCATATCACAAAATTGTAAAACAATTTATTTAATAAAAAAACATTTTTGAAGGAAGTTTTTTTGTTGAGACTATTCTAAAGGAAACAACGGTACACAAGTGAATAATTATCGCTAAACAGCAAACATTAAAAAAACACACTTATTCAACATTACTATAAATATAATACTGCAATAAATTACACATTTTCTTTATTTTACATTTGTTTTACACACACAATTAATGACAAATAAAACCAGTAAAAAAAATTAAAATACAATTTTCTTCAAATCCATTAGACGGGGAGAAGTTTTACTTTTTTTCTATTTTTACAGTATTTATTTTCCTAAATAAAGTTACATAATAGGTACATTCTTTTTAATAGAAAACACTACATTTATTATTTTAATTCCTAAAAATCGTATCTCACTCAAAAGTACCTAGGTACATACTTTTGGTTTGGTTTTTAAAAAACCACGGAGGAATAAACGATCCAAAAAATCGTGCATTTGGAAGCACTGCGTGTGTGCAATAGGCTCCCCCACACGCACACTTCGGTGCGACCGAGCCCCCGCTCTGCAGGTTTTTGCTGCTAGGACCTGCGGGCGGTTTTTGGCTTGCCTTCGCCCAGTTTGAGTGTTGGTGACCATTTTATAAATCCGATAGGAACTGGTTCCAAAAATAGCCGGTTCCTCAGCTCCAGTGACAGCTAGTCACCGGGAACCACGACAGGCAATGACGTCATATGTAATTTATAGCCGCGTGGTGCTATTATTCACAACTGCCAGTTACAATAACAATCACATTACCGTCAATCTCTCCGTATCCGGAAAGATACACAAAATTTTCAAATCCGCAGTACTGCCAGAGGCTCATCATGATTTTAACGTAAGTGGCGCCATTCTTTGGCATTATTAGCTACTTGCTTGAATTCGGTTCGATTACAAAACTAGCTTTTTAACAAACTTCAAGTACGAAGATGGCTTGGCATTAGGCGCGGCGCGTCAGATTTGCATTCTTCTTAAATTTTAAATTAAAATTAAAATTAAATTCTTAAACTTCAACCATACAGAGGTAACGTCCGATTTTGTAAGTTTTGTAAGTATTTTGGTTTGTACTTTGTTGTTTCTCTAATAACGTAGTACTTATTTAGCATGTTGTTATTTTGGTCCACTGGCGGCCGTACAAAGAACTTCTTCGAATAATCATTATCAACATTTTTAAAAGGGTAAACAGGAGATTTGCTGGCACCAGTACATTTTGGCCCCGCGCCACCTATAGTTTTTTTTTGTTTCTCATTCTTATGACATGGCTATGTAAGTAGGTTATATTTTTGGAACAGAAATTATTCATTTTGTTTACAATTTTCACTTACACGTCGATGTTGACATTTTAGATTTTTTGGTCTAATGTCTGATGATGACTAAGTACACGAAAAATAAAAGCAGTAGTTTGGCGATAATTTATGACCACATAATTAATTTGTTGTGTACGTTACGTGAAATCGTTAGTAAATAATTTCATTATGGTGGTTATTTTTAGAAACTTCAATCCCGGATCCTAAAAATAACAAGGCTTGCTGCCTAGGTACTACTTTATTGATTTTCCCGACTTCAGACTCCCGCTTGTTTAGACGAAGGACAGTTGTAGGCGTAGGTACGTCGTACATAATACAAAATATGGAGAGTTTAGATGTTTTCCCTAAATATTTTTCTTACGTTATAATTTTAATTGTAACAGATGAACATAGTTTAATACAATACTAACAGTCCTACTACAAACTGCATAACAATGCCATAGCTCAGTTATTAATGTTTCGTAAAAATAAAATAAAGTCAGTAATATTTTACTTTCAGTAATTAGGTACCTAATCCTCTTTCCCTTTTAGGGCAAGATAAGGTAGGTAGGTAGGTACCTTTTCAATATGTTTTATTGCGTGCATCGACCGTTAATTGTATTATCGATGATTGCGTATAATTTAATTATCTATGTTTATCTTCCAATTTTGTCAATCACCAATTTATTATTGATAGTATCACATTGTTGTGAGTTTTTTTCTATATTTATAGCGTTACCATATTTGGCAACGCCGCACATCGAGACGGCAGCTGAGTCTGGCCTGGTGTTTGGTGTTGCTGAGGGTTGCCGAGTGTTGTCCGGAGGTGGAAGGGGGGGGGGGGGTGTTAAAAATAACACCACAATAATAATAATTTGTTATGGTTGTGAATCTTCCATGTTTTGGACGGAGAATTGGGATAGATATTACAGTGGCATTTCTCCATTACTGGCTTTACAACACACATTCTCCTATGGGGGTGAAATTAGTCTTGCCATATCCACAAAATATTTTTGAGGGGTATTAACATACATTTTATTCAGAGACACGTGGAACGACTACTAAAATACGTACATACTTAACTCAGTGATATCTTTATCTCATAATTTGTGCACTTTTTTTCAAGCGTCTATTTTTCATTTCTTCCAGAACTGAACTCTAATAATTTTTTTTAGTTAATAAATATTATTTGAAACTAGCCCAATAATCGTATTAAGTAATATAATTCGGATTTCATTTCTCCATCTAACGAAATGATGCCAAAAAAACCCTGAAGGGTAAACACTAGAAGCACCGAGGAAAAAAATCTCACTGGTATTATAAACACGAAACAATTTAGCCTCCATGTAATTTTTTTCCGACACTGACAATTTTGACCCAATTAGTGAGTAGGTACCTACCTACTAAGTTCTTACCTAAATAGATACAAAGAAGTCTTTTTTCATCGTATTTTTTGTTGCAGAACCTTGAAAACCATCCGAGCATTATTATCAGGATTATTGTAAACAGAAGGGGCACCCTTTGTCATTTTCAAAAAACCTATGTTTATTTAGAAGTTTTCAAACAGCATCCCCAATGAGAAAATTAAGAAAACTAGGATGTTCTCAGTTCAAAAAACTTTTGTTTACAATTTCCCGATCCATTTTCCTGTCAATTTTCTTAGAAATTTTTATTCTGTTTTTCCCACAAAAATTGATACCAGAAGAACAGAAATTTCCCAACGTGGAAAATTAACAGACTTCCAAACAATACCAAAAATCAAAGTGTCCAATTCACACGCGGTAGAAGTGAAACCTTCAGAAAATGAAAGTAGACAAGAGTTGGAAGGCTACGAAGCACCACACAAAGAGGAGATCAATTATAATATATCATTCTCTCGCAGGCTAAATCCTATACATAGATGCGTTTGTCTCTTTTTAGCGTCACTATTTTTCGTTTCATCGAGTTTCAAATCACAACGGTGCTAAAGAAATTTTCACTTCAAAAGGAAAATGTGTTAAAAAAATTCGCGACCTATTTTCCGAAAAAAATTTCGCATTTCCCAAAAGAAAATTTTTCAGAAAAATAAAATGTTCGAAGTTCAAAAATTTCCCATCATGAAATTTTTCCAAACTTCAAAATCAAAAAAAATAAATGTCTAATCTAACACAACGTTTTCGATGTCAAATATAAAAATTGAAACGAAAAATTTACCTTATGAACCCGACTTCATGAAATACGATGAAATTCCTGTCACAGTTTTTATGTAGGTACTTACTTACCGGTATTATTTTTTCCAAGAACGACTATTTTTTTACTTTTATAAAATTCGAAAATTTCAGCTGTGCCAAGGAACAAGAGAATGTATTTAAAATGATATATAAATTGTAATCTTGAAATTAGGTTAAAAATTGCTTGATGGGGGGTAAGGGGGATGAAACCAGAATTTTAGGTCAAAATACACAATTTCGGCGGCGTTCTTTAATTTCTCACTGGCTTACGTAGAAATTAGTTTTCATTTGTCCAGTGAATTTCAAATTAACCAAGTTATTTATTTTTTTTAATTTTATTTTAGTAATTTGTACATTTAAGGTTACAAATTTCTAATTAATTAAAATATTTTATATTTCAGCTAATTAATTATAATATTTCAAATTCACTATATTTTTTCTTGTTTTATGTGGCTCCTACGATACATCTTGAACTTTTCAATTGGTGACGACTTTAGAGTTTCTGGTAGTGTGTTATATAACTTAAACTGTTTTGCGTATTCGTTTTGAAGTCGAAATTTGTGTTTCTCAACTTTAATGGGGGGGGGGGGGGGGGTGTGATACCACGTTATTCGCCCCGGGTGCCACCCATGCTAGCTACGCCACTGCCTATACATGTATTAAAAATGGCTTGTATTTGGATAGAAATACCAATAGGGTACCTACATTGGCGTAGCTAGCATGGGTGGCATCCGGGGCGAATGGATAGGGTGGATAACGTGGTTGGTGTCACCCCCCCCCCCCCCCCATTAAAGTTGACAGACACTAATTTCGACTCATAAAAAATTGGTCTGTCCTGGGGGGAGGGGGGGGGGGGGGTGGCTAGAGAAATGTGATTGGGGGGGGGGGTGCCACCCGACCGAGTGTCACCCCCCCGAGTCGGGTGGCACCCGGGGCGGTCCGCCCCCCCTCGCTACGCCACTGGGTACCTATGTGATAAGTCAATTTTTGCACACATTCTGGGGCAAAAAAACTCTACCATCAGGGATTATTACTAAATTGGGCGAACAGACTCTGAGGCGGCGCCAGTAAAAACCTAAAGGACGCCAAGGGCGGATCCAGGGGGGGGGGGTCATGGGGGTCATGACCCCTCCCTGGGCTGGGACCAGGACCTAGGTGGACCACTAATTAAAATTGTTAAACATAATGTTTTTTTTTATATATTTTTTGTCACAATATAGATTTTATTTAAGTACTTACTTAATAAAAATTTATTCCCCCCCCCCCCCCCCCTGGCGCCAAAGCTGGATCCGCCCTTGAAGGACGCTGTGTTATGCTGCATATGCATTTGCGAACGGAAAAGCGCGAGCCGAACCACGAATTAAGGAAAAATAACGAAGCAACCGTCGGCAAGCGGCGTTTCTCGCCGTTTGTTCGTGGTTTGGCTCGGCAGTTCGGCTCGCGTATGTATACGCAGGGCCACTGCTGAGCCAAACGTCGCCGGCGCACGGCGCGAGAAAAATGTTAACATCCCTTGTCAAAACAAGTAGATGCCCTGGAACAGTACGCGAAACTTAAATGCCGACCTGAACTTGATACGATCCATTCTCGCGCAGGTATAGTCACTTTACTGATCGAAAAATGGTTTGTTCAAATTGGGAGAATAGTTTAGTTGAGTATCGAGTTAACTCGCCGAAAAGCGTTCACATTACGTTCAAGTAGAGTTCATTAGTGAGCCGCGCGTTGCAAGATGAAGGACTGCCACGCAACAAAGTAAATACGCTAATTGAACTGATTGTAATGCTGATTGATTGGAACTAAAATTTTGGCTGGCTAACTTGAGTAGGTATAAGTCCCAATTCTGTGTCTGAGACCCTCAGGGCCGGTAAGTTTTACAAATGCACGTAAATATTATACATAAAAAAAGGAAAAGTAAAATACAAATAAACGTACCATCTTTAGTTAGATACGTAAGTTATGGGATACAAAAAAAGCTTTTCTAATATTTATCCCAACTTTCCACGATCCACACAAAAATTATAAACTAAAAAGGTAATAATAAAAATTAAATTGATTCTCACAAACAATAGACTACCGACGTAATATTACTTTACGGTTTGTGAGCATTCCTGCATCTTCTAGGGGGGGCAGCTGCCCCCCCCCCCCCCTGCCTGTACCTCGCTACGCCCTTGCCTTGGCTCCTTGGCAAGTCGGCGCCCAGAGCGGATTGCTCCAAAAGCGCCTGCACAGGATCGGCCCTGTATGACTGATTGGAAAAATGAGAATGATATTCACAAATAATTTTATTCAGTACTTGTAATAGCGCTGAAAAACTTGTACAATTATTATTTGCGTTTGAACGAAGAATCTTATTTAGAGCTTCTGTCATTAAGTATTGAATACTTCATTGATTAAACCGCCTTCGAAAACTGACGGTTCTCCCGCCCACTTTAGTAAACATCGTCTCAAGTCTCGAGCAAAAAATTTATGAAAGAATAATTTCCCCAGAATATTTCCATATCCCGGGGATGGGGGTAGCATAAAATGTCGTAGGTACACACAACAAACATTTCACCCAAAACATTTGTGGTAATTTGGGACATCCGTAGACAATCTATTGGGACTAGGGTTTCCAAATCCCGCACCTTTTTTTAAATCCCGCGGAATTGTGAGATAAACATAAGAAATCCCGTGGTTTTTTTTAAGTGGAATTATGTTGACATAAATGCTAACAAATCATAAAGAATTTTTTTGTAGTTTGTAATGAGACTATTTATCACCTTATCTTAGTACACATAGAATCTTTGATAATAATAGATAATAATATATTTATGATTTTTTTGTGAAAAATCACCTCAAGTGATACTAGTACCATCTACGTCACTGGCAAAACTCTCCATAGTGATCAAAAATAAAATTTCCCGACCAGTTTTTTGATTTTTCAAATTCATTTTTTTTAGAAAAATAAAATTTTCCAGGACCGAAAATTTCCCAACATGAAAAGTTTATAACGCCAAATGACAAAATCATGTCTAACCAATCATAACGTTTACAAAATAAAATATGAATATAAAAAATTAGAAAGAAAAAAAAATGAAATTTACCCCAAATTTAAATCAGAATGAGAAATTCGAGAACTTAAAAAACGCCCCCAAAATTGTGTATTTTAAAGTTAAATTTGAGTTCCCCCCCCCCCCCTGAGCTTCCCTATAGCAAATTTTAACCAAATCGGATTAAGAGGCTGGGAGCTCTTAAATTAAATTTATAAGAAAATTATATATTTAATTTACTTATTACGCTCAGGGCCGGATCTAGGGGGGGAGGGAGGGGGGGGGGGCATCCAGAGCACATTGTTCTATCGATTATTCTTTCGATTTTAAAACGCCCAGTTGGTTTATGAATCCTAAGTTGATTTATGAACGTATAACTTTAATTACTTCTTCAAACTTCGCAAAATTACTTTGTGGCATCATTGATTATATAATGAATAATAGATCACTTTGTTTAAACCACTATATTATAAACAATATCTACATGTTTCGATAACAATGTTATTTTCATCAAAGAAAATAAATGACAAAGAAGTATAGACAAATTAGAATAAATTAGAACAAAGACAAAATATTAAAAAGTAGAGGTGATTAATTGCTTAAAAAATCTCATAAAAATAGTTATACCAAATTAAATATAAAAATTATTTGAGCATATATAAAATAGCATTTAGATAATAAAAAACTTTTAAGAACAAATAATTAAAATAATTAGTCTAAATCACAAAATAAATAATTATAAGTATTAATAAGAAAATAAATTAAAAAGATGGCTATTTTAAAAAAATGTTTGGTTATTTTTTTTAAGTAATTAATCACCTCTACTTTTTAATATTTTGTCTTTGTTCTAATTTATTCTAATTTGTCTATACTTGTTTGTCATTTATTTTCTTTAAATTAACATATCCTGATGAGGATAACATTGTTATCGAAACATGTAAATATTGTTCATAATATAGTGGTTTAAACAAAGTGATCTATTATTCATTGTATTACTTTAATATTGGTTTATTGTATTTTAAACATTTGGTAATCTTTCGTTACTGGTGTCCACGTTTATTATTAATAATTTTTAGAAAAAAACTTTAGATTCGCCTTAATTACTATAAAAGGAAAGTTTTTGCATTTCGGGCGGCGGAAAATTATGCATTTTAATTTCCAATTGCGTAAATTAAAATTCACTTCGCGAATCTACACGATGTCAAATCGCGGCCATTAGGTATGTCACTGTTATGTTGGTATCCCTGATGACCGTAGCCATATTCGTGGGATACAAGAAGACGCTCGTTATTATGAAAAACACAATTAATAATATAATGTAAACAAACCTCTAATCAGTCTAATACGGAATATTTTTTATTCAGACAGTTGACTTAGTTTTATTATAACGAAAAGTGAGTATTTATGTCGCGGGAGGCAAAAAATATGCATTTAACATTTGTTTTTATTTCACAGACAATCAATCATAATTACACAAACCCGCTAGACAAACCCTGCTTGGCCAAACAAACCATTCAAAACCTGCGATGTTTTTAAAATTATGATGACATGCAGCTTTCGTAGTTTAACCGTGTTTTTATGTATCCTACGAAGTTGGCCACAGTAGTATTTAGTTCTTTGCAATGTATCAGGGATACCAACATAACAGTGACGTACCTAATGTCCGCGATTTGACATCGTGTAGATTCGCGAAGTGAATTTTAATTTACGCAATTGAAAATTAAAATGCACAATTTTCCGCCGCCTGAAATGCAAAAAGTTTCCTTTTATAGTAATTAAGGCGAATATAAAGTTTTTTTCTAAAAATTATTAATAATACGCGTGGACACCAGTAACGAAAATTTACCAAACATTTTTATTACGTTTGCGAAAAATTATATATTTCGGTAGTTCGGGAAGTGGATGAAAATTGAACTGAAAGATTCTATTACATTTAAAATAAAAATTAAATTGGATGATATGAAATTTTTTGTTAATATACGGGTATTATTATTAAGAGTTGACACTATATCATGGATACAAGAAAGAAGGAGGTAGTAACCCAGTACTTAAAATACGTAAAAATTGCTTTTTTTTTAACTTGCTAACAAAAAAGCATAACAAATAATTTAATATACTTTTACTTCTTCAAACTTTGCAAAATAACTTTGTGGCATTATTTATTAATTAAATAATATATTTTTAATCGAATTATTGATTCCGTTAGAGTTGAGCCCCCCCCCCTCCCCCCACCCCCCCTCACTAATCCCTCACCCCCCAACAACAAAATCTGGCAAGAAGGGGCGCCACCATCAAGTTTCTGCCCGGTTTGAAAAAGTCGTAGATCCGGGGCTGATTATGCAGTCTCGGTAGAGGAAAAGTCACAAGGAGGAAATCCATAATTGGTTTTATTTTGGCTATATAATACGTATGTAAGTACTTACAAACTAAAAAATGTAAACTGTCGATTTCCCGAAAATTAATAAATAAAAAATAAGTATACCATTTTTGATACTTTTTTCGCACAGCTCAAATTTTCGATTTTTATAAAAGTCAAAAGGAACTGATTTAAATAAACAGCCATTCCTAAGAAAAATAATATCAAGGGGTTTCATGGCATCTCAACAAAGTGGCATTTCAACACCCCTTTGAAAAGTCATTAAAAGTGGTGATTTTTTTTTTAAATACCTTATAACCTAATCTTACGTAACCTATTGTTTTTTTTTCATCACTATTAATGACTTCAGGAGTGATGAAGTTATAAGTTGTCGAGCTGGCCGGTTACCGTCGAGGCGTTTTACAATTTTGCTTAGGACATTTGTAATGTATTTGGACTGGAGTTCCTTATTGGGATTCATAATACCTAGGTACTGAATAGTAAAATAGATTGATGATGAATGATGACTATAATGAGGATCAAAACAATGATAGACTCTCTCGATGCATGATCTGAAAACGAGAGGCGTACCTAGGTAGGGTTCCATGACAATTTGTCATTGACAACTCAGGATGAAACCAACTCAGAACCACCTCAGAAAGGTCATTAAAAGCTATGAAAAAATAATTTTAAAATAGCCGGTAACCCTAACGCCCTAACCTCACTTAACCTATTTAATCATTTTTTAATTTTTTTTATCATCACTCTTGACCTTTCTGAGGTGGTTCTGAGTTGGTTTCATTCTGAGTTGGCCGGTCACCCCCTAGGTAGGTACCTACCTAACACAAAGCGGGAGTTTTTTTTTATTTTGAACTTGGTGTGCATTGACATCGTTGGGCTTGCAATTCAGAAGAAAAAAAAATACTAAAAAGCACAATCAACATTGAGAAACGAATTGCGCAGTAGTCTGTTGGTCTGCCTAGAAACCAGAGCTTTGCTTCGCGGATGCCCGTGACCGCGTGAGGTGATTTTACAGCCGCAGTACCGAGGCGTCCGAGGAAAGAATCAAAATGTTCTAGCAATATTATACGTGGCATGTTATTTTGATTCGATGCGTCAGTTCCTTTTGCCTTGCTGCTTTATTTAGGCTGGTTTTCTCGTGTTGACCGCCCATACAAGTAACTGCGCAGTTGCTCACACGACAAAAACAAACCCCCCTCCCGTCACCCACTCCCGCCCGGCTCCCGCCATGCTATCATTGGCGCAGGTCACGTAGCGGTAGGTCTGGCAACGCCGCAGTTTCAGAGCTCTGTTGTGAAAACAAACCTGCAGGTAGGTACGTAGATTATACGTAGGTACTTTATTTTCATTTACATACGTTGTAACGTGGTACCTACCTATCTTCGTTCGTACACAAACACAACACAGACGTAGCAGACTATCAGACTAATATTTATTTTTTATGTATGTCTATGTATGTTTATTTTAAATTTCCCATAAAGTATTTATCTCACATAAAAACAGACACTCACACCCCTCACCACACAATGCAGGATTTCATATAATGAAATCACTGAAGGCCGACAAGTTTCATGTTGACTTTCGGCCGACTCTTCCCGGATGAGGTTTTTCATGGTTTCCTCATTCCCGAAGGCAAATGCGGAAGAGCTCCATACAAAAGGACATGACCGACTCCTTCCCACTCCCAACATAACACAAACACACACGTATGTATATATTTTTCCCGAGCTTGGCTGCAATCTTGCTTGTTGAGCTGTGCAAAACATGCAATTTTAGTTGGGTTTTTTACATAACAATTTTTCCCAACCGACAAAATACATGACCTATAAGCCTATAATAGCCAGGTAACATTTTAAATACCCACAAGCGGTAAAAATTGCAAGGCGCATATGACGCCGTTCTATTTGTATAAAGAACATTAACTTTAAACTCAGTAAATTTAAATGATTCATCTCCTCAAGAATATAAGAATCTAGTAAATGAAAAAAAAAAAAAAAAGACTATCAGACTACGTTCTGCGCTTTTACACACGTAATCCGTAGGTACGTATCACGTAATGCGTATCTACGTTAATTTAATTCACCAAACGTACCAGTTTTATTCAATTCATTGGTCTACCACACCGAGCTTAATGTTTTCAATGTTTTGAAGTTTTCTTTTGAATAAAAGCTACGTACCTAACTAGGAACACATTTTTATGTGCTTGGTTTTTTCTTACCGTTATTTATTTATTTATCTGTCCTCTACCGTTGCATGGTGTATAATAAGATGGGTTGTTTCAAAATATTTGAATAATTCATCAGTTATTTGCAGTTAATTATAACGTTCTGTGATATTTTCAGTTTTATGAAGCAAATGGCCTATAGTGATATTATAATAGAATTTACACAGAACGTGAAAGCAGTGGCCCGCCCCGATACCACCCGATGAGGGGGTATCACCCGACTGAGTGCCGGCGTAGTGCAATCGCGGGATCGAATCCCGGCCTGGCAAATAAATATTATTTGATAAATTTGTGTTATTTCACAATTTATTAATTTAAAATAATATATAGTATATTTGCGGCACTTTCCAGAGTGGAAGATACTCTCAGTATCGCCCTGGTGTAAGACCACCATTCAGAATTGAAACGTTGCTTGAAATGGCATTAGCCGTGTTTGGTGACCAGATCTGAATAGCCAGGTACTTTCCCACCTTCCTCTTCCCATCTCCTTCCCTTCCCCACTACCCTTAGCCTCACAACACACCCCAATTGGGGATGCCATAGTCTCACTGGCTTCAGACGGGAGCAGTTGGTTGAGCTTGTGCGGTATTCATATAAAAAAGCACGGTCTGTAGCTCTATGGCTCCCTGGGGAGTGTCCCGAAACAGGAAAATTTTGTTTCTAACGGTCTGAACGGTTCTGTTCAGAACAGACCAACACACACACACACACACACACATATTTCAAGTAGTAATTGTCCAATTTTTTTTAAACAACTCTTAGAGTGTTTAATGTTATAACGTAACTTATGAGGGGGCCATTTATTTTGGAACCCCTCCTTCTAATTAAAAGAATGATTAAAGAACGAAAAGGGCAAAATTACACAAGTTTTATAACCGCAATAAATAATATTACCGACTTAAAATTATTTTTTCAACACTGCTTTTATTATTGAATTTGATTTTATTTCATCTCAGTATTTTTAAAAATTAATTTATATTAAGTATCTTTTTCTTGAAATTTATCAAATTGTAAAATGTGGGCTTCAGCACGGGCAAAGTAAAATTAATAAAACTGAAAATGTTCAATTCGTCTCTAATCAATAAAAACACGTTGATAATTTTATCACACGAAAAAAACCTTATCATTAAAACTTAATAAAACCAAATTATATAAACATAAGTATTAATCATTATTGTAATTAAATAATGCATTCCGAGTGTGCCCTGATATTGATTTAAAAATTCTTTTTAATCAAAGCAACATTTTAATCAGATACTTAATAAAAAAAATAGCTCACAAAAAAAAAAACGAGTTACCTTATCCTTTTCCAGCTTACTCCCTAAAGAGCGTAATACACGAGCCCGATTTTCAGCCCGAATCCAATTAGAGACAAAAGTCAACATTTTTCGATTTGCGCTATCGCTATTTTCATCTCTATTTCTAGGATCTATATCCTATCATATCTAGGATTTCAATTGTCATCACTGCAAACAACACATGAACCATACTGTTTGTTGTGATGCCTACTGTAATCGTAGGTATGAAAATAGAGTTGAAAACAGCGATCGCGTAAAGCGAAAAATGTTGACTTTTGTGTCTAATTGGAATCGGGCTGAAAATCGGGCTCGTGTATTACGCTCTTAAGTCAAGCGTGCGTAATGGCCCGACCGTTCGCCTCGCCCTATCACCGTTCGCATCGATTACCGTTCGCATCACACTTTTCGTAATACATCACACTTTTCGTAACGCATTCGTCAGCTTACCCCCCCAAGTCAAGCGTGCGTAAAGAAGTTTTACTTCAAAAATATTTTGCAACAACTTAAAATTTAAAATATACTACATAGGTACCTACCTACTGTTCAGCATTATTGCCCCAGTTCAAGGTTCTTAGAATTTATGTAAATATTTTCTAAGAACCTTGGTCGCGGTTAATTTATTGCTGATTTTATTGAATATATTAGGTATGGCAGGTACTTACTTACATATTTAAGTGTAATTAATTTATAAAAGCGTACGTAATAGTTTCAATTTGACAATCAGGTTAAAAATATTTCATCAAAAATAGTAAAGTTGAAATTGAAATAAGTAATAAGTGTACGGGACAGGCACTGTAGTCGCCAGCCGCACAGACGATGAAGTGGGAAGTTGCCGGCTGGCCGCTTCGACACCTAGGGAGAAAATGAGGAAAAAATGTAGGGAGAGGGAAAAGTGGGGAGATTTCAGGAAAATTGGGTAAATGTAGGGAGAAAGGTAGAAGGCAAGGGGGGCGGAAGGGGGGTAGAGTTAGAGGGGAAGTAGAGGGGAAGAAGGGAGGTAGAGGGGAAATTTGCGCGATCGACCAATTTATTGTAATGCTTTCTTCTTGGAGGGCGGTCCAACCAGGGCGGAGAAGAAGAAGTCCAAGTTTTCCAGGGGTAGATCGGAGAAGGCAGAAGAGAAGGCGAGATGTTGCTGAAGCGGTGAGATCTGGAACTCTGCCGATCTGGCGGTCTAACAGCCGTATTTAAAGGGTCCAGAGACGGGAGTCTGCCCGTCTCAGTCCTTTGTTCATCTCAATTCTACGAACTGAGATGAAATTCTTAGAATTTTGATTGTTAGAGTTGTAAAACGCCACCGCGTTCGTTTCGCTATTGCGCAACGAAGCTGAGAGCGCCACAGAGTTTTATCTCGACCTACTCTCGCTGCCTCTCCGATCATTCGTTTATTATGTGAGTTTGCACATTTTACATTTTATATTTTACATAGGGTATGAACAGTCTGCACAAATTGGAAATATTTTATATTTATGCAAAACTGTTATACGAATACATAGGTTGCATAAATTCGAATTTGTGCAAGTGTTTATAAAGGTAAAAATACATAGGGTGTAAATAAAGGTAAAAACACATAGGTTGCACAAATTTGAATTTATGCAAGTGTAAATAATAGAGATCTGCACAAATTGGACCCGTGCGAAGGTTTGTATAGGAACGGCTTCGCACAGATCGAATTTGTGCAAAGGAAAAAGTTAATTTGATTAAGGTAGTGTGTAGGTATGTACACAGAGGGTGGGGTCAAGCTTTATTTTTTGTCTTAGGCTGACTGCTTGACCCCGTAAATATTTTTATTCTTTCATAAAATATTACATAAAATTAAAAATAAATTATACTATAATTAATCTTAAAAATACGTCCGGTACATCCTCCCCCCGGTGCAGTCACGGCTGCGCCTAGCTGTCAGGACGTACAGGTCGGCGGCGTCCTCGACGTCCGGTTCCCCTGGGCTGCTGGGTCCTTGGTCCGGGTGTGGTCGAGGTCGTTGCTGGTGCTGGTGCCGGGATGAGAACGGCCAGTTTTACAGCAGGACGGGTGTATGTCCCCGTGGCTGTCTGGACCCGGGCAGTCCTCACTTGGCCGTCGGCAGCGGGGATGGCCTCGATGATGCGCCCGCGCGGCCAGCTGTTGCGTGGTAGCGCGGGGTCCATGATGACCACCAGGTCACCTGCTTTGAGCGGGTCAGTCGGGTGTTGCCACTTCTGTCGGGTGCCCAAGGTGGGGAGGTATTCGCGGAGCCACCGCCTCCAGAACATATCGGCCAGTTGTTGGCTGATTCGCCACTGTCGGCGGAGACATACCTCCTCCTCCTTGCTGTCGTAGAGCGACAAATGTGGGCGGTCTCCTGCAGATCCCATGAGGAAGTGGTTGGGGGTCAAGGGCTCTTCGTCTCGCGGGTCGACAGAGATATGAGTCAGTGGCCGATTGTTGACCACGAACTCAGCCTCTGCCAGTGCCGTGCGCAGGGTTTCCTCCCTTGGCGCCCTTTCCCTTAAGGTGGCGCTCAGGGCTCGTTTTACCGAGCGCACCAACCTTTCCCAGGCTCCCCCCATGTGGGGACTGAGAGGGGTGATGAAGCGCCACTCGATGCCCTTGGTGGCGATGGCGTCTGTCATCCTGGCGTCTTGCTGGAGGGATGCCACGGCATCCCGTATTTCCGCGTCAGCGCCATGGAAGTTCGTCCCGTTGTCGGAATACAGCACCGCGGGTTGACCTCTTCGGGCGGTCATTCGCTGTATGGTCATGATAGCTGAGTCAGCAGACAGAGAGGCCGCCAGCTCTAGGTGGATGGCGCGGGTGGAGAGACAGGTAAAGAGTGCTCCATAGCGCTTCTCTCGGTGTCTGCCGACTGTGACTTCCATCGGCCCGAAGTAGTCCAGCCCGCAGTGCGTGAAGGGGCGAACATGGTGTGCTGTGCGGGACGGTGGCAGTATCCCCATCAGTGGTGGAGCGGGCTTGCTCCGTCGTATGTGACAGGTGGGGCAGTCATGAGTTATCTTCCTGCTGACGGTGCGGAGTCGCAGGATGAAGAAACTGCATCGGATTTCGGCAACGGTTTTCTCCGTGCTTGGATGGTCTGCCTTCTCGTGGTAGTGGCGGATCAGCAGCCGGGCATATGGGTCTGCGCCATCCAAGATCACGGGAGTCTTCGCCACGCTGGTTGTTCCGGTGAGGTTCCTCAACCGCGAGCCCATCCGCAAAACGTCATCAGGTCCGAGAAAGGGGGCCAGACTGATCAGGCGACTGGCGGCAGGTAGCGCCTGGCCGAGCCTAATGGTGTGCAGGTCGGTGGAGAAGGCGTCTTCTTGGGACCTCCTCACCCATCTGCGCTCGGCCTCCCTCAGCTCCTCCACGCGTAGCGTGAACTCGGCGGGTCGGTTCGGGCCCATCCGACAGCGCCTGATAAACCGCAGCATCCACGCTGTATACCAGGAAGAGAACCTTTCGACCAGAGGCAGCGCCTCTCCGGCCGTGGTGATGTGGCCGACGAAGTGCTGAGGTCTGGTCTCGAGGGTCTGGTCATCTGGCTTGGTGAGGGTCCGCTCCTTAGGCCAGTCGCTCTCCGGTGTGGTGAGGAAAGCGGGGCCGCAAAACCATCTTCCCTGGAGTGACAGGTCGGGCAGCTCCAAGTCCCGGGTGCCGATGTCGGCCGGGTTCTGCTTGGTGGGAACCCACCTCCAATTGGCTATGGAGGTGAGTTCGTCTATCTCGCCCAACCTGTTGGACACGAACGCAGAGTAGTTGCGCGGGTCCGTGCGCAACCAGCACAGCACCGTGGTCGAGTCCGTCCAAAAAATGGTTGCAGCTATCCTCGCTTGGCTCTCCAACCGGATGGTTCTGGCCAGCCTAGCCGCCATGAGTGCGGATTGCAGCTCAAGGCGGGGTATGGATAGAGGTTTTAGCGGCGCCACCTTGCATTTGCTCGCAATGAAGGTGGCTTGTAGAGCGCCCTGCACTTCCTCCACGAAGTAAGCGACGGCACAGCAGGCTTGCTCCGAGGCGTCACAGAAGAGATGCAGGGTCACGCTGCTCGTCTTCCGCTGCAGAGACTGTCGCGGGACGGAGACGCTGCTCTCCTGTAGCAGGCTCATCCAGTCCCTCCAGCGTTCGGCGTGCTCCGGAGTGATGAGGTCGTCCCATCCAACAGTTGAACGCCACACGGCTTGCAGCAGGATCTTCGACCGTATCGTGAGGCAGGACACGAAGCCCACCGGGTCGAAGATCTTCATCACGATGGAGAGGAGCTGCCGCTTTGTGGGCCGCGTGGCTTCTTCGGGGCTGACCGCTTCAAGGAAGGTGTAGATGAAGCGGTCGGTGGATGGGTCCCACACCAACCCTAGGACCCTCTCAGTCTCGCTGCACCCGCTGTTTATCGCTACCGTGGAGGTGGCGCGGTCATCAGGGGGTACTCCAGCTAGCGCGTCCTGGCTGTTTGAGGCCCAGTTTGTAAGGTGGAACCCTCCCTTTGCAAGGAGGGCCCTTACGTCGCGGACTAGGGCAGCAGCGTCGTCAGGGTTTTCCACAGCGTCCAGGTAGTCGTCCATGTAAAACCGTGAACGAATGGCTGCTGCGGCGGCCGGGTACTGGTCTTCGTACTGCCCGGCCACCCTGTCCCGCACGTACTGGGCACTGCTGGGCGAGCAGGTCGCCCCAAACATCATGGACGCCAGCTGGTAAGTGTGGGGTTCCCTCTGGTTGGGTGCCCTCCATAGGTAGAGCTGGGAGGGCTGGTCCTCTCTCCGGATTTGGATCCGCAGGAACATCTCCTGGATATCGGCAGCAATGGCTATGCTGCCTTCCCGGAATCGGAGGATGTTTCCCAGGAGAGAGGACAACAGGTCGGGGCCGGTCAGGAGCTGGTCATTGAGCGAAGTCCCTCTGCATCGGCTGGCGGCGTCGAACACAACCCTTATCTTCCCTGGTTTGTTCGGGTTGGTGACAGCGAAGTGGGGAAGATACCACTTTCGCGGGGCAGGGAGTGACGCCTCATGTGGAGAGAGGCGTCTGGCGTATCCTTTGGCGACAAGTTGGGACATCTTGTCGGTGTACGCCGCTGCCAGGTTGGTGTCCGCAGCCAGCTTCTTCTCGAGGGACTGGAGCCGCTTCAGCGCACACTGCCGATTGTCGGGCAGTGTGGCGTCAGGGTGTCTCCAGAGGAGACCAGTTTCCCACCGCCCAGTTGCAAGAGGGCGGGTGGTTTTCTCCATCAATTCCATGGCTTTGGTGTCCATGGCATTAACTCTGGCGGCAGACGTAACGCCGAGGGAGTCGACGGCAAAGTTGGATTTTACCAACTCCCTCAGGCGAGCATCTGCGGCGGTCTCCGACTGGAGGGCCAGTGTGGTAGCTGGCCCGTCATTGTTGGGGTTTGAGCCTCCGTGAGCGATCCACCCCAAAGCGGTCCGTGACACTATGCGGGTAGTGTTATTCTCACGGACCTCTCTTGATATGATTAGATGGGCATTATCTTGCCCAATCAAGAGTTTCGGGGTGACGCTTCGCCCAGGAACGCGTTGCTCCGGCAGGCTCAGGTCAGCTACTGTGTTTGCGTAGATAGTGAAGGTGGTCTCCAGACCACAGCCCCGGATCACCAGTTTCACACGTTGGGAGTGGGCGTCGGAGGTGCACAGCCCTTTTGCTCCGCGCAGCCGCAGGTGTTGGACCGGGCCATGGGCGCCGATCTGCGTCGCGGTGTCAGCGTCGATGAGGGTGATGGTGGAACCAGTATCCAACATGCCGAACGATGACACTTCCCCTCCGGTGGGGCCCCGCAACACAATCGGCACTACCGACAACAGCACGCGGTCGTCTACAGTCTGGCGTCACATATTCACCTCCGCGACGCTCTCCCGGTGGAGCAAACGATGATGCGGGTGACGGCACTCACCCACACCACACCACACTTTCTCTTTACAATCCCTGGAGTGGTGTGGCTCCAGGCACTTTCTGCACAGGTTACCCGCGCGCACCGTTTCCCAACGGAGGGAAAGTGATTTGGCAATGAACTCCCGACACTCACGAGTTTTGTGTTGCTCACCGCACTGAGCGCACGCACTGTTTTTCTTTGGTGTCTTCTTTTCACTGTTATTGTTCTTTCCCGCCGGTGGTGGTGGGCGGTTGACCGCTCCACCTGATGGCGCGTCCGCCATAGTGACTTGAACATGCTCCCGGCGCCCTCTGCTGGACCGTAGTGGATCCACCATCCCGCTGATTGGTATCATGCCAGCGACACTCCTCAGGAACGCTGCCAGCTGTACAATCGTAGACTGCGTCGTCTGGCCCAGGTGACGTAGCTCCAGCAGCCAAGCCATCCTGAGGGTGCATGGCATCTTGGCGGTGATGTCGGCCAGCAGGGTGGGGTTGGTGAGGTAGCCCCCAGTCCTCAGCTCCCGCAGGGAAGTCACTAGGTTTTGTACCGTCCCGGAGAAATCTGCAATATCCTCCAGGGTGGCTTCTGCGGGCAGGAAGGGCAGCCTCTTCACCTTATCCAGCATGAGGTTGGCGATTGACCCAGAACCTCCGTACCGCTCCTCCAAGGTTGCCACGATCTGGGGAACGCACTCCGGGTTCAGCAGGAGGGAGTAAACATTCTCCCTGGCCTTTCCTTTCAGCGCCCGCTGCAACCTAATAAGGTTTTCGCTGGAGGTTAGTTTGCAGGTTGCGGTGGATTGCTCATACTGAGCAATCCAGGCTGGCCATTCGAGGGGGTCCCCGGAGAATGTGGGGAGGTCCTTGGCGGTGGACTGCCGGGCGACGAGAGCGGTCAACCGGATGTTGTCGTCTATCGTGGGACGGGGGCTGTCTTGGTCCCGCGCGGAGCGGATGGCGTCAGCCATAATGGTGCCAAGTTGCGTCAGAAGAGGGTTGACGCCTTGACGGACCCACTCGTCGGTATGTCTGGCAGTCTCGTCGGCGGTCGGTTGCGGAGGGAACAGCGGTGAGAAACCCTGAGGGGTAGCGCCGGGCTGGTGCGTGGGGTAGGCGCCCTCGTAAGCGCCAGGCTGCACCGGTGGTCGCGCCGTAGGGTGAGCGCCAGGCTGGTGCACAGGGTGGACGCCAGGATGTGTCCCAGGGTAGGCGCTAGGGAGCGCCTCTGGGTAGGCGCCAGCATGGGCACCAGAGGGCGCGCCAATAAAAGCGCCTGGGTAAGCGCCAAGGTGTGCAGCCGGATGCACCCCAGGATGAGGACCAGGAGCCGCGCCAGGGTGTGCAGCAGGAGGCGCGCCATCATGGGCACCAGGGGGCGCAGCAGCATGGGCACCAGGGGGCGCAGCAGCATGGGCACCAGGAGGCGCACCGGGGTAGGCGCCAGGAGGCGCAGCAGCATGGGCACCAGGAGGCGCACCAGGGTAGGCACCAGGGGGCGCACCAGCATGGGCACCAGGGGGCGCAGCAGCATGGGCACCAGCTGGCGCACCGGGGTAGGCACAAGGAGGCGCAGCAGCATGGGCACCAGGGGGCGCATCAGGGTAGGCGCCAGGGGGCGCACCAGCATGTGCATCAGGGGGCGCAGCAGCATGTGCACCAGGGGGCGTACCAGGGTAGGCGCCAGGGGGCGCACCAGCATGGGCATCAGGGGGCGCAGCAGCATGGGCACCAGGGTAGGCGCCAGGGGGCGCACCAGGGGGCGCACCAGGGTAGGCGCCAGGGGGCGCACCAGCATGGGCACCAGGGGGCGCAGCAGCATGGGCACCAGGGTAGGCGCCAGGGGGCGCACCAGGGTAGGCACCAGGGGGCGCACCAGGGGGCGCACCAGGGTAGGCGCCAGGGGGCGCACCAGCATGGGCACCAGGGGGCGCAGCAGCATGGGCACCAGGGTAGGCGCCAGGGGGCGCACCAGGGTAGGCACCAGGGGGCGCACCAGCATGGGCACCAGGGGGCGCAGCAGCATGGGCACCAGGGGGCGCACCAGGGTAGGCGCCAGGGGGCGCACCAGCATGGGCACCAGGGGGCGCAGCAGCATGGGCACCAGGGTAGGCGCCAGGGGGCGCACCAGGGTAGGCACCAGGGGGCGCACCAGCATGGGCACCAGGGGGCGCAGCAGCATGGGCACCAGGGTAGGCGCCAGGGGGCGCACCAGGGTAGGCACCAGGGGGCGCACCAGCATGGGCACCAGGGGGCGCACCAGGGTAGGCGCCAGGGGGCGCACCAGCATGGGCACCAGGGTAGGCGCCAGGGGGCGCACCAGGGTAGGCACCAGGGGGCGCACCAGCATGGGCACCAGGGGGCGCACCAGGGTAGGCGCCAGGGGGCGCACCAGCATGGGCACCAGGGTAGGCGCCAGGGGGCGCACCAGGGTAGGCACCAGGGGGCGCAGCAGCATGGGCACCAGGGGGCGCACCAGGGTAGGCGCCAGGAGGCGCACCAGCATGGGCACCAGGGTAGGCGCCAGGGGGCGCACCAGGGAGGTACTGCGTTGCGGTGGGGATGGATGCGAGCAGTGCATCGAGTTGTCTGCTCATCGCTCGGTTGTCCCTTCGGAGCTGCCTGACGGTGTCCTCTGTGGTGGTAGAGTCATCCTCTGCATCCGAGGACAGTACGCTGTCAGGGCCGGCACGATGTGAGTCGGCAGGGCTGTCAGCGTGTGGATCGTCAGGGGCAGGGCTCGCAGCGTGTGGATCGGCGGGGGCAGCCCTGGCAGCAGGGCTGGCAGCACCGGCAGGGTGAGGGCCCACAGGGCCGGCAGCGTGTGGGTCGGCGGGGGCAGCCCTGGCAGCAGGGCTGGCAGCACCGGCAGGGGGTAGGGGCAGCCCTGGCTCCACGTCGGGTTGTGAGTCCGAGCTCGAAGCTCGGCGACCGCTTCGCAGGGACGGCATCTCGGGACGTCACTGGACGGCGTGAAGGCGTGAAGACGTGAAGGCGTGAAGGCGTGAAGGCGTGAAGACGGCGATCCGGCTCGAAGGACCATGTACGGGACAGGCACTGTAGTCGCCAGCCGCACAGACGATGAAGTGGGAAGTTGCCGGCTGGCCGCTTCGACACCTAGGGAGAAAATGAGGAAAAAATGTAGGGAGAGGGAAAAGTGGGGAGATTTCAGGAAAATTGGGTAAATGTAGGGAGAAAGGTAGAAGGCAAGGGGGGCGGAAGGGGGGTAGAGTTAGAGGGGAAGTCGCGGGGAAGAAGGGAGGTAGAGGGGAAATTTGCGCGATCGACCAATTTATTGTAATGCTTTCTTCTTGGAGGGCGGTCCAACCAGGGCGGAGAAGAAGAAGTCCAAGTTTTCCAGGGGTAGATCGGAGAAGGCAGAAGAGAAGGCGAGATGTTGCTGAAGCGGTGAGATCTGGAACTCTGCCGATCTGGCGGTCTAACAGCCGTATTTAAAGGGTCCAGAGACGGGAGTCTGCCCGTCTCAGTCCTTTGTTCATCTCAATTCTACGAACTGAGATGAAATTCTTAGAATTTTGATTGTTAGAGTTGTAAAACGCCACCGCGTTCGTTTCGCTATTGCGCAACGAAGCTGAGAGCGCCACAGAGTTTTATCTCGACCTACTCTCGCTGCCTCTCCGATCATTCGTTTATTATGTGAGTTTGCACATTTTACATTTTATATTTTACATAGGGTATGAACAGTCTGCACAAATTGGAAATATTTTATATTTATGCAAAACTGTTATACGAATACATAGGTTGCATAAATTCGAATTTGTGCAAGTGTTTATAAAGGTAAAAATACATAGGGTGTAAATAAAGGTAAAAACACATAGGTTGCACAAATTTGAATTTATGCAAGTGTAAATAATAGAGATCTGCACAAATTGGACCCGTGCGAAGGTTTGTATAGGAACGGCTTCGCACAGATCGAATTTGTGCAAAGGAAAAAGTTAATTTGATTAAGGTAGTGTGTAGGTATGTACACAGAGGGTGGGGTCAAGCTTTATTTTTTGTCTTAGGCTGACTGCTTGACCCCGTAAATATTTTTATTCTTTCATAAAATATTACATAAAATTAAAAATAAATTATACTATAATTAATCTTAAAAATACGTCCGGTACAATAAGTTTGAACCTGAACAGATTTTATTAAAAAAATAATACGCCCAGATGCATGGGGTGAGGTTTGTCTAGGTCTTGGCGGCCAATGCGTTTGCCCACCTACTGCATGGCGGGCCGGATCTAGAGAGATTGGTTGAGGGAGACCTAACATAGACTCTCCAGCTGGTCTCTCTCAACCCATCGCCTTGCGTCGCAGTTAGAGGGATGGATTCATACGTCCGTCACTCCTAGACACATTGACCCCCAAATTCATACCCACCCCTCATAACTTTTTCTTTCCTAGAACTTCAACTCCTTCCTTTCCTAAAAAGACCCTCAACAAATTATCCCCAAAGATGATGTAGGCCCTGAGGGAAATTCTTTTCTTGTGTAGAGCTAACGTAAAAAAAAAACAATTCATTTAGAATTTCATAAAATAATATCTATAATCAAATTTAAATATATAAAATATTAATTTATGATTAAAGAAAAAAATAAATAAAACTGCAGAAAAAATGCAACACAAGACTCAATGTTACAATTTTGTCAGTTTCAACATAAGTCAATGGTTTCAACAGTGATTTTTTAATATTTAGCAAATATTATGTTTTATTTAAATCGATAAATAAAAAGTAACGAAGTAAGTTTGACCGGTCAGTGGCTGAGTTGGTATCGCGTTTAGGTCCCACCCAGGCGTCGTGTTAAGTTCTCGGCTGGCTAAGTTCTCCATCACGTCGCAAGCAAGATTTTCCGCTTACTGTGGTGGCAGTTGAAGATTTTCAAATATTGTCAGGTTATTCGAACCCGGGAATGTTTGCCTTTCTTTAATAAAAATGGTACCAAGGTAGTTACTAGGTACTTACTTACTTATATTTTTAATAATTTAGATAACTATAAAAAGATACACATACCATTAGGTTCTTTTCCGGATTCGTAGGTACATTTCTTCGAGGGGAACTCTAAAAACGATGCTATAGAATCTATTTAAATAAAGGAGTATGTCTGTGGCAGTCAGTCTTGAGGCGGACATCGGGCTGCGTGGATTAGATGTTTATCCAAATCTAAGTATTATTCTGAAATTGATGAATTTTTCACATTACCTGACCTTCAAAACAAGAAAAAGGTCACCATCTGCGTTAGATTTCTAAAAATTCTGCGTAAAGCCCTGGCAACGCCGGTAACTTCAGCTAATTGTGTATTAACTAAAACTAAACAATACCGTCATTAAAATAATTTTTCTTATTTTATCAACGAAAGTAGCGCCAAATCTGGGAATCAATCTGGAAACTTTTGCTATCAAAGTCTGCTTTGTCTTTGACTTTGAATCAGTTGTCTGGTTAGGTACCAAAATATCGAATTCTAATATTATATACTTCAAGGGTAAAACAAACTCATATAAATTTTAATCTGCTATATATATATATATATATATATATATATATATATCACACCGTCTATTTGGCGACCATCATGGGCAAATATGCATTTAAAGTGGCGACCACCGACATTTGGCGACCGATATACGGTCGCCACTTTATTTTTCGAAATTTTTACACAGTTCATTAATATATGTCGTCACAAGCATCTTGGCGAAATTTGTCCTGGTCGCCAAATTGGGCTTGAAGTGGATGATTTCGAATATTAAAGTTCCGGAGTCTGTCGCTACGCAGCTAGGCGCTAGGTGATATACATGGCCATGTATTCTGCATTTCACTCCTACGCTTTAGTGGCGACCGAGTTTGACGTATACCACATTTCATTCCGAGCATTTAGTGGCGACCGGGTATGACGTATCCCGCATTTCATTCCTAGCCTTTAGTGGCGACCGGTGACGTTGGCAAATTTTGGTGGTGTATTCGGCATTTCGTACTAGCCCAAATTGGCGACGTTGCCGGTTCAAGTCAAATCCCGTACGAGTGTTGAGGTGCACGCCCCGGCGGGGTGATTTTGCGACGTTGCCGCACATATTTGGCCGGTTGCTGCGAATGTTTTGCCTTTTCAAATTTTGTCGCGATCAACCGTATTATCGTATACCGAGCATTGACGTCCGTGCGGCTTAGGGTGTATTTGGCGACCGATCATTTTAGTGTCTTATTTACAATACAGTATTGATTACTGTTGATGAATTGAAATGGAACAAAATAATTGAAAGAATAACAGAATAGCCATACCAAGATTACTCTTCGGAGTCACACCAGCCCTCTGACGTAGAATTCAGATACTGTGAGATGTGTGCCTTCAAATAATATTTCTTCTTTTCAACCGTTTTTACGGTCAAATTTACTTCTATAAAATTCCCTTTTTATTATTTATTGAGTTAGTTATACTACATGAATATAAACTAATAAGCACAATGTATTATTTCATTTGATAAATTTAAATATTTTTATAATAAGCATAACATTTATTCTTAAATACATTCATTCTTTCTTCATCCTTAATACTTTCAGGCATTTCATCGTACATCTTTAGTCCTCTATATTAGGCAGTTCTGTGATTTTTATTTCTTCATTTGTGGCAATCGAACTCTGTTTATATTTCTTGTTTCGTAATTATGTACGTCTCTACTAAAACAATTTCATCCTTAAAATATTTTGGCATTTGGTTTTTCACGATTTTATTAACAAAAATTATCACATTAAATGGTAGTCTCTTTTTTATCGGAATCCAATTTAGCTCATCACATTTACAGCTCATAGCTCTGTTCTGTATAACTTCTAGTTTGTTCAAATTTCCTTCATTGGCCAAATATAACATCTTAGAGCAGTAATCCAAATGTGGAGTTACGATAGTTTTATAAATGAGCTCCGTAGTGTTTCTATTTAATTTATGTCTTAGTCTTCTAAAAAAAATGACCTTTTTTGATACCTTTTTTATCACATATTCAAAGTTTGCTGTGAAAGTCAGTATTGAATCGAATATTACACCCAGGTATTTGATTTCATTTAATTTTCCAATCTTTTCACCATTAATTGTCAAATTTAATCCTGTGTTACGCGTTTTATTGCCTATTTCCATATATTTTGTTTTGTTTACGTTCAGTTTCAACTTGTTTAATTTCAGCCATTTGTAATGTAATCTTCACACGAAATATAGATTAAGGTATCGTCTGCAAATAGTCTAATTTTGCAATATTAATTTCTAATTTACAGGAGTTCCACTTACTCTGAAGGTGATGGTGGGATACGACCCAAATCCCAAATTGACACCGATTTCAGTTTTTAGACAGCGGATGTGTGAAACAAAGACGAGCTCACCAGTTAATTTTACTCGAAAAAATATTAAAAAATTCTGATAACGACCATCGTATATCGTTTCCACCAAACTTCAATGTATTGACCAAATCCAAGAAGAAAATATAAATAAATGATATATAAATAACAAACACATACACTGCACAGTTCACACGCCAGAGAAATGAAACTTCAGAAAACTAAAGTAGACAAAAGTGTTTAGGCTACGAAGCACCGCACAAAGAGGAGACCGATTATTCTCGCAGTGTAAATCCTATAGATTTATTTTTTTGTCCCTTTTTAGGGTCACTATTTTTCGTTTCATCGAGTTTAAAATCACAAAGAAAGATAGACTAACATTGATGGGTTACGAATAACCCAATAATGTTTGAAAATCTCTTACTACCACCACAGAAAGTCGAAAATGTTGTTTGTGTTGAGGTGGGACTTTTTTTATATTAGCTCCACACAGGGACCCTGAGGAAAATAAATTCCCTCAGGGCCTATGTCGTCTTAGGGGATGCTGTGTGGAGGGTCTTTTAGGTAAGGGAAGGATAGGAGGTTCTGAAAAGGAAAAATGGCATGCGGGGTGGGTAGGAATCTGGAGGTCAGTGAGTCCAGGAGGGGACATATATTATAAACCCATCCCTTCAACTACGGTGTAAGGTGATGGGTAGAGAGAGAGCACTACTGGAAAGGTCAAAAGGCCTCCCAAAACCAGTCTCTCTCGATCCGGCCCACCACGCAGCAGGTGGGTAGACCGCCGTCAAGACCTGGACAAACTTCCCCCCCCTGAAACCCGGATATCTCTGTTAACACACAGCTATAATATGCGTGGGATGGCGTTTTTCGGCATATCGCTTGCCGTACATTCCAAATTGGAATATAAGGCGAGCGTTATGCTGAAATATGCCGTCCCACGCATATTATAGCTGTGTGTGAACAGTGAACACGCTCAACCTCCAAAATAAACCCACCGCGCGCCGTCCCCTGACCCTTGACCCCAACCCTCGTACGGGAGAGTTCAAACGAACTGACAACGAGTTTTGAAATGCAGAATGCATCTTCCCTTCTTGTCGTCACTAAAAACTAGGAATGAACTGCAGGTTGGGCGCGCGTTTGGCGTATTTCCCGACTATGCACCGGCGCCGAAGGGATCAAAGACGCTAGTTCCTCGGAGCATCTTCCATTGAAATACCGGTAGAACAAGGGTAGCATTCCCACCCGACCCCTAAAGATTGCTCTAAAGATTGCAATCCTTTTGTATTGATGCAATCTGTTTGTATTGATTATACTATCCGTTATATTTTTTGCATTAACGCATGAGTAAAAGCGTACATCAATCAAATACAAAAATGCTATCTTTATTTCTAAAAATCGTAGCTCCGGGCACCCCGGAGGTTCCATTCGAATATTTTAAAAACCAGTAGCTATTATTATTTACGAATCACTTTTGCATCTTTTGTTGATTTTCACAAAATAAACAATAAATAAAATTAAAAGTATTTAAGTTTGTTGTCTGTAGGTTACGTTAGGATTACTCTATAATTTTAATTATTTCCTCATCTTCATGTTTACTTAGCCATAATTTGATGTCTTTTTTGAACTTTTTTTTCTGCATGGTGTTCTTAATTTCAATTGGAAGGGTATTATATAGTTTTGTAGCATGGAAATTATGGTTTCTCTGCCCAAAAGATCTATTTAATTTCGGGATGTCTAGTAGTTTTGAGGATTTCATCCTTGTAGTGTAAGTGTGTTGGTCAGCAAGGTACTCATATTTTTCTTTAAATTTGATAAAATTGCATTTTTTAGTTTAGTTAAGTAATACTGAACACATTTGGAAAATTTGTTTTTCATAGATGTGTACATTTTGATTCGTTTTTCTTTTTTAATTTACTAATTAAAAAAATATTATCAATTAAAATCTGCCACCTTTTTGAACTTTTACATTAATTTACCCCTCCAGTCCTCAGGCATGTTTTGTCAGAATGTCACATAATTTTCTGCTTCGCGATGAAATCCAAATAAATGGAACATTTTCGAATGTATCCAAAAACGAAAAACTGGTTTTGAAAGATTTTTATTATTAGAAAGACATATAATTTTGAAAACATTAAATTTTTCAATGCAAACATTAAAACATTTAATAACGGCTCACCTTACGTTTTTTCTAACTAAAACTACTTATAGATACCGAGAAAAGAATCAATAAACACATATTTTGTTAGACAAATGTATTTTAAACGTTATTGCCACCTTAGATTTTTGTAGTTTCATATTAAAAATAACTGAGTATGCGATTCACACGCCGTAGAAGTGAAACCTTCAGAAAACTAAAGTAGACAAGAGTGGGAAGGCTACGAAGCACCACACAAAGAGGACACCGATTACACTATCCCATTTTCTCGCAGGCTAAATCCTGGAAATGAATTTGGTTTTTAAAGGTTTACACATAAAAAATAAGTTGTAACCTTCCATCCCACATTCAAATTTTCACCGTAAAACGTCCCCCTGAATAAAGAGCGTTTTCAAGCACTCTGCGGGCAGCTTTTTGCTGAACTTCAGGTCATGCATATGCATTATCATTTTAAAGACGCATTCATATAAACAAAGATTTTTTTGTTTGTTTTTTTTTAAAGAAAGACAAACATTCCCTGTGGTTACGAATAACCCAACAGTATTTGAAAATCTCCTATTACCACCACAAAAGGCCGAAAATTTTGCTTGTGTTGTGATGGAGGACATAGCCATAGCCAGCCGAGGAATAGGGCACACCACGCCCGCGGGTGGGACCCAAACGCGATGCCCACTCAACCACTAATTCTAATCAACTGGTATTTTTAATGTGCTTGTCTGTCTTGGTGGTGCTTGGGATAATGCTCGCTTCCTGAACAGAAGACCTCTGGTTAGAATCCTACCCACGTCCGCAGATTTTGTCCTATTTTCCCCTACCCAAGCGCTTAAGAGCCGTTCAAACACGCTATGTATTTTATTCGAGTGGGGAGTAAAGTAGTATCTAAACGCGTCCGAACACCATCATTTTAGTAGAGTGGGTTAGTCAGCTTTTTAGTGGATTCAATCAATTTCGTTCTATTTTTAGAGCGTATAGGGACCCCCCCCCTCGCATCCCTGTGCACTGACATGCCGTTTTAGCAGAGTTCATTTGTAGACCCGCGGAAATGTCGAGGCATTGGAGCGAAGTTGCTACTCTAAAATTATTTATTTGTGCTGCTATTAATCTCTTTTTGTGGACATTTTATTTATTATTATCTCACTAATTTATTCTTCCACGTCTTCTATAATAAGCATTAAAATCAGCTTAATTAGCGTATTTACTTTGCTTTGTAGCAGCCCGTCATCCGCCGTCATCCTACAACGGGCGGCGGGCACAAATGTATCTACTCTATTTGAAATTAAGGCGAACGGTTTTCGGCGAGTCATGTAGCAAGCGTACTCTCTACTTGACTTACCACTTGACCAATGTGAACAAGCCCTTTAGCTATGCGTGGAAATAATGGAATTGAAATAGTGTATTAGTGTACAATTTTATAAGATTTCTCTTTTTTTAAACATAATTTGCTTTCAGAGCCGTTAAAACTCCACTATATTATTATTTAAAAAAACTCATAATAGAATTCTGAAAATTTAAAACGGCAGACGATTTCATGATATCATTTTATGTTGTACTAGCTGGGTTACCCGGCTTCGCTCAGGACAACATTCGAAAGTGTTCTGGAATGTTGCACAATGATGTTCCCGATTCCCTATTCCTGATCATTCCACGACATACTCCGCCACTCCTTCCAGAACTTTCTACAGCTCTACGGAACCTTCTAGAACTTTCCGGAAGACTGTTCTAGAAATTTCAAGAGGGCGAAGTTTTCAGCCCTTATATCACGCCCTTTAGGTAAAAACGGATAACCTTATTCCCTAGGGGGGGGGAGAGATCTACCACACCATATAACTCCCTTGATCGAACCGGGACTCGTTTCTGAGTTTTTGCGAGCTGCACGTTTTTTTGGACTTTCTTTTATACTACATGCCATATTCAAATAAAAAAATGTTACTCCTTACATGTCCTTTCCCGTGCGTTCCCCTCCAGCGTTCTACTTCCACCTTCCCCGCCACCGCTCTCCCGCTCCCCCGTCCCGCAAACCCCCCTGGCACTGCATTTCTTGACTCCTCTCCCGCGCGGCCCGTAGCCGAAACTTTTTTCTAATACTAACATTTTTAAACTCGTGATATCTTTCTGATTAAATATCCAAATTGCGAAATTCAAAAAGTTAAATAAAGGTATTGAAGTTGTCTTGAATATGAAGTAATTTATTTTGATAAGGATTAACACCAAGATACAAATAAAGAGACTTTTCAAGCGGCGACATATTAATTAAAATTTTAAAATAAAAGAATACTTATTGTGGCATAACCATAATAGTTAGACATATGCTGTCGCGACTTTTTTTGTAAAAAATGATGTGTTCTATAAAGTCATAGTACATTTTTTATTCTTTCATCAATAGTTTTCGCAGCGCACGCGATTTAAAGAATATTTTAGGTAATTTTTTTACACCCTGGTTATGAAGTTTTAGTAAGGATGCCTATTTTTTTTAATATAATAAAGCCTATGTCACCCAGGGATAGTGTAGCTTCCCAACAGCGAAAGAATTTTTCAAATCGGTTCAGTAGTTTCGGAGCCTATTCGATGCAAACAAACACTCAAACAAACAAACAAACAAACAAATATTACCTCTTTATATAGTGTGTTAGATAATTGAACAGAAAAATAACACAAATCTATAAATATCTTTCTTCTCGGGTGTCAAAATTATCAATCGATTTTGACTTTTATTTTAAAGCTCCGCTTTCGATCAAACATTATGTTAGTTACCAATAATTATTCTGAATGCATGAAAATGGACACATTTTTGCGCTGGGTAGCAATTTGGATCGAGAACTGCGATGAAGCAATTATTTGAAGTGAAAAATTCTTTAGCAAAGTTGTGATTAGAAAAAAACTCGAAAGGAAACAAGCGACACTAAAAAGAGACAAACAGTATAGGATTTTTTTTTTTGGTACCTAAATTGGTATAAATTTACAATACATATAATGGTTTTTATATAAACAGTTGAAAAGCAAAGAATAATACAATTAGCAGATTAACCAAAAAAATCCCACACAGGCATCACCAGTTCGTGGGTGTACTTGTGTGTTTTTAAAACAGTTAAAATTTTACTCATAAACATGCACTATCTTCGTAGAGATTAAAAAATAAAATTAAATAAATAAAAAATAAAATCATTGTGATCGTGATTACTGAATTACAATTCACACGACATGTTAATAAAGATTAATAAAATTTGTGAAGTTACATCGGCTCAGATGTTACAGCAAGTAAATGTCGGTTTCAATGGTATTTATCCAAGACTTTATACATTTTTATATTTGCTGTACGAGGATACATTTTTACTTTCAATTTCTGTAGTCTTATAGAGAGCATTATAAATTTCTGGTGTAATAAAATTCGCATGTCTTTACGCAAGCCTAGTTTTACACAATGGAATTTCAAATGCATTATTTAACCTATTACTAAATCGTTTTTCATTTTTTGAAAAAATTATATTTCTAGAAAATGTGTATTTTAAACATCGTACACAGTAAATTTTTCTCATCTCTTACAATTCAGCTTCTTGGAATAATTGCAGGTAGTTCATATCATTATGCGACATTATTATTATTATTATACACCCCCTCCCCTCCCATCCAATTATTCCATAAGATTCTGATGATTGCACCAATGCATGTTACACAAATTTCATTATTTTAATGTCGACTCTTTAATTTAAACGTTTAAAAATATAAGTTAAATACATAAATTTATTTACAAGCTTTTCTATGTAATCTGTCCATTTGAGTTGGCTGTCTAATGTAATTCCTAAGTATTTAACTGTATTCGATGGCCGGTGTGGCCGGTGTTTAGCGGTGAGGCTCTTAGCTCGCAACCCGAAGGTTGCGGGATCGAATCCCTGTCTAGCAAATAAACTTTATTTTGTTAATTTTGTTATATATCACAATTTATTATTTTAGAATAATATATGGTATATAATGAATAACAGATCGCTTTGTATAAACCACTATATTATAAACAATATCTACATGTTTTTTTAATTTAATATTTTTCGTAAAGATACATATACAGATATCATTATACATGAAACATCTAATCATCCATTTTCACAAAAATTAGCAGCTTTTCATACCTTGCTAAGTAGATAAATTAATGTTCCCTTATCTTTGCGTAATTTTAAAACAGAATTAAATACTATTAAACAAATTTGCAATTAATAACGGTTATACTTCAAAATTAATAGACAATATGTTAAACAAAAAATATAAGAAAAAGTTTTTTAGATATTTTGTTTATCCACACGTTGTTGAAAATGATAATAATTGGAGAATTTTTTTTTTTTAAATAATAGCATTTCAAATTTAAAAATTAAAAACATGCCAAATAATGTACAACCAGCTTTTTATACAAATAATAACAAATTAAAAAATTATATATTAAATAATAAGGATAAATGTGATTTTTTTAGCAAATCTGGGTTTTATAAATTAATTTGTAATGATTGTAACTTTTTTTATATTGGAAAAACTTCTAGAAATTTTAACATTAGAGTTAAGGAACATATAAGATGTTTAAATAATAATAATTATTCTGAATTTGCCAACCATATTTTGGAAACAAGTCATTCTTTTGATATTAATACAGGTCTTAAAATTAACACTACGGGCATACAATTGGATAATTTCGAAATTTTAAAAATTAGAAAAAGCATTAATAGTAAATTAAATTTTATAAATAACCAAACATTTTTTAAAAATAGCCATCTCTTAAATTTTTTTTCTTATTAATACTTACAATAATTATTTATTTTTTCATTTAGACTAATTATTTGAATTATTTGTTCTTAAAAGTTTTTTTATTATCTAAATGCAATTTTATTTTTCCTTAAATAGGTAATTTTTATATTTCATTTTGTATAACTATTTTTATGTTTTTTAAGCAATTAATCACCTCTACTTTTTTAATATTTTGTCTATGTTCTAGTTTATTCTAATTTGTCTTTACTTGTTTGTCATTTATTTTTCTTTATATTAACATATCCTGATGAAGATAACATTGTTATGGAAACATGTAGATATTGTTTATAATATAGTGGTTTCTACAAAGTGATCTGTTATTCATTATATAATTAATGATGCCACAAAGTAATTTTGCGAAGTTTGAAGAAGTAAATATATGGTATATTTGCGGCACGTTCCAGAGTGGAAAGTACACTCAGTATCGCCCTGGTGTAAGACTTTAGCCGTGTTTGGTGACCAGATCTGAATAGCCAGGTACTTCCCCACCTTCCTCTCCCTCATCTCCTTCCCCTCCCCGCCACCTTGGAAGATGCCATAGTTTTACTGGCTCCAGACGGAGCACCTGTGACTCTTGTGAGGTATTCATATAAAAAAATCCCCGTATTCATTTCCGTACAGTTAGAGCATTAGACAGGATTGTAAGTATTTTTGTGAAACCTTATATTTAAGGGAGTTAAGGGTGTCTGTCGCCTTTTTGGTATTGTTAAAAGAGTTTTTCCGCAGTTCAGAGTTATAAGGTTTTTATTGAGCCATACTTTGACAATGGATGTGCATTTATTTGCATTTTCAGAGACCAGATGTTAGGATTATACATATAGGAATTAGCGTGCGAAAGAATGACACTAATCTGTGCCCTCTTTGTGCGGTGTTTCGTAGAATAAAATAATTTGTACACTTGGTAAAAATATTA
Source organism: Limnephilus lunatus (assembly GCA_917563855.2). Lineage (NCBI taxonomy): Eukaryota > Metazoa > Arthropoda > Insecta > Trichoptera > Limnephilidae > Limnephilus > Limnephilus lunatus. The sequence goes on from OU830600.1 coordinate 78,832,535, forward strand.
CAATAAATAAACTCTACAATTAACCTACCCTGATTCGTTTCATTCTTTCTAGGTTTAGTTTTATGAAGGCTTCACTTCTCCCTCGTGTGAATTTTATTTATTTATTTCTATATAAGTATTACAGTATTTACCTAATTATTAACATTTTTACATAATATATTTGGCAATTTTATTATGTTGGGTGTAAGGTAGGTTTGTGAAGGTGAACTGCACACAAGTTTTATATATTTATTTTAAAGATAGAATCATTGACCGGTCAGTGGTTTAATGGGCATCGCGTTTAGGTTCGGGATGCGGGTATGGGTACCGCCGCCCTAGGAACCATTTATTGGTTAACCAACACCTCTGCCGTACGTCACCCCAAGTGGTTCATTGCGTTTGGTGACATAACAGAGATACCCGGGTTCATGGGATGAAGTTTGTGCAGGTCTTGACGGTGGATGCGTCTGCCCACCTGCTGCGTGGTGGGCCGGATCGAGAGAGACTGGCTGTGGGAGGCCTTTTGACCTTACCAGTAGTGCTCTCTCTCTACCCATCGCCTTGCACCGTAGTTGGAGGGATGGGTTCATACGTCCCCTCCTGGACTCACTGACCGCCAGATTCCTACCCACCCCGCATACCTTTTTCCTTTTCAGAACCTCCTATCCTTCCCTTCCCTAAAAGACCCTCCACACAGCATCCCCTAAGACGACATAGGCCCTTTTGGAATTTATTTTCCTCAGGGTCCCTGTGTGGAGCTAATGTAAAAAAAGTCCCACCCCAACACAAACAACATTTTCGGCTTTCTGTGGTGGTAGTAGGAGATTTTCAAACATTATTGGATTATTCGTAACCAAATAATGATGGAGATTTTCAAAATTTATTGGGTTATTCGTAACCCAGCAATGTTAGTCTATCTTTCTTTGTGATTTTAAACTCGATGAAACGAAAAATAGCGACACTAAAAAGGGACAAAAACTTAAATCACAAAGCACAAAGAGGAGAATAATCGGTCTCCTCTTTGTGCGGTGCTTCTCACTTACCCTACTACGTAGCCTACTCACTTTTGCCTACTTTAGTTTTCTGATGTTTCATTTCTATGGCGTGTGAACTGCGCAGTGTATTTATTTTGTTATTTCTATATCATTTATTCATATTTTCTTCTTGGATTTGGTCAATACATTGAAGTTTTATGGAAACGATGTACGAAGGTCGTTATCAGAATTTTTTAAATATTTTTTCGAGTAAAATTAACTGGTGAGCTCGTCTTTGTTTCACACATCCGCTGTCTAAAACCTGAAATCAGTGTTAATTTGGGATTTGGGTCGTATCCCACCATCACCGTCAGAGTAAGTGAACTCCTGTAAATTATAAATTAACATTGCAAAATTAGACTATTTGCAGACGATACCTTAATCTATTTTTCCTGTGAAGATTACATAGATTCAATTAACAAAATAAACGAATACCTACAAAATATAGCAAATGGCTGAAATTAAACAAGCTAAAACTGAACGTAAACAAAACAAAATATATGGAAATAGGCGATAAAACGCGTAACACAGGGTTAAATATGACAATTAATGGTGAAAAAATTGGAAAAGTAAATGAAATCAAATACCTGGGTGTAATATTCGATTCAAAACTGACTTTCACGGCAAACTTTGAATATGTGCTAAGAAAGGTATCAAAAAAGGTCAATTTTTTTAGAAAACTACGACATAAATTAAATAGAAACACTACGGAGCTCATTTATAAAACTATCGTTACTCCACATTTGGATTACGTCTCTACGATGTTATATTTGGCCAATGAAGAAAATTTAAACAAACTAGAAATTATTCAGAACAGAGCTATGAAATGTATACTGGGGAAAGGCAAATTCGCAAGGATTAATCAAATGAGAGATTAGCTCAATTGGATTCCGATAAAAAAGAGACTACCATTTAATGTGATAATTTTTGTGCATAAAATTATGAAAAACCAAATGCCAAAATACTTTAAGGATGAAATTTTTTTTAATAGAGACGTACATAATTACGAAACAAGAAATATAAACAGAGTTCGATTGCCACAAATAAAGAAATAAAAATCGCAGAACTGCCTAATGTATAGAGGACTAATAGTACGGGAGGCGAAGCAGGGATTTTGGGATTTACTCAAGCGCGTCAGATTAACTAAGGGGAGATACCTCCCGACCCTGTTATGGACTACCACCATATATGAATCCATAATATTGGTGGGTACGGCTAGGAGAACCGATCAGATTAGTAAAAAAAAATCGATCCCTGTAGTTACTCGAGCGTGTCAGATTAAGGTATTGTGAGATAATTACATACAGAAAAGTTTACATTTTAATAATCTGACGATTTGAACGTGACGTAAGAAAATTAGGGAGTCACAAAGTTGCAAAAAAAAACGTCACGTGGATTTACTCGAGCGCGGTTCATTTTTCTTTTATTTTGAAGGAAATAATGTAAGGATCACGGAAATAGTATAATCTGACGATTTCAACATGTCGAAGAAGCTAAAATCATCATTGAATGTGGAGCGTACAGTGGCTGACGGCGATGAGAACTGCCCACTAACTGTTGAGTCCATAGACATATAAATATTACTAGACCTGCCCTATGCCGAAGACCGAAGAAAATTAATTTGTTTAAAAAATATATATATATTTGTTTTTATTATTGAATAGAATTACAATGAACAAAAAATAATATAGGTAAAATGATAAAAAGAAAATCTCTTAGTGAAAAAAAAGGTTGAGAATGAGTTTTAATCGTCGTCATCATCAGTGGAATCGTCTTCGTACTGCAAATTCGAATCGTCACGGTCACCTTCATCAGCGTCTTGCGTATCTGTAATCAAAAAATGGTTACGAAACTTAACAACGTTTATTTATTTCATGATATTATTATTACATTAAAAATAAAACATACCTGAATCTGGAGTATCCCCTAGAGTGTCAGGTGTCGTGACAATATCTTGACATGCGTCTGGTAGTTGTTTGCCAACGAACCAAGTCATCTCCAACTTTCCATCCTCATTTTTCCACCCGAAATCTGTTGCTGGCATCTCAATGACGACTCGACAGTGGGCATTCCTCCACAAGCGCGCGATGTATTGCGTTCGTAATAAATCCCACACGGGCACCAAAAGTTATGAATCCCCACACGGGCACTTAGAGCGCGCCACTTCTGGCCACCGCGCAGAAAGGTAAAGATCGAAAGTGAGATATCGGTTACAGGGCAGTTCACTGTGAGATTTTTCTGCGCGGCGGCCTGAAACTGCAAACTAGACTGGCTAAATAGGGATAAAATCTAATTCTAAAACAACAGACATTCATTCACCTTACACATTTGACATCTAATTTTGAAATAAGAACAAATACACCGTTGCTTATCTCATTCTTCGAGTACCTAACTAAGGAAGCAATCTTCCGCACAAACCCTCCATCGATATGCTTGGTGTAACTCTTTAAAAATAACCAGCTCAGGTAGGGGGCTCCATCAATGTTAAGTTAGCCTCTCAGAAACTGGGCGTACTGTACAGGGTCCGCAGATACCGGCCGGCGTAGTCCAGCGGTAAGGATCGTGACTCGCATACCGAAAAATAAATTTTATTTGATAATAAATTTTATTTGATATAATTATATTAGATAATTATTATCAAATAATTTTATTTGATAATTTTAGCAGGTCTAGTAATATTCATATGTCTATGGTCGAGTAGTACGTTGACGGGCGCTTGCTATTTATATTCTGTCGCAGAGCCGGAGGCCCTTACGCCGCGCGTTCGTGTGCAACGCTTTGGTTTATTCATTGTGTAAAGAAATTTAATAAGTGAAATTTTTAAGAAGTTTAATTAAGCGATTTTATTTTAATCGTTATAATGGGTATATATTCTTTTTTGTTCATTGTAATTCTATTCAGTAATAAAAAATAAAAAAATAAACTTAAAACAGTCAGATTAAGAAAACCCCTCCACATAATTGTCAGATTATAGGTCAGCACAACCAGGACATCAAGCTGAACCGTCTGTATAAATATCTGATGCGCTCGAGTAAGTCAAGGTCACGATTTTTTTTTACATTTTCAACAAACAGCCACGAGTTTGGGTTACGTCCAAATCGTCAGGTTATTGCAATATAAGCTTTTCTGCATGTAATTAACGCACATTATCTTAATCTGACACGCTCGAATAAATCCATTTTTTTTCAATTTTCTACCTCTTCATACGGCCACCCCTACCACTGAAGTCGTCAGATTAATATATTTCCGTTACCAGAAACACGTAGGGCGTATACGCTATTAATATCTGACGCGCTCGAGTAAGTCAATGTGATGATTTTTTTTTACATTTTTGATAATTTATACTCGCTCCCCCCACCACTGAAAGTGCATACATCACATAAACTTTTTTTCTTTTTAGCATCTAATCTTTGCAATCCAATAGGTCCCCACAACGCTCGCGTAACTACCCATTTAGCGTTAATTCCTCCCCTACTATAAAGATGTACGATGAAATGCCTGAAAGTATGAAGAATGAAGAAAGAATGAATGTATTTAAAAATAAATGTTATGCTAACTGTAAAAATATTTAAATTTATCAAATGAAATGTTACATTGTGCTTATTAGTTTATATTCATGTAGTCCAACTAACTCAATAAATAATAATAAAAAAAATTAAAAAATAAGAAAACGAAATTTTATAGAAGTAAATTTGACCGTAAAAACGATCGAAAAGAAGAAATATGTGCGGCAACGTCGCAAATCACGCCGCCGCGGCGTGCACCTCAACACTCGTACGGGATTTGACTTGAACCGGCAACGTTGTTTCGTCACAGGTCGCCACTAAAGGCTAGGAATGAAATGTGGAATACGTCATACCCGATCGCCACTAAAAGTTAGGAATGAAGTGAAACATAGGTAGGTACATCTTTTTCTTCGAGGACGCAGTTGAGGAAGGGGAGGCGGGGAGGGAAACGGGACGAATGGGAAAGGACATGCACGGAGAAACAATTATTTATTCAATGGCATAGCAACGCATGCCGCGTAACAGCTAGTTTTATATAAGTGACAGGTTATTCGTAACCCGAGAATGATTGTCTTTTTTTATAAAAATATTACCTTGCTACCTATCGCAAAACGGTAGCCACTTTTATTCTGATTAATCGGTAACTAAAATAACGATTGGATCAATGCAGAGATTTAAAATAGAAGCCAAAAGCGATAGTTAATTTTGACACTTTATATTTTTTACATTAGCTCCACAAAGGAGGGCCTGAGGAAAACAATTTCCCTCAGGGCCTATGTCATCTTTGGAGATGTTGTGTTGAGGGTATTTTTAGGGAAAGGAAGGAGAGGAAGTTCTAGGAAGGAATAAAGTATGAGGTGTGGTTAGGAATCTGGGGTCAATGTGTCCAGGAGTGACCATCCCTCCCACTGTGGTACAAGTCGATGGATCGAGGGTCTGGCTGGAGAGATGAAAAGATCTCCCTCAACCAGTCTCTCCCAATCCGACCCGCCATGTGGTAGGTGGGCAAATGCATAGGCCGCCAAGAGCTAGACAAACCTCACCCCGTGAACCCGGGCACCCCTGCTAAGTCACCAAACATATCTAACCACTTGGTGTTACCTATGGGAGGGTTGTTAGTTATCCAATAAATAGTTCCCGGGCGACGGTACCCACCCCCGCCTCCCAAATTTATAATTTGTTTGATATTGCCTCCCAAATGTAAAATGTTATCATAATAATCGTATACCGTTTTGAATTATTGGGATTCTGTTTTGGTTTCCTTCAAAATAATATTTGTAATATTAGCGGCTCTGAACGCTATTTTTTTAAAAAATCAAGATTGTACATGAATGCATTCTTTTAATTTCCTCGCTAAACTAAGCACGTAGTGGTAGAAGAATGTTGAAGGTAGAATTCTATTCAGGAAGTGAGCATTATCCCCACTCCCCAGCACCACCAAACCAAACAAGTAAATTTAAAAAAAATGCCAAATTTTATTATGTCGTCAAGTTAGCCTTTGTATGATAACCAATCATTATGTACCTATGATACACCGTTGGCAAATCGCGACCGAATTAAAAGGATTCTGAAAGCGTCGTAATATAAACGTAATGCATACAGGAATATACGGAGGTCGTCAAATGTTCGTAATGAACGGACGCCCTAAATATGGAATGAAGTGTGATATACGTACGATATACGCGGTTACCAATACGACGGCAATATGAAAGGAAGTCCAAAAGACTCTAAAGTATACGTAACTACCAAAAATTTGAATACCCTTAAAACACAATTTCTAGATAATTCTTTTACTATCACTCTTTTCTTAAGCTAAAAACATGTGAACATTCACAGCAATTTTATTTAAAAACCTACCGTAAGCAGTGGTTGCCAAAAGGATGCGAAGTGAAAGGTTGCCAAATCTGTTGCGGGATGTATATATATATATATATATATATATACACTATATAAAGGGGTAAGATTTGTTTGTTTGTTTGTTTGTTTGCATTGAATAGGCTCCGAATCTACTGAACCGATTTGAAAAATTCTTTCGCTGTTGGGAAGCTACACTATCCCCGGGTGACATAGGCTATATTATATTTTCAAAGAAATTAGTGATCCTTACTAAAAGTCCAATAATGCAACGCAAGGTGTAAAAAAATTACCTAAAATATTCTTTACATCGCGTGCGCTGCGAAAACTATTGATGATAGAATAAAATAATGTACTACGACTTTGTAGAACACATCATTATTTACAAAAAAAGTCACGGCAGCATATGTCTAACTGTTATGGTGATGCCACAATAAATATTCTTTTATTTTAAAAATTTAATTCATGTGTCGCCGCTTGAAAAGGCTCTTTATTTGTATCTTGGTGTTAATCCTTATCAAAATAAATTACTTCATATTCAAGATAGCTTCAATACCTTTTTTTAACTTTTTGAAATTTTCAATACGGATATTTAATTAGAAAGATATCACGAGTTTAATAATGTTAGTATTAGAAAAAAGTTTCGGCTACGGGCCGGGCGGGAGAGGAGTCAAGAAATGAAGTGCCAGGGGGGTTGACGGGACGGGGGAGCGGGAGAGCGGTGGCGGGGAAGGTGGAAGTGGAACGCACGGGAAAGGACATGCAAGGAGTAACATTTTGTTTATTTGAATATGGCATTGCAACGCATGCCGGGAAACAGCTATATATTATAAAAGAAAATCCAAAAAAACGCGCGGACCGCAAAAACTCATAAACGAGTCCCGGTACGATCAAGGGAGTTATAAGGTGTGGTAGATATCTGTCCCCTCGGGAAAAAAGGTGCCCGTTTTTACCTAAAGGGCGTGGTTTTGAAGACATAAGGGCTGGAAGTTTCGCCCTCTTGAAATTTCGGAAAGTTCAAGAAGGTTCTACAGAACTCTAGAAAGTTCTGGAAGGGGTGGCGGAGTATGTCGTGGAATGTTCGGGAATAGGGAATCGGGATCATTATTGTGAAACATTCCAAAACACTCTCAAATGTTTTCCTGGGCGAAGCCGGGTAACCCAGCTAGTTAATAATAATAAGGATGTCTATGTTAATCGAAAGATTTTATTATTATTTTTTTATCTGAACAACAAAAAGGTTGTCGCAGAAAACATATGGGATGTAAAGAACAATTAGTTATTGATTCTGTAATTCTAAAACAGATTCAAACCCAAAAACGTAATTTACATATTTGTTATATAGATTACCAAAAGGCTTATGATAGTGTCCCGCACTCGTGGCTGATAAAAGTTTTAAATATATACAAAATTAACCCAATTATTATTAGCTTTTTGGAAAAAATTATGGCATTTTGGAATACCGATTTGCTTTTGAATTTGAAAGATAAGAAAATTATAGTACCGGGCATTTCAATAAAAAGAGGGATTTTTCAAGGAGACTCATTGAGTCCTCTTTGGTTTTGCTTAGCATTAAATCCTCTATCAAAAATGTTAATTAAAAGCAAGTTTGGAATAAAAATTAAAGGTAATACAAGAGAGAGAAATTTAAAATTTCTCATTTATTATTTATGGATGATTTAAAATTATATTCGAATTCTGAACCAAATTTAGAGAAAATGATTAAAGTAGTTAACATTTTTTCAGATGATATTAAAATGACTTTGGTTTAGATAAATGTAGAACGATCCATATAGAGAAAGGAAAAATTGTAGATGGAGACGAGGGTATATTTAGAAAATTCAAAATTGAAAGTATGAAAGGGGATGAGGTTTATAAATATTTAGGATATCCGCAATCAAATAGATTAGATCATACTAGTATTAAAAATGATATTAGGATTAAATTTAAAACTAGGATCAGAAATTTTTTGAAATGCAATCTATCTGCTAAAAATTTAGTAAAGGCGATAAATACTTGGGCAATACCTATATTAACTTACACATTTTGCATAATGAAATGGTCTAATACAGATTTGATAGCTTAGAACGATTAATTAGAACTACATTAACAAAATTTCATTCCCATCATCTAAATTCAGCTATAGAACGAATTAATTTACCTAGAAATTTAGGAGGTAGAGGTATAGTCAAAATAACATCTTTAAAACATAATCAGGTAGAAATGCTAAGAAATTTTTTCCATAGGAAAGCTGATAGTTCAGAAATGCACAAAATAATTTGCAAGGCAGATAGAAATATTTCGCCATTAAATTTATACGACGAGAATGCCAGCATTCTTATAAATACCAACCAGGAATTATTAGATTCCTGGTCAAATAAAATTCTTCATGCAAAACACTTCAATTATCTCAACCAAACATATGTTGACAAATTTTCGTCAAACAAATGGTTGAGTATTGGAGAGTTGAGCGCAGAAATAGAAGGCTTTATGCTTGCCATTCAAGATAGAGTCATTAATACTAAAAATTATAGGAAGCATATCATCAAAGATGCAAATCAAATTGATGATTTATGTAGAAAATGTTTGGCTTTTCCGGAAACTATAGAACATATTATATCGGGATGTTCTGTATTAGCGCCGTCCGAGTATACATTTAGGCACAATCAAGTTTTAAAAATAATTCACCAAAGTTTGGTAATTAAACATAACTTGATTGACTGCCGTAATGTACCATATTATGAATATGAACCAAATTCATTTTTAGAAAATGAATTTTATAAAATTTATTATGATAAAACTGTTCTAACAGACAGAACAATTAGTCATAATAGACCCGATATAGTTTTACATGACAAAATTTTAAAAAATAACTTGATTTCGCTATTCCAAATTCTTGTAATATTCAGAAAACTGTTTCTGAAAAAATAAGAAAATATACAGATTTAGGAAATGAGATTAAAAGAATTTGGCATTCTCAGACTATAAAAATATTACCTTTTGTTATTTCGGCTACTGGCATTATACCTAGCTCTCTCATTCAAAATTTAGGCGTATTAGATTTGTCAAAAAATTTGTACATAAAAATGCAAAAGTCGGTCATTTTAAATACAAGTAGGATTACGAAAGATTTTTTAAATATTTATATTGAGGGATCAGTAGGATTTATCGGACCAGTTAGGATTTCATCAGAGCCGAACCCTCTGATATGAAAATATCTGGAGTCGGTGAAATATTTTCCCATTATGTTTCTGCTGGATTGACGTATTGTTCTTGTATTGTTTTGTATTTATTATACTTATATAGTGCACTTACTTTGCTTGAATTTACTAGATATTAATTTGTGGAAAAGTGTGTGAAAGGGTTTAGTCTTTCATTTGGGAAAGATTTAACCCGGACATAAAATCTGAAGCACCGTAAAAAAATCGAGATACATTTTAACCCGTCTAAATCACAGGAGAGTAGGAGACCATATTTGTCCCAGCTCACTTAGGTCTCATAGAAATCGTTGTGTCTCCCTTACTTATACATAGTAAGTAGTAGATATGATCTAAAATCTAAACGGCATTGGAAAGAGAAAAGGACACGCTTTATATTCAAATCTTAAAATCACAAAATAATTCAAATGTAGGTACACCTTTAAAAAACCAAAGTTTTCCAAACGCAATTTGAAAAAAACATTATTAAATAGATTTTTTTTACATGAAACGACAAAGTGAGGTGACAATAACGTTTATAATACCTAATACATTTAAATAAAATATGTGTGTGTTTTTAATTTTTTTTCATTGTCAGTCATAATTTTCGTTAGAAAAAACGTAATGTGAGTCATTTTTAAACCTTTTTAAAGTTTGCATTGAAAATTTGTATATTTTAAAAATTACATGATCATTTCGAATAATAAAATTCGAAAACAATTTTTAGTTTTTGGATACGTTAAAAAATATTCCATTTATTTGGATTTTATAGCAAAGCGGAAATATTTTTATTTACTGAATTTTGAAGGGCTAAGGAAAAAAATCTTTGTGGAAACATTGTGAATAATTATAGGGGTTCAAAAAATTAACGTTCAGGCTAAATTTAGTCTCTCAGGAAAAGGGAGGGGAGTGTTCTGTTACACATTGCATAGAAATGAATGTAGACAACATGTATGAAGGTTGATATACCCGGATCAATACGCCGAGGGTAGAAGAGAGGGCGTTCACAGGCCGAAGCCGGTGTGAATGGTGAATGGGGAGGGAGGGCGCTAGGGTTGGGGTGTTGTCCTTCATCCGTGAAGGACGCTTCATCCTTGAATCCCGGAATCATTACGTAAAACAGCTGAATGGAACGGTTTTGATTATAATAAGGGTCGGTTTGACCAATTGGATTTTTTACCAGCTGCGACCAATTAGGTATATTGGGAACAAAATTTGAAAATTAATATATTACATATTTTGAAAGGTGAAACAGCTGCTACGCATAAAATGGTAGCTGCGTAGATAGTTTGAGGCGGTTCCATGCCAACTCAGAATCAAGTCAACTCAACACCTCTTTGAAAAGTCAAAAATAATTAAAATAGCTTATAACCCTAACTTAACGTAACCCGTTTTATCAACTTTTCATCACGAGGTTTCAAAAGGAGGTTCTGAGTTGATTTCATTCCGAGTTGTCGGTTTCCGTTTGAGACACATGTAGGTATTTAATTCATTTGACAGTTTCTGAAGATCGCGGGTTCAATCCCAGTGTACGTAAATAGGTAGTTTTTCAAAAATAATTCATAGTTTATTTTGCGGCACATTTCACAGTGGAAAATACTCTCAGTATCGCCCTGGTGATATTTTTTCCCATCTTTATTAATTAGATTTTAGATTACATTGGTGATGCGCTGTGCCTGTCTCACTACAAATAACAAAACAAAAAAATAAAAACAACAATACATATTTCATTTAAAATAAAAGACAATCGGCATCGTATCTACCATTGGAAATACAACATGTTAAAATCGTTGATGTTTTATCTGTCCTGTTATTCAAATTCTGTCCAACCTATGGTCTAACCCAAAAATATTAAAATATGTACGAGTATCTAATTACATATTTTGTTCACAATAATAGCGATTGCATTAAAAAAATAATATAAGCTTTTTCTTGTAGACTTTTCTTTTTATTGATTAATTTCTTTGCTTAACTTATTAGATCTAGAATTTCGTCTGGAAAGATCGAGCCATTAAAAACAATATTCTATAATAAGAATATGTAATGAAATAAATAAATGACATGTTGCAAGAGATTCGAAATGATTTGTTTAATACGCTTATTTTTAAAGCGATACAATATCACATTATATTAATTTAATACCTAACTAAAAGTTTGTGCTACGATAAGTTTATTATTGATCGATAAATTGAATACAAGTTGGCACGACAGCCGTCAGCACTAAGTTAGTACCTCTGTACTTAGATAAAATATTTTATTACGAGTTTTTTTATCAGTGACAAAATAACGTTATTATATTACTCAGCGGGGATTGGGGTTATCGCCTTGTTTGCCGAAGATATTTTTATACTGGTAGGACTGGTCGATTGTAGCACTTCAAGTATACACGGTGCCCGGAAAACTACAGTAAAGTACATACGGGAAACTAGTGATCTACATCACACCATGGAAAACCTAAAAAGCTTTTTTATAAGTGAAAACTTCTTTGGCACCGTTGTGATTTGAAACTAGATGTAACGAAAAATAGCGACACTAAAAAGAGACAAACACGTACATCTACAGGATTTAGCTTCCTAGTCTCCCTTTTGTGCGGTGCCTCGTAGCTTTCCCAATCTTGTCTACTTTAGTTTTCTGAAAGTTTCACTTCTGCACAAAAAGAATTGCACACTCTGATTTTTTCAGTGTGAATATTTCGATTTTTTTTTCTTATTTTTCGTCAACAAAGGGATAAAATAACTGGTAGTTATTCCCCTTATATATTTATAAAAAAACTGGAAATTACACTTCGTTTCAACAATTACTATGAGAAACAACTTTTCAGGCACAAAATAGATTATTAGGTTCATAGATTGGGTTAACTAAGTAATTCATAAATATGTATTTAGATTGAAAGCAAACTCACGCAAATGTTAATTTATACCACAAAAAAATTTAAAGGCGGCAAAGAAATCGTTTTGTATGGGAATTTTGAAATTTGACTGAACAAAAATGGATTTTTAATGCATGTTTTACCATCTATCCAAATGTAATTAGTTTTTTTGGAGTCATTGAGTTGAAACTTGGCGTAACTTTCAGAATCTGTACCTAATAAAAGTGCGTTGGTTAGTGGAATATTTACCAAAACTTTTATCGCATTTTGACAATACAAGTGATGTTATCGGTCGATTTCATCAAAACTTGACTTATAAAATCCAACTTTAAAATCGATTTACCCGAACGAAGTTCAAATCAAATAAAGCTGTAGGTAGGTACCACAAAATCGTCTCCAGATTTAATATTATTTTTCCAGTGTTTGCTTGTATTACGAGTTTCCGGATACCGTATGGCAATAACATGGCGAAATGTCAGTAATAAAGTCACAAGCCATCTCTCATCATCAAGTTGAATTATTTTATTGATAATAAAATAATGTGTTTACCAGTTGTTGGACTATTAATACCTAATAGATAAAAACAAATAATAAACACCAGATATTACGATTTTTATTTTGCAGCACAGATACTAAAATACACTTACATTTTCTATATTCAAGTTGACAACAACAGAGTTTATCATCTATTTAACCTTTATGGGTTATTTATATTAGAGATGCAGTTTTGAAATGCTAAACTTTATGGTTGAGAAATTCGCTCTAAAAACAGAATAATAATGATATATCATTAGTTAAGAAAATACAATTTATTATTTAATGTGGTTTTGTCGGTTGGCTCAAAATGCGGGCCTGTTTATAAAACACAGGAAGCATAAATATGCAAAACTAAACTACCTCATCAATAAAAAAAAACCTGTCCAATGTGTTTACCAGATGTCACAAATTTCTTCATTATAAATAGAACATGAAAATATCACGCCACCATATTTTCGTGGAATGCATTTTGGTTGGTTCCGTAATTGACAAGGGTTCTTTAACTTTTTCTGTGGTGGTGGTAGGAGATTTTCAAATATTTTTGGGTTATTCGTAACCCGGGAATGTTTGTCTTTTTAAAAAAAAACTCTTAATTATGTAAATATGATTTTTGGTGGGTTTGTTATGTCTTCAAATCTTTCATTCTTCAATTAAAAACTTCCCCACTAGCTGTATATCTTACGAGAATTCTCTTTAGGACTTGTATTATAAATTTTCCCTAACGCACATATTTTTATTCACGTCACTACCAAATCTTATTCAATTATTGTATCACGTCACAACGACAAAATATTGATCGTTCTATTCATATTCAAATATGTATTTATATGACACAACACCGTCAACATTAAAACATACATGGTACAACGACATAACATAAAACATGTAACAGTATAAATGTAAAGTTAAAAGTAAAAACTAAAAAGTAAAAGGTAAAAAGTAATGAACGGGGTAATAATACCTAATAGGAGTATATACGAGTAAGGGGGTATTTCATTATCCTTTTGCTTATCCATTGGATAACTTATATTTTCGATTTACGAATATAGGTACTATTTATTTATTTTCAAAGTCTGAGTTTACAATTCGGTGGGTACTCGAACCTATGAATAGTTGTTGTATATCGGATAAATTATCATAATTGTCTATCTTTTGGGGTATTTATTTCTTTATTTATTATATAAGTTATCCTACAAGAAGATAGAATGGTAAAGTACCACCATAAAGGCATGAATAAATTTAATAGATACATAAGATATTAATTTGATTAATATTTGATAGTTCGTAAGTAAATAAACAATCGGTACCATTCTACCATTGCATAAAACCTGATCGCGAAATGTTTGTTGCTATAATTCGAAGAAACTGGTATTAAACCACATTGTTGTACAGAAAGAAACAACAAAAAATCATGTGTTGTGGTTGAATGTTCGATTTTATGATTTCATCATCGAGAATGATTATAACATTATTATGAAGTGTCTCAAACACAATCGCAATGTTTATCATCGAATGTTCACGAAAAAACATTCTGATAAAATAAATAATAAATAAAATGGTGTGTTTTTTTTATCTACTCTTTGCTAAATTTCCTACTAATTATTGACTAGCAGACCCGGCTACAAGTTGCTGTGGCTAACGAAACACAACGCCATTACCCAACCTTTATAAAATCCACACCACCCGCTTGCCAGCTGCCCGCTGCCTGAATTTTTGATATTTGACATATAAACCTTCCTTTTGAATGGCCCTATCTATTGGTGAAAACCGCATGAAAATCCGTTGCGTAGTTTAAAAGATCTAAGCGCACATCCATTTTGAGCGACTTTATTTTATACTATGTAACGATGATGATTATTGACTGGCTGACTTTTACCTAGTTTTAAATGATAAAGATACTTGGTTGTGTTTTCACATTATTTTTTTATTATTTCTTTCCATGTGTTCTAAAATAATTCATTCGGAAAGCAGTTGGGTTGGAGAATTTAAAAGATTTTTTGGGTGGTAATGTGTAACTAGCAGTAATCCCGCTCTGCCGGCTTTTGGTTCGGTTTCGCCCAATTTAATTATTCTTGAAAGAATAATCGAACCATACATATATTATATTCTTGACATATCACGTAACAATGTCTGCACATCGTGAACGTTTACCTGATACTTACCAATACATACTTAATAATTTGTTTTTGCATAGATCTGAACGATTGTATTTCTGCATTTGATATAATGTTTACCTGAAAAATAAAACGTTTACGAGTATGTTATCACATGGCCATTGGTTTTGTTGAACTCTGGTACGCACGTACGCAGCATAATATACCTGTTATATTATCTTTTAGGCACCTACTACGCGCGTTGTAGGTGTCAATAATAATTAATTATGTACCTATGCTTGTTCTATGAAAATATGTAACATAAACTGATGTAATTAATATTCAAAATAAGCACATTGAATAAATATGTAATATTTTATACAGGGTGTTAATGGACGTAATTGACTTACTTTAAACCAGTGATTCCTGACATTATTTGAAATTTTGGTCGCCGCCGGTGACACATGTAATGTTTTTTTTTTTGCAAAAACATAAAAAATATGAGGTATTGGCATTGATTAGTATATCTCTATGGGTATTGGACAGTTTTATTTTTTTCCCAAATCACGAAATCTATTTTTTTTTTCAAAACTTCCGGCCATTTTAGCGATCTAATAGAGATAAACAATTTAATTTATTTTACGTTTTCGAATAGCTACAGATCATACTCAACTTTTAACACCAGGCGTTTTTAAAAATAAGCCTTTTTTCTCTATATGGATAGCTACTAACTGCACAGCAGAGCACAGCATTCATGCTACTGTATACGTGTAGGTATCTATACCCCACACAGCAGGGGGATTAATTATTTTTTTACGAAGATTTTCAGTTTGGGGAGGCACAGTCTAAACAAAATAAAAATCTTCATACAAAAATCTAAAATTTAATAAAAAAAATTTTTTTTAAATAATAATATCGTATTTTTCACCCTTACTTATTTTGAACTCTAGGTCACTAAAAAGTTACGGACCGTCACTTAAAACGTTTAAACAGAATGTTCAGTTTAAACGTTTTAAGTGACGGTCCGTGACTTTTTAGTGACCTAGAGTTCAAAATAAGTAAGGGTGAAAAATACGATATTATTATTTTAAATTTTTTTTTTTTATTAAATTTTAGATTTTTGTATGAAGATTTTTATTTTGTTTAGACTGTGCCTCCCCAAACTGAAAATATAAAAAAATATAAAAATATAAAACTACCCTCCCAAATCTACGAATACTTATTATTATAGGAGCTAGGAATATTTATAAAGGGGTAACGAATATTTTCTATTAAATTTTAAATCTACCCTCCAAAGCTGCGCTTGGAAATCTAATAAAATATCGATAATCCAGTTGATTAGTCAGACATCTTCGAAAATCTAAATTTGAGTTGAGTATGCTATTATAATGTATAAAAAGTGTATCCTCCATCTGCTACAAAACTTAGATTACTCATAAACACAACCAAATCAATTAGAATGCAGAAAACCTTGAACATAATGAATTAAACAAAATATTGATGTTTTCCGGGTAACTAGTAAAATATTTCAAAATGTCTACTAATGTACTGGATCGTTACGCCTACCGATATTATTTTACAGCAAATTTATACGTAAAACACGGACACGTGTAAATAATATTTGATTCACGGTGAGCATTCGAATATTGCTTTGGCTGACTATTCAACTGGACGATCGATATATTTAAATAAGTTTTCGTGAAAAAAAAATTCTGGCACGCCCGCCACATGTTCAGCATGCAAAGGTTAAGGCTGGTTTGATAGGGTGGACTGGTTGAGTGAGTTTGAATTTGAAATACAAATGCTGGCTGGGTGAGCTCGATTATGAAATAATGAGTTATTTTAAAGAATTAAAAATACATCAGCAGCTAACGATTTTGAATTGGATATCTCATAACACACTAATAATCGAAAATGATAATATTGAGTAATCAGTAGAAGGTTACTAATCAGACCTCTGTTTTAGATAGTTACAAACTCAGTGATCGGGTAACTTTGAATATTGAAAATAATGAATTTGACGATGAGAAAACTGGTGACAACGATAAAATGATAGTTGAATGTAGCCTAGCAGGTTTTTGAGGAGATATTTTAAAATTTAATAATGTTATTAAGTAAGTATTTTAGTATTTATTTTTGTTACAGCTGTTTCGGCTTACAAGACCGTTTTCAAACTGTATTTAAACCACTTTGAGGCGACTTATTTATACGATTTTAGATGTCAATTTTTAAATTTTTTAAAATTATTTATTACCAGACACTATAATGTGGGATTCGGCATCTGTTTTCCTCGCACTAAATGTTAGGGTTTTCCTAATAGTTTTATAATAAGTTACTGCTATAATTCATTTAAGTGTGTCATATTGTTTAGGTTTTGTAAACATACGGAGGGGAATAAATAATTTTCCTAACTTTATTAATTAGCAGATTGGGGTCATGAGGTGATTTAAAAAATCTATATATGTACAAAGAAGAGCATCTGAGGGTTGATCTATTTTTTTATATTTTCTTGACCTTCAAAACAATAGAAATCTCACTGTCTACACGAGAAAAAACATCATTCCTCTTTTCCCACCCCATAAAGTAGAATAAAATCCGGGCAGCCCATCAAAACTATTCTTTATTGATTCGAAATGAAAAAAATGGGGTGCAAACCCTGGTCCATTTTGTATTTATATTTCATATTTCCTACTTCATTTACGAAATGGAGTAGGTTTTGTTGAGCGAAATCATCTGCAAAGTCTATACCGTTTCAGTAACGGTGACGACTGTAGCTGTAATAGAGTAGCTTTTGTTTGTGCATTGTCTTTGAATCTACAAAACACATGCCATTTAGAGAGAGGACATAACGGTAAACAACTCGGTCAGCCTGCTTGATGCAATCACATTCATACGTCGTCTTATACATTCAAGTCTATACCTACTTTTCCGTCGTGGTAACGAACTCTAATACCATCAGACCGCTCCTCCGCAGAAGTGGCGAGATATGATGGACCGCCAAACAACTCGGTCACATTGCTTGCTTCATTCACAATACAGACAAGTCTATAGGTACCTACTATTTCAATCATGGCAACGAACTCTAATACCGCTTCTCCGCAGAGGTGGGCAGAGAGATTGGACCGCCAAACAACTCGGTCACACTGTTGGCTTCAATCACGTGCTTCAGTTTCTTCCCTGGTGTGTTGAATGTTGGTTGTTGAGTTGACGATGATGACGGTTGAGCTTCTGCTTCCTTTGCCACTCCAGTTACAGTACGTCGAATACTAGTCTGTGATGGTTCCATGACAGTTGATCCGCCGATAATTGGTCCCCGGCGTACTTATATATAGGTACACAAACTATGATAAATGATAGAGTTTATATAACTAACACGAAAGGCAATGGGAAAAAAACCAAACTCTAGGCAATCACACTTGAACCAAATGGTAAAATAGGTTTAACAAAACAATAATAAATTTTATTTGCTTTGTGTGAGAATGCAAACAGTTTTCACAACCGCGGGAAAAGTTTAAGTCAGTGTTTCTCAACGTCTGGCACACGCCACACTAATGTGAATTGGCAATACGAATGTTTTGCGAGCAAAGCCAAATAATGTTTATAAAATATTGCATACCTATCAATAAAAATTCACTTTTAAAAAAAAAAAAGATGTCGTCACTAGGTACCGCAAATTAAATTCGTCTGTAAATTTATTTGTGTGTTCTGGATCCAGACAATCCGGTCAAGATGGTAGCCATGTTTGCTAGTACATTTTTAATCCGGCAAAGCGTATCAACATTACGCGAAGACCACTGTTTACAAATACCAGTCAATTATACTTAATTTGAAACTCTTGGTGGGTCCCCTCGCAAACACGCAACATCCACCGGTCAGTGGTTGAGTGGGCATAGCGCTTGGGTCCCACCCGGGCGTCGCATGTTCGATTCCTCGGCTGGCTAAGTCCTCCATCACAACACAAGCAACATTTTCGGCTTTCTGCGGTGGTAGTAGGAGATTTTCAAACATTGTTGATTGATGGGTTAATTCGTAACCCGGGAATGTTTGTCTTTCTTTAAAAAAAAAAAATCCTCTAATATATTATCTACTTTTTGACTCTGAACTAATGCATTTTTTCGTCTGCGGCGCTTTCTCTTCTAGAGGCGTTTGCAGATTGGCTTGCAGATTTTAGAACAGTTGATGTACGGTATGTATAATGTATATGGCGCTATTTAGGTTGATAAACATTGCTGTAACAAACCAGAACAAGAATTACCCACTGTTACTCAAATATCGTACCTTTCTGTTAAAATTCCCACAATAAAGATTGTGCACCTATTATTAGCTGCGTACCAGCATAATTAATGGAGGATAGAGCGACAAAGGAGACGGTTCGGGGTTCCCACTTCCCACGGTCATGGAGAATGCATTCTGCATTTAAACAGAGCGAGGTGCAGTCAGCTGATGTGTTCGCAGACAATCATTATTTTTGTAGTCGTTTAAAATAACACGAAAATCTTGTTTCGAGAATACATATATGTTATTAACCACTTATGAGATATTTTTTTTTTTTAAGTGAAACTTCTTTAGCACCGTTGTGATTTGAAACTCAATGAAACAGAAACGACTCTAAAAAGATACAAACACCTACATCTATAGGTTTTAGCCTGCGAGAATATGAGACTAATCGGTCTCATCTTTGTGCAGAGCTTCGTAGCCTATCGGTCTTCTCTTTCTGCGGTGTTTCGTAGCCTCCCAACTCTAATCTACTTTAGTTTTCTGAAGGTTTAACTTCTACCGCGTGTGAACTGCACATTTATATTTTTATTTATTTTAGAAATTGTAATACCTAATTGTCAAATAACTCTCTTCTCAAATTTTAAAGAGAAAAATCAATCAATTCCTAGATGCGACCGAATCTTTTTTCGATTTTTTTCCGAAAATTTTTCCTTTCAGAGTCGCTAATATTGTCTTAAATGATTAATTTAGTCTGTTTTATCAACTAAACTTTCCTAGGTTGATCTAAGAGGCTGGAAGGTTGGAGGGCTGGAGAGGAAGATCTCTGAAATAAGTGTGCAATGAAGATTGTAGGAATTACAAAGAAGATAGCGGAGTGAACCAGCAGACTAAGTGTGCTGTTGGAATGCGGCATAAGTTGGGGAGGGGAAGGAGAAGGGGAAGAGGAAAGTTGAGAACATAGAATAAAAAAAAAACACTATATAAAAATGCTCATCCAAATCTGTCTCTCTTACAATTGCCTGACATCGCGTGTAGTCAGCAGGTAGGTATAGTCACCCTATTTGAACTTTATAATGATGCTAAAATGCATCTTTACATAGGAATGAAATATAAGCAAGAATGGTCAAACTTTAGAATCACGAAAACGCCCACACAACTATTCTTGTGTTCTTCTTTATTATATGGTTGGGAAGTAATCGGGCTGTTCAGATCTGGTTACGAAATTAATTGATATTAAGCAACTTTCTACTCTGAACTTTGAAAGGTAATGTTTATAATGAGATCTCAATTATGACTAAAGGGTATTTCAACATCGTTCTCATAGATTAACAAGAAGATTTTCGATTTAAACACGATTTATTTATTTAAAAAGTCCGAGTTTACTATTCGGTACTTCAATCTATGAATAGTGGCTAAATATAGGATAAGTTAGCCGAGTTTTTTTTAATCTGTTGCGAGTATTGATTTGTTTATTTATTAATATTCGTTATCGTAATAATTAGCTATCGGGAAGATGGTGAAATACACCTCTAATATAATTTGATTCGAAGGGTATATTTTCACGGTAATACTGGAATACTTCATTTACCGGTGTGTCTGCCCACCTGCTGCGTGGCGGGCCGGATCGAGATCGACTGGTAAGGAGGTCTTTTGACCTCTCCAGCCAGAATACCTCGACCCATCGGCCTCGCACCGCAGTTGAAGGGATGGATTCATACGTCCGTCACTAATGGACACACTGACCTGACTGACCCCAGATTCCTACCCACCCCTTATACCTATTTCCTTCCCAGAACTTCCTCTTCTTCCTTTCCTTAAAACCTTCCACACATCATCCCCGAAGATGACATAGGCCCTTAAGGGAAATTATTTTCCTCAGGGCCTCCTGTGTGTACAAAGTACGCACGCAGTGAACGGTGTTAAGTAAGTACTTTAAAGATTCATAGGGGCTTTATTGAAGCTATATAAAAAAAAGTCATAGGGGCTTTATTAAAAAAAAACTTTATTCTAAAAGGGTTGCCAGTTTTTCATAATATCAATAATCCCTGCGAGCGCCCACCAACGGATCATCAACGCTTTGTCGCTCGACGTTCAGTATGCGGCTAAAATTCGCTATAGAAACAATAAATTTCTTAATCGATTTAACGACTAGCTTTATTCGAAAACGCACCTGACTGGTATAATAATTTTAGAACAACCCAAAATCAAAATCATCGCCGCTTCAAAATTAAGTGCATGACACAACACTCCGTGGCGCCATCGCCATTATAATATCGCCTCCTTTGTAAAATGTTAACTTTAAAATGTAGAAAGTACGAGAATAAACCACGCTACTCGAGATACACGCGTATAACACTGTGTGACGCATCGAATGTATATATTACTACTTATTCATGTATTTATTTTGAGATTAAATTGCCCGAGCGTATTTTGTGTAATCCAAGATTCAGGGACGTAGTCAGAGAGCGCTCGAAACTCGAAACAGCGTTTGCCTTTCACATCATTTATAATAATTTACTGAATGTAATTTCATTCCCAGTAAATGCCCCTGAGTGTCATTGTGAGTGAATTAACAGTAGTAGGTATATTAACAGCTAACAGCCCTGAAGCTGAATTGGACTAATAATACACCGGCACTTTGCGGAACTCGTTGTGAGTTCAGCAAATTTTAATGATATTTCGGCCCTGCTATATTTTAGTTCGGCTCATTGGCGGAGTAGGGAGCTCATCATGTTTGATGTTTATAGGCTGGCCCTGTGCGGTGGTATTTCTCTCTATATATATACAAGTTTCAGTCACACACACACACAGGCGGCGGTTACACAAAAATACACTGACGTCAGTTGAATCAATAGGATTGGCAAATCTTCAACCCAGTGGATATAAGTATAGTATTTAGAGATTTGATATTATTATCACTTTTAGTTTACTCTTCTTCTTTAAATTCAAGTTTTCTTGTGCAGTTTATGGAATTTTCCATTATACGGCTAGCCTATTAGATTGTGGGTACTAGATAGGATGATTAGTAGGTTTATGTTGGTTTTATTTGTATGCTAAGTAAATCGTGACGATAAAGTTTCCTGAATAATGTAAGGCTTGGACAAAGATAACTTCAGTTGTAATTTTTCGATGAACTTCATTTTGTAACACGTAGGATATACCTACCGCAATATAAGCAACATACATTTTATAGACTAGAGATCTTAGCATTACGTACAATTTGTAATCTTTATATTTTTTTGTAAATAATGTAGGTAGGTATAGGTTCAGTTTTAAATTACCCGTATACGTGATATACCTAAATAGCACGAATGCATTGACTAGGTACATTAACATAACGTACAATTATCTGTATTCTTTGAATCCAGTTCAAATTATAATAAACAAGGTGTAACTCTAAGTGACCAGCACAGGTAGGTACGTACGGGGGCTCCATCGAAGCCAGAGTTAAGTCAGCCACTCAGAAACTGGGCGTTCTGTACAGGACCCGCAGATACTTTAATAGTACACAACTGCTAACCCTGTACAAATCGCAAGTGCACTCCACGGTTGAATTTGGCAGCCACCACTGGTCTGGAGCCTCAAAATACCTGAAAAACCCTCGACTCTGTGCAGAAACGGGCGGTCCATTTTACGTCCTAGATTCTTCTGTCTTAATAACGGACTGCAATCCTTAGAGCACAGACGACGGGTGGGAATGTTGTCCTTATTCTATCGATATTTAAATGGAAGATGCTCCGAGGAACTAGCGTCATTAATCCCTCGGCAACGTTGCATGGTCGGGAAACAAGCCAAATACGTGCTTAACATATGTAAACGGTTGACATGATGATGACATTTGTCACATGTGAACGGGTCGTTTCTACGAATCGTTCTTGAGTTCAACAGCTCTGCTATGGAATAATTTGCCAGCATGTGTGTTTCCTTCCTTCTACAACATGGGTGCCCTTCTACAGCATGTTCTTCAAGACCCGTGTACGCTTCTTCCTCTCCTGTAAAAGACTAACCACAAAGATGTCATAGACCCAGAGAGAAATTATTTTCTTCAGAGCCTCCTGTAAAATTTGTTATATCTTTTTCCGGAGCTAATGGAAAAAGATATAAAAAATTCTTAAGGCGATCCATTAGTACAGGAAAAAATCGAAATCGGAATTCACGCCCTTTTATGGGAGGAGTTTAAAAATACTTGAGAAAAAGCTTTTGGAAAGGGAATTTTTTTTTACATGTTGATTTCGTAAAGGCCTGTAAAAGACATTAATTCCTTTTTTATGCATTGTTTATTGTAATAAAACGGAATTTTAAAATTGATTTCACGAAAACAAGCAGCGCGGACCCTAACACGTTGTTTCTTCGCTCCGTTCGGAGGAGTAATGACGGAAGAATGGGGCGGCTGCCAGTCGTTCTTCGGTGGACGGTATAAGGTTCACTTTGATACAACAAATTCGTCGACTGCCGTATTGTCGCCGTGATGTCAAAAATACCAACGCGAAAATGCATATTATATTTTATTTTGTGAGGTTCGGGCGTAAATTTCAATTTTTTTGCGATAATTATATAAGAAACTGAATTTGCCACATTATGCAATGAAACTATATCCGAAAAAATATTTATAAGTAGGAGAGTTTGCACTTAAAAATGTTTTTATGGACCTAATACTTTATTTTTTTCTAAGGTTATTAAAAGACGTATTAAAAAAATGACCGATATTTTTAAGTGCCAAGGTATGTTCTACACGCAGTATTTAATTGACGCATCTATAATACTTCTAAGCGGTCAAATTTTCAAAACAAAAACATACGATTTTGTATGATTTTGCATTATTTAGTATGGCTTCATCTTAAATAGGGCAATTATAAAATGAAGACAGTTTTATTGTATATCAAAGGTGAAAAGGGGTTTAGAACAACTCATTTCATTACTTACAAAAATGAAATTGAGGATTTTTTCACGCTTATAGAATCCTTTCCATTTTTAATGAAAGATTTCTTGATTTTTCAGAATGTGTTAGTCGCCCTGTCCATGGATGGCTGCGTAAAGATTGTCTTTTCCACTGGGTTCAAATGAACTTGAAGAACGGCGAAAATTACCTTCAAATGTTGGGTTTAATACCCGCCTCAAAACAGCCAACCATACAGCGAGTGCATTTACCAGGCAATATGTCAATAGGAATACTGTTGACTTTGCTCTTTAAATAAACCTCGCGAAATGTGAGAAACCTTTTCAGTTAGGTGCCTTCAAGTTTTATTTGTACAGTGCCAAAGGCTTGTTTGATCTGACCTTTGCTGACGTGTGCTCACAGTTCACAGTCAGTAAAGTTTGTTCTCCCGTTTTGTTGATGTTGACAAGACGCAGAACTATCGCGAAAACGCGCGAGAATCACACAGAGGTCAGGCGGGAAAATCAACTACGTCACTACTTATCAATACTGTATTAATAGATACCTGCTTATTTAATTTCAATAAATTATTGTATCATTTTATCGGTGTACAAAATAACACACAGCGGATACCATTAGTTATTAATAAACTTAGTACTAAGTAAGTAATTAATATTTATAAGTAAATTAACTTCGAAAATAATAACCTGTTTCCAATGACTATAATATAATGGTACATTTCCATGCTTGCCAAGCCTACGCAAACCTCCACACGCTCCAAGCGTACGCAAATCTCGCCTGGCATTTGGAAGCCGTTTACACGCTTGTGACTGCGTCAGTGAGCTACCAACACCCGAGCATGGCGGACGCCGAATTTGTGTAGGCTATTGCGTTTGGTTTAACATACTTTTATTTGAAATACAAGCAAAGTATAAAAAAACAATATAATATTGTCTTGTATTATAAAAAAAAGTTATTCCAACAAAAATCATATGTTTTTTTATTGTAATAAATAATAAATCATCAATAAAAGATTATTTATTTATATTGACTTTTTAGGTAAATCCAATAAATTAAATTAGTGCATTCAAATTATGTTCTTATACATTTTAATAAGTCAGGCATGCCTCTTTCGTCATACATATGTCTCGTAATGTTAATTATCGATATACCGCATGGAGCAAAAACGGCGTGCATTCGCCGTCAGTTCTGAAATTACACTGAGCGTTTGCCGAAGCTTGCCGCTGGATCCGACCCCGACTGGATCGGCGGCAAGCTCTTGCAAGCTTACGCAAACCCTACGCAACCCTACGCAAGCCAAGACAAACGACCTGTTTCCACGCTGGCGTTTGTGGAGGTTTGCGTAGGCTTGGCAAGCGTGGAAACGGCACATAACAGGTAAGTTAGTAATGGACTAGGTACTTTTACGTGGGTTTCTTACTAATGATTTCCCTGGAAATTATAATTCGTTATGCGTCATCCACTCAGCCGGAATACCAAATAGAGTCTGGTATAGCGAAAGATTGTCAAAGAAACTTTGTCAAAAAATAGGTACCTACATACCTGCAGGTAAATCAGAGACCCTTGCTTGTGTAGTAGTGTAGGTAGGTACTGGATAATTTTATTTTATAATCATTTCGTTATTGTTAGTAAAATGAAGTATGAAATAAAAAATAAATAAAACGCTAAAAAATAAATAAGTCGCTACAACGCGCGACGGTACGCACTCAGTATTTGAAGACATTTTCGGGGTAAGAGGGGACTGCGTGCGGATATTACAAACTAGTTCGTAAAACTTTTCGAAGTGAAAACTTCTTTAGTACCGTTGTGATTTGAAACTCCTTTAAACGAAAAGGCGACACTAAAAAGAGACAAACACATACATTTGTGGGATTTAGCCTGCGAGAGAATGAGATAGAATAATCGGTCTCCTCTCTGTGCGGTGCTTCGTAGCCTCCCCGCTCTCATCTACTTTAGTTTTCTGAAGGTTTCACTTCTACCGCGTGTGAATTGCACACTCTGCTTTTTTAAAACTTTCTACACTCTCAGTATGAAGAAATACATTCAAACGTGTATGATAAATTTCAATGGAAAATTGCTTT
The DNA here is from genome assembly GCA_917563855.2 of Limnephilus lunatus. Classification (NCBI taxonomy): domain Eukaryota; kingdom Metazoa; phylum Arthropoda; class Insecta; order Trichoptera; family Limnephilidae; genus Limnephilus; species Limnephilus lunatus. The sequence goes on from OU830600.1 coordinate 78,858,800, forward strand.
ATTTGATACTTTCTCATACCCATTCAAAGATACCGTTTTTTTTTAATGTTGAAAATAAATAAATCGGGAGTGCATACGTTTTTATTTTAATTTAAACGATAATTGGACTAATTGAGGTATCTGCCTTTTAAGGATAAAATTCCCCTACATTAACTTTCTTTTAAAAAGAAATCCCTTTCCTGTCTTTTTCCCTTTGCCCTAAAGGCAGGTTTGGGTACAAAATAAACCGGTCATTGAACCTTACACAGCATTTCCGGTTGCAAATTAATAAATTATACTCTGTCAATATAATATTTCAGTAGGTACTGTCTAGTTTTATTTGTTACAGAAATAAAATGTAACCCTTTGATTAGGTACCTACCTGAACAAATTATTATGTACCGACTTGGAAAATAAATATGATGCAAACTCATAGGTAGATTAGGTAAGTAGGTACCTACTAACGTCGTTTGAGGGACCAAACCAGGGCCTTGTTAGTAGTTTCTAGTGGATTCGGTCTAGAGAAAACAAAGAAATTCCAAAATATACCATCGCAGGTAATCAGTGGCGGATACAGAAAAACTCAAGGGGGGGCGCTAAAGATATCTTGAGCAGTTGCATAGCTAGGCCCCCCCCGACGCCACCCCAAGAGCACAATCCTCTAGCCACCCCCCCCCCCCCCACCACCAATGTTGAAAAACTTCTTTCTACTATAGCAAAAAAATAGATACAGGTAGACGACAAGCAAATATTTTGTACAGCGTGTGCAAAGGGGGCGTTCAAGTATTACGTAACGCAATTTTTGCGCAACCCGCAGCTCGCGCGGCGCACGGGCACGTCGAATCGACGACTCATGGTGGCTGGTTTTTTCTAAAATGTTTCTTTCTTTTGTTGATTTTATTACTTAATTTTAATATTTTAAGTCTTTGTTTTTTTTTAGTTAATAAGATTTAAGCTTTTATAAAAAAAACAAAAATGTTCAAGTGCGTAAAAACTCTGGTCTCAATTAAAATACTGTCAAAGTAATTAAAATGTGATTTAAGTAAATAAAAAACTTATAAACATGTTGACAAATGATTATTGTAAAAAATAAGTAAACCCTTAGAAGCCTCATACGGCGTAGCCGAAACGACGAAGGTTAGTAATAAGCGTTGTAAAATAAGGTTAGTGATCTAGGGTTAAAGTCAATTTTAGACATACAATAGGGTATTTTCACAAACTGGGGATACTGTTAAAAATATGTGGAAGATTTAAAGTTTATTTTTCTGATTACGATTATCATACTCAAAATGAACAATTTTAATATTTTCATTCATAATTATTGATTTCAAAAGCAGCCAAATATTGTTCATCCAGAAACGGCCCATTATTGGTTCATAGAATCATGACGTCACACCCGTCATCCATTACCGGCTGATTCGCTCATTGTCATCTTTTTGTTAGGAGTTAAAACATTGTTTGTTGTTATCGCCTGTTTTCAACTGTTTTGTTTAATTTTTTTAGACTTTTGTGTTATTTTATAATAGTTTAATATAATATAGTGTTGTTATAATGACTGACAGCGGTTTTTTACGGGCGCAGTCCGACAATTTGCCCAAAGTAGATGCTATAATGATGGCATCTTTTATTGCTGGTAACAGTAATTTTCTAAGTGCTGAATTCAGAGGTTTTAAGGCAACCAGGTAAGAAAAACATATTGTGTAACTCTAATCCTATACATATACTTGAACATTTTGTAAACATGCGCACAAAATAGTGTTTATTTTGGCCCTTTATTGAAATTGAAACAAGTGACAGTTCGGTCACCTAACCTCCATTTCGTAAGATGCTTTGTAAAACTTTGGCCATTCTCAAAGTAAATTTCCTTATTATTGTATAGATGTCCTCCTTACAACTATACACAAAGGGTGTAATATCGTTTCTACCTTTAAATTATGAATATAATATATATTAGTTAATATCTTTATGCTGTTATTGTTATGTTATGTCAAATCTGCAAAAAAACATTACCCCCCGCCTGCTAATAATGCCATGTTTTGGTAGATTAATGTGTTGATGAACAATATTATGTATATTTCAGATCAGCACGGGAGAATTATGGAGATAGTGCTGTGGGATACGTCCAAGTAAAACGAATTGACGATGTTTGTACTGTGAAAGCTCGAGTCACTCCGGAGCACAAAATCGGAACAAAGGCTTACGCAGTCACACTGATTTGCAATGAAGCACTAGAGGTTATAGATTCGTGCAAGTGTGAAGATTGCCCTGCATCCCAAGGTTAGTTCCCAATTTGTGTATTCTTCTCACCTTCAATTGGAAGCAATCTTTCCAACATGCCCTTCAGTGATATGCTTGGTGTACCTCTGTGATTAGCTCTGGCAGGGGGCTCCATTGAAGCCAGAGTCAAAATAGCCTCTCAGAAGCTGGGAAGCTGGGTGTACTGTGCAGGACCAGTAGATACTGCAGATAGCACACAACTGCCGACCTTGTATCGCAATCTTTAGAGCACATGTGTTAGGTAGACCTGCTTGTTCTACCTGGAAGATGCCCCGATGGACCTAGCATCATTGATCCCTTCGGCACCAGTGCACAGTCGGGAAACACGCCAAACATGCGTTCAACAATTTTACACTATTGACATTAAATTTTGTCACATGAGAAAGGGTTGCTTCTACAGGCGACCTTTAAATTCAACTGCTCGGCTGTGGAATGATTTGCCGGCTTCTATGTTTTCTCCCTCCGACAAATATGTTGTTAATGTTAAAAAAGTAGCGGGTAGCCCCCGGCCAACAGCTTCATGTAGTCTGATCCACAATATAATACATAGGTACTGAAACAAAAGTATCTAAGATTGTGAATCTTTTCATTGTTCCAGGTGGCTGTAAGCATGCACTTGCTTTCTTATCATGGCTCCACAGACGCAGTGAAGAACCTCCAAAAACTTCAACCCAATGTTATTGGAAACGCTCCAAGATGGCAGGAATCGGTACAAGTCTGAAGTTTATTAAGGCCAAAGACATGGGGACCCTGGGACGTGTGAATTTGCCAGAGGATGATGGGAGTTTCATAAGAGAGCTGCTAGATGCTAGTACATCTATAAATACACAGTTGACGGAGTATTATGCACCCCCCACAACTCTTGAAAATTTGTCAATCCACAACATGGAATGTGATTTTTTTGAAAATAATATGGGCTCGACGCCCAGTGAATTTATTGAATTCTGTAAGAAGGCAATGACTATTGAGGCATGTCAGAAGGCAGCCTATGATACAGTCGGCCAGTCTGACAGTCCACTGTGGCATAACCTACGTTATGGTAGAGTGACAGCCTCAAAGTTTCATGAAGCGGCTCACTGCTGCACACTGGACGGGTCACTGGTGGAAAGCATCCTCGGTGCTAAAGTATTTGAAACTAAAGCCATTCAGCGTGGAAGAATTCTGGAAGCGCAAGTTTTGAAAGTGGTTGAGGCTACTAACAAAATTAAACTTAAAAAGTGTGGTCTCATTTTAAGTAATGAGTACCCAATTTTTGGTGCCTCTCCAGATGCTTTGGGAGAAGATTTCATCGTTGAAGTGAAATGCCCAGCGAAGGAGTCTACGATGAAAAATTATTTGATAGATTCAAAGGAACCTACACCTAAAGTCATGGCACAGATGCAACTACAAATGCATTTTGCTCAGAAGCCAAGTGCACTTTATTGTGTTGCCAACCATGATTTTGAAACATCTAAAAAAGTAATGCAGTTGCATGTGAAGTACGATGAAGAGTTATGTAAAGATCTCATTATAAAATGTACAAAGTTTTGGTCTAATGCCATATTTAAAAAACTTAAATACAAATGGGTATGACATGTATAAAATGTTTAATTATCTTCCTTGACTCCTCCATTCGTTATGAATTCTCATAACTGATATAATGTACTAAAGTTTTGGTCTAATGCCATTTAAAAAAAAACTTAAATACAAATGGGTATGACATGTATAAAATGATTTAATTATCTTCCTTGACTCCTCCATTCGTTATGAATTCTCATAACTGATATAATGTACTAAAGTTTTGGTCTAATGCCATTTTAAAAAAAAACTTAAATACAAATGGGTATGACATGTATAAAATGATTTAATTATCTTCCTTGACTCCTCCATTCCTTATGAGTTCTCATAACTGATATAACTTTTCAATTGAATTTAGAGTAACATTCTTTAATTTATAGAATGCAGATATAATCTTCTTTTTATATAGGTGAGTAAAAGAAAAACAACAGAAAATATTACAGTATAGAACATTGTTTTTAATAATACAGTGATATCGGTTATATTATAATTTACAAATATTACAATTAATTACACAATAATTTCAAAGTAGTTATTTACTATAAAATAGAATGTATGTACATATGCCTTCAAACATATCTACCATTTATTTTTATGAAAACTGTCTTGTTAATACAATTAGAATATAAATAAATAGTTTTGTCCATAAACAAACCCAAATCTTTCAAGAATGGCTGAAAAATACAATATTGGATTGAGTCACCGATACAAAATTGATTTTTTCAGCCTTTCTTGAAAGATTTGGGTTTGTTTATGGACAAAACTATTTATTTATATTCTAATTGTATATGTACGGTCGCGAACAATTAATTTACCTTAATATTTTAAAGCGTAACGTGCAAAAAGCATTAAAAACCTAAAATAATTTGATTGGCGCCATCTGTGAATGCGTAGATTATAACGTACGTGACGTTTAACCTTAACTTCCCCATAAGTTCGACTTTTTGGAAATTCAAATCAACAAACCCAATACGCTAATCATTGACCTGGTCCAAATACAAGAGTTGTAAGGCGCTTCTTCAAATTCATAAAAGGACACAAATATTTTTATACTGTATGTACTCTCTACACTTTAATTAGAACATTTTGTAGATTAATCAGAGCGCAAACGATCCTTATGATTTGATCCATGAAGGGGATATGATTGTGGTGTGTAGATGCATGCATTTTGCACATGTTAAATTCCCGTATTCTGCTAATAACACGTTCAACGTGGATTCTTAACGCTGCAATCCTCTTTGCTTGTTTTACTTCTTCCGCTGTACACAGCACATTTGTAAATACACTAGGGGGACGTATAAGCTCACACTGTCGAATTTGAAGAAGATTGCTTATATTCTTGAATCCCCTGTCGGCCATTACAAACGTGCCTGGCCGAAGAGCATCCAGGTATCCACAGTCCTCCACAATGGTAGCGTCTGAAGCGCGTCCACCATAGCCACAAGAAATGTAATTCACCAATCCGTCTGGAGTACACGAAACGAGGTATTTAAGTGTGTTACAGCTCTTGTATTCGGACCAGGTCAGTGATTGGTGTATTGGATTATTGGGTTTGTTTATTTGAATTTCCAAACAGTCAATAATAGATTGTACCTTAGCATATCTTGATCTAAAATTTATAGGTAAGTTAAGTCTTATTTTGTCTGCAGATGGCCATACAATAAGGCTTTTTAAAAATCTGTCCATTAACAAGACAGTTCTCATAAAAATCCGGCTTACAGATGGAACAGAAATTCCAAAATGCAGCGATAGGATGGCAAATGAATCATCCAAGCGGATTTTCTTTAGAGTTATTAAGACATTAGTTACCGGAGTGGGTATTTTGTTTGCCAAAATGGAAATTATATGGTACATTTCTTTTGGAATTCCTAGGCATAGCCTAGGACTTCTTTCAAGGGCCATTAGGCTTGACTTGCGCATTTGAGCTTTAAAACTTTCACTCTCAAAGTTGTCACCTGCAAAATCCGGTGAGTTTGAACGTTACATAAGATCCTCTGGTATGAATTCTGAATCCGATGAAAATTCCTGAGGTTCCAAACTTGTCGTGCCAGCTTGTGTATCCTGAGGTTTCACACGTGTCGCATCAGCTTGTGTACGTTGAGTACTTGCCACCGTCAAACTGATATCCCACTTCACTGGTGAGCAAGCTGTATTAGTTTCTCGCCTTGATGTGACTGTTGCTTTACTGCGAACTTGACATTTGAGGCTAACTTGAACAGCCTTGTCCTGTATTCTAAGTGAGCAAGTTTGTGTAGCAACATGAAGAGGTTCAGTCACAGCTAGCTCTTCTGGCAGTGCCGAGGTGGAAGGTTGTGATTGTGGCTCTGTTTGATTATACTGTAGTAGAGTGTTTTTGATGACTTCAACGTGCGAACGCTTCAATCCCGTCTGTCGAGGAGTGGCTATTCTTTTTTTCTGGCATTCGAATTTGTGAGGAATAACACTCTTTTTCAAGTGCATGACACCACCCATAAACCTGACCCTCATGTAGTTGTCGACGTCTTCTTCAAGCTGAAATATAAATAAATGAATATTAAAGACGTATGTACACTAAAGCCATTGATATACCTACATAAACCTCAATGACTACGGCAGATATGTTCATTATTTGCATAACAATCGTAAAATTTGAAAATAAAACAACTGTCATGCTCGGAATATTAACACATCGTTTTATACTGAATTAATCTTAAATTATGAGAATTACAATGCTTAGAATATTATTAATATATAGGAACTTACGTTAAAATGGTCTTCGCAACAATGAAGATGGCTCTTCAAAGAAATGGTTCGATTTCTTTTCGGATCTCGTTTCATGGCATTACTTACACCATTTTTTCCTCATTTTCTCGTCCTTTGGAAAACCTAAAAACACCTTACTTGGGGTATTCACAGTGGTATTTGTACACATAGGTACTAAACAATACTTATATCGCAAGTGGGAAGACATCGAAACAAATATAATGATATTAACCGAGCAATCTGGAGGTTCACAATCAAGCCAACTGCAACGTACGTACTAACTGGTACTGACAGATCTCACTTATGGCGGTGATTGACGGGGCTGACGTCACAGCTCAGCGACGGTACATTCGGCGCGAAAAAATCGTTTTGGCGGCATTTTAAAAATGGCATACTTTAAATCGTTGTAGAAAATTTATAAATCATCATATAAATAAAATAAAAATTTCGTTGTTCTCGTAATTTTTTACTTTATTTTTTTCGGCAATAAAAAAAAACTGTGAAAATACCCTATTGGTAAATAATGTAAAAAAAAAAAATATAATTAATCATTATAATTTCGGGGATCAAGTCTCGGGTCAACACAATGTACATTGTACAAGTCAAAGATATTGAAATATAAACCCGTAGAAATAACAAGTACCTACATTATAGTGGTTTCAAGAAAACTGTTTTTATTATTCTCAATAGGAAATAAACACAATAGTTGTTTTCTGCCTTTATTAGGATTTGCACATGTATTGAATCGTAATTATTATCTACAGAGGCATTTCCCGAAGATAGAAAATTGTTTAAATGTGTCACAGATCTGAATAATGATTTTTAACGATTTCTAATGGTTTTTCAGTGGTCGAACTGATCCTCAACTAGCAATCCGGAGGTCGAGGGTTCAAATTAATTTGTAATTTTTAACAATTTAATCTATTAAAATAATGTAAGGTATAATTTCAGCACGTTCCAGAGTGGAAGATACTTTCAGTGCAGCCCTGTTGTAAGACCACCATTCAGAAATGAAGCTTTGCTTTAAATGGCTTTAGCCGTGTTTGGTGACCAGATTTTAATAGCCAGGTACTTCCCCACCTTACGGATTTCTGATCGCCTCTAATTATTTTTATGATGGGCAATAATGCTGGCGAAAATAATTTATAAATACTTTCAGCTTCACGAATTCTACTATTATAATATCCCGTGATTTTTCACATATTCGTGCTCGTATAGAACTAAATGAATTCTTCAACGGGTTGCCAGCATTCCTTTGAAAGTTAAAAGAATACATTTTTGTCTTTGTTATGTCGACAATCGTTATACTCGAACGACAGCAACAAGACACAGTTTTCCTTGTAATTAAAATATGCAGAAGTTCTTGGAAGAATGACTTGAGACATCACAGAATTTTATCAAGAGGCTCAATAGGTATATTTTAATCAAATATTCTAGACCACAAAACTTACATTATTTGCATTTGAGGCAAAAATACCAGACGAAACTGAAAAATATTTTTTAATCAAAAGAAGTAGTAAATACCTACCTAGTACGGATATGTGCTATTTTATTTATTTATGTTTCAAATTATAAAAGATTGACCAATAAATAAATCAATTTTTCTCGATTTTTGAGGAAAATTTGGCAATTAATTGTGATATAATACTTTTTTTGTTTTATTAAATATGTCAAACCACAAAGTGATTGCTTTCTACAATAATAAATTATTTGTGAGTTAATTTATTTATTTTTAATGAAAATTCTTTAAAAAATAAGCACTGCTTTCTGTGTAAATATAATAATATATAAAATTTAAAAAAGCATTTTAATGGACTTAAATTTTGATTTACAAACAACTGATTTTGCGTTGGATCCCAAATTTGTCCCATATAAATTTAATATTTCGACCCAAAAACCTTTTCATTTCATGTTTTAATTTTATATTACAGATATATTTCATCATATTTACGTAGTAAATTTGATAAGATATTTTTTTCAATAATCAACACACACAACAAAAGTCAAGGTTGCCAGTAAAATAATGAAAAATTGAATTCTTAAATGACCTGTATTTTATAATTTTATATACAAAATAAAGTAGCTCAAAACTCAAAACCATGCTGGATGTTTGCCAAATCTTTTGAAATATATTCCGTTTGGTCAAGTATTTCAGCCCGTAATCCAAACATACGTTTTGTATGAAAAAGGTTGCGCAGCTGTTCCGCTTGTTATATCAGATGGGAAGAGTGGATATATTTTAAAAAAAAAAAAAAATTACGTCAGTTATATGTTTTGGTTATCAGGTTTGAAAACCATGTTCTCTAAACACATTAAATTTTTCACCCTTCATCTTCATCCAACCTTTTCGTTTTTATTGTGACTTTTGATGTACCTACTGGCATATACAGAGCATAGAGCTCCGGTCCAAAAAGGCCCCTTTCTCTTTCATCGTGAGTAAGTTAATGTGTTAAAAAAATCTTTGTGGTTACTCGTTACTATGGAACTCCTGTGTCGACATCATTTGTCATTGTCATATTAAAAAAATACGAGGTTTGACGTTCGACCAAGGACATCTATTATTCTTTTCCAGACACAATATAATACTATGTACCTACTGTAGGTAGGTACATAGTAAAAGAATAATTATTTGCACTTGAAAGATTTTTAATACTATTTTCAATTATTGATAATGATACCACCTACAACCAAAACACGTTCGGTTCCTGCCCATGAATCATAGATCGGTTTGATGTTGCAATCATTGTGATAATGATAAGAGGAAGTGATTTTGCGCAAATAATAAAACTACCTATCCACATCCATTCTCAACAATAGATAACTAGTAGGTAGTTCTGTGAACAGTAGACCTGATTTCTAATTTTCTCTTCTCCAATAAATCAAAACCAAAATTTCCCCCGTACCTATCTACTTAATTTTAAACTAATAGATATTATTTAAAAAATAATTTTTATTAAATAATGTAGTTTAACAAAATTTCTAATTTTCTTTTGATTTAAAATGACTCCCCAAAGGGAATTTGAAATTAATAAAAAAGAAACATTTAGAAAATACGACCGGTCAGTGACTGAGTTGGCACCGCGCTTGGGTTCCACCCAGGCGTCCCGAGTTCATTTCTTCGGCAGGCTAAATACTCCATTACGACATTCAAAGTTAGCCATGTTTGAATAATAAATTTGATGCAGCTTTCAAAACCGAAACGGCACGCACAATCAAATTTACAGACAGATAAAATGCCAAAACAGTCGAGTTAAAATAATAATATTATCCCCGCGACCCGTACTATCACAACAGTTCATATTATTTTTCATATGACTATAAAAAATAAGTGTAATTAGTATTGTTGACTAATGCCTTATATGGCTATCAGAAAACAGGTAATTACCTTCCTAGTTCCTAACCCAGGTACCTACCCAATAGGTAGAAATCGTCGGGTATGTTTGGTTATGCCGTTAAAAATATGAGTGTGTTTATTTCATCAACCTACGCATTATTACAAAGTCGATTTCACCAGAGAATAAAAAGTTTGTCTCATCGGTAGGTACTGGTGACTGGTACCTGCTAGAATATTCATCGGTGTAATTAAAAATACATTTATAGCAGTTGACATGACATGGTGCATATTTCGGGGAAAAGGGGTAAACGTGTAAAGGGGTAAATGGGGGTAAAGACGAAGGTAAAACCCGTATACAATGTTTTTAATAATATCTAATATTAACTCTGAATTAATTTGCTCGCATTGTAAGTTCTTGTTTAAGATACGGGCCCAGCATTTAAAGATCGATTACCATCGAATTTAAAGAAATAATTGCGTTTGTCAATGTTTGAATGGGTTACGATAAGTTTTTACCAGGAGCACTCCTGTCCCGGTAAGACCGATACACCAGGGGACAATAATAGGACTTGGAACATGTGCTCTGAGGATGGAAGGAAGATTAGAGTTCAATCGACCAGTATACGGTAGGTATATATGGCAACCTAATAAGTCAATATTTTAATTCAGGATGGGCAGGAAGAGGAGATTTGACTGAGCGTTTTTTTCTTCTTCTTTATATCTTTCTTCTTCTTGCCTCTTCACGGTTTTTCCTGGTCAATGTTTGAATGAGTTTGCAATAAATTAGCTTTTTAGTTTTTTGATAATTTACGGAGAATCCGGCACATAATGCTGATTACAGAATAAATGTTTACTAGGAACTGTTATTTTCCGGTTCTATAACCGGTACCTTGACACGTAAACAGGAAACAGTTTCGTAGGAACACAAATTTCCTGAATGAAAAACCGACCGTCCATCTTAGTAAATAGGTACCTACCTACTGTCAAAATATAACAGGTTCTTATGCGTCAGTGGCGTGCTATGATATTTTTCCACTCCCGCAATTCTAAATAAAAAAAGGCTTGGTTGGCAGGTTAAATTTGGGAGGCGGGTACGGGTACCGCCACCCAGGGAACCATTTATTGGATAACCAATCAATCTGCCATAGGTCAACCCAAGTGGTCCGCTACGTTTGATGACTTATCAGGGGTGCCCGGATTGCCCGGGTTCATTGGGTGGGGTTTGTCCGGATCTTGGTGGCAGATGCGTCTGCCCACCGACTATGTGGGGGAGAGACTGGTTGAGGTTGAGGGAGACCTTTTTATCTCTCCAGCAGGACTCTCTCGATCCATCGCCTTATACCGCAGTGTGCGTGGATCAATACGCCTGTCACATTGAACCATTCTCACTCATTCCTCAAACATTTTCATTACCAGAACTTCCTCTCCTTCCTTTCCCATCCCTAAAGATGATATTAGGCCCTGAGGGAAATGGTTTTCCTCAGGGCCTGCTGTGTGGAGCTAATGTAAAAAGGCATCTTTATGATGTTGATACCTAATACTTATAGGAAACTTGTTAGATACTTACAGGAAAAATCCTGATTTCAATGCCGATCTTTAAGCATGACGAAAACTGATTAAAATGCTATATTTGCTGAACATGAACTTCAGTAGGTACCGTGAAACTACGATTAAAGTAGGTACCTAGTTTTGCCTTGGAAAATTTGGTTACCATTGGTGACACTTTTTAGAGGCTGGCATTGGCTTGAAAAAGGCTCCCGGACGGTTTTTATCTTGTCTGATTGTGGCGTCACTCTCTAAAACGTCAAACTACAAACTGCAAACACGTGATAATATAATTTTCTCGTACAGCCAGGGATGGGCTCAGATTAGTGAGTTTAAACGATTTTAGAATGCTTAAAAACTTATCGAAATATCTAAATTACAATTGACGAAGAAAAATCTCATACATCATAGTTTCACCCACGGCGCATAATATTATTGTAGACACCCTAATTAATTTGTCCAAAGGATCTATAATTTGTTATCCATTGGAGCGGAGTGTCCGGAGAATATCCTACCTAATGATACGCAAGTGGATGGAATAAGATGTCGGGTCTTCCCGTTGACAGTGTCGAATCGTGTGACTTAAATACTTGAAGAGTCGTAGGTATATGTCCTTATATTATGAATGAATGTGGAAGAAAGAAAGTAAAAGAAACAACGAGCTCTTTTATTCCAAGGAAGTCCCAAATTATGTACATATGTGTAGAATGAATCCCTTTAGGGCCTGGTTTTACTAATATTTATACAGGTATGCACGAGTAGGTATCAATGTTTTGTATTCTTTTGGGGTCATTTTGTAAGTTTATAATTCGATAAGTTGTAACCATTACCTAGACCTGATTGCCATATCGGCAATGGAATTCACTACTTTTTGACTCAAAGTCAAATGGGAAGACATAAAATTATGTGACCGTAAAATGGGCATATTAAAAAAAATATATCGGTATATTTCTTATGGTTCCATGCCAACTCAGAATGAAACCAACTCAGAATGAAACCACCTCAGAAAGGTCATTAAAAACCATGAAAAAATATTTTAAAATAGCCTCTAATCCTAACCCATACCTTAACCTACCTTAACCAATTAAAAAAAAATCATCACTCTTAATGTCCTTTCTGAGGTGGTTCTGAGTTGGTTTCATTCTGAGTTGGCCGGTCATCATTTCTTATAAAGCGTCCGCCCTTGTAATCAGCTGTCGAAGGTAAATATGTAGGTACTATGAACGAAAACCAGTTGCCAGGTGCAAGAGACAAGGGACAAGCTACCTGTCACGTGGCCAGGAATGTGAAGGAACATAATGTACAAACAGGAAAATAAAGGTAGAAGGTAGAAGCCAGTGCCGGTTCCTACCCGAAATGCGTGAGGTATCTCCAAAGGCGCAGGTGACTGGGAAGGTTACCAAGGATTCCAGGTAGGTTCTATTATTTATCGGAATAATAATATAATGGTAAATGAACAAAGGATTTGAAGGTAAAACAGGTCGACTTGCCACATGCCGGGGAAACTCTACAAAATACAAAATAACCCATTTATCCAGGCATGCGAACATGCCGCGTGACTTTATCCATTATTCCTTGTGTTATGTATTGGGGAGATGAATTAATCAGCTGGTTGGTTGGTTGGGAAAACAAGTTATGCAATCGCTGTCCCGTGGCCGAATAGGCTGAACCACCCTGTTACTTGTTACCGAGAACCAGGGCCGGATTAACCATGTCGGGGCCCCTAGGCAGTGCACGTCTCGGGGCCCCTTTACCAATGGTGGACCAACGGGGGGGGGGGGGGGGGGGGGGGTCCGCCCTGGGCCTCTGGTCCTCGGGGGCCTTCAAACATGTCCCCTTTATCAAATCCTTAACAAGGCTTTAATGCCATTTTTATTTAATTACTTATAATGTATTACAAAAACATGGTAAGTAACACACAAACAATGAGTTGAGAAAAAAACTCATTACGGGAAGCTCATTACATTTAATCAGCGGCCGAGAATTTAAATTTCGTCGAACGATGATCTTGCGATCGTACCCTTGCAAGATCATCGTTACGTACAGGGCGGTTCCGATGAGTAAGATTAATTATTCTCTATGCCAGCATTTTAACATAATTAAAGATATTCGAAAAATTGACGGAGATACAGCATTTTATGTGAAACAATAACTTAGTAAACACCACTTTTATTATACATACTTATGCCGACCGGGTTTCGCTACAACCGTAGGTTTTTCAGGGCAGTTTGTATGTTGAATTATCCTTCAGCAAAACTTTGACTGTGTTTTTCTCTAAACTTTGTTAACACATTTTTTAACCTCCATACATCCGATTTGCAGGTCTTAAACTGTTTGAAAATCTAGTGTCTATTTCACCACGTAGGTGAATTTTGTTTAAAAATAAGGAAAAATGGCGGACCAACGAATTTTAATTTCGATTTTTTATGGAAAATTTTCATTGTTCATAAAAAAAATAGAAGGGGGCCCATTATAAAAAAAATCCTAAGTGGTGCCATACTGAATGGATTTACTAACAGTTTAAGATTTAATACATGCAAATCGGACGTATAGTTTTTCTAATATGTTGTCAACCGTGTTGAAAAAAGCAGTTTCGAGAAAAACGCGTTCAAAGTTTTGCTGAACGTTAATTCAACATACAAACTGTTTAAAATGGTTTCATATAATATGTTGTAGGTATCTCCGTCAATTTTGCGAATTTCCTTAAAACATTTGGTTAGAGCATTATTAACAAACGCATCTTCAGAAAATTAATTTTTAAAAATGACAATTTTTTTTACAGTGGCCTGGTGCCTTAAAGCCTTGTTTGGGATTTGATCAAAGGAACATGGAGGCGTTTGGAGGCCCCCAGAGTCAGAGGCCCGTGTGAACTGAAGAAAAAGCTTGTAAAATGACCAAATAAAGATATTATTATTATTATTATTATTATTGAAATCAACTTCTTAAACTAAGGGGGGGGGGGGGGGGAGCGGTTCATCCAGCTTTTCCACCCCGGGCCTCTGACGGGCTTAGTCCGCCACTGCACTTTACCCTTTTCTAACTTCCAAACTTTTTTTTTTACCACAACGTAATTTTATTCATATTAATCTGTTTTTTTACTACATTTCGAAGGTATGCCTTCACCCCCATTCAATAAAAAAAAATTAAACTAATACAATAGTACAATGAGCGGTCTTATCACTAAAGTGATCTCTTCCAGACAACCTTGGTATGAAGAGAAACAAAGAATTTTAGCAAGCAGATAGGTTGTGCACACTAAAGCTTGTACAACATTTATATTTTAAACATTAGAAATAAAAGCAAAAAAAAAAACAACACAAATGCCAATATAAACCACACGCGGCACCTATAATCATATCAACTATGAATAATACAACTATGTATGTTTAAATATTTGTTTTAATTATTGAATTGTTATTTATCATTTGTGCGTGATGTGAACAGTTATTGGGTTATAACCTAATTATTATAATTTTTTGCTTTGTTTAATGCATGTAATGTTATTAACCTATAAATTAAATGTTCGTAATAAAAAATTAAAATATTTAAAACATCTTGAAAGCTGACTTTTTCCAAAAGTGTGCAGGAGTTGCTCACTAATTGTGAGTCGAACCGTTGACGAAAGTTATTTTTTCTTGGGGCGCGGGGCCCCCAGCCGATGCGGGGCCCCTAGGCAGTTGCCTACTCTGCCTTAGGGATAATCCGGTACTGCCGAGAACAGTAATAATTGTCATTTTAATTATCCGATAGGCACAGGTACTAGGTACATTAGGTAAGCAGAGTGGTAAGCTCACCAGCTCTGATGGACTTGGAGGTCGCAGGCTCTTATTCCAAACTTTAGTTTATGAGGGTTTATCTTTCAATCCAACTGAATAAATAGGTGCATTCAGTTTCGTAAGACTTATTTAAAATAAAACTGAATAAAACACATTAAAAAATCACAAATATAGGTAATATTTAGTCAGAAGTAGAAGGTGAGATAGTGCAGAATGGTCCCTGATGTTTCGTTAAGAACGATTGGAAAATACGACTTTATTAATGATTCTGCAGCTGAAAATGATTTTTTTTAAATACTCTTTTTTGTGTAACGATTTGAAACTATCCCAGAAACGCTTTCACAAAAAAAAGAAAAACGAAACCACAACATCAATAAAGTCGTTTTTTCTATCTAAACCCTCTAGTCTAGACCGCTTAAAAGTTACGAGCGGCCACTGCTAGAGAGAGACCACCATTCAGAATCTAAACCTTGCTTCAAATTACTTTACCAATGCTTAGTGACTAGATTATAACTAGATTATAACTAGATTATAACTAGATTATAACTAGATTATAACTAGATTAAGTGAAAACTTCTTTAGCACTGTTGTGATTTAAAACTCGATGAAACGCAAAAGCGACACTAAAAAGAGAACACATACATCTATAGGATTTAGCCTGCGAGAGAATGAGATAGAATAATCGGTCTTCTCTTTGAGCGGTGATTCGTAGCCTTCCCACTCGTGTCTAATTTGGTTTTCTGAAGGTTTCACTTCTACCGTGTGTGAACTGCGCACATTTTTTTTAATTAATGGTAGGTATTCTGATAAAGACCACAAAGACTATTGGCTCTGGGCAGATGGTGACTTGTGCAGAATCCCTTTACAAACACTCATGTGTACCTACTTAGTTCTTTTTCACAGAATATTAATAAAATAACTTTCAATAACATCTGCGTAACACCAATTTTATTAGGACGGGTTGTTTCAAAAAAATTTAACAATTCATCAAATTTTTTAAAGTTAATTTTCAAGTTGTGTATAAGTTCTATTCAGGTTCTGTTTTTTATATCATTAGAAGCAAGTTGCTTCATAAAACTGATATTATCACAGTACTTGAATAGAACTTTCACAGAACGTTAAAAAACTTTAAATGCTATTTTTTTTAAACAATTCATTAGTGTATCGAAAATTAATTCATCTTTGTTAAAGCAGGCAGTTAGGTACCAATAGGTAGTAGGTACCTATGATAAGTAACTAATAAATAAGATAAGCTATTTTACAACTTTATCTCCTTGAATGGAAATGGAAACCAGAAACATTGAAGTAGGCACTATGCGGAAACAATCGACGAATTATTTAGCTTTGGTTTCTTTGTTTGGCTAATAAATAAAATCTGTTACGCGAACATTACATTTTATTGCACTAAACTTCCTGTAGTTTTTAATAAAAAAATAATCGTTTGTACCTACGTATTTGAAATAGCTAATAATTCGACTAAGGATGGAAAAAATCCCCACATTCGATTTTGGTCAGTCTTGTGTTGTTCATAATAATATAGGTTACCTGTATGCTTATATTTTGGTAGAAAGCAGTCACTTTGTGACTTGACATCTTTAATGAAATAAAACAATTAGGTACCTACATTCTCGGAAGATTTTTTCAATGTAGATGAGTGTTTCAGGCTGACAATTATTGATTATAATATTTGTTATCTACCCTTTGTGCTATGCATAAAAATCTTGTTTAAACGTTAGTTTATCAATTAAAAATAATTATTAATATTTGACAAGTTAAAGTATTTCAGCAAAAAAATGCAGACATAATTAGTCTCGACGCCACCTAGCGGGAGATTTAGTATTAACAATACCTCTCTCACAAAAATAAAGTTGGTTGTTTTCAGTTGGAAAAATGTAATAATAAGTAATTGTCGAATGAAACACTAGTATATGTTGAATTATTTGGCGGGTATTAGATAAGCCGCCATAGCTCAGTGGTCAGAGCTGCTGACCGGCAATCAGAAGGTCACGGGTTCAATTCCCGTTGGCGGCCAGTATCTTTTCTCGGAAGATTTTTTCAATGTAGATGAGTGTTTCAGGCTGACAATTATTGATTATAATATTTGTTATCTACCCTTTGTGCTATGCATAAAAATCTTGTTTAAACGTTAGTTTATCAATTAAAAATAGTACCTACATTGTTTATAACCACGTTTTTTTTAATATCGACCGGTTTTGCTTCAAATTAGCAAACATCATCCATCACGGTAATAAATTAAACTGTTTGTATTTTATACCCTGATGATGCCCGAGCGAAAAAGGTCGGTATTTAAAAAAAATCGTGGTTGCACCTAAATAAAGTAATTGTACATGTTTGTTTACTTCTAGCGCAGACTATTTATTTACAAATCAGTTGCAATTTAGAAAACGCCGAATAAAATAATTTTCGGTAAAAATGTTAATTTTTAAGTAGGTAAGTGTAAGTAGCCTGCTGATTTAGCTTGACCGATTAAAAAAAACCGATTTTGAAAATTACACTTAGATTCAAAGCTAATTTTATTTCATCGCGAAGTTAAAATAAGAAACTTTCTGAATCCGAGTATTTTTTGGGAAAATAAATAAGTAAGTTTAAATTTATTTTTTCACGTCTCACGTCACCGTGTGTGTTTTTCACAGTCTGTCAAATCGAAATGAGATACCTACCCCGTCAAATACTTCATCTCCATAGATAGACATACAAATATACGCCCGTGTTCATCTCCAATTCTGAAACTTAAAAAAAACGAATTTGAAGAATTTTTGTTGTTAGTTTTTGGGGTGTTATGCCGTGTTGCGCTACCTCCTTCTATAGCCGACGTTTCGGACAGCGTTGCAGTGTTAATCATCAGGGCAGATCCGGTAGATCCGACGATGTGACTTATCCGAATTTGAAGAAGTTTTTCCAATGATAGGTTTGTAATGAATATAATACTAAATATCTTGTACAATATTGTCATCTGAAACTTGTTTTGTATATTTAAAATAAAATAGCACTGTTCAGCCTATCTATATTTACCTACCTATCTGTTGTTTGGATTCTTATTAAGAAAAAACTTTCCCGTGCCACAAACAAACGAATAATTTCCATTATGGTTAGTCACGATAATTCTATTAGAATATGAATAAATTATCTACTATAATATTTATATACCAGGTACCAGAATAGGTACCAACTTGTATTTACGACACGCAAAATAATCTATACATATTTCAATTCAATGGCAGCAAAAAAACTGTTAATAGTTTTTTTTTTAAATTTGAACATTGACTTTCATTAGGTTTCTAACCAGAACCAAGTTGGTACTAAGTACCTAAGTAGGTACCTTATTTACCTTGCCTTATGATACAGGTAGGGACTAACTTCCCCAACTGAATTCTTAATAGAAACCTTTTAGAGATAATACCTATTATTAAAAACAAAATGTGTTACGACTACCTAGGTAGATACCAAACCACATGGTAACCTACCTATCCCCACATTTCAATAATATGTAGGTAGGTCCTACTGCTATATTTTTACAATCACCATTAACGTTGGTTTCAGTAAAATCGATCTATCTAGAACGTACTAATTTAATTCGTGATTATTCGCATTCAATTCGATTAAATTCACGATTTGGCATCCATTAAAATGTTGCAATATCTGCAGAGAAGTGCAGAGCCAATCGCTGTGCAACGAATATACTGTTAGCAGCATATTTAAATATTGCCGCTCATCTGCCGCCAGAGGTACTGCTATCGCCTCTGGCGGC
This sequence comes from Limnephilus lunatus, assembly GCA_917563855.2. Classification (NCBI taxonomy): domain Eukaryota; kingdom Metazoa; phylum Arthropoda; class Insecta; order Trichoptera; family Limnephilidae; genus Limnephilus; species Limnephilus lunatus. Next base: position 78,877,779 of record OU830600.1, read on the forward strand.
CAACAAGGAAACTACACCAGCTATTGCGGCCGGTAAAGAAGGGAACTACCGACGCTTCCTGGCTGGCGGAAATGGAGAAGAACTAGCTACATCACGGGATGATCACGGGCAGCCAACGGCTGGATTTACAAATGGCGGAACACGGAATATAATCTTGCTGATTCTTGAATGTTGTTATTGTCAATTAACGTGGAGACAATATATTTCATCATAAATATTAACTTAGCGTTTTATTATTGCTAACATCAGAAGTGGGATTCGTAAAAGCAAGTGTTAATTGGCTTTTGTTTCGTTCACCTGACAAAAACTCGTGTTTTGTATACAAACGGCGTCCATCATGGCGTCTCTCGAGTTTGTTTACGTTTTGATGTTTGATGCCGGTGATTTAGTGACAATCTGTGTATCGGACTTCTGAATATATGTGAAATGTTTGGACTTCTGTTGTGAATTTACGTAAAAATGCCGCGTAATTACAGTGATGACAGATGCATTGATGCCCGATGTCGGAGGAATGCGTGGATCGTGTTCCCGCCGAAAGGACGCATTGAATATTTTAATTTGGTGCTTGAAAACTGGATTGTCAAAAAGACCTTTCCCTTTCGTGTTTATCATCGTGAGCCTAATTTTATGATCGAAGACATTTGTCCAAAATGTCAACCAACGGTTGTCAAATAAAGTCGCTAGCATTATGCTGAGCGCATAAACCGAAATACAAGGTGAATCAGGGAAGCTGACTTCAGGTCCAGAGGATAGCAGATGGATATGATCTCTTGATGGCAATTGGTGAAATGTTCGGAACCTCAAAATGTTTCAAAATTATGATGCTGAAAGTTTACGCGGCGATGACAGTCTGATCTTGGCAGCCGTCTAGCTGACAAAAAGAGGATCAATTTGGTGATTTGCTTTGAGTATGGACATCCCAGATGGCTTTATGAAATAACTAAAAGGAAATATGTTTGCGAAAATTAAAGCCCGTTTATGTGTGGCGAAAAGGAGTTGTAATCATGTTGAATTATGATTATGCCGACTATCTATGTCGAAACCTTGTATTATGGTTCGAAGTTGTTTGAAATGGTTCGGAGTTAATCGAAATGATTCATAGTGGTTTGAAATGATTCGTAGATAATCAAAATGATTCAATGTTGAATGGTTCGAAGATATTCGAAATGGTGAAAACCTAGATATGTCAGGTGTGGCGTTCTTTGGATTCTTCATGATGAGATTGGACATCGAGGTGTTAATCAAATACTGGCTGCCGTCCGGCACCAATACTGGTATCCATGGAAGAGGAATGTTATCACAAAATATGTGAAAAACTATTTTAAATGTTGGTTGGAAAATGAGATACTGGGCGATGTGATATGTGAGCCCGGGGTTTTTAGAAAATGGAGATGTCTTTTGCAGTTGGCGTTGAGCAGGTAGATCAATTTACTATGATCTTTCGTGAAGAGCGTGGACGGAATGCTGCGTGTTATTGCTCTCCAGGATGGCTTCATGAAAAAAAACTGCCGATTAGAGGCAGAGGCAGAAACAAGCACGAAAGTTGTCATCATGACAATTTTGGCGATGGCGTACCTTTTTGGGGTGCCACGGGTGCTTTTGATGAATATCAAAAGCGGCAGATGGAATGGTTCATCTCGAACCGATTCATAAACTCACAGGTTGGTGAGTGGCAGGACCTTATGGTCTTACGTGCTGAAACACGGGTGCTTTTGATGAATATCAAAAGCGGCAGATGAAACGGTTCATCTCGAACCGATTCATAAACTCACAGATTGGTGAGTGACAGGACCTTATGGTCTTACGTGCTGAAACACGGGTGCTTTTGATGAATATCAAAAGCGGCAGATGAAACGGTTCATCTCGAACCGATTCATAAACTCACAGGTTGGTGAGTGGCAGGACCTTATGGTCGTACGTGCTGAAACACGGGTGCTTTTGATGAATATCAAAAGTGGCAAATGAAACGGTTCATCTCGAACCGATTCATAAACTCACAGGTTGGTGAGTAGCAGGACCGTATGGTCTTACGTGCTGAGGCACGGGTTCTTTTGATGAATATCAAAGGTGGCAGATGAAACGGTTCATCTCGAACCGATTCATAAACTCACAGGTTGGTGAGTAGCAGGACCTTATGGTCTTACGTGCAGAGAGAAGGGTTCTTTTGATGAATATCAAAGGCGGCAGATGAAACGGTTCAACTCGAACCGATTCATGCTTTTTGATGCAGATCAAAGGCGGCAGATGAAACGATTCAATGTGAAACGGTGAATCAAACCTACGTATCGCGTTGGTGATACAGTTTTGATACGGATTTCTGGGGGAAATCCGGGGTACAGAAAGTTGAAAGGTCGGTTTCGGAGTTTGCCTTATAAGGTGGTAGAAGTCTTGCCGAACGATCGTTTTGACGTGGTGGGTAACAGACCCAATGGCAGCACTCACAGAGTGATGGTCGCATATGAAAATATGAGGAATTGACCGGATGAACAAATTTCTGCAATGGTCAGGAAGGGCGAGCAGGGTAATCTGTTTGTCAGTATCATTGTGGGGTTGAAAAAAAATTTCAATCCCTCTAATTTTTTTTTTCTTTTCTTTTAGCTTCCTGCTTTGAGGTCAAAGCAGTGGTCAGTATGGCCGTGTTAGCAGCATATTTAAATATTGCCGCTCATCTGCCGCCAGAGGTACTGCTATCGCCTCTGGCGGCCAACAAGGAAACTACACCAGCTATTGCGGCCGGTAAAGAAGGGAACTACCGACGCTTCCTGGCTGGCGGAAATGGAGAAGAACTAGCTACATCACGGGCAGCCAACGGCTGGATTTACAAATGGCGGAACACGGAATATAATCTTGCTGATTCTTGAATGTTGTTATTGTCAATTAACGTGGAGACAATATATTTCATCATAAATATTAACTTAGCGTTTTATTATTGCTAACAATACAAAGTTGTGATAGTTTTATATAAGTATGTTAATTTATTATTTCGTCGATCGCGTTCGATCGCTTTACGATGTTTCGATTAGAAACCACACAGCATGCACCAAGATCTCTCGGGGATACCTAGACTGGTTTCTGGTTCAACGTGTCAGTACAAACGTGTCGGAACAAAGACTTCTCGTGTGTTTCATGGAATATGGAGAGATGGAGACTGCAGCCTGTAACCAGATCAACCAAAGCAAGGCGGACTTCACTCGATTTCTTCACCGCGATATTACGCTACAATTTCAATGGGTACGCACGATGCTAGATGTTTGAGTACCCAACACTTGAATTTTGATGCAACCGCATGAGTATACATTAATAAACAAAACTACCAAACAATGCTGGTTAAAATGGTATGGTTTTATTACTTCTAGTGAGTTTGCAGTTTGAATATTTCTCTACGTTGTGTACACAATTAACATTCAAGCCCTGAGAAATTTTAAACAATATTATGAAAGGTGCCTCGTCGGTCGATACAGCTGTATCTACACCTAGAAGAATGGCGACTTCAGTATCTGGCAATAGTAAAAAAAAAGGTTCTTCAGAATGATTTTTAGAGCGAGTTGTATGAAATGCTTTGATTCTTTTGATAATTTGTATTGTTTGCCTTGCAATATTAGGTGATTTCGAGCGGTATTTTGTCATTCCCTCTGCCTTCACTTACCCCTTGCTCCCCAGGAGCGCTTTATTTTGGTTCGAGCAGCTGGAACACGTTCCCCCGCACACGAATTGTGATGTAAACAACTTTGTATGTGCCTGTCTCTCTGTATAGGCTGTCTCTGTATGCGCTGTCTCTCTATTCATATAGAGCAGCGGTGACCAATTACTTTCATTAGGGGTATGTTTTTTTTAAATAACATGACCGTCGTAGTCCGGAAGGGAAAAAGCCTAAACCCCCCCTCCCCCTCACCGCCACCCGGATTAACAATTGAAATAATAAACTGTATTATTTAAATATATATATACACAATATCAATGAATAAATAAAACGAATGGGTTCCGGAACATTATTTTATTAAATAATAAGCAAATATTATGAATAAAAAGAAGTACCAAGGGTTATTTAGAAAATAATGAGAAAAATGACATTTTTTGCCTTATAACTAACCGTCCGAAGTTTGGACTAAAGTTTGTGCAGACTATTGTCATTAAATCTTCGAGATGTTCATCGGTAACTCTGCTCCGGAATTTATTTTTAATGAAGTTCATCTTGGAAAATGCTGCTTCACGTGTTGATCCAAAAAAATGAGAATTTTCAAGGCAATATTTTTTAATTATGGGTATTTATTAGCACAAACAAATTTTATCCAAAACTCTTGACAAAAAACTTCCTGTTTTTGGTATTTTAAAACTGTATTTTCTCCGAAAATATTTGCAGCTTCATTGCTCCATTCATCACCAGAATGCAGAGAGTAAATGTTACTGAGGATGTCGACGACATTCTCAGTTTTCTTAAAATCTGTGAACCTGTTTTCAAGTTCCGATTTAAGATCCTTAATGAAAATATTTTGTAATGTTAACACAAGGTCCGCACAAAATAGGTCGGCGGTCCAGATCCGGACCGCGGTCCGCCATTTGGTGACCCCTGGTATAGAGTGTCTTTTGTATGCGTCCGTCTCTCTTTTCCTCCGTATAGGGTGTCTTTGTATGCGTATGCGGCCGTCTCCCTGTGAGAGTTTCTCTGACTGTGTTGAACTGTTTGTTGCCGTACCATTGTAGGTAGGGTGACAGTAAATTAATATTATGTAGGTACTATGTATGCAGTCTCGAACAGGGAACAGGGGAGCAGAAGGGAGAGGCCGAGCTGGTGCAGTGATGCAAACATCCCGTGATGTAAGTAATATTCAACCTACTGCTGTGAAACGAACAAAGGATAAGAAATACAATTACTCTAAGGCCTGTAATTATTTTTTCCTTTCATTCCGCCGATTTCAACAAAAGCATCATAAATGTGTTTGCTTTCGTTTGGTTATTTTATAATAAAAAAATATAATTAAATACTTATAATAAATAAATAAAATATTATTAGCTTACAACTAGGCCATAAATATTATTTTTGATGTGGTTTTCCTTTACGTTTCGTGGAACACTGAAAACCTAGAATCAACAGGATTATTACAATACATTATGTATTTCCGACAGTTGATAAAGATCCAAGATAAATATAATAGTATCAGAGCCACCCCTGTAAAAACATACCCCCTGCAAAAAATACATGAAAGGGACTTCACAGGGTTAACGACCTTATAAGGGTATAAGGCTGTAGGGCTGTAGAGGATTAGTTTATTTATGGGTGTAGAGGTATTCTGCGTTACAACAAAGAAATAAATATAAATAATACATATTATTTCCACAAAACAGTTAAATTCAGTAGAATTAACCAACTTCTAAATGGATGGTCTGTATTCTGTTCTGTTCTGCTTTCCATCAACTGCACACACTGAAACAGACAAGTTTTGTAAAAACCTGTTTTGTTTTGTAATTTTTATGAAAAGTGCCTGGTAAACTAACACTGTTCACTTTAAGAGGGAACGTGGGTGGCGTTTTTCCATACAAACGTATTCCCCGTTTATCTCTCTGGATTTTGACCCTAGAGCCATAGGCATATGAATATTACTAGACCAGAACAGAAAGGTGAGGGGTAGAAACCAACTACAGCGGGTCGAAGAGCGGGAATGCGGGAATTTGGCGATATGTTATTCGTCAAAACTCAATCTGACAGTATATAGGCACCTCGCATTATAATATCACCATTTAGTTCTTAAACTCTGCTTTTAAATGAATAGACCTTTTTACATGGGAGCGCGAATTGCTCGCCGCGTAATGTACAAATTTGCCAAGTCCAAACACACCAAAGAAAGGTCGCCTATTTTCGATTGAGACCAATATTTTGTTGCCGTATTTAGTTTTACAAATCACTTTTACAAATGTTTCATAATTTACTTACCCCAGTAAACAGCGCGGGCACACGCCATGTATCTCGAGTGATAGTAGGTACCTATGCATATTTTACAAAAAACGATCATATTGTATGATCTGTATTAGCTTTAATAAAGTAAAATAATGCTTGCCTATGGAATGTAATACGACAATTGGGTTTATTCTCTTTTTCACTTCTATTTTTACAGGTTTTTAAAACACAAGCCACTTTTTTTACCGTGTTATTTCGTAAAATGCACCGATGAGTGCTCGATGCTGGCTCGCAGAAGAATGATGACGTCACATTTTTTAAATTAACGCGAAGCCATACTCGATCCCAGCCGGTTCCAATGGGAGGGGGAAATAATACGCTTTTATCACTTATGGCAGGTCTAGTAATATTCATATGTCTATGCCCTAGCCTAGAGCAATTATTTTTTTTCATAATATAGATATCGACACTAGCGTGTCGGTACGTTTTGTTTTTTTTTTATAATTTACTTCTTATAGAAGTAAGGACCTTCCAAAAATGAATAAAATTGCCTGATTAAAACGCCCTCAAAAGACGTTCAGTATACAAACTAAGCATTGTATTAAAAAAAATCGAAACGTACCGACATAGAATATTTTCTTCTAATACGGTTAGTGAAAAAAAAATTAAATCAGTCCAGTTTTGGAGAAGAAAAATGGGGAATACATACAAAACATCGATTTGAAGATTTTATTTAGGTATTTATCGGCCCGATGTGCAGTTGTCCCTTTCGCTCAGTTCCCCTGGGGGGAGCCGGGGAAAGAGGGTTTTGACAAACACATACAAATAAAGCGAAGTGATGTGATCGAATCATATCGATACACTAGTGTTGTCTTTTCCCGAGTTTCGATATTTTTATTAGTTTTTTCTGTTTACTTATCTCGAGTATGCGAATACTTACCGAGCTTGGTTACTTACAATTGTGCCAAATTTAATTGTTCACGTCACGTCAAAATTTGACGTGAACAATTAAATTTGGCCCAATTGTAATTATTTTAACACTGTTTAATAATCTCTGAAAAAAAAAACACCTGTTACGGACAGACCGACAGCGAGGTGTTTTTGTTTCGTATGGCTGATTTGGGTACTGAACACTAAAATCAATAAATAAAAATTTGAAGTATTTTCTTTTTTAATAGGTAGTTTAGGTACCCATCATTATATCATTTATTTAACTTTATGAGTAAATCAAATTCAAATTTTTAATTACTGGGTGCAATTTTAGCGATTCTCAATCGAATTGAGCTCAGGATATTAGCTTTGCCGGGACGATGTTCTACACCTGAGCTAACGGAACAATATCCCTATCCCATTCGGTCATATTTAACTGTATCATACTAAGAACTACCAATTTTCCAAACGCATATTTTTATTGGCTGCTACCATAATGTATGACCGCAAGATTCATCTCGAACTAAATGCCACCTAGATAGAGTTTCGGGTAAATTTATCCATTTTTATTAATATGCGACATCTTCTGCAAGTCTACGATGAATATTGACTGGCAAGGCTAAGTTCCTGATTTGATTCCCAGATGTGTCCTTATCTTTTTCTGATCTTCCTGTTTCAAATTTTCAGTTGATAATCGCTTACATTATCTTCAGTGATTAAATTAGTGTTCTTTTAATTTTAAGTGGATATTCGAATCTCATTAATAATTATTTATAATAATATTCAATTGTTACTGAAAATGCATTTTGAAATGCATACATATTTGAAATTCACGGGTAACGTATATACCTTAATAACGTATATACATAAATAATATCAATGTTGCTAGTAAATAATAAACAAAAATTTTAACAAAACAAAATAAGTCTCCAAAAAATGTACTTAAAAGTAAAAAAAATAATTTCGTACGATTGTTATTTTTGGAGTCAGTGTCAGCCAAGGTAACTACATATATGGGTAGTTATAGGTGCGATGTGGCGATCTTTGCTGACACCGACTCCAAAAATAACAATCATACGAAATTATTTTTTTACTTTTTAGTGCATTTTTTGAAGTCGTTTTTGTTTTGTTAAAATTTTTGTTTATTTTTTGATTTTTAGTGACGAGCGTGCGTAAAGAAGTTTTACTTCAAAAAAAGAATCATCGAAATCTGTTGGCGTAATATTGAATTATTCGTCCACTTGTCGCCCACATACTTATTGCAAATTTAAGACATATGTGTTTTTCTCATGGATCCCATTGTCAGAACTGGACAAAATTAAAATGGGACCACACGGGAAGCACCAGCTTTCTAATAAAAAAAGAATCATCAATATCGGTTAACCCAATCGAAAGTTCTGAGGTAACAAACATAAAAAAAAATAAAAATACCGTCGAATTGATAACCTAATTTATATACCTAAATAATGTAAAATAAATTAGAAAATACTTTTCTTTGTACTTAAAAAACTTGTATAATGTTTTCTTTCAATTGTACGTAGGTATTCGAATCTTATCAATAATTATTTACAATAATATTCAATTGTAATGCGTTGTGATAGTAAATAAAAAGGAAATCATTATCAGGAACCAGTGACTGATTTAATTTGTTTGCAGAACCATCTTACGAAAGTGTGCTGCAGCTTATTAAGTTTTTTAGTCCAACCCCCCCCCCCCTCTCCCCCCGCGAGAGAAAAATACTGTCCCTGACCGTATCTATTGCTACCGAACTCTGAGCGATTAATCGATAAATCATTCGATCATTTTGTTGTATCGATAAAAATGTATCGATTATGTAAATGTATCGATCATTCCCGTCACTAGTTCAAACTTCAGAACTTCTGACCGTAATCAGTGTTGCCAACGTAGGCGATTTTTCGCCATTTAGGCTACTCAGAAAGAGAATCGGCGACGAAAAAATCTAAAAGGCGACTGGTCGCCGATTAGGCTACTTAAGAGAAAAGTTATTTAAATCAGCCGAATCGCAAATAATTAAGAAAAAAATGCAATATTTACGCAAATGTAAATTTGTGTGTGTGTGCGTAATGTAGGTACAATTTGATATTGACATGGTCACCATATTTGTTTATGATTCGTTCGTTTCGGAGAATCCCCTGAATTAGTGTTAGCTATTATGTCACTTTCGCTTTGTGCAACTTCTACTGTGCGATTATTGTGTTTAGTTAGATCTAGCAGAGTATTCAATACGATGCCTATATCATTACCTTTGAGTAATGCTGTCGTTGAAAGAATTTTCAGCGTAATGGGGACAATTAAAACAAAATTGAGGAATCGCTTGCAACTACCCATGCTGGTTGCCATTTTTAGAATTCATACTCATACGAATGTAAGAGGTATGTGTTACAACAACTTTCAACCAAGCAATTTACATTTTTCACCAGCGTGTAAACTAACAATGGTTAGTTTACTGGCTGGTAGAAAAATGTACGTGTCCCGTGGATCTTGCGCCAGTAGGTACTAGCACAGCTACTTTATCTAATACTACTGACGGCGGTGAAGGTCTTGTTGATGCCTTTATTATTGCTAGCAGAAGAAGAATCGGAATCATCTTAATCTTTGTTAATTTATTTTTTTAATTTGTTTTTAAAATGCTATTAAGTACTTAACTTTCTTTTAAGATACATGACGGTGTTTTATATTAGGCTTAGGCCTATTTATCAATACATTGTAAATATGTTAAGAATAAATTGATAAAAATTACATTTGATTTTATTCGCATTGATCAGTGGCGTAGCGTGCCTTGGAGGGGCCCTGTATCAAAATTAGTTGGACCCTTATTATTGTTGGATACGATACGTGATCAGGTATTTTCATGTATTGAAGGTTGCCATTATTCTTTTAAGAAACAAAATTCACCCTTCGCTACTGGTAGATAAAAAGGTAGTACTTTCCATTGCAATCTAAATCACTCACAGAAGCTGATAGCTGAAAAAAATGAAGAAAATTTGGGAATTTTTTTATAACCTTCTCCCTTTTCTTTTTTCTTTTCATAGCTCCACTGGGATAATCTCTTTCACTCATTCTTTTCACAAATCAAAAGATTGATTGGATAATAAGATTGATAACAAGATTGTATTGTACTAAAATGTAATAAATAACGTTTGAACCGGAATGAAATAAAACACGTAAATATTGCTCCCCGTGGTTTGTCATTAAACATCGGTTATTGCAGGATGTTGCCAACTTTTGGGCGCACGCTCTACCCGGGAAAAAAGCGATTGCCTTTTTTGACTTTTGTCATTTCTGAAGTGAAAACTCTATAGGCACGTATGCAGTTTTTTTTCCCGGGAAGCACGAGATTAAGTGACATTGTGGATAACATTTTACTAATTTTTGCTTATACACGTTAGGTGCCCCCGTAGCCCGGGGCCCCCGTATCATTGATACAGCTGATACGGCGGTAGCTACGCCCATGGTATTGATATTTTGGCGTTTGGGCTACTTTAGGCTACTGCAACTGAAATTCGGCTACATTAGGCTACTTTACGTGTGAGAAACGGCGATATTAGGCCAAACGGTGTTGGCAACACTGACCGTAATATCTATACGAGCATATACGAGGTATGTTTATGTTGGAAGTGTTGGAACAATATCTATGGGAACCAAAGTGAGGACAAATGGGACAAATATCTACAGCTCAAACGGTTTATTTATGGCTCAAACTGCTGACTAATATCTATGGAACAGGCGATGTCGACGAATATCTACAGCACTGGCAGAGGTTAGATTTGTAATTATGTATAGCATATTGGCATAACGTAATATTGCGTATGCAGTTTAAAAAACTTAATTTATGTATGTAGGTATGTAGGTATTTAAAATAAATTAATTATGTCTTACTCCGCTTGAGTGGAAGGGGGTGCATGGATCAGATTTTCTCATTGCGTATGCTCACTGAGACGTTTCTTGCAAGGGTAATTTTTGGAGATCGCTGGCAACTGTTAATATGCACTTTATTTTGAAAAAAATCTTTTGATTCACCCTTAATACATCTAAAGGCAACTATTTGCATTGGGGGAAGTGGAAAATATTTAATTCTAAATTTTTTCTTGCCTTGACGCGAGTAGGCGCTATAAAGGGGCACTTTCCTTTGAATCACAAACCATGTTACACAAACCTAGCGTAGCCGCTAAACTACTTGATAACTGGGATGTTTTTCTTGCCTTGACGCGAGTAGGCGTTATAAAGGGGCACTTTCTTTTGTATCACAAACCATGTAGAATGAAATATTTTCCACTTCCCCCAATGCAAATAGTTGTCTTTTAATGTAATTAAAGTGAATCAAAAGATTTTTTCAAAAAAAAGTGCGTACCTATTAACCATTGCCAGCGATCTCAAAAATTTACCAAAACCAGAAACTCTTCTGTGCCTTTGTAGATCTACAAAAAGCATACGACCGAGTTGACAGGAAAAAGCTATGGAAGGTGTTGTCCAAGTACGGAGTGAATACGAAGCTCATTCAGGCAATTGCGTATCTATATGAAGGAAGCGTTGCATGTATTAGGGTGAACAGCGATTTTACGGGATGGTTTGACATCACAAAAGGTGTTACACAAGGCTGCGTAATGTCACCATGGTTATTCAATCTATACAAGGATAATTGTATGCAAGAATTGAAAGAGATGGGATTGGGTGCGAAATTGAGTAATCTGGAAGCATGTATGCTGATGATGCGGTGCTAATATCTAACAGTATGGAAGATCTACAGTCTCTCGTGTCTAGGATGAACGAAGTATGTATGAAGAATGAGTTAATGATGAATGTAAGTAAGTCTAAAGTCATGGTATCTGAAAGAGAGAGTACGAAAACAATGTGCAACATAGTTGTCAATGATGAATACTTGGAGCAGGTGGATGAGTTTGTTTATCTGAGTAGTGGGTTTACGAGAGATGGGAAGGCTGATAGAGATATTGAAAAGAGGGTGAATGCAGGTAACTCTATTAATGGAGGACTGAACGCCGTTGGCACCAACGAAAAACTGTCCAAAGAAGCGAAGCTAGCCGTCCATAATGGAGTGCTGGTACCTACCCTGATGTATGGCAGTGAGGCATGGAACTGGCAGAGGAAGGATGAAAGTAGACTGAATGCTGTAGAAATGAGATCCCTGAGGCGAATGTGTGGTAAAACCATGTACGATCGTAAGAGAAACGTGGAGATCCGCAAAGAATGCAAGGCTGATGTAAGCAGGATGTGTAAGATTAAGAAAGGGACTCTCCGATGGTTTGACCATGTAGAGCGAATGAACGAGGAAAGGAGTGTAAGGAGAATATATGACGCAAATGTGAATGGTAGAAGAAGTCGGGGACGCCCGAGGAAGACATGGCACGACCAAGTGAATCAGACACTTGAGTCGGGCCATGTGAAGAGTCGGAATAATAGAAGAGAATGTATGAGATGATGTATGAATGTGAACGAGGCAAAGAGTGTGTGCCAAGATCGAGGGTTGTGGTTACTCCGCTTACTCGATAATACGGAATATTTTGTATTCAAACAGTTAGATTTAGCTTTATTATCACGAAAAGTTTGTATTTATGTCACGGGAGACAAAAAACATGTAAAAAAATTTGTATTTAACGTTTAAATTTGAAAAATTTAATTCGCTTACGTATAACGCCATTTTGCATTGACTGTTTTTATTTCATAGACAATCAATCATAATTACACAAACCCGCTAGGATATACCCTGCCTTGCCAAACATACCATTCAAAACCTGGGATGTTTTTTAAAATTATGATGATATGAAGCTTTTGTAGTTTAACCTCAACCTAAAAAAGGAACACTCCGTATTATCCATGCATCAAACTTCGACAACACAAACGTTCCGTATTATCCGTAAGGTGGACCAATTGCATATTTACCTTTTTTGCTACTTGATCAAACTTTTTGCTATTTGCTCCAGCTCGTGACTCTTCTTCATTGCTTAGGCAGCACAGGAGCAGCTGAGTGCATCCAGAACTCTGGTCACTTCAACATCTCGCTCGTCCTTGAAAAAACTAAAACAGCAAAATGGCAAATTACACCACCGAGTGTTTCAAAAGAGTAAACTCTACTGTGTACGTTCATGAAGACTTCAAATATTCCGTCAATGCAAAGAAGGAGACGCACCTTAATCTGAGATGTATTCTTTGGAAAAGCGATTCCTGCAAAGGAACCGCCATCTTGTACAAAAGCACGGACTCAGTTGCTGCATTACAGAATCACAACCACGAAGTTTCCGCATACGGCGACCTCGAAGCGCAAAAGTTGAAAATCACAATTCGACAAAATGCTGCATTGAATCTGAATGAAATCTTGTACGATGTGTTTGACCAAGGAACAAGAGACTCGGAACACGCAGCAAAAGTTACGTACAAAAGAATGAGGTCAGGAATGTACAAAGCCAGGAAACAACTGCAAGCAAACATTCCAGCAACTGCCGAGGAATTTCATGTACGTACTTTAAACATTTTAGCCTTTACGTAGTTAGTAATAACGTAATTGAAGTAATTTATGCTTTTCCGTACAACCTCTTGCTCAGCTGCCCTCTGTAGATATTAGTCCCATTTACGCTCCATAGATATTCGTCACCACTGGGACCGTCATAGATATTTATCCGACCTTAGCTCTGTAGATATTAGTCTTCACTCTGAAGTTCATAGATATTTGTCCAACATATGAGCTGTAGATATTCGTCTGACATACAGGCTGTAGATATTAGTATCTGGAGTCGTGCGATGGAGGCGATAACGCACAGCACGAAGCTTTGTGACGATACACGTAGGTGCGGCCCTAGCATCGACTAGCGTTGTTCATTTCGGCGGTTTTTCTCCATTAGTTCAGACGCATTTCAGAAGCTTGCGTGTGGCCAAGTATACCCTCAATATCGCTTAGATATATCTATTTATTTAATTAATAAAAATGGAGTGGAGCGATGAAATGGTGCTGGAATTCCTCTATAATTATGAAACTGAACCCATCATATGGGATCCAAAAAATGTAAATCATAAAAAAAACCAATTGGTGGCAGACGCATGGCGCCGTTTGAAGAGTAATTTAAGTTACAATAACTCAACGACTATTGAGGAATTGAAAAAGTAAAGGGATTCTTGGTGTATTACAAAATTCACCGTAATAAAATTAAAAATAGCGAAAAATCAGGAATGGGAACGGAGGAATCTTATAAAATTAATTGGTTTGCATTTTCTGCCATGAATAGTTTTATGGTGCCCATTTATAATTGCTCCGCTACCATAAACACTGAGGTAGGTAACTAAACTCCTATTATTTTAAATGTAGGTACATTGTGTATAATTTTATAGGTTACTAGCTTTTTCCAGCGGCTTCGTCCATGTTTTTTCGTTTATAATTTACTAATTTAACTTGATTTAAAATATAACCTATATGTTGCTCAGTAATGATGTAGTATGCAGTGAAAGAATTTTTAAAATCGGTTCGGTAGTTTTTGATTTTATTCATTCATTAAAACATAATATCAACAAATCTTTTCTCTAAATAAGAAATATAACTATATATCATAACCTCTCGTCAATTAATTATTTAGGTAGATACTATATGAATCTTAAAGTAGGTACCTACCTAAATAGTTGATTGAATAAGAAAAAAATGCCAATTAATTTATGATTTTTATTGTTTTTTAACTTTAATCACTCAAATAATTAAATTTATAGTATTTACCTACTTTCAGTGAATTTTGTTTTATAATTTCAGGAGCCAATAGAAAAAACTTGTATTGCTGAAGAATCTTCTAGAAGCAACCAAATAAACCAACCTGTGCACAGTGCGTCGATTAATAAGAAGAAACGGCAAAAGGGTATGCCTGACCTTCAGCGTGCAAAAAAAAAAATGGACGAGGCCTTCTCAATAAGTAAAGAAAGAGAAACTATAAACAAACCCCAGAAGGTGCACGAATGCGACTTATATGCACAGTTTTTAGCTGAAAAATTAAAAAAAATAGACGAAGAACGAAGAATAATTTTAATGCACAATATTGATAACTTAGTTTTTCAAGAAATAATGTCCGCTAAAGCCCAAGAACGAGCGGCATCGGTTGCCGGGGAATGAAAATAATTCGAAGTGTTTCTTTAAATGCTGCTTAACTCAGATGTGGAGAGATTTTTGGACTATTTTAAATAAATCGTAGTTTATTAAATATTTTCATGACAGTTGCTTATTTTATTACAAACGCCTAATATTGTTTTTTAATATTAGCACGCACCCTCTATCATTCGTATTTACATATCTCCCCTTTCAAAGCATCTTCAGTAATCTTTTTTCTCTCTTTTTGGATCTTCTGGTGTAGGTAATTCAATTTTTAAATTGGAAACGTATTTCCAAAAAAATAACTCAAATTCCCAATAAATGACTTCTTAATAGTTTGTCATCAAAAATTTGATCTAATTAACTTGTGGTTTGGCTATTTGATTAATTAAAAATGTATATCATGAAGATGTACACAAGTAATCTAAAGGTTCAGCTTTAAAAGATAACCTTTTATTTTTATGAAACCTATTTCAAAATAATGTTAATTTATGGAAGAACAAAACAAAACAATGTAATTTTAAATGATAAAACATTATTTTATCGTTTTAACAATAAATGTAGGTACAAGTAAACATTCAATCGTTTTATCATTGTAAAAGATAATAAGAAACTGCGCATTAAACATGAAGAGGTACTATTATCGTGGTACATTATATTTTTATCTAAAAGCCACTTCCTTGGTCGTGGTTGCGCAGCTGATAAAACATGTAAGGTCTTTTTAATGACAGCGTTTACATACAATGTATATAAAAACTATAAAATTTAAGAGCTAAACATAAGCCTTTACAATAGAAACACAAACAGTTTTAGAGGTTTGATCTATGCCGATTTGAAAAATACCGGTATTGTCATTGTACACAAGATCTTTCGACTCCCGGGACCTAGATGGGCCATTGAAGTTGATTTTCTATTCAAGAAAGAATTTCAATATTTGAAGATGTTTGATCAATTTCATTTGAAGTAGGATAAAATTGATCTTACTATGGTCACAGGCATGTCGACAATGCAATTCAATCGTTTTATCTTCTCAGTAATTTTACACCGTTCTCTAAGGCATTCCTGAGGTGATAAAAGCAAAAAGTTGAATAAATAAAATAAAATACTATGTAGGTACATTAATTACGTGAGCAGTTTTTCTTCCAATCTAGACCCCTCCCCCCTCCCTTGGTGAAATAATTTGGGCCACTTCATATACTCTTTTTAAGTAATGTGAGATTTTGCTGGACCCCCCCCCCCCGCTATTGAGTTCGCGTAATTAATGTATGCCCCCTTACATTACAACACATATCGTATGTTTTATTGAGGTGGAAACTTCTTTATCACCGTTGTGATTTGAAACTCGATGAAATGAAAAATAGCGACACTAAAAAGTGACAAAGCACATCCATCTATAGGATTTAGCTTGCGAGGGAATGAAATAGTATAATCGGTCTCTTCTTTGTGTGGTGCTTCGTAGTTTCCTCACTCTTGTCTTACTACTTTCTACCTTGGTAAGGTTTCACTTCTACCGTGTGTGAATTGCACTTTCTGTTTTTGAAGTGAAACTTTTTTAGCATCGTTGTGATTTAAAACACGATGAAACGAAAATGACACTAAAAAGAGACAAACACATACATCTATAGGATTTAGCCTATGAGAGAATGAGATAGAATGAAATCCAATTACCGAATTGGCCGCTTTGATTATGAGCTCACTTTTTAATTGAGATTATTGTAACTAATTATTATTATAACTTCCTATTGCTTGAGATTATCATTATCTGTGCCACCCAATAAGATGAGACATAATCCATGTTTTTTAATAAAAAGAGAATTTTCAAAACTGGGAGCGAAGCCACATAAAATTAAGTTTGTGTATTATAAAATCAAACAAGCATTTAATTTTGTATTATTTTTTATTGTTATGATTAGGAATGGATTACATACATGTGTTTTAATTTACAGAACATTTGTTTTGAAGATGACGTAAGCATTTCAGCAGGTTGTTCAAATATACAAAATACTGTAAGCTTTTCTTGGAAAATCATCACTGGTTTAAAAATCTTTCTTCAAAGTCAACTTTCTAATTCACATCAGAAAGGGTTTCAAGAGAATTCGATGTGCTGTGAAATCTCATAAAGGAACATGAAAAAAAATCTAACAAAGAAAACTATCAATTTCAAAGGAGTAGATTTTATTATCTAGAATATCAGTGTTTTGATCACACATCCGTTACTTTAGAGATTATAAAATTAATAATAAAAAATATCGATTGAGCTCGAAGCTCTTCAGATATACATCGATTAATATTGTTATAAATGTAAACATAGATTAGTTGTTATCTTTGGTAAGTTGTCAATCGTAAGTAGCGCAATTGAAAATAGTATCAAATATAAAAATAAAACATAAAAAATAGCATCACAAGAATGAACCAGAGAATGAGACGGAATAATCCTGAATCACTAAATACTATAAATTCTAATGTTTGTTTGTCTTTGTGTAATACCTAGTTATCTATTAAAAATTTAACATCGTCGACAAGATTTATAATTTAAAAGGAATTTGTAACTTTCGTGGATGGATTCAGAATGAAGAGCAATATTGGTTAAGAAAATGCAATCGGTTAAAAGTTGATTCAAGAGATGAAAAAATGAAACATCGTACTGTTTCCATTTCCAGTTGTATTTTCATTTCAAACTTTTAGTTTATTAAAGTGGACTAAGTTTTATTTACAAAATCATTGAAACATTTTCAATGCCTTTTTGGGAATTAGCTAAGTCTATCTAGTGAAGAAAAGAGATGAATAAATTTACCTACTAATTTTCGAAAATTTATTTAATAATATACCTTATTGAACACGATTATCAAGAAGGCAAAATGTTGATAAGCTCTCAAAGGGTTGCAAAATTCAGACATATTTAAACAAGCACAACCTCTCACACGATGAAAATAACGGAATATTAATTTATACAAGCAAAAGATAATATTATTATGTAAAAATTACAATAAAGCTTATAATACAAAACTCTGGAATGCTTCTGTCATTTTTAAATTTATGTAAAGAATGTGTCATGTTATTTGAATCGTATTTTAGATGACACAATATTCGGGCAAATAAATTAATCAATAAGTTACGTGAATTGATTTTGGTGTTTTATTTTGGTTTTGGACGTAAATCATTAGTGATCGATCAAAAACTTCAAACTCTAAATTTATTTTGAAAATAAAAATGCATAAACTTACGAGCATCACATGAATAAACACACATTAATATGTAGTTAGCATATATTATATTACTTATGCATTTATTTGGTACAAGGGTTAAAACATGTAACCACTATTCCATATTACCCGATTCTTGCCTTGTGTTGCATGTTTTAGAACTGTAATCAATTTAATAAATTAATTCAGGCTGTCCGTCTATGTTCGACTGAATAAATAAAATTGAATTAATGCCGTAAAATAAAAGGAACTGATGCAAACCATTATAAAATGAGGTGCTCAGTGTTACCCTCACATTAATATTAATTTGTTGTCAGTAATAGATATTATATTTTGCCTTCAGCAAGAGAACATTCTCGTCTGTTTATCTTGTTACAATATTGTATACATTCAATAGAATTGTATACAATCATCTTATCAAATACATATTTCAAGATCAATAATACTTCACAATGAAAGTATTAATTCTCTGCAATAATCTATTCAATTAAAACTCTTCACAAATCACAACAACTACACATACAAAAATAGATGCAGACAATAGCTTAAGAAATAAAATATACAATATTTGATCTTTGCAGCAGGAATTTGTTTCTCAAAGCTCCGAGCATTTAGTTTTACTCTTTCTAGGCAGTCGTCCAAACATAGTTGACGGCGGAATATATGCCCCGTGCGCTAATATCTGAACATGCGAGATGACGTTGTAAAAAATGGTGTAATAAAAAATTATATTGTAGCAAAAATGACGTTGTAGTAAAAAATGACACCCACGGTATAAATAATGCCGCTTACTAGTGTCGTCATATCAGAGAACTTGTCAACTTCATTGAGAGGTGAAAAGCTTCTTATAAACACAGGTAAAATAGTTACATAAGAATATAGAATAAAATATAAATGTTATTTGGTGTTACCATTTGTAGGGAAACATCAGAGTTGCCATTACATATTAGCTGAAAATTTATAGTAATATTATTTGTTTATGTGATACCACACAATACTTATAAACAATGCCTGAAATCAGTGGGACTATAGCATCCCTGATTAGAATGTTAAAATGCAAAAGGAAATTGTGGAGAGGAAGGGAAAGAGGAATGTTGGAAAATATTATACTATTCAGATCTAGTTACTAAACATAAGGAAAGCCCTTTCAAGCAACTTTTTATAGAACACAATAAAATATCCACATTATTTAATTGTTCATTACTAACCTAAAATTAATGACTTAAGTTTGATTAAAAATTGTGAGATCAGTTAAGGTTATGGTGGAAAAATATTAAAATAATACTGAAAATACTAAAACAGTAAAGGGATGAAATTAGATGTGTGAGAAAATAGTATAAAGTTAAAATATTAAATAAAATCACAAACAATAATATCTTCTTATAACACCGTTGAAGGTTTTCAGAAAACACAACCACAAAGTAGGTCAAGCACATTTAAAGACAAACATGAAATACAGCAGCTGTTTAAAAATTATAATTTGTTTTTAAAAATTTTGGTAATTTGGTTAAATGCGCATTAAGCACCTTGCAAATCAAAAGAAATGCAAATATAATGAATTGCAATATCATATTACATACATAAATAAATTCATCAAAATCAAATAGTTTGGTAATGAATTGACAACAGATTAACATTTTTTATTCATACCTAATGTTCACTGGGTAATTACTACAACAGTGTAGTAGTACCTAGTTACTAGGTAAATCATCATTTTTGAGTTACACACTAAAAACGTAACTTAATTTCCTCATCTATGAATGCCTCAAACAGAAAAGTAATAAAGCATTGGAATCATCAAGTTATTTGAATATGTTTTTTGTGGATATCTCCAAAAAACGGTAACGTTTAATTCTATAATTAGGTAACTCTAGTTACCACATGCGTTTTTCCAAGTTTCAATTAGGTAACTAGACTTTTGTAGCAGTTGTAGCACTAAAATTTTCTGAAATTGCTTAAGTTGCTTTCGTTGCATCTTTTGCATGTAACAACTAGGTAAGTCATATCATTTTTGTAAAAAAATATATAAAAAATGATTAACCATTTTCTTTATTCCAAAATATAAGTATTATCAGTAAAAATATACAACAACCGATTTATCAGATTGATTACCATCTAATAATTGAATTTCCCAACAAAGCTGATTTCAGAGTTAGCCTGGTTGTAGTAATAACCCCAGGATATAACCTTTCAAAAGAAAATGATCCACACTAAATAGTCGGCTAAATATGTTGTTTTAACTAACGGGTCATTGTTCATTTCCTCTGGCCTTATGGTATGGTTGAGCTGTTCACAATTTAAAAACAATAAAAGTAAGATCAAATTACTTTCAATTTTAAAGAAAATGTAAATGGTCAGCAGATCAGTGGGTTCATAAAATGTATTCTAACTCAACTATCTTTCACCACAGATTGTGTGTTCATTCATCCATTGTAAAGACAGATAAATACAATTATTTAATATTAATTTATATACATACGTTTTAAAAAATAATAAGGAAAATACGTCACGGCTAGACTGTTTTAAAAACAAGAGAAACAGCTGTCTAAAGATCACGAACAGATGATGTTAAAGTTTACATAATAAATCAATAAAGAATTGAAAGTCTATAAACTGTGTCAATGTTATTCAGGATTTAACATTTGTTGAGTAAACAACAAGTCGTGAAGGAATAATGTTTGTTATTTAAATTTCGCAACAAACTCCTCCGTGTTAATCTTCTTGTTACACATACACACACACAAGATAAGTGTGTATTGGGAAATAAGTGTCAAAACCAATTAATTCCAGTTAGAAGGTTTTGTTATTTATCCATTCAACTTAAAAAATGAGAATAACTAGTTAACTTGAATGTTCTGTCAATTTTTTTTTGATATTTGAAGAATATTCTCAATGAAACAACAAAGGAAATTATTGATGAAAATCTTCTTCAAAATTAATTGATTAAAAGATAAAATGATTGTTATTACCAACAAATAAAACAATAATTTATTAATAAATAAGATTAGGGTCAGATATTATTATTATCAGATAGTGGAAAACCCAAATCCCGCAGATAAAATTTATATTATTAAATTTTTATCAGTGGAAAAACAAAAATTGACCTGGAAATTCCAAATATAATTTGTAGATGTATTTAATATATTATGTATTGATTAAAAAAAAAATACTACATGGTTTTAAAGTTTGAAAAACAAAGGTATATAATATGACATGACATATCTGTACAACTTTTATAGATATAATTTTTGTACTTAGCTCAAAGAAAGGTTTTCTTCGGTAAATATTAATAATACAAATGAAACAATGGAATAGGTATAAAATTTCATCACTGCATTAATTAATATCTACATAATTATTTGCAATGAATTCAGAAATACTATCAATTCGATTAATCAACAAAAAATAAAACTAATTAGGTCTGAAATTTCCATTTTCTTTAAGTTAGAAGATAAAATGAAAAACAATAAAAAAGTCAGAAATTCATATGAAATATAATCACCTTTTTATTACTGAAATAGATTTTAAATGTAAGAAATATTTGTACTGTTGAGGATGGAAATTGTTTCTTCTATGAAATGCTTTCCAAAGGAATGTAAGACAAAGCAAACTTGCAAATATAAAATTTTGTTATAAAATAATTGTCCAAAAATGCAGCCACTCCAATGTGGCTTGGGTTTGGGGTGGGGGAAGGGGGGGGGGGGGGCATATCCTGGTGCGTTAAATGGAATTATAAATAATGACCTTTATGAAATCAAAAGAAAACCCACATTAGAGTTTGTAAAGTTTTAAGATAAGACAACCACAAGCCACAAACTGTCACTATATTTATTAATTTTATTTAACAGATGCCTTGTGTCAAAATAAAATAAAGAATGACTACTTTGCAAGGACTTAAAATAAAATAGACCACAGGGTCTAACAATGTTTTACGCATTATCTAGAGCAAAAATAATGCCAAAAAGATAATTCAATAATGACTTATTTAAGCATAGCAGTAATGCAAAACATACAGCCAATTTACTATTTACAGCGGCACAATTTGCTGAACTAAACATCCAAATTTTGCATTACTCGACAAAATATTCAAGTACGATAAAAATAAAACAGGCTGAAAGAGGAGTATAGGGTTATTCATTATTTAACCTTTAAATGTTGACGTGGGTTGGTAGGTGCACTATTGCTGATGACGCACCCGGGGGACAGGTTTTATTATGTATTTAACATTTTGTACAAGCATGAAAAAATCTGTTAAAAATGTTTATCTGGATATCTTTAATTTTAGGCAGAAATATATGATTAAATGTACGCATGCCATCTGACAGACTTCCACGTCAGCAATTAAAGATTAATACGATAATAAAATAATCAATTTAACATGCTAAGATATTTGCCTCGCAGTGCAGATGCTGTTTACTTTCAGTTTATTGTTTCCTTATAATGTGTGTTAGTTGTTAGTTCTCACCGAAAGCTTGTCGTAGCACAATGTCTATGAGGAAATATGAAACACTTGTACCCTTTGCAGCCAGTGAACAATTTGTCCTATGTTAAAAAGGTTAAAGAACTCTCTGCCCCTGAAATGAAGTTCTCGGCAATCAATTTGGTGGGTGGATGGATGACTTAGGGCAGCGCGAAGCACTGTTTCAGCAGCATGCGGGTGGAGTGGTGGAGGTGCAGGGCGGATCAGTTGGCCGCCCAGTGCTCCGCCCGCCAGAGCAGACAGTGCATCACCCCGGGACCCTGGGACACGTTAGACGCCGGGGTCGACTGAAATTAAGGACAATTATTACATGATCTATCATTTTAAGCGCAATGCCAATGCATAAATATGACCTCGCCACTGAGAGCTCCGTTGTAACCCCTTCCCCTTTTCAGATAATTGATACATATAGTGGAAAGAGGGAAGTTTTACAACATAGCTATTGGCGTTATGCTTCTGTAGATTCTAGATAATATATTTTTAATAATTTATTAGATTGGGGCATAATTTATAAATGATCAATAAAAGATAGGAAGAGATCAAGTAAAAAGATTGTTATTTACACACCAACCTGACAATTTTAAATACTTATAATCAATGAATGGGAAGGCTGATAGAGATATTGAAAGAAGGGTGAATGCAGGTTACTCTATTAATGGAGGACTGGTACCTTCCCTGATGTATGGCAGTGAGGCATGGAACTGGTGGAGGAAGGATGAAAGTAGACTGAATGCTGTAGAAATGAGATCTCTGAGGTGTATGAATGGTAAAACCATGTATGACCGTGTGAGAAATGTGGAGATCCGCAAAGAATGCAAGGCTGATGTAAGCGAAATGAGTAAGATCAAGAAAGGAACGCTCCGATGGTTTGGGCATGTAGAGCGAATGAACGAGGAAAGAAGTGTAAGGAGAATATATGACGCAAATGTGAATGGTAGAAGAAGTCGGGGACGCCCGAGAAAGACATGGCATGACCAAGTGAATCAGATACTCGAGTCGGGCCATGTCAAGAGTCAGAATAATAGAAGAGCATGTATGAGACGATGTATGAATGTGAACGAAGCAAGGAGTGTGTGCGAAGACCGAGTTGTTTGGCGGTCCGTCCTCTCTGCCTACCCCTGCGTGATGGTTAGTTAGTTAATTAATGAAAATATCACACAAAAGTCTCACTACGTAAAGAGACTATGGCACCCTCAAATGGGGTATGTTGTGAGGATGAAGGTAGTGGGGAGGGGAAGGTGATGGGGAAGAGGAAGGTCGGGAAGTGCATTGCTATTCAGATCTGGTCACCAAACACGGCTAAAGCCATTTCAAGCTTTTCAATTCTGAATGGTGGTCTTACACCAGGGCGATACTGAGAGTATCTTCCAGTCTGGAACGTGCCGCAAATATAGCATATATTATTTTTAAATGAATTAATTGTGAAACGACACAAATTAATCAAATAAAATTTATTTGATCGCGACCTTCGGATAGCGAGTCACGAACCTTACCCCTAGACCAGTGGTTCTTAACCTTGTTGGAGGTACTGACCACCACCAGTTTTATATGTGCATTCACCGAACCCTTCTTAATTGGAAATCGAACCGAATCATATGAGTCGGGGGTGTGTCTCGACCTCCGCTGAACCCGCGAGACTGACTCACCGAACCCCTGGGGTTCGATCGGAACCAAGTTAAGAACCACTGCCCTAGACCATGCTGGTCGTCAGCTGGAGTATTCCTGGCACAGTGAGTTACACTAACACGCTATTAATCTAAAGTTACTGAACAAAACTTTTGAAAACTCCAAAAACTCCATTTCAAGAAATATTTCCTACCCGAATGTTCAAAGATGAATTTTTGAAAGATGAAGAAGAAGTGGTATTCACCGTATTAGAAGTATCAGTGTAACGGGCAAGCAAGCTCCTGTACCCCCTCCCGATGGTGGCAATGAGGGGAGGATTGTCCTCACAGCCCTCCCCAATGTGTCCCTCCGTGTCGGCCCCCTCAGGACTGCAGTACGCGGGCAGCGGAATGATGGCACGGACCTCCTCCTCGTAAGGTCTGAATATGGTAACGGGTCTCAAAGTCTCTCTCTCGGCAATGATGATACAACCCCAGGTGGTGCCAATGTATACGTCGTCATTTAATACAGCCAGTGATGTCACCTAAAACACAATGGAAAAAAAGATTCATTTCACTTTTTTTTTTTTTTGAATCTGGAGGCAAAGATTTTGTATCAATTATTTCACAATAAAATGTAGAGATTTCATAAACAAAAATTTTTCACATCTCCCTTAGAACATGATGTAGAATCATCTCCTTTACGAGAGTACCACTAATTTCTGAACACCCTGTACACATAATGTTAAAAATGCACCTAGAACATAGAGATAAAAATGCTACATCCTTTTAAAACTGTGCAAGAGTCCCAATTGCTCCCAACTGCCTGCAGCCAGTGGGTCTATGGCATTTCCAAGTGGAGTATGTTGTGAGGCTGAAGGTAGTGAGGAGTAGCGATGTGTAGGTTTAGCTGGAGTGCGCTCTTGAACTCGGGTTCTTCGCGGAAAGAGGATCCTATTCCTACTCCTTTTCCAAATCGACTACTCCCAAAGAACCCGGTCCAGGACTCGGACCGAAACCCGAATGCCTCCACCCGCATCGTGAGGGTTATTTTCCAGGTTTGAGTTCTTGTACGGGTTCCACCTCCGTAGCCGCAACAGCACCCAGTATCCAGTCCGCACCCAAAAACTCGGATCCGGAACCTGCTCCTAGAACTCGAGTACTTTCAAAAGGAAGCACGACTCGGAGGCTTCCAGCAAAATGCGGAACTTACCCATCTCTAGCGGGGAGGGAAAAGAGGTAGGGAAGAAGTACCTGCTATTCCGATCTGGTTATCAAACACGGCTAAAGCCATTTAAAAAAATGCTTTAATTCTGAATAGTGGTCTTTCATCGGGACGATACTGAGAGTGTCTTCCACTTTTGTTTGTCAGACTGTACATAAATTTTGTTTGGATATCGTTTTCGAATGAAAAAGTAACTAACTTGGCAACGTCCAGGGCTCAGATGCTCTTCAATGGCAATGGAACGAAGACTCTCTGAACACGGAACCAGTTTGGAGCAGTCCAGGCGAGCAATCACAATCTTTTTCATGGCGTCCCACTGGTAAATCACACAACCTGGGGAAGACAAAAAGTTATTAGAGAGACCCTATTGAAAATCAATTGGACTTGAACTGCTAGTGTTTTAATTTGCTTTTGAGTACCTGCACAATGTTGTTGTAGAGTAAACATTGTTGTTGGCACACTTCCATCAGAGTTGAACTTTCATAACACAATTTCAACGCTGAATATTTTGATGCATTTACTGGATGGTCCGATGCTCTGTGGGGAACCCGCTTGCACAGCGCGGGTGTAAACTGTGCGACCTAAAGTTTAAGTTTAGACTTACGGATTTCAATACTTCGTTTGTGTGAAAACACTATGAAACCAATACAATAATAACAAATTCAGTGGTGAGTCTGCGTAACTCGGGATTTGCTTTGATTTTCAAAATTAGAACTGATTGTGGGAACGATTCAGAGAAGCGATAAAGTATTTATTAATTGATAATTCTGTATTTAAAATGTATATTTCTGTTGTTATTAACATACGAAAGGTAGATTTCTAATCTTCCTTTGAAAAGCAATGATCCAGAGGCAAATACTATTTTTATAAACACTTTCAGCTTCATAAATTCTACTATTATAATATGCTGTGATTTTTCATGGATCTGCGCTAGTATCCTTTTCCTTATCTTATACTGAAATCTTGTCTGATGACTTAATATTATCTCAGTCATCAATTTCATATAATAATAATAAATAATATTTGGCTGATTTATAAAGCGCCGTTTTCGTGAAAAAATCACCTCAAGGGCGCTGTACATATAAGCATACAATAAAATAAAATTAATACGATAGGCTTACAACTAAGATTCAAAATTATAACTAGGTACTTAAATTTAAGACTTATATATTATTATGTAGATATCTAGTGACTTACGACTAAGACTTATTACTACTGACTGAAAACTAGTGGCATACATATATATTTACAAATGTGACTTAAAATTAGAGATTCACGATTAAAATAGGTGTTTACATATAACAATAAATATTTTTTAGTTTTGCGAGGTGTCTAATATTACCAAGTGATCAACAAAACTCTACCGATATAGGTACAGACAGACAGAGAGAAGAAAGTTATTGCTGCAAGTCGAAGCAGTTTGATGATTTTATATACACGGTGTCCGGAAACTCGTAGTACAAGCGGAAAACTGGTGAACCTACATCACATAGAGAACCCAAATAAACATACAAATTTTCTATTTAAGCATTTTTACATTGAAAATTTAAAAAAAAAATATAAAATGAATTTTTTCGGCTACTTTAGGGTTAATAAATTTTAAATTCGAAACGGGCGGCGGGCAAAAATGTACTCTACTTAAAAGCAATACGAAAGATTTTCAGCAAATAAAGTATACACGCTACTTGACTTAGTACTGGACCAATTCGAACAACCCTTGTGAGATAAATTATAAGCATAGGTGTTAACCTACTTACATTACGAAGAAATGTTCCGAGGAAAGGCAATCCAAAAACTTAAAACACTATGCACAACATAAAAAAATACATTAACATGTAATAATATTCTGCGTTGGTATTATTCCATTGTAATACACAATAATTAATCACGTTATTAATATGAAAATGGCACAAAATAATTCACAAACACACTTTGTTTTAAAGTTTTATTAACAAAACGGTAAAAAGATGTCAACGACATCAATCAAACGCGTGACAGCGGGAACTAACTTTGAACTTGCCCGAACCTGCCAAAACAATGCAAGGAAGCGGCCATGTTTTAAGGGTCTTTCACACGACCCGATTTGGGCAGCAACCCAATTTGCAGAGAGTTCTTAGGTTTCGTTAGTCTGACTTTAATGACTTTAAATTTCAAAATGACTTTAATTTTTTTAACTCCAAATAAGATCGGGTATCTCTGGTTAAAATCTCTCGGGTACGTGCGGTTATACCCTGATTAAATCTATAATTTTTGAATTATAAAATTTTGTCACGCAAAATAAAAAAAACAAAATGAATAAATTATTTAGTTTTTACCATTTTTATTGTTTATAAAAACCGAATGTTTCGTAAGCAACGCTTATTTCTTCGGGGTTTTAATAATACTAATTTTTAAATAATAGACATAGAACATGGTGTCAAGGAAAAATAACAGACATAGGACTAATAATAAACATAGACAACGGTAACAATGGAAAAAATGAGAAAAGGTTGGTACAATATGGAACAATTTAATTGAAAAAAGTTTTAAAAATGTCCCACCTTACGTATTTTTCTAACTTAAATTACCGATAACGAAAAAAAATAAAAACACACGCATATTTTACTAGGCAAATTTATTATAAACATTATTAACCGCTTATTTTATGTTGTTTCTTGCATAAAATTAATAAAAAAAATCCCACAATTTCACTTTTTTTTCAGATTGTGGCCGGAAACTTAAGTTTCTTAAAGGTGTACATCTTTTTATTATTTTGAGGTTAACTTTTAGGTTCGAATTTAAAAAGTGGCGTTGTATTCTAACACCGCACCGTTTAGATCACAGATTCTCAACCTCTTTTTCCCACCGACCACTTTGAGAATATTTTTATTTCTGGCGCCCCCTATCCGAAACAGCGATAGGGGGCGTAATGGGATACCATGACAGGGTTAAATTTGCCACAACGAAGGAGGCGTAACGGTACACCACCACCACCACGACAAAGGGGGCGTAACGGGATATCACGATGGAGCTACATTTGCCGCAACGGAGGGGGCGTAATGGGATAGGGAAATTATTTTTGTGAATGGATGGCCCCTAATAGGATAGGGTGGGATGGGTTTCTCTGGGTCTCCTACCACCTCCCCTGAAAGTCTGAAACGCCCTTCAATTCTCTCCTTGTATTCTACCGCCCAACTGAAGGTCTGAAAAACCCCCAAGGGGGCGTTATCGCCCAAGTTGAGAACCTATATCATAGATTCTCAACTTTTTTTGCCCACCGCCCACTTTGAGAATAATTTTATCCTCGCGCCCCTATCCGAAACAGCAATACGGGGCGTAATGGGATACCACGATAGGGTTACATTTGCCACAACGGAGGGGGCGTAACGGTAAACCACCATCACCACGACGAAGGGGGCTTAACGGGATATCACGATGGGGCTACATTTGCCGCAACGGAGGGGGCGTAATGGGATAGGGAAATTATTTTTGTGAATGGATGGCCCCTAATGGGATAGGGTGGGATGGGTTTCTCTGGGTCTCCTACCGCCCCCCTGAAAGTCTGAAACGCCCTCAATTTTCTCCTTTAATTGTACCGCCCCCCTGAATTGTCGCCCCCTTATCGCCCACGTTGAAAATCTATGGTTTAGATCTCGCCGCAAATAATTTTTGTCGGAAATATCACACAAGCATCGAAGGTCCTTGAATAAATCAAAAATTTCTACCCAAACTTCTTTTTCCTTTTCAAGCATGATGAGTAAAATAATAATATTTATATCCTAATCGCTGTACTGGTACAAGTCGCTGTCAATGACGTGTCGTAACATGTCCATTCCAGCAGATTGGTCGCAAGTTGGAGGCGGACCCTCTGCGGCTGACCCGACAGAGAATTCGAAGAGGGTAAATAATAATACGGCAGGCGGTTCTGACTACTACCAACCCAATTTGCAGGGACTCTGCGGCAGATTCCCTGCATGCAGCGCCGTGTGGAGAGCCCTTTAATTATTAGTTCGTCCGTATGGTATCTGTTTACGAAATATCGAAAACGCTATCTCGTCTCTTCTTTCACGTGTTGATTGTACCTAGCGTAGAAAGAGAAAGAGCTAATTTTGCATTGTTATTTTAACAGAAGCTGCGAATATGTAGTAACAGCTGTGTTTAACCGTGGAACGAGCGAATATTTTATTTTTATGTTGAATTAATTGATGGGCAATTTCAAAATTATGCTTTAAATACCGATTTCTTTGTTTGGTTTTCTTTTAAATTGTTTTTATTAGTTAGGTACTATGATCGTCGGTAATAATTTACAAGAATTTGATCAAAAAAAAAATCAACTTCTGACTCGATTTTCTCGAAAACGAAAGCTCAAATCAAAAAAAGTTATACCACAAAATCGACTCCAAATGTGATGGGGAATCCCCAGTTTCCCGCTTGTACTACGAGTTTCCGGACACCTTGTATACATGTATACATACATACATATTTTATTCTACACATTTTACAAATTATTTTATACCCTTTTTAATATTAATATTGTTAGCGCCAGAAGAAGAAGGAAGTTTGTACATAATATTACAATTTTATAACACGGTTTTGAAAATGATTTTAATGGGTTAACTGTATTTAAAGGAAAGAATAGGTATCTTAAATGAATGAATGAATTTAATCGTCGATCTCAACCGCAATAAGATAATTCATCGCTCAACAACAGATTGGGTAGCAATATTTGAATGGAATAGCGAATTTATGGAAATGAGTGTATAGGTGAGTTTTAAGTTTGGATCTAAATTCTGTTGGGCTGGTTATGCATCTTAATTCCATAGGAAGTTTATTCCAAGCCTCAGGGCCGGATACTCCGAATGCACGATCACCAAAATTAGTGTTCGGATTTCGCTTAGGTTCTTTCAACCTTCCGATTGCAGATGATGTCGCTGATCTAAGAGTTGACTGCCTTAGACCAATATTTTCCGGAATGCACAATTCAGAGATATAGGGTGGAGCCATTTCATTGAGAGCTTTAAACACCATCTAGCATAACTTGTATTGGATCCTTTCAGGACACTTCAGCCAGTGAAGATTTCGAAGGTGTTCCGAAATGTGCGAAAACTTGGGTACCTCAGTAATTAGCCGTGCTGCGGCGTTGAACATTGATTGTGGTTTATCAGTTTGGCATTTAGGAAGTTTTGCATAAATGCCATTACAATAATCAAGACGTGAAACTATGTATGAATTCACAGGAAGCTTAGTTGCCTCCGTTGAGAGGTTCCTACGAACTGATTTAAGTTGTCTTAGATAGAAGAACCCAGTACTGACGGTCCTATTTACTTGACTTTTTAGCGAAAGATCTGTATCCAGATAAACACCTAGAAGTTTGACGGTTTTTTTTGCAATTACGTCGCTACCGGAAATAGAAATTGGTGAGTTGGCTATTAAATGTTGGCGTCTATTCGTGGCTGCCCAGAGAAACTCGGCCTTTGTGGGATTCAAATTAAGTTTGTTCGAGGACATCCAAAGACTGATCGCTTCTAGACACTCATGTATTAAGGTTTATTTCCAGCAATTTATTTGAAAAGTTAATAAAGTTTTCATTTATTCTACTATTTTATTATATTGTACTAAATTGAATTTTATTAAGCGATTATAATTATTAATTGGTAGAAATATACTATTTTATTTATTCCTCAATCTATCTACCTACTACCAACAATCAAGTATAAAAAAATATCTGTTTATATTTTGTTTATCATCTGTAGTGCGAATTCAGATCTTATATTTTTCAGTTTTTCATAAATATTTGAAAGTTAAACCCACAAATATTTTCACAGCGTGACGTCTGTGACATCTGTAAATACAAATGCAAATATCAGTGTTCATTTATGTGACTAGCTGAGAATATACGTAAATTAACTTTGAAATTTATGCAAGTGTAAATTATTATTATTATCGTTGATTACACAGGGGAACAATTAAACACGATTTCTGTTGAGTTTGATTTTTCAGCTGTTTAAGATTAAGTGAGGCATGCTAATTTCAAAACTGCAGTTAGATTTCTTCTATCACATCAGGTTTTTTCTCCACAGCTTATCTATAGATCAGCTTTACACTCATAAGTAAAATTCTTGACTTACTTAAGATTTTAACAAGTTACTTACAGGAGCCTTTACATATGCATTCGACATACGGTAATTAATGCTCACAGAAGTTGTTCGGAAGTTAAGTTCAACTTATCAAACTGAATTGATAAGCTGGGAGAAGGCCGGAAGATATAAATATATTACAAATTTGAACAGCGCCCTTGAGGTGATTTTTCACAAAAAACGGCGCTATATAAATCATCCAAATATTATTATTATTCATTATAGGCAACTATGTATCAATGCATTTAAAAAACCACAAAGAAATAATAAATAAATAACTTTAAAATTATCCATGTATAAAAATTGATTAATGATTATTATCAATCTTATTAAAAAAATATATCAAAGATACTTGAAACACAATACATACTGATATTAACATTAACCAAAATTATTGGTTGATAGTTTTAGGGAAATGTTTATTTACCTGGGTAGATATAAGTGCAGACAGTATTATGCGAGGCTACCGCGTGCAGGACACGTGAGCAGGTAGAGGAGGGCACGGCGGGGCACGCCAGCTCCCGGGCCCCCGCGGCCCCCAGCCCCACCACCAGGCGGTACACCCACAGGGAGCCTCCGGCACTGCCGCCACACCAGAGCTCACAACTAAAAAAAATTGCACAATTTATTGAAATATGTTATTCCTCACAATAGTATGTGTGTAACAAAAAGTATGTTTCTAATTGTCTCTTATTTAATGAATCAAAACCAAAATTTCCACTAAAATTATAGGTTCCACTAAAATATAGCTACATAATTATTAACCATTATATTTTACGCAACATTTTTTTAATTTCAAATTAGGAATTACATACACAATTTGTCCAAAGAAATTTCACAATAGGCTACTTGCATGGATTTCATAACGACTTGGAAAAAATCGTGTGGATAGATTTTTTTTCTAAGATTACGAAAATGTTAGTAAAAATTTTTAGAAATGTATAGTTTTTTTATTTTTAAATAAATAAATCCATTATTTGAGCTCGTGACGTCACTACATTAAAATGTCCCGTCTCCGATTATGTTCCCTTAATTTTGTAAAATTCCACACTGATAAATTTTTTTTTATATGGCAACACTTTGATTTCTGTTGAATTTTTGAATTTGCATTTAACGTTCACTTTTTTTTTTTTTTTTTTTTTTAATGTTCTTTATTCAGTAAAGTTTATACAATATTACAGAAAATGGGTAATTTTTTGGCCATCACACTAGGCACATGCCCGTGTTGTAGTGGCCAATTTTATGTTAAGTATAAAATAAGTTGAATGAAAAACAGAATAATATAAAAATAAAATAAAATAATTTATACATCTAAAACAAGTATGAAGTATAAAGAAATTAAAAATAATACAAAATATCTACATACGTTTAAGATATATGAATATAAAAATAAGTATGGAAAAACAGAAAAATTAAAATAATATAAAAAGTATATGAAAGAAGACACGTATTATTGAATTAAAAATAATACAAGGAGCATGTATCAAAAAAAAAAATACAAGTACATTTGTGTAATTAAAAAAACAATAAAAATATAATAAAAATACAAGTACATTAAGTACAAGTGTATTTGTAAAAAAATAGAAATATAATATAAAATCAAATCCCCGCGGGGCCCGATTGGGCACGGACCCTGTGGGAACGTCACAGTGCCAAGTTTAAAAATAAGTGATTTTTAAAAGTCGAGCGGAGCAAATGCTCTTTTAAATTGATCAAGGCATCCAATTCTGGATGAGTATGAATAATAAGTTCGTGTGCGAATCGCGAGTAAATACGCATGGTGCGTGAAACAAAACCGGATCCGCGAACGTAAAACGCGTGTCGGCGTATTCCGGAGATTCGAGATTCCATTTGTAGAATCGATGTGTCGGAGGGTAATCCTCGCTCGCTTCGAACCTGTTGACTGTCGGGATCGACTATTAGTTACTTTTATATCGGATGAGATCCGTATTTGGGGGCGAGATCGCATGTTACCCACTTTGCCGCGCTCGCCGTGGTAGTCACGCAATCATATGGATGGAAGGATACCGGAGGTCATCCACGAGGTCCCGGTATAGTTCTGGCCTGTATTCTGTACGAGAGACGAGCTGGCAGGCTGGATGCCGCTCTGAAGCAGTCGCGGAACCCTGGAGGAAGGCGTCCCCATCCATCGGTAGAGACATAGTAGTTAGGGTTTAGTTATACGGTCAATGATGGGGGTAAGTTTTCACATGTATTTGTAAACCCTTACTTCTAATGAAATAGATTCTAATTGTGTGAACAGAAGATCTTGCCTTTCATTGTTTGAGATTACTTGTGAATAAGCACCTCATGCCCATCCCTGATGATGAGAATCAAATGCCTACCCGCTGAGTCAGCATACCTTGCCTCCGGCAAGGTTTGGCGTCCGAGTTCCCGTCGGGAACAAAGCTGACCACAGTGATGGCCATTATAATATTTAATATATGTACCTACATATAATCATACACCCACTTAACAAGCGGTGTTTTAACATTAAACGCATCAATAGCCCTGCTCATCAAACCCTGCTAACGAAGGTAGCGTATCAAATGGCTAGATAATAATAAACTAGATTTATTGTTTGTTCTATGTGAACTTATCCTTTGGTTTAATTTTTTGATAAAGATGGCGGTGTTTTTACAGATGTTACGAAGAGAACCCCGTACAATTTATTGCTATTCGTGTGGAAAACATTCTTTTTTAAAAATGATTTTCGGCTATGTAATTATCGTTTTTTCGCACTCATAAAATTATGTCCCGTCTTTCCGGTTTATAAAAAATGGTCTGATTTTTCGGATTGAAATTTTCAAAAAATCACCAGGGTTTCAAAATTACGATAAAAAAAATGTATACATACAAAATGTCTTAGAATATTTGCCTAAAACGGATTTTTTTTTTTTAAATGTGATGCAAGTGGCCTATTCTTTTTTAAAACTGTCTTCAGCCAGGTAGGTACCAAAATTGAAAAATGAAAATAAGAAAGTCTAAATAAAAAAAATTAAAATCTCAAATTTGAAAGAATCTTTACTGAATCGTTGAAACGGGCCTCTATGAAACCATAAAAGTGAAAAAATTAAACCGTGCATGTGTTGTAAATTGAACCGTGCACTGAAAACATGTAAAAGCACAATAAAAATTCATACTAGTCATCTGCTGAGACAGCAGTGAGGCAGTGCAGGGCTGTGGCAGCTCCTAGTTCTGTCATCACAAATGTTCCTTCCCCCATGGTGGGACTCAAGGGAGGGGCCACATTATCCAGGAGGAACAATCTGAAACAATTCATTACTCACATTACACAATATATTATTATTTTGATTGTGATAGCCACAAATTTTTCTACTCAATACTAAAAGTACTACGTAGACATAAAATATTAGGTAGTACATAATAGGAGATAATATGCAGTACGTTTGGACCATCAGACACTTACCTCCCATTTGCCAGAGCTGCGGCAACTCTGGCCAGAGAGGGGAGATGCTCCAGGGCGGCAACACGGCAGCTAGTGGCAACACTCTCCAGGGCATAGGAAAAGAGATGTTGGCAATCAGAGGCACTAAAATAATAAAATTAATTATTGAAATCATTATATTTTGTTTAATTATTATTAATTTCAATTGACATCAAGATCTGAGCTAACTTGTAGGCATGTATTCTTCCAATGGAGTCTCCGATCCACACTCTATCCCCCACAGAGCAAACTGCCGTTGGTATGATTGGTTCATCAGCTGCAGCCTCTGAAAACAATACATAATTCGAGTTACATATTTAATCCAAGCGCTCTTTGTAATATTTGTAAGGAAACTGGGATAGGTACTTTCTAATCAATATATATTATAAAAGAAAATCCAAAAAAACGTGTGGCCCGCAAAAACTCAGAAACGAGTCCGGGAACGATCAAGTTATATGGTGTGATAGATCACCAGGATGAGGGGTCCCGTTTTTACCTGGTCGTGCTTTTGAAAATATAAGGGCCAATAAGAAAATTCGCCCTCTAGAAATTTCAAGAACAGTCGGAAAGTTGAGTGGCAGAATGAGTGGCGGAGTGTGTCGGTGAGTCTAGGAGTTTCCGGAAAGTTCTAGAAGGTTCGATAAAACTCTAGAAAGTTCTGAAAGGAGTGGCGGACTGTTGTTGAGTAAATTATGATTACGATAATGAAAAGTCATAAAGTTGATACAAATTGATGTTTAGTGATAAAAAAGATTAATGTAATAATCTTTGGATAAAAATTCCAAATTATCTCTAGAGTGCTCGCGTTATGAGCATTTTGCCACCCTCGGAAAAAAAATTGTGTTATTTTGTACACGACGCATTTGTCAAGGTCAAGCGCCACAGTAGCTGACCTCCCGTAGATCACCTCCTTGTTTTAGAAATTAGAAGAAATTTGGTGCACGGGTGACCGCAGCAGTCAAGGGCCGTTGTCGGTGTGTCGCGTTTGGTGGCAAATTGCTCACTACTCACGTAAGTAAAATTCGCGTGTCTGGTTTTTTATTTTAGCTGAAATATTATTAGTTTTCATTGCATATAATGTTGGTTGAATGTAAAATCGTAATATTATTGATATTTAGTTTGTTTTCATTAATTATTGGGCATAAATAGTCAAATAATATACAAAGAAAATACTGACCATTTATTATTATTTTTTTTACATTAGCTCCACACAGGAGGCCTTGAAAAAATAATTTCCTTCAAGGCCTATGTCATCTTTGGGGATGCTGTGTGGAAGGTCTTTTTAAGGAAAAGAAGGAGGGGAAGTTTTGGAAAGGAAAAATGTTAGAGGGGTGGGTAGGAATCTAGAGTTGTCAGTTTGTCCAGATCATCCGCCGCCAGATCCAGACAAACCTCACTCCATGAACCCGGGCACCCCTGCTAAGTCACCAAACTTAGTGATGACCAATACCTCTGCCATAAGTGCCCTCAACACTTGGGGGCACCCTATGGCTGAGGTGTTGGTCATCCAATAAATGATTCCCGGTATGTGTTCCCAAACTACGAAGAAAGTTTTAGAAAGAAATTGCTCTGGCTATGACTAGACCACATATAATTAGAATATCCGATTTAAACACTTTGCAGAAACAGCTGAGAAACCTAATCGCCTGGTTGGTGCCATCGGAACATAAAAATTCACCCTCAGGTAGAGAAGGTGTATGACCGTACAAGAAAAATAGAAGGACCAAAAAAGGGTGCAATAGATGTGCAAAGTTACTGTGCAACCTCAGAGTAACAATATATGTGCAACGTACATTGTATGTACATGTGTCAGGACTGTTTTGCTGAAATACATGTAGTAGATGATGAAAAAGTATAATTTTATTATTAGGTAAGTTTAATTTATCTTTTTTTATGTAGGTTAAGATTTTTATGTTGTTAAAATTAATGAAATTTTGCCTGAGATTTCCCAAAGCATTTTTATTCTAATACTAATTAATTTTTTTAATAAATGTTCCTTTTTATGATAGTTTATGTTTAATTCTATCGTTTTAAAATCATTGCAAATGTGTTTAACTATTATTTGCAAAAAAAAATCATTTTAAGTATGGGCGGCAAAATGCTCTCCACGCGAGCACCCACGTTTCACGGAAAGGCGCGACTACTCTAGGGTTAATGTAGGTTATGTCCTTCAAACTCTTCACAGTTGATATGTAGTGTATGAAGAAGTAATTACCTTGCGAAGAAACAGGAGGCGCTGACAGTGCATGATAGTTTAAAAATCGTGCATTGGCAGTTGCCAAAACATCACAGCGCGGTCGACAGCGGGTTATCCAGATTTCCCAGCCTGGTGTACCCTCATCTGAAGTATAAAAAATAAATTAATTAATAGCAATCAAAATGTCCCGTATTAACACACAAAAATCGACTCGCATGTCCCCAGAATAAAATATATTGAAAAAGCAACTAACCAGTAATGTTGGGCATCTGAGTGGCAGTCGCATTAGTTACATCCGCAGCATGGTACAGCGATGCAACATCGGCGAGGTGGGTGAACTCCGGAGCTGATGCTATGGAGACTATCTGTGATGCTGATGGACGCTGCTCTGGCTGTCCCGACCAGCACGCCACCATGAGGTCCAGCATGTAGCAGGGGTAGAGGGTTTCCTAGGGAATGAGGATGTGATTAACTCGGTGACCTACTAAACTAAAGCAAGATTTTATTTTATTGATATCTACATCTACCCAATGGTAGCTATAGCTCAAGGGTATTAGAGGTGCTACCTAAAGTTGGGTAGCTATCGCTCGAGTGGTTAAAGCAGTAGTAGAAGAATACCTTGTGTGTGAGGGGTGGTCTTCCTCCTTCCAGAATACATTCCTTCACTGCTTCATGACCTTCAAATGGCTGCCTCAGAGTTAATAGCTCATACAAGAACATGCCGAATGAGAAGCAGTCCACCTAAAAATATTTAAAATAAATTAATTCGATAAGTCAATTGAGCACCGTGTAATGAAAATAATATTTTTTTTAATTTGCAATAGAAAAAACAAATAATAAAAAAGTAACCTTTTCTGTGTACTCCTCTTCACCGTTGTAGCGCATAATCTCTGGTGCCATGAAACCTTCTGTACCTCCAAAACCTTTGGTTCCCGACGGCAGCGAGAGTCGGCTGATACCTGAAAGATGAATCAAATTATTAAAAAACCATTTTGAAAATTAAACACAAATAACGTAAATATGACAATTAATTGATTCTCGCATGTTGTACTTGTTAAAAGCAGCTGATACTAGTCCCAGCAAGAGATCATATGTGACATCATTCTAGTATTTTCTGTCTCTTTCGTTTTGATAAAAGGCGAGTGAGAAGGATGAGGACAGTCGTCGATGACTTGCGTACAATCTCTCGTTTTTGTTAGTTTACGTTATCTAAAGCTTTTAATTGTGTTTTGAAAAAAAGAAATGTTTAATAGTAGCGAAACATACAAGAATCCAAAGATGTCGGTTGTTTTGTGGCTCTCACCGTAATCTGCCACTTTGATGTGAACTGCCAGTCCGGGGTGATCTTTGAACGGTCCAACCGGTGGAGGCATCTCCCATACTAATACATTTTCAGCCTAGAATAAAAATAAATCACATCATAAAACAACTTTCTAAACGACTTTAAATTTACTACTGCAACTTGTTAATAAAAAATAGTTGAAACATATAAAAAGTTTTTATGTGTCAACTATATTAAAAGTGGGGAAAGAAAAAAATAATAACCCACTTTTATAAAACAATAACTAGTACATAACTAGATCAGGTATGGTAGTTATTTTTGGTAAAATTTCTGTACTCCGCTTAATTCTAAATACTTGAAAAATGTAACACATTGTTTCAACTTAGTACAAGAAACAACATCGGGGGAAATGGAAAAACATGTTCAAAATAGATTAATAGGTTCTTAGTTAAAGATATTATAATTTGTGCATATTTAAATTGAAGTATAACATTCCGGCAAACGTCACGAGATATAAGACATCGAAACCATTACAATATATATGTACTAGCTGGTTCCCGGCATGCATTGCAATGCCATATTCAAAGAAATACATTGTTTCTTCCTGAATCATCTTTCCCGTGTGTCCCCGTTCTACTCCCGCGTCCCCTTCCTAGTTAGCTTTATAAATTATAGCCTGTATGTTATTCTGATGTATGAGCTATATTATTGTAAGGTTTCATTAAAATCCATTCAGCAGTTTTTGCGTGAAAGAGTAACAAACACACATACATCCATACAAACTTTGGCGTTTATAATATTAGTAATACATATATATAGACGCACTGTAGAAATCTCAAATTGGCAAGCAAATTGTAGTGCTTTCGTTTTTGTAGCTTTAGACAATGACGTTATATATTATAAATAGACTCGCCATAGTCTCACATACTCACAATATAATGTGGAAAGTAAGTAACATTCTATTGTTTTCAGCGGTTTTCAGTATAATTTCTAAATTCAAAAGTTTATTCCTGCGTGATAAAGATAGACAATCAAAGAATGTGTGTGTATGAATGTCATAGATATATGGTCGGGCGGCTTATTAATTTCTTCGCCGAATACTGATTTCACATCACGGGTGTGACTGAGATAACAAGATACTCTCACTTGGTTACACTACGCGCAGGGAAGGGTAAGATCTAAGCTACACGAATGGTTCTCCCGCCGCGGACACAATTTACTATGAGCGTTGTATGGCGCAAACTACACGAGCGATTCTCCCGCCGCGGGAAACCGCCACTTCAAACTACACGGACGGTTTCCCGCGATTGCATCATTTTGTGCGAGAGAGAGTCGTTGTTTGGTCGTGCGTGTAAAGGATTGGGCGGTTTCCCGCGGCGGTAGAACCGCTCGTGTAGCTTAGGCCTAAAGGCGGGTAAAACGAGACTCACGGGAGGGCATTTTGGCGCTTTGCAATACAATTTACTTTGGTACTGGTAAGTGCTGGTAAGACACGACCTTACTCGACGCGTAGCAGTTTAGTATTAAAGTACTAGAAATAGAGACCAGTACAATTGTCTTGTATTTGGCTTCCCACATTGAGATTTCTACCCCGCGTCCAGTATTAATGTCATTGTATGAGATTGTGTGTGTGTAGAGTGGATTTGATATTTGCGAAGATTGACTGACGAAGGACCTTGAATTTTGTGTTACTGTTTACTGCTTGGAACGAGGAAAAACATATGCTGCATATAAAGGAAAGGACTCACCGAAACAGGATAAAGAACTTGTATGCTGGCAATTTTGTCTTCTTTCTCCCCGTCCAATTGGCACTGAAAACAGCAATAAGCGTGCGTTTCGTTTACACGGCGGACACGGCGGAATTACGTCAATGTTGCAGGTAGCGGGAGCACGGTGGCTATAGGTATGTTGCGGCGCGGGCTGTTGATTGCAGACTGACGTGGTGAAGGTAGTTATAGGTGCGGATTTTGGGAACAAGGTAGGACAGGATTTGCAACAATATTAATACCAATCCCAAGCAGTAACAGTATGTATGTGTGCTATGTAGGTGTGTGTATGTGTGGGTATATGTATTGGCGTAACCATGCCCCCCGCCTGGAAGGGGATGAAAGAATCCACTTCCATAAACCAAAAGAGTGCCAATACGTTTCAATGCGCAAACAAAATTATAATGACACGCGGTAGAATGTAATAAATTATGTAAAAGTTACGAAAATAT
Organism: Limnephilus lunatus; assembly: GCA_917563855.2. Taxonomy (NCBI): domain Eukaryota; kingdom Metazoa; phylum Arthropoda; class Insecta; order Trichoptera; family Limnephilidae; genus Limnephilus; species Limnephilus lunatus. The sequence continues at coordinate 78,918,473 of OU830600.1, forward strand.
TATGTAAGTTATATAAATGCTTTACCAAATGGTCAAAATGACTGATATAGCAAGGAAATAAAATGAATAAAAAACATTGAAACGAAAAATATGACTTGAAAGGATTCAATAAATAATACTGAACCTGCGGTAGATAAAACTAGTAGGGTTTGGTACCTATTTAACAATGAAACTAATCTAATTGATTTTTAAAAATTAAAGTATTATGAACTAACTTCTAAGATGTCGTTAAATCTATTGTGACGGTAAGGGACAGAGTTTAACGACTGCCCTGCGGTATGTTCTTTATATGATAGTAGTCTATTATTAAATTGACTACATTATCCCGAGCGGGCAATAGAATGGGATGACGACTGTCAAATTCTGTTTCAGCGTTACTCAATCTGCCTCCTACCCTTAGAATTCCGTCATGAAGAAACGGATTTAATTTCGCAATCGCTCGCCGAACCTTCTTCCCATCTTTGACTGCCTTTATATCTTCGGAGAAATGTTCTTGCTGTATAGAATTTATAACAGCGATTTCTGCAACTAAGATATGGCTTAATTCGAATGCTCGTGGTAATTTATTAATGAAACGAAAAACATAAATTACTATTCGAATTAATTTCGGCCATGAACTAACACGAGAAGCTAGTGCACACAATAACGGTGGAGCAATTGTTTTGGGGCGGTTATTGTCTTGAACGGACATCAAAATTTTTGTTTTTAATTCGGGTGGATCAGATATCGATTTCGTATCAAAACGTTGTAAAGGCCAATCACTTTTAGGTAATTGGGCAAATACGGGACCGTTAAACCATAACGGATAGTCTATTAGCTGAGCGGGAGTAAGACCCCGCGATAAGCAGTCGGCGGGATTGTCTTGACCTCTTATATAATGGAAGCATTCAGCCCCAAGATGGTTTTGTATTTGTGAGACGCGGTTGGCAACGAAGGTCTGCCATCTTGCAGGCGGTGAATTTATCCAAGCTAGAGCAACCGTGCTGTCGCAAAAAGCTAAAGTCGTATGAGCTTTCGAATTTGATGTGTAGGTATTACTGACCGTATGCATTAATCGTGCAAGTACTAGCGCTCCACATAGTTCTAATCGCGCAAGTGAAATCGTCTTAGCCGGAGCGACCTTGGATTTAGCGCATAATAAATTAATTGTGGTTTTATCAGTATTCGGACAGTAAACATGTAAGTAAATAACACCTCCATATGCGCGTTCGCTTGCGTCTGAAAACCCGATAAGCGTTAATACACATTGGGGTTCGATTCCTAAAAAACGAGGAATTTTAATAGATTGCAGTAATGGAAATTCCTTTTTAAACTGTCGCCAAAGTGTGACAACTGTTTCAGGAGGAGTATCGTCCCAATTCAGGTTATACTCCCATAGAGATTTAATTATCAGCTTAGCCAATAATACAACTGGTGCGGCGAAACCCATCAAATCCCAAAGACGAGCAATCGTCGAGAGAATATTTCGTTTAGTACACGTTCTTTCGTCGGTGTGTACGACAAATACAAAATGATCAGAAGCGGGTATCCAATGAAGCCCTAGTATTTTTAGGTTTTCATCGGGATTAAATTCCACATGTTCCTTAACACGACGAGCTGTAGGAATCGTGGATAAAAACTTTGGAGAATTAGAAGAGAATTTTACAAGGTCGAATCCTCCGGCAGCGAATAACTGAATTAATTCCGTCGACAACTCGGTAGCTTCCTCGACTGATGAGCAACTGGTGACGAAATCATCCATGTAGAATGAGCCATTTTCCACCAAGTTTGCCGCGAGTGGGAAACGAGGTTTTTCATGCGTTGCGAGTTGACGCAGTGAACGCATAGCCAAAAATGGGCTACAAGACATGCCGAAAGTGACGCGATTAAATTCGAACAATTGTAAAGGGTCACTATTGTTAAATCTATACAGCATGCGCTGATAACGACGGCATTCTTCTTGCACTACGATTTGTAGGTACATTTGTTTTATGTCAGCGGTTATAGCTATTGCGAACAATCTGAAATTGAGGATAATGCGAAACAAATCACCTTGTAAATTCTTTCCGGTATGTAGGATGTCATTAAGCGAATAACCCGAATCGGATTTCATACTCGCATCTAGCACCATGCGAATTTTAGTAGTAAGTTTATCTTCACGAACTACAATATGATGCGGTATAACGTAATGAGGTAAGTCAGAATTGTCGACCGGCGAAATGTACCCTTTCTGTAGGTATTCGCGTAATATTTTGTCATATTCTAACTTTATTGCGGGTTGAGATATCAAGCGGCGTTCGAGAGATCGAAACCTGCGTTCGGCGGCGGGTAACGATTCACCGAGAACAGAGGGACTGTTTCGAAACGGCAACGCGACGATATAACGACCTGCCGTGTCACGAGAGGTAGTGAGTTTAAAAATGTCCTCACACTCTTGTTCATCAGGCGTTAAAAACTTCTCATCTGGAATGTCTTCCAATTCGAAGAAGCGCGACAGGCAAAAATCATTATTTTGCGTGAACGTACAAAATGATTGCGTGGCGTTTATACTTGGGTTTTCAATCATCGTTGGGGCAGTACCCAAGATGAGATATCCCAAAGTGGTTTCAATAGCAAATGGCTGGCCGAGAGAACCTGATATTTTGTTTGCCTTTAGAATGCGAGCAAATATGTCACATCCTAAGATAATATCAATCTCACCGGGCGTACAGAATGTTGTGTCTGCTAAGGGCAAATTGTCAAGATACGACAAAGAGGAACGGTTAATGTTAACAGTAGGCAACTCACTGGTTATAGTTTCTACTACATATGGTTTAATCGTATACGACTGAGTGATGTCATAGCGGGAATGTAACTTTAAGCAAGTTACGCCATTTGTCACATTTCTTACGTCACCTATTCCCGTGACGTAAGTACTTGGAGATGACCGCACCGTAAGATTCAAGCGTGAACAGCATTTGCGCGTAATTATGTCCCTTTGGGAGCCGCTATCTATTAGAGCCCGTAACGTCTGTACCTGGCCCTTAGCGTCTCTGGTAGTGCAAACAGCCGTTCCTAAGAGTGCAGTAGTATTTGCACTAGGGCATGAATTTGTTACACATAGCGAAACCGGATTCAAAGAATTTAAGTTATCATTATCGGCATCTGCTTGTAACGCGGGAGATGGTATTGGGTCTGTTTGTGACTTTCGCCCATCAGTTTGTTTGAAATGCAATAAACTATGATGGTTGAGCGCGCATGTTTTGCATGTACTCTTTGATTTACAAGCTTTTGTGATGTGCCTAGTACTGAGGCAGTTCACACAAACTCGAATATTCGATGACTTAATAAAGTTAAATCGATCGCGTGGTTCTAGACTTGTGAATTTAGAACATTGGTATAAAGGGTGCGATCCCTTTTGACAACAAAAACAAATTTCGATGGAGTGATTATCGATTTTTTCGACATTAATAAATGCCTTTGCGGAATTAGTTTTTTGCGGTTTAGCGGTATAATTAATGTTTGAGCCAACGCGGCTCGAGGTCGGTTGCGTGAATTGCGCGCGGTTGAGAATTCGTTGCTGTTGTCTTACAAAGTCGATTAGTTCCGCGCTGGAAGGTAAATTTTCATTATTTTTAATAGAAGATTCGAAAGCCTTTACAGTCTCTATGTCAAGCCGTTTAAGACCCAGTTGTAGCAATATGAATTCTGCGAGGTCTTTTATTTTTAATTGCTTCAGCGCGGCGATGTTAGCGGAGTATGCATCTGCGAAATTCTCTAAAGAAGCGGGCGTGGCCGAGTTAACTGGGGGCAATTTCAGCAATCGGTCAAAGTATGATTCAGCAAGAACGCGTTGATCATTATACTTAGTACACAATGCGTCCCAAATAACTTGATAATTTGTACCAGTAGGCGTAATAGTTTTGCAAATATTTAATGCTTTTCCGGTTAATTTAGACATCAGATACTGCATCTTTTCAGCATTATCCAGAGAATCATTCAAATGTATAACCGAATTATATGTTTCATAGAAAAGAGGCCAATTATCTAATTTTCCGTCAAAGCACGCTATTTCCAAAGGCGGTAACTTAATTTGACGGCGAGGTTTCGCAACTGGATTGGACAGCATATTTGCTTCGGTATATTTAATAACCCCGAAGAGTTCTTCAAATGCATTTAATTGAGAGTATTCAGCAATTGCTTCCGGATTCAATTCCAGTTCGCAATCCACTTTTTCATCTAAAATTGTTATAAATTCAGAACGAATTTTTTCAACAGTAGTTGCGCCTGACAAAAAAGATTGGCGATTGCTAATGCTTTCCGAAGCTTTCCTTATCTTGTCATACACCGACTGTAAGCTTGCAAAGCTAGCTGATAGTTTAGCATTTAAACGTTTGAGACGTCTTTCGTCCCGAGACGACCCGGATGAGGCGCTTGTAGCCATTTTATTTATTCCGGTTATATTTTACAAAATATGAGACGATAAACAACTAAAACTGCGGTTAAAATAATGTGTCTGTATTATTTATGCGGAATTAATTAATTAATATTTAATAAATATTTAATTAATTCACAGTGATAACCGCACGGGGTTAAATTGACTGGTGAGCTGTGAAAGGTTAACAGATGCGCCGTGCACTATTTTATTTTGCGTTTATTATCATTAACAAATTATAAATATTACGATCGTATTATTCTATTTGTAATGTAATCCAATAATATAAACAATACGAATATTAGGAAATAATCGTATTATTTATAAGGTAGGTAATGCGATTTGATTAGCAAGATATAATTACATGAGTTATCAGAAATAAATATCAAAGCAGTGTCTTGTATCTATTTATTCTAATAGCGGGTAAATATGTTATTTCCAACCATAATACGATAGGTATAAAGAAACAAAATTACTCATGTAGGTATATCAAACTGCGGGAATGCGGGTAATTATTTATATGCGGTATTGTAAAAACGTATTCACACTCTGCTGGATTATTATCTACTAATATTATGGTTCAAAAATGTCCGGCTCGTTTGGATCAAGATGAATGAGATAGTGTGTGTGTAGAGTGGATTTGATATTTGCGAAGATTGACTGACGAAGGACCTTGAATTTTGTGTTACTGTTTACTGCTTGGAACGAGGAAAAACATATGCTGCATATAAAGGAAAGGACTCACCGAAACAGGATAAAGAACTTGTATGCTGGCAATTTTGTCTTCTTTCTCCCCGTCCAATTGGCACTGAAAACAGCAATAAGCGTGCGTTTCGTTTACACGGCGGACACGGCGGAATTACGTCAATGTTGCAGGTAGCGGGAGCACGGTGGCTATAGGTATGTTGCGGCGCGGGCTGTTGATTGCAGACTGACGTGGTGAAGGTAGTTATAGGTGCGGATTTTGGGAACAAGGTAGGACAGGATTTGCAACAATATTAATACCAATCCCAAGCAGTAACAGTATGTATGTGTGCTATGTAGGTGTGTGTATGTGTGGGTATATGTATTGGCGTTTTAAAAGTAAACTGTGTGAGAGAGCGATGATGAGAAAATGTTTTCATTACTCGGCAAACACTAGTAAAAGTCAAGGAATAACATTTCATTTGTAGGTACACGCAAATAACTTATTATTGTCAATTATTATAAATAATTTAAGTGTTTCCTGCCCGAATATTTTATGTGTCGTAGAGAAAATACAAAGACTAGAGTACACAGGTAAATGGTTGTTGATTGTAGTTATTGTGAAACTAAATATTATTTAAATAATTTGCGCTTGTTAACAAGTGGAGTATGGAAAATTTACTGTTTCTTTTTGCATAAAAAGGAGTAAGAGTATTGGCTGCAGGCTTTCTTTTTCATTCTTTCATTTGGTTTAGTTACGTTTACCTTGAGATCTCTGTAGATAACCCTCTGTCTGTGTAGGTACTCCAGAGCTCTTGCGGCCTGCACAGCCACCGCTTGCGCACAGTGGGGACCAAGGCGAGCTCCTGACTGCCGGTAACCTCGTAGAACGCAGTCCAGAGCACCCTAAATTAACAAAAAAAATTTACTTGGATCATAAAAACTATAACTTAAGTCAAAATATGTTGAACGCAATTATGTTTTATAAACCGTCGAAACAAAAATGTAAAAAAACAAAAGTTCCCTCCATATTTTCCACAGCATTTAAGATATTGTGTGGTTTGGTATTGCCATATTATTAATATGTTAATTTAATGTTAGTACCTACCAACCTAACATAGAAGTAGGTATTTACTTACAAAATATACCTAATATCACGGGGGTTAGTTATTTCAAATTAAAAAACTCAATATAATAATAATAATCAGGAACTCCAGGTAATTTGAATATTCAACTCCAACTATAATAGGTGAAAGTATTTAAATTTATTTAATGGCTGCACCTACCTGCTTTCATACCTATTTGAAGACAATGTTTTTGTAAAAACGTGTAAAGGGTTAGGTTACCATGGGGGCCAGGGCAAGCACCAGGGCTAAGGGGGCAGTGCAGGCGGCTAGGAGGGGGGCGATGTTGGGATGGCGGAGGGGCAGCAAGACCCCCAGCTCAGCCCGGGCGGAGAGGTAGGCCCGGCAGGCGGCTTGCATTGGGTCACGCTCCCAACGAGCTGCCGCTGCCTGCAAATTTTGAATAAAAATGAATTTCGCGCACATGACATTCAAAAAAGAGGAAAATTACAGCCTACATCTGACTTTGAAAAATTTTGCGTGAGAGAGAGAGAGTGTTGTAATCGGTCAGACTTGTGTTACCTTGTAAGCCTGAAGAGCGCTACTGGGTGCCCTGGGGCCCGGAGGTACGGGCTGAAGCACCTTGAGTGCCACGGGGCCTCTGCCCTTCCACTCAGCCCTGAACACAAGGCCAAAAGCGCCCCTGCCGGCTAGCGCTCCCCGAACCACGTCACCGCTGTTGGCCAGGCGACGGGAACCAAGATCAAGGAACATCTGAAAAATGTTTTAACACAAGCAAAATTAATACATTGTATTTATGAAAATACCCCAGTAGCAATGAAAGGATATATGTAATATAAAAAAAAGCATTTGGGTCCAATGTTAAGATAAAGTTTCAAACACACTAATTTCAGTTATCTGTGCGTCTCGTGAAATCTTGTTCAATGAAATAAAAATTAGCCTTAAATATAAGTGTCATTTTCAAAATTGGAACTCATTGTGTGAAGGATTGAGACAAGCGATAAAGTAGATACTTATCTATAATAAAATATTTTACCTATTATATAATTTTAATTACTTTTAGCTTACGCCATTGGGATGCAGTGTAATTTATTATTAATGCAGTGATCTGCAGAATGAGGCAAGCAGTATTCTTTTTACATTTGTACTGCATTTGTAAAAACGCCTTGACAGCAACACAGCTCTAAGGAATATGCACTTCTTGGTCTCATTCGAGGGAGGTCTACATCTAAAGCTAAGTGCTTATAAAAAATAAGTACGATACAAAATTTACTTACAACATCGGGAGCAATTTGAACAAGTTTAACTTCATGGTGCATAGGGCAGTCCACCGTGGCATTGTTGTTAGCTTGCAGGATGCACTCTTCCACTGTCCAGGCATGGAGGGGCGGGGCAGGGGAGCCCAGCCCGGACACCACCCCCTCCATCGATGGCATACGGGAGGAACCTGGGAAAGGAAAGAATTTACATGTTAGTATTTAGGAAATGCAAAGGGCCGATAATACTGATGGTTATGCATCAGATAAAGGATGGCATACTACGTTTTCAGGAAATACATCCGTATGTATGAATAAATAAATAAACACAATAAATAAATAAATGACAAGAATGTCTTTAGCCTTTGTATGAATATTTTATTGTAAAAGGTGAATTTAGTTTTGGTAATGGGTGGCAGTCCATGAAGGAATATTTGGCTTGTATTTTGAGAAAATCTTTTTCCTACAGTAGACAAAAGTCGGTTAGTGAAGGAAGGCGTACCTGTAGAGTCGGGCCCCACTCCACTGTCGCCATCGGAGGCACAGGAGTCCTGAGAAGCCCTGGGGCGCATCTCGCCTACAGCCCCTTCAGCATTCTCCACTCCGGGGGCACGCTTGAATGCCTGTGGGAAACAAATATCATATCATGTACCAAACTGAATAGCTGACTTGGTCAGATTAAATAATAATGTGAGTATGTATTTAGATATCAACCTAATAATAAGAAAACATTGTGTATTTAGTAACAGTAATAATGAGTTGAATATTAATTTATAGGTACCTCATTGAAGTGTGCTTGCATGTCCCCCATGTGATCGTGTCCATTGAACTTATGTCCCCCCTCTCCCCCGTTGTGTGCCCCATTGTTATCAGCCTCAGTGAGGCAGTGGGGGCATGGGATAAGTCTGGTTACCAAGAATCTACCCTCAGATGTGTGCACAAACCTGGTTCCTGGAAAAATACTCAGATGTCAGCACGTAGACAAAAAGTGAAGCATCAGACAGAATTGGTGAATTTCACATAAATATCACTTTGTGGATTGAAATGCGTAACCAATTAAAAAAAAAGGAAAACAATAAAAGATATAAGAAAAAGAAACAAACCTAATGTAGGATACCAGTCCTCCAGAAGTATATCGATGTGGTCAACTGCTAAAACCAGAAGCTTTGCCATGGCCTCCATAGATGGTTCTAGTGTGATATTCTGTAATGAATTCCAGTTTAATCAGTAGGTAAGCAGAGGGAAATATACGAAAACAGAAAATACATTTAAATAGATACAATTCGTACTTGATAGCCAATAGTGTCTCCCTGTTCATCAGTGATGGGTTTTTTAATGATCATTTCGTCAGCAGGAAGGACAATTTCTAGTATTGAGGAACTAGCCGTGTCCACTTCACACCAAACTCCTTCTTGCTTGAGCTTAAATCTGAAGAAAAGTAATATTACAGATTAACCCCTAAAGCCTTTAACACTTTGCGATTCTCATATGAGAACTGTCTGAATGTAGATTGCGCGGAAAATATTTTCACTTTACATTCGATTTCAGATAAATTCGGTGTTTTTGAAAGCGTCTGAAAATGAAATACTGTTCTTTAAAGCGGATGAAAAACTCTGTCAGATTTTAGGAAAACAAATCAACATATGCATTTAAAAATAACAACATTTTGAACGCTAACAAAGATAAAGATTTCAAAGTTGCTTACCGATGGCTTTTTTGTGTAAACTGTAATTACTACTGTACATAAAACTAAAAAACTGAGAAGAGTTTTCAGTAAGACTTGGAAACATACCTGGAGTATCTATAAACATTGTGTTCTTGCGGCAACTCCTTAATGGACAGGAGCAGAACTCCCGAGCGCAGTAGTCTCACACCGGATTGCCAGACGCACCACTCTCCACCGTGACTTAACACACGCCTCACTGCACTGTCACCATTCAACTAGAATTGACAAAACCAAAATACAATCACCAAATCACTCAATCAAATGGATGCCATAATATTTGTTATTTTTATTTTATTTTTTATTTTTTATTCAGAGAAAGATACATGAATTACAATTAATTCAATATAATAATTAATTACATAATATGTGTACATATTTGATTTATCCCCATAAAAAAGCAGGGCTTGTGTGTATGGGGGTGTTATTATATTGGTTTAATTGTTTTATTTTTTATATTCAGTTCAAATTTTCAGTATAATTTTTAAGGTGAGTTTTAAATTTTTTGATATTACTGTTCATGTTTCTGATTTTTTCAGGAAGTGAATTAAAAAATTTTACTCCGAGATATTTATGACTTAACTGTCCTAGTGTTTTTTTACATTTTGGAGTAGAAAGTATTGATGTTTGTCTAAGATTTCAGTTGTTTTTAAATGGTGCAACTTTATTTTGAATATTATCTTTATAAATTTGTAATGTTGCATGATAAAAATACATTGCACTTAATTTTCTGACTTTAAATTGTTGGAATAAAAGTTCTGACGAATATGAGTAGGGTTTTTTTTAAATTGTTTTTATTATTAGTTTTTGTGATATGTAAATTGTTTGTGTTTGATTTGTATATGTACCGCCCCATCCTATAATGCCGTATTGTATAATTGATTGACAGAAAGCGAAGTATGTGGTTCTAAGTAATTTTTCGTTTAAAATATCTCTTAAACATCTAAATATATATGTTAGTTTCCATATCCTGTTGTTCAGATAATTTATGTGTGGGGACCATTTTAAACGCTGGTCTATTGTTATGCCCAGGTACTTAATATCGGTCTTGCTTTCTATGTTTGTACATAATATACATATTGCATTTGTGGTTTTCTGTATTTGTCACAGAGTGGATTATTATGTTTATTTCTTTAGGTGTTTCTTGTTTTTTAATGAAAAATGGTAAAAAATAGGTTTTTTAGAATTTAAAGTCAATTGATTTTTATCAAACCATAATTTTAGTGCATTGATATCTGTATTTGCCATTTTATTTAATTCAGACCAGGTGTTTGCTTTTAGTAGTAGGACTGTATCATCAGCGTAGGATACAATGTCTCCAAATTTGGAAATATGGAATATATCATTGACATATATAATAAATAACAACGGTCCCAAAACTGTACCTTGGGGTATCGAAAAGTCGCTATATTTTGAGTCGCTGATTTGCTGAGTAATTTTACTTGTTGAGGTCTTTTGTGTAAATAACTAGTTATCCATGCTAATACTTTCCATTAATTCCTATCGATTTTAATTTATTTATTAATTTTTTATGTGATATGCTGTCGAAAGCTTTTTTCAGGTCTATAAATATTCCGATACATTTTTTATCGCAATCTAGGGCCGTATATAAATAGTTGGTTATTTTTGCTATCGCATCATGAGTACTTGTATTTTTTTTGAAGCCGAATTGGTTATCATTAATTATTATATTTTTTTCTAAGAATGTCCAAATTTGATTTTTTACAATTTTCTCATATATTTTTGATATATTTGATAGAAGAGAAATCGGGCGGTAGTTTTGTGGATCTTAACGACAGTTTGTTTTATAAATATAAATTATGTTTTACTTATGTGATTTTGTAAATTTTTTTTTCACAGGACGATTATAAAAGAGTAAAATATAGTTGGACAATAAACAAAAGACCATTCCCTAGTGTCATCCTAATAGAAGCAGGGAGCGGGAGGCGAGTGCGGCGTGGTAAGCCAACAATGAACGCTAACGAACTACTAATAAATCACGCACTTTCTCCGCATGACAAAAGATGCGGGTCTATGCGCTGCTTGCAGTCTCTTATTAACAATAACTCAATGTACCACTTGAATGACATTTTATAATAATAAATATAACAGCAGGAGGCTCACCTCATCAGGCAGGGGATAGAAGTGGTCCACGATATCGGGCACCGTGTCATCGGCCAGCAGGCGCGTGATGAGACGTGGCCAGAAGCCACAGGGTGAATAGGAAGCCAGCAGCAGGCGGCGCAGACACTTGAGTGGCATGGCGCGACCGTGGGCCAGGCAGCCTGAAGTGGAAGGACCACACGGTACGGTCGTGGCTACAATTGTACCTAGGATGGAATAAACTTATCAGTTTACTTGGACACATAACTTCAGTAAAAATTAATATGGATTGTCCTTTATTATTATGCAACAACTCAATTTAGCAACGGTATTAGATCACCAATGAAAAAAGGTTTGAATATAACTAAAAAAAAAGTTCATACTCTTAGCTGGCTTTTATTAGATTTTTAAAGCTGTGATTATACCTGATGGTGCCAGTCCATCTGCAGTCTGATTGAGTATTGAGAGCGGAGAGACGGCTATCTTCTTGTGACCTCTGGCTGTCCATCCCCGTGATTTCAGTGGAATCTAAGAAGATGTTAAATAGGACATAAATCACATTTCAGACAAACGATCAACAGCTAATAAGTACAAAACATAATGAAGAGGTATGGAAGATTGTAGATAACAAGTAACTTGATACAGCTACTGGAGATACACAAGTACCTTGACACGGCTATTTGGAGATAACAAGTACCTTGACAAAACTTTTGGAGATAATAAGTACCTTGCCACAACTATTGGAGGTAACAAGTACCTTGACATAATTATTGGAGTTAAGGACCCTGACACAGCTATTGGAGATAACAAGTATCTTAACATGGCAGGTATTGAAGACAACAAGTACCTTGACACAGCTATTTGGGGATAACAAGTAACTTGATACAGCTTTTAGAAATAATAAGTAACTTGCCACAACTATGTATTGGAGATAATAAACAAAAATTTTAACAAAACAAAAAACGACTTAAAAAAATGCACTAAAAAGTAAAAAAATAATTTCGTACGATTGTTATTTTTGGAGTCGGTGTCAGCCAAGGTAACTACATACATAGGTAGTTATATGTGAGATGTGGAGATCTTGGCTGACACCGACTCCAAAAATAACAATCGTACGAAATTATTTTTTTACTTTTTGGTGCATTTTTTGAAGTCGCTTTTTGATTTGTTAAAATTTTTGTTTATTTTTTGATTTTTAGTGACAAGCGTGCGTAAAAAAGTTTTACTTCAAAAAAAGAATCATCGAAATCTGTTGGCGTAATATTGAGTTATTCGTCCATTTAAGACGTATATGGCTTTCTCATGGATCCCATTGTCAAAACTGGACGAAATTAAAATGGGACCACACGGAAAGCACCAGCTTTCTAATAAAAAAAGAATCATTAATATCGGTTCACCCAATCGAAAGTTCTGAGGTAACAAAAATAAATAAAAAAAAAACCGTCGAATTGATAACCTCCTCCTTTTCGAAGTCGTTTAAAAAGTACCTTGATGAAACTATTGGAGATAAGGAACCTGACACAGCTATTGGAGATAACAAGTACCTTGACACAGCTATTAGAGATAATAAGTACTGTTGGAGATAATAAATAATTATTCCACAACTAATGAAGATAAAAAGTACCTTTAGATAACTATTGGAGATAAGAACCCTGACACAGTTGTTGGAGATAACAAGAATCTTGGCACAACTATTGGAGATAGCAAGTATGTTATTGGAGATATTATTAGTATCTTGACACAACAATTGAAGCAAACTAGTACCTTGACACAGCTATTGGAGGTGCTGTCCATTGGAGGTTCCAGAGCTGGCAGCAGAGGTGGAAGCAAGAGGGACCTCCCATCCCAGCTCAGAGCCAACTCAAACTTGTTCAGGAGGGATACCACATAGTCACGGCTGTCTCCGGCTCGTGAGGACTTGAACAGGAGCTGCATGTCTTCTAGACGCATCACCCCTGGAATTATTAACAAAGAAAGAAAGTCATTAGTATTACTCTCTTATATCTTCGACTGAAAAATCTACAATTTGTTTTATAAGGCCATTATTTGTATCAGTTTCTATTACAAATTTCGGTAGAATCAATTTCGATCAACAACAAAAAATTGAGTCAAGCAACAGAAATGATTTTAAAAGTATTTTTTTTATTTTTTTTTTATTAACCAATACATATAATATACAATTAAACAAAATATATATAATATACAATATTGGTGGTAACAATACCTCCCTAATTGAGAAATTCTCGTGTTTAGGGAGGGAGCACTATCAGATTGACAGTACTATACATACTTGACAGTTGTTACAATTTGGATGTATGTAGAACTACTTTTTTAATACATATATACAATAAATAATAATTTTGAAATAATTTTTTTTTTTGTGCAAAATGGAAAATTTTTTTACAATGAAAATATGAGTTGGCATTTTTTTTTTTTACATAAACATAATGTGAATTTTCATACATAGAGAAAAAATAAGTTGACATTTTTTTTGTTCAGAATGGAAATATAAGTTGGCACATCGTAACACATACGTAAATCTAATAAATAGTAAAATGTCTTTTAAGTTTTTGTTTAAAAATTTCATAATTCCTTTCGGATTGTATTTCTTTGGGGAGTTCGTTAAAGCATTTTATGGCTGAGTATGTGTAATGATGTTGGGCTGTTGTTGTATTAAGTTTAGGGATTATTATTTGTCCTAAGGTTCTCGGCCTGGTGCTAAATGACTTTGTTGTTAGTTTATCTTTGTGGATTTGAAGTAACGCATTTTTTTGATAAATTTTATTTAGTGGTAATACTTTGAATTCATAGAATAATTTTTGGGTTGAATAGTCTAATTTTTTCTTTAGAATAATTTTGATGAGTCTTCTATGTACTATTTCAAGTGGGGTTAAGTTGGTTTTATACGCTCCTCCCCAGCCTATTATTCCGTATTGTAGAACTGATTGGGCTAATGCATAGTAAACCTTTAGTAGCATAGATTTTTGTAGAATATTTCTTAGTTTGAGGAATACGTAATAAAGTTTACGTATTCTGTTTACAGTTTGTGCAATATGTTCTGTCCTTTTAACATGATCTATAATTATGCCTAAATATTTAATATTACTTTTTTTTGAGATTTTTGAGCATTTTGGTGAATTGCAGTTGTCCGTATAATTATTACAAGAGTTATGAATAGTAATATTGGAATTTATTGTTGGATGGAATTTGTCTGATAATGTAAAAGTCATAAAATAGGTTTTGTCAGAGTTTAAGGAAAGGTAGTTGTCATCCAACCATTGTTTTAGGTTGTTTATTTCTACATTCGCAGTTTGATAGGCTTCTTCCCAAGTTTTTTTTTCTATGATTAAAACTGTGTCGTCGGCGAAAGATATGATTTTTCCCATTTTCGGTACTGAAAGCATTTCATTCACGTAAATGATAAACAATATTGGACCTAGAACTGTCCCTTGAGGAATTCCAAATTCAGAATAGGTGGGTTCACTCAATATATTGTTAATTTTTACGTGTTGATGTCTTTTATGAAGATAACTTATAAACCATTCTTTAACTGTTCTTTGGATTCCAATTTTTTCTAATTTTTTGATTAGCTTCCTGTGGCTTATACTGTCAAATGCTTTCCTTAGATCGATGAATACATATACTTAAACATTTATTTCCCGAGTCAAGAGCTTTATAGATTATAGAGGTTATTTTTGCAATTGCATCTTGCGTACCTAAATTTTCTCTGAAGCCGAATTGGTTATCATTAATAATTTCATTTGAAGTGATATGTTTAGTTCAAGTTAGTTTAGTTTTATTATTACCTGATCTGGCGAATGGATTGATTTCCCTGACGGTAACGACATGGGCAAGCATGTCACAGAGCCACTGCGGATCCAAGAAGTATAAATCTTTCAGTGTAGCATCATCATAATGCAGAAGAACACCTAAAACCAGACAGAAATATTATTTTTTCACACACAGAGAGTGAAAAAAATGTACATGGTTAAAACTACTCATTCTGGGTAAATTAAGAAAATTGGTTAAACATGCGACTTTACTTAACATACATATAATGGGAGGATACTCTTTAGAACCATATTCCCGTGACCGACGTAAGAGAGTTAGAATTTAATCACAATAAAATCATTTTGCAATAAAAGTTTTGAGTCAATTTTCTTTGCCATCTCATTTGTTAATTTCTTCTTCTCAAGTTGGTTCCTCGTTGCTGAGGATCGTGACCCCTACTCCAATTTACATGATGGACAAGGCTCCTCCACTCCTGCACTGCGTGGAGAGCTGTAGACATCGAGGTACCGGACGCCAGTGATACTCCAGCATATTGGTGACCTTCTTCTGCCTCTTCTGCCTTCCACTTTGCCACTATGAGTTTTTCCAAGTTGGAGTCCTCAGTACGGCGAGCAAAGTATCTTAAAAATTAAATTACGTGGTAGGCAGATAGTTGTCAATTTACTAAATAATTATAATATGACGTTACCATTGTCATGTAAGAACATTGTTGCTTGATGTAATTCAGCTTGGTCTCGGAAACTGCGATGAAATTTAGTTTGCATAAACTGCGCAACCTGAAATAAAAATTTTAAGCATTAAAATAGTGCGAGACATTTACATAAATACAAAATAAAATTTACAGGTATTTTAACGATGTTTGCAAAATTGTAGAATGATATTGAATTCATAAATTTACATGTACAGCTTTGAGATAGTACTCACATGAGATTTGAACTGTTCATGTGTGAGTACAGGATCGAGTCCTCTGGTTCTTCTATCAGCAGCCAGGACTCCAACCGCATCCTCCAAGGCCAAGTATGAAGCAGGTACACGCTGCTCCAGTAGTAACTCCTTACTACCTAAAAGATTAGAAAAGCAATCTTTTAAATTTTTACGTAAAAAATCTCACAAGAGTGCCTCTGTCCGTACAGTAAGACAGGGGAACTATGGTCGCTAACCGGATGGGCAGCAGTGTAAGGCGAATTAAGGTAGGGGCTGTAAGAAGAGATTTTTTAATGCGGGTCTTGAAGGCGTTTATATGAAGCAGGAAAAACAGATGCCTATAGCTCGTTGCACAATGAGCTGACTTATACAAAAACGAGTCGAAGAAACTATCTGCTTTTGTGAACCGAACGTCATCCGTGAACGGGTGTTCCACTCGTGTCTGACGAGTTTCGTGTTTGTGCACCGGTGCACAGCCATTAAAATATTCATAGAACAGATACAGTACGCCTACATTGTGTCTGTGCATTAGAGATGGCAATCGGGATGTTAACAACATATCATCAATCAGCCGAACCGCCTGCATTTACACAGAATCAAATAGGTTTATCATGAATTTTTTCCCATTTAGTTCGAATTGAAGCCCAGAGGTGGCTTCCAAATTCAATTGTTGGATGTACTTGAGATTTGTACATGGTACATAATATTATACTAATTATCTAGAGGAGTCACGAAGGTGCCTCCTTAGGGAAAACTGTATTTTTTTTTTACAATAACTCCACACAGGAAGCCCTGAGAGATTTTTTTCCCTCAGTGAATCCATCCCTCCCACTGCGGAGTAAGGCGTTGTTCCAAAGGTGTTCTGCCTGAGAGGTCACAACGTCTCCCTCAACCAGTCTCTCAAATTATTCAATAGTTTTTTTAATTGAATGAATTTCTTCAGGTTAAATTTGAGGTTATGTGTCTCACCTGGTTGGCGCAGACTGAAGACAGTGTCATATATCAGGTTAGCCAGAAGTCGGATGTTGTGTCGGGTGGCGCAGCTGACCTCCACGCTGTCCAGCACCCTCGGCAGGCCGCGCTTCTCCGGGTCAGCCACCGAGATGAAGCGCTCCCTGATGATACGCTGAAGCTGCTCCGGAGAATGTTCACCCGACATGGACTGAAAATCGATATATACATTTTTAAAAATTATATATGTATTTAAATACATATTATTCAAATTCATACATTCTAATTTCCTTGAGGTTTGTATTTTATAATTTTTACCAATGTACGTTTTCTTTTTATGCTCTCCAATAAACATTTGACATGTTAGAAATTTGATGTTTAGAAAAAATGACAGATAATAAGACACCAATAATCATGACAAATAATAATCAATACAATAATAATAATAATCATGATTTTAAATACATGTAGGATTACGAAAGATTTTTAAAATATTTATATTGAGGGATCAGTAGGATTTATCGGACCAGTTAGGATTTCATCAGAGCCGAACCCTCTGATATGAAAATATCTGGAGTCGGTGAAATATTTTCCCATTATGATTCTGGTGGATTGACGTATTGTTCTTGTATTGTTTTGTATTTATTATACTTATATAGTGCACTTACATTGCGTGAATTTACTAGATATTCATTTGCGGAAAAGTGTGTGGAAGGGTTTAGTCTTTCATTTGGGAAAGATTTAACCCGGACATAAAATCTGGAGCACCGTAAATTAATAATCAAAAATAATTATTATCATTATTAATAATTATTATAAAAATGCAAAAATCAATCATTTTAAATGCATGTAGGATTACAAAAGATTTTTAAATATTTATATTGAGGGATCAGTAGGATTTATCGGTCCAGTTAGGATTTCATCAGAGCCGAACCCTCTGATATGAAAATATCTGGAGTCGGTGAAATATTTTCCCATTATGTTTCTGGTGGATTGACATATTGTTCTTGTATTGTTTTGTATTTATGTACTTATATAGTGCACTTACATTGCGTGAATTTACTAGATAATCATTTGTGGAAAAGTGTGTGGAAGGGTTTAGTCTTTCATTTAGGAAAGATTTTATGTTCTATTGAATAATTCTTGAGTTCAGTAGCTCGGCTGTGGAACGATCTGCTGTCCTCTGTGATTTCTCCCTCCTTCAGGATTTTGATATGCTCTCCTCACAGCATGGATTTTGATATGTTCACTCCTTCCTCTCCACATAGCATTCCCAAGGATGACACAGCCCCTGAGGGAAATTAATTTCCTCAAGGCCTCCTGTGTGGAGTTAACACAAATTTATAAAGTGGGTGCCCCAGCGAAGGCGACCAAGATGCAGACCGAGGAAGAGGAAGTTTGACATCATGGTAAACTGGAATTGAACGGCTAAGGACAGGAGCCAGTGGAGAGCATTTTTGGAGGAAGTTAAATCCATGGGATGTAAAACCCTAATCTTGATGACGAATAACAAAATAACTATAATTGTGCTTACTTCAGCGACGGTGTCGTAGTGCGTGCCCACGATGATGACGGGAGAGTTGGGAGCCCGCGCCTGGATGCTGACCAGCCAGTGCTGGATGCCCGCCAGCCCTCCCACTCCATCCGGTACCCGCCACACCACCACGTACAGGGAGCGCCGTGACAGGAAGTATTGGTGCGTGGAGTAGTACCTGGCCATGAGATCAAATGTCTTTAGTCAAGTCAAAGTGAAGAATATCTAATACTCAGATTTTTTTTAACTACTAATGAATTTCATATGGTGACCGTCGCCCCAGGAACCATTTATTGGATAACCAATAACCAATAACCCTGCCATAGCTCACCCCAAGTGGTTCGCTACGTTTGGTGACTAAGCAGGGGAGCCCGGGTTCATGGGGTGAGGTTTGTATAGGTCTTGGCGGCGAATTTATCCATCTACTGCGTGGCAGGCCGGATCGGAAGCGACTAGTTGAAGGAGACCTAACCTAAACCTCACCAGCAGTGGGAGGGAGACCTACCCACCCCTCATAAGTTTTTTATTCCCATAACTTCCTCTCCTTTCTTTCATTAAAAGATCCTCACAGCATCCCCAAAGACACGATCTTTTCCTCAGGGCGTCCTGTGTGGAGTTAATGTAAAAAAAAGAGAGGGAAAGTTCACCGTCCGCAATTCACCTAACCTAACTACCCTTCCAAGAACCCACTTCCAAATACTGACAAATAATTTTCCCTGCAGTGAATGTTCCATGGCGAATTGTGGGTAGTGAACTTTCCTTTCACCGACGCTCTGGATGCCTGTGACATCAGAATTATTAGCTTTGAATTGTCAAAAAATTACTCAAAATACACATTAAATTGTACTGACTCCTTTTGCCCCCCGAAGTCCCAGGTCCTGAAGACGACGGGTCCATGGGAGCGCTGGGCACTGCGGGAAGGGTGGCGGTCGTACACCCAGTCCCCAATGTCCACACCCACCGTGGACATGTTGGTCCCCCGCGACGTCTTCGTGTTCACATTCTTGTTGCCCATGCGCTTTGCCCAGTGCTGAAGAAAAATACATTGGACATTAATACATCACTAAATCTATTACAAAAATCTGGAAATCTGCTGATAAATTACTAACTTCTCAGATAATTTTTTGGTAAATTTTGGATAGGGTCTGACACGCTTATTACGAATAATTTTTAGAAAAAAACTTTATATTCGCCTTAATTACTATAAAAGGAAACTTTTGCATTTCGGGCGGCGGAAAATTATGCATTTTAATTTTCAATTGCGTAAAACCAAAATTCACTTCGCGAACCGATCGGCGACTGTCAGCGGCCATTGGGTACGTCACTGTTATGTTGGTATCCCTGATGCATTAACAAGATCTAAATACGACCGTAGCCATCTTCGTGGGATACAAAAAAGAGGCGCGGAATTATGAAAACACAACAGAATTATAATGTTAACAAACCTCTATTCGTATATATTTATTATTACCATAAAATAACAACTAACTAGGAGTTACGTAAAATAAAAAAAAACATGCGTATTAGGTAAGCACTACTTTGACGAAATTCTGAATATAAAATGAATAAAGGCCTTTAGGCAAGTTTTTTTACATTGAAAATTTTATTTTTACATTGAAACTAATTTTTTTAAGTAAAAAAAAAAAAAAGCCGCGGTTTTTTTTTTACTTAAAAAAATTATTTTCAATGCAAAAATAAAATTTTCAATGTAATTTATTTTTTTTTATTAAAAATCATGGTAAATATGCATTTAGCCCACCTCACGGATAATACGGAACTTCGAGGTTAAACTACGAAAGCCGCATGTCATCAAAATTTAAAAAAACATCCCAGGTTTTGAATGGTTTGTTTGGCAAAGCAGGGTTTGTCTAGCGGGTTTGTGTAATTATGATTGATTGTTTGTGAAATAAAAACAAAATTAAAATGTTAAATGCATATTTTTTGCATGTTTTTTACCTCCCGCAACATAAATACTCACTGTTCGTGATAATAAAGCTAAGTCTAACTGAAGTGATTCTGATTAGAGGTTCGTTTACATTATATTATTAATTCTGTTTTTCATAATTCCGCGCCTCTTTATGTATGCCACGAAAATAGCTACGGTCGTATTTAGCTCTTGTTAATGCATCAGTGATACCAACATAACAGTGACGTACCTAATGGCCGCTGACAGTCGCCGAACGGTTTGTGAAGTGAATTTTGGTTTTACGCTATTGAAAATTAAAATGCATAGTTTTCCGCCGCCCGAAATACAAAAAGTTTCCTTTTATAGTAATTAAGGCGAATATAAAGTTTTTTTCTAAAAATTATTCATAATAAGCGTGTCAGGCCCTATCCAAAAATTACCAATTTTTTTCTTAACGGCAATATATATGTATAATGAATGCGATGTTTAATATTGCAAAAATTATACATATAACAAACATTAAGTACAGAAAGCCTGGTTATGGAAATAGAAATCACTTAGAAACTAACTGAGTGTAACCCAATTCAACAGGTATTGTAGTCACCGCTGTAAATAAATAAAAAAAAACTTTGAAATAAGAACTGAAATGCACGTAAGAATAAAAATAAATAAATAAAAAGAGTTGTAACAAACCTCTGGCCCTCTTCTACGATGAGCCGGAGCACTCTCTTGCCTCAATCTCTCCAGTAAACTAGTCTTGCCTATGCCTTGTATTCCTACAACCATCAGCTTCATGCGGGCATAGGGTTTGGCATCTTCAAGAACTGATTTCAGATAACCTAAAAATATTTTTTAAAATCATTTATTTTCCATAAAAAATAAATAAATTATGTCATCCTCTAATTTTCTCGGTTGTAACCCCATAAAAATAGTACGGAGAAAAATATACTTATTTACCTATAATATCCATGGTTTTGTACTTCTTGGACTCAATCATGGATCTGAGAGGCTCTTGTAAGGAGCATCCATTCGTATTCAAATTCCATAATCGACTCAAAAGTCCCATTTGAGGAGGTAATTCACAGATATCTAGGAAAAAAACCATATTCTAATTAGCTTTGAAGATATGCTATTTTTTAGCCAAAAAAACACATTTTTGTGGTAGAGTAGCTACTCCGAAGGGAGTTGGGTAGGTACCAATAATAATAATACTTGATGGATTCTGATAATGGCAATACAGGTCCATTCTAATTTCAATTTTGAAAGCCACAAAACAAAAGGGTGGGAAAAGAGTTTAGTTGTCTATACATAGTATATTTTTGACAATATGTAATCATATTACATATATTGTGAATGAAATTATTTAAAGTTTATTCAACATAATATTCTCAGTATAGTAATAGTAATATACCTGTATTTCCACTGACATTCAGCACAGACAAATTAGATAATTCATGAATGGCAGGAGGTATTGATTTGAGAATGTTGTTAGAGACATCGAGCATGGAGAGGTTTGGGAAAATCAATCTTGTTCGAACTACAGGAACTAAGTTCTGTAAGAAAAAAGTTATTGGAGCATGCAATCGTTATTAGGTCACATGAGTTATTTCATATTATGTAAATGCAGATTTATGTTATTGATCTTTGAATTATTCTACTTAGTTCAAAAAATGAAACTATATTAGAATGCTTGAATGGCTGCTTTTATTTACCCAATCATCGTCATCATCTGTAGAATCCCTCCCATTGGCAGATGAACGATCAACGGCTGAACCCTTTTCTCCTCCATCTAGCAGCTCTCCTCCATCGTCATCAGTAGTCAGCTGGATCCGCGACAAAAGATTATCAGCTAGCACCTGTACAACATTAAATTGAGTTAAATAACATGATATAAGAAAGTCTCTAATGAACTAACATCATTAGCTATTTAGTAGTGGCATTAAAAATTTCCAAAGTTACCAAGGTTCTTAATCCGTCCAGTCTGAGATGTCTCCTGGCGGGGCACAGGGCTGCCAAGACAGCCTTCCTCACACCTCCGGCTGATCGGGCCCTCGACCTGGGGGCTCCTCCACCACTGCCCGGGCAGTAGCACCACAGATGGGCTTGCTCTAGTGGGCCCCAGCTGTCAACCTGGAAGATTGAACATAGTTTTTTATTAGGAGTCGATAATCATTAATTTGGATGGTTCTAGATCAATTAATTATGGGATAATTTCATTAGAAGATGACAATGAGAGTATAAAAGAGATTATAGCAGATATGTTCCAATTTGGCGTGCGTACGAGGAACGCACACGAGTCCGAGAGTACATAAATTTAAAGGCTGTTTTAAAAAAGCTGCATTATTCTTATTTTTCTTTTAGCTGTGTAATTGTTGAAATCAATTGCATTTATTTGGCAGCCTGCACTCACTTAATAAATCATTATTAGTACAAACTTCACTATAATTAATTCTTTATTACCCAAACCTGATTTATTTGAAATGTATACAGACCTTACGAGCAAACTATAGTGATACATTTTTGGACAATAATATTCCCTGTGCTGTTTTCAAAAAGGGCGAGTTCCAAAATCAGTGCTTCCCTTTATGATGCTAATTGTTTATAAAATGAATCAAAGCCGGATAAAAAATATATTTGAATGATTCCAGGCGCTGGAGTCCACATAGCAAGATGTAAAAACACCTCTTTGGCTATATCTGTAGATACATGGTAAGAAAGGAGGGGTGAGAAGATGAAAGAGTGGTGGAAGAAGGAAGAATCAGACCAGGCATAATAAGTGTAGTGAACTAATGTCTTAGGATATGAAAGAGACATGGATATATGAATGAGACAGCATGAGTAATGCATAAAAGGGTGTGATTGTTGTCCATTCGTTCTCTTTGAATATAGGCTTCCTGGAAGAACACATTGTACATATCTCACAATAAACGTAACTAAGATTACCTACAGAGTATTATTGTCTCCACTTCGAAGTAAGAAGATCACCACATAAAGCAAACTAGATCATTACATTTTGGGGCAGCCGGTAGGATCTTCTAAAGGGAAGTTCATCACAAATGCCACAGCCGATAATCATTGAGATCTATAAAAGATAGATCCTTACATATTGGCGCAGCAGGTAGGATCTTCAAAGGGAAGATCATCAAAATAGGATGAAAGTACCTGTGGCAGGCTGGGCCAGCAGGTGATCTGGTTGTGACTCAGGTCCAGCTGCCTGACGCTGTTGGGATAGCTGGTGAGGTGCGACATGGTGCGCAGGGCGTTGTAGGCCAGGCACAGGCGCTGTAGACGGGGAGCCAGGCAAGGCAGGCCTGCCGGCACTGAGGCCAGCTGGTTGTGCGCCAGGTTGAGGGAGGTCAGACGAGAGCGCCGGGCAGAGGGTGGGGGGGAGGGGGGCCGCTCAGCTACGCGCAAGCCGCGTGTCCACAGGTGGTGGCGGCGCAGCTCTTGTTGCCTATAAAAACAAATAAACTAATTCATTTACAGTAAAACCAGCATTTAGATTTCCACATTTGCTCATAATGAGCGAGAATGAACACTTTCCTTCAATGCCAAGGAGGTTGGGAATATTATTCATTGGATTCAACCAGCATCCTTGCTGTTTGTGTGCCAGGAAAGAGGCAGGTGCCGTTCTATTCTCCCTGTTTTCCAGAACAAGAAAACACAACGTAATAATGACAAAAACACCAATGTTGAGATTCACGAAGTTGTCCAAGAATTAAAGACCTATCCTCATTTTATTATTCATCAAAATATGGCGGCACTAGCGTGTAACTCAGACTTTCCCCTAAAAAATGAGTAGTGATACGGCTTGGTAGCTGCTCCAGTGCGATCTTTGCATTCATTTGAGATGGACGCTCCGTTGTCGGATCCCGCCGCCTACGAGGTGTGCTCATTTATTCGCTTTCTCAACTAAGAGGGAGTCCGCCCGTCATAACATGTTTATGCGAACATAAAATGTTTTAGATTTTTTAAAATTAGAACGGTCTTTAATTCTTGGACTTGAATGTTGACATTATAAGTTCTTTTATTTTACAACATTGGTACTTTTAGCATTAGGCTACAGATTTACAAAAAATTCTATCATCAGCCATCACAAAATACGAAATTAATAAATATTATGTATTCAATTTCACTTACAGCACTCCGTCTGCCTTCTTACATCCAGACATGGACTCCTCATCCAGGGTTCCATCCCCGCTGAAGCTGTCCCTGTTAGATTCGGATCCACTTCGGCTGACGCGGTCCACAGACCAGCTCCTCCTCTGGACTCCTGAACCTCCCGAGGAGTGTACTGAATTCGCAGATAGGTGCCCCGATGATGTGGAAGAAGGAAGTCGAGAGTCTGAGGGACTGGTTGGAGAGAGGATATTTGAGGCTTCTTCTGCTAAGGAAACCTGCAGATATTAAAAAATATTTTATTATAAAAGTTAAGGCAAATTATTGGACAAAAATGCGTGAATGACCATCAAAAATGCCAAAATAAACATAATACTAAATTTAAAATATGTCAGTTCTATAAAGATCTACTTCGCTTCGGGTCGCTTCAACGACTTGTACTTGAGTTCAACAGCTCGGTTGTGGAACGATTTGCCGGCCTCCGTGTTTCTTCCCTACTACAATATGAGTCTCTTCAAGATCTCTCCAAAAAATCCCTCCACATAGCATTTCCAAAGATGACATACGCCCCTGAGGGAAATTATAAATTATTTTCCACAAAGGAGGCCCCGAAGAAAATATTTCCCCTTATGCCAATGTCATCTTTAGGGATGCCGTGTGGGGGGTCTTTTTAGGAAAGGAAGGAGAATAAATTCTGAGAAGGAAAAAAAGGTATGAGGGGTGGGAAGAAATCTGGGGTTAGTGTGCCCAGGAGTGACGGACGTACGAATCCATCCCTTCTACTGCGGTGCAAGGTGATATTCTGAAAATCGTGAGGAGAGGTCAAAAGGTCTACCTCAACCAGTCAAAAGGTCTACCTCAACCACTCCCAAATTCAGCCTGCCACGCAGTTGATGGGCAGACGCATCTTTGTTTTTGAATATTTAATAATAATTGGGGGGAATGTTAAAGTTAGCAGCTGATGAGATTACGCATAATATGTCTCTCCCACACTGACCATTGACGAGTGAACTAATACGGCAGACAAATAAAGTTACCAAATCATAACAATATCAAATCTATGCTCTATTATTAATTGTGTAAACTGTTCACATGATGTCAGTCAAGTTTCAAATATCGGTGTTTTCATGCGCTTGGATGTTTGGACCATAAATGTGTGAAATTACAATATGCATTTTCAACTTTATAATTAAACCAGGCATAAGTTGTAGTAGAAGGCGCTTAGAATATAAGATATTGACTTACATGTTCAGGCCGGGTAGGCAGGTCTCTGAGCAGGTTGAGCGAGGCGTTGAGGTCACGCAGGCGGGGCGCTCTCCACATGGCGTACGGCAGCTTCCTCAGCTTGTTGTTGGACACGTCCAGGGTGGTCAGCGCTGGCAGCGAGAACAGGGGATCAGGCAGTTGTTCCAGCCGATTTTCCTAAAGGATTTAAAAGCACGGAGTGATTCTTAAGTTGTAGATAAGAAATTGTTTTAAAAAATACAGTTTTCATTCTGTTGCAAAAAAAAAGAATTCAATTTAAAATTAAAATCCTAGCATACCTGAAGATATATTTCTTCCAGGAACGGTGCGGTGTAATACTCCTCAGGGTTGAGCTGGTGGCCGTTGGATCGCCGACTTCTCCTTCCTCGGATTGGAGCCTGTTCCTCAACTACATCTTCCGCATCCAGATTCGTGGGGAGACGTTCGAGTTTGTTCTGAGCCACATTTAGATACCTGAAATTACAACAATTAATGAAAACAAATTTTATTTTTTCAGTTTCCTGCCTTTGCCACCCTTACTTTTTTTATCCTACAAGAGAAGAAGACGGTTTCAAACAGACAAAATAAAAATTTTTTGTTTGTTTGAAACCGTCTTCTTCTCTTGTATGATAAAAAAAGTAAGGGTGGCAAAGGCAGGAATCTGAAAAAATAAATTCTAGAATCCTAGCGAAAACACAAAATGTGCGTTATTTAAAAAAAAGGGATTACTAATAGCGTTGCATATTGTTGGGTAAATGTCAAAGTCGCAAATCTGCAAAAAAATTCTTCGGAGATATTGGTTTGAAGTTTAGATTTTATATCATAAATCGATTTATATTATTACTAGCCAGCTTAAAAAAATCTTTAGTTTTTACATAATAATGTGCAATAAAAAATAAATTGCAGGGTACGCTCCGTTTAAAATTTAAAAAAATTGGTATATTTAATCAAAACTGGCAATAATGCAGATTCGCGACTTTGACATTGGATCAATGATATGTTTGTTTTTCTACAATATATTAGACATGTATTTATATTCATCGGTTTGTGGTGGTAACCCCACAGGCTAATGGTTCGCTTTTGGGAACAACTCATATATAGGTCTCATAGAATTCGTTGTGTCTCCCTTACTATCATGGTGAGAAATATGATGTAAACAGTGATAGAAAGAGAAAACAAGATATTGTTATTACATATAGATCAGTAATTTTAGTTACAAAAATTAAAGGTGAGCCATTTTTAAAACTTTTCACGTTTGCATTCAAAATTTTATATTTAAGAAAAATATATGTTTATGTATTTAGAATTACGTAATTTCAAAGGGTATTTTATTACTTTTGAAAAACAGTTTTTAGTTTTCGGAAACATTCAGAAATAATCCATTTATTTGGATTTTATAGCAAAGCGAAAATATTGTGACCTTCCGACAAAATATGCCGGTGGCATGAGGTTTTCAGATCCACTGACATTCAGTAACTATTGCCACTTGTATGTTAAGATGAAGCCATACTAAATAATGCAAAATCATACAAAATCGTATGTTTTAGTTTTGAAAATTTGACCGCTTAGAAGTATTATAGATGCTTCAATTAAATACTGCGTGTAGAACATACCTTGGCCCTTAAAAATATCGGTCATTTTTTTTAATAAGTCTTTTAATAAGCTTAGAAAAAAATAAAGTATTAGGTCTATAAAAAACATTTTTAACTGAAAACTCTCCTACTTATAAACACTTTTTCGGATATGGTTTTATTGCATAATGTGGCAAATTCAGTTTCTTATATAATTATCGCGAAAAAAAATGATATTTACGCAAGAAACCTCACAAAATAAAATATAATATGCATTTTCGCGTTGGTATTTTTGACATCACGGCGACAATACGGCAGTCGACGAATTTGTTATATCAAAGTGAACCTTATACCGTCCACCGAAGAACGACTGGCAGCCGCCCCATTCTTCCGTCATTACTCCTCCGAACGGAGCGGAGAAACAACGTGTTAGGGTCCGCGTTGCTTGTTTTCGTGAAATCAATTTAAAAATTCCGTTTTATTACAATAAACAATGCATAAAAAAGGAATTAATGTTTTTTACAGGCCTTTACGAAATCAACATGTAAAAAAAAATTCTCAAATATCTTTTCCAACCTTTCCAAAAGCTTTTTCTCAAGTATTTTTAAACTCCTCCCATAAAAGGGCGTGAATTCCGATTTCGATTTTTTCCTGTACTAGTGGATCGCCTTAAAATGGAGACAACTGCATGAAGAGATAGAGTTGCCTGAGTGGCTTAGAGTTGCCTGAGTGTGTTCTAGTCAACATTTAATGACAATATTTCAGTGAAAACCTACCTAAGACTAGTCATCTGAAGTATTTCCAAAGGAATGGAGGTGAGAGCATTGCCAGAGATGTCTATCCTGGTGACGGCATGAAGGGCTACTGCTTTTCCTCGCGGAGAAGTCTTCAGGCGGGGGTTCACATGCAAAGCTGCTTCTTGGATCCATGTCATTCTGGAAAGGACAACAAACATAAATGATGTTGATAATACATATATGTATTAATATTACGTAAGCACGAGTTTGAACCTAAGCAAAAGCGCTGTAAAAATTATAGAGAAAATTCAGTAATTTTTAACTGCATCATACTTCCACTATCGCTAATATTGTCTTCATTTAATTAAATATTACAATTTGAGGTTTTACTCACAAAATTAAAAATAAAATATTCATCCTAGACTTGCAGAAAAGTCATTAGATGTCTCATATTAAAAATAAAATGGATAAAAATTTATCGAGAAACTATCTAGATAGCATTTAGTGCGGGTTTGAATCTCACAATCAAAGATAAAGAGAGTAGCCAATAAAATATGCGCTAAGAAAATGAAGATAATGTTGGTAGTTCTTAGTCGAAGTATGATACAGTTAAAAATGACCAAGCCGCGGCCCGGAGAGCCGAATGTCCTGGGTTTGAGTCCCAGAGGTGCCAATATCTTTTTCTGATTTTTCTGTTTACAGATTTTCGATTGAGTTTTGCTAATATTGTCATCATTTAATTAAAAAATATATATATTTGTCTTGTAAGTAAAACTTCATTTCCTTTGTCGGAATGTGGTTCGACATCAGTACTAACTTGATGGTAGCCAGCTTGGAGCTCTGATTATGCCAGTTGAGCATAGCGGGCGCGCTGGGGAACATGGCGCTGTAGGTGAGCAGCGGTCCGTGCGGGGGCGCTACAGCGGGGGGCACCGCCAGGCCGGGGGGCGAGTGCGAGGGGGCCGAGGGGCTCAGCAGCCCGCTCAGGGACATGCTGTCTGTCATGCCGCGCTTGTTTATCTTGTATTCCGGATCTGGGTAGGCCTGAAAATTAATAAAATGACTGAAAAATAGAGAAATTAAAGTAGCGAGGTCTTTTGGAAAAATTAATTTATTGTTTTTTTTTTTTTTTTTTTTATTTCTTTTATAACTTTAATTTCAAACTTACAAATTTAAAAAAAATAAAAATAATAAGAAAAGTTCGGCCCATCAAATACGGGTCACGTCAAATATTGGGCGCTTTTAATATTACTGTGATGATCCACGATCACGGTACCGTAGCGGCATAAAAAAAACGAGTGTGCTTTAGACCACACGACTGAAGTAAAAAACTTCACAAACTTATGCCGTTCATTAACAATATAACAATAACAGGATCAAAAATATCCCCATCCCCTCAACATCCCCATCAACTCAACTGAACTGAACTGGAACTCAACTGGAACTCAACTGGAACTCAAATGGAACTCAACTGGAACTCAACTGGAACACAACTGGAACTCAACTGAACTCAACTGGAACTCGAACTGGAACTCGAACTGGAACTCGAACAACAACTTATAAGAACTCATAACAACTTTAAACTTTTGCTTTAATTAGCATTCGCATCGATTAGCGTTTCATATAGATTAGCGTTTCACTTTCATTATCGCGTTTCATATAGATTAGCGTTACATATGGTTCTTTTTCGTAACATATTCATCATTTTACCCCCAAGTGTCGAGCGTGCGTAAAGAAGTTTTACTTCAAAAAGGCAATAAACATATGTTCCTTATCACAATAATATGCTGCAGCTCTTTTACAAAATGAGATACAGAATGTACGTAGGTCTGTTTCCTCCAAAGGAACACAGTAATCATTTTTTTGCTTCTCTCTCACACACCGCACCATGATGTCTTCGTAGATCCCCACAATGGTACTTAGGATAGGATAATTTTGAAAGTATAGAATACATGTAGTTACAAGGCTTATATTGAAGTGTGAGTGAATTTCAAAAATTCAATGTCAATGAGCTGATGGTTTTGCTATTGTTCTTACACATATAATGCTGCAGCTCTTTCTTACACACTAAATAACAACGTGAATGTATGTCTTACCCCCCCAAATGAAT
Organism: Limnephilus lunatus; assembly: GCA_917563855.2. Classification (NCBI taxonomy): domain Eukaryota; kingdom Metazoa; phylum Arthropoda; class Insecta; order Trichoptera; family Limnephilidae; genus Limnephilus; species Limnephilus lunatus. The sequence continues at coordinate 78,948,606 of OU830600.1, forward strand.
CATACAATCTTCCTTACACCTATAAAGAAAATGAAACGCAATTCCCGTCGCCGTAGCTGAGTCGTAATAAGATATATCTGTTTCCTCCAAAGGCAAAAAGTAGTGCTTTGGAGGAAACAGTCACATGTAATTTGGGTGTCACATTGGCGTCCGTTCAAATTCTGATATTCAAAGTAAACTTAATAAACATACAACGTATTTCATACATAAATCGAAAAAATCGCAGCCGATTATTATTGCGTTTCATCGCAATCGGATGAATGGTTTAGCAACGCATAGGCCCCATACAAACCCAGAAACAAACATATACACGCTTAAAGCTCAAAGCTCAAAACGCAAAGTTCAAAGCTCAGGGCTCAAAGCTCAAAACTCAAAGCGCAAAGTTCAATGCTCAAAGCTCAAAACGCAAAGCTCAAAGCGCAAAGTTCAAAGCTCAAAGCTTAAAGCTCATAGCGCAAAGCTTAAAGCTCAAAGCATAGATATTAAATACACATTAAACATACATGTTAAATACATTTTCATTTATACAAAATTCATCCAGAGCTTAACATCATCAAAAAAATCCATCTAATTATCGTCCAATATCAATACTCTCAGTCTTCTCCAAAGTATTTGAACATGTAATTAAAAATAGACTAACAAAATATCTCGCAACTAATAATATTCTTACGCCTCAACAATATGGGTTCAGAAAATTCTCCAACACGAAATGTGCTGCCTTTGACTTTATACTAACTCTTCAAAAACACTTAGATCAAGGAAAATATGCAGCGGGCATTTTCATAGACCTCAAAAAGGCATTTGATACGGTTGATCATAAGATTCTATTAAAAAAACTTGAATATCTGGGCATCGTGGGCAACAGTCTAAAACTTTTATCTAGTTATCTTACGGGTAGGTGCTGTTCGGTTGTTATTGGAAAAGAATCAAGTGATCATAGGAATATAACATGTGGTGTACCACAGGGCTCGATTCTCGGACCATTATTATTTTTGATTTATATAAATGATATTGCAAAATGGGGAGTGAAAGGTACACTTCAACTTTATGCTGATGACACAATATTATTCTACCATAATACTAATTTAAACGAAATGGAAAAGGACATGGAAAGGGATTTGGCTCATCTAGCCGAGTGGCTGAGAATTAATAAACTTAGCCTTAATATTAAAAAGACTCACTATGTGCTATTCGGGAATAGGAGAGGACAACGCCTAAACATTTCCCTGGGAATAAACAAACTGGAACAAACAGATGTCGCGAAGTATCTAGGACTTTTAATTGACTCACGGCTTACATGGAAAAACCATTTTGACCATGTTAAATCAAAGATTGCTCCAGTGACCGGTGTAATGTACAGACTACGTAGATTGCTTCCCACAGCCATACTGCGATCTTTGTACTATGCTATGATTCACTCCCACTTGGCATACCTTTCGAGTATCTGGGGTTTTGCTACTAAAAAAATGATATCAGAGGTGCAAATAATCCAAAATAGAGCCCTACGTAACATTTTTGGCTTGCCTTGGGATACACCTGTTAAAGATATTTACCGTCACGCACTTGTATTGCCATTTAAGATTGTTCCTAGCTTTGAGATAACAAACACCATTTTAAATATTATTCAGTGCAACACCCACACAAATATAAAACTGAACTATAACAACGACGTTCACCAATATAATACACGACAACACAACAAACTACACTTATCAAAAATACACTTAACAAAGTTCGGACTGAAATCATTAGAATACATTGCCTACACTAACTATAACAAACTGCCTGAAAATTTGAGACAGGTATGCCTCTAACAAATCTCGAAATGATATATTGAAAACATATTTTTTCAAATGTTATTTGGAAAACGAGTCATAAGTAGGTACAAACTCTGTTCTGATAGCCCTAATTATCTTCAAATACTAAACTTATAGTATGATGGGCGCGGTTTATACCTTACTTAAATCTCGTCATTGTATTTGTATGTAAACATCTTGTATTAGGTCTGTATATTTTTGAGCCCGTACCTTATATTGTATTTTCCTGATTTTGTTTTATCTATGCATTTCTTAGTACATCTCATTAGTCCATCATGGAGGAAACTTTATTTTAACTTTTTGAAACCCAAAGTACATAAATCAAATGAGTCAATGAGTAATACAAATTCATGAAATGTTATAAGACATGTTTCTGTGAAATATTTGTAAAGTGATTCTTCATATGTTTGTATCTGTATGTTGCTTCTGTGAAATGTTTTGTAAATTTTTTATTCATAAATTGTGTCTACATTTGGGTTGAGTTGGGTTTAACTTCTCAAAAGTACCAATTGGCGATCCCTTAATGAGTTTTGATAACTCATGGGAGTGCAACTTCGTTGTATGTTTTTAATAATAAAAAAAAAAAAAAAAAAAAAAAATCATATATAGCCTAAAACCTTCGCGGGTGTACGCACAACAAATCACCCAAGTTTCATCGCAATCGGGTGAACGGTATGGCAGCGCATAACATACGAACAAACAAATAAACAAACATACAAACAAACAAATAAACAAACAAATATTGATTTTTCTATATAAGAAAATAATTGATGCGGTGGTTTCTAGAAGTGGTTTTTTACTAATAAATCTAGCGTGTTCAAATAGCAACACTCTTACACATCTGCCCTGATAATGGACACTGTAACGCAGTCCGAAACATTGGCTAAAGAAGGAGGTAGCGCAACACGGCATAACACAAATAACGAAAATACTTTTGGCCGTGAAAATCTAAAAAACGTATCTCACTCTTATACCAGATCATGTGGACCATAATGACAATCCTTTTCGGGTGTCACTATCTGTGCATCAAAGTCGAAACGAATCTCAAGATAGGTATACGAAATTTAGAATTTTTAGAAATTTTTTAAAAATCAAGTTTCTGATAATAAAGTGTTAGGGCCGCACACAAAAGCCCGCGGGCCGCAGGTTGATTATGGTTGCTCTAATGCATTGGCTTTTAAGGAAAATATGATGGGGTAGTTACCTTGATAGCTAAAAGTCGTGCAACCAACGCCTCGTCTCCTAGATTAGCTGCCTCTCGAAGTGCAAGGCAGTTTAAGTCAAGGGCTCCATGTTTCAGCAGGAGGTCAACCAATGCTATGTTTCTAGCTCTGCAAAACAGGAGAAGTCAAAGACATAAAAAACACATAATTATATATAACAAAATGAAAATAATAATAAATTTTCGTGTTAACTGTTCACATTTTTGATACTTGTTACGGTGTACAATTTGAATAACATAATATTTGAATTCACCACTAAAAGATTTCGTTCGTTAAAATAATGACAGAGCGGCGTGCAACAATGGCCACTGCGCAGACGTTCAAAGGAATGCGAGTCGCCGCCATTGCTACCCTGGGATCGCCAGAAAACGGTCGCACGCCGTGTTTGTTTTGGCCCGGGCAACGCTCGTGGCATTTTCCTACCAAGTATTTTACTCGTGACGACATGATTAATTAATAAACAATCGTACACCCTGGTGTACCTGTGAACGATGTGTACCTGGCCCAGGCCGAGAGGCCCACGGCCGTTTCTGCTAACTCATGGAAGCCGGTTCGCCTTCGATGGAAATACGCAGATGGCGGACGGAGAATTCAAGTAAGCACCCTTCCAATGTGTGCTGTAAATACTTTAAAATATAGTCTGCCCGTGTCGTAATGATATTTTGGGACCAGATTGAGAGAGATTTAGTTACCGTAGGATCGGGCGACCTCCCTATTAGGTTTACTGAATCTTTGTGTTGTAACTGTGTCTATTGTAGAAATAAACCTCAAACCTGTACGAACTGTTTTTATTAACTTGACCTGAGAATTCTATCCCACTATCAGCTGGTTGTTCGGATGAGGCTGACACCGACTTAGACCCTGAAGTGAGAGCCTTTATTGCCGACTGGAGTTAGTGAATTTACGATAAAGGTGAGACACACCGCCCTCAGCTGGTGACTTGATTGAGATTATTATTTGTGTACAGCCAGTATTTCTATGTCTGGCCTCCTATGGTAACACCGAAAGGTGGGGCATGTGAGGCAATGGGCCGCCGGTCTGCGCCCTCTCACCGTCGCAGCCCTATGGCTGTAACGGGGGGCCATCACCCGAGCCGCAGCATACTATGTGACCTAAACATTTGTAATGGTACCGATTGTAGCTTATCTAGATGTTTGTAACGGTACAAATGGTACCGATTTTACCGTATTTAAATAAATTAAACAAGAACTGACTTGCAAGCTTCGACCAATGCTGGTAGGCTGATGGGATCCGAAGGGCAAGGGGAGGGGGCACTTCCAAGCGGGGTGCTGCCCCCTGTACTGTTGCTAGTGGAGGGGTAGTTGGAGCTCTGCGATTGGATCGAACCTGCTGAAGGGTGTACTGAACTGGAATGCTGAAAAATGATGTAATATAATTATTTAAACACTATTATCCACATATATATTCTACCTAGGCAAGCTGTTGAAAATTTTTTTACATTTGGTTAAATTTCTACAGACGGTTAATTTTAACTGTCATTTTAAGAGTGTTAAAACTCTTATTCCTTATTAAATATTTGTACAAACAATAAAAAAGGATTGAACAGACAAACATGGGGTCTTGTCTTTTTTTTTTTACAGTAAAATGGATACTTAAAAACTCCATAGATCATGATGGAATGAGATTTAGAGCTGAAAATAATGGTGAGCTGGACATTCCATAAAAAGTAAGCAGATTTAATGATGTCAGAGTTCACTGTTGGAGAGTTTATGCTGCTTCAAACAAAAAGATCAAATAAAGAAGTTTATTGAACAAACAGTACTTTAAATAATATTCAAAATAAGCACGCAAATTGCGATAATTACTTTATTTTGTGAAAGTTAACTATTATTGAAAGATAATAAATTTGTAACTAAGAATTATGAGAAATATGATTTTAGATTTTCATGTCCAATATCATGAAAATCATGATGAATTTTTGGGTTATTATGTTGTATTACGTTTCCTTCCTTCTTTAGCCAAATCTATCCTGATGATGGCCTGTGAAAAACTGTATGAAATGTTGACTAAAGGAAAAAGGAAACGCAACACGGCATAATAACCCAAAAATTAATCATAATAAGAATTATGTGTTATTACTTGTGCATTAGCATTTGGAACATTAGGGTCCGCCCCCGCAGCCAAGAGGACCTGAGCAATCTCAGTGTGTCCCCCTCTAACAGCCGCACGGAGACATGTATCACGCGTGATGCCAATAACCGCATCGAGGTTCACTGGACGGAAACGGTGCTCCGATGTTGCCTCCTGAAAATTAGAGCCAAAATAGTATCAGGAATTTCATTTATCAAAAACTACTTATTTTTTAATGTTCTGTACAAAATGAAGATACTATTTTATGAAAATAAAACATTTATACAAAGCAATCTAAATAAATAAGTTTTGAAAGCAGTTTGTATTAATTTTTTTTCTTTTGTGACATGCAGCCTATGGAGTGCAAGACATGCCTTCTTGTTTTTTCAATTTATTTTATCCCTTCATGCAAGTTTATTAAAATTACCTAAACATAAAAAAAGTTAAATGAATTACATAATATGTACATACATGCATACAGTCAGATGTAAAAATATTAACATATAAACTTTGACCTCTAGTTATAAGTTAATAATTTGTTACAAAGAGTGTAAAACCGTAATAAATTTTCAATGCAAAACAGCCTTATTATTGTCATGGTTTTGATGGCATATAAAAATGATAAATGAAAATTCTACTTTTGTAATGTGTCCTCTCCTATCGGAGGTTGACTACCGTCAGAGCAATTTTCATTCTCAAGCCGTAGACCAGAAAAAATTAGCAGGAGTGAACTCGTACCAGTCACTTAGATTTCAAAGCCATGAAGTGATGCATCTTAATCTTCTTTGATTGTCTATTATTGGATTGTCAATGTATTGGGTAATCTTATGTTTGTTATTTTTCATAATATCACCAAGATATTGGAGTTTATTTCCGGAAACTCGTAGTACAAGCAAAAACTGGTGAATCTAAACCACATATAGAATAATATATTTTTTTTCCAATCTGAGCATTTTGATTTGTATTTAAAAACATTTTTCTATTTTTTTCAGCACCAATGCGAAGGGTTAAAAGACTTTTGGAGCCGAGTCTATGCTTCGACGCATTTTAATTCTTGCCAAGCCTCGGCAAGCGTTCGCTAGAAGTTGGCATTTTCATTCATTTAAAAAAAGAAAAGAGATTTTTTTTATATTACTGCTGGCGAAAAACGGGATGTTTTGAGGGACTCTACTATACCCAGTATTACAGAACTAACTCATTTCTATTTTCGCAGACTGCTGATATTAAACCCCAAGCAAACGGTTTTTTTCAAATTTTGCCTAAAAAATTTGAGCTTCTGACTTGAATTACTCGAAACTGAAAGCACAAAATAAATTACACCACGAAATGTGATATAGATTCACCAGTTTCTCATATGTACCACGAATTTGCAGACACCATGTAAAATTATATGCAGCCAAACAATTTTTAACACAAACAACATGCCAAATACAATACAGTTTGGTAAAAAAATGCGCATAATACTTTTTAACACTCAGAACGCAAATTAATATCAATATAGCATTGTTTTGCATAAAACCAGTCCCAGTTTTCCAAAATTTGAGGCAAAAATGTAATATGGAAATTATTTTATATCTGAATGTACAAAATAATGAATGAATGAATGAAAACAAAATGGTGGATAAACATAAACCTTACCTGTGAGTTCACAGGTTGCTTACTACTAATGCTCAGGCGCGACATGATGGACTGTATGCCAACCGAGATCCGTCTCCTCGTGGGACTCATTATCGCTTCCGGTTCAACGGTCTTACTTGGTGTGCTCGGTTCTTCGGTTGTTTCCGATTTCTAGCAGCAAATCGAAATGATAAATTACAACGTGCAAACTAATAAAACGACAAAGCTAAATGTACTTATTTACATTACAGTTACTGTTTGCAAATGAACTATTTGCGAAGATTTCTTTACTTGATACAACACCAAACACACAAGTGAATCGATTACCTGTATTAACCCTCTGCCAGGTATCGCCCATCGTGATTCACAAATGCGCGCCCGGCAGTTAGTAGGTTAAACATCGATTCATTCTGGTGTGCTGTCATAATAAGCACATTGTTGTAACAAATAAAACATCAATGAATTCAAAATTTTGAGAAAGTAGAACAGATATTGTCATGAGTATATACAAAGTAAAACTAACCTGTGAAAAATCACGGCAGAATTTTTATTAACTGAAAGTTACCGACATATTTTTAATGTATTTTGCAGGTGTTCAATTCCCGTCTAACTTATGAAATAGAGAATAAATCACATAAAAAAGTTCGCTGCGCAATATTTTGAGGACATAAACCAACTCTCTGTGTTTCCTCCCTCCTACAACATCAAGACTCATGTTCACTCCTTCCTTTCCTCAAAAAGACCCTCCACACAGCATCCTCAAAGATGACATATGCCCTGAGGGAAATTATTTTCCTCAGGGCCTCCTGTGTGGAGTTAATGTAAAAAAAAAAAAAAAACTAATCCCGAACGGAAAAGTTGCAGGAAATAGGTTAAGTTAAAAGTCAATAGATGTTGCACATTAAAATAAAAACAGATGTATTTATCTAAGACACTTAGATGGCATTTGGTTCGGGAAGAATCTTGCAATCGTCAATAAAAATATGCTTTAAGAAAATGAAGATAATGTTGGTAGTTCTTAGTCGAAGTATAATGCAGTTAAATATTACCGAAGGGGATAGGGTTGAATTAACTCGGTGATTAGAGCAGAGCCCCGGCAAAGGCTGAGGTCCTGGGTTCAATTCCTAGATGCGACTGAATCTTTTATGATTTATCAAATTTTCGTTTGGGAGTCGCTAATATTGTCTTCAATGAAATAAAATGTTATGTTTAGTATCCTTACTTTGATAATTTTAAGGATATTCACTTTTGCCATGAATTTTTTTTCACTAACTTTAACACGACAAAGAATGTCAAATGTTTCTACATTCTCAAAACGTTTTTTATAATGTAGGTATGATTATTACAAATTTACACCTAATGGGAGAATATGAAATCATTTCATCAATTTTAAAATCCGAATATTTGATACGAGATGAGAGCAAATAATATGAATGAAGGCACGTCAATGTAAGCATAACAGATAGAGAAAGCACTTACCTGTGTGGAAACCTTAACGCCTCTGACAGTGTGACGCAAGAGGATATCAACGATGGGGCGGTTACCGAGTAGACTGGCTACGTACAAGGCGGTCTGCCCGCTCACATCACGGTGGTTTATGTCAAACACCGCCTGGTACTCCCATTCTCCCGTTTGATCTCTGAATGGAGAAAAAAGAATCGGAAATAAAAAAAATATCTGATAGTCATACAGGTCTTGAAGTGTTTTATTTGCATGACCCAATGCCTTTTGCTCCTAGCAGCTCCACGTTGGCCTGTACGTCTTGATGCACCTAAACGACTATGAATATTTTTATTGATAAAGGCAGCCCTGGATCTAAGACTTTTTCAAACGAGGGGAGAAACTTGATAGTGGCGCCCCCTCTCGATGAGTGGCACCCCCTCTCGTGAGGTGAGTGATCGTCGCTTCTCTTGACATTAGACTGCTCGGGCTTATTTGGCTCAGCTCGGGGGTTTTAAAATTAAATGAATAATCGATAGAACAACGTGCACTGGATTCCAGGCGCTTTGTGAATCAAATTTTTTTTTCAATAAAACATATAAATTACGTTTTGGCGCCCCTAAAACTGTCGCCCGGGGCAGGCGCCCCGGTTTTCTCTGTTTGGATCCGGGGCCGGATAAAGGAATGTACTCTTGATTGCATCTGTGTTTCATTTTCGTACTGCAGTAGGTACCTTCTTTGAACATAGAAAATACTAACTCTATTTATTAACCGATACAATACGCTGCTGATGTTGTGTCATCGATTTGAGAATGGCATCGTGCATCTCCCCGTCTAATAAAATATATTTTTTCAAACCTCAAAGAAGACATTAATCTCTCAGGATATGGAAAGTCCAAGAGAAGAGATACTAGTTCTGCGTGTCCATTGATGCAGCAGGCGTGCAAAGGAAGCCATCTTTCCACCGTTTGTTGCTGAAAACAAGACAACAATTTTTGGTTAAGAATGGTTTGTTTCAACACAAAATTACATATTACTCATTGGAAATACAGATAGGTATTAGATAAAGGTCGCAGAAATTTTAATTAAACAAGGTAAGGTCTTTTTTCAGTCAGGTAACTCCACTTTGGTTGGGCTTTGGTTAAGTTAAGTTGTTTTAGGTTATCGAGGTTTCAATTTTGAACATACATTGAATAGTCTTAATTTTTGTAGTTTGCCAGGTTGCCCAATCATACACAGCACAACATATGTACACGGTTGATATTTGTCACACAAGAACGGGTCTTTCTACGACTCGTTCTTGAGTTCACCAGCCGGGCCTCTCTGTTTCCTCCCTCCTACAACATGGGTCTCTTAGTTAAGAACATCAAGTTAAGAATATGTTAACAGCATGATCGTTACTTGTCAGCTGGTCGCATTACATGATCAAAAGCTTAAACCAACAGAGAATGTGTTTAACGAAGACTGTTAAAATGTAAAAAATTCAAGATGGTGCTGATTGACATCCCATAGAATAAAAAAGAACATAAAAAATGCAAAGTGGGCATGTTTCTGTCTGACCATTCCCTGTTTAAATTTCATACGCAGATCTGGGTTTATCATCATCAATATGAAATTGCCATTTCGATCAAATGGGATGGCGATATAAAATCACATTCTAAATGGGCTAGAACTAAGATGTACTAAGTCAGTGGCGACATTGGATTAAGTTTACTTAGTTTATTTGGATTAGTTTGGCAACATTGGATTAAGTTTACTTAGTTCATTTGGATTAGTTTGACAACATGGATCAAGTTTACTTAGTTCATTTTGATTATTTTGGCAACATTGTATTAAGTTTACTTAGTTTATTTGGATTAGTTTGGCGATATTGAATTAAGTTTACTTAATTCATTTGGATTAGTTTGGCGACATTGGATTAAGTTCACCTTAGATCATTGGGATTAGTATGGCGAGATTGGATTAAATTCACCTTAGATTAAGTTAGGTTAATTTAGATAAACACTAATATTTGATATGTCTTCACCTGCATCATCTCGGGAAAGTGCAGCAATAGTGTCTCGGCGATGTCCCTGTTGCCGTGGTAGCAAGCCACGTACAGTGGGGAGTAACGTGTGACAGGATGAGAGCGCCCGTCTGCGCCCGCCCCTACCAGCGCGCGTACTGCCTCTGCTAGACCCATCTCCGACGCACTGGAAATGTTAAATAGACGATTTTATTGCGAGATGAAACTTTAACTTTGCAAGGTTTAAGATTTTTTCTTAGTTTGTGTATTTTCCCATTTATTGAAGGTATTACAAGGTATATACATACCTTCTGGAAAAAATTAACATTTTTATTTATTTACAGGGAAAATAGAGTAAAGAATGTACCTATTACTTCTGTTTGGTTTTAAAATGATAATATTCATAGTTCCTACCGGGATATCATTTATCCAGTACCTACCCTCCCTAACCATATCACCTTGCTGAAGAAAGCATTTGAAAATAGAACATTACAAGACTGAATTGAAGTGCATTTGTTTGTGAAAAAAACAGAAGATAATGAACATTAGAGGCAACTGGTTGGTGTCTTTTGTTTTACATTATAAATTCGTTTTATGAACTAAAATAAGGTTTTTGACCTTTAATTACCTCGAAGTACGACGGTGGAATAATATAACGTACATTCGTGATTGTGTTGTGTGCGGCTTCTCAGAGGTAAGTGATTGGTTTTCCCTACTTCCTTGCTTCCCTTGTAATCTTCCCATACACATATTATCACCCAATTCCAGCAAACACTATTTTCGTTTAATTTACAGTCCACTTTCTGCTGCATTTGAAGCTGTAATTCGGAAACAGTTTCGGGTGCAACAACCTCCACGGCATACTACTTGGTTCTCGATCCTTCAACTTCTCACTGAATTCAATGGCAAATTATCCTTATTCAGGGTGCCATAGTCCCAAAAGCTCCATGCATTCTTGCAATTTTTTTGCATATTTATGAATGTATTTCCACGTTAGAACTTGCCAAAGAATGAATGTTGTACTATGAAATTTTTTTAATTCAGGTAATTTATTTAATTGAACGCCCATAGGGATTTTACAAATATAATGCATACGTCATACAATAGTAGGGCAAAAATAGAAGTGGATACAGTAGTTAGTTAAAAATTAAAAAAGTAATAGTGAAATTTATTTTATTTGATTTTACGTCCAAATGGGCTTTTACATAATTTTTATCATTCACTTAGGTAGGTATCTTAAAAAATGCCCACTTAATACGCTCCTTCGGGAAGATATGAAAAGAATAATAATAATATTTGGCTGATCTGTTTAGCACGGTTTTCGTGAAAAATCACCTCAAGTCCCTTTTTTATTTATTTTTTATCAATAATGATGTCTAATTGTCAACTGATTCAGTCGTACCAACCAAACAATGCGTTTTAATGTGATGGTGTTTTATTTGTTTTTAAATGACAATTTATAAGATCTATGTATAATAATATATAATAAAACTTCCATATTCAGATTCAAAGTTTGTTGAACTATATGAATAAATATTTTTTAAGCCGTAATATTTTTCATTGGAGTTCCTTATTATAAAATAAAATAAAACATAATTTAAACAAAAATAAAATTGAGCCCTACTCACGTGAAAAGCAACGTGTTGGCCCCAGCGGGGGCCATGTTCACTATGAGCCCCGCCTCGGGCCCCAGGGCTGCCAGGGGCGCCCGCAGCTGTGCCCCACTGGCGAGGGCCACCCGAAGCTCAGCATGACGGGCTGCCCGCAATCGCTCACATTCATCTGGAAAAATTATACATTTCATATAAATAAAGAGATTGGTATATAATTTTAAAAAAGGGTTGTTATAACAAAGAGATAGCTATACTTAAAACGAAGCAAAGGTGTGCAATCATACGTCTATATATACATTACACTTCCATCTCTTGCTAAGCACAGAAAGGCGTGATTTATAAGTAGTTCGCTGTGTTCATTGGTTAGGTTACGGTCTAATGGCTTTCCAAGCTGCATTTCCCCCCACAGTCACTTTTTAATAATACATAATATAATTTATTTAAAAGATAATAAAATTTATAATTTACAATAATGTAATTTATAATTTATTAAAAGCCAGGGTTATTTCATTAAAATATGTATAATTTATTTACATCATCCGGTTTTTTATTATATATGAGGGAGCGGGCAGCGATCGGCAGAGACGGGGGACGAAGGAATGAAAGGCGTCAGTCAATGTGATGAGTCAGTCTTTATTGCTGCTACGTAGTGATGGTAAGTTTGGAGTAAAGTAACAGTGTAGACAGGAGCGATGATGATGATGATGCTCTTAAGTGATGCAGTGATGAAGGTCGGTGATGCGTGGTGGAGCAGACCACGGGTCTGCATGTCGCCAGCATGTTGTTCCGCACCGTGGTGGTGGAGAAGACCTTGACGTCCAGGATGATGCTCGACGCGGTGTCGCGGAGATGGCTGCGGTGAACCTGAGGAGAATGAAGTCTCAGTGGCTGAGAAGTTGTTGCACAGGTCCGGCACGTCGCCGTGGACCTGGCGGTTACCGCACTGGAACGATATCACTCGATGCACTGTCTATGTATGGGTGATGTTACTGATACTAGAGACTAGAACTGACTGACTGACTACATACTTTGAGTGATTCTAATTAGAGGCTTGTTTGCTCATTTTATGCATTATTAATTATTTATAGATTTTCGTACCTAATTTCGAACTAGGGACCCTGCATTTATAGCCCCTGGTTATGTGATTTTTTAGGTTGACAGTATCTATTTATCGAACCTCACCTCGATCAGCTTCTACAATGTTATGTCAAATATGTACGGTTTTATGCTTGTTTTAACATTTACGAAATTAATATTAAATAGCACTATTTTCTCTAATCGTATACGCAAATAGTCGTTTCTGATTGTCATTAAATTCAATAAAAATTAAAAAAAATATATTTTAATACATATTAAAGATGATAGTCGTAGATAAAAGTTTACGCTTTATGCTCATGTATCTATAATACCTGAAAATACAACTTCTTTTTCTAATATTAAATTTCCCGGTGCTGTGCCTGTGGATTAAAATAAATTGCCAGCACTCTAATCCCGGTTCTGAAAAACCTCTTAAGGATTTAAAGCTCTACTCCGTAACCTCTCGCGAATCTGATATGCCAGCTTCGCATGTATTAAGAGTCAATATTCCACATTCCACCCGCATAAAAAGTGTTAAAATATTATTGAAAAGATAGGTTTTTTAATCTGTTAGTTAGATTTAATTGTTAATTAGAATTAATTTGTGTGCATTATAAACCTTAGAAATAAACAAACAAAAAAATCAAACCATAAATTAATTTAGTAAACAAAATAATAGCATCAAATTTAAATGAAATTTAATAATGTGATTAACAAGTTCTGCAAGTATTTTAATTACTATTTTTGTTACAGCTGTTTCGGCTTACAAAGCCATTTTCAAACTGTGGTTAAACCACTTTGAGACGACTTATTTATACAAATCTAAATGTCAATTTTTGAAGGTGTCAGACAGTAGATATTAAATGGAGTTCTACGAATTAAACACAAAAACAATTACTTAATAAAATAATAACACCCTATAATTTGTGACCATGTTTCATTGTTATTTTGACTCCTCCCACCGTTCTCCCCCACCCACTACCCTCACCTAATTGTATCTAATCATTTCTGTACTTTTATAAATGTGAATGACATGAATGTGTCGAAATCGGAAGCAAATAAATAAAATTATATAACAAATCAACATTGCGAATAAATCTATTAAAAACAAAACAAGACAAAAAAATTGCTCTCCTATATTATAAAAAAAGCGTTGATGGGAATAATAGGCCACTTGCATCACATTTTTTAATTTTTTTTCCGGTTTAGGCAAATATTCTAAGACATTCTGTTTTTTTTTTTTTTTAAATCGTATTTTTGAAACCATGGCGATTTTTTTAAAATTCCAATCCGAAAAGTCAGACCATTTTTTATAAACCGGAAAGACGGGATATAATTTTATTGGTGCGAAAAAACGATAATTACATAGTCGAAAATCATTTAAAAAAACGAACGTTTTCTACACGAATTGCAATAAATTGTACGGGGTTCTCTTCGTAACATCTGTAAAAACACCGCCATCTTTATCAAAAAATCAAACTAAAGGATAAGTTCGCATAGAACAAACAATAAATCTAGTGAACGTTAAACGCAAATTAAAAAATTCGCCGGAAATCAAAGGGTTGCCATTTAAAAAAAAATCAGTGTGGAATTTTACAAAATTAAGGGAACATAATCGGAGACGGGACATTTTCATGTAGTGACGTCGCGAGCTCAAATAATGGATTTATTTATAAAAATAAAAAAAAACTATACATTTCTAAAATTTTTTACTAACATTTTCGTAATCTTAGTAAAAAAATCTAAACACACGATTTTTTCCAAGTTGTTATGAAATCCATGCAAGCGGCCTATTGGTGAACAAATGTATCCCTTTTAAGTTGGATTATAATCGGTACTATATTTCACACAAAACTACATCGAGAGCCTCTAGCGGACGTTATGGTCCTTTCGATAAATTTGGAATATTTTTGGTTTCAAAAAGTTTGGCTTGTTTTCGAAAGATGTCGCTAAAAAACAAGGAAAAAAGGGAGCATAAAAACATTTTATGGCTCCATCGAAACCCGAATTGCATGTACCCGCATGTCTACCTACACATGGCAAAATTCCGACCGAGGGTAAAAATTCTAGAACATATGAAAGCGTAGGTACCTATCGATATTCCAGATGGGATATGTTGTGAGGCTGAAGGACGTGGGACCTTTCTTTAAATTATCTCCGCACAGGAGGCCCTGAGAAAAAAAAACCCTTAGGGCCTATGTAATCCTTGCGGATGCCGTACAGAGGGTCTTTTTAGGGAAAGGGGAAGTTATGGGAAGGTCAAAGGTATGTGGGGCGGGAAGGAATCTGGGGGTCAGGTGTGATGAACGTGGGAATCCATCCCTTCCACTGCGCTGCAGGGCGATGGGTCAAAAGGTCTCCCTCAACCTTTCTGTCCCGATCCGGCCCGCCACGTAGTAGGTGGACAAAATCAACAGCTTTCAAGACAAAAAAAACTCGTAAAAAACTAACAACGGATAACGATAACATTTTATATTTCCGTCTGAAGTCATTATAATCGTTATATATTTTGGTATGTTGTGTGTTTGGTAATTGGGGTATGTGGCACACTGCCCCCAGATTCCTACCCACATATGTATATTATTTATTTATTGAAATAAAAGTAGAAGAAAACATAAACAAGAAGTGTTTAATTTAAATCACGAAAATATTCACATGTAAGGTTCGCGTAATAATATTATATTGTAATAAAATATATATATTTTTTAATTATTATTAATTGATATACATGTGCAAAATCCTCTCGCCAGTCAACACTTCTACTAGCCGATTACTAAAAATAAAAACGGACCATAAAAACATTTGATGTATTCATTGAGACCCGCATTGTATATATCATAACCACATGTCAGTCTTTCGACTAAGGGTCGAAATAATAATAATACATTCCTACTACCTAGAACATTTGAAAGCGTATCGATATTCCAAACCTTGGTGGTTGAAGTTATTTCTAATCTTGTTACGATCCTTGGCTACGAATCCGGAAGTCACGAGTTCAAATTTCGGCGTGCGCAAGTACCTATCTACATTTTATCTGATTAATTTGTGTTATTCCACAATATATTATTTTTAAATAATTTCGTTTAGATTACCTCTTATTGTTGGTTATCCAATAAATTTGGGAAACGAGTGTGGGTGCCGCTGCCCCGGGAACCATTAAAAATGTGTTTTAATTATCGTTGGTGGTATCATTTGTTATGTTTATATTCAACCGCAGACGTTGTCATCGTTGATTCACACACACACTCACACACACATGCAAATATAGGTGAGGAAACGCAATCACCACCAACACCTAGACAAACCTCATTCTAAAAACTCGGGTACCCCTGATAATTCACCAAACGTAGAGAATCACTTGGCGAGACATATGGCATACTTATTTGAAGAAATAATCTTTTAGGGGATCAACTGTTGGGATTGACTGTCGGGGGATCAACTGTCGGGGACCAACTGTCAAAGATATCAACTGTCATGGAGCCAATAAAATAAAGCATTTGCGTTTTTTTTTTTTAAATACAATTGTTGTTTAAAATTTGTCACGACTAGGACTGCACGATTTATCAAGACTGTCAGACTGGGAAGGAAAAAGGTATGTGGGGCGGGTAGGAATCTGGGAGTCAGGTGTGACGAACGTGTGAATCCGTCCCTTCCACTGCGCTGCAAGGCGATGGGTCAAAAGGTCTCCCTCAACCTTTCTGTCCCGATCCGGCCCGCCACGTAGTAGGTGGGCAAAAGCATCCGTCACTTAAACAAACTTTACCCCAAGAACCCGGGCACCCCTGCAAAGTCACCAAACGTAGCGAACCTCTTGTTGGTTATCCAATAAATTTGGGAGGTGGGTATGGGTGCCGCTGCCCCGGGAACCATTTATTGGATAACCAACACTTATGCCATAAGTCACCCCAAGTGGTTCGCTACGTTTGGTGATTTAGCAGAGGTTCCCGGGTTCATGGTTTGTGGTAGTTTGTAGTTTGTCCGGGTCTTGGCGACGGATGCGTCTGCCTACCAGCTGCATGGCAGGCCAGATCAGGAGAGAATGGTTGAAGGAGGCCTTTTATCCTCTCCAGCCAGAATCTCTTGGAACATCGCCTTGGACCGCATCGGGAGGGATGGATTCAAACGTCCTAACTCCTGGACATACTACCCCCAGATTCCTACCCAACCCACATACCTTTATCTTCCCAGAACCTCCTCCCTTCCTTTCCTACCCGCCTCCCAAATTATACCTTGACCGTTTTGAAGATTTAAAAAAAAACATTTATGTGAATACTGCACAAGAGTGCCAACTGATCCCGTCTGGAGCCAGTGAGATTGTGATATGTTGTCAATTATAATCCCCAAATTGGGGTTTGTTGTGAGGCTGAAGTACCTGACTATTCAGATCTGGTCACCAAACACGGCTAAAGCCATTTCAAGTAACGTTTCAATTCTGTTCGGTGGTCTTACACCAGGGCGATACTGGTATCTTCCACTCTGGAATATGCCGTAAATATGGTATTGGTACTCAACGCATTTGACGTAGGTACTAGAAATACATAAAATAACATTTTTTTACAACACAAACACACCACGTGGCAATGGCAAGAATTTTGTACGGTAAGGTACCTAAATGACCCTGTTGAAATACCACATTTCAGAATTCAGATTGTAATGTATGTAGACCCCATAAATACCTAGTGATAGGTCTACATAACAAAAATAAATAAAGTAGTTTTTATTTTTTTTTGTGAATACCTCATAAGGGGCTATCCTAAATTACGTCACACGAATTTTATGATTTTTTTACCTCCCATAATAATATCTTAGATTCTCACCGCGTTTGATTACTGCCATCTTTTGAAATAATTTGAACAAAGCTTTTAGTTTAAAATTGTCCCGTAAGCCGAAAGATAAAACGGCGCCACACGACAGTGGGCATTTGCTAGTAATTTAAAATCCCCTATGTCATTGTTAAATTGTAGTTTAAAATTATAAAATTATCTTTAAAAAATGGAGAAAGATTTTAATATGTTGTTGTCATTTCGTTTTTTTTAATAAACTTAACCTACGTTTTGTAATTTGAATTTTAAAAAACATTGAATTTAGGGTTTATGAAAAAATTAAACCAAAACCCAATTCTTGATTTTTTTTTAAATTTACGTATGTCGGTTTAAAGAAAAACCTCCAGAGTATTTTTAAGGGTCTTCATCATTTGAAAATATTTTGTAAAACATATGGAAGAGCGGTCAAAAAAGGGTCTGATTTCTGATTTATTTTTGATAAATGCTAACCCCCTGTAAATTTTAAAAATACGAAATATTTTTTTTTCCCAATAAAAACATTATACTTATCGTATTACGAAATAAAATTTTCGTTATTTCGAAATAATTTATCATTACATTCCGCCTTAAGATTCAAAGAGTCATAAACAAAGACTGGACTCGTAAACACAGTGCAGGTTTTCCGGCAACCGGCGCCTATTAGTCCGATCATGTACGATATGACGTGCTGTGCATATTGCCTGCCTTCCGGTTTCCGGCGCCGACTGCAAATCACGATGTCCAGTTGTCCAGTGAAATAAATACCAAGCAGGTTGAATAGAATAATAATTTTAAATTAATATTAGCAGGCACTTTTTGTTACACAACACGTGTAAGTATTCATTAATATTTAGAGAGCTTTAAACAAGATCATAAATAACGAAGGTACGATTTTTTTAGAAACAGTCGTTCCATTATCTGATCACAATTTAGGAGGCGGGTATGGGTACCGCAGCTACTGAAACCATTTATTGGATAACCAAAATCCTTGCCATAGGTCACCCCCAAATGGTTCGCTATGTTTGGTGACTTAGCAGGGGTGCCCGGGTTTATGGGGGTGAGGTTTGTCTAGGTATTGGCGGCGGAGGCGTTTGACCACTTATTTCGTGGCGGGCCGGATCGATCCTGGTTGAGGGAGACCTTTTGACCTCCCCAGCCTCTCTTTACCCAGCGCCTTACACCGCAGTGGGGATAACGGATTCACATGTCAGTGACTCCTAGACATACTCGCCCCAAGATTCCTACCCACGCCTAATCATTTTTCCTTCCCAGAACTTCCTCACCTTCCTTTTCCTAAAAAGACACTCCACACAGAATCCCCAAAGATGACGTGGGCCCAGGGAAATGTTTTCCGCAGGAACTTCTGTTCGGAGCTAATGTAAAATGTGACATTTTTTAATACCCTTTTGAAAAATTATTAAGTGATGAAAAAAATAAAATAAAAATAGCCCATAACCTAACCCAACGTAACCTGTTTAATCTAGTTTTTTTGTCACTTTTAATAACTTCAAAGGAGTGACCAAAAGTCACTTTGTTGAGTTGTCTGGTCACCATCTATAACATACTATATTGTCTCATTTTACACAGTTAAATAGACTTTCAAATATCTATTTAACTGTGTAAAATGAGACAATACACCATATTATCGTTTGTTCTATATTTTACAAATAGTTAAGAAGAAGAAAAAGAAACAGAAATACCGACACCGGATAGTAGACTATTATATTACGCTTTTCTGGAATTTTACGACTTTCAAATATCTATTTAACTGTGTAAAATGAGGCAAGATAAGATATTGTTTGTTCCATATTTTACAAATTGTTAAGAAAAAAAATATAGAAACATCGACACCATCGTACACTATTATATTACACTTTTCTGGAATTTTACGACTTTCAAATATCTATTTAACTGTGTAAAATGAGACAAGATACCATATTTTACAAATTGTTGAAAAAAGAAATAGAAACACTGACACCGGATAGTACACTATTATTTTATGTCTTTCTGGAATTTTACGACTGCCAAATATCTATTTAACTGTGTAAAATAAGACAAGTTACAATATTATTGTTTGTTCCATATTTTACAAAAAGAAATAGAAACGGCATTTCTTTAATTATACGACTTTCAAATATCTATTTAACTGTGTAAAATGAGACAGGATACCATATTATTGTTTGTTCCACATATTACAAATTGTTAAGAAGAAAAAAGAAATAGAAACATCGACACCGGATAGTACACTATTATATTACGCCTTTTTGTAATTTTACGAGTTTCAAATATCTATTTAATTGTGTAAAATGAGACAAGATACCATATTATTGTTTATTCCACATTTTACACATTATTAGGAAGAAAAAAGAAATAGAAAAACCGACACCGGATAGAAGACTATTATGTTACGCCTTTCGGGATTTTTTTTTAGAGTGTAAAAATACGATTTTCATCTTATTTGCTATTGAAAAAACAACCCTGAACTAATTCTTAGGAATTTAAACGGCACCGGACAGTAAATGCGAACCTAATATTCAATGTCGTAATTTTATTAAGTAGCTTGCGGTCTGTGGTTTGTCACAAATAAAATCTACGTTCATTACGTGTTACTAATGTGGAAATAAATATCCAATAATGCCAGATTTCTTAATCTAATTCATTGCATATTCATGCGTAACAAATAAAAAAGTGCATTAATTAAAATGATCCATTTTTAGATAACTGACTAGTGACTGGTGGTCTTAGAAAATCGATATTATCATATTTGAATAAATAAAATAAAAAAAAAATACAAGAAAAGAAATAACGCTGATGAATCCAATGTAATTTATGCCTCTTTCTCGCACAACGGTACATTAAAAAGACAGGTAAGTTACGATGGAGAATATCAATTTGGGAGGCGGGAATGGGTACCGCCGCCCCGGGAACCTTTAATGGATAATCAACACCTCTGCCATAGGTCACCCCAAGTGGTTGGCTACGTTTGGTGATTTAGCAGGGGTGCCCGGGTTCATGGGGTGAGGTTTGTCCAGGTCTTGGAGGTGGATGACCAAGACAAACTGAACCCCAGATTCCCACCCACCCCTTAAACCCCTTTCCCTCCCAGAAATCTCCTCTCCTTCCTTTCCTTAAAGAGACCCTCCACTGAGGCAGATCATTTTCCTCAGGGCTTTCTGCGTGGAGTTCATGTAAAAAAAAATCGCATAAAACAGCAAACCGATTTGAAATAATTATTAGTGACTAGCTTAAGTCCCCGGCGATGCTCTGGATTTATACAGAGTTTTCGAAATCAAATGTAGACAGTGACCTCCTCTTGTTTTGAAGGTCGCATGTGAAAAATTTCATCAACCAAGGCAGCATGAAACTGTAGATGTGCATACATCTACAGTTTAATCAAGTTAAATCACACCGCCCGCTTGCCAGCCCGATCATCCACCACATACAGACATTCTCCTTGATATATTATATATTTCAACCGATTTACACAGAACCTTGATGAATTATATACCTAAACCTTCCTCATAAATCATTCTATCTATTGGTGAAAACCGTATGAAAAATAATTAATAATAGGAAAATAATTTCCCTCAGGCCTATGTCATGTATTTGAGTTATTCGGAAAAGCGAACAAATTAGCCTTGAGGGGTTAATAATACTGAAATAATCTTTGTAGGTGATTGCGGGAGGTAAAAATAAAGATAACCTAAAATGAAAGTAACGGGTTGTCACACATATTTTAATTCAGTTCATTCGGTCACGCAGGTTTATTGGAATTGCAGTCGATCGGAACAGATCAGTCAACTGAATCAACTGAAAAAAATATCATGACATTCGTGACCCTCGGAAGACGATCGGAAATACCAAGCAACGGTAAACCAGAGTACGCGTTGAACAACCAGAAAAGAATAATAGAAAACAAAAACAAAACAGAATACAGCCTAATGCAATTCAATAAGCCATCCCTTACAAAGACAGCAAGAGACACTGGAACAAAATTGACAACACGCCGATTCAAAAGGGAAAGCTTTACAAAAACAAAGAGATCTCAATCTCAATTTTGAGATCCCATTGAATTCAACTATGGCTATCTCGATCATATTTATAAAGCAGTGTCAGTCCAGTGCAGTCCATAGGCTGGAAAGCTGTGCCAATCTTAAGGGGCGAGTCTGGAGATCAACGCACGCACACTATCGCTCGCCATACAATCCCTTACAGCAGGCCCGGACTGGGACCATCTGGGGCCCTCCGCTAAAACCTGTAAAAGGGCCCCCTAACGTGGGGTGGGGGGGGGGGGGCTTCAGAATACGGGGGGTCCGGAGGCCTCCCCCGGATAATTTTTGAAAATTAGGTGCTTGAAAACAATGAAAACGCGTTTCTACGCTATATTGGCACCTATAAAGAAGAAGAAATTCAGATAGGTTTTTATACGAATATTATGATTTTCGACTTTTGTTGACTTTATTATTTATTGAAATAAGAAATTCACGGTCTTTTTAGGATACCACAACACTACTAAACACATGCTGTAGAACTGCCAATAATTATAACGGATTACAAAATAAAGGGCAGGATTTTATTCACACCAAAGCATTAATGAATTACGTCAAAATTATTTGTGTAGTAAAAATAATGACAAACGGATTTTAGGGATTAGAAAAATAATACTAACATTTAAAAAAAATTCTGTGTGTTTAAAAGTTTACAATATTGTACATTAGAATAGAAGGGGCTTAACTTAACTGAAATGATTCGACATTTTGCTCCCCTACAATATTGTACATTAGAATAGAAGGGGCTTAACTTAACTGAAATGATTCGACATTTTGCTCCCCTAGCCCTAAAGTAACAGTTTCTTTGTAAGCAACTCACTTGTTAAAGCTACTTCATCTATTATTTTATTTTTGTCCAAATTATAAAATAAATCCCTCTCAACATTAATAAAAAGCAGACTGGACATAAGGTCTTGGCCTAAGGACGACAGAAGTCGATTTTTGACGATTTTAAGTTTGGAAAAAACTCGTTCACATGTGACTTGGGTAAAAGGTATGGTAAGAACAAAATTTATATACAATATACAGGTTGGTAAACAGTCCAGATTGAGTAAGTTCAAACAGAACAGAAAAAACACATGTCAAACACTGGAAACATTGTCTATTTTCAGAGCAGTAAATGTCTGCATTTGTTTCCGCTGCCGTTGGGTCCAAATCGTCTTCTTCGTCACTGCATCTGTCTCCGTAGTTCTCAGTGAACTCTGCCGCTATGAAGTTACTGTATTGTTGTGCAAACTGTCGCAGCTCTATCAACAGCCGACTTCTTTCAATTTTACACAGTTTAGAAACACTGTGCAGAGCTTCTGTGGGAAATGTTTGGAGTTTCAAGTCAAACTTTTTGGGGTCCATTACCAAGAACACAAAATAACAAACATTACCAAAAACACAAAATAACTACTAACAAGACAAAAAAAAATTGTACGTTTTGTGGGGCCCCTTCGGGGCCCCCTCGCACCGGGGGCTCTCCGCGATCGCGGACCTGCGGACCTGGCCAGTCCGGGCCTGCCTTACAGACCCGCCACACCCAAGCAGATGACGTTATATGCCGTAACCGCTGCTCAAGAAAAGTTATGCGACCCCCTCTCCGCCGTAAACAGGAGAGGGTGTCATTTTAATTACGGAGCTGCGTAAACATGCGGATGACAGCTGTCAAATTGACAAATGCAGTAAAAAGAAATGATATTTCGCGGCAGCTCTCTAATTCAACTGACCCCCTCTCCTACCATAGGAAGAAATCTATAGCGTAGTATTTCGGTACAATACATAAGCGCTCGCGGTACAACAGATAAAGTGCTCACGCTTTTAATGCTACGTATGGTAGAAAAAACAACAAATTCTAAAAGGCAGCGTAAAATAGCACAGTTATGGTGATAAACTGAATCCTTACTAAGAATACATTGTCGGGTAAAAAATAAGACGACACGCAAAAATTGCACAGTTTGGAGGGGAACTATAATACTTCCCGTTAAAGCGACGGTGACTACCTTACTACGGAAACTTTACAACTGCGGTGTGTCAAATGTCCGATTTTAATTTACTCGGTCAAATAGCAATCGATTAAATTTTCTCACGAATTCCTCGAAGTGATGCGGAGTGGATTCCCCAAGCGAAGTAGACAAGGGGCAATGGAAACCCCGCCACAAGAAGCATGCGAAATTAAAACAAGTCGAATAGCGGAAACGGAGAATACTTACTAAGTAGGAAACACGGCTCAGTGACTTTTATTGATTGGCGAGTTATTAATGTCGTTATAAAAAGTGATTTTTTTACACTAGCTCCACACAGGAGGCCTTGAGGAAAATATTTTCCCTCATGGCTGTGATGCTGTGTGGAGGCTCTTTTAAAGGAAAGGAAGGAGAGAAAGGTCTGGGAAGGGTAAGGTATGATAACAACTAAAATTATTTTATTGAAGTAAAAACTTTTTTAGCACCGTTGTGATTTGAAACTCGACGAAATGAAAAATAGCGACACTAAAAAGAGACAAACACATACATCTATAGGATTTAGCCTGCGAGAGAATGAGATAGAATAATCGGTCTCCTCCTTTTGCGGTTCTTCATAGTCTATCGGTCTCCTCTTTGCGCTGAGTTCGTAGCCTCCCCAGTCTTGTCTACTTTAGTTTTCTGAAGGTTTCACTTCTACCGCGTATGAACTGCACACTCTGTTTAGATAATTAATAAAAAAATATATTGACCCAAGAATTCTAGATTTGAAGCTGAGGGATCTTAACTGATCGGTCAGATTTGTGTTGTAACACGACAAATATATTTTTTTACGTTAGCTCCACACAGAGGAAACTCCTTCCTGAGTAAAATAATGCCCCTATCGGTCTTCGTCATCTTTGGGCGGTTTTTATGGAGGCTCGTTTTAGGAAAGTAAGGAAAGGATGGAGAGGAAGTTCTGGGTAGGAAAAAAGGTAGGAGGGGTGGGTAGGAATCTGGGGGTCAGTGTGTCCAGGAGTGACAGGCCTATGAATCAATCCCTACCACTGCGGCGCAAGGCGATGTTCCGAGAGAGTCCTGCCGGAGAGGTCAAAAGGTCTCCCTCAACCGGTCTACCAATCCAGCCTGCTACGCAGTTGATGGGCAGACGCATCAAACGCCAAGATCCGCGAGAACTTCACCCCGTGAACACGGGCACCTCTGCTAAGTCACCAAACGTAGTGAACCACTTGGGGTGACCCAGAGCAGAGGATTTGGTTATCCAATAAATGTTCCTGGGGCGGCCGTACCCATACTTACCTCCCAAATTGAAGTATGAGTACTTATATAAGTAGATAATATATCTGGAAAAGGAGTTTGATTTAGATTTCGATGTGGCTTGGTTATCATTTTGATGGTTTTCTGTTTATCATCGATACGTATTCGGAAGTATGCACATAATATAATTATACTAAGTAATTTCAACAACTGTAACAAAAAAAACAATCAAGATTGCGATGACTAGTGGATTCGCGTGAATCCACGTTTTAGTGTTAACTGTTAACATGCACTTTCCATGACTCTGAAAATGAAATTGTTTTCTTGTAATAAATATGTAATTTAACAGACGTACTCATTCATGGTCGGTGGACGTGAAAGTGGTTTGTACCATGAAAAAGAGACTTTTATTATCTACGTTTTAGACGACTATACATATCATACGAATTGCTTGTTCAGACTACTTTTATTATTATGAATCAAAGAGCCGTGTTTTATAAACATACTGGTAAGAAGTTTGTTTAAAAAAATTAACTATTTAAATTCGGAAGATAATCATGAAGAACTTTAACCCTATGACATTAAAAATAATCTCGATAAGTGTAAGTTTCCATTTGCCTAACAAAAAAGATGAAGTAAAGATGAACAGAAAATATACACATACATTGTTTTTGCACTGAATCAGGAATCGAAAACGTAACCTCCTCAAAGTAAAATGCATAGTCCTACAATCCGGTATGAATAATATGACCAGACGTCCCGTTTTCAGGCAGCGTGTCCCGGTGTCCCCGAACACAGCTTCGGGACGCCAACATGTCTGCTTTTTTGAAAAGAAAGAAACTCGCAGTAGAATTTAAAAAATATATAAAAAGCGCTCATGCGGATGAGCCTACACAAACAGCGATAATTTTGAAATACATAAATATATAAAATATGTAGCTAATTCTAAAATGTCATGAAAAAAATCACTACCTTATCAATTATATTGTTTGAGAGTGCGAGGCTCCTAAAACGAATACGTTTAGAAGATATTTTATTAAATTTATTAAGGGGCTAGAATTCCATAATCCATGCGCTTGGTAGCTGCAAGACGAGTTGTGATCTAGCCTCCTACACAGTAAAGTAAATTCACAGCTAATTTTGGTCAAAAACATTTTTACCTAACATATTGCTTTATTTAGTTTATTAGTAACAAAAAATTTCTTTAAATTTTTAACAAGGGTCTAGAATTCCGATCGTCCATGCGATTGGTAGCAGCAAGATGAATTGTAGTCTAGCCTCTTTTTTACAGCGCTCTTGAGGCGATTTTTCGCGAAAACAGAGCTACATAAGTTGTCCAAATTTATTATTATTATTTTTATTTTTTATTGATCTATATACGTGATGTTTACAATATATTATTCGATGCCTGTCTCGCTAGGGTATACCTGTGTTGAGACAGGCGTAGAGGTACATAATTACATATCATATATAAGAACATAAAGATGATTGAAAGTGTGGGTAAATCACATAAAGAGAGTTTTCTTATAAATGAGGGAAGAGATACAGTACAGTAGTAAATCCTGTCAAATCTATTTATGGATTTAGATTATTTAGGATTTTATAATTTTAATTTGTTTTATATGGGTAAGGACGTATGTAGATGGATATTTCTGTCTATTTGTAGTTTATTTTACAGATGTTTGCAATAGTGTGACGACCAGTACTTATAATCCATTTCTTTACAACTTTTTTGAATTTGGTCATTGATTCGGTTTGTCTAATCGTAGCTGGTAGTGTATTGTGTAGTTTGCAAGCTATGTATTTAAAGTGTCTTTGTCCAAAGGTGGTTTTAGAAAAGGGAGTTTGGAGGAGTTCTTTGTTTTTGGCTCGGGTATTGTGTATCGATTGTGTTGCTTTGTATAGGGTTATGTTGTTTTTATGTAAATTAACTAAGATGGAAAATAAAATACCTACTTTTTTTCGGTGTCCCGGTTTGAGAGAAAAAATAAATGGTCACGTTAGGTATGGAGGATACCAGTATGATGGAGAACTACGTTAATTTACGGTTCGTTTTTAGTGTCCGTACTGTTGTATATTTTATGGTTATATTAAGTTAAAATAATCTACTTACCTATGATCGTGAAAAACGAAGATATATGTATATCAGACGACCAATGAATACCACGATGGATGAACTCAGGAAATATGATAAATTAAGCTTTGAACCATTAGATTTTCACGTGCACAGACCTAAAAAGCGAGCAACAACATGAAAACGTTTCACGAATTACAATGATAGTGATTCTAAAGAAATCGTTGAATTGAAATCAGAAGTCCAAGCCTAACAATAAAAAAATATGTTTACCTTCTAACGAAAAATAACGCATCGATGGTTTTCTGTGCCAAACAGCTGTAAATTGTGCATCATAAACAACATTATTCATGGCAATGACATAAAAACGCTGGCCGACAACCACATAATTCCGTATATCCTACGTCCTAACAACAAACAATGATATTTCTTATAATTTAATTACTTAATAATATGGTTTTACTGTTTCAACCAACCGCATACAGTCAAAGGCACATGGTGCTGTAAATATATACGAACGTTGATAAATAATAAAAAAAATGCTAAAAATAACGAAAATCATAACTTCATAAGCAAAAATATCTAAATAAGACTTTTAGAAAAATAACATTGGTACCACATTAATTTTTATTGAAAAACGATCAATTACCCATCACGCGTTGCAATTTGCAATGCCACTCACAGAAATAAAGTCTTTGTGTTTTAATTATGTTTATTGAAGTGTTTTTGGATATACTCGTACAGTACTTTTTGTTTTTCCGTCTGGTGCGTACATGAATAAACCAGAAGGTTTTCCGATGCGTGAGCAGGTCATATGCTGTCCGCGTGAGAAGCATGGATTTTCCAAATTCACCCCCTGCTATCCCTTACCGCTATCATGTCTCTTTTGCAATCTCACCTATTGCCCCTCCCTTACCCCTCATTTCTCTGTCACCCCACCATTGCGTGTCCTTTCCCATGCGTCTCCATTCCCGCCCATGTTCCCCACCCGCGTCCCTTTACCTTATCACGTCCCATTCCCCCCTTCCCGCCCATCCTAATGCGTTTCCCCAGCTCTTCTTCTCACATCTTCCGTCCCTGCCACTAAATTATATGAAACATTTTACGAAAAGCCCACGCGCCACCTATTGTAATTTTTTTATACAAATTTATCCAGAGCTTACCATTATATTCGAAACCTTCTCGGGCGTACGCACAACAAACCACCAAAGTTTCTTCGCAATAGAATAAAAATTCATTTTTATGTATTAAAATTGTTCGGAGCCGAGTGGTAACATACAAACTTTAACAGCTTACGGTATAACAAAAATGAAGGATGGTTGCATTGTTTTAACAATAATGAGTTTTTGTAAATCCTCTTATTTAGAATACATTTACCTATACAATTTCAGTATATGTGTTATGTATTTATACGTGTTAAGAATCTGGCACAAAGGTTATTTAATGTTAGACCTACCATACGATAAATAATTATAAAACACAACTCTGAACAATTAATAACAATTGAATTACAAACATAAAATACCTAAAGACAATTAAAATACTATAAAACCGAATGACTGTTGGTCTGGACTTGTTCAAAATGTTTCCTCAAAATTAAAACAAAGTCAAGAATTTTTTTAAAAGAAACTCTAACGCACTTTCAATTTTTCAATAATGAATAGTAGTTATTCCTAACCAATGGTGAATAAGATTTATTGTCAGAAAACATGATTAAACTACTCTCACTTACTACATATAACCCAACCTACATAATGTTTAAATAACAAACCAATAAAACATTATTTGTGATAGCGACAGCACGCACCTCATATCAAAATACCCGCACTCCATAGAAATAGCGGTACCTAGAGTATTATAATAAATTATTCATAATATATATTACGAACGATGTAATAAACATCCATTTTTTGTACTTCCTTCGAATCCAAATATATAAAATTTTGTAACTCGAACACAAAAAAACGGCGCCGACATATCTCACAAAATAATGCACTCCGAATTCACTCTCGTTTGGGGTCAGTTAGTTCACAAAGATAATGATGGTTGACACACTGCGGAGTTTATTGCTCTGATTTCTAAAAATAGCTGGGAAGTAGGAAAGACGAATAAAACACAATATCATAAAAATAAACAATAATAATAATTAAAAAAAAATTATTAACCTACTTTACCAGATTAAGTTATAAAAGTGGTAATTACTAATCTGAAACCGAAAAAGCAATTTTTTTGATAAGGTCAAAATGGAACCCTGCGAAAGACAATACCCAAGGGCCAGTGAAAACGTCATTTGGGGTTAAATCTTCTAAACATTTGATCCTATATGAAAATCCCAGCTCTCAGCTATAATATACGCTACTCATAGTCGCATCCGTAATCATTGTATCGTCTTAATAATAAATTGAGTTATTGGGAACCAACGGAGCATTTATTATAAATCTCACCTCATCTATTCAATGATGAAGGTCCAGTTGTATGGTACCTTACGGTGTAGCGAAACTGCTTATACATTGTACAATAATATACCTTTTCTCACACCTCAGCAAGTGACATGATAATAAAACTGCGTCGACGTCATATCTGAGGCGCTCAGCGGAAGAGTGATCCGACCCACAAAAAGTCGTAATCAGCGAAATCATCTTATGTTATATATTTTTGTCATATCTATGAAGCCACAGTGGCCCAATTTTAGTTTTCACCATTCCAAAGATCCTTTGAAATCTATAAAAAACGAAAGTTGGGCCACTGTGGCTTTATAAATATGACAAAGATATATAAAAATATGATGTTTCGCTGATGTGGGCTGAGCGCCTCATCTGTAGTAATGGATCGCTTCTACGATTCGTTCTTAACTTCAACAGCACGGCTGTGGAATGATTTTCCGGCCCGTGTTTCCTCCCTATTACAACATGGGTCTCTTCCTTCAAGACCCATGTTCACTCCTTCCTCCCCTTAAAAAGACCCTTCACACATGGTGACATGACAGGCCCTGAAGGAATTTTTTTTCCTCAGGGCCTCCTATGTGAAGTTAACGTAAAAAAAATTACAGACTAAGTTAAAAAAATGACATTTGAAAAAAAGCTGCGGATACATTCGAAATATAACCCCTCCAAAGAAAAAAAAATAACTTCTGGAGTTTTGTGACGCTGTAAAGGGGTTGAATGGATATTTTGACTGAATTATATTAATTTAATTAATTCATTACCAGACCAAAGGTTTCGTCGATCCTGTCAAAACATTGATGAATGACACTGTATTCTCTCTGCATTCTCCCTCAGATATATTATTAAATTTTATGTTTACCTGAAATATATATATAATATGCACATCAAAAAAACTTGCCCAACTCGGCCCACGGCACCGACACATCATCCGTGAAGTAGTCGCAGGCATCGAACGCCATCTCCGGCGATATGGCTGCCGAGGAGGCTGCGCCCCCTCCCCGTTGGCGCTCCAGCATGCTACCATGTGTCTCACGGGGTCCCCAACAACTATCGAGGCCCGCAGCAATGCGGCGGTCACTAACAACACTCGGTACTCGTAACCGACAGCAGCATCGCCTTCCTGGTAGAATCCTTCACTTTTCACTGAATTTAACAATATTTTTTGTGATAGACGATGGGATCATGCTATCATCACATCATCATCCCTTCATAGAGTATCGTTTCACTATTCACTTAGTTTAAGGGTTTTTCACTTTAAGTCAACATTCTCAAAACTTGGATCAAAAATAAAATGTCACACTTGGGGTTGAGAGGAATTTTATAACACGATATTATAAAAAAATATCAACTTTTTACTGTTAATAAGTAGCTCACCGAAAATGTTGAATCTGTTTTAATGATGAATATTTTGTAAAATGAAATTGGTGTAAATAACCTGGAAGATCTGGTATTTCCACGGATCAAATGCGTGATGGTCAAATCGCAGACAATACAAAGTAATCGCCGATGAATTGTGATTGCAATTCAATTGCAGTCATTCTATTCTAACCAAAGTGATATTTGAACTGGTCAGAGGAGATATTTGATTCATCGAGTGCCACGAGTATTGCGAAATTGCTATCGCAGCGGTTGCGATCTCGCGCTGTTGATGATAACTACATTGATAAGGTATTGCAGTTCAACGAAATGCAGCGATAATATTATTGTTTAATAATTGAAAAATAAACAAAGTACAAGTATATGGAGATATGTTTAGTTTAATTTGAGTACAGGTAAGCAGTTTTCAAACAGTACGGTTTGAAAATGTGTCCGGAAAGAGCATCTACTAATATTATTTAATAAAACTTTAAAAAATTGAGTAAAAGTACAATAATACAATTAAAAAAAATGAATTTATTTGACCGTAACCGGTTTCAGCTCAACCACCACAACACGGGCATGTGCCTAGCATGATGGTCGAAAAATCCCCAAACTATATAATAATAAAAAAAATTCAATGAATAAAGAAAACTTAAAAAAAGCCTTCTTCAGACCGATCTGTTTTTTTTTTTCATGGCTTTAACAGGCTGAAACCTTCTTCGATGGCGCTACAGCCCATATCGAGCTTTGGCCTCCTGCAATAGTCGCCTCCAACTCCTCCTGTCCTCAGCGGCTGACTTCCAATTTCATACCTGGAGAAGCTGTGCTGCATCCCCTCTTACCTCGTCTTCCCACCTCAGTCTGGGTCTTCTCACTTTTCTCTTTCCACCTGGGTGTCCAGTCAAAATTCTTTTTGGGACGCGTGTATCCGGCATTCTCTGTACATGCCCAGCCCATCTCAGTCTGAGGAGTCTCATATGTGCTGAGATGCTAGGGGCCTTATAAATATCATACAATTCTGTATTGTGCCGGATGCGCCACTGTTCACCCTCTTTCACGGGTCCACATATTCTTCTCAGCACTTTTCTTTCAAAAGTATCCAGCATTTCAGCCATCTTTACCGTCAGTGTCAGCGCCTCACATCCATTATGTACCACACAGGATGAGGCACACAAGACTGTAGAGGGCGGAGGTCCCGATCCACGAAGACGTTAAGAAGTCGGGAGAGCGTCTCAGGGCTGTCCGCTTGGAGAGCTGGTCTGAAAATGATCCAAGGGCTCGTAGTTCCTTCTAACTAGCCGGGTCTGGTCCGTAGAGCGTAGAGCGTCCGAGGTCCAGGGATAAGGCGGTGGTCAGAAGAGAAAGAGGCGATTGAAAGCAGGTCAGAGCGAGGTCGGGCGGCAGGCAGTTGAAGGCAAGGAGTTGTTGAAGCGACGGGTAGTACTGGATGACTGATTTGATACTGAGGGTGTCGCCCTACTTATACGCTGGGTCGAAACCCAAGCGCATAATCAGGGCGACAGCCATCGGCCCGCTCAAAACTCTCTCTGTCGGCCCGCTTACCCCCACCCCAATATATTTATTATGCATACATTACATTTTTAAATGAGCAGCGCGCATACGTCCGACACACTCCTCCCGTGGAGCTCTGCTACACTTTTCTAAGGACGTATTGTGTTTGAGCTGCGTAGCGTATGAGATGCTCCTCCCATGTGGGGGCTACGGGAAAGGATGAAGATCTGAATGGGGCTCTTGGCTGAACGCGGATGCTCCTCCCGTCGGGACTGACTGCTGGGGTAAGATGGTCACTCGCTGGGCGGCTGGGAGCTGCGGGAGAGGTAGAGCCGCGCTCAACGGAACAGTGGCGGCTGCTATGTTATGGGTGTTCGCTTGAAGCGAGGTCATCTGCAGCGTAGGTGGAGTTGACAAGATGAGCTGCCTGGGATGCAGGGCCTCACTAGTCGGAACTGGGAGCTGCGGTAGAGGCAGGGCCGATCTCATCAGAGCCGGCAGCTGCGGAAGAGGCGAGGCAGGCCCGCCCGCAGCGGGGCTGTGTCTAGCGAGACTGGGTGCTGCAGGAGAGGTAGGACCGCAGGGGCTCGGTGCAGCCGAGCGATGTGTTGCGGGGCGGCTTGCGGCAGGGCAGCTGCCATACTGTTGGTGTGGGGGCCCCCCAGTATCGAGGCCGTGCACATCGGCATAGATAAAGCTGGAAGACGCAGGGACGGCGTGAACCACGCCGGGGGGTGTTGGATGCGCGGGGACGGCGTAGACCAAGCCGGGCGCTGCTGGGTACGCAGGGCCGGGATAGATCAAGCCGGGCGCTGCTGGGTACGCAGGGCCGGGATAGATCAAGCTGGGCGCTGCTGGGTACGCAGGGCCGGCGTAGATCAAGCCGAGTGTTGCTGGGTGCGCTGGGCCGGCGTAGATCAAGCCGGGCACTGCTGAGTACGCAGGGCCAGCGTAGACCAAGCCGGGCGCTGTTGGATACACAGGGTTGACGTAGATTAAGCCGGGTGCTGCTGGGTGCGCTGGGCCGGCGTATAGCAAGCCGGGCGCTATGGGGTGATGTGCAGCGGGACTGGGCACTGCGGGGGAGGCAGGAACGCGCTCATCAGGGTTGCGGCCCTCGCCATTCTCTAGGAGTCCCCCTAAAGCTAGGTTCTGGGCAGCGTAACTGATATCAGAGCAAGTAGTTTTATGTGAAGAGGGGGTGGCGCCTCCGTGCATTATCCACCCGAGTGCAGTGCGGGATATCAGCTTCCGGTCCGCTTCCTCCCGTACTTCGCGGGACACTATTAGGTGGGCGTTGTCCTGACCCAGCAGAAGCCGCAGTCTTACCGTGTGGCTCCCAATAGTCGCTTGCCTTGGCAGGTTCAGGTCCTGCACTGTGTTCGCCTTCATCATGAAGGCCTCTCCGTCTCCTTTGATGGTCACTAAAACTCTCCGGGATGTGGGATCGGATGAACACATTCCATTCGCGCCGTTAATTCTTAGGCCGCGAACCGGACCTGTGGCTCCAATAATGTTTGCAATTTCCGCGTCGACGAGGCTCACCGTGGAACCCTCGTCTAGCAACGCGTGCACTGTCACTTGGCCTCTGGGGCCGCACAAATTCACTGGCACTATTTTTAGCAAGATTTCTTTACAAAACTTATTGTCCCATGTGTTTGTGACCGTCTGCGCTTCGGGGTCGTGAGTGTACCCGGGGTCGTGAGTGTACCCGGGGTCGTGAGTGTACCCGGGGTCGTGAGTGTACCCGGGGTCGTGAGCGTACCCGGGTTCGTGAGTGTACCCGGGGTCGTGAGTGTGCCCGGGGTCGTGTAACAACCAGTGATGGGGAACTCGGCACGTTCCTACTCCACAGTTGGTTTTATATTTACATAGTCTCATTTGATGCATGCCGTCCAAACACTTAAAGCACATCCGGGCACTTTTTACGAGTTCCCACCGCGCACTCATAGTTTCCTCGGCGAATCTTGGACACTTGTATAGTTTATGAGCAACGTCTTTGCACATTAAACACTCAACTTCACGCGCCTCGGACCTTTTGTTCGCCATAAACACATTTTCGCGACGCGTTCGGGCGGCCCGATGTTCGGAAGCGTTTGGTCGCGGCGTTCGGCTATTGTCTGTAAGGCCCGATCGGGACACTGCGTTTGTCAGCCGCTTCAGGAACGCGGCGAGTTGTCGTACGGTGGCCGCTTCCGTTTGGTCGGCCACCTTATCTAGCCATGAGATGCGCAGGGCCAGCGGCATCTTTGAAGCGATTTCACTAAGGAGGGCCGGGTTTGAGAGGTAGTCGCTACGTAGATTCCCGAGCGAAGCCACCACGTTTTGAACTGCGCCCGAGAACTCAACCAGAGCCTCGGTGGATGCGTCCTCAGTCAGTCGGGCTAGCCGCTTTATGCGCTCAAACATCACTGTTGCGATGGAATGCGCACTTCCGAAGCGGTGTTCTAGCACGTCCATTATTTCAGGAACCTGGGCTGGGTCCATGAGAAGTGGGCTAACAACTTCACGTGCCTTTCCCTTCAGAGCTCGTTGTAGCCGCATCAAGTTTTCAGCTGCAGTCATCCCGCAGGTAGCCGTCGACTGGTAGAACTGCGCCTTCCATGCTTGCCATTCTATCGGGTCGCCAGCGTATGGCGGCAAGTCCTTTGCGCTTGATTGCCGGGCGATGAGAGACGCCATTCGCTCATCTTCGGGGTGAGAACGTGGCGTTCCACCAGCTTGGGATTGGCGGACGGCGTCAACAAACATTGCTGCCACCTGGGCGAAAGGGTTACTCCCGTGGTTCACCCAGTCACCTGTTTGCCTTGCCGACTCATTTGCTGTGGGCTGGATGTTGAAGGCCCCGTATCCATTATTGGCCGGGGGTTGCGATGGTGAGTTTCCGCCCGGTGGGAAGGCCGAGAACTGTGCAGGGCTGGGAGTCCCTCTGGGATAGGTGTACTGTTCCCCGCTGCTGGCTCGCTGGAATGTGAGGTCAATCGGGGCACCTTGCCTCTGAGCGGCACCATTTGTGTTCAGGGCTGCGGTGTGAGCAAACATCGGCGCGGTTGTTTGCGCCCTCGCCGTGTTGTTCAAGTTTTGGTCGAAACCGCCAGGTAGCGCTGCTGTCTGTGAATATTCCACCCGCGGAATAGAGAGCGCCTCTGGTGCATAGCCACAGCTTTGGTGATCGAGTGTCCCGGGATGATTTCCGCCGGGCAGCCAGGCTGCAGGTGGTGTGCTTTGCGGTGGGCCTTGTGTCGTGGAAAGGAGGTTTTGGTATCGGCGTTGTAGATCTAGAAACGCGGGCGAGGTGTCGGCCAGGGCAGATGGCATCAGCGTGGATGATGTCTGGCCCACGGTTTGGCTAGCAGCCAGTGTTTTTCTAAAGGCTGCAGGGCCGCCGAAGGGTATGAGCCCAAAAGGGCCGGCCTGTAGGTCCACACTAGGGCCGGGAAGAGGCGGGAGTCCAGGGGGCGCGGTCCAAGGGGCAGTTGGGTCCGTGACCTGGTTAGCAACCAGCGTCACGGGAGCCCGGGTCGGGCAAGTGACCTGGCTAGCAGCCAGCGTCACAGTGGCCGTTGTTAGGTCCGTGACCTGGTTAGCAACCAGCATCACAGGAGCCAGGGTTGGCTCCGTGACCTGGCTAGCGGCCAGCGTCACGGGAGCCGGGGGTCCGGGGGGCGCGGCTGTGGCCGCCCCAGTTGGGTAATCCAGGCGTCGAGTCTCCGACATCTTGTAGGGGCTCCGTGGAAGGATCCGTATCGAAGGACCACTTATGTACCACACAGGATGAGGCACACAAGACTGTAGAGGGCGGAGGTCCCGATCCACGAAGACGTTAAGAAGTCGGGAGAGCGTCTCAGGGCTGTCCGCTTGGAGAGCTGGTCTGAAAATGATCCAAGGGCTCGTAGTTCCTTCTAACTAGCCGGGTCTGGTCCGTAGAGCGTAGAGCGTCCGAGGTCCAGGGATAAGGCGGTGGTCAGAAGAGAAAGAGGCGATTGAAAGCAGGTCAGAGCGAGGTCGGGCGGCAGGCAGTTGAAGGCAAGGAGTTGTTGAAGCGACGGGTAGTACTGGATGACTGATTTGATACTGAGGGTGTCGCCCTACTTATACGCTGGGTCGAAACCCAAGCGCATAATCAGGGCGACA
Source organism: Limnephilus lunatus (assembly GCA_917563855.2). Taxonomy (NCBI): domain Eukaryota; kingdom Metazoa; phylum Arthropoda; class Insecta; order Trichoptera; family Limnephilidae; genus Limnephilus; species Limnephilus lunatus. The sequence goes on from OU830600.1 coordinate 78,985,063, forward strand.
GCCATCGGCCCGCTCAAAACTCTCTCTGTCGGCCCGCTTACCCCCACCCCAATATATTTATTATGCATACATTACATTTTTAAATGAGCAGCGCGCATACGTCCGACACACATATGCTAATACAGTTCTGACAATCGTCTTATATATGGTTATTTTGGTTTTTCTGTGGACACTACGTGACTTAAACACTGGCAGCAAAGAGAAGTATGTTTTGTTGGCTGCTGTGATTCTCCTTCTGATTTCTGCTGGATCCTCATTGTTCTCTGTCAGACTAGAGTCCAGGTAGGTGAATTGATCGACCACTTCGTAACAGGCTGAAACCGGTTACGGTCAAATAAATTAAAGTGGAAATATGTTGCATATTTGTTATATTATACTACTAGCTGACCCAGAAAACAATGTTCTGCCATATAAATTATTTCTAGTGAATATTTTGGTTGTTAAATAAAAAATAATGAACGAATTCGATGAGGCGGACGTAGCGCCATCTGTCATTCAACAACATAAATAAATTCGTTCTGTTTGAAATACGAACGACGGTTAATTTTTTTCATACAAAAATACTCAAATCGCGATTACAAAATGGGAGGGTCGTGATTAAAAAATAAGAGAGTGGGGGTAAGAGGGTAAAAATTTGGAGTTACAGGTATCTTTTGATGCAGAATAAAAAAAAATCTGTAAGGAGACACCCTAATCACCTAGCGGTATGAAATAGACTTTACGACCTATTTTCATATCTACCAAATATACATAAAAAAATCATAAAAATAGATCGAGCCGTTTTGGAGGAGTACCTACTATCACCAACACAGTGACACGAGATTTTTATATACAGGGTGTTAAGGGACGTACTTGACTTACTTTAACCAGTGATTCCTGACATTATTTGGAGTAAAAAAAGTGAAAGAAATTTTGGTCCTTTGGTGACTTTTTTTTTCAACATTTTTATTTCAAAATCAAACAAAAAAAACTTCCATATGTCGTCACTGATCACTCCGCCGAGTAGCCGACCCACCCCTTACTCCGCCTCCAACTATCCAACACCTACCATTTTTTTATGTTTTTGTAGAAGAAAAAAAAAAGTCACCGGAGACCAAAATTTTATTAACATTTTTTACTCCAAATAATGTCAGGAATCACTGGTAAGTCAAGTACGTCCCTTAACACCCTGCATACGAGTATACATTATAATGTAATCCCACCACGAATTGTCAGTTTCAAAAATAGAAATGTTTAAAAGTATAAAATAGATAAGAGAACAATGACTAACAGAAATTTGCTGAATTATGCTAATGCCTACTAAGCACAAACGGTGCTAATTAATCTCCAAATGCTAATTGTGTAATGGATTAGAAAAAAAAAATAATTGTATTGTATTGAAATTGTATGTATTAGAAAGGTGAATATTAAGAAGTACCCAATTTGGACAAATTGGAGTTACAAGACAATAGTCCAGTAAAAATATTAAAATACGTTACATGTGGGAATGTAGGAGATACTCACAGTATCGCCCTAGTGTAAGATCACCATTCAGAATTGAAACGTTGCTTGAATTGGCTTTAGCCATGTTTGGTAACAAGTTTTGAACAGTCAGGTACATCCCCACCTTCCTCTTTCCCATCCCATTCCCTTCCTCACTATCTTTAGCCTCACAACGTACTCCAATTGTGGATGTCATAGTTTCACTGTTTCCAGATGGGAGCAGTTGGGAATCTTGTGCAGTATTCACATAAAAAATATAAGCATGAAAACAGATGAAAACAATGGAACATAAACTATATATATCACAATGGCATAAAAAAACACACACACACGTTATTCTTGTATAAAAAAATAAAAACTTTGATGCAGAGTTTACGAAAATGCGAAGGTACCATTCTCTTTGTTTTAGAATAATTAAGATGAAACCGACCTTCGTTACGGCCGATTTCTAGTTAAGGAGTTTCTTGTTTAGCTGTACGGTTATTTTGGACACTAAGCTTTCCAAAGCATAAAGCGGAACGCCGAAATGAGAATTAGGAATAAAACGGAGGTTTATTTGGACGGCGCATAATCCGACATGATGACAAGGCATCGCTTGTGGTGCGCGTAAGGTTTCTCTGGACGTGGAATGCTGACGTCAACGTGTAAAAGAAATTGATGGAAATGTATTTACGCACAATAATAGATTCGGAATGATTGGAAATAATATAACAGAGCACCTGAAATAGCAATATTGATTTAATTCTTTGATAACAGGAACAGTATCTCAGACGCTTTTCCTCGTAGGTTTCAAACACCCTCAGCCTTCCAAGTTCTTATGGGTTTTCCATCAAGTTCTCTTTTGATAAATACTTTCGTAGTGACAACGCGTCGTGGGATTGGCAGAGATTTGAATCCACGCGATTACGAGGCTTTTAACCAGCAAGCGGCCGAGAATTCAAATTTCTTCGAAAGATGTTCTTACGATCGTACAGGGAGGGCGGTTCCAATGAGAAAGATTAATTATTCTCCGTACTTACCAGCTTTTAAAAATATAAACTCAATACGATTTTATTTCATTAAAAATTTGCTTTAATTTATAACTAGGTACCTACTTTAAAAAATGCTGAAAGGTGTGTTAATAAAACTATTAAAATTATGTACTTTTGTAATTATTTTTTGATCACAAGTATTCACTTATAATTTTTCAATAATGTCTAAGCAAAATAAGAATGTTAAAAAAACCTTTAATATATTAGTTTGCAAGACCGTACATAAGTAGACAAACTAATGTATTTTCGTCACAAAACACGTGCGCGGATCTTTTTTAATGATTTTATTTAAATTAAAATTCTGAAACATAGCTTTCCCAGATAATTTATTGATTTATTTTACTGCATGACCACATGATTTGAATTGTGTGTTGTATAATACAAAATTTTGTTTGAAAATTTAACAAATCTGCCAACGACCTACGGCTACGGTATAACATTATTATGCTAAAAATAAACATATTTTTTCATAATTTAAAAGATAACTTTACGAGATAAAATAATAATCTTTCGAAATCAATTTATATTTTTTTGTGGAAAAGAGTCAATACGGCTAAAATTTTATTTAAAAATCACATATTTCCAGTTTTGTCTGGTTATTCCCTCTTAAGTACCTACATAAAACAATGAAAAAAAATTGCAAAACAAGTCGGGATTTAAGATGATTAGTATCTTATAGCGCTGCCACTATAATAATAATCATTGAAGTACCTACCTAAAAAACAAAAAATTCAAAAAAATTATAATAAAAATAAAGTATTTAGGTACTACTGAATTACTGAATAAAAAATACTGAAAAATCTAATTCAGCCCACGACATGTGTTTACAGCTTGCCACTGTGCGTCGCTGAGGCATTATAAATTAATAATCATCGAAATTATTTAAAAAAACTACTAAAAAAAATTGACAGTAGGTATTAGGGCACAAAATCATAAAAATCGTCTTGAACCGCTCGAAATAATACCTTGATGTATTATTGATCCTGTAAAAAAATACTGCTAGCAGTAGGTTGTACACTATCTCCGATAAACTGTAAGATACTGATAGACTGTAAAATCTGATATTTAGAATGTCTAGAATGTTTTTTTTAAATATTATCTGGAAAATGCTAAAATGCCCAGAACAGTCGGATTTTCTTCGTAATTAACACAAAACACCTGTTTTACTACTTGAAACATAGAATAATTTGGACAGTTTTTATTTTCTGAAAAATCCCCTCTTCAAAATCGCTGGATTAAATTGTTTTCCAAAAAATTAGGTGATTTTACTCCAGCATATGGAATAGTAACTATTTTTTTAAGAAATGGATAATATTATGTATAAAGATAAAACAATGAAACGTAGATCACTCTTAGTTAGGGTAGGGAAGTTGCTTCCGGGTTACCTAACCACCAGAAGATAAACCGTCCAGAAACTTGTAAACCGGGTCATAAGTTAGCGGATTTTGCTTTCAGTACCTCGGTGACTTTTCACTTGTGTACTTTTTGTGGCTAGACGAACTAATGTGCATTCTATTTCTAAAGAAATCGAGACAACCTCCGTAGAGACAGACATCTTATTTCTAAGGTAATATTGAGAACAATAAAGTAGAAAGAATACGCAAGGAACAAAGACGAGATCGAATTTATTTCCACGAATTTGTTCGCATTCTCAAGACTATTGTTATTCTATTTTGCTAATTAACTTTGGTAGGGAAATCACCAGTTTATTTAGATTTGTCCTAGTGAGATTAAAAATTGTATTGTAAACAATAATACATACCACGTAAAGAAACAATAAATAAATAAAATTTATATACTGATTTTATTATTGATTATCTACTGAATCGATTGATTTTTTACTCTTTTGTGTACAGATTTATAAATTGATTGTTAATTATTAATTGATTTATCTATTGATTGATTTACATAGGTGCTGGTTGATTTAACAACTGATTGATTTACCTACTGATTTATTTAACTACTGATTGATTTATCTACTGACAGATTTACCTAGTGATTGATTTACCTGCTGATAGTTTGACTACTGATTGATTTATTTACCGATTGATTTAACTACTGATTCATCAACTGATTTGTTGATTGCCTGCCAAATGACGCTTTACACTTATGTTTTGACGATATTTTGCGCTTAGGATTTGTCCAAGTAAACAAATTTAAAGATATTTTGCAAATATCGTCGAATGGACAAATTTTACGATATTTGGAAATGTATGGAACTGATGCTTCTTGAGAAATTGGACAAAGAATTATCCATTTACGATATTTTACATGTTGGAATTGTCGGAATGGAGAAAAAATTGCCGAAATGGACAAATTTGATGATATTTTCGCGAAAATGAGTAAATCTTTGCATACATTATCTTTGCTGTTGCACGCACAAAGTGGCAAAACGTCACTATATAAATTTGACTACACAAAAAGCCGCCTGTAGAGCCTGGCAGGTAAAAACCCAGTGCTGCGGGTATATTATTATTGTAAAATTTATTAAACATTATAGAGAAATAGGGTAAAATAAAAAAAAAACAAACATGAAATGAAAAAAAAAGGTTTAAGGATAGATAAACTGACTTTTATATACCTACACAGGTTTATCAGTTGTTGGGACTGAAATATCATTTGATGTAATACACAAACAATTTGTACTTTGTACACCTGATAACACGATTAAACATTTACTTAAAGTTGCATCAAGAGCACTTTTCCCGTAGTCTAAGCTAACTTACCATAGATATAAGACATGTAATAACATAAAGATAGAAGTAAACTACATTATCATACAAATTATTCTTAAGAGGCCGCAACTCGAATTTCTACAGATTTCTTACATATCGCACTTAAACATTTGAAGTTTTTAAGCTCTTAAAAAAATGTATGTTATTTTTGAAGATAATGTCTAGATGCTGCCCAAGCCGAAACGCAAATTATATGAAATTCCCTCGATAGAAAAAAATCGCAAAGTATGCTCCAAAAATTATTAAAAACAAGTCTGTTTCTATTATCTTGTAAATTATATTTGTGAAAAAATTCACAATGTTTCTTTAAATGATACTTAAGATGCTCCCCAAGAGATTTTTGCTCTATTTTAAACGAGTCGTGTTTTATTAAACAATTTCGCAATTTTCGCATCGATTTTGGCGCTGCAAATGTTAGCGCTCACCTCTAACATTCGTAATTTTGTATCTCTCCATCTTATTCTTTTCGAGCCCGGTTGCGGAGCCTTAAGCAATGCATTGACTAAATAATCTAATCACACTGAGAATATATCACGAGGTGGTTTCTCCTTGGAACAACATCTTATATAACGATCTGGTTAAAGATGGATATAACTATTTATCTAAAATGCATACTCGAGTGTGCATAGTTCATAAAAAAACAAACAGGATTATAATATATACACATGACATTCTCTCTAGAGTCCAAATGGAATAAATTAACTCTTATCTCGACGAAACCATATACCTGGGTGCTTCATATTCTTATTAACGAAATATTAATCAATATATGTATTGGGATTTTTATTAAATAGAAATATAAATATCAGACGTACACAATCAAATTAGATTTTCACCAATAATTATTAAGACATTTCTTCTAAAAAATATAACACGTTTATAGCACAGTTTTATGCAATACACTTCAAGTGCGATCCTAGGATATTTTTATACATAGACTCAAAGCAAAATCAAGCCGCATTCACACTATAAGCATTTGGAGACCAGCAAGAGCATATATAAAGGGGGGGGGAGGGTTCAGGGGTTCAACCCTCCCCCTTCCCCAACAGTATTATGTAGGAAAAAAGAGGAACGGAGATCCTGGAAAATTCAGCAATATTGTTTGCACTATCTCTTTTATTAATGTGATGTAAATAATAAATTGTGCTAAATTATACTTTGCAGCTACAAACATTTGTACTATTTTGCAGATTCGCAAACAGTGCAGTTCGCTCGCATACAAACGGTAGTACAAAAGCAACAGGGGGTCTTTATTAGCTAATGCTAGTCATCAAAAAGGTCACGTTGACCGTGGTGACAATGGCGACTTCCAATGACTGTGTCATGCCTAGAAAAGACGCCAAGCTACATTATTTATTTCCTGTGTGAACGGGGCAAACAGGTTGCAATTTTTCAACTTCAACCAAAAAATATTAAGATTAGGGGCATACTTGGCTCAGACTTTGTATATAGGTTCGACTAATAATGATGTGAACATTCAGAGGCAGATGACATCGATACCGCCGCGGAACGATTTATTCGTTAACCAACGCCTCTGTCTTAGGTCACCCCGGGGGGTTTGCTATGATGGTGACTTAGCAGGGGTGCGTGGCGGGCCGGATCGGGAGAGGCCGGTGTAGGGAGACCTTTTGACCTCTCCAGCTGGTCTCTTTCGATCCATCGTCGATGAGACCAGCTGGATTGAATCACCGGCACAATATTGTATTTGTATGCCTTCCTTCAAAGAATTTGGTTTTTATACGAATAAAACTATTTATTCATATTCGTATTACGTATTTATGGGCGCAAACAATCAATGCGTTTTTATATTTAATAGCAGAATTTACGAAAAGGGGTTTTTCCTAAAATAATTAAACTAGCATGTTAGGGATTATTCCTATCCCTACCTTACACCCGAGAAGTCACAAATTCAGTGCCGTGACAAACTTTAAACAATTGACAACAGTATTGTGAGATCATTTTCTATTGTTCGATTGACTTGATTGAAATACGAGTTTTTCTGATGTGTCAGATTGAAACTATCTAAATGTACTGGGCACTTAGAATCGGTGCAAAATGAAGGTGACACCATTATCTTGCTGAAGTTATGTGAGTTTTATGCTATTCCATTTTCCTACAATTTTCTGAACATTTTTAACTTCTATGAATGAACAGACTATATGAATTCTTTTGTATGCATCTGTTCTTGCGGTGTTATTGTATACACGTTCCTATGTTTGGTAAATATGCATTTAGTCCACCTCACAGATAATACGGAACGTTCGTGTTGTCGAAGTTTAATGCACGGATAATACGGAATATTCCTTTTTTGCGTTGATGTTAAACTATGAAAGCTACATGTCATCATAATTATAAAAAACATCCCAGGTTTTGAATGGTTTGTTTGGCAAAGCAGGGTATGTCTAGTGGGTTTGTGTAATTATGATTGATTGCCTATGTCCTCTATGAAATAAAAACGGTAAATATAAAGTGGCGTTACCGCGTAAGCGAATTAACTTACAAAATTAAAATGTTAAATGCATGTTTTTTTGTCTCCCGCGACATAAATGCCCACTTTTCGTGATAATAAAGCTAAATCTAACTTTTTGAATAAAAAATATTACCTCTGCGGTGCAAGGCGATGTTTAAAGAGAGTACGGCCGGAGGAAGTCAAAGGGACTCCCTCAACCACTCTCTCCCGATCCGGCCTGTCATACAGCTGGTGAACATCACCATGAACCTGGCCACCCCTGCTAAGTCATCAAACGTAGCGAACAACTTGGGCTGACTTATGGTAGAGGTGTTGGTTATCCAATAAATGATTCCCGGGGCGGCGGTACCCATACTCGCCTCCTAATTTGAACCTCTACAACTTCCATCTGTAAAATTTTGTAACCACTATAAGACCTCTGTACCTACTTCTCTACATTTCTGTACTTTCGGACAACTTATATAATCATCTGAATATTTGTCTTCAATTGGTTTTCACTCTTTCTGTATTTTTTTGTTTTATGTAACTAATTTTAAGAATTTTTATATGGCCAAGATCACCCTCAGATCACCCAAGATCATCACTGGGTGAAAGCCAAATAAATAAATAAATAAAAATACCACCTTAACTTTACCAACTTAATTTCGTCGTACGTACCTACCTACCTACCGAATATCCAGCCAATATGAACAAACCTACCTGCAAAATTACATAGAACTTTCCACCGAAGTGTGCGGGTACACAGGGTACATTCAAATAATGTGTGAGCTCACAAATAGGATTAGTTTTCGTAAAAACCAATGCCGAATTTTAATTAGCTATGCTGTAATGTCGTTAATCGGTACTTACGGTAGGTACCATTATGAATTTAGAACGTAGACATATATGTACATGCATAATATTCACGCATAATATTATATTTTATTTAATCTAGTGATTTCTATAAAATGCAGCCAGAAAAGGCTGTGCAAAAATCATACCACCGAAGCTCACCATTCTCAGATTCATAGTTCAGATTATCTGTAAATTCAAATTTATTGTAGAAAAACGTTTAATAGATTTCCGATAACACTTTTTTGAAAATGCCCCGTTAACTTGTTATGCTCTTTTGCTTTTGAACAGTCGAATACCTTAACGTAATATTCAACTTACTGGGTTTACTCGTAAAAAAAAATGCAAATAAAAAGCCATATTTCACAATTTAGACCGTTATCTACAGTTTTACACTTATGACCGCGAGGTTCCAGACACTGTGTAAATTAATAGTATTACGAGCACGTGATCAATATTACGATTTAAAAAGTTAAAGTTGAAAGTATAGAATAGTTGAAGTTTAAAAGTACGATAAAATGTTCTCTAATTCCGCACACGGACACTTTTGCACAATCATTTTACTTTTAAGATCACGACATGTTACAAAAATTATATATTCAAATAAAGCAACTCAGACCGAAGTAAAGAAGACCGGCGCCTTCGACCGGTAAACATGAAGTAAAGCCGGCTCCTATCTCCTATGGAAATCAGACAGCTGTTCACGAAAGAAAATTTCCCGATTATTAACAGATATTTATCACAGTATTCACCCATTACAACACTAATTAATATCCCACACGACGAATCTGATAGTATTATTGTTAAAGATTAATACGCGATTTCCTACTGTTGCTTTTGATTAAATAACAACGCGTTACGGGGATGTGTTTATTATCCCGCTCATTTGACTGGATTTTGACATCTCGTAAAAGCGCGCGCACGCCCACCTATTTTCTGTGTGGCCAACCTAAAAATCGATAATGAAATGGGAAACGGGTAGGTAGGTGACCGTGTCAACATGGTGTTAACGTTAACGCAGACGCATTGGAGTGAGAAATTTTGTTTCCTATTTCGGAGAAGGAACAAATTAATTTTTAAGATGGTAGGTAGGTACCTCTTAAAAAATAAGTTTAAATCCAAGCAAGTACTTTCATTAGAACGAAATAAAAATAGAGTTATGTAACTATTGATTTTTACGAAAATAACGAATTTTTCGCATAAAACTGTAAATTATTACGATTTTTTTAACTATGTTTAACAAAAATTAAGTTCGTAATAAATTTTACATATTAATATAACATCATAAAAATTGAATTGTATAACATCATAAAACCTGATATCAAAAAACAAAATACTAACTGGAGGAACTGTGTTTCATCAAAAGTAAGGCTGGCTGTATTTTGAAGGTATGTATTTATTTATTAAGGATAAGAAAAGACATTAGAGAATTTAGAAATAATAACGAAATATACGAAAGGTTCATTTGTTAATCGAATTATGTAACGAATACGATATGTTTTCGTAATATTCTGTCGGCGTTCAGGCGTTCCCTGTCTCGGCGGGAAAAGAACTCTTAGAACGCGACGTTCCGCTTTGACCGCCGCGGTCTGACAGCCCGCTGTGTGCGTTGTTGTTATAGACTCGGTACATTCTAATGAACGCCGAACGCGGAACTCGGAACTCCTGACCGCTCTCTGTGTGCGCGGGCTATAAAAGAAACAACTATTTAGTTGGGGGAGACGGAAAAAAATGCAGATGTTTTGCAGCCATTTTGGAGTTTGTTAGTATGAAGTAAAGATTGCTGAAATGTTCTGCTTCAATCAAAATATGCACAAATTATTTAAATAACCCTAACTAAGAACCTAATCTATTTCATACATGTTTTTCCATCTCCCAAATAAACCTCTTGAGTGGTTTTTATTTTTGATTTACAATAATAATTACGACCACTGCAAAAAAAAGTATACAGAAATAATATTCTAGTCACCCATCGAAGTATCTGTGTTTTATTACTTTACGGTGGAGACATTTAGAAAGGAAAATCAACAAACCTTGAGTATCCTTGAGTATCTTTGAGGTGGGAGTGTGACCAGCTAGTTCAGCCAGCAGAAGAGGAGTGTGGCCAGCGGAGTCCCTCAGGAACCAGGAAGCCCCGGCCACCAGGAGTTCCCTAACATTGTCGGTGTCTCCCCTCTCCGCTGCTATGTGCAGTGGAGTCTGCCACAAAAAGATTATCAAGTTACCGTCTAAATATCAATGCATTAAAACATTATTAGTTATGAGTTTCGGTGGTATTTATTTTTGGTTGATTAGTCATACATTCTGACAGTCTTATGGTAGTTATCATCGGGGAAATGAACACTGCAATGGTTCCTAGGGCCATCCATAAATTACGTCACACCTTAAGGAGGGGGGAGGGAGGGGAGTAGAGAAGTGTGACATTGCGTGACAAGGGGTATGAAGGAGGTCATGAGCTTTATGGCGTCACATGCACAAAACGACTGCGACACATACGACTGCCACAAAAATATTTTCCCTATCCCATTACGCCCCCTCCACCGTGGCAAATGTAACCGTGACAATATTAAATTGTTGAAAAACTTCAAAATATTACCAACAATTATTTACATCACGCTGGGGGGGAGGGGGTCAAAAAATCATGAAATTCGTGTGACGTAATTTATGGATGGCCTTCTATCTATATAATATAGACTCAAGAAGAATTCAATTGTATTTTTAAGTTATGATCACAGTTAAGTAGAGTTCAACTGCAAAGAGTTGAACTATGATACCACAAAGCTTGAGAGATTTTGTGTGGCGGAAGAAAAGGTAGAGGGGGATAATCATGTATTTATAAAGGGAAGGACAAAGTATTTAAAAGGCAGTAATAAGTAAAAAGAGTGACATTTGACAAGAAAACAATCGATACATAGCGATAAATATTATATTGTAAAGTTAAGTTAAACTCTTTTTAGTGTGAATTGCCTAATTCAAAAAGTTAAGTTACCTTGCAATTCCCCCGAGGTCCACAGGCCTTGTTGGGATCAGCCCCTGCTCCGAGGAGAATGGGGAGGCATCTGGATCGTTCACAGGCTGCGGCAGCATGCAGTGCCGTCCTGCCCCAGCTATCTTCCGCATCCACTAGCCCTCCCTCGCTGCTCACCAAGTCCTCCACCAGTTCTGCATTGTCCCATAATGCGGCCTAAAGAGACAAGGAATAAAGAAAATCGTAATACTTAAGTCACAAATAAACATACCACATAGTCAAATTAATTTTTGTGTTATTAAAGTGGTAGGTATATACATACTATTTAAATCAACTGATTAAAAAATTGGGACTATCATTTATCACTAGAAAGTGATCTACTTTAAAACCTGCCAATTCTTATTTTCGTAACAGAATAATTTGGTCTTCATCCAAACAAATTTAACATTTCTTTATGTACTTAAATTATTAATTCAAATAAATTTCAACTTGGAAAGCAAAGTTGATCAGTACATTTGAGATATTATACATATATGTTGTTGATTACATTGTTTTGTTAAATACACAGTGGGAAATGTTAAATGTAGGTCAGCAACCATTGATATACAAAACAATGGATGAACATCAGTCTAGTCAGAATGCAATTATAATATATTATTATCTGCTCATCTATTTTAGGTAAACAAAAGTAATGTTTAATGTCATCCCTTTATGAATATGAGTTGCTGTTGTGAAATATTTATTTCACAATCTTCACAATGGCAGCATTTGAAAACCTTAGCAAAATAATAAGGTGCTATGGAAAATAAATTAAATTAGGTTTGACGAGACAACCCCTGTACTTAATTATTTCCAAAGAATGGTGGTAATTTTTTTTGTATGAAAATATGTATTTATATTTTTAAATGTTCAAAGAAAAGTGATACCTACCCAAAGTAAACAAAAAATAACGTATTTTTGCACAGAAAAATAATCATGTGACATATTAATAACAATAGCAAACATAACTTTATACACAGCATAATAATGAATTGTGTAAATACCTGGTGTAAGAGCCTCCCTTGAAAATTGTCTTCTTCCGGAGATAAGTCCATGACATCAGGGATGAATTTAATTAATGAAAATAATTAAATTCCAAGTAATTAACACGCATGATAGAATATTCATGCTGTTACACTTTCATTTGAGCCATGATTTTACCAATAAAGGTAAAATATTAACTAACAACATGTTATTTAGTTAAATAACTGCATAAAACCGTGTGCTAAATTCACCGAATTAATAATTTAGCGCAACCAACACTAGCGCCGAAATTTTCTCTTCAATTCGAGTTTGACAGATGGTTGCATTTTGACAGATGCGCAGCGAATGTTCGGTGCTGCCAGTTTCCAGTGTTTCCACTGTTACAAGTTTCCTACTTTCAGCTATCAAATATGGTCACACTAATATTTTGTGAATCCAACCACGGCAAATTTTGTTGTATTTTTTATTCCTACAAATTGATACCCATAAATGGTATTAGTTCATTTATGCCATAAATGAACTGTTGATACCTATCAATTGAAGCGTTGAAGGTTGAAGCAAAGTTAGGGCTATTGAAAAAAATACAGTTGGTAAATACATAATAATGATTATTTTTGTTTGTTTCCATGTGTGCCAGTGCCAAATAATAATTTTTTTTTTTTTTTACAGCGAATACCGCACAACTCTCAACTGCTCCCGTCTGGAGCCAGTGAGACTATGGCATCCCCAATTTGGGTATGTTGTGAGGCTGAAGGTAGTGGGGAGGGGAAGGAGGTGGGGAAGAGGAACAATTATTATAAGCAATAATTATTAGCCTGAAACACTCATCAACATTGAAAAAATCTCCCGAGAAAAGATAAATGCCGCCGACGGGACTTGATTAAAAATAATAATTAATATTTGACAAGTTAAAAGTATTCCACCAAAAAATGTAGACATAATTTGTCTCGACGCCATCTAGTGGGAGAGTTAGCACTTACAATGCATTTCTCACAAAAAATAAAGTTGGTTGTTTTCAGGTGAAAAAAAAAATGTAATAAGCAGTAATTGTTGAATGAAACACTAGTATATATTGAATTATTTGGTGGGTGGGAGATAAGCCGACGTAGCTCAGATGGTAGAGTAGTTGACCGGATATCAGAAGGACGCGGGTTCAAGTCCCGTCGGCGGCATTTATCTTTTCTCGGGAGATTTTTTCAATGTTGTAGAGTGTTTCAGGATAATAATTATTGCTTATAATAATTGTTACCCTTTGTGCTATGCATAAAAATCTTGTCTTAAACATTAGTTTACCAATTAAAAATAATAATTAGGGGAAGAGGAAGGTTGGGAAGTATAATAATAATCATATTATTCGTTGATAAACTAGTTGGGCAAATAAAAAATATTTTTAACCTCTCAAGCCTCGACCATGTTTTGTCAGAAGCTCAAAATATTCCCGCATTGCAATAAAAATCCAAATAGAATATTTCTGAACGAATCCGAAAACTTTGAAAGGTGATACTGATAAAATACGCTTTCAAATTTTTGAAATACTTAAAGTATACAATTTTGTATGCAAAAATAAAAAAAAAGTTTTAAAATTGCCTTGCGTTTTTCTAACTAAAATTATTGATAACTAAAAATACTGAAAAAAAAAACATATAAATTTTATTAGACAAATAATGTACTTATTTATCATAAACGTCATTGTTACCTCACTTTTTTGTCATTACATGTAAAAATAATTAATAAAAAAATCCCAAAATTTCATAAATTCCAAGTTGCGATCGGAAACTTTGGTTTGATAAAGGTGTATATTTTATTTCTTTTTTATTAACTTTTAGAATTGAATAAAAAGCATGTTGTTTTCTTTTTCTAATACCGTTTATAACACATTTCTCACCATGATAGTAAGGGAGACACATCGATTTCTGAGACTTGTTCTGTTCTTGACTTGAAGAGTTGTTCCATAAAGCTAACAAAGAAGTCTGAGGGGTCAATAAAAAACACTGTGTACTTCTACCGTTCGGTATTGATATTTTTATAATATTCAGGGAGTTAATACGAGATTGACCTGACGTTCGAACACACAACGGATCTTGCTTTATTTACCCACCCATACAAAAAAGGCTTTGAATGGTCCAAAATGTTCCAGATCATTCCACAACATTCAAGAGTGTTCTGGAATGCACTCGAATGTTCTTGACTGTTTTAGAAATTTCTAGAGGGCGAAACATCCAACCCTTATATCTTCGAAAGCACACTCTTCAGGCAAAAACGGGAACCTTCTTCATGGATGGGGGATAGAGGGCTACCACACCATATAACTCCCTTGATTGTACCGGGACTCGTTTCTGAGTTAATTACTTTTTGTAAGGTAATAAAACATTTTTAAAATAAATGTTATATATTACAGGATTGCGATCATCATTATTATTTGCAAAATTCATACAATAAATTAAGGTATAGAGAACTTATGGACTGTGGAAATCCATGACAGAACTGCACCAATCCCATACTTCTCAATGTCGGCAATTCCATCTCTGCTTATTTTGCTTCCATCTTTTCCTAGAACTACGAGCTTGGGAATGCTGCAAATTTCGTACACAAAACCAAACTCAGACACTATGGGTTCTCCATATTCTATAGCAATCCAGTCTCCATGATTTTTAAATGTTTCCAACATTTGCTCCTCTGACTCATCCTTTGAAATAAATATAATCTCAACAGGCAATTTACGACTCTTCAACTTTGTGTACATCTGCTTCAGTGTGTTCAATATGTCTTCCCTTTCATCAAATAATGCAGAAAAGAAAAGCGCAAACACTGCTGTGTCCTTGAAATGGTCATCTTTTACATAGTTGGATTGTTTATTGATGAATTTAGTTGTAGATAGCCACTCCATTTAGTAAAATCCAAAAGACAAAGAGTTGTCTGTGCTTTAATATTCGTTCTAGATCATGTGCTGTCAACTGCTGTGGTATTCTTTTTTTTAGAATCTTTCATTTTACCTCAAAATAATACCTAAAGACTGGTAGGAACCATTTTCGTTGTTGATTTTCTTACTTGATAATATACAATAGAGAAATAAAAAGAAATAATTATATTAAAAAGGTTTTATTATCATTCCTTAATGTAATTTTACGTACTTAAGAGCAAATTTTTAAATAGGCGTACAATTCATGTTTTAAAAATACATTAACTAAAGGAATGAGATGTGTTAACCGGTTCAGCAGTCAAATTGAAATAATGAAGCAAGTTATCCAGGTTAAATATCAAACTCTTCATCGATGATAATAATAAAGTTTATAAACAATTTATAATCAAAACATATTTAAATGACGTAAGGATAAATTTTGGTGTAATATTATGTTTACAATTAGTAACAGTTTCAGTTGTAAATTTGAAATAAAAAAAAAATTATACACACTAAATATGCTTTTACAATTTGAATTAAAATTTTTTTTTTTTTTTAAAGGAAGACAAACATTCCTGGGTTACAAATAACCCAACAATGTTTGAAAATCTCCTACTACCACCACAGAAAGCCGAAAATGTTGCTTGTGTTGTGATGGAGGACTTAGCCAGCCGAGGAGTCGAACATGCGACGCCCGGGTGGGACCCAAGCGCTATGCCCACTCAACCACTGACCGGTCATACAATACTTGTTAAACGTACATAATCACTTGTAGAAATTGCGTAAACAAAAGATCCACTAATAAAAAACAAACTAATTTAAAGATATGAAAGTCAATCAAAGGAAAACAAAATCAGTTTTAGCATGCAACACAAAAAGGCAAGTTGGTTTCCCTCAAACACGATTAACCTTTGAAATACCATGCTCTCGTGACCTAATAATTCTGCAGTGGACCGAGGGTAAAAATCCAATAGACAAAAATAATTTTCTTCAAACACAGCAAACTTAATTTGTGGCACCAGTTTAATTCAGAATGTTAATTGTTATGTTAATTGTTTTAAAAAACCAAGATGTTTCGTAAGTAATGCTTACGTCATCGTCATCATCATCATTACGAAACATGTTTGTTTTTAAACAATAAACATGGTTAAAACTAAGTATTCTATTAATTCTGAAAAGAATTGTTCTCATATTTCCAATTGGTCAAGTCGGCGCTCGCTGGATACACATTTTTCATATCCAATTGGTACTTTTGATGCTAATGATAAGTTGATAGTTTCAACTTTAAATTGAATGATCAATTTACCGTTAACATAATTCCATAGGTAAATTAAATTGCTAGTCAAAATTAGTTTTGAAAACGTTGAAGAAGCAAAGATGGCAAAGGGATAAATCATTTCAGATGATTGTCCAGTATTAAACAGGAGCATGTTTGAATCGTCAAAATGAACAGAAATAATGTGTTTTTTAAGAGTAACAAAAGCCCACTTAAAACTTACAAACATCAAACAAAAAAACATATATTAGAATTGTTTCTATTAAAAATTGACGAGCTGCTTCTGTTTAATAATGGACAGTCGATACAGTCTCTTGTGGGGTAGTGAGGTACACGGATCTATCCATACTATATTATGAGAATTAAAACAATTTTTTTGCTTTTTAAGGTTAGTAAGTTCCATGTTGCTCAGTTACCATGCAAGGGAAAGTAACATTTTTTTTGTATTGTCGTAAATTATTAGGGAAAGTTGCGATGACTTATTAGGTAAATTTGTAAGTGATTTTATCGTGTTGTTAAATTCTATTCTAAAAATGCAGCTGGTTCGTTGGGTAGGACAACTCAAATAAAAAATAAGTTTTAATTTAGATAATAATTAGGAATTGCGTTACATTTTGGAGGTGATGCCTAACCTGCCAAACACGTTAGATTTGCTTCTTTTAGTGATAAGACTCGATTTCCCTAGTCTCGTCTTAACGCTACTCTTTTTGGACAATGTGATTGGCGTTCGTTTAATGACTTTTTTGATCATTGGAACGACCGTGGTTACTTTGGACATAGCGACAGTTCTGACAGGGGGCACTGTGGGCGTGTGTGGGGGAACATTTGTGGTTGCACGGTTTTCTATTTCTTTATAGTCAATGTGGGATGAGAATTTGACAGACTTTCTCTGATGGGAAAGGGGTAATTTGTCCCTTACACTGATTGGTTCTTCATCAGCTCTCATGGTTCCTATTTTCTTGGCAGATTTGAATGTATCGGCGCTAGTTGTTCTGTTGAGGATGACCTTTTTAACTGGCGAAGAACCTTTGAGAATCCCTTCGTATTTGAGTGGTTCATTACTATCGGAGGAGTCTCTTCGGAAGCTGTCTCCTTTGCCCCCCAGCCGAGAGAACACTGTGTTGGTGTTGATACTTGTTGACTTGGTGATTGTCTTCTTCAGGCCTGTGATGGTCACTTTTGGTGGAGACTTGTTGGGAGACAGGGATGTTCTTGATTCTTCATTCAACCCCAATCGATTGAATACACTGGAAGAGATTTGCTTCTTCACAGATGGCACTGCAAAAATATGGGAAACAAATAAGTCAGTAAGTTAAACACCGCTGTCTACATCTTTTACAAATTGTTATTACAGCTGGTCCAAAGCAAACAACAATGTTTGTTTAACACTGATGGAGCATCATACTACGTATTTCAAACAATATCATATTGTATTGGATTAGTATTTCAAATCATGCAAAAATAATAGAATAAAATAAAATTACATTTGGAATCGGATGTGGAATTGGCCACATATTCTTCAAAGACATTTTGTTGCTTGAGATTATCCCTCTTGTGTTTGGTTGGTATGGTAACCTCCATTCTTCCGTCATTTGACTCAGGAGAGGAGCTAGGAAACAATAAAAATAAACATTTATATTAATTGTCCAAACAGACACTTCTGCGAAAATTTAAAAAATATGGCTTGATGAAAATATGAAAAAGGTTATGAAGTTTGCTCTGCCAAGTCTTTGTCAATAAAATGATTGTCATGGTAATTACATCGGTATTATGCCAATAAAATAACAATAAAAAATCAACAAAACCTGAAAAAGTCATTAAATGTGCAAGCAACACTATTCGTGATAAGGTAACAAGTATCAACTGGTCAGTGGATGAGTTGGCATCGCGTTTGGGTCCCACCCAGTCATTGTGCGTTTGATTCCTCGGCTGCCTAAATCCTTCATCACGACACAAACAACATTTTCTGCTTACTGTGGTGGTACATAGTAGGAGATTTTCAAATATTGTCAGGTTAGGGGGCATACATTAATTAAGTGAGCTCAAAAGGAGGGGGTGGGGGTGGAGGGGTCCAGTAAAATCTCACGTTACTTGAAAAGAATATACGAAGTGGCCCAAATTTATCTCACCAAGGGAGGGGGGGTCTAGATATGAAGAAAAACTGCTCACGTAATTAATGTATACCCCCTTATTCATAACCCGGGAACCCCTTTCTTTTTAAAAAATAAAAAAAGATGTGTCAGTACTCAGTATGAAAAAAAGGTGGAATACCTATGACTGCCAGGAGTGACCACTTTCCTCTTGGTTCCAGTGATGTGTATGGCCCCCAGTCTCTCCTTCACACTGGCCATGGAGTTAGAAGGCGAGGAGCTGATAGGAGGATTGCGTGTGTAATGTTCTAGCATTCTCGTTGTGGCTGTGAATCACAATAGGAAAATACAATAACCTCAGCTTTACTGACAAATTAAAATTGTTAACATAAGCACAATGAGTTCATCTATATTAACTAAATAATACACCATCTACATGCATAAGTAATAGGTAGATAGAGCATGTGAGAAGCAAACTAAAGAGGAAATAAGGTAAGGCATTTGGAATCATCTTTAACACAGCTTAACCACTCAGCAACATAAGCAGATATACACGTTAATATGCCGACATCAGTTAAGTACAATAAGCGTGTTTACACGTCAACGCGTATGTTTATACAGAAATCGTCATAACTCCGTTATTGTTCTAGTGACATCCCTAAAACAAAAAGGAGAAGCTCCATAATAAATCAAGCTACCCATCACTATGCAAGATGTCCATAAAAATAGAGAAAAAAAATCTTTTCTGTCAGATTTATGACAGACCGCCAAATTGCCTGTCCACTGTTCGACATCGTTATTTTTTTATTAAATATTCTTGTATGAAATGATAAAAAAGCGAGGTGACCAAATTGTTTATTATACATTTATAAGATAGAATAAATATTGTGTTTTATATAATCCGTGATTTTAGTACCGTTTTCACATAAAAACATCACGTGAGTCATTTTTTCATTTTTTTTATGTTTGCATTCTAAATTTTAATGTTTACAAATGTTAATATTTATTTGTAACATAACAATTTGAAAGCTTATTTTATATCCTTTCAAAAACAGTTTTTAGTATTCGGCTAAGTTTGGAAATGTTTCATTTATAGAGCTTTAATTGTGAAGCGGAAATAACATAAAGTTTTCGTAAATCTGACATGTCGTTTAAGACGTAAAAAGTGCATAGTCGCGATGTATCGGAGTGGTTAAGTTATATAAGAAAGTGGAACATGGATAACATGTAATGTTCAAAAAATAGAAAACGTCTTTAACCTTTCAGTTAACACTCACTGATATCCCAAGTAATCTGCTACCAATACACATAATCACTTTCCAGTGGTTTCCAGTAAGATCAAAAGCACAGCATCAGAGATCATGCAGATGTTCCAAAAATAGTCATCTTGAAAAAGTGCTGAATTCTACAGAGGCATTCATCATGATGTTTCAGGCTAAATGACATGTGAAGTACATCGAGTGAGATGTGAAGTACGAAGAGTGGTTCGTTATCCAGAGTTCTCACAAAGGTCAGGGTCATCTCAGGAAATTGTAGGATCAAAGGGAAAGATAGCAGAATACCAACGTGTAGTGGGTTTGGCCAGGCCAGGTCTACCAGCTACCGCAGCCACAGGGACCTTGGGACCAGATATGCTCAGCACCCTGTCTCGCGCCGTGTCATCATGAAACTTCTTGGCATGCCTAAAATGAAAATATTTAATTAGGATCATCTGGTGACTCATCTACATTCAAATACTTTTGGCCGCTACACGGTGGAGTAGTAAAAAATATAACACAATCGGGAAAAAAGTACTTATATCTATTCTAAAATAGCGCTAACAATAATGAGTAAAGCGTGGAAGGGCAGTTATTTTCATTATTCGTATATAGTTATTTATTTTGATTTCATATATAATATTGTTTCACTTACTTCAAAATGGCAATTACATCTCCCAAACACGTAATTCCCATATCCCTCAAGTATTCCTTATTCAGATCCAGGAGCATGTTCATCTGAATCCTGTTATCTGTAAAGGTCAGAGCGTAGGTGGCCCCGATACCCGGCGGAAGCCCAGCATCTGAGAAGAACTTGATCCACATACCTGAAAGAAATCAAATATTTGATAGGGAAAAATAATAACTGAATAACTTACGAAGTAAAAATAGAATATTGTGAAACAAAATAGGTGGGAGCAGGTGGAACTCTGTCAAGATTTAGGGCAATGGTCGAATAAATTTAAGTAAGACAGTATCATTGCAACAAAGCAAAGTTGTATAACAAATATTACTTGGTTAATAAACTCATAATATCTACTACTTCTGTATGAAGTGAGGTGTCAAATGACAGATACAAGGTAGGTGGTGAAAAACACAGGTGAAATTACTGCGTATTATTACTTACTTTCTGGTGAAGAATACGTGGCCATTGTATTTCTATTGATTTTACGAATCCGATAATAAAATGTTAACAATATTTCATGGTCAAACAGGACGAAGGACGAAATTACGCAAACGTCGCAAACTGACTGCACGAAACAAAACAGACCACGACCAGAGAAATTAATTCCAAGACGCCATGATTTTGGTGTTGCCCATAAATAAACCTGAATAAACCATAAACCATTCACTGGTGTTACCAGTTGTCAGATAAAAAAATATTATATTCGGATGGACTCCATGAACTAATATCTCCTACAGCCTGTATGTCGGACGAATATCTACAGCTCATATATTCTATTTTGGTATATCATTTCATTCTTATTATGTTACATAATAATTTTTTTTATTATAAAAAATAGAATAGAGAGTTTTTATCGAACAGTATTAATACGCTAACGTCTGTCGTACACACTCGATTCACAAATAGATACAAACGGAAGTGCTGCCATCGGATGTTATTTTTATGTTAACGTCTGTACGGTTGAAATTTAACCCTTGACCCGTCGCGTGGGGTCTTTAAAAGCTCAGGTTTTACAGGAATGCTAATTATGTACATTTTAAATGTTCCCACTGATTCCTTACTTTAGGTAGTTTCCCAAAAGGGACTATTAGGAAGACCAGCCAACATTCAGTTTGCGCATGTACGATGTGAGATACAAACTTGTTTTTCGGCGTGAGGCTCAAAAAAATCAACATAATACAATGAAAAACCAAGTTTATATATTTTTTCATTTTATTTGGTTGATTTTTTGAAAAATAATAATAAGTCTGTTTCAATCTCAAATAGTTATAAGTTATAAAGCAATTGGTAAGATTTTCTATTTAAAAAGGATGATTCAAAATTATAAAAAAATGTTCCTTGATGATTTTTAAGCTTTTACATTGAAAATAAACATCTAATTTTGAATATTTCTTTTTATTTTCTAGTCATTATCACTTGACAATAATCAGTTAAAAAAAAACACATAAAATGTATGTTATAACAACAATTTAATCATATTTATTTTTGGGGTCCTCAGTGACCCCACGCAAAACCTCGCGTTATAAAAAAACGCGACAGGCGGAGGGTTAAGAATCCGGCTAAGAATGCAAATCTGACTGATGCCAAGCCACCTTCGTACTTAAATTTTGTTCAAAAGCTACTTTTGTAATTTGGTTTCGAATTCAATCATTTGTCACAGGATGGCGCCACTTATGTTAGAATATCGCATGATGACGTGCCTCCCTAGGTATAAGTACTACGGATATGGAAAGATTGACGGTAATACTTAGAATTGTGAATAATAGTATCACGCGGCTGTATATTACATATGACGTCATTGCCTGTCGCGGTCACTTTGTCCCGGTAACTAGCTGTCACTGCATCATAGTGAATCCGAGGAACCGTCTATTTTTGGAACCAGTTCCTATCGGATTTATAAAATGGTCACTAACCTCAAACTGGGCGAACCGAATCAAAAATACAGGCCCGCAGGGCCTAGCAAAAAAATACTGCGTAGCCGGTTTTTAACTGATAGTTTAATATCATTCGCCAGTCTGCATCAGAGTTCTGAGTTCGACAACCTGGACCGACGAAATAATGAGTGGGTACTGAATGCCTATTGTTTGCTCAAGCTGCTTGACGCGTGAATCAAGCGGCTCGTCGTATCCATCAAGCTGCTTGAGCATAGACTATAGTACCCCCCACACGTAGAGTTCGGAGCGGGACGTGCCCCGCACCACTTCCGCGATGGCGGGTAATTTTTCGCTCGCTACGAGGCGCATAACGAGTAAGGATTGATCAGGATTGATCGTTGCTCGTGAATGCGCCTGGACGCGCGCCGCGCAGAAAAGTAAAGACCGAAAGTAAGATAACGGTTTACAGCGCAGTTTGAAGCGGCCTGAAGTGGCGCGGGGCACGTCCCGCTCTGAACTCTACGTGTGGGGGAGACTCACTTGTAATGGTACGGCTACACTGCGGCCAACTTCCAACTTCAAACGTTTGGACGATTGTGTGGAGGGGTATTTCTTGCGTTGTAAAATATATTGAAGGTAGGTACTTCACCACTTGCCTGAATTAATTTCATAACTTCAATTTTGAAATTTCCATAAACATTCTAAGAAGGAAAAAATATTTTTAAAAACCAAACAATATTCTAAATAGGGGTGAACCAAATCCCAAGAACTTGTTTGAAGGAAAAAAATCACTTCAATTTGAATTCATTGGGATTTTATTGCGTATACATTTTCAGACTTATGAATTTTAGATACATGGGGCTGCTATATCGGTTGCTTTTTATGCTCGCCATGAGAGAGATTTATGTCCATCAAGTTTTCTGATAGGAGCCCTGCCCAAGGTTCGTTGAAAATTAAGAAAATGCCCTGACAAGATCAGCATAGTGATACTCGACAACTCGACATTAGATAATATCTTTCAAGGGCTCCTACCAAAGAGAAACTTGACGGTCGTAAATGCGATTAGCGAGCATGAAGAGCAACCAAGAGCAACTGAAATTTCTGGCGACCGGTATGCAGGTATATCGGTTGCTGTTCATGCTCGCTGAGAGAGATGTTTACGTCCCTGGCTAGGCCAGATAAGCCCAGTGACATCATTATTAAAAAATACTGACATACCGGGCCAGTATTTATGATGCTGAACGTTTTCAAACATGAACCGAAAAGGCCCTTTCAAAATAATATTGTTGTTCACACCTAAAATTTCAAAACGATTACGGATTGATATCTGTAAAAGATGAATAAAAGAAAAAAAACGAGTATACATTAGACCACACGACTGAAGTAAAACTTCACTAACTTATGCCGTCCATTAACAATATAACAATAACAGGAATAAAAATATCCCCATCCCCTCAACATCCCCATCAACTCAACTCTCAACTTTCAACTCAAAACTCTCAACTCTCAACACCCAACTCTCAGCTCTCAGCTCTCAGCTATCAACTCAACTCAACTCAACTCAACTCATATCATTGATTAGCGTTTCACATTGGTAAGCGTTTCATATTGATTAGCGTTTCACATTTTTTCGTAACGTGTCACATTTTTTCGTAACGTTTCATAAATTTTTTGGTAAAGTTTCATAACGTATGCATCACTAATCACAATGTACCTAGTGTCGATTTGAATATTTAAAAAGTTTGTGACGAAGGTGTTTTTGAAACTACACAACATAAATAATAATACATTCGATAACAAAACATTTGGAGTAAAAACTTTCCAAACCAAGGATTTCACATAAATAAACCGTGGAACGATTGTGCGACTGGACTCGATAAACTTAAAACTAAACTAATAAAAGAAAGAAAAGATCAAATTTAATAGCTCTTCCCTTCACCAACATCTGTAACTTCAGTATTATTAGCGGCATATTCACCAGCCATTTCAAAAGTGCAAACACGGGCTCGTGTATTACGCTCTATAGTGCCTTTTTACACATCCTGATCCGTCAAACTATAGGCCTTTCTCAATTTGAAATAATGTTATCACAAAAGTACTCTAGTGAAAATCCAACTTGTAGACTAAACACAAACATAAAATCTTTTTAGAAA
Source organism: Limnephilus lunatus (assembly GCA_917563855.2). NCBI lineage: Eukaryota > Metazoa > Arthropoda > Insecta > Trichoptera > Limnephilidae > Limnephilus > Limnephilus lunatus. The sequence continues at coordinate 79,009,836 of OU830600.1, forward strand.
TTCAGTATGGTTGTCTAAGAATACGGGATTACAATAGAAAAAAATTAAAGTAACATAAACCATTCTAAATTTTTTTGAAAATTCTTGTAACAAGTCTAAACAGATGCATAACTTACGGAGTTCCTCAAGGAAGTACATTAGGATGCATCCTGTTTTATTATATACTAGCTGGTACCCGGCATGCGTTGCAATGCCATTCAAAGAAATAAATTGATTCTCCCTGCAAGTCCTATCCCGTGCGTCCCCGTTACGGGGATTCCCCCTCCCTCGTCTCTTCACTCTCCGCGAACCCCACCTCCCCCCTGCCTTTCCTCCCTGCCGCTAAAATATATGAAATACATACAAATATATTGTACCCACCCACTATTTTGTAATTGTCAAATCAGTATATGTTTGCCCTGAGGAAGGAACGGTCGTTCCGAAACCGGTCGGCTTCAAACAAATATACAAGTGGTTCAAACAAAGTAAAATTGTTTAATTTACATACATTTTCATTTACACAAATTTCATAACGCCAGAGTTCACCATTATATACAGCCTATGTTATTCGCTGATAATGTAGCTTTCTATTGGTGAAATAATTTATAAAATCGGCTTTGTGGTTTAGGTGTGAAAGCGTAACAAACAAATTCACGCCTTTTCGCATTTATAATATTAGTATGCATTAGTTTCTTGTGTCAGTTAGATATTAGCGGATATGTTATTTGCTTTGTGGATGACACTGTTCTTATTCTCACTTCTTCTTGGACAAGTGTGAGAAAGCTAACTGAAGGAGATTCACATCAGTCAGCCACGTTAGAAACGTCAATATTTTTTGAAGTAAAACTTCTTTACGCACGCTTGACTTGGGGAGTAAGCTGGTGAATACGTTACGAAAAGTGTGATGCGAACGGTGATCGGGCGAGACGAACGGTCGGGCGAGGCGAACGGAAGTTGAGAGGTAGATATAAGTTAGTGAAGTATTACTTCAGTCGTGTGGTCTAAAGCACAATCGTTTTTTTTATAAATAGGTCGTTACACGTAGGTAATTAAAAAAACTAATTTCGGTTGTATTTCCATCTGTCTATAACTCTGGTTCAATGAGCGGAGCCCTGGAAGCATTTACTGGATAACCAATACCAGTAAATGCTTCGTTTGGTGACTTAGCAAAGGAGCCCGAGGTAGATGGGGTGAGGTTTGTCTAGCAGGCGGAGGATGCTTTTACCCACCTATTGCGTATCATCTTAGACCGCAGTGGGTGTACGAATTCATACGTTCGTCACTCCTGAACACATTGATCCCCAGATTCCTACACACCCCTCATATCTATTCCTTCCCAGAACTTCCTCTCCTTCCTTTCCATAAAAAGACCCTCCACCCGGAAGCCCCAAAGATGACATAGTCCTGAGGGATTTTTCCTTGGGTCCTCCTGTGTGGAGATAACGTAAACAAATAACTGAGGAACTTTGCTTTGAATTTTTGTGTCGTCATGTTCCAAATTGTATGCGTTTGTTTGGAGAAGCGATAAAGTACAGACCTACAATATAATAGTTTTAACAGAAAATTATTTTTATTGCCACTTTCAAAATTGAAACTGATTTATGAATGTAGTGTATCTAAAAGTTTCCTGTATTGTCCCATAGATGTCAGGTATAAAAGCCGTCATCAGGATTGGGTTCCCAGCAAGGTCGCCAAAGAGCAGAGGGCGGCTGATCCCACAAAAGACTGTGGCGGACTGTGGCCACCAGATCAATTATAGCAAGCTCTTAGTTAGGTCGACTATACCGTAGTCACCACCTTGAAAATCCGTGTAATATTAATAAATCTCAGATTGTTCAAAAGAAATCTATTCTTTCAAGTCAAATCCTCTCCTTCCACGAAGTGTCGTAGATCTCTGTTTGTGAGAACACAACAACGAAGGTCTCCTTCGACGAAATTTCATGTTTTTAATAAATGATGCAAATTAATTAGATCATGCTGAGGTAGAAATGAAATACGAATTTATTATATCAACATTATTATAGTAAGTACCTACTTGTATATTATTATATTAGACGTCAAAACGTTGATATTTACGGGCGGCCAAAAAGCATGTGACATCACGGTGCATTTTTTTTAGATTAGCTCCACACTGGAGATCTTCAGGAAAATAGTTCCCACAGGCCTATGTCATCTTTGGGGATGCTGTGTGGAGGGTCTTTTTTAGGAAAGGAAGGAGAGGAAGTTCTGGAAAGGAAAAGGGTATTAGGGATGGGAAGGAATCTGGGGGTCAGTGTGTCAAGGAGTGACGGACGTATGAACCCATCCCTCCCACTGCGGTGCAAGACGATGTTCCGAGAGAATACGGCTGGAGAAGTCAAAGAGACTCCCTCAACCATTCTCTCTCGTTCCGGCCTGCCATGCAGCTGATGGGCAGACGCATCCACCTCCAAGACCCGGACAAACTTCACCCATGAACCCGGGCACAACTGCTAAGTCACCAAATCTAGCGAACCACTTAGGGTGACCTATGGCAGTACCTCAGCAGTGCCATTCGAGCTATGAATTGTACTGAATCGTGTCTCGTATGACGTCACGAGACACCATTGCATACTTTTCACCCAAGTTCACTTCGAAAGCTCATGTTATCTTCGTCATTTTTAGAAATGTTGAAAAATTAACAAACTTATAATACATTTTCATAAAAAAATATTAGAAGACCTTTTCAGACTATCCCATGATTTATCACGGGTCTGCGGTAGTACACATTATAATATGAACAACAAAAAAATATGAGAAATGCACAAGAGTCTCAACGCTCCCGTCTGGAGCCAGTAAGACTATGGCATCCCTAATTGGGGTATGTTATGAGAAGGAGATGGGGAAGAGAGAAGGTGGAGAACTGCCTGGCTATTCAGATCTGGTCACCAAACTCAGCTAAATACATTTAAAGCAACTCTCCAATTCTGAATGGTGGTCTTACAGCAGGGCGATGCCCTGTTTATTTTTCACTCTGGAACGTGCTGCAAATTCATTATTTTAATTAATTAATTGTGAAATAACGCAAATTAATCAAATACAATTTATTTGCGCACGCCGGGATTTGAACCCGCGGCCTTCGGATTGCTAGTACCCCGTGACCAGAGAGGGTGTCCTGATTTTCCCTAGGGAAGCTATATAAACATATATACCGACAAGACTTTCCAAAATACCTAATAAAAAGTGTCGTAAGATCAGTGGTTAACCCTTTCATTTCACAAGTTTTATTATTGTCGTGCATCCATTGATACATTGCGCGGAAAGCAATAAAATTTCATAGATAATAGCATCATTGATTATATGTATAAGCGAAGGATAACTTCAAGGAATACAACAATGGAGAGGATAGAGTGTGTTACAAGTAGATTCACGAAGTTGAGATCACAGGACGACCGACTGTAGGTGCATAAATTAAAAAATGAAAAAAATAATTTTATTATTAGCGGATTAGTGATGTTATGCATTGCATTGTCAAAATTTCCTTGATGGTAACCCAATAATCTAGGACAGTGGTTTTCTATCGGTGATAAGCGTACCCCTTGGGATACGCGAAGCCAAATTGGGGTACGCAATATCGTGGCACGCATATAGAATCACTGATTTAAAATGCCAGAAGTCATGTTACGCTCTATTTAAAATTGCATTAATTGTATTTGTGTGACTTGATTGTTAAATTCATGTGATAATGAGAGTACTAAAAAATTACAAATGCAACACGTATTTCATTACACGTGTACAAAAGATAGATAGAGGGTACAGGGAACAACAAATTTGTAGTAAGAATAAAGGGGTATGCAGGCTCCAAAAGGTTGACAACCTGATCTTGGACATTAGGGGTCTAGCACAGTGGAATCGATAACTTTACAATATCAAATCGATAGGCGTAATCGCCAATGATTTTATATCATTTTCCCAAGCACGGCGGCACTGTTGATAGCCAGACCGATATTGACAGGGAATTACCAAAAAATCGATATACGTTGGCAACACTGGCGGATCTGTCTACGGATTTACATGAATAAATATCAATCTAAAAATACTAATAAATGGACAATTTCAAATAGAAATACAAACTTTAATATACATTTGCGCTTCGCATGTACATTTTGAGACTAAATGGTAGTTAATTAGTTAACGAGTTTTTTAGTCACATTTCAACTACTTTAATTTCTCCAAGATCGAACGGAATAAATTGATCGCTTCTCAGATGAATTATTTAAGTCTACGGATCACGTATACGATTTCTTCCAAATCTAAGAGCTTCGTTAGTTCACTTCCATTCATTAATACGCCAGTTATGTTGCATAATGAACGATATCTATTACTTATTCAAAACTTTTTGTATATTGACAGCTTACTGACACTCAGGAGGCCACTCTAAAATTTGTCAATGATCGGTGGGAATATTTCTTATCAATAATTGTTGATCGTGCTCGCATATATTGACAACTGATCATAGATGACGGATTTAGTCAATTTTATTATAGGGTTTTATCGATCATCCGTGCAATACATCCTGAAAAAGGAGAATTAGGTACTAACAATATTATTTTTAATCCTATCAAATATCTAAAAGCTAACAATAAAATCAAGTAGATTACTCGATTCAGTGCAATTGATGCAAGGAGGAATAACTAGAAGTTCTGAAAACAGTTAGTAGACCTCGCATCCAAAAAACTATATTCTAGTTTTTTCTTTTTAAATCAAAACCAAAACCAAAACCTCTAAAATCATAAGATTTGTAAGTAGGTACTTAAGGCACCAGGCCACTGCAAAAAAAAATCTTGTAATTCATTTTTTGAAAGATGCATTTTTTAAGAATGCTCTTACCAAATGTTTTAAAGAAATTCGTATATAAAATTGACGGCATAGCATTTTATATGAATCCGTTTGAAACAGTTTGTATGTTGAATTATCCGTCAGCAATAGGTACTTTGAACTAGTTTTTCACGAAACTACTTTTTTCAACATGGTTGACTACATAATATTTAAAAAAAAACTATATATCCGATTGGCATGCACCAAGTTTTAAACTGTTCGAAAATCCACTCTCTATGGCACCACGTAGCAATTTTTTTTTATAAAAGGCCCCCTTCTTTTTTATTTTTTTTATGAAAGAGAGAAAATTTGCCATAAAAACTGGAGAGAACTCGCTGGACCGTAATTTATTTTAGATATCAAAATTCCCCTACGTTGTGCTGTAAATCTATATGTTTGGTTTATAAACATATTTTTATTTTATTTAACTTTACGGCTTAAATAAGGATTTTATTCAATTTGTCCAAAGAAACGTCACTATCTCAATGATAATTATTGTTTCAAACTTTCTTCAGGTATTTTATTGTATCTTGAGGTACCGTAACATAATTTTTTGAAGTAAAACTTCTTTACGCACGCTTGACTTGGGTAGTAAGCTGGCGAATGCGTGACGAGAGCGATACGAAAAGCGAGGCGAACGCTTCGTATATTACTATAGGAGCAAGAGAGAGCAGTGCCCGCGCACATTTTCTTTCTCTCTTCCTATCACATAGATGGAGCAAAAGTTTTACTTCAGTTGTGTGGTCTAAAGCACACTCTTTTTTGTCAATATTATGGTTCCTAAATAAGAAGATTTTACATTTGAAAAGATAATATTTACAGAACTATTAAAACGGCCATCATCTTAACTGGAACTGGAAGCGGAACGTAAAACAAATTTACAGATAGACACCGCAAACCCGGTATATTCTTGCATAGTCTGTACCTACGTGTTTATTTCAGTTTTGTACTAAAAAATATCGTTCGATTCAAAAAGAAAAAATGCGAATCAGCAAACCAACCATAAAAATCACCAAGCAAACTCTTTTAGAGTTATTTGAATCAGTAATAAAAGAAAACCAAAAAATAATGCACGTGAGTTGGTTTTTTACAGCGTAATTTCATTTCAACCAGAAACGATTTTTTATGTGTTATCGGTAAATATCGCTATTCAACCGACGAGAGTGAATGAAAAACCCACAACTTTTATTTCCTTTATGCTAAACGTAATACTATGTGATCATACTTTTTATGCAGTCGTAAAGGGGTGACTTTATGGCGGGAAAAATAAATAAAAAACAAATCGTTTTTCGATTCTATTCGATTTTTGAATCTCCGATTGTTACCGTCGATTTCAAAGAAGGCTTTTGGTGGTTTTCCCTGCGCGCTTGCGCCCCGTCACCCACACGGCCCCGCCCCCTCTGTTCTGGCTTTAGGCCAACCAGTTTCCACACAGCGACGGAGCCCGGAGGTCGCACATAATAAACATTCATCAAATTCAAAAACAAATAACCTCCTGAGATCCATACGCATTGATTGACAGATCAAAACCGGTTTCTGGATAAATGCCTCTCGTCCTTTCGGCGATTTGAAGCAATCTCTCGCAAGATGTAGTTCGCAGGTTTTTATTGGACCAAAACATGTGACGAGTTTAAGACACTGTGGTGACGTTAAAAATTTAAGTGGAAGAGTGATAAAAGTAAAGTTATATTCTAATATGAACATATAAGGATTGGAGTGATATTAGTTTAATTAATATCTGAAATAATAATAATTTTACTGTTCATTAAGTCAACTAAATCATTTTCTCGTGACATTAGCGTTATTAAATAATAATTAATACAATAATGATCGAACTTCATAGTTTCAACGTATTAAGGAGAAGATTTTTAATGCCTGAAGATAATTTTTAATCATAAGCTTAAAATATCGTGAAAATATGAGGGAGAAAAGAAGATTAGCTCATAATATGTGTGGAGGAGCATTTTTTCAAGCCATAGTCCTGTTCCAGATGATATCAATTCTAGGTAAGTAATTGTATTATTACGGAAATAATATAAATATAGGTATTATAATAATTAATTATTTTAAATTATTATGTTCATTTTTAAAAGTTTTTTAATATGAATTTTATGCTATGTAAACGTTAAAAAATGTTGCTGTCTCTGTACCTACCAAGCAGTAAATCATGTAAAATATAAAAGCTCACCAGGGCGTTTATAAATAATAAATAGGGTTTTATCGTAGTTATAAAGTTTCTGTGAATTTATTATGCATATTTGATTGATTTATGTAATTATTTTTTTTTAACATTTTTTAACAAGGTTTGTAACATCTGAAAAGATTTTCAGTTTGCACGTTATTAGCTATTTACCAAACAACCACATGCTTGAAAGTAATGTTTATAAAAAAATATACATAAGTGTTTTTATTTTTAATAAAATATTCTTCCACTAATGGATTTAGGTTACAATATATTTAAACCGATATTGACTTTCAAATGTTCAGGATGCAATTAATTTTATAGCGTTTTGCATTAGGTAAGATTTTTGACTTTGGACCCCATTTTGAAAAGATTCACCGAACGGAAATGAGAAATGGATAATAAACAAACAATTTTCACTAAACATCACATCAGGTTGTTTTAGGATGATGGCTTATTGAAACGAAGTACGTAGTGAATCTGGGCCTCGTGGAGACTGGCTTATACGGGGGGAAGATAAGGCCGGCAAGTCATCCTTCAACTGAGCTTTTGGATAGTTACAACAAGTGTCGTAAAAACGACTTGCTGTCAAACGGAAAATGTCTTCCGTTACCGAACCGCTACAGAAGGAATCAATGATGCTATTTTTTCCGAGCATCTTTCATTGAAATAGGCAGAACAACGTGGAATTGGGCATTTTCACCGGTCTGCGGTCGTCAGCGGTTCACAGAAAATCATAATGACAGGGTAATCCATCAGGCAGATTGGCAGATTTTTACACAGATTCTAGTACGAACCTGTATGTTTAAATAACGTATATACCTACGCTATTAATAAAAGAATTTAAGTGTAGAGTAATTTCACCATTATAAGATCCTCGGGTTGGTTCATATTAAGCTCGTTCAAAAAAAAATTTATTTAAGGGTACCAATTAAAGGGATGGAGAAAAGCTATAACATTCCAGATGCAGAAAGAATGGAAATGCAAAACATCCGCCCTCGTAGTCAAGTGATCGAAATATTTTTCAGTGTCACGAAGTTGAACGAATCTCTCTTTCTCTCTCTGGTTTCAGTCCTGGGATTGGTTTGCAGCAATTTCCTCTAATCTTCTCTTCCATTCTTCCCTGTCTTGTGCGGCTCTTTTGAATTCTGCATACGATGAGCAGCGCACGTCCACCAGCAGGTCCTCCAGGTACTCTCGGCGTGGGCGTCCCCTGGAGTTTGTCCCCTCAGTCATACCCTCCATTATGGCATGCAAGAGGCCTTCTTGTCGTACAAAATGGCTGATCCATCTTGCGAATATAATTCATCAACGAATATAATTATTATTAAATAATACAAACTCCTAGGCCCCCTTTTGCCGGATAAGGCTGTTGGTTTTCGGGCGAGTCTGTTTTTACCATAATGCATCTATTTTCAAATGCTTTTTAAAACTTAAGTTTTTTTTTTCGGTTTGACTGAGGTTTGAACGTTCCTTCAACCGCGTTACCAACATTGAAAATTCCAATTTTTAAAACTGACCTTTATTTCGTATGTGAAGTGCTATAATTTCTCCGATTTTAAGAAAAATGCGCATAACGTTTGTGTGTTTGTGCATGATTGATACCAAGTTGATCGACAACGAATCTATCCGCCGAAAATCAGTTCGAACGGATGTCTGGAAGTGGGTTAATTTCCACTTCAAAGATTCCGAAGCGAACAAAGAAAAGTGAAATTGAAAAGTTGTCAAAGTTATTCGAATTTCGGGGAGTGTTTGCATTCTTGGAAATAACGTGTCTTTTTAAATAATTTACTGACAATTCACTTTAGAGACAAATCTCAGAAATATACGAAAATTGCATATGGACTTCCACTAATCGCTGCTATCGTTGAATAGAATAGCCAGTTATTGAAGTAAAACTTCTTTACGCACGCTCGACACTTGGGGGTAAAATGATGAATACGCTATGAAACGTTACGAAAAAATATGAAACGTTACGAAAAAATGTGACACGCTAATCAATATGAAACGTTATTAATGCGGAACGCTAATCAATGATATGAGTTGAGTTGAGTTGAGTTGAGTTGAGTTGAATTGAGTTGAGTTGAGTTGAGAGTTGAGAGCTGAAGTTTTACTTCAGTGGTCTAAAGCGCACTCGTTTTTTTAATTTATTATTTATTTATTAACCAATACATATATAATATACAATTAAATGGTTGTAATTTTTTTTATTCAATAATAAAAAAAAAAAAAAAAAAACAAATATGTATATAATATAATATTAAAGGTAATAATACCTCCCTAATTGAGAAATTCTCGTGTTTAGAGAGGGATTAACATAATTGCAAAAAGGCAGCTTTTTAATTACAAGGACACATCATAGATAATAATTATAAAGAAAAACTAATGTAATAAATCCGTGTAAATGATTTAGTCCAACTCCTCGTAGTTATTACTTCAAAAAATATTTTTTCATCAAAATAAAAGCACATGTGAAAGCGTGGAGCGCGAAATTATTAATATGACATTTCTGACATAGCTGCTAAACACGCTGGCTGATGAAATATGAAAATAAACAGGGGTTTTCTCACCACCCTTTGTCTGTCAGGGCTGTGTAGATGGAACATTGCATTCTTATATTTATTTATGCCCCATTAAAAAAAAAAAAAAACAAGAGCGAAGTCATCGCTTGACACGCAAGAGGGATAAAAACCAAACTTTCGCTTCCTACTTGCAGGGGTTACAATGGGGCCTAAGTGACATGACGTGACATTATGGGTTCATGGCATTGGCACACTAAATGTCAGATTGACCTTTTCAGCAAAAAAAATATTATATATTTTCATCCTAAAACTACAATTTTACGAGTCAGATTTCGAAGCATCGCATTATATAATATCTCAAAAAGAGCGGGGGATTTAAAGATTCAATAAATAATAGTTTTCTGTTGCAAAGTATTGCAATAATTATTGATTTATAATGTATACATTTACGAATTTTCTATGAAACAAAACATCTAGTAAATGGCTGCCACGGCTTTGCTGGCACATGTCATGCGTACTCTTTTGTCAAAATTTGCACTAACATTGTTGCACACATGCGGCGGAATCTTGTCATAAACCTATGAGTTCATTTGGAGGGCCCCACCGCTTTTTCGCCCTGGTATAAGTAAGTTAAGGTTACTCCTTCAAGGTTCTCGCAAGGACTCTAATTTTTGTTGAAGAACGATTCTATATAAATGAACGAAGCTAGACCTCCAAATGTCCCCGCATACAATATTAGGAAGCAGTATGCAAGTGCTTACAAAAGTACAGGACAACAAAGTGTTAGTAGTCATTAGAGATAACAAATTAGCCGCTCCTTTGGGAAGTGGTCTTAATTCCTTAAGAGCCACTTGATGACCTTAAGAAGATTAAAAAGGACAAAAGAAAGAAAAAATACATAATTTCTGTCAGTAGAACTGCGAGCATCTGCAAATAAGAGATAAAAAATAATCCAAATAAGAAATGTAAAAAGTAGTAATTGATATGTACTAATCCGGAGTAGGTATGTAATCCACAATTCAGCTGGCAGTTCCCGGGAGAAAGTGCATGGACTTCAGAATGACCGTGCACGAAACCCGTTATCCTCGCCCTTAAGCCAGTTTCTCGGTAGTGCCTAGAGGAAAAGTAACTGGGAAACTGGGGTGGTAACCCGAAGACCCTAAGGATAGAAGCATCGAGTCACTAGAGGCAGGGCGGATAGTTGACCTATGAGTTCAGATAACCCAGTTTTTTTATGCCTTAATTACAAGGTATTGTTCTAGATGACACGTGGTTTCAGCAGGACGGTGTCACATGCCGTACCGCCCATGAATCATTGAGTGTCTTGCACGACTTTCCTCCTGGTCGTGTGTCATCTCCCGGTTTGGTGACCAGATTTGGCCGCCACGCTCACGCTCTTGCGATTACCTACGGATTTTTTGCTGTGGGGTTATCTGAAGTCACAGGTTACCACTGTTAAAAAAATACCGCCATATGTATGCAACAACGTTATTACAAATTTTGCCAAAATATTACGCATAATTCCCATAATGTACCTATACATTATAAATCAATAAATATTTCAATAATTTGCCACAGAAAACTACGTTTTATTGAATCTTGCGTTTTTATTGAGGTACCCTATATTAATGAAGTTAAATATAAAAATACTGAAAATTTTTTAATGATATTAAAATTTTCCACTTGTTTTTGTAGTAAATGTTATAATTTGATTAGGTATTGTGAATATGGTTTAAATAACTATGAATAATATTTTTGTTGTGTCTACAGAGAGTCATTTCCAGTATCACAGTAACTTTGTTTTTATGATTTTTTAAAATTGGTCGTAGTCTTAGTTTATTATTAGAATTCCTTGATCTAAGGTGAAAATAATACGATATATGCAAAAATAACATTTCTCAGGAAAACAGTTAGAGACTTTGAAACGTATGGGTAAATCGAAATCACACATTCTTAACCAAACGAGGTTTGGTCGACAATTTGTAAGATATTCGTTCCATAGTTAAGGTCGTACAAAAACGTCTGTCCTCTTATGGTACTTGAGCTAAGACCACACAATATACATATAGGATTTAACCCCTTTAAATACACATCTTCGTAGAATATTGGGCAGAGCTGCCTCGTATTTTATTTAGAGGAACTGGATTATTTCCTCCGGAATTTCGCTACCCACATAATATCTTGACGTATTTGTGGACTGGACCGTTTGCGGTGTGCGTGACTTTGTTGGACTTACAGTGTGTTTGAATTGCCAAATGGTCGGACACTCGCACAAGTATTGTAAAGATACAAAGAGATGCTCCCACTGTGGTGTAGAAGGACACGCGCGCGAGGCCTGCCCCGCTACTGCTGCAGCACCCAGTTGCGCCACATGCGCACGTTTTGGAAAGCCTGCAGCTTCGCGTGCCCACCCCACCGGAGATAAGGATTTCCCGGCCTACAAAGCAGCACTATTGAAGGACCTCTCCACCATTGACTATGGCATCTAAGAATACCGAAATAGATGGCGAGGTACTTGCCGTTGATGCATTAAATATATTATATCAAAATGTGAGGGGTATTCGAACAAAGACCGTAAGTGTACGCAATAATATTTTGATCAATAATTATGAAATTATTTGTTTTTCCGAAACATGGCTGAACTCAATGGTATTTAGTGAAGAATTGTTTGATGATAGATATGTAATATTTAGAAGAGATCGCGAGTCAACCAAATCTGTGTCTAAAGAAGGTGGCGGAGTTCTAGCCGCCTTTTATAAAAAAACTTCTTTTGTCAAGAAAAACGGAGTGTGAGAGTGACAATGAAGATTTGTGGCTTGTAATTAAGTCTCGTTCCAACTCGCTCATCTTTATATGCATCCTCTATATTCCTCCTAGTGTAACCGTTGATAATTATTGTAAACATATTGAAAAATTACAGGATCTGCATTTAAAGTATTCAATTTCCAATTCGCAGTTTATTTTTGTTGGTGATTTTAATTTGCCCGAAATTAAATGGATACCTGACAATTCATTCAAAAATAATGTACTTTCCCCTTCTAATTATAAAAGCACGAAAGCACACAGTCTTGTCAATCTCTCATCAATTTGCAATTTGTATCAATTCAATTATGTACTAAATAGAAATGAAAATTTATTGGATCTTGTTTTTTCAGATAAAGTTAACATTGATATACAAACAGCACCAGGCTTAACCAAATTGGATCAATATCACCCTTCATTTGAAATTATAGTGAAACAAAATAAAGATCAATTCTTAGAAATGAATAGAAGCGATTCAAAATATAACTTCAGGAAGGGAAACTTTGATGAATGTCGACAGGATCTATTGTCTGTTAATTGGATAACTCTTTTTAAAAATAAAAATGTGAATAGCATGGTAATCTTATTATATGAAAAATTGTGGGAAATAATTGACAAATACTTTAAAAAATATGGTACTAAAACAAAAAATCAATATCCTGTCTGGTTTAATCAGCAATTGATTGCTCTTCTTAAGAAAAAAAAACAAAGTCAGACTTAATGTAAAAAACATGGTTATGAGTCAGATTATAGGGAATTCTCTTATTTAAGGAAATTTACAAAAAAAAATTCAAAGCGAATGTTATAAATCATATATCAACTCTGTCGAAAGTGGTCTACAAGATAACATAAAGTTATTCTGGTCATACTCAAAATCATTACGAAAAAATAATTATATTCCTAAAGTAATGCATCTTGACGATATTTCCGCGAATGACTGTGAAAACATAGCAAACATATTCTCTAAATATTTTTCATCTGTTTATACCAAGTCGGAATCATCTACTAATGATTCAATGCCAAACATAACTGAACACAATCAAAGCAATTTGGGTAAAATACATATTAGTGCAGATGAAATAAAATGTTTTTTGAGTAAAATAGATTCCAATAAGGGCCCAGGACCTGATAAAATTCCTCCTTTCTTTGTTAGTTGCTGTGCAGACTCTTTATGTTTACCGCTTTTTATAATTTTTAATGCATCCCTTACCACGGGAACTTTTCCCGATCTGTGGAAAAAAGCACACGTGGTCCCAGTATTAAAATCGGGAGACCAATCTTTAATAAAAAAATATAGGCCAATCAGTATACTATCCTGTTTTGCTAAAGTTTTTGAATTTCTGATATATAAAAATATTTTTTCACATTTTAAACCCCTTCTCTGCACTAGGCAACATGGGTTTGTTCCTCAAAGATGAATCAACTCAAATCTTTTGGAATTTTGTAATTATGTTTGTAATTCTTTTAAGAGTGTATAGGCAGAGAAACCAGAAATATGTCATTTTTAAATCAGTGGTTAGACGTATTGACTCTTTTCCACAAAAAACTATAAAAGGATTTCAAAAGATTGTTCTTTTATCTAGTAAACGTATCTTTTAGATTTTGAGAAAAAATGTTTATTTTTAGAATAATAAGGTTATACCATAGGTCGTTCGCAGATTTGTTCAATTTTCAAAAAAGTACATTTATTATACAACACCCATTTCAAATCATATAATCATGCAGTAAAATAAATCAATACATTAGCTGGTAAACCTATTTTTCAGAATTTTAATTTTAGTTTAAATAAAATTATTAAAAAATATATACGGACATGTGTTTCTTGACGAAAATTGGTCGGTTTGTGCATTTATTTGTGCACTTACAAACAAATATATTTCGGATTTTTTTACATACTTATTTTGCTAAGACGTTATTGACAAATCATAAATAATTTGATCGTAAAATAATTTCAGGAAGTATTTAATTTTAAATAATTTTGAACATCGCATTTCACCATTTTTATCGCAGCCCGTAAACACAAATTTCAGATTTCATTACGGGCCCAAACGCGGCCAGGAGAGCACGTCTTCGCGACGCTTTGAATAATAATATTTGGAAATGAAATTTGAAAACGAAATTTGAAATAAACACGAATTCCTTGATTCACGTTTGTTAAATCTACAGGGTTGCCCGAATGCAATTTTTCATGTTCATTGAATATTTTTATGCAAAAATTTTTATAATTTCGAATATTTTTTTTATTTTAAATTATTCTTGTGTGAATACCGCACAAGAGTCCCAACTGCTCCAAAATATTTTTTGGGGTAAATCTTTTTTACGCACGCTCGACACTTGAGGGTAAACTGGTGAATGGGTTACGAAAAGTGGTGATTGTTACGAAAAATGACATGCGAACGGTAATCAATGCGAACGGTGATCGATTGCTCGGCGGGTCGGGCCTTTACGCACGCTTGTTTTTCGTGTTATTGTTATATTGTTAATGGACTATTTGTCCATAAATAAATAAATAAATTATAAACAGCGGGTACCCGGCATGCGTTTCAAGGGCACTGTAACCTCGCGGTCAACTAAACTGTTATGGTTCCATCACAAGTCACGGGAATTATAATGCAAGCGCCTGCACTATATAACATTATATACAGCGGGTACCCGGCATGCGTTGAAAGGCCACTCAAAGAAAGAAAGGGTTTGTGCGCTTTAATTCTGTTTGTTGAAGTGCTTATTATTAATTATGCACACAAATAAATATTTTAAAATGCGACATTTTTTACAATCCAACTGAATACTACTCTTTTTTTTCATGAATACCGCACAAGAGTCCCAACTGTTCTCGTCTGGAGCCAGTGGGACTATTGCATCCCCAATTTGGGGTATGTTGTAAGACTGAAGGTAGTGGGGAGGGGAAGGATATAGGGAAGAAGAAGGTGGGGAAGTATCTGGCTATTCAGATCTGGCCAATAAACACGGCTAAAGCCATTTCAAGCAACGTTTCAATTCTTAATGGTGGTCTTACACCAGGGCGATACTGAGAGTATCTTCCACTCTAATGGCCGTAAAATACAATTAAAAAACAAAAAACCAAAATATTAAAAAGAATATAACAAATTGTTTATTCATGTAGGTATCTACTTAATACCTACTGTGTTTACGCATTTCACTTGAATCTATTTATATTTATGCACTTCGATATACAAATTACAAATAACTACTACTAATTAAAATTCTGGAAGCGAGAATAGTAATATAAAGTAGTAATAGTAGCGGGCAGCCCTAGCTCGCGTGAACAAAACCCTCAAAACTCGGATTGCCGCGGAACGAAATTTAGTTCTGAAAACGCCGGCTCGCGAGCCCTGATGTGTTAGCGCTGGTGTCGGAATCGAAGTTGTCATGTGCTGGTTATTCACTCTTAATGAAAGATAGAGTTAACCACTCCATCTTACTAAAAAAACTTGAACAAATTGGAATAAATGGAGACCTATTACGCTGGGTGAAATCATATTTGTATAACAGAACTCAATTAGTTCTTATTAATGGATACAAATCATCCCCTATAATTGTAACTTCTGGTGTACCACAGGGTTCAAATCTTGGCCCCCTGCTTTTTCTTATATTCATAAATGACCTTGGCTCGAAATTAAACTGTGATTATGCTTTTTTCGCCGATGATCTTAAAATTTTTCGTAAAATTAAGTCTGTTTCCGATCATCAGCTGCTTCAAAATGACCTCGACACACTCAATAACTGGTGTACTGTCAATGATATGCACTTAAATGTTACATTTTAAACTTTACTAGAAATAGAATTATAAAGGATTTTTCTTATGTTATCAATAATATTATTCTAAAAAAAGTTTCTTCAATGAGGGATCTAGGAATCACTCTTGATTCTAAATTCAAATTTGATGTACATATTAACAACATTAAGTAAAAATCATTAAAAATGATGGGATTTATTCACAGAATATGTAAACCTTTCAAAGATCCTCAATCAATTCTAACACTTTACAATGCCCTAATTAGACGTAAACTTGAATATGGAAGCGCTATTTGGAATCCACATTACTGCAAATATGAAAACATTGTAGAATCAGTTCAAAAAAGATTACTAAGAATGTTATCCTTCAAATGTGGACTACACGACCATCTCAGATCATACGATGTACGTCGTGATTACTTCAAGATTGATACACTTAAAACTAGAAGGCAATTGACTGATCTAATATGTTTACATAAAATTATTCACGGCCATCTTGATACTACATTATGTCTTAACAGTATTGAAATTAATGTCCCCAATTCCCATTGTTTAAGACGCCATAAGATTTTTCATATGAATACATTTAAAAATAATATCGCCTACTTTAGCCCTCTGACCCAGATGTGTCGACTGTACAAGAGATCTCGCCCGATATCTATCTGATTATAACAAGATAGAGTGCGCTGATGTGGATATTTTCGTTGATAATTTGTACGGATTTAAAAAAAAAGTTCTAGCGCTGTTAAAAAGTACTAACTTATTATGTTGTGTGAATTGTCTTTCTATGCATGCTCGCGTATTTCATATGTCTTTTACCACTCATTGCAATGTGTTACTTGAGTGATCTTGTATATAATTCTGTATTTTTATTTGTGATGTTTTTGTTTTTCTAATTGTATTTATTTGTATTTAATTGTATGTAATTGTAGATTTTTATAATTGTGTAATAACTGAGTTTTATAACTGGATTGTTCTCATGTAAGTGTAAACATCTGTAAAACCCAGTATAAATAAATAAATAAATTAAATGAATTACAAACTTTACAAATTTTGAAATATTTTGTATACAGTAGTGGTGACCCGTGTGCGAGCCAAGCAACGCAGGCAAAAAATATCCGCATTTTCAATGCAAGCGAGCGACAGACCCGTGGAGGAGTCATCTAAATTCCTTCAGAACCCGCCGACAGGGCGTTAGATCTCTATGGTTTTATTAGTTTTAGTATACTTATGTATTCAGAATCAATGTTTGTTGATTTTGAAGAATTTTTTAGTCATTTCCACTCAAGTTCCTAATCAGGCTAACCATGGCCCTTGGCCCTATTCGCTCCCGGCTTCGAATTCTTGATTGATCTTTACATAAAACATGAATCAACTAGTGTAATCTATATCACAGGCATGGTTGTGTGTTGTATCGCCACTAGGGTGGCATAAGAGGCGGAAAGGGGAGGGATATGAAGAGCGGTGGATGGAGGATTTTCATTAGTGTACACTTAATTGAATAAGTGTGTAAATTTTCACATAAACGATTTTTACGTCACCACGAAAATCTGCCGGGCCTTTTAATGAAAAAAGTTTATTTAACACAGGGTTAAAGCACCCACCCGTCTTCTAAAAACCCGAAGGAATATATTATTTTCCCAAATGTCAAGTGAGGGTAGATTTTTCTTAGGTAGTGCTGGCCTTAGCAAAGCCTAGATACAACACCCTTAGAATTGAAGTGGTTAATTGGAATCCGCCGTGTTGCTTCTCTTGTTGACCCGTTTTTGATCAAAAACTGCGAAGGTAGACATTAATCTTAACGACTGTCCCGTTTTATTTGTTAACACGTTAAAACATCGACTAAATAAGATCATAAAATTTCGGCAAAATGGGTTTTTTATCATTATTTTTTTAATGAAACAGTAAACCATAATAGTAAAATCTGACGATAGTATAAAACCTCCACTAAATTGGCCTATTAGGTCGAGGGTAATTATGAAAGTTTGAATAAACCACATTCGTGTTTTAGCAAACTCATAATATCTTAATTACTCGCATAAAGCAGAAAATTTGTTTATACGGCTTACTAAAAATTCGCAAACTTTAATTTCTGGCGTCATCAAATTAGCACTGCTTTTTAGTTTCGATGATGAGGGTGAAAGAAACTAAAGTCATTTCCGTCACGACTTACGGGCTTTTTCGAGATATTTTTCGTTGTTAAAAATTAGAAAATTCACCAAATTGCTTTTATTTCTAATATTTTTAGTAATATTGCAAGCAAAGTTGGGTCGTAAATTTAAACGACATCAAGTATGCAAACATTAGGTAGACGAATATAGTGGAAGATGCTCTTAGTATCGTCCTGGTGTAAGACCACCATTCAAACTTTTAAATGTTTCATGCTTTTGCCATGTTTGGTAATCAGGTACGAATAGCCAGGTACCTCCCCATCAGTGATATTGAAATACAAGAGATATGTTACGATGGTTGTCTGACTGTCGGCATACTACCGTCTAATGGGCATAGCTGGAATACGAAAAGTAGTTGATTTTTTGAGGTGTGCAGTAGTATTGGTTAACAACATAGTTTGAATACGGAAAGAATTCGTTCTTTATCTTTTAAGTGCAGTAGTATTGGTTAACAATATCGGCGACACCAGAAAACACAGTCCCACCCATTAAAAACTGCGGATAGCACATATCTTATATTTCGATATTTTTGTTCCCCATCTTCCTCTTCCCCCACTCCTTCTCTTGGGGATTCCAAAATCTCACTGGCTCCAGAAGGTTGGGAGCAGCTGGAACTCTTGTGCAGTATTCATACTAAAAAAAAGATAAATACCAGTGAAAATTTGTGAAATTCTCGACAAATCACTTAAAATTTTGAAAACAAAATATTTTCTT
Source organism: Limnephilus lunatus (assembly GCA_917563855.2). Classification (NCBI taxonomy): domain Eukaryota; kingdom Metazoa; phylum Arthropoda; class Insecta; order Trichoptera; family Limnephilidae; genus Limnephilus; species Limnephilus lunatus. The sequence continues at coordinate 79,028,798 of OU830600.1, forward strand.
CTTCAAAAACATTTTTTAATAAAAATATTTTTTTGTTAAAAATATAATAAATATTGAAAGTTACTTTATCACTTACCTGGATTCTTCAAACACTCAGTTCCAATTTTGGAAATTTCATTTCAAAGCAAATTTGAATGCATTGAACCAGATTTCATGCAGGAATACCAGACGAACATCACTGACAAGCGATATTAGTAACTTTGATTTTAAAACAGGAAATCTTTCAGAATTGAAAATACTTTTAAACGTATCTATTTTAAGTTTTCAATATAAACTTAAAAGTTTAAATGATCGCAGCTCGATATGAAAACTACATTAGATACACACTGAAAAAAATGCATTAATTAAAAAAACTTGTTGCATAAAATAATCAATAATACCTTTATTTGCGGCAACTTCCTGAGTGGAATATACTCTCAATATCACCATTGTGAAAGACCACCATTCAGATTTAAAATACTGCTCGAAATGGCTTTAGCCGTGTTTGGTGACAATATGTGAATAGAGAAGTACTTTCCCGCCTCTCCCTTCCCATCTCCTTATTACTTCCTTCGGCCTTTAAAAATACCCCGATTAGGGATGCCATATTCGCATCTCATAGTCTCACTGGCTCCAGACGGTTGGGAGCAATAATTGAGACTCTATTCGAGACGGTATAAATATATGTAAATACTTTTTAAAAGACGATAAAGCTCCTCTCACACGAGCGCTCTATACTCATGACTTTTCCTATTTCAGCGTATCGTTCATACTTCATACATTTTATGCTGAAATAGGCCAAGCCATTATAGTATAGCGCTCGTGTGAGAGCAGCATAAATGCTTTTTATCATCTTAATATGAACGTTATTTTTTAGTTTTGCAGCATTACATTTATAAATGTTTTTTTTTTTTTTTATTTGAATACCTCACAAGAGACCCAGCTACTCCCGCCTGGAGCCAGTGAGACTATGGTATCCCCAATTGGGATATGTTGTGAATCTGAAGGTAGTAGAGAGGGGAAGGAGATGGGGAAGAGGTGGGGAAAAACATGCCCTTTCAGATCTGATCACCAAACACGGCTAAAGCCATTTCAAGCAACGCTTCAATTGTGAATGGTGTTCTTATACCAGGACTATACTAAGAGTATCTTCCACTCTGGAACGTGCCTCAAACATTCTATAAATTATTTTTCAATGAATTAATTGTTATATAACACAAATTAATCAAATAAATTTATTTACGCACGCCTTGATTCGATACCGCAACCTTCGGATTGTGAGTCAAGAGCCTTACTCCTAGACCACGGCGGCCGACGAAACTTAAGACTTCCCATTAAGACGAAAAACATACATTAATTATGCATAATTCATTGATTAAATGTGGATATTAAATAACTCAATTTTTGGTTAGAATAAATTTCAAACAAATTTACATAAATGTATTCCCATCTGGAATATACGTCCATGTTCGGGTGTCGCCATTTCCATAGTACACAGATTCATATTCATTTTTCTAGGGTTTTATCTTACTTTTTACTGTTTGATCAACTAGCGCCAGGGCGGCCATTACTAATCAAACATGCAGGGCGTAGCACTGCGGAAGCCATATATCATATTCTAGGATTCCATGGAGATCATTATTAGTTTTAAAAAAACGAACGGCTTGCTGTTGAGTAATGTTACTTCCAAATTAAGTGAAATCGAGTTAATTGTATTATTTAACAGTAAAGAGATACAACAATTTAAAAAAATATATATACTTTATAAACTGTTAACAAAGTTTTTTTAAAAATAATTACAAGTGTCGGTACCAATGAGATGTGGCTATTATATATCTGGAGTGCTTACATACATTTTTATTTATTTATTATTGTTATCAAGCTTAATTTTGCATAACTCCATTGTAATTTAAAGTTTTTTCTTTTGTATATTCAATCTATATTACTAATACGTTAAAAAAGCTAATTGTAATTCGGTTTCGAATTCAAGAATTCATCAAAGGATGGCGCCACTTACGTTAGCAGGTCGCTTGAGGACGTGCCCCCCTAGGTATAAGTACTACGGATTTGTAGAATTTGAGTATCTCTCCGCATAAGGAGTTGTGTATAATGATATAACGTGGCTATATATTACATATGACGTCATTACCCTTGGCGGTTACGTTGCCCCGGTGACTAGCTGTCACTGGATCCCGGTGGATCCAAGGAACCGGCTATTTTTGGAACTTATTTCTATCGGATTTATAAAATGGACCCCAAAACTTAAAATCGGGCCAAATCGAACCAAAAGCCACCCTCAGGGCCTAGCAGCAAAAACCTGTGAATCGGGTTTTTCACTGCTAATAATATTATTATTTAATTTATAAAAACAAAAACATTTTATTTAAAAACAAGTTCTGTTGTGTAATTATAATCTCTGGATGCTCGAAGCTCAAAGTTCAAAGCTGACAGGCCGAAGTTCAAAGCTCTAAACTTAAAGCCCGAAGCTCAAAGCTTTAGCCGAAAGCTCAAAGCACGAGCTCGAAAAAATTATACCTACCTTACACATCTGAAAAAGAAAATCCTTATTTATTAAGAAAAAACCTAAATAGGTCTTAATATAAATATTCACGTTAAAAAAAAGTATACATTTTTCCGCAAATGTATCTAACGCAGTAAATCTGAATTTTCCCGTAGCTTGTTGAAACCAATTTTTAAATAAATAAGTTGAACTCAGTCATGAAAATTTTAATCATAATATTATAATGGAATACCACGCCAGGAATTTAGAATACCTACCATTAATAGTTCCAAAAATAGAACCATTCTTTTTACCTTACTTCACCTAAGGGTTGCTTTACCAACATTATAACTTTTCCTTCATGTGAAGTGAAAAAACACAGGGATTTCAGTGTTTGTTGAGAATACACTTTTTCCGGTTTCAATCTAAAAATAATGAATATATAAAGATAATATTGCGTAAAACAAATATCACGTTTTTCAAGAATTCTCTTTTGATGTGTTACTAACTAACCAACTCACGACCTCCGGACGGAGGACGGACCTCCAGTCTTGACACACACTCCTTGCTTTATTCTCATTCATACATACTCTTCTATAATTATGACTCGATTCAAGTATCTGATTCACTTGATCGTGCCATGTCTTCCTGGGCGTCCCCGACTTCTTCTACGATTCACTTTTGCTTTATGTATTTTCGTTGACTCCTTTCTTCGATCATTCGCTCTACATGCCCAGACCATCTGAGCGTCCCTTTGTTAGGACGAGTTGATTAAAAAAATTTGAACTGTCTATCAAATTTTTAAAGTTAATTTTCTAGTTCTGTGAAAGTTCTATTTAAGTTCTGTAATTATTTCAATTTAAAAAGAAAGTAATTTAATAACAGAACATTAATAGAACTTACATATTCAAAATATGATGAACTCTTTAAATTTTTTTAAACAACCCGCCCTTAATCTTATTTATTACACGTACATCTATCAGCCCTATAAATTCTTTGCGGATCTCCACATTTCTCACACGATCGTACACGATATTAACCGCACAAACGCCTCAGGGATCTCATTTCTACAGCATTCAGTCTGCTTTCTTCCTTCCTCTGCCAGTTTCATGCCTCACTATCATACATCAGAGTAGGTACCAATACTCCATTGCATACTGCTAGCTTCGCTTCTTTGGACAGTATTTTGTTAACGCCAACCGCGTAGGTCCTCCATTAATGGAGTTACCTGCATTCAGTCCGCTTTCTTCCTTTCTATGCCAGTTTCATGCCTCACTGTCATACATCGGGGTACGTACCAGCACTCCATTGTGGACTGCTAGCTTTCCTTCTTTGGACAGTATTTTGTTAAGGCCAATCGCGTTAGGTCCTCCATTAATGGAGTTACCTGCATTCAGTCTGCTTTCTTCCTTTCTCTGCCCGTTCCATGCCTCACTGCCGCACATCAGGGTAGGTACCAATATTCCATTGCGTACTGTTAGCTTCGCTTCTTTGGACAGTATTTTGTTAGCACCGACCACATCAGTACTCCATTAATGGAGTCACCTGAATTTACCCTTATTTAAATAGCTTCATGAGCCTCCCCATCACTTCTAAGCATACTACCCAGATATACAAACTCATCCACCTGCTTTAAATATTGATCATTCACAACTCACAACTATATTGCACACTGTTTTCTTACTCTCTCTCTTTAACTTCAGACTTACTTACATTAATAATTAACTAATTCTTCAGGCATAATTCGTTCATCCTAGACACGCGCGACTGCAGATATTCCATACTTTAAGAAACGTATTTATGTTAATATAAACCAAAATTAACTTCCCTAGGAAGGTCAGAATAGAAATGATGTTACACATTAATTAATTTCTTCCCTTAAAAATAATGTGCAAATCACTGCCGGCTTTGTAAACAGCGATATAACACAAATATACGTACAAAGCTGCCTAACCTAGGAAATAATGTACCTACTTTTAAAATACTATTTAATTTCAATACCTACAAAGTAAATGCAGATCGATTTGATTCAAAAAAATTTGAGAGTTGCGAGTGTACCCATCCGTCGGGCGAGCCGTTCGACGCCAAACCACTTACGACACCTGCCGCGGTGCCTCTCACCGCTGTCGCTTGTCAATATTATTGTACACATTTTATTGTTTTTACAGGATTTTTGTATCATTTTTTTACTAGGTTAGGTTAAGTAGGTGTTAGCAGATATTTTGTCGGGGAATGTTTTATCGTGGGATGAAAACGTGCGGAACCATACATATCTTTCCAATTGTTAAGAAAGTTACAATTAGAAATCTTGTACTCTAAATATATGTCTATTCTGTAATAAAAATGTATAAATAAATGTAAAACAAATGTAGCTTTAGGTAAGTATTATATTATGCAGCTACTTGATTTCCATAATGAGGGTGGTTTATCCAAAGAGGGAGAATAGAGAATGCACTCCTCCCCCAGTCACCACTCACCACTCACCACCAATATGTATCGTTTCCCGTGCCATATCCATATACCTAATAACGCAATCCAAACACACCACGTCGAAAGCTGTTAAAACTTTTCCTATAAATATTATAAACTGGAGCAGCTTTTATTCAGTATACGAAAAAACATTTTTAAGGGAATACAAAATGCGAAAATTTCACATTAAATATTGCTGAGATATCGATTTCAAATTTGTCATCAATATGAATTTTTTGCGCTGAGTAACGTGAAACTTTGAGATAATGTAGACAGCTTTTTTGGTGAATCGAGCGAAGAAGAATTGCCTAAAAGGCAGTTTTAAATATACACAATACTTTCTCACTTAACAGCCTAATGTATCTGCGCTCGGTAGTGGTGGGAGCTTATGGGAGACTTTATACCAACTCCAACCGTAATGGGGTTTAAAAACTGTTTGTTTAAACAGTTAGTTTAAATATGCAAAACAAATTTTTACCTTTGCGTTAAATTACGAGTCGTGTGTGATAAGATTTTTTGACATTTTGTGTAAAACAGAAAGTAATTTCGACGTTTGAATAATTTATATAATGTGTTCTGACAGCAATGGAGGGCTTTGATTAATACCCACTGCTGAATTTAGTACTTCGGGGTCAGTCAGGCTCCAAACGGTGGACATTTTAACGTTTCAGGTTCAGGTATCAGTAACCCATTTTCTCCTTTCAAGTAGGCGAAAAACTCGGCGAAGAGATGAATGTTATTTCTGCGTCTGACATCTTCGGCAAATATTTCATGACCTACGTTTTGTGACTTTCTTCAAAGCCGTATGAAAGTTATGTAAATATTTATTTATTCTGATGGTTATTGAAAAAATTTACTTGAAAGAAATTGAAGAAAATAAACAGAGTATAAACCGAGTGTACTTTCACAAATTGGAGTTCTGTTTTGATAAATAAAACCTAGATATTTAGATGTTCTGGCAAACGTTTTGAAGATTTCATCGCTTTCAGGCATATTATATAACCCGGTTGAATTTCCGGTTCGTTTGTAAGTCTACGTATTTTATTTAAAACATTACGAAAAGGCCCTGAAGTTTTTGTGCTTTAAGCCACCAGAGAGTCGTTACCCGCCCTGTTAAGACCCTCAGACAGGCTTTTTCAGATCGAAGAGCGGAATGTTAGCAGACAACGTGGAAATATGTTAATTCGCACACAGCTCTGTTAGGAACTGTGTTGCGAATTTCCTACAGTGTGAACGTCATGCAAAAATAAACGGCTCCAACATCCACGAATCTTTAACATGGGAACAGTTTGATCGTACCAATGTTACTTTTCTGCCATCAAGCTTTGTTCTCAGAAGGAAAACAGTAAATATCTTCGAAGTGGAAGACACTTTATTTATGAAAGAGAGTGAAATCTTGAACATACTCTATAATTAAAAGGCTAAAATTATGGAATTGTTTGGCACTAACTCAAATATTTCCTTTATTTATTGAATTTAACATATTGATCACACTCACCCAAATTTTCAGCAAACATCATATATGATATTATTAAGATAAAACTTACATCTGCGTCCTTTTATGATATGATCGAAGAATATTAGCTAAGAACTTCTCAGAAAAGGAACATTTAATCCTGACCCCTGTCGGCCTTCAACACTTGCTCAATATTAATATTTACACAAAGTGTGATTAAACGCGTTTCCCCATTAAGTTCAACGACTCGCTTTCTTGGCGTTAAATCAACTTCTTTATTCAAGCGTTATTTTAATTGTATCATTTCAACCCGCAAATGACAAACCCGTGTGTGGGCAGTTTTCCCGATGCCTGCAATAATATTTAATGTGTGGGAAGCCACCGAACGAATCTGGCGTATCAAGAATTTAAACGGGCCAAGTCCTGCGGGAATTTGTTGTATTCCATTCTTGATGAGAACAAAGCATTGATTTTTGGAAATAAAAACACAGACCTCTCTTGGAAAAAATAATAGCGTGTGTAACCAGAGATGTGAAAGGACAAAAATGTTCATTTTCTTGACACAACATAAAGTTTTATTTACTGACCATAAAACCAGAAGTCGAAAGGTCAAGTCTTGCGGCACGTAGAAAGTAATAGACAACTACATACGTACATACCCTAGTTGGATATCTAGTCTTTGACGAGGCTTACCGTTCAAATAAACCAGATTAATAATTAACGCTAAAAACTGACATTAATTGCATACTTTCACGACCAAAAAGGTTCGTTTGCAATGGTGTAAATGGAAAAATCCGTAGACAGAAAAATAATTCGGTAAACAATCGTGTTTGGGAGGAAACTAATTATTCCCCAATTCCCCGAAGCCAATAAATAGGCTGTAAACCAGTTAAAAACGCTTGAAAGGGCTATACGGTATTGCAGGAGCTGTACGTATATATGGCTCGAAGTGTGATATATCTCAATTTATTTCGGCCTTGTTTGCGTGAATTTATTTCTTTATTCGACTGCAATTAAAAATACACTTATGTATTAAGAAGAAGAACGTATTCATTGATTTAATATTCTTAAATGCCATAGAAAAGAAAAACGGTCTCCCATTAAAAATCCTCCAACGGTAAGCCTCTGCATTATATAAAATGGACAATCTTTTCTTTATAGTCTTTACAGGTTAACGAAACTCTTTTAAAATTCAACAACATTTCTATCATGAACTATAGAGCTTTGAAATTTATTTTTTCAGTAAAAATCAGACTAGATATCACATTTTTAGTTCTATATTTATCAACTGTAAAATAAGAAGAAAATAGTCGGGGAGTAAAACTAGCTGTTTTCAAATTTTAACATTTTTTCAATGATTAAATATTACCATGAGGTATATAAGTTTCAATAAGTTAATCATAATAAATTGAGTATTCACTATAGATCTATAGAAAAATTAGAAGACGTCACATGAAATTAAAATTGGTTCGGTTTATTCAGGACACTAGAAGGCAATCACATCAAAAAGATATATTTTCCACGGGGCCTCCACATAGGATGCCCCTTGGAAAATAATTGTAGTTCAGGGATGTTATGTAAAGGATATTTTTAAAGAAAGGATAAGTTACGGGAAGGAAAACGGTATGAAGGGTGGGTAGGAATCAGGGGCAGTGTGTCCAGAACTGATGGATATATAAATCCATCCCTCCCTCTGCTCTGCAAGGCGAAGAGTTCTGCTGGAGAGGTCAATAAGATGACTCAACGACTCTCTCCCTATCCGATTCGCCACGGTAATCCAACTAAGTCACCAAACGTAGCAAACGTAAAAAAATGGAAGTGTGAGATTGATTCAAATGATGAATGCATTTAGATGGAAAAAGTTTGATTGGCAGAGACGCCAGTCCCGATAAGACTAGAGTAGTAATAGGTAATAGAGGATTTTGGTTCGAGTCCTAGTTGCGACCGTTACCTTTTTTATTTTATCTACTTTATCAACACTTTTATATTTTCATGAGAATTGTTGATAGCATCTTCTTCAATGATTAAATTTGTTTACAGATGATTTTTCGCAGTGAAGTCCCTTGGGTTCCCTTCCTCCTTGTCGTTAGCCGTTCCCCAGACCCAAGACCACGGAGCCGAAGAGATTCGCGACTCCCGCTCATTTCCTTATCATATTCGGATAAATTATATTGTGAGGGAATTACATTCCCATAAGTGCTATCAAGAATGCTGCTTCGGGGAATTCTGGCAGATATGCTCGCATAACGCCACCGTACATACATATTTGCATAATCTTGTATCGGGATGGTTGATGCGTGAACTATTCATATTTTGAATATCTTATTATAGGCTATCGGAAGGCGGTGCTTGATTCGTAGGTGATTTGATATTGCCTCATTTAAGTTACCATGGAAAGGTGAGATCGACATTAATTTGTTCTATAGTACTTAGGGCATTTACGATAAGTTGCCTTATTTATTTTCCCCAATGAATTTATACAGAATATTCTATTACAAGATGTTTCCCTTTTCATTCAATTCCTGAAACCATCGTGGTAGTAAAATGATACCATTATTATTTATGTAAATAAATGAAGAGCTTTCTGTATTATGCTTGCTTGGATGATATTGTGTCTGTTAATCCCAATGATTAATACTAATTAAAATGTTTGCGTTTAGAAACTTCCAAATATATTTGAGGTTCGTTGTGATTATAAGTTGATTTATTTAAGTTATTGTATAATAAACGACTATGTCACATCATTATTATGATGTCTTACACACCACTAGTTGTTATCTATGGTCTATATCAGATTAATAAAATCTTTATTATAAATCTGTAAACAGTGTTTCCAATAAGTTAATTAGTCTAAATAACAAACCAAACAGACTAGATTAGATGACCTTACTACAGTAGGCTCTAATTATTTCTGTGGCTCTGAGTCGCCAAACTAATGGAGTCTGCTTGATTACCCGATACTTTCGGCGATCATCGATGACGTGTAGGCTGATGATATATTAAGCACGAACGACGATAGATGATACTGTTCTGATATAATACTTAATCGATATCTGTTCGGATATCGCGAACATATAACAAACTATACTAACGACATCTATTGAAGGATTTTGAAGCAACATGACTTACCTATACACTACAGAAGATAAACTCGAAAAAAAACTCACCCATTATTCTGAACTCGATCGAAAAGTTCCTTAGAAATAATTGTGAAAATGATATTAATTACCTAATTCATTTTTGGTAGTTATTTTTAATTACGTTTTTGGGGTAAATTAGCAAAGGAAAACTAACGCAATGTTGGATAGGTACTTTGAAACTCTAATTATAATAATAATATGCCACTGTTTGGTTCTGACAATGTCTTAAGACGGGTTAACTTTAGTTAATTACAATTATTCAGTTAAACACTGTTATTCCAGAGCTACGTAACAAATTCATAGAATATTCGATTACCTCCTAAGAATATTACATTTGATCCTAAACGAGGGTTGGAAACGGGTTTCATGGTGACCAATTAATATTACGATTACATGTTCCACAATAGTTCAATTAATTGGTGATAATATTCGAGAAATATTTCTCAAATATCTCAGTAAGTTCCCGATAAGGATTGGTTGTGCTACGCAGGTTTTAAAGCAGAGGTTCCCAAACTATTTTTTCTCATAGACCACTTTCAAAATTTTACTGGTTTCGGTGGACCCCCTGCTGCTACATTTTTACCATATTCCCAAAACTTGTCAAAAATGTACAGATTAGATTTAACGATTGAAATTAGCGTCGCGGCTGAGTTCCAACCCTAAATTCGGAGTCGTAAAATAAAAAGAAAAATAGTATATTTTCTTGTGTTCTATTTATTAAAATTATATGATTACAGACTTAATAGAATTAATGTTAAACATTAATAAAATACCGTAACGGGCGGGCGGCCGGCGCTTTGCAAGTCTCGACACGCGTTGTATATATTGTCGTTGAATATCAAATACTTATGCAAGTAACAGTCGCTGAACTTTATAAAACACACTACCTACTCAAAAAAATTTAGTAAGGTTTTAAAAAAAGGAAACAGACAAAACTTTTGCTGACCGACAAAAAAAACAATTTTTTTTCGCGCTATCTGTTAGGATTGCATGAGAACCGTAGCTCCTAAAAAAAAATGCCAAAAATCTGAAAATTAAAATCAAAAAGCTTCAAAACGCTTTTTTAAAATCTCAATACGACTATTATTCACCGTGTATTTCGATCTGCCTAGATTGATAGGTAAAGCCAAGCCAACATTTTTGATATTTACTATCGAAACAAAATAGATTTTTGTGGATCCCCACTTACAAGTTGTGACCCGCATTTTTTTATCACGCCAACGTAGTCCCCCGTCGAGTCTTCCGTGGACCCCTGGGGGGGGGGGTTCACCTTGACCCCTTTGGGAATCACTGGTTTAAAGGAATGACTTTCAAAGACTTTGAAGAGTGGTACAAGAACAGGGAACAACGAACAAGGCGACATAGGTACCGAGGGTACTTTGCCTTTATAGCCCGTTTAGTTGTGAGAGACGGTATCATTTATATTTCAGGAGCTATTATGGAGGAAGAATGGAACAGTTCCGTTTATTTTTTAATAGATAAACGAAAGTTACCTGGTATGAATTTTAATGGATGTTTTAACGTTTTGAAGGCCGTTTTATGGATATTTTGCGACGTTATGAGAATAAAAATATTGAAGGAATGATAATGAAAACCAGGAAACTTCTAAAAGCCTGGTTTAAGAATAAGTTATTTCTGGAGTTTTACTTAGTTGAAAAAGTTAACTGCGCAAGCAACGAACATTAACTAGGAGAAATATCAGTAAAAAGTATTCAATCACTTTACAAGTAGAAAAAAACATAATGTACGTCGAAAAAGTTTGGTTTGATTATCAACGCGACCATAGCCAAGAAATTCAAATCAGGGCATAAAATGTTCGAAACATTTGTTTGACCTCCAAAGCTGACCTTGCAAGTGGCTACGTGCTATTTTTCTCATAACTCACGAGTGTAGTCAGGGCCGGATCTACGAAATCTGGCGCCCTGTGCAGTAGGTACCGATGGCGCCCCCCTCCCTACATTTTTATTTTGATTAAAAATTCTTCACCCCAATTTTTTTATTTAATTATTTTTTTACACTAATTTATCAAATAAAATCAAGACATATAAAGGGTGTAACTTTTCCAAGTGACCTGGCGGTAGCTCTCACACTCGTTTTTTTTAAAGAGAGAATCGCCAGGAGCACTGTACTCTTTTAATCTATTGGGTAAACATAAAATTATGGTGCTATTTTAATTATTTTAGGAAAAACTTTTTTTGCGAGTTATGCTTTAAAATAATACAACGAATTGTTTGTTTGTGCCCGTACCATGATTTAAAATATAGGTTACGAGACAATGTTGGTGGTTTCGCTGAACTAGGTCCATTAGACATTCTTGAGATTTACTGCGTTTATGTATATACCCAACGCGAATATTATAGAAAAAGCAAATACAAATCTTTCTCATGGCAACGTACAACACAAGACTAGCATCTACAAACAAATCCAACAAATATAATACATATTATTTATACATTCAACGAACTTCAAATAATATGTCAAATCAATGATGAAACTGTCAACACGTTGCAACCTGGAAATCCTGCAAACCGTGCGATGCTTTTGATAATGGAATTTACTGAAGACTTCATAAGAAAACGGTCTTTAACTACCTTCACCTAGAGACTTAAATCGTACAAAATAAAACAATAGCGAGCGTATGGACGACACACTAACAAAAATTGTCAGCATTTTGAAAGGCGCAAGTCGGTTTGTTTGATTCACAGGAACAAAAAAGCTGCGCTGTGATTGGTTATTGGATTTTGAATTGGTTATTGGATTTTGAGTTATTGAATTGGAATTTGGATCGCACCCATTCGTCGTAAAAGATTTGAGGAAAAATAGATCTTACGTTTAAACTAAATATATGGAATTTGTAAAAAAATTCTGAAACTGACTATAAATTCGTAAGCCGTTGATTTCAACCTGATGCGTGCGCATTCGGTTTCTTTGGAAAGTGTTGCTACAGCGTAATAATTATTTCATACTTTAAAATAATATATAGTATATTTGCGGCACGTTCCAGAGTGGAAGATACTATCAGTATCGCCCTGGTGTAAGACCACCATTCAGAATCGAAACGTTGCTTGAAAATGGCTTTAGCCGTGTTTGGTGACCAGATCTGAATAGCCAGGTACTTCCCAACCTTCCTCTTCCCCACCTCCTTCCCCTCCCCACTACCTTCAGCCTCACAACATACCCCAATTGGGGATGCCATAGTCTCACTGGCTCCAGACGGGAGCAGTTGAGATTCTTGTGCGGTATTCACTGTAAAAAAAAAAAAAAAAAAAATACTATGGGTAATTTTTAAACGATTCAGGGAATATTATAACCAGAGGCGGCTCTAGGGCCCAGGTATGGGAGGTCATTTGAAAAAAAAATTGTGAAATTACCTTTTTTTGATATTGTGAAAAATGCCGACATATTATTATCTATAACAATTTGAAGATAGGTGGGTCATGAATCCGCAACTCAAATTACATGGGTATTATTTATAAATTGCAAAATCACTAAATAATTCATGTATCTACTTGCTGGCACATCATTTTAAAAAGGGCACTTTTCAATGTGGTTATGCGCACCGATAGTATGTACCTAAGTATCCAAAATATAAAAACAAAATTAGGTAGATTAGAAAAAATAGTAACCGGTAATATCAAAAATTTAAAAACAAAAATTGACTTTGAAACACACGTCCGCAGTCCCCTTTTACCCCCAAAATGCCCAAAGATATTTGGTGAGAAAATACATTTATCAATTTTATTTAAATTTGACTTGCGTTTCAATTTGTGATGTTTTTTTTTGTTTTTGCATTTTTCAGCTACCTAACAAAAAAGATTTATTTTTAAATTATATCTATTAGATATTTTTTATCTATCTAATACACCACTACACAAGCAAAGGTCCCTTTCAAATGATTTACCTGTAACTAGATAATTAAATGTATAGAATCTGCTGTCACTTAGATTAGAAACCTAAAAAACAAACATTGTTTTAAATCAAGCTGTTTTCTATGTCCGTTGAAAAGTGATCATAATATAATAATTAATAATCTTTAAAAAGATCTACTTCTCGATGTGCCACCAAACTAACTTTGAATCGTCGCCGATAACAACGTAAATAATTATTATTCCAAATCTTTTCCGAACTGTCCAAATACAATGGACAAGGCATGCGTGCAAAATGCAAAACCGACCTATGTTGTATCGCCATCTCTTTCAACAACGCATAAGATTCATAATGCTGTTTCCCTTCCACGACATTCGGTCATGTCCAAAACGTCGCTAGGGTTTCTATGGTACCTATACGCGGGAATTTTTGCTCCAGGATAAAAACATAGTGCCATCGCGTTTATTGTATGGCGCGCATAGAGACAGAAGATACATATTCTACGGGCAAGTCAAAAATTGACCCAGGGATCTAATATTGTGAGAATTGGAGCTTCCATTTGACACGATAGATGTCACTGCTCGTCAGCCGGCGAGTCAACGCCGCTAACTGCTATTATTTTGCGATTCATTTCAAGTAAAGAATTCGATGATTTATGATTCGATGCGTTGAGCCGTAAAATTAAATTGATTCCGTAAAAAAATATTATTATTATGTCTTATAATTTTGGGGGGTCAAACACCCATTGTCCTAAGGGGAGAGCCGCCACTGATTATAACTAAATTTCAATACAATATTTATTTTCTCACGGCGCCACTTCGTAGTTGGCGCCAGGTTTTTTGCACGTTTTTGAACGTATGGCAGATCCGGCGCTGAGTGTAGTAGAAGCGTTACTCTAGCAAATTCAACAGAAAATCATAGACATATGAATATTAATAGACCAGAACATAAAGGTGAGGGGTAGAAACCAACTACAGCGGGACGAAGAGCAAGAAGACGGCTTTGGTGATACGTGATTCGTCAAAACTCAATCTGACAGTATATAGGCATATCACACTGTAAAATCATCATTTAGTTCTTAAAAGTAAACTCTGCTTTTGAATGAATAGACCTTTTTACACGGGAGCGCAAATTGCTCGCCGCGCAATGAACCAATTTGAAGTTCAAATACGTCAAAGTAAGGTCGCCTATAAGGTCGAGTTCAATATTTTGCTCCTGTAGTTAGTTAATACACTTTTACAAATGTTTCATAATTTACTTATCCCAGTAAACAGTGACGGGCACACGCCATGTCTCTCGGAGTGATAGTGTATGTATGGGTGGTTTGGTATATTTATGGTGTATGTTCAAAAACGATCATATTATGTGATCTGAATTAGCTTAAAATAGTGTAAAATAATGCTTGCTTATGGAATTTAATACCAAAATTTGGGCTTATTTTATTTTTCTCTTCTATTTTTACACGTTTTTATAGCACAAGCCACCATTTTTACCGTGTTATTTACGATGAGAGCTCGACACTGGTCCGGACAAGAATGATGACGTCACATTTTTTAGATTGACGCGTGGCTCTCGCAAGCCCAGCCGGTTCCGAAAAATTGTTCCAATGGGAGGGGGAAATAATACACCTTTTATCGCTTAGGGCATGTCCATGTATTTTGTACGTCCGTGCAGAAAATCGTATTTGACTTTGATCTCTGAAAATATCAATGCAGCAGACTGAATAACGAATATTATAAAAGTCCACGACAACAATGTCAAACGAAGTAAGATTTAAATTTTTATGAAAAGTTTCAGTATTTGGATCACATAAAAATAGAAATAAAATGTAAAAAACACTTCAGCTCCTAATTCTAGAAAAATACACAGTAAAATAAGTGATAGTAACCTCTGACAGTCACACAACATCTCTATTCCGAGCTGCCGAATCAAAGTTTCATTCCAGGTTGTCCAATTGGAATATAAAGCAATAATTTAGGTTTTTCACGGGTACTGTACAGGTATGCTAACAATAGCTCCGGGCTTAGTCCAGATTGTTCGGACTTTTTCCATTGCCTCAGGCGTATACACGAAGCTGGAGAAAGAAGAGGCAGCCAATAAATTCGCTGCCTATATTTAATTTAAGTAAATGTTCGTACACGACTTATAGGTAGGTACCAATTTACCCATTTACAAAGTTAAGAATAGAATTAAATTTGAAAAGATGCACGTAGATACCAGAACAGTAGATGATGCAAGAAGAATCTACCTGTTTTCTTCTTTTAAAACACAATAAATTTGTAAAACGTTCGATATTTAATATTTGGAAAATTGTTGTGACTTAGTGAGGTTCGTAGAAAATGTGTTTAACAAGGTTAGCCATGGTTAGCCCATCGAGGAGGTAGAGCGGCGATTGGCTAAAAAATCGTGACGTTGCTTGGAGTCCATGTTCCACTGAGAGATTTGAATTAAAAGCAATACAACTGGCAGTATTTTACTTCAAGCTACGTCACGCGTTCAAAATTTTGAAAGCGGCCTGACGAGTTTTTTTTCGACAAAGGCCCGTATGAGCTAACCTTGTTGAACACATTTTTTAAGAACTTTGTCATGTTAATAACGTGACTACGTAAAATAATAATATTTGTATAGTTCATTTGAGATTCGTATATAGAATAAAATCACACTTACTTAAACGTTTTCCTTGTTCAACTATCAGAAGACTCAATCCATCATCATCATTTTACTAATAGGACCGATAAGCCTAAGTAGCTTAGTAAGCTCGCATTTCACCACTGCGTATTATTATCCCTTTATCCAAAATACGGCGTTGAAAGCAGTGCTCGCCTTCAAAAATTTTAACATCCGGAATGCAAATTTTTTCAAATCGCAAAAAAATTAACAGATGAAAAAAAAAATTCATTTTACTTATTGACAGTTTTAAAGTACCGTCAAAATATCATTCATACCGGTGTTAGGCATATAATTCGGAATAATTTTTTGTTGTAAATTCCAACTAATCTACAAATTGACCATAGAGAATTTATGGGATACCTATTATTTTTCCAAATAAATCCTCATTCTGCTTGTGGAAGAGATTTGAATGCATAAAATTTCCCCAAAAATGGGTAGGTACTAGGTACCCCCAAACTTTTGGGTGTTTTGGGTGTATTTTCAAACACTTGATTATCCTTACTTGATTACTTAACTGGGAGAGTTTTTGTGAAATTTAGTTACAATTATCATTTTATCACCGCATTCCTTTCTCACGCACATTAAATCAGTGAAAGAATGCATTTATCTCACAGTACGTGCATCTTTCTCTAAAAGTAGTACCAATGAATCAAACCTTACTGAACCTTAGACCAAATCACAGTTAGTTTTGGTTTCGCAATATTTATTGCCAATCTGAAAAAAATTGGCATACGACAAAACATGAAGTTAATATTTTGGACTAGTTTTTAAAAGCTGGAAAAAAAAACTAATGAAAAGAATCAGAACCTTGTTCCGGTTTGCTCTGGTTCAAATCAAACACTGTTCTTATAAACTTATTTGAAGCTTATTAAAATTCCACAAAAGCTGCTATAAATGGTCTCACCGAAACCACCCCAAGCACCTTTAGTAATTAACGTTAATGTTCAATAGTTCTTAGTACTTCTGAACGAGGAAACTTATCAAGCTCCTATTATAATGGGGAATATAATAATTAATTCGTTGAATAACCCAAATAACATCGTTTGGAGCTGATAACAGTATATTTCTGTTTACTTTTTAGGGTCTGTAGGTATATTCCAACTCGAGTAGCGGCTGTATTATGTCCCTAACTCAAATAATCTCGCTAACAAAGGATTGATCACAAGGGATACTTCTACTCGCGTCTCGAGTCTTGCAACTTTGCTTACACTAAGATAGAAAAAAAGCACAAATTGAGTTATTAAACCCAAAGCGCCATTATTTCGTCTAAGAGACAAATACCATTCTGCCCCTTCTTACCAAACACATCACACTTTTTCAGACTCGTGCTAACTTATACACCCCCTTTGTCGCATCATTTCTTGTGTAACGTTGTTTTATTCCCAATGTTCAGTTCCTACCTATGGCACCCTTGTGAATACTAAGGCACTCTGGAGAAGGGCATTGTTGTTTTAGTATAGGATGGTAAGCAAATTTTTAAAAGAGAAAAGATATTTCAATGTACCTTTTTTATTATAACAATTTGCTTACTTACAGAATTTTGTCGACATTTTACTATACGATTGCGTCTTTCACAAGTTTCTTCTGGAATTGCAGGCATTTTCTGAAAAGCATACAGGATTAAATAGTCTGCTAAATATAGGACTGCAGACCAAGGCTGTTTGCTGTCAACATCTCAAAAGTGTTCCTTTGAACTGGGTGCGCTGGGAATTGTCCAGCTTTGGAGGGGATTATTTAGGTATTCAGCAGATATGTCCTTTGGCATCATCTAGTTCAGGATTAAAACAGCTTCAAACGTCAGTGCATTCCATTTAATGTTTTAATTTAAAACAAACAAAAAATATCTTCTATACTGGGTATATGTCTTCTTTCTGTCTTTTCAATTTTTAAGTATCGCAAAGACCTGCTCTTTAAAATTTCTGCTGCGGTCCCCCTGGCGGATATTTCAGTTTAACATTTCACCTCACAAACTATTTTCACTCCTTGTGGTCGAGCCAGTCAAGTTCTTTTTCAGTTTTGGCAATCATTTTGCAATATCAGTAATCTGGGAAAAGTTTCCGAACAAAATAATCTTTTAAAAGGGGATTTAAACTTATTTTAAAATTTCTTTGCCTGAGTAACTTCATCACTGTATGTAGACAGTGAGAGAAGAAACCAGTTTCAGTGGCCATTGTTTTTTTGGGAAACAGGTATGGGCACCGCCGCCCTGGAAACCATTTATTGGATAACTAGGACCTCTGTCATAGGTCATCCCAAGTGGTGCGCTACGTTTGGAGAGGCCGGATTGGGGAGACCCTTTGACTTCTACAACTGTCTCGCTCGACCCATCGCAGGAAGGATGGATTCATAAGTTCGTCACTCCTGGGCACACTGACCCCTAGATTCCAACCAATCACTCATTCCTTTTTCCTTCCCAGAACTCTCTCTCCATCCTTCCTAAAAAAACCCTCTACACAGCATCCCCGAAGATGACATAAGCCCCGAGGGAAATTATTTTTCTAAAAAAATAGATGAAATTGTTTTTTCTGTGTAAGAAATGATCTCCATGTGGATATTACCATTGTTTAACAAACACCAACCTGCCTGAGTAGAATGGCGTGTTACCCCAAACTTTCCGCTGATGATGATGATGGGACGCTTGGGCATAGGCACCGTGCAAGGACAAGGTTTTTCCTTCGCTCGTTTGTTCGTATTCTTTAATAATAATAATAATAATAATGATTTATTGTTTTTCTTTCTTTACAAACATCTAAAGATAATGATATCCTCACTGGGATTTCCCGTGCTGAGGATTTCATTTACATATTATATTTTAATTATAAGAAATTAATATGAATTTGTTATAAACGTATAGGTATCATGTAGTATTTTGTTAAATAATTAAAAATTAAATAAAATTGTGTTTTTTTTATAATTCAGATCAGTAGATTCGGTTTTAGTCTGTATTTGATATCAGTATATTTTCTATTTCTGTTCTCCCTATATTTAGTATCCAGCTTTTTATTTGAGATTTAAATGTTATACTGTTGAGGTTTTTAAGTGAGAGTGGTATTTTATTGTAAAGTTTAATACCATAATACAAGAAGCTTTTTTGCCCAAATGTTGTGTTAGTAGTTACTTGTTGGATATGTTTTTGACCATGAGATCTAGTGTTTCTAATGTACGTGTAAGTTGTCATTTCTTGGGTTTTGTACTTATGAATGTAAATGAGTATAGTTTTAGAATACAGTTGTTTAATTGACATGATGTTAAGATTGTTGAAGATTTCATCAGTGCTAGTTCTTACAGGAACTTTCAGTATAATTTTCATTATGGATTTTTGAGTTTTAATTAGTGGATTTAGTATGTTTTTATTTGCACTGCCCCATCCGATAATACCGTATTCTAACAGTGATTGGCAGAGAGCCATGTAAATCTTGATTAAGTCTTTTTTAATGAGGACATTCCTAATAGTTTTGAAAAAATAACTTAGTTTTTTAATTTTATTATTTAAATAGGTAATGTGTTCGGTCCATTTTAAGTTTTGGTCAATTTTTAGACCCAGATACGTTATATGGTCAACGTTTTCTAATGAAGGACAATTACAATGCTCATTTAAGTGATGCTGACTATGAATTTTCATGTTCAGGTTTTCTTCAGAGTTTTTCTAATTTTTTATTTTGAAAGTGATGAATTTGGTTTTATTAGCATTAAGTGTAAGTGAATGGTAGTCTAGCCAATTTTTAATTCTTTTAAGTGTGTCTTCTGCTTTCTTAAATGTTTCTGTCCAATTTTTCCCATTTATTAGGAGAACAGTATCATCCGCAAAACTGATGATTTCTCCGTCACATTCTATGTGGCATAGGTCATTAATATAAATAAGGAACAGAATCGGACCCAGAATACTTCCTTGAGGCACCCCGAATTTGACATCAATACACTCACTGGTTATGTTGTTAAGTTTCACAGTATTGTATTCATAGAGCTTAAAGCGTAAAAATTTCGGTACCTACTCTAGATTTTTATTTTTTGCCCCACCCTAAATCAAAATCTGGCTACGCCCATGATGGGACGTATTGTTTTTCGACAACTTTCGACCACCGTAGCTTCGTAGTACAGGCGTAGTGGTCTATGCATTTGATTTGATACAGAAATGTTTGATTTTTAATGTTGGTTACCGGATGCACCATAAAGATGGCTCTAAAACTGGGTAAAGAATCACTGATAAATAAATCACCTTGTTTACGTTAAACCATCATTTCATTATCTACACTTTACACTAAAGCAAGAAAGTTCCGCCTAATAAATGGAATTAAACATTTAATGGGCGCCATTTCCGAAGCGTCAAGATATTTTCTTGAAAATTCATGAAAACACTAACAGCTTTATCCACGGAAGAGTTTCAGTTTCACAATGCTGACATTTCAGAGCCATCAATTCAAATGTCTCCCGACTGCTGCGCTGTATAAATTTAAAACTTATTACGCGATGATTGCGCTGATACGCGATATTGGTCCTTCTGGAGTGAGAGAATACGTCGTTGTATGTACGGCTGTCTCATAAGGGTTGATTTACGTTAGGAGACGGCTGGAGTTTGGAAGAAAAATGCCTCCAGAACCCAGCAAAGTTAAATAACGAAATAAGCGCCAGTGTAACTAGAAACCCTTGGCAAATGAATGCAAAACAGGCTAGAACGAGATCAAATGTAATTTAGGTTACAAGTTATAAGCCTTAATCAGAATTCTGAATAAAATTAGTCATGAAAATGTTTTGTTTCCACGGCACTGGCATTCAACTGCGCAATTGTATGACTACGATTATGAGCTATCAGATTTTTTTATATGATTACCTCACAAAAGTCTCAGATGCTCCCCTCTGGAGCCAGTGAGACTATGGCATCCCTAATTGGGATATGATGTGAGGCTGAAGGTAATGGCGAGGGGAAGGAGGTGGGGAAGAACCTGAAATTCAGATATGGTCACCAAGCATGGCTTAAGCCATTTTAGGGCACGTTTTAATTCTGAATGGTGGTCTTACACCACAGGGCGATACTGAGAGTATCTTCCACTCTGGAACGTGTCGCAAATATAGTAATATTATTAATAGTAATAATAATATTTGGACGATTTATATAGCGCCGTTTTTGTGAAAAATCACCTCAAGGGCGCTGTACAAACTTACCATACATGCCTAAAATCTAGAAAGACTACAAGCTAGACAAACAATTAAAAACAACTTATGGCTAAAAATTTCATACACCGGTTCATTGATCACCGATACCAAAATATATGTACAATATTTTGACCAATGAACGCGATGCTGCCTAAAAATGAATTAATACAGGACCATACTTACCTGGGAGGTCGCTTGAAATTAACACTGTTTTTTGTCTATTTAAAGAAATTTAGATAGAGTTCGCACGCAGAGGACATAATTGTGAACTCATGTTGTTTAATCCTGAAAATATTTTAATATTAATATGTAATAATATTCTTTAATGAGTGTATTTTGGAAAGTAAAAGCATCATTTAATGGTGGGCGGTGCAGTAGTACAAGGATTTGATCTTCCGAGAGACAGATTGATGTGTAAGAATTCGAGTAATTTTAATTCAGTAAGAAAAGTGTGATTAAGACATATCATAGGCAATACAAGTATAATACTCTCAGATAGGTATATTTAAATTAAGTTAAGGGTATGAGATCCCGAAAAGGTAGGTTTTTAGTTTGGACCTAAACTCTGTTGGGCTTTTTATGAATCTTAATTCCGGAGGGAGTCTATTATATATTATTTGAAATGAATTGTAAAATATCACAAATTAATCAAATACAATTTATTTGCCCACGCCGGGATTCGTCCCGCGACCATCGAATAGCGAGTCAAAAGCCTTACCACTAGACCACGCCGGCCGATTTTTCCTCCAAGCAATAAAATGCCTACCTGGTTTGAAAATCCCGCTCTGCTCGAAATTTTAAATGAAAAAGATGTGGCTTTTAATGGGATAAAACACTTTAATAACTTTCTTCCATTGTTTTATTAATGACCGGACCGGTTTCATCTTATTACGGCCATCACCAGACTGTCTGGCATCTTTAAACTAATCTAAAGATGCCCGTCTAACGTAAAACCGCTCCAATCAATAATAAAGAAGTGGAAGCAAGTTATAAAGATGTTTTAATCCATACGAAAGTCGAATTAGAATGGAATTCAACCATGCAAATTCAAAGTTTAAAAAAAGCTTTTCTTTCCAACTTATTTATTTTAACTGCTTTACTGGACATTTAAATGCTCCGTAGCTCATAATGGAAATGATACAACAGATTGAAAATATCTTCGTTGACATCGTGTCTAGAGTTTACAGACAGAAAAAGATGTTAAAAATTTATGACACCAGAGTATACGCTTCATGATTTTTCGCTATTTCAAATATCAAACAATTTCAGTTACTGACTAATAGATTTAAAAAAAAGCTAAGCTTTTCGTATCTCGCGACGACGCGTCGCTTTGAAAAGCGTATCAAATTTCAATTTATTTATAAGCCTAGCGTATTATCTTTTGTTGTGACACTCTGTCCTTCTAGTTTCTAGAAAGTTCGTTTTTTCGCTTAGATCTAGCATTCCCCCCCATACCCAAGCCTCGCGCGTGTCCCATTTCTCCAGCCCCCCGAGCAGCGTATATTATAACAACGTGCAAACTAATATCATCTCAAGTGACACTGCCGTCTAGTTTTGGATGCATATTTATTTAATATTATACTAGTCTAGTTGGGAAGGGTAGGAATAGTACAAGAAAGCTTTGTGTAAAGTTATTAAAGTATCCATCCAAATGTCTGCTAGTTTCATAGTCACGATTTATGACTGTTAGTTTTGTTCTGGCGAAGGAATTGAGGTAAATAACCATGCTTGATGAAAGTTATTGTGTTTTCAAGATATTCGTTCGTTTATGTAGAAATAATATCTGGAGAGAACAAAGATTTCTGAAAACAAACTTTTTTCTTCTTCATCTCTGTATACGTTTTGGCCGTTAGGAAATTTCTACGTACTGATTACGTATGGATTCACAGGCCAATTCCTTTTGATTCCCGTGAAAGCAGTACATCATATTATATTAAAAGAATTCTCTATTAAATTTTATACAAATAACTCCATGCTCTATTCAAGCGAAAGTTGGACTAGCTTTTCAGAAATGTTGAATTTTTATTTTATTTTTTAAGTAAGAGTCGCAATTGCTCCTAAACGTCTGGTGACAGTGACACTATGGCATCTCCAATTGGGGTGTGTTGTGAGGCTGAAGGCAGTGGAGAAGGAAATAAGATGGGGTAAGGAAAGGTAGGAAAGTAGCTGGCTATCTGATGTGGTAAAGGAAGTACCTGGAAGGATAGAAGATGGGGTGAAGAAAGGTGGGGAAGTACCTGGCTATTCATATCTGATGCCAAACATGGCTAAAGCCATTTCAAGCAGCACTTAGATTCTGAATGGTAGGCTAGGGAGGTAGTGAAAGTATCTATCACTATTACTACATAACAATGTATAACAAGTCTGTTCCATTTTTCTTAAAATTCTCTAGTTAAGGATAAAAAATTTCAAAAATCTTCTGACCTGCATAAAAGAAGGTCAAACAGCTGCCTAAAATGAAATTTTTAAACCGATAAAAATGTAATCTGTTCCCTGGCGATGTTGAAAAAGTTTTAGCAGTACCTTTATTAAAAATTTTACCATTTTCCGAACGGTGTTGTTACAAAAATAATTAAAAATTCAATACAGTAAACTGTGTTGTCGATAAAGCAAAAAGTGGCAAAAATTAATGATGAGCGTTTTCAGAAACAGAAATATCCACAAAACCTTTTTTTTGAGACAGGTTAAAGTGAATAATCACTCGGGGTTAATTGGTTATGACGATTTTTAAATGCACATTCAATTAACTGGGACACGATGAATAATGAGGAAACTTAATTCATTTGTCAAAAGACATCTTTATTTTAAAAGCAGTCGACAATAGTGAATTTTTACGAAAAGAGAAAATTTACATAATTGAAAAAAAAGGTTTCACAAAGAGAAATATCCTGTTAATGTAAAATAATATGTTAAAATTATTGATATTGACAAAAAAAGTTTGTTAATATTGTTTTATCTTTCAAACTACCGTTCTATATACATATGAAAAATCATTACATAGTATAAAATGAAGTCGCTCAAAATGTTTGTGCGGTTGGATTTTTTAAACTACGCAACGAATTTTCATGCGGGTTTTCACCAATAGATATAATGATTCAAGAGGAAGGTTTATATGTATAATACATGGTTATTATAATAGAGAAAAGCCGAGAAATTCAAATATTGGTGTGGATTTTATAAAGGTTAGGTATTGGCGTTTTGTTTCGTTATCCACAGCAACGTGTGGCTGGGTCTGCTAGTAATATATAGAATACAAAATGAAAAAAAAAATAATAGGTAATACCTACCGTAGATATGTAGATACAAAAATTTATTTATTCAATTTATCATTTTCAAGTACACCTAAAGAATGCAAATATATTACTTTGTGAAAAGCTGAGTTAGCGATTTAAGCCCGCTTCACGGATAATATGGAATTTTCCTTGTCGAACTTCGATACATGGATAATATGAAATATTCCTCTTTTAATTAATAGAAAATCAAATATGTTATTTGTCGGAAGTACCAACCTTATAAAATAAATTCTCGTCAAAATAAAATCAAAAGTACCTAATTCGAATTATTACCAGTACTTTTGGGCTGAGGTTCAACCCATGTGTCATCCATAAATAAGATATACATCCCAGGTTTTTAATAATTTGTGTGGCAAGCAAGTTTTATCTAACGGTTATGTGTAATTATTCTAATTCTTTTCTTTCCATGTTCTTCTATTATAATTATAATCTATTATATCTTATATAATTATTATCTATTATATTATTCTCACAACTAATAATATTCTCACGCCTCAACAATATGGGTTCAGAAAATTCTCCAACACGAAATGTGCTGCCTTTGATTTTATACTAAATCTTCAAAAACACTTAGATCAAGGAAAATATGCAGCGGGCATTTTCATAGACCTCAAAAAGGCATTTGATACGGTTGATCATAAGATTCTATTAAAAAAACTTGAATATCTGGGCATCGTGGGCAACAGTCTAAAACTTTTATCTAGTTATCTTACGGGTAGGTGCTGTTCGGTTGTTATTGGAAAAGAATCAAGTGATCATAGAAATATAACATGTGGTGTACCACAGGGCTCGATTCTCGGACCATTATTATTTTTGATTTATATAAATGATATTGCAAAATGGGGAGTGAAAGGTACACTTCAACTTTATGCTGATAACACTATATTATTCTACCATAATACTAATTTAAACGAAATGGAAAAGGACATAGAGAGGGATTTGGCTCATCTAGCCGAGTGGCTGAGAATTAATAAACTTAGCCTTAATATTAAAAAGACTCACTATGTGCTATTCGGGAATAGGAGAGGACAACGCCTAAACATTTCCCTGGGAATAAACAAACTGGAACAAACAGATGTCGCGAAGTATCTAGGACTTTTAATTGACTCACGGCTTACATGGAAAAACCATTTTGACCATGTTAAATCAAAGATTGCTCCGGTGACCGGTGTAATGTACAGACTACGTAGATTGCTTCCCACAGCCGTACTGCGATCTTTGTACTATGCTATGATTCACTCCCACTTGGCATACCTTTCGAGTATCTGGGGTTTTTCTACCAAAAAAATGATATCAGAGGTGCAAATAATCCAAAATAGAGCCCTACGTAACATTTTTGGCTTGTCTTGGGATACACCTGTTAAAGATATTTACCGTCACGCACTTGTATTGCCATTTAAGATTGTTCCTGGCTTTGAGATAACAAACACCATTTTAAATATTATTCAGTGCAACACCCACACAAATATAAAACTGAAATATAACAACGACGTTCACCAATATAATACATGACAACACAACAAACTACACATATAAAAATACACTCAACAAAGTTCGGACTGAAATCATTAGAATACATTGCCTACACTAACTATAACAAACTGCCTGAAAATTTGAGACAGGTATATGCCTCCAACAAATCTCGAAATGATATATTGAAAACATATTTTTTCAAATGTTATTTGGAAAACGAGTCATAAGTAGGTACAAAGTCTTTTCTGATAGCCCTGATTATCTTCAAATACTAAACTTATAATATGATGGGCGCGGTTTATACCTTTCTTAAATCTCGTCATGTATTTGTATGTAAACATCTTGTATTAGGTCTGTATATTTTTGAGCCCGTACCTTATATTGTATTTTCCTGATTTTGTTTTATTTATGCATTTCTTAGTCCATCTCATTAGTCCATCATGGAGGAAACTTTATTTTAACTTTTTGAAACCCAAAGTACCTAAATCAAATGAGTCGGTTATACAAATTCATAAAATCTTATAAGACATGTTTCTGTGAAATATTTGTAAAGTGATTCTTCGTATGTTTGTGTCTGTATGTTGCTTCTGTGAAATGTTTTGTAAACTTTTTATTCATACATTGTGTCTACATATTGGGTTGAGTTGGGTTTAACTTCTCAAAAGTACCAATTGGCGATCCCTTAATGAGTTTTGATAACTCATGGGAGTGCAACTTCGTTATATGTTTTTAATAATAAAAAAAAAATAATAAAAAAATAAATACAGGTTCAAACTTGTCAATAACGCATTCATTTCATAATATGAATAAATTATTGTTTTATATGGAAATAATATTTTTTCTATGATTAGCAGCATTGATTGTCTATGAAATGTAATATAAATATAAATATAGCGTAGTGCAGTTCATACATCGCGTAATGAATTAATTTTAACAAAATTAAAATGTAACATGCATATTTTTTCGTCTCCCCCGACATAAATACTCACTTCTCGTGATAATAAAGCTATGTATATCTAACTTATAAAAAAAAATATATTCCTTATTAACCGAGAAGCGGAGTAAGATATAAATACTAAATAAAAAATTTAAAACCATTTTGGAGTAGAAATTTCTCTTCGTGAAAACGCTCCTCATTTTAATTTGATAGAGCGTCCCCCACACTAGGAACAATAAAGTTTGAAGACTTCCCATTTTCGGTTATTAAACAGATCCCGGACTGGCTGGGCTGGTTAGATGGCTAGGGAGAACTCAGGTGTTCTTGCAGCAACAAATAAGTTGCAAACGTTCATCTCCCCTGCGGCCATCTGCCCAGCATCACTCCCAACAGCCAACCAGCCAAACAACTTCTGGAGATCTCCGCTTTATTGCGAAGGTTGTTTGGTGTTTGTTAGTAATATTGTCTATCACTGTTTGAGTTGAGGACTACATTGACCATTTCCCGGTTCAGTTTCTCTGCTAGCTAAGTTCTCCATCATTTCAATTCTTCATCTTTTGCTTGTAATGATGTCGGCAATTTGGAAGGCTGGTAGGGGTACCGCTGCCCCATTGGATAACCAACAACTCCGCCATAGGTCAGCCTAAGTGCTACGTTTGGTGATTTTGTAGGGGTGCCCGGGCTCATATAAAGGTGAGGTTTTTCCGGGTCTTGGCAACAACAACTGCATGGCAAGCCGGATCGAGAGAGACCGTTTAAGGGAGACGTTTTGACCTCTCCAGCAGGATTCTCTCGTTTCATCGCCTTGCACCCTCAGTGGGAGAGATGGATTCACACGTCCGTCACTCCTGAACATACCGACTCCCAGATTCCTATCCACCCTCATATCTTTTCCTTCTCAGAACTTCCTCTCCTCTCTTTCCTAAAAAGACCCTCCGCAAAGCATCACTAAAGGTGATACGAGGGAAATTATTTTCCTCCGGGCCTCTTTTGTGAATCTAATGTAAAAAATGAGCTTTTCAAATACTGTCAATTATTCGAAAACCAATAAAGTTTGTCTTTAAAAAAAAAATAAAACAATTTTTCTGTGCTACTATTATAGTTTGTCTATCACGTGATGCTTACCGCTGTCAATACTTATCATCGCCACTTGTAAAACAACAGCTAGACAAACCGTCTAAATTCGGATCTCCAACGACAAAATGTAAAAACACTGGGAGGAGGAGGGGAACAGTTTTTATGCGTTTTCGTAGCCGATAGGAAACAAAAACCTTGTGCAAAACAAAAGCAAACAAGCATCCAAAAAAGTGTACGTGATTTCGTTGGAGAAGACACGCCTTCATAAACATAATAATAAAGTCATACTCAATCAACAATGAAGTACTCTAAACATGACCAACAGTGTTATGAATTTATATTACACCATGTTATTGAAATGAGCTATATGACGGACATACAGGAATACATACTTTCAAACGTCTGTGTAAATGTACATAAGAGGAACAGAACTATTTTCATGCAATGGTAGGACCCATATTTAAATATTTAGTTAAATACCCATGTCACGTAGCCTCTGATCGCAGATATAAGTTAATAGATCTGATATAGGAAACGCTCTAAAAATCTGCAATTTTTCATCCATTAAATTGCCCACAATTCCTGAAATCTAAAAATATATTTCTTCTTTGTCTGTCTCACTAGAATGAGATACAGAGTCGAATGAAATACATTATAGTGTAGTTTTTTTTAACAGTGACAATTCGGTTAACTTTTAAATTCCGGCCGCAAATTCTAAGTTTATCCAAAAAAACGAAATGGTGCCAGGTACATTTGACATTTACCCTCTAAGGGTACTCTTATCTATTGTTTGTAGGTGAGAGAATCGAAGTAAAAATAAAAATATAATTTTTGGTTTTTGTAGATTGTTACATATTTATGTGATTAAAAGCACACCGAATTTGAAACAAACTAAAAATTTCGGAAATAAATTCAAATTCTTATCGCACTGATTCTTATTTGACTTTTTGTATTTTTAAGCCGTGGTTTCCAAACGTGCTGTACTCATTGCTGTCGCCGATAACTTCCACCCAATCCGCGCCGAACACTTTCCAGACTCGTACAAAAGAAGAGGTGGTAGGAGACGGAGTGGGGTTGGGCAGTGGGTGGGGGGGGGGGGGGGGGGTAAGAGGTCTTACTTTGATTGGATTGTTTTATTGGCACTCCGGCGCACTGCATTACGTGACGAACACATCAATAGACACCATTGAAAGTGCTCTGTTTAAAATGGGAACAGCATGTGTTAGACAGTGGTACCAGACTGCTTCAGTGAATTAATTTCAGATGAACTAGTCTCTACTTTTAGCAGCAGCTGTCCTAAGGGTTTCAAATGTTGTCCAACCAAGTTTTTAAAGAAAAGCACCCCATTTTATTTGAAGGGAATAAATGTTTCGAAACAGTTTTACATTGTATGGTAATTGCGAATTAACAATCAAGCCATTATATTACTCTATATGAAAATGATTTGGTGGATTGCCCCACTACTTTGTCCCAAAGATAATAAATAGTATTTCAATATCTTTGCTCTGACCCGACATAATAATAATAAAAATGCTTATTTATTAATAGATTTTTTAGAATATTAAACAATTTGTTCATTTATTATTGGTTGTATTGACGAAAAGGTCACAGGTTAAGGATTCAGGATTTACAATTCATCATTGCCTCCATGTTCCAAAGTAGGTATCCATTTTTTTGTTATACCGATTCTCGATATGACTTGTCTCTAGAATTTTATCAACTCTTCCTGGGGTGTCCCGAACCCTTCCATCCACTAGCGCGTGATTTTAACATTATTTTCTCTATCCATTAGT
The DNA here is from genome assembly GCA_917563855.2 of Limnephilus lunatus. Lineage (NCBI taxonomy): Eukaryota > Metazoa > Arthropoda > Insecta > Trichoptera > Limnephilidae > Limnephilus > Limnephilus lunatus. The sequence continues at coordinate 79,058,603 of OU830600.1, forward strand.
CATATACAAACACACATGTTCAATTCATTAATCGTGCTTGATTTATTTCTATGCTTAGATAGGTCTTTTGTTTGGTTTTGAACTGAGAAAATGCTTAGTTTGTACCGAGATGTCATTTATCCATTTCCTACCTCTTCCTAAACATCACCTTTCTGGATAAGTATTTGAAATTTGAAATAATGGCAAGAAAAAATCGAGTGCATTTGTTTTGAAAACAGAAGAAGGGTTGGGACTACCTTAGAAACAAGTTTTTGATGCTTTTCGTGTACATAGTATCGTTTTTAACCAAAAAGAAGGAATTGACCATCAATATAAAATTTCGTTTTGTACTCATTCGTTTTGTTAAGGCAATAATTACCTCGAGGTATCGCGGTAGAACTATATTGCGGTTTTATTGTGTGTTCCTTCGCAGTGGTAAGTGATTGGTTATCCTCTTTCTGCATAGGTACCTTGTTTTTCCTACATATATTATCACCCAATTCCAGCAGAAACCATTTAGTACTCATTTACTCCTAGTGTAATTCTGTCATACATGGCAATTCGAACAAAGATCTTATTAAAATGATGATACATCCAATACAAAGTTTTTCACTATCTTTGACAAGGGCAACAGTCTAAGACTTGAACATTTACTTCGGAATGCTCTGATATTTATTGTCCTAGTATTAAATCGACTCAATACTAGTCCATAAACTACACAAATAAAAAGAGTGATGAATATATTGTGTAGAGTGTAGAGGTTTGATGTTCAAGAAGATTAGCTTTTTTACTGGCAAATCGTTTTCTATCTAATCGGACGAACATTATTTGGCGTATGTTAGCCATTCCGTAATTTCCTTTCGGCGACATTTTTTTTGACACCTGACTGCGTATCTAACTTTTGATCTACATGTTTAATGTATAATATAAAATTCTGAATTCTGTACTTATTTCAAGAAGCACGAAATTTTTATTTTTTAGAGTTGGTAACTTATTCAAGCTTAGGTTTAAGGACTGAATATGTAGTAAAAACTCCTGAAAAATAATACACAAAAGAAGGCTTTCCATCTAGATTTGAATGGAGTCTCGAATGACACACCCTTTGACTATTAGATCAATCAACATTACGCAACAATGAGCTCTCTCTTTTCAACTATCTGACATCGTTTATCGCCATTTCATTAATTTGTTCTAAATGACAGTTGCAATTTAATGACGGCTGGCGTGTTCGAGGGGCAAGGCTCTTAAATCGCAACCCGAAGGTCGCGGGATCGGATCCCGGCGTGGGCAAATATATATTTTATTTGATTAATTTGTGTTATTTCACGATTAATTCATTAAAAATATAAGAAATAATGAATTATACATCAACGAAAAAAAAATCGTTCAAATTACAAAACACTAACGGGAACAATAAAAAATACTGCATTAGGCTGGTGTAATTAATATCCCTTATGTTGTTTTATTAGCAGTGTAAAACTTAAAACACGCATTTTTATTATTAGTAAGGCCTGTTATGTTTATTTATTAGTGCACAGGCTTCGTCAAGACTTCATAATTAATTATTCAACATTAATTCTGTGCCTTGATTGGAGCCCGAAGATAAAAGGTTAATTAACAAGGCTACCTGTGTATTTAGTATGATGCAAGGTGAAACACTGCGCAAGATATTATTATTTTTGTTGGTGATAAACAATTACCCTTCGTGAAAAAATGAAATATTGTGGGTACAAAAATTACAGTTATTTTATTAGTAGTATACAGGATTAGACATGTAGTTTCAGCATCCTTCAACAGATTTCGTTGGCATATTAAAGTTAGATATATATAGTTTTTAGGTGTCTCAACAGATGTCAGTAAAGTAGTATCTTAGAAAAGTAACATCTATTGTCGTTCGTGTCTATTGCAAGAACGGTTTCGGAAATAGCCGATGGTATCTAATATGACCGCTAAGCTCTGACAGTGTTTGGGCGCCCAGCTTCAGAATAGCTTAGAGCCTCCTATAGTACGGGCGTCTGGTCCAGTTAAATATTCATTGTAAACCTTACAATAAAGTAACTAAAGAAACTAGTAATCTCAAGAAACCTCGATCTTTATTGGAGTTTTCTCGAACATACTTCAAGTAATGTCAATCACCGGGATTCAAAAAAATTACATAATTGATCATCGTTCATTAACTGGATCATTTTTCTGATCACAACCTGTGGGGCGCGATATGTGAAAAAAATTATCACGATAAGAAAAATTCTTTTATTAAATAACGAATTTCAAGTTATAATCTAGTGTTATCTATCTGTTTCCCCATAAACTAATAAATAAATATAATATTAACGAAACTGAATCTAAAATCTGAAAACCAAAAAATCAGAAAAAGGTACGTTCACATCTGGGACTCGAACCTAGGACCTTCGCCTTGCCGGGGCGCATCGCTACCAACTGAGCTAATGTGGCCCTATCCGATTCGGTCATATTTAACTGTATCATACTTCGACTAAGAAATACCAACATTATCTTAATTTGTTAACGCATATTTTTATTGGCTGCTGTATTTATGTATGATTACAAGATTCAAACCCGAACTAAATGCTTTCTAAATAGTGACTTGGATAATTTTTCATTTTAAATGCAGTGGGAGGGATGGCTCCATACGTCATGGATACACTTACCCAAAGATTACGAACCAACCCCCATTTCCTCTTCTTAAAAAAAACCCTCCACAATGCATCCCTAAAAATGACATCCCTAACGCCTGAGGCCGGATTACTAGGATTTAAAAAATAAGCCCTGAGGGAAATTATTTTCGTCAAACACAGTAAACTTATTTTGTGGTACTATTTTATTAAAAAATAATAATCATAAAGCTTTAAATACTTTCTAGGGATTAGAACTAAAGACTGGTTGTTTAAAATAATTATCATCAAATTTCGAACTTAATTTCCAAGATATGCGAAAGTTCTATTATTTTGGTTTTATGAAGTAACTGGTCTTTAGTGTTTTTCACTAAATGCAGTAGTAGTACCATGAGAATAACTTAATTTAGAAGTGTAACTATAATTATTATAACTATAATAATATAATATCCATCAAATTCTAAAATCTGTCATTATGATTTTCGCAGCGTTTATTCCCTGTTTAAATGCGGTAATGTAAAAAAAAATATCCACAAAAAGACGAATTTTGGCCTTACGAAAAAAGATAATGTCGTTATGAACCTTTATCCCAAATATTAATTTGAATACTTAACGAATATCGGAGGGGATGGGAGGCTGCGAAGGAAGATATCACATAATACTGTATTTTATAGGTGCCCAACGGGGCCGCATCCTAATACCTTTAAGTCTACAAAATATGTTAATTCTCATTATTGAAACATGTTAATTTAGCCGATATCAAGTACATAGTACGTGTATGGAATGTGTGGGGAAGTTCAGCAGTGAACAGGGATATCGCACATCCATTGAAATTGAATACAAAAGCCTGGAGTATAAAAGAATGATAACAGGTTTGCAATGGGCATAATCGAGACAGCCGTCAGGGTTGTTCGTTTCAAATATATTCTATGAATAAGCGTAATAATAGAAACTAGCAGTTGAAAACCCGCTCCGCAGGTTTTTGCTGCTAGGTTCTTCGGGCGGCTTTTGGTTTGGCTTCGCCCATTTTGAGTTTTGGTGACCATTTTATACCGGGTCCAAACACATGGCAAGCCTCTGCAAGCGTCCACAAGTCCCAACATATGGAGCGCGCGTGTGGCTTGGCTTGCGTAGGCTTGCAAGAGCTTGCGAGAGCTTGCCGCCGATCCGATCGAGGTCGGATATTTTGGCCACAAGTGGCAAGCGCTTGCGGCAAACGCTGGCGCGGCATCCACACGTTGGTACAACTTACGGACAATAAACAAAATATTAGAATATTAAATGAATTTCCTGGTACCATTTCTATGGATTTTAATCATCCACTATTTTCTCTTCCGAATTCTTCGCTTTCTTTCGTTTTGTTTCGCTTTAAAATAGAAATAGGTTAGCGCAAAAATGACAGCTGATGCAGCTGCTTCGACGTCCGCCATCTTGGGGCGCTGCGAATGTACTGGAGCGCTTGCAAGTGTGGGGACACTGGGAACGCCAGCCATTCGCTTGCCAGAGCTTGCCTGAGCTTGCGACAAGCAGCTTGTCGCAAGGGTCTGGACGTAGCATTATAAATCCTACAGGAATTGGTTCCAAAATTAGTCGGTTCATTGGATCCATTGTAATTCAGTGACAGCTAGTCACCGGTACAAAGTAACCGCGATAGGCAATGACTTCATATGTAATATAAAGACGCGAGGTAGAAACTACAGCTGCCAATTACAATAATAATCAGATCATCGTCAATCTCTCTATATCTGGAGAGATCACGAAGTTACAAATCGAGAAGTACTTATTCCTGCCAGGGAATGCAAATCAAGCGATCTGTTAACGGAAGTGGCGCCACTTGTTGGAATTGAGTTAAAATTTGTAAAATTACAAAAGTAGATTTGTATACAAACTTTACGTACGAAGACGGTTTTCCGTACGGCGCGCGCGGCGTCAGAGTTGCTGTCTTAGCCGGATTCTTGAGGCTCCGCATTCGAGCTCAAAAAGAAGAAGATGGAGAGATATGAAATGACGAATGTTAGAGGAGCGCGCTAATATTTACAGCGCCAAAATCGATGCGAAAATTGCGAAAATGTTTAATAAACACGACGCGTTTAAAATCTTGTGGAACGTATCTTTATTATCATTTAACGAAACATTGTGAATTTTTTAACGACTATAACTTGTAAAATAACTGAAACAAACGTGTTTATAATAATTTTCGGAGCATACTTTGCGATTTTTTTCTATAGAGGGAATTTTATACAATCTGCGTTTCGGCGTGGAACGCCTCTAGATATTATCTTCAAAAATAACATACCTATATTTTTTTAAGAGCTTAAAAACTTCAAATGTTTAAGAGAGATATGTAAGAAATCGGTAGAAATTCGTGCAGCGGAGGCTTAAATTTAAACCGTACAGTCTGTGGTTATTAATACTCTTAGATACTTAAAAAATCATAAATTTATTAATAAAATTATGAATTAAAGTAAAAAGTATATCTATTAATAAAGTATAATAGAACCAGCTTTTGTTTTAACTTCATCCCACTTTTATTTAATTAAAAAACTTCCAATCCATTTAATTTTTTTGTACATTCACTCCACATAGGAGGCTCAGAGGAAATTTTTTTCTCTCAGGGCCCATGATATCTGAGGGGATGCCGTGTGGAGGGTATTTTATGGAAATAAAGGAGAGGAAGTTCTTGAAAGGATAAACCTAGGTTGGTAGGAATCTGGGGGTCAGTGCGTCCAGGAGTGACAGTCTTATGAATTCGTTCCTCCAACTGCGGTGTAAGGCGATGGGTCGAGAGAGTTCGGCTGGAGAGGTCAAAAGGTCTCCCTCAAGTCCCTTTAGATCCGGCCCGCCACGCAGGAGGTGGACGTGTGCATCCGCCGCCAATACCTGGACAAAGGAAACCTTAAAAATGAATAGAAGTGAAATAAAGTAAAAAAAACTTATAACGAACATACATTTTATAGCTTCAAAAAATCCAGAAATATCAATTGCCCTTGTCTTTTACACTAAGAAATTTCAACAACAATCATCAATTTATTGACCATAGAAAAGTGTATTTCGAACCCGAACGTGATATTATAGTGCGAGTATTATAGATACAATACGAAAAGTTATTTTATTAATTATTATTTTTAATTGATAAACTAATGCTTAAGACAAGATTTTTATGCATAGCACAAAGGGTAACAATTATTATAAGCAATAATTATTAGCCTGAAACACCCATCTTCATTGAAAAAATCTCCCGAGAAAAGATACATGCCGCCGACGGACTCGAACCCGCGTCCTTCTGATATCCTGTCAACTGCTCTACCATTGAGCTACGTCGGCTTATCTCCTACCCGCCAAATAATTCAATATATACTAGTGTTTCATTCAATAATTACTGCTTATTACATTTTCCACCTGAAAACAAATAACTTTATTTATATGAGATAGGCATTGTGAGTGCTAAATCTATCACTAAGTGGCGTCGAGACAAATTATGTGTAACTAATGTATAAGACAGGATTTTTATGCATAGCACAAAGGGTAAAAATTATTATAAGCAATAATTATTAGCACGAAACACTCATCTACATTGAAAAAATCTCTTCGGCGACATGTATTCGGATCTCGGGAGATTTTTTCAAAGTAGATGAGTGTTTCAGGCTAATAATTATTGTTATTTTATTAGTTATTATTGAACATGGGATTATAAAATGTGCACTATCTAATGGAGTTTTATGATATTTGTACTATATGAATATAATCGGAAGTAAAATAAATTTTTATTTACATTGAACACAGATTTAGTTTACATGCCTACACAATATTTAAAAATAATACAGCCTACCTGCGTTGTGCGCCGGGTTATTTTAAAAGTTGTAAATTTATCGCTCTGACATGACTGTACCGATATATTTTAGTAGCAGTCGAGTCGAACAATTCAGTTCAGAGACATTCATAGGACTATGCATAAAAAAAGGGTCACTCGTTTCGATGGCAGTATTTCGTTTGACGTCGATACCGTTGACGTCGTTTTTTAGATATCCCGTATAAATGAAGTCGCCCGTATTCAAGCGATTAATACGAAAGTTCATTCGATTGTTAAAATGTTTCGAACACGGATTTTCTACAATATTAATAAACTTGTGAGAACACCTATGGTATATGGATGGGGTATGTATATCTAGTTCTTTTTATTGTAGGATTTTTTACGGGTATTATTTATTCCGCCGCCCGGGGAATCATTTATTGGTTAACCAATACCTAGGTCACCCCAAGCGGTTCTTAGGTGGCTAAGCAGGGGTGCCCGAGTTCATGAGTGAGGTTTGTCTGGATCTTGGCGGCAGATGCCTCTGCCCACGAACTGTGTGGTAAGCCGGATTAGTGGATACTGATTGAGGGAGACTTTCTGATCTCTCCAGCAGGACGCTCTCGGAATAGATTCATATGCCCGTCACTCCTGGACATACTGACCCCAGATTCATACCCACCCCTCATACCTTTTTCCTTCCCAGACCTTCCTCTACTTTATTTCTTAAAAATATCCTCCATCCAGCATCCCCAAAGATGGTATCCCCAATGGCGGAAGATTTTTTTTCTAATCTAAAGCTAATGTTAAAAAAAACCTCGGCGCGCCGTTGACATCTTTTATGTTATATATACTTAATTTGGAAGGCGGGTACCATTAATTGGAGAACCAACACCTCTGCCATAGGTCACCTCAAGTGGTTCGCTACGTTAGGGGTGCCCGGATTCATGTGGTGAGGTTTGACAGACTCCCGGATTCCTACCCACCCCTCATACCCTTTTCCTTCCCAGAACTTCCTCTCCTTCCTTTCCTAAAAAAACCCTCCACACAGCATCCCCAAAGGTGATATAGACCCTGAAGGGAATTATTTTCCTCAGGGCCTCTGTGGAGCAAATGTAAAAAAAAATACTTGACCGACAACTCAAAAACATGCAACTTCAACACCTAATTGAAAAGTCATTAAAAGTGATGAAATATGTTATATGTATGTACATGCATGTTCATTTTCAAATGTTATTTGGAAAACGAGTCATAAGTAGGTACAAACTAGCACAGGACCACCTAGTGAGGAGGACTAAGAACAAACAGATGAAATATTTATATACCTTATCATATATCTTGTACAGTTTGTCAAAATAGAGTAGAAAATAAAGAAAACGGAACTAAAAAATTTGTAGGCTGGCAACACCAATATAACTGTCAAACTGTCAACATGCTGTCAACTATCAATGGTATATTGCTGAAGTATTTTTTTAAGTGTCGTCGTACGAGTTTTCGTTTGGTTTTTATGTAATTCTTTTCGAGTTCTAAGTAAAAACTAAAAATAAAATTAATAAAACCATAAAAAGTGGCGCTAGGGAGGTGATTTTAAACGTTTTTCAAGGTATTTTGCAAGAATCCAGAACTGATGATACAATCGAAGTTTTTAAGCGAACTTCTGAATTGATTGGTATGTAGTGAAGTTATATTTATTTATTTTTAAATTCTGTAACACATTGACATGATAAGAACATATTTTGTTGAGAACTGTTGCTTGAATACACTTGAAAATTACTTTTTTTGAAGGTTATGTTTACATATTATTTGACAGTTCTGTTAAAGTGCAACAACGCTGTATATGTAGAATACTGTAAGCAATATTTTTTTTTAATAAGATATTTTCAGTTTTATTTTTATAATAACAATTTTAACGTACTTTTTTCAATATTTGTAAAGTGTTTTATGTATGATTTTATTTTATTTACATAGATATAATATAATAGTGGCTATCACTTTTTTCGCAGGTAAATCAGAAAGTACCATCGGGCGAATTGTTAAAGAAGGAGAATGATATTATGTTATGTTTTAGCAATATTGAAATAAATGTTCCCAATTCCTCGTTACTTGTTATTAAAGCCTATTACGAAATACTTTATTTATAGTTTGTTCTGGGATTTGGAATGAATACTGTATATAGGCATATAATGTAATGATTTTGTATGTATTATTAAATAAAACCTTGTAAAAAACAAAACAAGGTATTATTTATGTAATAAAAAAATACTACTTTTATAACTGGTTTCGATCTAAAATTAGAGACATGATTTGAAAGTCCGGGCAATTAAGCTAGTATTAAATAAATGTGAGCAATTTCTAACTCTGCTTTTTTTTACTATAAAATCGTTATTCTTCATTGTATTAACACAAAATTGGAAATATTCCTAAGTATATGCAATTCTAATTTTGAGGTCAGTGGATGTCAAAATTGCAATTAAAAAAATATTTTTCCTACTTTTATGTGTTTTTGAATTTTTACAAAAAATGTAGGTTACACAGCTTTGAGTTACCACCATGTGTTATATTTTTAGTATTGCCATTTGAACTACAGTGGCGCCCTCATTTATTTTCTACTCTTTTTTGACAGACTCTAACTCTCATAAAACCTGTAACTAAACAGCCACTAATAAAAAAAATAAATACAAAAAAAACTCTGTTCTGATAGCTGTCCTGATTATCTCCAAGTACCAAACTTTGTACGTCCAGATACGATGGGCGCAGTTAATATTTCTTAAAAATCTTGTCGTGTATTTGTATGTTTATACATCTTGTTTAGATGTATATTTTTGAGGCCAAACCTTTTATTGTATTTTTCTGATTTTGTTTTTTTATGCATTTCTGTAGTCCATCATGAAGGATACTTTATTTTAACTTTTTGACACCAACAGTAAATAAATGAAATGAGTGGTTATAATAATTCAAGACATGTTTCTGTGAAATATATGTAAAGTGATTCTTCATATTTTGTGTCTGTATGTTGTTTCTGTGAAATGTTTTGTAAAATTTTTCTTCATATATTGTGTCTGCATATTGGGTTGGGTTGGGTTTAACTTTTTAAAATTTCCTATTGGCGACCGCTTAATGAGTTTTGATAACTCATGGGAGTGCAACTTCGTTGTATGTTTTATTTAATAATATTTAATAAAGTTTATCAATTAAAAAATAATAATTAATCAGAGTATTCGAGTCGACCGATAAATTATTATTTAAAACGTTCTCAATCAAGTGCAAATACGGTGGTAACACCTATAAAATATACAGATAATATTATTATTATTATAATATTATTATTATAATAATTTACAGCGCCCTTGAGGTGATTTTTCACGAAAACAGCGCTATATAAATTAACCAAATATTATTTAAAATATTATTTATTGTACATAAAAATATCCAATTATCCACTGAAACCGTGATATTAAAAAAAGTTCAAACAATATATTTTTTTCAATTTCGAAACTTTTTTCGTTGCAATTCAAATCAAATCCGAAACTCTTGATTGTAAATTGATTCAAGCGGGGGCTTGGAATCTCTTGGAAGCTCTGATCTCTAATGTCTCTAGTGTATTTTAAACACGAAAGAAACAGCTCAAAGAAAGGCTACACTTAAACAAGAATAAATCGTTCGCCCACCCGATGTCGCGACTTTTCATCCCGCGACAAACTATCCCCAACAAAATACCCCCCGAGAAAATATCCTACGGACAAAACATCCCCCAACCAAATATCTAAACTTAACCCAATCTAACCTAACCTAACTTTACCTAACCTAACCTAACAAAAAATGGTACAAAAATAATCCAGACATCCTGTAAAGACAATAAATTATTGTTATCTGTAATACTTTTGTTCCATTATAGTATTTTTGAACAATATTGTTTTGTCTACTTCAAATACAGCAAATTTATTTTGTGGCACCATTTAATTCAAATTTAAAAGATTTCTTTGTTTTTACCATTTTTAAAAGTGGTTAAAACGAAGAAATCTTTTAATTTTTCATAATTGATTGTCTTTACAGGATATCTGTATTATTTTTGTCCCATTGTTTTGTTAGGTTAGGTTAAGTTAGGTTTGGTTAGGATAGATATTTTTTTGAGCGAAGTTTTGTCCATACGATATTTTGTCGTAGGATATTTTGTCGGCGATATTTTGTCGCGGGATGAAAACGCGCCTTACCCGCCCACCCGATGCCAATAAATGAGATAGTATCAAGTAGGTCAGAAGGTCACAAAGTATTACATCAACTCTTGGCTCCAACGCATCGGAGCCTTTTGACGGATTAGAGATAGATAATAAATTATTGTACTCAGGATAAAAATAAAAATAAAGAGTTTGCAAATTTAAGCCCTCAGGCCTTGGTCCTAATTTGTCGGTGCCAAAATATTTTCGCTTTGAAATAAAATCTAAACAAAGGGAATGTTTCTGAAGGAATCCCAAAACTAAAACCTTTTGTTTAAATTCAAAATTTATAATTTGAAATAATCAAATAATATTTTTTAATGATAACATAAAAAAAAAAATATGTCTTACATTACGTTTTTTCTTACTCAAATTATTGGTAACGAAAAAAAACATATATTTTATCAGGCAAATGTATTAATAAATGTTGCCGGCGACTCACTGTCTTGTCGTTTTACGTGAAAATAACTAATTAAAAGTTTACAAAGTTTTATAATATTTTTTCAAACGGCCGTCGGAAACACTGGTTTCGTAAAAGTGTACATTTTAATTATTTTATGGTTAACTTTTAGATTTCCATATAAAACGTGGTGTTTTTCTCGTTAAAACCATTTAGATCATATTACTAACCAAAAAATGAAAGTAAATGAGACACGACAAATTCTATGATACCTTATGAGTTGTTCCGAAAAGCGAACAAATTAGCTTACCATTACCTGAGGGGTTAAGGAAGTTATAAAATAATGATTATAAAGTGCCCTGGCTAGAAGGTACTTCAATATAATATTATTGTAAGCAAATTGAATTAAATACCTACATTCCTACATAAACGATTGATTTAATTTTTTATCAAAGTAAAAACAAAGCCGAGTAGAATAAATGCTTCAGCAGTACAATGCGGTACTTCACCATCCTCCTCATAAATTATCAATGCGATAACGTACATTTTCAACTAATTAAACACGATTTATTTTATTAGGATAAGTTAACAATAATAATCTGAACGAAAGTATTTGTTTAATAAATCTTTTCGGTATTTGAACCTATGAATAGTAGCTACGTAAAGGATAAGTTACTTAGTTCTTTTTACCTGTTGCGAGTATTTATTTGTTTATTTAGTAACTACATTTTGCCCCCGGCTTCGCTCGAATATTCGCCCCCCCCTCCCCCCTGTAGAATGTTGGATAGTAATGATTGGAATATTTATATAGCGATGTATACTAGGGAAAATCACCACAAGTAAAATAAAACAAAAAATATCTACCGAAAACTTAAATAAAACCTTAAAAATTCTTAGTAACTAAATAATAAATAAAACCCCTTACAAACAATCACAGATTTTCATACAGTAGGTACAGATTTATTATTAGTATAAAATTTTACAATAATGTAACATTATCTACTCTGTACGTGTTATATTTTGTCGAACAATAAAATAAAAATGTTTCCACAAATCACCCCTATCGCACCCCTAAGCTTCTCCATGGCACTCTCCACGTTTCCAACTTATTTTCTCAACTGAATTTAAACCCTGTGGTATCGATGAATAAAAGGTTAGAGAATAATTCCAAATACCAATAATTTTTCTGTAAAAAACATCATCTAATATTACTTAATGTGAAGAAGAAGGCGTTTCGCCGAAGTGTTTTTGCGCAGAGCACAATACAAAAGCCGACTATAAACAGTTATCCATTTAATCGCTGTGAAGGATGAACAGTGAACATGTGGGAAGTGGGAAGATTGATGTGAAAGTGATGAATAGATTTATGAATTGAATGAGGCAAGGCCGAATCCAAGCACGTCCGACGAAAGTCAGACGCAAATTGAATCTGAAAATGTTTTTCTGTCGATAAATACGTTATTCCATAATTCGCTGCCGAGTGACATCTCTGTCCTCTGTTGGAATTCGGGGGAAGGTCAAACAGTCGCAGATAAAATAACTGATTTAAAAAATGGGTCCGGAATTAATTTCGTAATGGGCCATTTGCATGATGTTTTTCACGGATCACGAATTATACCCAAGACACAACTTTTAGACCAAATTTTAAAGTTTTGCGTGTTGAATACTTTCGAAATTGAAGAGCTGGTTGAAATGACAACTTATAATAAAGATTGTCGTTTTTGTGTAAAACGCATTCACAGTTTTTTGATGCATAATATTCACTTGTGACTAGTGTTTACACTAGTTCCATCTGTCTGAAACCTACAGAAGTAATATTTACACAGAAGATAAAAAAAGGTATTGGAGATACCGAAAAGGCGATGGGAGCAAAAGCAGCTTGTGCATATTTAAGATTGCATCCAGTTTCTCAATTGAAGCATTTTATTTAAACCAGAAAAGTGTTCCACGTTGCCTCTTGAACAGCCACGTACATTTAAACCAGTAAAATGTTCCACATTGACACTTGAACAGCCGCATACATATAAACTAGAAGAGTGTTCCATATTCACGATTGAACTGCCAAATACATTCACACCAGAAAAGTATTCTGTAACGAAAGATATTGTAACGCTATCCGAAACGTTGGCTATAGAACGAGGTAGTGCAATACGGCATTATACCCCCAAAATAAAGAACGATTATACTATACTTCATAGCTTAACAAAAACGAGTGTGCTTTAGACCACACCGCTGAAGTAAAACTTCACATTAAATATATGGCGTTTCACATTAAATATATGCGTTTCATAGCTTTTTATGCGTTTCATAGCGTTTCACATTAAATATATGGTTCTTTTTCGTAACGCATTCATAATTTTACCCCCCAAGTGTCGAGCGTGCGTAAAGAAGTTTTACTTCAAAAACTCAAAAATCTCAAACGCCGATCACTTTTAAACTAACAAATTACAACAAACCTATAAAATCTAGTGACGTTACGAGCTAAAAATTCTACTTGTTTAGAGATTACCTACTAATCAGAGACTCGTTTTTTCTTCGTTTCATTAAAAAAATAATGAAACGAAGAAAAAACGAGTTGAGTTGAGTTGAGTTCAGTTGAGTTGATTTGAGTTGAGTTGAGTTGAGTTGAGTTGAGTTGAGGGGATGGGGATATTTTTATTCCTTTTATTGTTCTATTGTTAATAGACGGCCTAAGTTAGTAAAGTTTTACTTCAGTCGTGTGGTCTAAAGCACACTCGTTTTTTAAAGCAACAACCATCAGAAGTTTGTCAGGTCGGATACTTCTGGGACAACCCTCGTACACAAGCACAGATTTTTATGGGAGTACATCAGTAAATAAAAAATAAAGACACAAAATTATAAGAAACGAAATATGTCATTTATTATACATGTAATTATTACTCTGATTGTGTTTTTAAATTTTTTACAAATAAATTTCAAATTAAGAAAAACATTTTTTTTAAAATGCCGGCAAACTGGGCTTTTATTGTGTTAAATTATCATACACAAATAAGTAAGTAGCCCCCCTCACTAGACTATGTCTGTTCTGAGACGGGTACATATACATATATTTAAAGATGCATACATTTACACACACATACATGTATACATATACACATATATATATATATATACACACATATATATGTACATGCATACACATATATGCACATATATTCATACGTACTCATACATGCACATACATTCACATATGCATACGTATTCGCATAATGCACATAATCATACACATAGGTACATATAAAAATATAAGTAAATATAATCAAAAAGAACTAATGGAATTTAATAGTCTCATATAACCAAAAATTCATTAGATATAAAGCAAGCATCTAAAACTAAAGCTATTAAAATTACAACGAAATAATATAATCAAAGAAGAATTGTTGGAATTTGCATAGTTTCATATAACCGAAAATTCATTAGATACACATAGTGATGCAAGAATCTAAAACTAAAACTTTTTAAAATTTCAATACAATATTATATATAAACATAGGCAGTAATAATAATATAATAACTTATATCATTGATGTCGCTATTCCAAATTCTTGTAATATTCAGAAAACTGTTTCTGAAAAAATAAGAAAATATACAGATTTAGGAAATGAGATTAAAAGAATTTGGCATTCTCAGACTATAAAAATATTACCATTTGTTATTTCGGCTACTGGCATTATACCTAGCTCTCTCATTCAAAATTTAGGCATATTAGATTTGTCAAAAAATTGGTACATAAAAATGCAAAAGTCGGTCATTTTAAATACATGTAGGATTACGAAAGATTTTTTAAATATTTATATTGAGGGATCGGTAGGATTTATCGGACCAGTTAGGATTTCATCAGAGCCGAACCCTCTGATATGAAAATATCTGGAGTCGGTGAAATATTTTCCCATTATGTTTCTGGTGGATTGACGTATTGTTCTTGTATTGTTTTGTATTCATTATACTTATATAGTGCACTTACATTGCGTGAATTTACTAGATATTCATTTGTGGAAAAGTGTGTGGAAGGGTTTAGTCTTTCATTTGGGAAAGATTTAACCCGGACATAAAATCTGGAGCACCGTAATAACTAAGAAAAATTTTCTATACATGTAAATAACACATATTATATTTTATTTATAAAAAAAATAATATAAAGACTGAGAGTAAAGACTAAGATGAGATTCCTAATAACTTGGTAATGGATGACCTTTTTTTCTATAGTAACCATGTAGTGAACTGTTTAAATAACCATTTTCGGTTTTTTGTAGTGATGCAATAAGTGGTTTCTTTTAGGAAGTTGTTGAAAATGACAGGTGCGAGGTAGGATTCGTGCTTTTGGGCAAAAGTTGATTTAATTATTGGCACTAAAAGTTGATTGTGTGAGTTTGCTCCTGTGGTTTGTGGGTGAGTTATGTGGCATGGAGAGGATTTAATGCAGTTTAATTGAATGATCTTATTAATGATCTCCTGATGTCTAGAATGTTATAAGTTATTAGAATGTTTTCCGTTGGATGAAGATAAGGTTTTTTGAACATGATCCTAATTAATGTTTTATAAGTAGTGTTAAGCGTCTTAATGTACTTATCAGCAGCTCCCCCCCAAGCCGAAATACCATAAGTTAAAAGGCTTTGACATAGGGCATAGTAAACATTTTTTATTTGTTTTAGTGACATGATATTTCTTATGGATTTAAAAATGAATGATAGTTTACGGATTTTTTTTTATGAGCAAGTTAATGTGAAGTTCCCAGTTTAATTTATAGTCCACTGTTATCCCTATGTAGATACTTGATATTATAAGAATGTTCTATTTTTTCGCAGGATTTGAGGGTTTTGAGGAAATATAAGGCTGTAGGTATAAAGGCGGAAGGGTTTTCGGTTGCCCAGTGATAATTTTGATGAATGTTAGGTATTTTGTTTTAGAGATGTTTAAGGTAAGTAGATTTTTGTCAAGCCAATTTTTTATTTCTACCATACCAGTTTCCGCACTTTTGAAGGCCTTTACCCAACTTGGAGCTTCGAAAAGAATTACCGTGTCATCAGCGTAACTAATTATCTTGTAGTTAATAGATGTCATTTTAATATCAGTAAGTTCATTAATGTAAATGTGAAATAGAAGGGGACCGAGGACGCTACCTTGAGGGACACTATACTTAATTTATTCAGGATCACTGTAGCATTTATTTAGTTCTACTATTTGTTTTCTATTTTTGGTATAGCTAATAAACCAGTCGAGCAGCGGTCCGATGATACATTCATGAGAGATAGTATCAAAAGCCTTGGCCAAATCAAGAAAGACTCCGGTTACTTTGGATCCTTCATCTGTGTTTTCAACAATGAAGTTAGTTAATTCGGATATAGCTTGTTCAGTACTCATTTTAGCTCGAAAACCGAATTGAAAATCTGAAAATAAGTTACGTTTATCGAGGTAGGTTATAAGAATTTTCTTCATTGCTTTTTCCAGAACTTTCGATAATGAATTTAATGGTGAGATAGGTCTGTAGTTAGAAATTAAAGTTTTGTCCCCAGATTTGTGAATTGGCGTTATAATAGCAATTTTTAGTTTAACCGGAACAATTCCTTGGCTGAAACTTTGATTGAATATATGTAGAAGAGGTACAGCAATATATTCACGCAGATTAATTAGAATTTGGTTCGAGATTTTGTCCGGACCCGGAGCGCAAATTGGTTTTAGAGATAAAATAAGTTCATAAATTTCTTTTTTATTGATTTTATATATATTAAACGAATTTATTGGTTGTTTGGTAGGGCTGCGTTTAAATAGTAGTTGTTCAGTAGTGTGGTTATTGATGAGGATTTTGTTTGCTAGATCTGGGCCTATGTTGGAAAAATGAGAATTAATATAATTAACCATTTTGTGTGTTTCGTTCTTTGTTTCAAGGATTTCTCCATTAACTGTCAATTTATTAATATTATTACTCTTCTTAGGTTTTAAATAAGCAGCTTCATTAATGACCTTCCATTTTTTTTTTGGATCGTTTTTAGCGTTTTCTATTTCAAGCCTGTAAATTTAGAAATTAGCTTGCTTAATTAATTTGTTACAAAGATTTCTATATAATAAATATTCATGGTTTAGTTTTCTGTCATATGGGTTTTTATTTACTCTCATGTGCATTGTTTTTCGTTTGTGAATACTCTTTACTAGCCCTGCTGTGATCCATGGTTTAATTTTTAATGTTTTGTGAGCGTAGTCTTTGTGTGTTTTTAGTGTGGTGTGTTTGGTAGTATACGTTTCCAGAATTAGTTGGAAAGCATTTAGAGCGTCGTTTGGGTCTTTTTCTTTTAGTGTTGAGGTCCAGGATTCATGACTTATTTCTGTCCTAAGTGATCTGAAGTCTATAATATGTTTTGTGGTGTTTGTAGGCGTTTTCGTTCTATTTACGATGTTCGATCGAATGCCGAGAGAAGTAGTGTAGTGATCGGTGACCGTTGTATGATTAATGGAAGACATGGTTATTTTTTTGGTTTTAGCAGAAATATGATCAATGCAAAAATTGGATTCAAGGGAAGTTCTTATGGCTGAATTTATAGTTGACTTAAGGCCATAATGACTTAAAAGACTTAGGTATTCGTTCGTTTTCGGATTGCAATTGAGAATGTTTATGATCAAATCTCCCCCCAAGATAAGTTGTTGGGTGTTTAAATTATCATCTAAAAGTTTTTGAAGGGAATTTAGGAAAGGTGTAAGATTTTTAAAGCATGGGGTCTATATATAGCAAATACAGATGGATCTGATCCGAGTAAAATTTTTATACAATTTGCTTCCGTTAGGTTTATTTCAGTGATAAAGGGATTTAGCGACTCTGCAACGAAGATTACTATACCATCATTTTGGTTAAGTTTGGTAGTAGTGTGGAATGTCGAATATCCAGGTAAGTGGATGTCAGTGTAGGAGTCGTCTATCCAGCATTCACTTAAAATTATTATGTCGAATAGGGGAGTCAAGGTCTCGTAAAAGTACTGTAAAGCTGTCAAAGTTCTTACGAATGCTTCTAATATTTTGGGAGATTACATTTAAAGAGTTATTTGTATGAAATACTTTGAAATCTTGAGTATTTTTGAATACATGTTCATGATTATTGTGTGGTTCTAATTCTATATTTAATATTGAGTCCATTTGTAATAAATTAAGCTACGTATATAGTAAACAGTTAAGAAGAGGTAACCAATTAATTAATAAGCTGTAAATTGCCAACATGTTTAATATTTATAATTTTATCTTGGTCTTCTATAGTAGCGCTTTGAAGTAAGGGGTTAATAATTCGCCTACAAATACGTTGTTCTGTCTAGCGTTCTTGCGGGAGTTCAAAACTCTCTGCTGAGCTTCCTCATCTTGAAGTTGAATTTTGTATCTGTAAGTTCCGCCCTCCATTTTCTGTGATTGATCTTGATACCTGATTATTCTTTTTATCTTCTGTGGTTCGATATTGATTTGTATCTCCTTAAATAACCTGCTTATAGTGTCCAGCGGTTCCTTATTAGGTAGGGTAATTACACCCGCCAACTCCGCCCAGTTGAAGCTCATACTGACCTGTTCCATTTCAGCCAGTCGAGTCTCTAAGTTATTTATTCTGATTTCTTTGTGTTGTTAGCTCCTTCTAAAATTTCAATTTTTTGTTTATTTGAAATATTGCGTCAACCTTGGTTGAGATATCATCATATTGCTGGCTTATAAAATCCACACTTTTTTTGATTTCTAAGATTTCATGTTCTAGATTTTTCTTTATGTTTAATGTCTCTTGTTCTATTTTTTTGAATAATTGTTGCTTAATTTCATCTTTCCATCTTTTTGTCTACATATTTCATAAAATTTCCATAATGCTCTTCACCTGCATTAGTTTGTGGTGGAGTCTCAGTCGGTTTTGATCTTGTTTGCACTTTAGATGATGCCATTGTGATTGCTTATGGTTTAATAAGATTAAAGTTATTGTTTGTTTTTAATTAGTAGTGGCGCCTGAATTTGAATGACCTGAAAATCTCGCAACACGTAATTCACAGTGATTTGAATAATATTGCAGAAAAAAAAAACAAAAACAAAAAACAAAAAAACGGATAATATTCACCCATTGTTTTGTAACGTCAAGTTAGTATATTTTGCCTTGAAGAACTAACGGTTGTTCCGAAACCGGTCGGCGTATATAATAAAAAAGTAGTTCAAACAAAGTAATATTGTTTTATTTACTAGTTTAAATAAAAAAAACAATAACTTAGCGTTTATAAAACATAATAATATAAACATATTATAAATATCACTTATTTTTTATACTTAATGCCGACCGGGTTTCGGTCGTAGCTTCTTCAGGGCAGTACAATACTCTACTAAAATATACTAGATTATCGAAAATCTAAAATCTAGGCAGATTGATCTGAAGAAGCTACGGTTGTAATAAAACCTTGTCGGACATTAAGTATATAAAAAAATAAAAGTGTCGTTTACTAAGTTATTGCCTTATTTTAAATTATAACTTCACATCCGCAAGAATCTGCTTCATATGAATAAACATTTATTGGTTGGATATTATGATTAACTTATTGAAATTTAAGATTGCAATATTTAATCATCGAAAATAATATTATTAACTACTCTGAATATAATTGGAAAGACTCTGAAAATAGAAAGGTAACGGTCTCAACAGGAACTCTAACCCGGATCCTTCAGTCGTACAGGGACCAAAATTAAACCAATAGATCTACTTTAAAAATAATAAATTATCACTAAAATTATATTCAATTCAATCTACCAAAATTTTAGATAATCCAGTAGATTTTAGTATTGTACGGCCCTGAAGAAGTTACGATCGGCATTAAATCACCAAACGTAGCGAATCACTTGTGTTGGTTATCTAATAAATAGTTCCCGGGGTATCGGTACCCATATCCGCCTATCAAATTGATAAAATTCAACGATTAAATAACCATTACCTTAAAAAGTCCCATTTCAGTTCAAAATTTCAGTGGACAAATGTGAACAGAAAAAATTAAGCAATTGGACTGACTGTTCGACTGTTCATATGGTGAACGGCGATTTACAGGCTTGGTATCCGGAATATTTTAAAACCTACAAAAAAACGGTTTTTCGTTCAGAGAAGTGATACGGCGGATGTGTATTTCAATTTGGATTTTTGGGCCAATTAATCCGTAGATACGCTCTGATTTTACTTTATACCCAGCGATGGACAGAGTGGGGCTTCTCCCATAGAACATTATATAAACCCGAGAGAACTAATAATCTTGACGATAAACATCGTTTGTTTGAGAGAAAGAAGCACAGCAAAGTAGAACTTTTACTTTGCAGAATTCTGAAAATATGTTATCTCTAAGAAAAGAAACAACAGTATTCTCAGGAGGGAAAAGACTTTGATGTAAAATGGGAGAATATAAGAGAATAAATAAGGAAGTTAAATAAATATTCATTTTAAGAAATGCGTTCTTATTTTTTTATATTTTTTATATGTGATTTACCGCGGGATAAACTGCTTCCAACCGTCTGGAACCAGTGACACTATGGCATTCCAAATATTGCGTTATGTTGTTAGGCTGAAGGTAGTGGGGAATGTGTAAGAGAAAGATGAGGAAGTTAAAAAAAATACCATATATGTTATTTGAAATTAGTTAGTTATGATACAACACAAATTAATTAAATTTACTTGCGGATTTGAACCCGCAAACTCCGGATTCGTAGTCGAGAGCCTCGATGGATTGATAAGGTTAGTTTATGTCAGTTAGCTCATTGTTTCTAGCTATCGAAGTTGATTTCATTTCAATTGTGAAATATCTTCCTGTTAATACATGCAGCTGAATAGTAGGCACCTATCGTTTTTAAGTTTTTATGATGCGATTTTTCAAAAAAAGCTAAATTTTTTAAACTTTAATTAATAGCTAGTTTCGCCCGATTTTCAACACTATTTTATAGAAATCCTTTTCATATTGAACAATTTCCCAAAATGTAATAAACAACACAGTATCCTGATGTATTTTCTGAAAGAAAAACTGTTTTTCTATCAGAAAATATGTAGCTAAGTCCTTAGCTAAGTCTATAGCTATGTGTGGTTTATCCTTTAAGGTACAGAGTTATGTCAAAGCTCATAATGGAAATCAACCCTCGAGCTGATAGTAGGTAAGTGCGTTGATCTAGATCTAGAAATTTCAAAAACAATTTTTTTTGCATGTTTCATAGCCCTATTTCCCACCCATTGTGAGTTTTTTTAACTCCATTCGACAAGATTCTAGCTTAATAATAATTAAAAAATTACATATAAAATGCAGAAGAAAAGATATCTTTAAAATTCTTTAATATTTTGTTTTTTTTTGGGAGCAAAAGCGAGTAAAAACTTGTGCAGATCTTATCCCTTTAAGTTAAAAATATTTATGACTCGAATTTGGTATTTTAATTTAAAAAAAGTTTTTTCCTTATTCCTTCATTACGTAGCCTTATAAATAATAAAGAGCACGCGTTGGCGCTGTAACGAAATCACCACTACGAAATAACAACCAAGAGGCTTTAAATTTCGCACCCTTAAGTAGACGTAAGACAAAGATATTCAAAATTTGCACAAAAATGTGTATCTATTATTATAAAAAATGGCAATTCTGTTGGGATTCGGCTAATGCAGTAAATTAGCAGTGCCTTTAAATTTATGACCACACAATCAGTAGCACAGCAAAAACATTGGTTTTTTGTTCAAATACTCTGGCAAAGGTAAACACCATTAATTAAAGTGGGCTGTGTTGCTAATTATTAACAGTCCGTGCTGGCAATTATACGCAGTAATCAAGCAGGGAGGGATACGGGGCGATACTTTGGTATATTTATTTACGCAGATTGGATTAGTATGATCAGAAGTATGCTCAAGCGGCGAGTCGTGACTTTTATTTAAAAAAACAGTTACTTTCATCTAAAAATAAACTAGCCTTAAAAATAAAGCATATTTATTTTTTATTATCTTTTATGAATAGGAGCCACAACTGTTCCCAACGGTTTGGAGTCAGTGGGACTATGGCATCCCCGATTGAGGTGTGTTGTGAGGCTGAAGGAAGTGGGGAATGGAGGTAACTTACTATCAGATCACCTAACACAAATAAAGCCATTTCAAGCAATTTCGATTCCGAATGGCGGTCATTGATATTCCTAAACCCAAGAATCCAACAGTAAAAGTGATAGGAATTACAGATAAATATACCGCCGAAGAAATTGAAAATAAAATAAGGATGCAAAATGAATACATAGACAAGGAAAATTCAAAAATATCAGTAAAATTTATAAAAGAAAATAAAAAAAGCAGTGGATATAATAACTTTACTGTATTCATAGAAGTAGATGGAAAAACACACTCTAAAATGTTAGAGGAAACGAAGATTAATATTGGATGGAATAGATGTGCTGTCTACGATCATCTCTCAGTTTTGAGATGTTTCAATTGCAACGGATATAGACATAAAGCAGGTGATTGTAAAAATAAAAAAGCATGCGGAAGATGTTCTAATGCACACGATACGTCAGATTGTAAGGAAGATATTGACAAAATCAAGTGTGTGAATTGCAAACTCACAAATGATAAACTTTCATTACACCTAAATGATAATCACCATGCATGGAGCAAGGAGTGTCCTATTTACAAAAGAAATATAGAATCGGAGAAGAGAAAAATTGATTTTTTAGGATAAAAAGAAAAGCAACAATATACTACTTAAACATTTCAAGTCTTTTGGCTCATTTAAATGAAATTGAAGTATTATTACAAGAACTCAAACCAGAAATTTTAATGTTAA
Source organism: Limnephilus lunatus (assembly GCA_917563855.2). Classification (NCBI taxonomy): domain Eukaryota; kingdom Metazoa; phylum Arthropoda; class Insecta; order Trichoptera; family Limnephilidae; genus Limnephilus; species Limnephilus lunatus. The sequence goes on from OU830600.1 coordinate 79,081,411, forward strand.
GTGAAACGTGTATAACTAGTGATATTTACGATTCTGAAGTATCATTTATAGGATATTCAACTGTAAGATGCGATTCATTTAGTCGGCATACGGGAGGAGTCGTTATGATTATTAAAAATAATATATCTTTTAAAATAATATCAAATTAAGTGTTTGATGAAAAAAATACATGTATACTAGCAGTACAAATAAGAAAAAACTTGATTAAAGGAACATACGCTGTATTATATCACTCACCAAACCAAAGCCATTCAAAATTTTTGGATTTCTTCGAAAGTTGGTGTACTAAAAACATGAAAAATCAAGATATGTTCTATGTAACCGGTGACTTTAACATTGACATGAAAGTCAAAAATACCTGCAGTAATAGACTTCAATGTTTAGTAAATAATCTAGGACTGAAACAACTTGTGACCAAACCAACTAGAATATCAAATACATCAGCAACCATTATTGATTTAGTTATTACAAATAATTTTTACTTGAATGTTAATGTTGTGGATACTCCAAAAATATCAGACCACGAAAATATATTAACAATATTTGAAACGAGTATAATTAAAAATGAATCAAGGGAAATTACATATAGAGATAAAAGTAAATATGATCAAACAAAATTTTGTGAAACTTTACAAAATAGTATTTCTCAAGTTACCGAATCAAATAACCTAAACGACAAAGCAGAAAACTTCGTCAATATTTTGACTACAGCAGTCAATAAAATTATGCCAATGAAAAGGGTTAAGTTTAAAAATACGAATAAATGGTATTCGAAACCATTACACAACCTTCAGCAACAAAGAGATAATGCATATAAAGCGGCAAAATTGGAACCATCAGAAGAAAAATGGAATGCATATAAAAAAGTTCGTAATATAATACTCCAAACAAATTAAACAACATAAATGCGATTATTATAAGCAAAAATTAGAAACACAACAGAATGAACCAAGAAAACTTTGGATAACACTAAAAGAAATCATAAAGGGTAAACAAAAAGAAATTGTAAAGTCAATTGATTTCCCAGATGGAACTGAAGAAGAAGTAGAGAAGATAGCGACTAAATTTAACAAGCATTTTATTTCGAGCATAGATCTTATAATCGAAAGTATTCCACAACATCCTGAGAACCAACTAGACGAGCCTATACGCACTGATAAAGAATTTAAGTTTAAAAATGTGGATTTACCGTACTTAAAGAGGGTGTTGAGTAATATGAAATCGAAGGAATCTGCAGATGGTATTACAATAAATATAATCAAAGACTCTATAAATATTATTGGCGAATCGATGGTCCAAATTATCAATGAATCTTTGAATAGAGGAGTATTCCCCAAAACTTGGAAGACGTCTGTAATAACTCCTATCCCGAAAATTGATAACCCAAAAAATTTGACGACTATAGGCCGATCAATTGTTTACCCAAATATGAACAAATACTGGAATACATTGTAAAGGAGCAATTAACAGAATATATTGAGGCCAAGCAGATATTAGTTCCACAACAATCTGGTTTTAGAAATAAATGTTCTTGTGAAACCGCTATTAACTATGTAATAGATGAGTGGAAAAATTTTAGAGATAAAAAAAATAAAATTATTGCAATATTTCTAGACTTAAAGCGGGCATTTGAAACAATCGACAGAGATAGATAAATAAAAAAATTAAGTAATATTGGAATTAATGGTAAAGAAAATAAGTGGTTTGTTGATTACCTATCAGAAAGAACACAAATTACAAAATATGGTGGTAAAACATCTGAACCACATAGTACTAATAAAGGCGTTCCGCAGGGATCTGTCTTAGGTCCATTGTTGTTTATTATATACATGAATGATATTATCAAAGTGTTAAAGCATTGTGCAATTAAACTATTTGCTGATGATACATTGTTATACATTGCCAGTAAAAATTTACAGGACGCCATTGAAAAAATACAAACTGATTTAAATTATGTAGCGCTTTGGCTTCACCAAAACAAATTAAAATTGAATGTTACGAAAACAAAGTTTTTAATTGTGGATAGCCTAGGCGGAAAGGAGCAGGCAATACTAACAATCGATAACGAAAACATAGAAAGGGTTAGCAGTATTAAATATCTGGGTGTAATATTGGATGATAAATTAAAATTCGACGAACACAAAAAAAATTGCTAAAAAAGTTGGATTCTTAAAAAGGATCAGAAATAACTTGGATCTCAAGACAACGCGCCTTGTTTACAATTCTATTGTAACTCCGCATTTAAATTATTGTTCTAGTGTTTTATTCCTATGTAACGAAGCCCAAAATAATAAACTACAGGTTATACAAAATAGTGGGATGAGGATGATTTTAAAATACAATATGTTTACAAGAGTCAAAATTATGTTACAAAATCTAAATATGATGACGACAAAACAACATATAACATATAATGTATTAACAATGATTTACAAACTGAAAAATAATATGCTACCAAATTATCTGAAGAGTAACATTATGTTTCACGAAAATGTTCACAACTATCCTACGAGAAGACGCGGAGACTTTAGGCTTCCCAAAACTAAACTTTCGTGCACACAAAATAGCGCGTTTTACAAGGGTAAAAACTTTTTAACAGCCTGCCGAATGCCGTTAAGGAAGCCTCAAGTCTTAGCACTTTTTGTAGGATGTGTGCATTATATGTGAAGAATGTTTTTTGATTCATAATAATCGTACCAATATTATTGTCATATCTGTTTACTCAAAATGTATTTTTATTTATGTAATCTTTTCTTTTTTTCCTCTTAAAATGTATTTTAAAAATGTAACTGTATCAATTGTATTTGTTTATATTTTCTTACTAGATGTATGAAAAAATTTTTGCATACATCTAAATAAATATTCAAAAACAAAAATTCACTAGGGTGATGTTGAAAGTAGCACCTATTTGGATATATTTCTGTAATGGTGCATTTCAACTATAAAGTATATCTATAAACACCCAAGGGGTGAGTTCCAGCGTCTAAACATTTGCACAGTTTATCTGTCTAAGAAGTCTAGGTCAATGAAACTGTTTTAAACTCGCTACCAGATGCCCATCATAACTTGCAGAGCTTTGAAATAGCAATTTTACTGTCGAAAATTAAGAAAATATGCATACATTTTATCACAATTTTTTTTAGTTATTTGAGGAACGGCTGGGCGGCCTTTTCCATCCAAAACTTTTATTTGCACTATAGGCCAAAATACCCAACAAAATTTAATAACATTTAAAAAAAAATCAAAACGCGTAACAAATATCTAGTATGGATATGTACTACTTTATTTATTTGTTTTTCAAGTTATAAAATAAAGGCCTTTACAGCTATTGATTTTTCACAGTTATAGAGGAAAATTTGGCAATAATTTGTGAGTAAATGATAATTATTTTTAAAAATTGCCCTACCTACTACGCTAGTATAATGAAATGTAAAATAAATAAATGTAATTAATTAAAAAAGGGGCTCAAATTTAAATTACAAACTATTCACCCAGGAAAAAAACATTTAAAATGTCTAAACGTCCTTTTTCAATGTTTTATTTCACTATGTTAACCCGGTTGGGTAAGATTGTTTTATTAACAATTTAAAAATTGTCAAAGTTACTACTTAAAATTGATTGTTTTAGCGCACTGAATTGTATAATTTAAAACACAAATGATTCAAGAAGCATACATTCATTTTAGATATTTGCAACCCCTTTCGATTAAAAAAATATTTTTTTTATTTGGTTGGATATTTTCGTGTAAAATCCAAATTAAAGTTTTTTTTTATGTAAAATGCCGCACAACCGTCCCCCTTAATGATTAAAAGATTTAGTTAAATAGTGTAAATCTTAGAGAAATCTGATTGAAACCGGGTAATAAAGCCAATAGTTGATAAAAATTTTGGATTTTTTTTTTTTTTTTTTTTTTCTTGAATTTGATCCCTGGTCGGCTGAATGTCTGCTAAGGTTCGTTAGGCGCTTCTTACCACTAGACTAAAGGGGACTTGCGTGGGACAGTTGATTTATCGTATTATATTTTAACCGAGTACCCGTGAATAAAATAAATATTTTATGGCTCTCATTCTCTCGCAGGTTAAATCCTAAGAGATGTTCGTATTTGTCTTTTTTTAGTGTCGTTCGTTTCCGTTTCATCGAGTTTCAAATCACAACGGTGCAAAATTATTTTTTAATTCAAATAATTTTGAAAGATTTTTTGATTAAAAATGAGTCATATAAGGCCGCCATGCCGATCAGAAAATGTACTTAAGACGATAATAATAAATTCTCGCGAAAGCTAAAAATTCATAATAGAAATATGTTTTTTGTAGGAATATATTTTTTTCCGATAATGTTGCTTTGTTCTTCAATAAATTTGATCTCAGTAGTCTAAAAATAACCAAAGCCAGGGGTGATTCAAGGAGAAAAACACGACAGTTAAAATTAGAATGAATAAATCATCCCCTGTAATGTATGCAATGGTGTGTTTGCACTTTAATGCGCAATAAACTGTCTTCAAAATTACGCTACTTCATTTTATGAACGTCCAAGCATAAAGGGGAGATATTCAGCAATGGAGGTAAATTGGTTAATAATCTTTAATTATATACCTATCAGTGGCGATCCATGAGTTTTCAGTCAGGTAGAGTGCTAAGATTGAAAAATACGATGTTATTAATGTTGTTGTAGCTGAAAACGATTTTTTTTCAAAATTTTAACTTTTTATTTGACAATCTTTCAGTATGTGGATGCGGCACATCCGCAAACTGAAATAATTCTGAAAATCTTCAAACAAAATATTAAAATTTTGAAAAAAAAATCATTTTCAGCTATAATAACATCAATAACGTCGTATTTTTCAATGTTAGCACTCTAGCTGACTGAAAACTCACGGACCGCCTCTGATACCTGTGTACAATATATCATTTACAGCATTTGAAGAAATAATATCCGTTGGTAGGCACTTATCATTCTCTTCTTCAAACACAACACACTTACTTTATGGCACTATTTTAATTCAAAATTAATAAAATACTTAGTTTTTACCACTTTTATTGTTTATAAAAACTGACATGTTTCATGAGCAGCGCTCACTTTTTCCTGGTTTACTTAAACAATAGAAGTGGTAAAAACTAAGTTTTTTTATTAATTTTGACTTATTATTCTATTTAAATATAATTGTTTCGGCGAAAGAGTTTAATACATAAATAAATATGTATAATTTTTAATGTATTACATTTTATTTTAGTTTTTAGGAAAACAAATAGTTACATATACATATTTTGTAAGTGAAGTGAAGTTTTTGCATAAGATTAATATTATGTAAAAAAGACATAATTGAAAAAAAAAACAACGTGGAATTGATTGAAAAAGAAAATATCAAAAAAACTTAGAAAAACCACAACGATCGATAATGTAAAATTTCATAAAAATAATGTTAACAAAATGATCAAAGATATATATTCTTTTTTCGATTTCTAATAAAAAAGGCTGGACCTTGGTACCAAAAGACGTGTTACTATGTTTTGTTTATCAGAGCAAAACACCCGTCCTTTATGTCTCTACCTTATTTCTGAAACATCTGACTTTTGATTTTATTACGGCAATAATCATGTTCTAACTATGACTTTATTTCCAGATTCACTTCAGCTCAGCCAAGACGAGGGTTCGGGTCAGGGCGCCAACCTGCTGCAGCCGCCCACAGTCAGCAGCTTTCCGCTCTTCGGGCCGGACCGCGTGGACCCCTTCTTCGTATCGCTGGCACCGCCCAACGTCACCGCCCTGGTGGGCCGCTCCGCCTATCTCAGCTGCAGGGTGCGCAACCTGGGGAACAAAACGGTAATTACCACAAATTCTATGTAATCTGTAAGCGTACCGGAAATATATTTTTATTATTAAATCCACACAGGTTACCCCGACGATATTCCAAGTTAGCTTTTATGCTTGAACAGCCCCTAAAGTGCACAAAAACTCGAACCATGAATCAAATATATCAAAGATCATGAATCAATATCGATGAATCAAATATAGAGGACTTACTGAAAGCTTTAAGAGATAGGGGACTAACTACAACAAACAAAACCACCAAATACTGACTGACAAGTTACGATGTCTTCTTCAACAAGAAATATGTGAGAAAACTGAACCTACAAGATAACATTGTTTCTTCGAAACCAAGCACAAGTAAACCCGTCACGCTCAAAGTCAAACTAACTGTACCTACAATTTCTGAACCTTTCAAAAAAACTACGATTTAACAACTTGGAAGACAAAGTTCAATGGCCTCACTAATGTGAAAGGCTTTATTGACAAAATCGAAGAACAGCTCAAATCAGAGGAATCTCCACGGAAATATTGCACCGAAACTTCATCGATTTTATCGAACCGGAATCACGTGGCATAGAATACTAAAAAATAAAGCAGATTCGTGGGCAAAACTGATATCAGCTCTCATCGTTAGTTTCGGAAAGAAAGAAGCTCGGCACAGAAAAAAATTATCTCTGCTTTCTATCAAGCAATATTATGATTCAAAGCGATCCATTCTCTGCTCCAAAGCCCCCCCCCCGAGTTATTTTAGTTTCCGTGTCCTTTTTGGTCAAAAAATTCTGGTTTAAAACTGTACTATCGTCTGCATAAAATGTATCGGAGAATATGCTAAAGCTCTCTTTAACCTTTCCGTCATTCTCAAAAACGATGAATGCAACGGAAATAGTTAAGTGATGGTTACTCCCTAGCTTTCACTGACAGAATCAATATATATATGGGTCAATAGGTTACTCGGAATTCTGTCGAGAGAAGAATTCTTGATCCAAATTCTTGTTGTCAGGAATTTTTTCATGTAGTACTGACATGAAAGTCGCAAAAAAATTTACCAGCCTGGTCTAGTGAGCAAATATATAACGTAGAGAATGTCCGTGAGTCGTTCCACCTCCTTCAAACCTTGCCAAAAATGTGCTCAATCATCATATCGTTCCAACCCCAAGGAATATTTTTTGAAAAACCTCAAAAGTGTTGCAATAATTCAGCGGTAAGGCGAATCGAAAATTCTTTTAAAATTAGCAAAGAATACAAAATTAATATGATTGTTGCATGTAGAAATGCTACGGATTGCTCTTAATTATACGCACGGCAAAATACCATAATTTATTTCAATACTTTACACATTATTTTTAACTCAAAATGTTTGCCTAAGGTGGACTATTAAAAAAAATTGCATTCATTCTAATTTATCCGGCTCGCCGCGCAATAGGTGGGCAGACGCATTCGAGGCCAAAACCCCGACCAATATCACTCCATGAACCCGGGCACACCTACTAGTCACCAAACGTAGCGAAGCACTTATCATTAGAAGTATTTTTGGAGTCGATTTTAGAATTGAAATGGGTAATGCACAAAAAAAAAATTTTACAATAATTATAACTCGGTGGGCAATTCGACGGGGGACCAACTATCGGGTCACCACCAATATTACGATGCCAGAATTACACAATTAAAGAAAGATGAAATTACACATGGAGATAATTACACCTACTTAAAAATCGCCTAATCGAATTGAACACGAAAAATATGTGTTTTTTATAGTGTTGAATTTTAGAATGTTTCAATTGTGTCCTAAATAAATTAGATTAGGATAGTTTTTACTGACTTGTGTAATTCCCTCCCATTTGAATTTCAGCCATATCTACCGTGTGTAATTGGCAGTGTAATATTGATATTGAAGTCTGTATAATTTCATCACGTTACCTATACTATTTGTAACATTAGATCAAATTTTTTTTAAATATAAAAAATTGGTTAATGAACGTGCTTTATGTCTAGTTCTGTAGTAGGTGTAGTAAATTTATGAAATACTAAAAATAGTTCAATTAACTGAACTAGCATTATCTCTAGTACACTATATTTAGCATTACACTATGTCTAGTACTATAATACGTCTAGTACTATCCTACGTCTAGTACCATACTATGTCTAGTACTATACTACGTCTAGTACTATACTATGTCTAGTGTTATACTACGTCTAGTACCATACTATGTCTAGTACTATACTACGTCTAGTACTATACTACGTCTAGTACTATACTATGTCTAGTACTATACTACGTCTAGTACCATACTAGGTCTAGTACTATACTACATCTAGTACTATACTATGTCTAGTATTATACTATGTCTAATACTATACTAGATCTATACTAGTAAGGTTTAATATTATTTGAGCCTCAATGTAGCAAAAAATGTATTTTCATAATTTTTGTAACTATCATTTTCTGAATTCCATTGTTTGTTAGGGCAACACGCTCTACTATAAAATGAAAGACAAAATGATATGTGAACATTGAAACACGCCACATAAACCAACCAATATGTGAAGAATGTCCTTTTAAAAATACTACACTCTGTTATACGAGCCTAACCGAACAATTTGTTTTATCACTCGCTTTCTTATGAACAACGAAAATCGATTATTAAACATCGTTTCTTTGGTTAATAAAGAAAAAACATAAACAAAAGGCTCGAGAGCGGGTCGGAGTGAGATAGGTAGGTTAAGTGGGTTAAGTTAAGAATGTGGCGATACACGCTCCGCATTCCTGATTGAATTTGATAGAATTTCCCATCCACGAAGCTCCATGAAAAAACCATCTCTTTTATTATTTTCCGACAAAAATTCTTAGCCTGAATTTGTGTCCTTCGAAACATGACAACGATCAATTTGATCCTTTTCTGGTAAAAAACATCCCAGTATTTTGTATTATTTGGGATAAATACATGTTTATCCTACACGTCGGAGATTTTCACCGATAGCATCGTCCATGGCCAGGGGCGAACGGGCTCCCAATATAGGACCTGGAAATTGCTTGAATTGTACTCTGTATTTTCTTAAATTGAATGAAACATATTACTTATATATCTTGCCAAAGGCACTCCAGTAATTCGGAAGCAAACCAAATATTACATTGTCGAAAAAGAAAGGTTTATTGAAGAAAATAACGATGGCACTAACAACAGCAAGAGAAAAATGAGAAACAGAAAGACTTGAATAGAAATCAATTAAAATTTACTCGCTCGTTGTTATCTTAACTATAACGCGTACAATCTGTTGGTGTGAAGCAGCTAAAACATTCAAACGATGTAATATAATTAATAGACGTGTAGTGGAATTGACACATGGTGTACTGAGTGGTTGAAATACCAGTTGGTCAACCACATTCATCTATGATTTATGTGGTGTTTGAAAATTTTCTCTGATGGACAATACTTCGTTGATGATTGGGAGTTTCAATTATAGGTGCGTCACGTTACGAGTCATGTTTATTTATCGTCTTGTTTAAATTTGAAATTTAACTGGACGTCCGTTTTAATGGATTCTCAGTATATTTCTGAAGGTCCTCAACTGTCGATCGGATACCAACGGCTATATCCGTAACCGTTCGGGTGTTAGACACAATTGGGCGGCAGTTGAGTCGCTTGTGTAGTACAACTTTACTGACATCTGTTGAGACACCTCAAAACTACGTACAATAAACCTATTATAATATCTCTTACCTACCTGCGTATAAATCTGAACCTTACCACGCTCTCTAAATTATCATTATCACGTGGATCTAAAATATACCTTGAGAACAGACGCCATTTTGATAAAAAAAAATTGTGTAATTGGAAAAAGATTAAGAATGAATTGTGTCGAAACTGCATAGTGACGAGGTTAATAACAAATCATTAAAATAAAATTATTTTGAAAGCAAAAATGTGGAAGTTTGTGACTTTTTTCTTACTTTGCCCACCATTTTGGTTCCCCTCTGTCACTGGCTTTGTCCCCTAAGAATTTATTAGGGCATATCATATTGGTTCTGGTGGCGAAGAGTATTTCCTCCGTACATTCTAGCAAGAATATTAAATTATAATATATTTCAGGGTGTCTTTCTCAAATTTATTGAATGAACTCATTATGTTTTAGATAAATCTATATCTGCTATGGTTGCAGCCATGACAAGTGACAGAACACATTTTCAAAATTAATATGAATTAATTTGGGAACGAAAATTCTAGGTACATCATCGACTGAATCTGATGAATGCCACCAACTTCTAAATTCAATCGAAAAACGTGGTTTTGAATAAATTCGCTTGTAGAATTTCCGTGCCAAAAGTTCTGGTTTTGCTTGAGCACGATTTTTCATTTTTAATGAAATACCGCAGAGTCCCAACTGCCTGGGGCCTTTGGGACTATGGTGTCCCCAATTCGAGGAATGTTCTGAGGATGAAGGTTGTGGGGAGGGAGGGAGAACAATAGGAAGGTTCGTGGCATTTCTGATTTATTTACTATGAAAAGCAAAAGCTATTTCAAGTGAAGTCTTAATTTTGGTTAGGTGGCAGAAATATTTAAATCTGTTTAAAAATTACTGCCTAATTTGAAAATTTTATATGATTTATACTGACTCGATTTCTTTACATTTCAACGGTCCAATATAAGCATTAATTCCCCACCCTTTTAACATTTTGATAAATTATAATTAGCTTCAAGGTAATGCTGTATTATTTTATAATCTAAAGCCGAAACGGGCTTAGAATCATCTTTCAATTGCAACCGTTAAAATCTCTACAATGTGTAAATGGCGCTGATCAAAGATGGGACTCGAACCTAGGATCTCTCGGCCTACCGTGACAAGGCCTTAACCAACTTGGCAATTGAGATCATTTATTTTGAAGTCATTTTGTTTATCTCATACTTCAAATACAGAATTTACATTTCAACTAATTTTTTCCCATATTTTTGGGTGCTACCTTTTTAAATAATCACAACGTTCTAAAGAATTGGTTTGTAACCTAGATAGTGTCTCGGATAAATATATCCGATTTTTATTTATATGCGGCACATGTAGAATTTTTGTGAAAGTCTAAATGAATATTCAATTTCTATTAGAATAACTCTTCTTGGTGGGTATACCTTCAAATAACTTTCAAAGGTTATAATAACAAGAATTATTCTAAAACAAACTGGTTTATAATTAACCAGGTAGGTATTTAAGTACGCACTTGTAAATCTTAAGATGTAAAATAAAAATTTGCTTTTGATTTATTAAATAAGAGAAAATTAGAAACACACTTTCTTGGATCTAGTTCTTAGATCTAGTTCTTAGATCTAGTGTTCACAGAATTACTAATTACCTACTGACCAATAATACTTGTAGGTACTAAAATACAATAACATAATTTAAACTTAGAAAAAAAGTTACAAGGGTTCGTAAGACGTTGGGATTTAAGATGTTCTCCTACCTGAATAACTTGATACCTTAGTAATTTATAAATGTTAAACGATAAAAAAAATATCACAAAAAGTTTTCAATAAAGTAGAGGTATTAACAAATTTAATATCTTATTAGAACTTTGTTACGGTCTTCCAAGAAATTCCCGCGTACTTAATCCACGCCTAAAATAGGTGTTCACAGAATATCGGAAAAAACAGAAAAATACTACATCTATTATAAATATATTTTATACTAGCTGGGTTACCCGGCTTCGCTCAGGACAACATTCGAGAGTGTTCTGGAATGTTCCACACTGATGGTCCCGATTCCCTATTCCCGAAAATTCCACGAAATTCTCTGCAACTCCTACCAGAATTTTCTAGAGCTCTATGGAACCTTTTAGAACTTTCCGGAAGATTGTTCTCGAAATTTCAAGAGGGCGAAACTTCCACCCCTTATATCTTTAAAAGCACGCCCCTTTAAAAACGGTTACCCTTATTCCCTAGGGGGGATAGAGATCTACCACACCATATAACTCCCTTGATCGTACCGGGACTCGTTTCTGAGTTTTTACGGTCCGCACGTTTTTTTGACTTTCTTTTATAATATATAGCTGTTTCCCGGCATGCGTTGCAAGGCCATATTCAAATAAATAAAATGTTACTCCTTACATGTCCTTTCCCGTGCGTTCCCCTCCAGCGTTCCACTTCCACCTTCCCCGCCACCGCTCTCCCGCTCCCCCGTCCCGCCAACCCCCCTGGCACTTAATTTCTTGACTCTTCTCCCGCCCGGCCCGTAGCCGAAACTTTTCTCTAATACTAACATTTTTAAACTCGTGATATCTTTCTAATTAAATATCTGAATTGAAAAATTCAAAAAGTTAAATAAAGGTATTGAAGCTGTCTTGAATACGAAGTAATTTATTTTGATAAGGATTAAAACCAAGATACAAATAAAGAGCCTTTTCAAGCGGCGACATTTTAATTAAATTTTTAAAATAAAAGAATACTTATTGTGGCATAACCATAATAGTTAGACATATGCTGTAGCTGTTTTTTTGTAAATAATGATGTGTTCTATAAAGTCGTAGTACATTATTTTATTCTATCATCAATAGTTTTCGCAGCGCACGCGATTTAAAGAATATTTTAGGTAATTTTTTTACACCCTGGGTTACATTATTGAAGTTTTAGTAAGGATGCCTATTTTTTTAAAAAATATAATATAGCTTATGTCACCCAAGGATAGTGTAGCTTCTCAACAGCGAAAGAATTTTTCAAATCGGTTCAGTAGTTTCAGAGCCTATTCGATGCAAACAAACAAACAAACAAACAAATCTTACCTCTTTATATAGTGCACATATATAGTAGATGTATCTTCTATAAATGTAGAAATTAAAATAAAACATAGTAACTAAATGAGAAATAGCAGAGTGCAATTCACACGCGGTGGAAATGAAACCTTCAGAAAACTAAAGTAGATAAGATTGGGGACGCTACGAAGCACCGAACAAAAGGAGACTGATTATTATTCTATCTCATTCTCTCGCTGGCAAAATCCTACAGAAGTATGTGTTTGTCTCTATTTATTGTAACTTTTTCGTTTCATCGTGTTTAAAATCACAACGGTGTTAAAGCAGTTTTCACTTTAAAAAAAAATAAATATATATATATATATTTATAAATCTCCCTTTAAAATAATCATTATTTTCTTTTTGAACATTGGGCTGAAACGATGACCGGTGAGTGGCCGGGGTGCGTCTGTCGCGTCCTTATAAAACCGATGCTCGGGGGCCATTTGTATTTTTCATTAATAAAGTCGAGTGTAGACTGAACTGAAATATTACGCTCGATATTGATGTTAATTACATGATCATCTAATTTAATTTATATTTCTGTTACTATTTATACTTCCGCTTCCACTTCTGCCTCTTTTTATTAATTATTATTTGAAATTCATAGAGTTTTTAGTTTTTACCACTTTTATTTTTTTTTTAAAAACCAACATGTTTCATGAGCAACGTTCACTACTGCAGGGTTTACAAAACTAATTATAAAAAATAGACATAGACAATGGTGTTAATGGAATTATGAGAATGGGTAGAGGGAAGAAGGGCAATAGGGAACAATAGAAGTGGTAAAAATTAAGTATTCTATTAATTTCGAATTGAAACGGTGCCACAAAATAAGTTTGCCGTGTTTGAAGAAATTACTAATTTATTTCTTGTTAATTTTTGTATTTGAATATCGCACTAGAGTTCCGAATGCCAGGAGCCAATAGGATAGAAGTATTTTTCTTTTTATATGAAGACAACACAAGAGTCCTAACCATCTTTTTTTTACATGAGCTCCACACAGGAGGCCCTGAGGAAAATAATTTCCCTCCGGGCCTATGTCATCTTTAGGGATGCTGTGTGGAGGGTTTTTAAGGAAAGGAAGGAGAGGAGAGTTCGGGAAGGAAAAGGGTTTAAGGGTAGGAATCTGGGGTTCAGTGTGTCCTGGTCATCCACCTCCAAGACCTACACAAATTTCACCCCGTGAACCCGGGCACCCCTGCAAATCACCAAACGTAGCGAACCACTTGGAGTGATCTATGGCAGAGGTGTTGGTTATCCAATAAAGGTTCCCGGGGCGGCGGTACCCATTCCAGCCTCACAAATTCGAGCCAGTGGGAGAAAGACTTCCCCATTCGGGGTTGTTCTGTTGTGAATCTTAAGGTAGTGGAGGAGGGATAAGAGATGGGGAAGAGGAAGAGGGAGAGAAATGTTGAAAAGTTCCTGGCTTTTCATTTTTGCTCATCGAACACAGTTAAAGTAAACTACGCTTATCAATACAGGAGTTCCTAGTGAGTTACGTGCATAGCACCTCACCAATTGTATCAGAATTTATAAAAATTAATAATTGTTAAAAAAGGATTTAAATCACGTTTCGATTCTTAATGGTTGTCCTTCACTAGGGCAATACTGAGAGTTTCCACGTTTCTGAAACATACGGCAGATATAATATTTGTGATTTATTTTAGTCGTTTCTGCGCAGAAACAGACTATGTGAGAGAATTTCCGTAACGCGTGTAAATACGGAAGATAATTGTGAAAACATTAAAATCACTCAGTGGAATAATTATTTTAAAACATAGTTATTTTATCTCGATTTAATAACATAACCAAATATGTCTAATTAATAAATTCCAGTTGGTTATCTCACAAAACAATATTAAAATGCTCGTGTAGTTTTCTCCCCTTTAAATGTTTTAATTGTTCATCCTTCTAATAAATATATCGAATATTTTTTCAAAGCAGTTTTTGTGATAAAACATCTGATAGGAGTTTTAAATGAAATAAAATTAGTTACCCAACGAATCCTAGATTAAAGATTGGAAAAAAATATTTGTCCTCAGATGTCAGGCAAAATAATTTGAAAAATTCTCAATCACTTCCATCACAATCTCGTTTCACTAAAGACATCTCGTTAGGAAAATATTAACCGTTAAAATTTAAAAACTTTTAATTCTATTATCCTATTTAAATATAATGTTCTCTGTTATTACAACATTTTATAACATTATATACCAAGAGAAAATCATTTTTTATTTTATTATAATACACATTAAATAATTGTATCCTATACCTGAAAAGGTACTAGCTTTTATCATATACACAACATACTTTGTTTTATGCCCGGCCTTATATAAACCTAGTTTATTATTTAACTATTACACGAATACACATTTCTTTTGTATTTGTAAATATTATCTCACTGTACTTCTAATAACAATTGTATCACTTCAGCGATATTATTTTTGTGTACTTATTCTTTCTTATTTTGTTCTTAATACTACTTAAACCCTCCTATGTACCACTGTATACCTACCTATAATCTCATGTAGGTATCGTTTTAATGTAAAAGCCATTTCATGGTGTTTAAATATATAAGATTTTAATATTTTTAATTTAAAATGTTAATTTGTAATACTAAAATCTATTAACATATATTTCTAAGTTTAATAAGAGCGAATCTATTTGAAATTATTATCATCTGGGAAAATTTATAAATAAATTACGAAACTGACAAATCATTGAAAGGGATGAAAAAAAAACAAAAATATTATAAGAAAGAAAACCCTATTACTAGGTTTTTTTGTTTATCTAATTAGGGTGATATTTTGAATCCAAGCCAACTCGTAGTTCATATTCATAATGGTATGTTGTAGTTCCATATTAAGATGCATTGAAAGGTTAAACAAAATTTAACACAAACACCACATCACATTTTATAATCGTACCTACCGGAATCCTCTAGCGAATATTACAAAAAACTTCATTACCAACCCATTAATCAAAATTTTATAATTAATTAAGCAATCAAGTTGATTAATGTGTAAAAATGACACATATACAAAAAATACATTGACAACTCAATCGCGTAAAAAAGTGTTTTATCAATTTTCATGTCAAAAACTTATGTGGCCATTGTTATGAGTTGCCCATAAATCCTACGAACGGACTATACAAGCGGCAGGCAGCTGTGTGTCACGTGCTCAGTACATGTTCAGCATCGTATGATTATTGCTGTCCCTCTCAGGCTGGCAGAAGACATTACCATATATGGCCACACGGCGCGAAATCCAGCCAATGGCAGAAGACATTACCTTATAGGGCACGCGTTCGAGTCTTCCGTCTCGCTCATCACGGGCAGAGAGTTCCAGCCACCGATCGCCAAAGCAACAGACATATTTCAGACAACGGCGCGAGCGGTCGTACGCACTACTACGTACTGTCGGGCAGTATGCCACCCTTCGACGCGGCTAATTAAGCCTTCACCTACGATTCAAGTATGGCGCTATCACCACAGCCGCCTGTATAATCCTACTGCCGCCTACCATAGCAGCCATGGCCGCGCACGGTTTTTAATCCGCCTACGTGCCGACGAGCCGAGTAATTCACAACGGCCGCCTACTTAATACCATGGCCGCCCAGACGCGCACGGCTTTTAATCCGCCTACATTGCCGATAGCCGCTTAATTCACCGTTATCACCCACCGGTTCGGTAAGCTGACCGAATCCGCCCACCATGACGCCGAGAAGCCGCCCACGCACCCCGAGCCGCCCCGTTCCTGCACACGATCTATGAGCTTTGCTCTAGATCTCTCCACTTCGTAGGAAGCTGCCTGCATCCGTACGACGCCACGTGAGATTTTAAACCCTCTTATAGTATTTCCGAGCCTAAATTCAGTAGTATTTCTAGTGCCTCTCTCTCTCTTATGCTAGGCCTTAAACAGCTTACCTGGTTGCCTGTACTGTTCACCCTTGCATTATTGAATACATTTGAATTGTGCCCAAACCTTGTTTCATTGGAGTCAACCATCGACAGCCTCGGAGGAGCCCTACGACCCTGAGCTGAGCCTTCCAAGCCGAGGCATATGGCCCCCGGGGGGCCTGCTTAACACTTGTCCCCCCCCGGGAGGGACATATTTCTGGAGACCAGAAGTATAACACTGGACCCTACGTGGCTTCAGTATCACCCTGGCCCCAGGAAGTATGACACTGGCGCGCCAACTGGGCCGAAGTCTTGTCGATTGTTGTCTCCCTAGAAACATAATTATGTAATCTTAGCTATAAATATTTTATATTTGTGCTCCCATCAACAACGTTGTAGCTCTGTGTGAATTATTCCAAACGTCGCGAGTCCGTCGGCTAGTGCTATTCGAGGTTAGGTATTTTAAACATCGCTTATTACCGTAACGTTGTAGCTCTGTGTGAATTATTCCAAACGTCGCGAGTCCGTCGGCTAGTGCTATTCGAGTGTTAGGTATTTTAAACATCGCTTACTACAGTAGCATTCTCAAGCTATTACGTTTCTATCGCGGCAGTCAGAGTTGTTCGTCATTCGCGCGGAATTTTTTTTATTGAGTAATGAATCTCGTTATTTTAAAATCTCCACCTTGATGCTGTGTAGTTGTATTATTTCTTCCTTGAAGAGCAGCGGTTGTTTCCAATAAAAAAGAAATTTCTGCTGTCGAGTAGGTTTGTCCGCTCGTTTCCCTGTAATAGGAGGATATAATGTCGACTGCCAGCAACTGCTCTCGTCTTCTATAATCGTCCGAAATTTTTTTTTTTGCTTTGTTCATTATAATAACGCATAATCATGGAGGCCACCATACCAATAATGGATAGAATATTAAATTTCGAGAAAGCAAACGCGTCGGTAATAAGAAAAATGTTGATGGATAGAGGCATAGTCCCCAAAAGGGCTTTGTTGTCTTTACGGAAACAATGTGTCGAGTTTAATGAATCCCTTAGTGGGCGGGTTGAGTCTCCTGCTATTTTATTAAATTCTCCAAGTGTAGCAACCACCCCAAAAACTAGTAATTCGGGAAACCTCGTTAACATAGTATCCTCGCCTACGCAAAATCACTATGAAAGGACTACCACAAGGTACGTTGAAAGAAAAATAGTTAATTTAACAAATTGGAAAATTTCTTTTGACGGGAATTCGGATGTCCGCGCTTTTTTAGACAGAATCGCCGAATTACAATACGCGAGGGGCGTTGATTGTCAAGATTTGGCTAGGGGTTTTGTCGAACTTCTCACTGGTTCAGCACTATTATTCTATAGGAAAATTTTCAAAACTAATCTAAAGTGGGAAGAAATTAAAACAGCCTTTTTGAAGAGATTCGAGGACCCGACGTTTCAAATGACTGAGAAGTCGAAGTTATTTAACTTGTGTCAGAAAAATAACGAAAGAGCTGCGGATTTTATTTTGGAAGCTTTAGCTATCAATTCCAAGCTGAATTTGCCGTTAGAGGAATCGGAACTTTTATCGTTAGTCACAAAAGGTCTCACGCCAGATTACGCACAACTGAAGATCGGTAAAAATATCACCAACGTTTCGGAGTTACAAGCGTTATGTGAGGAGATGGATAAAATCAAATTCAGTCGCGCATCAAGTAAAAAGGCAGTCGAGCCGGAGGTCGTCTCAAGTTATAAGGAGGTTGACAGTGATTTGGGAATTAAATCTAAAATTCACCGTTACAAGCAAATGTATAACGTACCGGTTCGGCAGTATGTAAATCTAATATCGTCCCTGAATGATAAGTTATCATCACCATTGTCTGAATTAGACTTGGTTCTTATAATTAAAAATGGGTTGTTGCACAAATATAGTAAACTATTCTCGTACGATGTGCCCCGTACTTGCGCGGAGGTAATACAAAGATGCGAGATCTTAGAAGATACTCATTTCGATAATTC
Organism: Limnephilus lunatus; assembly: GCA_917563855.2. Lineage (NCBI taxonomy): Eukaryota > Metazoa > Arthropoda > Insecta > Trichoptera > Limnephilidae > Limnephilus > Limnephilus lunatus. Next base: position 79,099,889 of record OU830600.1, read on the forward strand.
CCAACAGAATCACAGGGTTAGAACTTTCGGACGTAATAAAAACTCACAGCTCGCGGCGATTTCACAAAGAACCACGGATATCGCTAATCGTGCTTGTTTTAAATGCAATCAAAACGGTCACTTTGCAAAAAATTGCAATAAAATTAACAGCAACAGCGTCCCGCGCCGTAGCCCACGATGGAAAAAGCCTGATTACAGCAGAGCAAACGATTTTCCTGATCTCTCTAAACCACCCCCGACTCATTGTAATTCGAATCAAAAAAACTTCTAGGCGGTCATTTCAGTCCGAAGCCATCAGCAGAGACAATCGAAAAGGAATGGAATGACTGGTTAGGTTACGTGAAGGTTTTTCTGAATACCGATCCACTCGAGGCAGTGAATGTGAAGTGTAGCGGAGATGGCCGGCCACATGTCACATTCAAAGTTAAAAATCGTGTTTTATCAGGTTTACTAGACTCGGGTGCGTCACTATCTTGTATAGGTGGGAATTTGCACAAACAATTCACGTCTCGTGCGCTGTCCCCTTGTGATCTGGTAATTACTACAGCAGATAACAAGAGACAGGAAGTTTCTGGCAAGCTGTCACTTCCAGTAGTTTATAACGATAAGTTGCAGACCATAGACTTTGTAGTGATACCTTCGCTCGGCCGGAAAATTATTTTAGGCGTGGATTTTTGGAAAAAATTCAACATAGCTCCAAATTTATTTACAGCAAATCAAAGTATTACGTATACTTCCATCTCAGAAGTTAACGTAGTAAGGTCAAAAAACGATCTCACACCCGCGCAACTAAAAACACTTAGTGATGTGATAGAGGAATTTCAATCCATATCTTTTGCTAAACGCGGTTTAGGTAAAACTAATTTGATCGAACATGTTATCGAAACCGAAGGAACCCCAATAAAACAACGTTATTACCCCCTGTCACCAGTAAGGTTGAAACAGCTAGAATGTGAGGTGGATAAAATGTTGGAATTAGGCGTAATCGTTAAAAGTAAATCTCCTTGGTCAAACCCGGTTATTTTAGTTCCCAAAAAGGACGGAACAGCTAGGTTCTGTTTGGACAGTAGAAGACTCAATGCTGTTACAAGGGCACAAATTTATCCGTTGCCAAACGTTCATCGTATTCTTGATAACTTACGGCATGCAAACTTTATTACTTCCTTAGACTTGCTTAAAGCTTTCTGGCAGATACCCTTGCACCCTTCGTCTTGTGAGAAAACTAGTTTCGTAGTTCCAGGTAGGGGTACCTTCATGTTCGTAAGACTACCCTTCGGGCTACGTAATGCTCCTAGCGAACTGCAACGCCTCGTGGACACCTTATTTGGTCCAGAATTCGAACCCAACCTTTTTGCATATCTAGATGATCTAATAATTATCTCACGTACCTTTGAAGAACATATTGAACTCCTTAAAAAGGTTTGTAATATTTTAAAGGCCGCCGGATTAACATTAAATATAGAAAAGTCGGAATTCTGTAAATCAAGACTCAAATATTTAGGTTTCGTAGTGGACAAGGAAGGTCTCCGAACAGACCCGGCAAAGATAGATACTATCAAAAATTTCCCCCGACCTCAGAATACAAAACAGGTAAAATCATTCCTTGGATTATGCAGTTATTATAGACGTTTTATCAACAACTTTTCAAATATTGCAGCCCCTTTAACTCACATAACTGGTGGTAAAAAGAACCTACCTAATTTTACGTGGAATGAGGAGATAGAAAAATCATTTTCCGCCTTGAAGAATGCCTTAATTTCAGCGCCGGTACTAAGCTGCCCTGATTTTAAGTTACCCTTTATAATACAATGTGACAGTTCCAATTTCGCCATCGGAGCGTGCCTTTCACAACAATTTGAGGACGCAGAACACCCCGTCGCGTATTACTCCAGAGTACTCTCTAAAACGGAGAGAAACTATAGTACAACTGAACGCGAATTATTGGCCATTCTCGACGCCGTATACAACTTTCGCTCGTACTTCGAAGGGTCAAAATTCACAGTGGTCACGGACCATTCAAGTTTAAAATGGCTTATGTCACTCGAGAATCCAACAGGTAGACTTGCCAGGTGGGGGACACGCTTGTCTCAGTTCGATTTTGACATAATTCACCGTAAAGGCTCCCTTCATGTAGTTCCAGACGTACTATCTCGTATTGAAATTACCCAATTAAATTCATTACTTGGCACGCCTGGCTCTAAAGACAAGTGGTACTCAGAGCTGTATAATAAGTGCGCCAATAACCCACAAGCTAGTCCTAATTTCTTAATACAAGGTAATAGGTTGTATAAGCATTGTAAAGCTGATTTTTCCTTACATACAGACTACGAATGGAAATTAGTATCCCCGGTAGAGGATAGACAGGCCTTAATCTCGGAATGTCATAATTCACCCACAGCAATACACCCAGGTGTGTTTAAAACCTTTAAAAAATTATCGTTAAGGAATTTCTGGCCCGGAATGTATAATGATGTAAAAAAATTAGTGTCCAATTGCAATATTTGCAAGGCTTATAAACATTCAACTAAGCCAGCCTTAGGTCATATGTCCCACCCCAAAAACGTAGATCGCCCAATGCAAAGTCTTAGCGTAGATTTGATAGGTCCCTTTCCGAAAGGTTATGACGGAAACTTTCATATTCTGAGCGTGGTAGACGTTTTTACTAAATACTGCTGGTTATTCCCATTACGCCACGCGACGGCAAAAACCATAATAGAAGCCTTGGAATACAATATATTCTTACCAATCTCTGTACCTAGAACACTCATAGTTGATAACGGTCGCCAGTTCACTTCAGGTGCTTTTAAAGCCTTCTTGTCTCAATACGGCGTTCCTGATGTATTTTATAATTCTTTCTATACTCCTATGAACAACACGGTAGAGCGCTATAACCAAACCATCGGAACCTCGTTGGCTATTTTGGTGGGCAACGATCACCGTCAGTGGTCAAAGCACGTCAGAACGGTACAAGCAGCAATTAATAATACGGTCAACCTTACTACTGGATACACCCCGTTTTTCCTCATGCACGGCTTTGAACAGACAGTGCATGGCACGTCACATTGGCGTATCTCCCCGGGTGCTAGTCAAAATAACACACAACCAGATACGGTAGTGGATTATGCAAATAAACTACAAGAACTTGTAGCCGTGTATGACAAGGTGAGCGATTCACTCGCCGCCGCGTATAAACAAAGTGCTTTTCGTTATAACACTAGACACAAGTTGGAATCCTATAAAATCGGAGACAGAGTTTGGAGAAGAAACTTCCCTCAATCTAAGGCAGGCGTATATTTTTCAGCCAAACTGGCACCCCGTTTTGTAGAAAACAGAATAAAGGAAAAAATCTCTAGCACGGTATATGTACTAGAGAATTTAAATGGAAAAATTGTCGGTAAATTCCACATTAAAGACATAGTAAAAAAGGGTAGTGACACCCCGGTCATTGCAACCTTATAAGTGTTTTTATTTATGTTTTTGTTGTTATTTTCTCTGATTAGTCCGGTTATTAGTTGAGATATAATTATTACCCCGTAGGTACAACCCTAGGACGTCATGAACCCTAGTGGTTAGTACGAGGTTATAACGCATATAACTTAACCTTTGTTATTAGAGAAGTATACAATTCCTTTCTTAATGGATCGTCATCACAAGTGTTGACAATCCGGGACGCCGGTATGTCTGCACGTGAAGACTTGTGTTATTATTGTTATTATTATAAAAAAAAGAGGTAACTCACCTTACACTAGTGAAATTACTGATGCGATATTTAGTTCATTTATTGTAATGACTATTATTGGTAGTAATAATTTATTACCTTTCCATCCTAGTGCGTAGCCACTTAGGTTGTTTTTTTTTTTTAAAAAATTTTTTTTTAAATTTATATATGAATATGGTTACATAAGTATATAAATTCGTCTAAGAAACACGACACGATACACTGATTGAGGGCGTAGTTCAAGGAACCCTAAATTAGGCTAGGTTTTTCATTAGAAAAAACTGCGTTAGGTATTCAGTATCCTGCCCGGGACCGAAGTAGAGACCTAATTTCTATTTTCGTGGAACAATTTGCATTCTAAAAATTACTTAATTTTAGTTGCAATGAAAGAATATGCAAGCATATTCTTTTCTTTTCGTTGGCAAGAGACGGCATAAGAAAATTCTTGTACAAGTGGTAGGTATAAAGGCACCTAGTTCTCATACTGGGATAGGTCATTGGGTAGTAAGAAACTTAGGAACCTTATGGTTGTAAATAACCTTGTGTATATATTATTATAAGGTCATGTATAAATGGAAATATCATTTCAATTATAATTTTTTTTTATTTTTTGTCCTTTTTTTTTTTTTCGGGTTTTTCAATCTCTTTCATTGTCGAATTATTCTCACATGTAGGTTAAATCGTTATGGTATTGGACATCTCACACGTTGCGATATAGGAGAAATTGGGGCGGTAAAACGTTCACAATCGGGTAGTTACCCACTCCTTAACGGGGTATGTCTCAATTCTAGCGTATGTTGGAGTGAATTCACGATGAAAAGGCAATGTAATAATTATATTACCACATTTTTGTTATCAGAATAGGCCCAATAGACAACACTATTCGGTTCACATAGGTTGTGGTGGTATCGAATTTTAACCTTCTTCCGCGATCATATAACAACGGTTACTCGTTGTGTGGTATTATAGAGCTGTTACAAGTCCGATAGGATGGAACTTGGGTATCGACCTAACGTGTCATTCGGCTGTTAACTATAATCCAAAGCGTGATAGGATGGCTAAACTCCTTAGAATTAGAGCAGAAGGATTGTTGGAAACGCGAATTTCCGAACAATGGAAGTATATATGATTCCGGTGTTAGGAAGAAATTCGTTACTCAATTAAAAAAAAAAATTTTTTCCTCTTCTAATAACATTGTCGGTAGTATTAAATTTTCGTATTTTTTGTGTAAAAATACGTGGCGTTGTTGTTATTTATTTTAATTTTTTTTTTTTTTCTTCTCTCCTTACGTAGTCAAACCCTGAGAGTTTAAGTTGAGTTGAAACAAACTCGAATTGAAAGTTATTTAACAAAATTGTATACACACATAGAGTTTTTGGTGGGTAAACAAATGTATATTCAAGTGTTTTAATTATGATAAATGTAATTAATTAAATTACTATATAAATATTTTGTAAACACGTAATTGATTACTTCGGTATCAATATGGTAAGCCAGCGTGTAAAGTCCTTGCCATATCAGGACGCAATTGTACGGTGTTTTGTAACTTGCTATATCACTGTATTCAAATAAGGAGTAGTACTTCTCGTAGTAAGAAGATTTAAGAGTATGCACCCAGTTGAGTAAATTAGCTCGGTAATGTCATAAAGTTATGTCATTCGGGTCGTATTGTTCTTATTAGAGAATAATGTAATTGCACTTATGGTCATTACGGTTCGTCTGGTTATTTTGGTGGGAACACCTAGAGGGTGTCCTATGTGGTTTCGTCGAACGCAAGTTCACCGTGAGGATTCCAAGGGATCTATCCGGTTGTCTATGTCGTTGCGGCAAGGGTATATTTCTAGTATACCAAGTACAGCGCTGTACGGGTCACCGAGGGTGAGTCGAGAAAACATGAGAGGATTCATATTATGCCTGAAAATTAATATTCATGATAGGTTTTGTAGCATTACCTTACAATTATATGCGAACATGAGAGGATGGTCGTTTATGCCTGATAATTAAATGCAAACCAGACAAACCATGACAAGCTGAGAGTGCGGGAAACTAACATTTGGGTTAAAATTGAATTGTGAAAATAGCATAGTATATAAAAACAAAGTTGTATAATTTAAAAAATTCTATTGTAAGACGCGAATATGAGTGATTTCGATCATTTCATGACATTGGTCAGCGTACAATATTCCATAACAGGAATAAAGTGTATAAAAACAAAGTTGTATAATTTAAAAAATTCTATTGTAAGACGCGAATATGAGTGATTTCGATCATTTCATGACATTGGTCAGCGTACAATATTCCATAACAGGAATAAAGTGTATAAAAACAAAGTTGTATAATTTTAAGAATTCTATTGTAAGACGCGAATATGAGTGATTTCGATCATTTCATGACATTGGTCAGCGTACAATATTCCATAACAGGAATAAAGTGTATAAAAACAAAGTTGTATAATTTTAAGAATTCTATTGTAAGACGCGAATATGAGTTGGTTTCGATCATTTCATGACATTGGTCAGCGTACAATATTCCATAACAGGAATAAAGTGTATAAAAACAAAGTTGTATAATTTTAAGAATTCTATTGTAAGACGCGAATATGAGTTGGTTTCGATCATTTCATGACATTGGTCAGCGTACAATATTCCATAACAGGAATAGGGTTGGAAATTTTTTGTCTAATTTTAAGATTTTTACATGGTAGTAATCCTTCTCGGAAGGGTCATGTTTTCCTTATTTCTTCATGCACCTTCGTTAGCGTGTCTTGTATCGCACTAGGTACGTCACATTTTTTTAATTTCTTGAGAGAGTTGGCAACCTTTGTTCAGTTATTGCTAGTTTTTTTAGCTTGGCTCACAGGTAGTTAAAATTTTGTTGGCTCTTAGGTAGGGAGTGTTTAAATCCTGGTGAAGAGGTAGCTCTGTACCTCACATTGTGGCAATCATCGCATCACATGCTGTATGGAAGGTCGTGGTCCCCTGCATCAGCCTCGCTGCCTTTTCCCTTCATTTTTCAGGGGGAGGAGGGTAGTGTTATGAGTTGCCCATAAATCCTACGAACGGACTATACAAGCGGCAGGCAGCTGTGTGTCACGTGCTCAGTACATGTTCAGCATCGTATGATTATTGCTGTCCCTCTCAGGCTGGCAGAAGACATTACCATATATGGCCACACGGCGCGAAATCCAGCCAATGGCAGAAGACATTACCTTATAGGGCACGCGTTCGAGTCTTCCGTCTCGCTCATCACGGGCAGAGAGTTCCAGCCACCGATCGCCAAAGCAACAGACATATTTCAGACAACGGCGCGAGCGGTCGTACGCACTACTACGTACTGTCGGGCAGTATGCCACCCTTCGACGCGGCTAATTAAGCCTTCACCTACGATTCAAGTATGGCGCTATCACCACAGCCGCCTGTATAATCCTACTGCCGCCTACCATAGCAGCCATGGCCGCGCACGGTTTTTAATCCGCCTACGTGCCGACGAGCCGAGTAATTCACAACGGCCGCCTACTTAATACCATGGCCGCCCAGACGCGCACGGCTTTTAATCCGCCTACATTGCCGATAGCCGCTTAATTCACCGTTATCACCCACCGGTTCGGTAAGCTGACCGAATCCGCCCACCATGACGCCGAGAAGCCGCCCACGCACCCCGAGCCGCCCCGTTCCTGCACACGATCTATGAGCTTTGCTCTAGATCTCTCCACTTCGTAGGAAGCTGCCTGCATCCGTACGACGCCACGTGAGATTTTAAACCCTCTTATAGTATTTCCGAGCCTAAATTCAGTAGTATTTCTAGTGCCTCTCTCTCTCTTATGCTAGGCCTTAAACAGCTTACCTGGTTGCCTGTACTGTTCACCCTTGCATTATTGAATACATTTGAATTGTGCCCAAACCTTGTTTCATTGGAGTCAACCATCGACAGCCTCGGAGGAGCCCTACGACCCTGAGCTGAGCCTTCCAAGCCGAGGCATATGGCCCCCGGGGGGCCTGCTTAACACTTGTCCCCCCCCGGGAGGGACATATTTCTGGAGACCAGAAGTATAACACTGGACCCTACGTGGCTTCAGTATCACCCTGGCCCCAGGAAGTATGACACCATACCCGACACATTTCCCGTGCATATTTTAAATGGAACAGCTGTCGAAACTTTTGTACCAAATGACAACACTATAACCACATCACGATTGATAGGCCCGGTATATCAGTTTATTTTAAGCTCGGCTTGGTTGAAAAGTCGAGCTAAGCACGGGTCGGAACATCATCTGTATATAGATCGAAAGCCAAGATGTCACCAATATTAAAATGTATTGTCTGTGAGTTTAACAGAGGAATGTATTTATTTTTTCTCTGAAAAACCAAACTACTATCTACATGAGTGGTATATCTATGCACCAGGAGATAGCGACTTTTCAAAAACAGACTATTTTAGATCTCTGTATATTATAAATTAAAGTCCTCCGACGCGTCTGTCTGTCTGTTCACGGTAAACTCAAAAACTAATGAACCGATTTTCAAGCGGTTTTCACCAATAAGTAGAGTGATTCATGAGAAAGGTTAAGGTATATAATTTGTAAAGATTTTGTGTAAAATGGTTGAAATATATAATATATATAGGGAGCGGGCTGGCAAGCGGGCGGTGTGGATTTGATTTGTATGCAAATTAACCGATGGCGTTGGTTATAAAGGTTGGGTAACTAAGCAGTAGGTGGCGTTGCGTTTTTTTATTCAAAGTAATGCGTGGCCGGGTCAGCTAGTTGATTATAAATTAATAACATTGATATTCTTGATCGATCGATGCATACAAGAGTCCATACTGATAAAATTATGCCACTTACGTAAAATTCGGTGGGATGCAATTACTTACGTAAACGTCAAGTTTGGCATGTGGCTGCTAGCGCCTCAACGTCTAAAAAATGAACTATTCTGCGGCTTATCAAGGCTTAAATGGCCGATTTAACCCGCTTAAATTTGAGCGAGGAATGTCGTACATAGCAAGGATACGGATTGACTTACGTACCATAAGGCAGTGGCTTCACTAGTATTGGAATTTTAGATCTCGTTGTTTCGTGAAATTAGTATAATAAGCGCACGTACGAAAATATAGAACACGCAGGCTGCTTCGTTAGTTAAACAAATATTGTATAATATAAAGTAATTCTAATTGCCTCTGCCGAAGCATCTCATTGATTTCATTTCAGAATGTAATCTAAAGTTGAGCTTAGTTCGGAACAAACTCATCTCACATCACTTAATTAAACTTATATAATTTTCTTTAGTTGAATAAGCTCCCGCGGTTGGTATGCTGAAGATACCGCAATAAATTTATGAACACTGTGACATGCTAAATTAAATATGAATACTTCGTCTTAACTTCTGAACAAGATATTATTTGAATGTACAGTTGAATGGATGGCAGTCAGCCACTGAATTAGATGAAATAATAATTACGTTACATAATAAGACAGTAGTCCTCATTTTGGTTTCCATCAATAAGCCTTTTACTGCTCTCATACAAAAATATTGGTTTTGTACACGTTAACATTTACTGGAAAATTTTGTACTTTGAAAGTTCCAAACAATATTCAAATTGAGCGTCGCTCGTCGTTCTGCGGACTGGAGTTTATTTCATTATTAATTTACGTTATTTGGGCTTTTAAACATCAAACAAAATATTATAATACAATTAATAAAGCACAGAGAACAGGTATAAACTGAATTCACAATAAAATTATTTGACAGATAATAAAAAACTTCGTAAAATGAGTGGTATTGTAAATAACATACGTATAAAGTCGAAGTAAATAAAAACAGATGTAGAGAGAATATTTTTTTATACGATAGGTCATTTTTGAATTATTTTTCATCTTTATTTTAAAATGATAATAATGTTTTCTTTATTCATTGCTTTATGATTACATAATTTGAGGATTTTTTGACCATCATGCTAGGCACGTGCCCGTGTTGTGGTAGTCAATTTTATATATAGTGCATTAAAAAGTAGAATAATATAAAATAACATGATATAAAGAAATGTAAATGAATATAAAATAATATAAAACATTATAAAAGAAAATAGAAGACGCAAATTAATATAAAAGTATAGTATATGAAAGAGTTTAAAAAGTATGCAGTTTAAAAATAAGCACTGAAGAGCAAGTAAATAAGAAAGGATTATAATAATGATGAATTACTTACTTAAATGATAATAAAATTACGTAGCTACATTTTCAAGTTTATCAATTACGTATTTTTAAAATGCGTATGTATTACAGAGGAAGAAGAGTATATTTCAGATAATTTAGTTAATAGATAGGTATTATAAATTATGAAAACATTTAAATAATCAACCCTTAAAACAAAGTTTTTTTTACGATATACAATACCTACATTTATTTTCAAATGCCTTTAAAACTTTAAAAAATATTGGTTTGACTTAGGATTGAACCTTTTTGCATAGGAACTGGAGTGAACCACGCTAGAAACTGGGCCAAATCCCGATTGATATTTCGCATATTAACCGTTGTAAAGTCATCGAAATTCAGAAAAATGCGTATGTGTGTGTGATAGCGAGTCTATCTGTCAAGTTTCGGCTAAATCAGATGTCGGGAAGTGGTTTAATTTCCATTTCCGAGACTCCGCGTCAAACAAACCAAAGTGAAAATCAAAAAGATGTATTTAAAAAGAAAGCGAAATCATCTGCAGGCTATTGTGGAATATCTAAATCCCGAAGAATGCCGCCCAACTGTGAATAATATTAGCACAAAATAGATTTGATTTTACAAACAAATTTGAAAAAACCTTAATAGGTATACCACGCAATTATTACACCAAACAGCCGACAAAAAGAGATACTAAGTCTACCTACTTTTGATACATAAATGGGCAAAGGAAATATAATAAGATTTGCCGCAACATTTTATAACATCCTCCCACTAGATTGTACAGAATATAAAATCACCTTCAGAAATACATTTAATTCGGTCTTACAGACGGTTTTTGGATCCTTCACAGAAATGATTTATAAAACGTCATAAAAGACAAATTATGACCATCAAAAAAATAAACCTCCTAAGAAAATTTTTTCTCTTTCCTCATTTTGAATTGTCAAAACAAAATAATAAACTTCAATCAGAAATATTTCATTTGCACAGAAGAAAACAACTGGACGAGCTTTAGTGGGAAAATCAATTCTTTGAATTCCTTTTGATAGCGGATATATAAATAGATATACATCTTTTCTGCTTGCGGAGAATGGCCTTCGTAATTAATTTAAATGGAAATTTCGCCCACAAAGGTGTTTCCGGCGGGAAAAACTGTGTATACTTTAAAAGTTAAATTATGTACGTTTCTAGTAGTATTGAGCGGATTGAATTGTTCAAGCGTGGTCAGAAATCAAACGTTTTACCAACGGACGGAGGTAATAATCATAACTCGCGGTTTTACCATTTACGTTTTATATCAAATAAGAATTATAGGGTTGTTTTCACCGTAAAGTTTCACGGGTCAGTAAAGTGCTTATAATACAGTCTTTTTTAGGTACACAGTATACATGCGAGATAATGTGTACATTACACAGAGTTGAAAGTAAAAATTGATTTGTTGACGTTTTAGGTAAATAAATACATCGACTTCTTATATCGGTCTTAGACCGGTCGGTGCTGAGTTGGCATCGCGTTTAGGTCCCACCCAGGCGTCCCGTGTTGGATTCCTCGGCTGGTTAAGTCTTTAACATTTTAGGCTTACTGTGGTGGTAGTAGGAGATTTTCAAATATTGTAGGGTTAGTAGTAACCCGGAAATGTTTGTCTTTCATAAAAAAAATAATTATATACACGGTGTTAAGGGATGTCTTGACTTACTCTAACCATTGATATCTGGAATTATTTGGAGTAAAAAAGTGTAAAAGAAGTTTTGGCCTCCGGTGACTTCTAAAGTGTTTTTTTTTTCAAAAACAATTCAAAATAATTCTTTCACATGTCGTCACTGGTTACTCAGTCTAGTAATCGCCTAACCTACGATATCGACCTTAGCTGTTTTAGTTAAAAAAACAAAATGGTGCTAAATGGCCATTTGATGATAATGTAACATTTGAATTTCTGTAAAACAACTGAGCTTTAGTGAAAAGACCTGAATAGGTTCTCCCCTTCCTTTATTACCGCATCCTGCATCTCTTGGCTGATATTAATAATTATTTCTTACAGCATAAAATTTAAACGTATGTATTTAAACACGAATTAACTTCTTATTCAACTATCTCCGGAGTTGAAGATGCTCTCAGTATCGTACTGGTGAAAGACCATTATTCAGTATGAGAAGTTGCTTGAAATGACTTTAACCATGTTTGATTACTAGATCTGAATATCCAGGTGCTTCCAAACCTTCTTATTATTCATCTCCTTCCCGTCCCCACTTCTTTAGGCCTCATAACACCTACCCCAATTGTTGATGATGCCAAAGGCTTACTGTCTCCGAAAGATGCGAGTTGTTCTGTGGACTCTTGCGTGGTATTCACACAAACAGACTTAGGTATGTATTGTGTATATAATTCACGGAGGAAAGAAAAAATCTTCATCGTGAACGTATTTTGAAAAGATAAAAAAACACGTATCACAATGCTTTTATCTTCCCCTAGATACTTTTTCAGGACATTTACGAGCTCTTAGTGAAAGGTGACGATATCCAGATCATCCCCATCCCCCCATTAAATAACCTCCAACGTAGGAAATATGGATCTTCGAGCGCATCCTTAAAATACCATATACAGAGGGCGGTAAATGTAGAGGTTCTGAATTGTCGAAAAATGCAAAATTGTAATAGATAAAAAAAATGTAAATGAAATATGAAATCGAAAAAGACACAATATAGAAAAACAACGGTCGCGACTGAGCATTGAACTCATATGCTGTCTTACCAGGACATTATTCCTAATGCCAACTGCTTATTCAGATGATGTTTTTCAGAATAATATTCATTCATTATTGGATAATTTCTATTAGCGCCGTTTTTGAAAAATCACCCTACAATATGGTTCACAAATCACACTTTACAATATGCATACTTTATCTAACCTACAACTTTTACAAATAAGATTTACATAACTACTATAGTGCACAAATACTTAGCTAGTGATATAAAACTAAGAATTATGATAACTAGCGACCTACAACTAAGGATTAAAACTAGTGACTTACAAATTTACACATACTGAGGGGGCATCCTTTAATTACGTGAGCACAAACGAGAAGGGGGAGGGGGGTCCAGCAAAATCTCACATTACTTGAAAAAAAAATACGAATTGGCCCGAATTTATCTCACCGAGGGGGAGGGGGGTCTAGATTGGAAGAAAAACTGCTCACGTAATTAATGGATGCCCCCTTAGACTTATAAAGTGAAAGAGAAATCAGCGAAAAATCGTACTACGCTCTTGTATTTTCTGTCTTTTTCATTTTGATACAAGGCGTATGAGAAGGAAGAAGAAGATCGTCGATGACTTCTCACTGGGACCAGTATATATAACTAGTGACTTATGACAAATACTTAAAACCATTGATACAATTAAGACTCATAACTACTAGCTGCTACCCGGCATGCAATTCTATGCCATTTAATAAAGAAATTGTTTCTCCCTGCGTGTCCTTTTCCATTCATCCCGTTCCCCTTCCGCTCCTCTTCCTCTCCCGCGGCCCCTTCCCCCGTCCTGCGAACTCCCTCCCTAGTTCCCCTCCCCCTCCCAGGTTCCCCTCCCCCTCCCTGGTTCCCCTTCCTCACCCCCCATCCATCATTCCATGCATTCAGTCCCAGTACATTCAGTATTCAAACAGCTCGCGTGCCACCTATTGTAATTTTTTTATACAAATTTCATAATGCCAGAGCTCACCAGTAGTTTTATACAAACCTTATCCTGTCAATAACGAACACAAAATATCCAATTTGGTGCAGTCGTTCGGAAGTATGTACATACATTTCGGCGATTCATTTTTATTTATATAAATAACTAGTGACTACCAACCAACTTGATATTCGGGGTGAATATTGTCCTTGTGATAGTCAGCCTCCGAAAAGGGAGTCAGTAGAAGAAACGTAGCATAATGCTTGCTTTCTAGTTACTCGATGCACTGTAAGGTATCTCTTCAAAATTTGCTGAAATTTAATTTCTCTTCAAGCGGATTATATTTTTTCCGTATTTTCTTTCTTCAAACTTCTTCCTTAAATATTTTTTTCCATCCTTAGAATTCTTTAGACTTTAGACCTAGGTTTTATGATTATTCCGTGATATAGTTGTGCAAGGCGGCGGATCGGGGACCTCTTAGCTCCCGAGAATACTTTATGACGTCTCTGACCTCGGCTTATTTCACTGGGGGGAAATTTTTCAAATAAAATTGGGGTTTATTCCCCAGAAACCGGGAAAATTGAACCATTATTTATGAGCTCTGGGCACACAGATTTTTACTACTCACATTTAAAATACATTCATCCCGTTAAATGATTTCGGTGAGACAATGCGTTTCACAAAAATGTTTTCAAAATGTTGGTCTGATAAACGATTTTATCTGCTGAAGACAAAAGAATAATATTTTTTCACAAACGATTTTGTTTTTAGTTTATTCTATTAAATATTTTTATTATTAAGTAATAATTTTTTTTCCCGGCTTCGCATATTATTTGAGATTAAGTATATCCATTTTAAATTCGAATGCCCACTGAAAAAGGCATTCCTAAAGAAAGATATAGTATAATCGGTCTCCTTTTTGTGCGCTGCTTCGTAGCATCCCCACTCTTGTCTACTTTAGTTTTCTGAAGGTTTCACTTCTATCACGTGTGAACTGTACACATGTATTATGGAAGTGAAAACTTCTTTAGCATCGTTGTGATTTGGAACTCGATGAACCGAAAAATAGCGACACCTAAAAGAGACAAACACATGCACCTATAGGATTTAACCTTCGAGAGAATGATATAGAATAATCGGTCTCCTCTTTGTGCGGTGCTTCATAGCCTCTCTTGTCTACTTTAGTGTTCTGATGGTTTCACTTCTACCGCGTGTGAACTGCATACTTGTATAATTTTTACATGGCGTCTTGTTTTTCAACTGTTAATTGCAAATTTCAAAGCTGCATGACTTATGAAGGATGTTACTACGCAAAAAGGAAGTTCAGACAAACAAAAGGGTAAATACGAGTATCAAAAATGCAATAACGCTTCGTTTGAGAGAAATCGCTGTTTCTGACAAACAGCGATTTCTGTGCTTCGTACCTACTTAGTTTAGAACAGAATCAATAAAAGCTCAGCCAGGCAATTTTGAAAAGAGAAATTTATAAATAAGATGTAGGTGTTTTTCATCAAATGTGAATCAATGCAATATAAATAAACATAAATGTTATTTAAATAAAAATTATTTTCTTTTCAAGAAAACCCAGATTTGTGTCAAACATTTTATTTGCAGGAAAATTTGAAAGGTAGCTTCTTTATTACATTGGACGAATGTCAATTTCGTTTGATTAATGATCCATATCGTGTTTCAGTGCTGACCATTGTCATTATAAATCGATGGTACCGAATTTTTGGCTTTATTTACAATATTTAGTGTTTTTTTATATAATTCGATATCGCCAACATAAAAAGACACAATCAAAAAATAATAGACATATTTTTTATACACACACAAAAGAAATATATAGTATATATATCAGAATGGGATTTAATTAATTGATTTACAATTACGATACAAGATTAAATCTAAACCTCACCTAACCTAACTTAACCTATCCCAACCCCCACATCCGTGTAACAAATTTCCATCCCCACGACGCCACCTGGTTAAATACGCAGATTAAACCATCTTTTTAAAAAGAGTATAAAACAATTAAAAACGTTCTTATATGATTTTGAATTTATTCAACTTTACAACAAAATATGTGGATTTATTTTTTGTACATTTTTTTGATGCTATTTAAAATATCTGCTACTTTTGCATATTGGTAGGTAATATATAAGTACAATCTTTCAGAGCAATATAACACAAGTTAAAATAATGGAAATAATTCAGAACGGAGGCACAAGATCTACATTGTGCTGTTGCAGACGTATTAGGATAAAAACCATGCAACGCCATCTCAATATCTTAAGTGTGCGGCAGCGATGTTCTATAATACTCTAGTATTAATTTATAAGTTAAACAATAAAATGTTTCCAGATTATATGTAAAATAATGTTAATGACGTATTAATAGTACAGTTCATTACCAGAAATTTTTTTACCCAGAAATTTAGGAGGTAGAGGTATAGTCAAAATAACATCTTTAAAACATAATCAGGTTGAAATGCTAAGAAATTTTTTCCATAGGAAAGCTGATAGTTCAGAAATGCACAAAATTATTTGCAAGGCAGATAGAAATATTTCACCATTAAATTTATACGACGAGAATGCCAGCATTCTTATAAATACCAACCAGGAATTATTAGATTCCTGGTCAAATAAAATTCTTCACGCAAAACACTTCAATTATCTCAACCAAACATATGTTGACAAATTTTCGTCAAACAAATGGTTGAGTATTGGAGAGTTGAGCGCAGAAATAGAAGGCTTTATGCTTGCCATACAAGATAGAGTCATTAATACTAAAAATTATAGGAAGCATATCATCAAAGATGCAAATAAAATTGATAATTTATGTAGAAAATGTTTGGCTTTTCCGGAAACTATAGAACATATTATATCGGGATGTTCTGTATTAGCGCCGTCCGAGTATACATTTAGACACAATCAAGTTTTAAAAATAATTCACCAAAGTTTGGTAACTAAACGTAACTTGATTGACTGCCGTAATGTACCATATTATGAATATGAACCAAATTCATTTTTAGAAAATGAATTTTATAAAATTTATTATGATAAAACTATTCTGACAGACAGAACAATTAGTCATAATAGACCCGATATAGTTTTACATGACAAAATTAAGAAAATAACTTATATCATTGTTGTCGCTATTCCAAATTCTTGTAATATTCAGAAAACTGTTTCTGAAAAAATAAGAAAATGTAAAGATTTAGGAAATGAGATTAAAACAATTTGGCATTCTCAGACTATAAAAATATTACCATTTGTTATTTCGGCTACTGGCATTATACCTAGCTCTCTCATTCAAAATTTAGGCGTATTAGATTTGTCAAAGAATTTATATATATAAATGCGAAAGTCAGTCATTTTAAATACGTGTAGGATTACGAAAGATTTTTTAAATATTTATATTGAGGGATCAGTAGGATTTATCGGACCAGTTAGGATTTCATCAGAGCCGAACCCTCTGATATGAAAATATCTGGAGTCGGTGAAATATTTTCCCATTATGTTTCTGGTGGATTGACGCATTGTTCTTGTATTGTTTTATTCTTATATAGTGCACTTACATTGCGTTCATTTACTAGATATTCATTTGTGGAAAAGTGTGTGGAAGGGTTTAGTCTTTCATTTGGGAAAGATTCAACCCGGACATAAAATCTGGAGTACTGTAAAATATACTACGAAAAACTGCAACAATTTTAGGCTTCCTAAAACCAAATTTATCATGAACACAAAACAATATTTATTTTAAAGGTTTTGAAATGTTCAATAAACTCCCTTAAGGAAGCAGTTTTTCGTGGGTTAGGTCTCAATGTTATGAAGTCCAAATTTTCGTACGTAGATAATATATTATAGTAGTGTAATATATTATTATAGTAGTTTTATGATAGATATACACTAGATATGAGATGTAAACATTTTATAGCTAAATAAAATATAATCATCATCATCACTCTTGGCTCTACAACCCCTGGTGGGTCTTGGCCTCCTCAAGAGTCTTCCTCCACTTATCACGGTTTTATGCCAGCTCTCTCCCGTTTAAAAGTTCCAGAGGAGTTCATCTTTGAGGACGTTGTCGCTCCATCTTAATCTTGGTCTTCCCAGGCTCCTTCGCCCTAACGGGTTTGAGTTCAGCAGGGACTTAGGTGCTTGATGCTCGGTCATTCTCTCTACATGACACAGCCACCGAAGTCTTCCCAGCTTTATAAATTTTGTGACGTTTAGCTCCTTAAGTATATACTTAGCTTATAAAATATAATATATAAAATAAAATAAAATAAGCTGTTTATATTATGTAGGTACGTAGGGATATGCCAAAAAGTTAAAATTATTATGTCGATGGGATATTTGATAATATGATATTTATATTAAGAGATACGTTTATCTTCTTTTTCCAGTACACTCTCATATCGGAGATTCGCTATCAACAGCGATATTGTATTTTGTTTGTATTCAAACGAAAGAAAAACATTTCCTAGCTTTTTAGAGATTCCCTCGATTTAGGTATCTACCTAAATCATATTGACATTAAATAAATGTTGCTGCTTGAATATGTCTAAAGCAAACACACCAATCGTCAACCTAAGAAAATCTCATTTAAATAAGACACAGGCGGGAAATCTTATACCGGGAAATAGCCAGAGGCAAAATAGAAAACTTGATCAATCTTTTTTGTGAAACCAAAAAAAAGGCGTTGGATAAATCGTCAGCAGAAAATCTAAATCTCTTATGAACCAAATTACAGAAAAATAGTGAATTCGGAAATATACTATTATGTAGATATGGGTACTCGTTTTTTCTCCTCTGGTACGGAAAAATCTAAATGTAATCTAATAAAAATTTCTTTCTGTTTCCATTCATTTTTATTCGTTCACGATAACTGGGATCTCTTTGTCTTTGCTTACTTATTTTTTCTTTTAAAGGTAGAAATCATTTTATGCATAAATTCGATAAGTGTTGTTTAAGCATATTTATTTTATTTGAATTATAAAATGTTTCTATTATTTGTCAATTTTGGAGGTGGGAATGGATAACGCTGACTCAGGAACCATTTATTGGTTATCCAACACCTCTGCCATAGGTCATCTTAAGTGGTTCGCTTCCTTTAGCAGGGGTGCCCGAGTTCATGGGGTGAGGTTTGTCTAGGTCTTGGTCCATCCCTCAAACCTTTTTCCTTTCCAGAAATCTCCTCTCCTTTCTTTCCTTAAAAATCCGCCACACAGCATCCACCAAGATAACATAGGCCCTGAGGGAAATTAATTTCCCCAGATCCTCCTGTGTTGAGCTTACGTAAAAAAAGAAAACTGAAAAATATAGCAAGAACAATTTGGCAACTTACCTTAATGTATGATATCTAAAAATATGAGATAAATGGTGAAATATGGATGAATTCATTGGCTCCAAAGTATTGTAAGTTGTTTCTATGTCTCCATATAAAAATTCTTAGGTATTATTTTTAATGAGAACGGGCGAATCCAAAATTAAACGTACGAAAATCTCCAGTGCTCAACGCATTTTTTTGTAAATGTCTGGCGCTCCAAGTGGATACACGTAATTGAGATCGTTACTACGCTGATCATTGTGCTTGGTACGAGAACATCGACAGTCATAATACTATCATGTAATCAATAATAACTAGAATCCTTCGGCTAGATTATACAGGCGTTTTCCGTCAATATTTATAAAGAAACGTGTCAATCGTCACGCTTTCACTTGCTTTCATTGGATGCCGTATTTTTTTAACCCCATTGTGGTATTAACTGCAACATAAGGTTTGCTATACTACTTTTGATACTATTCCCCGTTGCATTATTTTTGTTTAGAATGCACTTATAACTTTTTGTGTCCATATTTGTATTGTTATTGTTAAAATCAATAACCAGCTAAACTCTTTGGAATAAAATTTATAATAAATATAATCTAACACACTATATAAAGAGGAAAGATTTGTTTGTTTGTTTGTTTGTGTGTTTGTTTGCATCGAATAGGCTCCGAAACTACTGAACCGATTTGAAAAATTCTTTCTCTGTTGGGAAGCTACACTATCTCCGGGTGACATAGGCTATATTATATTTTCAAAAAAATTAGAGATCCTTACTAAAACTTCAATAAGGTAACCCAGGGTGTAAAAAAATTACCTAAAATATTCTTTAAATCGCGTGCGCTGCGAAAACTATTGATGATAGAATAAAATAATGTACTACGACTTTATAGAACACATCATTATTTACAAAAAAGGTTGCGACCGCATATGTTTAACTATTATGGTTATGCCACAATAAGTATTCTTTTATTTTAAAAATTTAATTTAAATGTCGCCGATTGAAAAGGCTCTTTATTTGTATCTTGGTTTTAATCCTTATCAAAATAAATCACTTCATATTCAAGACAGCTTCAATACCTTTATTTAACTTTTAGAATTTTTCAATTCGGATATTTAATTAGAAAGATATCACGAGTTTAAAATTGTTAGTATTAGAAAAAAGTTTCGGCTACGGGCCGGGCGGGAGAGGAGTCAAGAAATGCAGTGCCAGGGGGGTTGGCGGGACGGGAGAGCAGTGGTGGGGAAGGTGGAAGTGGAACGCTGGAGGGGAACGCACGGGAAAGGACATGTGAGGAGTAACATTTTATTTATTTGAATATGGCATATATTATAAAAGAAAGTCCAAAAAAACGTCCAGCTCTCAAAAACTCAGAAACAAGTCCCGGTTCGATCAAGGGTTCGATCATAAGGTGCGGTAGATCTCTATCCCCCCTAGGGAATAAGGGTATCCGTTTTTACCTAAAGGGCGTGCTTTTAAAGATATAAGGGCTGAAAGTTTCGCCCTCTTGAAATTTCTAGAACAGTCTTCCGAAAAGTTCTAGAAGGTTCCATAGAGCTCTAGAAAGTTGTGGAAGGAGTGAAGGAGTATGTCGTGGAATGATCAGGAATAGGGAATGGGAACATCATTTTGCAACATTCCAGAACACTATCTTATTGTCCTGAGCGAAGCCGGGTAACCCAGCTAGTATTGTATAAAATGGTTCGGCACTTGGCTGAACCCCTATTGCGTGTTCTAAAAACTAATACTCAGATGGTAAAATAGATATATAATCTAGCCGGTCATGTCTCTTTGACATTTGTGTGTTGTTTATTTTGATTGTGATGGTTCTTTTTGCTAGAATTTTTATGAAAACGATGTACTTCTTTAATCTCCGCCCTTTTTTACCCGAAGCAACTAGCAATCTGGAGTGTTAGATCCCAGGGACCGAGCCGTCATGGATCATATTCCATGTGAAGAACTGTGAATTATCGACAACATATTCCCAAACAGATGAATATCAAACCTTCGAGTGGATAAATGAACACATTTCTATTTTACATATCCGTTCACTATTACAAATAGTTCTTTGGCCAATTTGTAACAGCGAACGCAAATCTTTAGAATGTTAACAATCATGCCCCAAAAGCATATCCATGGTAATTGGAGAAATTCTACAGTAACGTATTTCCATGATATTTCTGAAATATATATTTTTTATTTTGGCTCGGTTCTTTGTTGTAGATCTTTCTTACAGTAAGGAGGAATAAATTTGTCAATGAGAAATAAAGTTGGTCTCTCGTGGTATATCGCTATTCTCCAGCAAAAAGCTCATCTTACCAAAATCCAAAATCAATATTAGGATAACCTGAGATAATAAATTTTATCTCTATATTATTTATTCTCTTTTTCCATTTTTCTCGAATTGTTACTTTTATCTGTTATTTTTATACAATTTCAGAAGAGCTTACTATATATAAGTGGTACAAGGTATCTTCTTGAATTTTTCGGAAAACTTATGGTCACTGCTATTTTTGGAGAATTCACTAGAAGGTTACACATTTTTTGAAACGGAGCCGCGGAGGTGGAAACAAAATTGTTTTTTTGATAGAAGGGACGGGGTTTATAATGATATTACGTTTCATGTTAAATATTCCATTACAAAATTGTTACGATTTCAAAATGTCTTGGATATCATGGATTTTTTTAAAATTATTATTACATTAGTTACATTTATACAGCAAAATTACATAATAATAATAATATTTCAAATAACTGTAGATATTAAAATGTGTACAAGTGTTATTATGTCTTGTACGTTATTAGTTCCTAGCTAGGCAGATTGCCTGTTCTAAGGAACCAAATGCTGGTGAAAAATGCCAAAAATGTCTTCTGTAAAAAGAAAGAAAAAAAACAAAATATTGTTTTTTTTTTGTAGATTAAATATACATATACTAAGTTTAAATATATTATACTAAGTTTTTACTGATTGTGCCATTAATAGTTAGCCATGTGTAATTTTAAGTTTTAAATGACATTATTTAATAATTTTTCAGACTCAATCCTACCTAAGTCTATCAACCATTTAGTTATTATTGTACCGATGCATGCCATTTTACATTTTTTAATATTTAATTCTGGGGGGATTTTATTATACAATTTCGGTCCCAGATATGTATATGTCTTTTGAAACTTTGCCGTATTGCTTCCTGGGACCACGAGATCCTTTCTGGTGTGACTTCTTGTTATATATTTATGGTCAATTTGCCCAAGATTTTCTACATTTTTGTGTACGTGGATAATAACCTTTTTTATACAGTTTTGACGAACATCAAGTACATAAAATTTTTTGTAGAGCTGATCGCTAGAAAACCTATAGGGTTTACGCATAATGAATCTAATTATGGATTTCTGGGCCTTCACTAATGGATCTAAAATTGTTCTACCTGACGCTCCCCAACCAATACAACCATACGTTAAGATGGGGTTGCATAATCCGAAATATATTTTTCTTAAGTCTTGTTGTTTGATTATGTTTCGTAATACAAAGAATACATGAATCAATTTTCTTACCCTTATTGAAAGTTTGTCGATGTGAAATTTCCACTTAAGATGATTGTCTATAATAACGCCTAGATATTTGATGTTTTTCACACTCTCCAAAGCTTCACAGTTGCAGTTAGAATCAATATTATCGGAATTACAGTTAGTCTTATGTGTTTTTATTGTGTATGATGTACTAGGTTGTCCTATTACAGTTGAACTGAATCTTATGTATTTAGTTTTAGCTATATTTAATGTAAGTAGATTTTTGTCAAGCCATTGTTTTATCGCATTGATTCCACTTTCAGCATGTTTATGTGTTTGAGTCCAGTCGTCTCCTTCAAATATAGCTACCGTATCGTCAGCGAATGTAATAATTTTTCCGCCTACTTTTAGGTCGCATAACTCATTTATGTAGATTATAAACAGAAGAGGTCCCAATGTGCTTCCTTGCGGTACCCCAAAGTTAGTGTCTAGTGAATTACTTACTATTTTTCCCAATTTGAGTTGCTGGCTTCTACCTGTTAAGTAACTCTTTAACCATTCGTAGGGCATTCCTACAATGCCAATATTTTTTAATTTTTTGAGGAGTAATTTATGTGAAATCGTATCAAAAACCTTGGCTAAGTCTAAGAACAGTGCAATGTTTTTCTTTCCGCGATCTATATTTCTAGAAATCTGTTCTGTAAGTTGCGCTATAGCATCGTCCGTTCCCCTCCCCGGCCGAAAGCCAAACTGATTTTTGCTTAATTGGATTGAAACTAGATTTTAGGTTTTTCCGTAAATAAGCATCGGCTTTCAGCGAGCGAGTAATGTTTCCTTCATTTATTCGTAGTAGAAACGTAGTAGGATTCGTAGAAACGTCACATGTGATTTATTTATTTCATCCAAAAAATATCATGAATATATAATATAATATCATATTAATACATTGTCGTGCATTGGTTACATTTTGAGTACATTTTCACTTTTTATTTTCTTCCTTTTTTTTTACATAGTAATAATAATAACATATTTTAATGACAATAACATTCAGTTAAAATTTAAAAACCTTATTTATTAGTAAGTTAATATTTATAAATTAATAACAATAACATTTTTATATGAATAATGTTATTATAATTGATGTCATTAGAGCAGTATCTAATAGGAGAAAAAATAAATATGTATGTAAAAATGGTTATATAGAAGTAGCATAATAAACTATATTTTAAGTTGTGCATAGTCTGCCTCACTAGACGAACCTGTATTGAGGCTGAATTTTGAGTAAATTTTTCTCGTTTATGAATTTGGAATTTTAAAGATTTTTATCAATAAACATTCCTCTTATTAAGTACCTACGAACATAATTCTTTTTACAATTACGCAAACTAGTTAAATTACACAATCAACAAGTTGTATTAAAAATATTTCTAAGAAGTTATTATATATGTACTAAGAAGCCAATAATTTGAAAATATGTGGGTCGAAAAAAGCAACGTTACTAGGTAGCCATTTGGTTTATTAATTTTTTTCTGTAAAGTTCTATTAATATAGGTCCCTATTTCCAGGAAGATTCTATTACCATCTTGAAAACTTAGAGTAGACCTTTATTAAATAATTCTGAAATTTTATTTAGGTGTACACTAAAAAAATAAGCTGTCAACAATATTTCTGGAAACCCAATAATTTGGACACTGGGGGTAGAAAAAAGTAAAATTACGGTATATTTTCTTCGATTCCACAAAGTTTTCATCTCAACAAATATTTTTGAGATATGACATGAGAATACAGTAGATATATATATATAAAAAAGTGAAACTTGCAATTCGTGTACCGAAAAATATTGCTTTTTGTAAACGTAAAAGAACCTTTTAAGATAAATTTAAATATTTAATTTTTATCAGGTTGGTGCGATTAACACGTAAGAAATTTGTAGACTTTTGAATTAATATACAAAAACGTACCTAATCCTTATATTTTAGATATATGCACATGTACACGTACCTGACTTCTTTTTAAACAGTGACAACATTTTTTTTTTCAAAAACAAACAAAAAAACTTCCACATGATGCGACCGGTCTGAGTAACTGCCTAACCCCCCACCCACACCCTAACTGTCCAATGCTGATTTTGTAGGTTAATGTGAACAAAAAAGTCACTGTAGACCAAAATGTCATCTATATTATTTGTAATTCCAAATAACCTCAATAATCACTGGGGGTGATGCACCATGTCGTATAAAATTCCTCCATATTTATATAAAAACACTCCTTATGTAGATAGGGTTAAGGATTAAATTCCCGTTTAATACCAGCCTCTTGTTTTGATTTATTCAAGAAAAAACATAGCCAAAAATCTTGTTTTTTATATTTTAAAGTATTATGATAATTTTCTAAAAAAAATTATTTCACCCATTGAACAATAAAACCACAACCGAAAAGAGGTTCGTAAGTAGGAGATTTGAACTTTAAAGCAGTTTTTACAGGCCCAATACTGTATTTTTTCTGGGCTTGTAAAAAGACTAATCAAAAAAATTCTCGTTTATTTCAAAGGAAAATATGTGTTCTACTAGCACTATTTAATTGAAGCATATAAAATATTTCTGAGCGATCTAATTTTCAAATCGAAATCTCATGATTTTGCAATACTTAGTGGTGCGTCATCTTACAATGAGTGAGGTTCGCCTCTTAACACCCTTTATAAGGAAATTTTCAATTATTATTGAAACACTGTAATGAAATATACCACGGCGACTAGCGATCTAGACGAAAATAGATTAAGAAAATTATCTCCATATATTATAAATTAATGTCCTCCGCCACGTCTGTCTGGCTGTTCACGATAAACCCAAAAACTACTTAACGGAATTTCATGCGGTTTTCACCAATATATAGAGTGATTCACGAGGAAGGTTTAGATAAATAATTTGTTAAGGTTTTGTGTAAATTGATTGAAGTATATAATTAAAGAAGAATGTCTGTACGTGGTGGACGAGCGGGATGACAAGCGGGCGGTGTGGATTTGATTTGTACGCAAATTAACATTGGCATTGTATTACATTCAATTTAAAGTTGTTGTTAAAAGTTTACTGTGAATAAATGACTCAACTACATCAAAGGTGTTTGGAATCTATAGAAGTCCATTATAAAAATATCCGATCATGAAATAATTAATAACATGGTTTCCGGTCATCTTTAAGCGAGACAAAGGAAGACACATTTATCTACTTGCAAAATATTGTGGGTTGTTAAAATAATTTATAATTTTTTGTTAGGTGGCCTAAAAAACAGCCAATAAATAAAGAGAAAGCTTAAGGGAAGAGTTTAAACTGAAAAGCATCGTATAATAGTAGACCGTTACAAGTTCCTACTTTTATAATGTCCCACATATTTTCTTAAACTTTATTACTCTTCGAAGCCGCTTAGAGTCAAAGAAAAACATTTGCCTGAATAAAATAAAGTAGGAACTCGGTGAAAACGGAAAGATAACAAAGACGAACCCCCTCCTTATCTCCCTACCCCCAGTTTCATCCCCTGTCGTTCCCCCTTAACGCCAAGTGGTTATGGAAACTTTCTATTTGTATCGCTTTAAGAATTGGGTGAATTTCATATATGGGGAATTTGTGACCCGCATACAAAGATTGAATGAAGAGGATCTGATTCGAAATAAATCTTTCCGATGTATATCTGCGCTCGTTATAAAGCCAATCTGATTCTGCTGGGCCCGACAAAGAAAAAACAACTGCGAATAAAAGTTTTCAGCTGTTTAGCAACTACGACCATTGTTAGTCGTGCTGAATGGTTTTGGCTACTCACAGCTCACAGCTACTAAATAATAGCATGACATTCAAACAAAACTATTTCCATGACCAAACTTTATGTTAAAATTATACGCTAATGTATTGTAACTTCACTTCTTAAGTAAACAAATTTATGTAATAAGGTCTATCCGATTACTTAGTTAGATAAAAATGAAAACACCTTTCTTATACTTTATTTCAAAGAAAATTGACCTGTAAATTTACCTATATGGAATGCGTTAATACTCGTAGCTAAGTTGCTTATAAATAAAATAATTTAAATGTAATCGACCAATACAAAACTTTTAAAGTAGTTGCGTTGACATAATTACATTAAATTTGTGATTCAACGTAATTCCATGACGCAAGAATTCACCATTCTCGATTTTTTTTCTACAGATTTTCACCTTTATAGTTCTTCAAAGAATCCAATACAATCATCTAAAACAAACACATTCCTCAATTGGACAAAAACACTATACAAGTACAAGGCCCTAAGTTTAATAATGGGGTATTTCCACGTTATTTTATTGCTTACAAAAATTAAGCAAAAAAATTACGATGATTATAGCATTTTTATTTAATTTTTATTTTGACGAATACATTTCCTACAGCGAGATAAAGTTTCCTAACTAACTAACTAACTAACCATCACGCCGTTTCCCCGCAGAGGTAGGCAGAGAGGATGGACCGCCAAACAACTCGATCTTGGCACACACTCCTTGCCTCGTTTACATTCATACATCGTCTCATACATACTCTTCTATTACTCTTGACATGTCCCGACTCAAGTATCTGATTCACTTGGTCGTGCGATGTCTTTCTCGGGCGTCCCCGACTTCTTCTACCATTCACATTTACGTCATATATTCTCCTTACACTCCTTTCTTCGTTCATTCTCTCTACATGCCCGAACCATCGGAGCGTTCCTTTCTTGATCTTACTTATTACGCTTACATCAGCCTTGCATTCTTTGCGGATCTCCGCGTTTTGGGGCGTGGCTATTGTGTGACGTTATGAACGTGGACGCCGAATGACAGTGTATATTTATGCTGGCTCAGCTGCAATAATATTGAATGAAAACATGAAAAACTAACATTTTTAGTAGGATGATTAAAATCAGAAAAATATTCCGTACATTTTCAACAGAATCCCTCGTTTGTGGAAATACCCCATTCACTTCCTACACAATTAAAAATATTTGGACTGGTTCAATACAAAATACATATCGATCATTTAGTTTATTAGTCAGACATTTCCGAAAAATTAAAATTTGAGTCGAGTATGCAGTTATGTGTAAAAGTGTACCCTCTATCTGATTCAATACTCAGATTACTCACAAACACACAAATAAATCATAATGCAGAAAAATATATATGTATATTTTCTAGGTTACTAGTAGGAAATTTCAAAATGTCATACCAATGTGCCGGACCGTTATGCTTCCCGGTATAGCATATTTAATATGTAAAACGGGACACGCGTAAATAATATGTGATTTAAGGTGAGCATTCGAATATTTTCTCAAAACTTGGTATTTGGAGATATCTGAATAATCAATTGGACGATCGATGTAAGGAACTGTTTACAATCTCCTAAAATATATTTTTCTCCTTATTTATAAGTTAAACTTTATTGCGTTGATAATGTTTAAATTGTTTTTACATACAAACATTTAAATTGTTCTTATATTAAATAAAAAGGTATAAGTAAAAGCCCCTAATAATAAATAATTTAATACATAAATCAATAATTTTCCACTAAACTAAATTTGACTCTTAAAAAAATTCAAAGTTTTATCATGTTTTATTGGTTTAATTTGCTCGTATTAATTAAATAAAATTGTATAAATCCATTATTTTAAAGTTTTCCATTGAACACTCGGGATTAATTTACTTTTGAAAATATCTTCAACAACTCCTAGCGCGGAGGATAACATTACATTTTCTTGTAATGAAAAAAAAACTTGTATAGTAAATAAAACAAATTCAGAGGAATTCGACAATTTTCTCATCTGTTGGCAAATATTTTCTTTTCTCTAATTTGTCTACAGTGTTAGAAAAAACTAATCTTTTCACTAAAATAAATTCTTACTAAGTCTGTAGTATGTAAGTAAGTACTAACAAATGGGCTTAAATGCCCGCATAACGCTTTCCGAGCTGGAAATTTCCCAAAGAAAAATGCGGTCTCGCGAAATGGACGAGAAAACTTGTGGAATGCCAAATAATTGCGAAACATTTTTCAACGGTTTTAATAAAAACGAAAGTTCGACGTTTCTTATTAATAGACGTGGAGCACTTGTTGGGCACTGAATACCGATTCCCTCGTTAAGATTAATGAACCGAGCTGCCGGATCATCAATATGGTTGCTTGCTTCGTTTAGATAAGAAGAATTTCACCCCCGTTTATTTATATGTACACTTATATTTATGGGTCGTTTCTGATTAGACAAACGGCTATGCCTCATTAAAAAGACGTCGAAAATATGTTCTTGCGGTTGTTTACTTGCTTGTTCTCTAATTTTAATTTATGTAACTTGTAACTTGTCGACAAATCTCAGAAATGGTGGTTTGAACACAGAATGAAAAGGATGTCTAGGTGCCAAACTTTAATAAAGAATGAGGTAAATATTTTAACAACTCGAGCGATGGCTACCCAAATTTGGGTAGTTGATTTTTGATTTATAATTAATGAAAATAAAATTTAAATTTAAAGATTTTTGGGAGTTTTTTATAAAACCTAAAAATATGGGATAGACGGTGAAATTCAGGGGAACTCAATTGCTTTAAGAGGAAAGTTTAGGCAGCTCGTTTCGGGCAGCTTCATACAAATTTTAATTTTGGAATTGACTCCAAATACCCTACAAAACTGAAAAATTATTTGTAATCAAAAGGTTTATCAAATCTGGTACGGATATGAGCTACTTTATTTATTTTTTCTTTAAATTATTTATTTTAATTTTTATTTATTTTTACAGGTTCTCCGTAAAGCAGTTAAACACTAAAATATTACGGAGAAGATTATAAAATTTAAGAGAAAAAAAGTGCATGGGGGGCAGTTTTAGTATGTTGTCAAGTGCCTATGTCAAAAGATATTTAATGAACTCTCTGTAGGTGACATTGAAGATGTCGATGCTCAATGCAGAATCGTTAAGCAGTTGAGTTGCTCTGTTAAATAGTTGCTCTGTTGAAGAGTGTTAATTGATTTGTTATTTTTATTCAAAATTATCAAATCTTTAGTTGACTGCCCTAATTTATTAGAATTAATCTGTATTAATGTTCCTGCTAGATTAACTCGCAATAAAGATATTTTCAATTTTAACAATACCCTCAATACTAACTATTCTATTAATTCACCAATCCCTAGAATGCATAGCCTTGCAAATAAACATTGTGAATCTATAGATATATTTGGTGTTGACAGTTTTGCAATTTTCAAGAGACAACTCATCTCTATTTTATCTGTTAATAATTAACTTTTCTTATTTTTGTTCTTTTCATAAAACCTCCTCTCATTTAAAATCTTACCAGTAATTTATAACCTTATTTTATTTTATTTTGCTGTTCTATTTAGTTCTGTTTTATCATCATACATTATTATACACATATAATTGTTTGTTTATACCTACTAACTAGCTTTTACACTTTGTACTTTATTGTATTTCTGGTCTTATTACTGATTTTTTCTTATTACTCATAGTATTTCATTTCTTTTATGATGTTTAATTTTTTTATGTTTTTAATTTCTGTTGTAAAAGCCCACTAGGGCGTAAATAAATAAATAAATAAATAAATAAATGGTACATTATAATACATAGTCCATTACAGATATCATTGTTTCATGATTTTGGAGGCAACTTGGGCAATTATTTGTGAGTAAATTAATTTTTTTTTTTAAAGTTGGCTCCCTGGCATACTTATATACAATATGCAGTCGGTTTATGGAAAATACGTTACATCTACTTACACTTGGGCAGAGAGGATGAATCGCCGAATAAAAAAAAAACTATTAAACATGTTTTCATTCAAAAACGTCCAGGAAAAAACTACTTATCTATATATTCTAATTGTGTATGTCATATTCCAGCACATAAGTAAAAAAATCGTAACCGTTTCATAAATTCGTTTGACGTAAATATCAACTTATAATTACTTAAAGGTATTTTTTGTAGTCGATTTTAGGTTGGAAATTGGTAAATAATGCAAAAAAATAAATTATTATAATTATAACTTTGTGGGGCCAATTGTACTGGGATAAATTGTCAGTTCACCATTAAAAAACACGCCCACAATGCAAACCTTCTTTCATCTTAATTCTTTGTGTTTGCCTTATAGGCCAAATCAGTTACGCTCTGCTATTTTAGGAAGTCATAAGAAATATGAGTACTTTCACCTAATTGTCAAGTTAAATTACAACCTACTATAGCTATCACAAAATAAAAACCTAATTCAAATAAATTGAGGATTAATTTAAACATATTACTTATATATAACCTATATTGTACCTCTAACAAGAAGTTAGTTAAAGTCCACCCTAGTACGAAGTTTGAACCAAAATGTAACTAGGTATTCAACATAATTCCTACTTTCAAGGAAATTGAAACTTCAGTTCGAAGTAATGTATCAGTTCCCCGGAAGCCGTTATATGCGCTAAAGAAGGGAC
Source organism: Limnephilus lunatus (assembly GCA_917563855.2). Lineage (NCBI taxonomy): Eukaryota > Metazoa > Arthropoda > Insecta > Trichoptera > Limnephilidae > Limnephilus > Limnephilus lunatus. Next base: position 79,130,743 of record OU830600.1, read on the forward strand.
GGGCTTCTCCGAAACACGACGATTTTAACTGTTATTATAAATTAATTTAATTTATATTGTATTAAGCAAATTCTTGTAGATTTATGAGTGAAGTAAACAATTTTAATTTCCAAGTTTTCCTCTTTTGTGGGGTAATGTAAATAGTACCGAAATTATCATCAAACATTCTTATATCACTTGTTTGCGATGTGCGTTAGTTATTCCTGCATGAAATCTGCTGTAATAAGTCCAAATTTGCTTTGAATTTTAGTATCATTTTCAAAAGTTGGACTTTGTCGACAGTTAAGAATAATCCGTGATTTTCACGAGTCTGCGCCAGAATAAATTAAAATCCTGAAAAGGAACTGTTTTTAAAGGTGAGAGATTTTGTCATCGAAATAGAAGATAATACTAATAAATCTAAATAATCGTTTCTATAGAAATAAATAAACTTTAACAGTTATTTTATTTATTAATATTAAGTTAGCTCACATCTTTGTGTGTGCTAATATTTTATAAAGATATAAACATTTACATTGGTTGGCAAACATAATCATTCTTTAAATATTACACATAAATGAAGACATTAATAATTGAGGTAGACATACTTTCGTAATTCTTTTTTAAACATATTTATATTTTCTATCTCAGTAATTTCATTCGGGATGTTGTTATACAGTTGGACGGCCTGGTACATCAGAGATTTCTGGGTGCCTTGTCGGCAGTCTAATTTGCTTTGAATTTCTTGTCCCGTGTCCATGTGTTTCGGTATTATAATGAATTTTTCTTTTTAGTTCCTTAGAAATCGTCCCCATGTTAATTTTATGTAAAAAAAATAAGTATATTCAAATACACAGTTTGCTTCACCGTCAACATATTTAGCTCTTTTAGCATGTCTCGTATCCGTGTGTATATTTTGCGCTAAGTATTATTCGCATTGCTTTATTTTGCAGTACTTGCATTTTTTCATTTTCTCTTCATTGCAGAGAAAAAGAATACTTGAACAGTAATTAAAGTGTGGTGATATAATTGTATTATATATATATTCTGGCATGTTTCTTTATTTACTTTGTTTCTAATGTTTGCTTTGTCCCATCTTGGCTGGGCTTTGATTTGATGTTGGACACTATTCTTTGGAGTTTTTGGCCGTCTATTTTATTGAACTTGAATTCGCAAGTTTTTTCTTCAAAATTTAAAATTTATTTTTCTTTTATGATTGGGATATTTTTGTTAATTTCTTCTATACTTGTCACAAAATATTTATTAAACTTATCGGCAATGTTCTTCTCGTCATCCAATTCTTTTGGGAATATGATATCTTTTTCCACTTATTACAATAAAAATACATAAAAAAATCCCTGTCAAGTCGTATCGAAGTCAAGTGATTCTATTTTGCATTATATATTAATAAACCCTTCCCACCGAGAGAACCATTGTCAAGTTGGTCCTACAGGCAGAGAGATAAAATATGCAGACACAGTACTTAACGATAGTCAATAGCCATAAGGAACAGAGCTTATTTTTTACGGAAAATGCTCTTTAAAATGGCGCTGTACTCGAAAAACCCAGTAGTAGTCTCGCTAAGTGGGTGGTGGAATTTCTCTCCCTCCTGAGTTAGTTTGGTAGAGTCACGAGTAGTAACCGCACCCCCCTTGGGTAGAGAAATCTCAACAAACTTTTTTGAACTGTAGAGAACATAACGTATTCCACCTCATGAGGATTCCAAATAGCCAGGAGCTTGGTACGTACCATATCGACGATTTCTTGCACGTTTAACTGTATTACCATATGCCCGCAAGGACTAAACGAAGAGAAATCTATTTTGGCTTTAACGATAAATGAATTGGCGTTATTAACAAAACATAAACTTTAAAAATTTATGATAATAATACATCATGCCGATACCAAAAATTACGCAATATAACAGTATCGTTCAAAATTTGATGACTAGTAATTCATTCAGGCAATTTCTAGTAATATATCATTCAAACATTCAAACACTATTAGTTGTGTGGGCGTACTTCTAAATAACAATAAGTCCTCGATACAAATTAGTTTATTATGAGTTAACGTATTTATAATAATTATACTACAAGCCACACGACCTGTCTATACAAGCGGTTAATTGAATCTGAGAGATAGACCGGCGAGAATCATTCTCGACGGCCACCGCCTGCCCGGGCACTCTTGTCAGCAAGTGATAGAAGCACTTTCCCTGCTGGCATCTGTCGGCATCCGATAGAATACATTACAATACCAATGGTATTCGGATACTTTGTATACTTTACCCGACGCTGATAATTATGTTGCACGAAATGTACCAACATTTTCTAAGGAATTAACTTAAATCAAGTTATGAAAGGAATAATGAAATTTAAACATTTCTCGGAAAATCGTTTTACAGAACTGTAAAGTTATCATGACATCGTTCCAAATATAATATTACCCCTTTTTCTTCGTATACATTAGGTCATTTCCCTAATAATTATCAAAACAAGTGTCCAATAATTATTTCGATTAAAAATTTGCATTATATAAAATGAATAGGCCACTTGCATCACATTTAAAAAAAAATTCAGGTTTAGGCAAATATTCTAAAACATTCTGTATTTTTTTTTAAATTGTATTTTTGAAACCCTGGCGATTTTTTGAAAATTTCAATCCGAAAATTCAGACCATTTTTTATAAACCGGAAAGACGGCATATAATTTTATGGGAGCGAAAAAACGATAATTACGTAGCCGAATATCATTTAAAAAAAAAAAACGTTTTCCACATGAATAGCAATAAATTGTACGGGGTTCTCTTGGTAACATCTGTAAAAATACCGCCATCTTTATCAAAAAATCAAACCAAAGGATAAGTTCGCATAGAACAAACAATAAATCTAGTGAACTTTAAACGCAAATTCAAAAATTCGCCGGAAATCAAAGTGTTGTGATATAAAAAAAATTAATCAGTATGACAGAGAGTATGAGTATGACAGAGACAGGACATTTTCATGTAGTGACGTCACGAGCTCAAATAATGGATTTATTCATTTAAAAATAAATAAAAAACTATACATTTATAAAAATTTTACTAACATTTTCGTAATCTTAGTAAAAAAATCTATCCACAAGATTTTTTCCAATTCGTTATGAAATCCATGCAAGTGGCCTATTGCGTCCTGACAGCTGGCAATAACTGCACAATGGCGGCTTCGCATGACCCCGGATTTTCAATTTAAAAACATAAATTTAACGCCCTTCATCTTGCCCAAGGCAGTCTGCAAGACAAAGGTGTTAAGTTTTCCCTTCTCGGCTTATTTACTAAAAATCAATGAAAGGAAAGTATCAGGAAGTCCTTATTGAGGTATTGGCTGGGTTTAGCCGAGTTTGGTGACCAGATTTGAATAGCAAGGTACTTTCCCACATTCCACTACCCCATCTCCTTCTCATCGCCACCACCTTCAGCCTCACACCTTACCCCAATTGGGGATGTCATGGTCTCACCGGCTCCAGACGGGAGCAGTTGGGACTTTTGTGCGGTTCACAAAAAAAAACACATATAGAGAAACAATCTAATGGTACTATTAGTGTAAGAACGAATAAATTTTTTGAAATGATCACAAAATATAAGAAAAACCAATGTTTTCGTAAAAGAGCGAAAAACATGTCAGTGAGACATTAATAATTAAAACAGAAAAACAGGAAATATAATGAAAATGTCAACGCCAAATTACTGTGAATTTAATCATAAAGCTTCCTAGTATCTATTAAGCCATCCCTTCTTGTTAATTCATTCGTACGAACTCTAATCCTGTTTTTAACAGGAATATCGAATAAAATGATAAGAATTATTAATAAATACGAAATATATTTTTCTCCGTGTACCTACCGTCTATCCTGTCAGGGTTTATAATCAGAATATCTAAATCCGACTTTCTCAAAGTGGGCGATAACACCACCATGTGGGCGCTGGAGGCTTTCAGTAGAAGGCTCAAAGAAAATTAGGGGGCGTTAAGGAAATCTGCAGAAGCGAATCCTCAACTGTACCATGGGTTGTAGTCGATTCTTCAACGATTTCTGATAGCATTCCCATCGTCATATTTGTGTGAATGTGGATTTAGTGATGTAGCAACGTTGCTAACCAGAAATAGAAATCGGTTGCTATTTACTGATCGGCTGTTTTTGGTAAATTTCAGACTGATATTAACAAACTCGTCGAAATAAATCATCGTCGAGATCCATCCTTGACATTAGATAGGTTTTAAATTCAAAACCTTCTTTTGAGGTTAATAAATATACTTCTTAATATGAAAATGATTAAGTATGAGTTGTATTTAATCTCATTGAAACATTCATTGATCTCAGAGATAGGATATGGGTCACACCCTATCAATTCTATCTATATAATAATGCATGTTTAAAAACTATATTTGCAATACCTATTTTTGAGATATTTAACAGATGGTCATGTAAAAAGTTAAGTTAAAAATATTGGTGGCACTAGATTTTTTTAAATTCAAAATTGGTGGTGGTGAAATAAGTTTGAGTTTTTTTAACCTGTGATCTAAACAGATGAATGACCCACTTGCAATGACATCCAAGTTCGATGGCATCAAAAGAAGCAAGAAGGAGTAGGCCAGTGAACTCCAAACTGAATACATGAATATGCTTCAACAAATCCAGAAAAAAATATCCCATATGCAGATGCATTTAACGTATGCGAGGTTCATGCACCATAATATTTAGACTTGAGGTAAAGCATTACAGATTTAGCCTGGAAACCTGGCGTTCTGTAAATCTTGTAATAGCTTCTTAGTTTCAGTACATAGTTCATTACTACTGATAGCTCGTTCCTCTTGGACATAAACGAACCTTAAAACTTAAGGCTTAGTCTTTTTCAAGATACTTCATGGCAGAATAGATATTAAAGCTCAGCATAGTACTTTAAGAGGAATGGCACCATTGAAAGTAATTTCTAAAACAGCAGACATATTTAATTCTTCTTTGAATAAAATATAATGTAATGGAAATATTGTACAGGGCCCGCAGATACTTTAATAGTATACAACTGCTAACCCTGTACAAACCGCAAAGCGCCCCACGGTAGAATTTGGCAGCCAACAAATACCTGAAAACCCTCGACTCTGTGCAGAAACGGGCGGTTCGTTTGATTGATTCTCCCATCTTAACGAATGGACTGCAATCTTTAGATCACTGGCGTCGGGTGGGAAGGCAGTCCTTATTCTACCGGTATTTCAAGATGTTCCGAAGAACTCTCGTCGTTGATCCCCTCGGTATAGCCAAACGTGCACCCAATATATGTAAACTGTTGACATTTTTGTCACATGAAAACGGGTCGCTTCAACAACTTGTTTTTTAGCTCAACAGCTCGGCTATGGAACGATTTGCCGGCCTCTGTGTTTCCTCCTTCCTACAATATTGGTCTCTTCAAGATCCATGTTCACTCTTTCTCCTTGTCAAAAAGATCCTCAACGCAGCATCTTCTAAGATGACATAGGTCCTGAGGGAAATTATTTTTCTCAGGGCTTCCTGTGTGGAGTTAATGTAAAAAAAAAATTTTTTCTGTGTAGGTACGTGTCTTCCCAAACGTGGACGTTAAAATAAGAGATCTTGTCCTATAAATGGATTATTAATCCGTCGTACGATGAATTACATAAAATAAAAATATGTGTTTGACTTCTGCAGGTGTCCTGGATAAGACACCGAGACCTTCACATCCTGACGGTGGGAAGTTACACATATACGTCGGACCAACGGTTCCAGACCACGCACCGTCCAGAGACGGACGACTGGGTGTTGCACATCAAGTGGGCACAACTACGGGACGCCGGAATGTACGAGTGCCAAGTCTCCACGCAGCCCGTTCGGAGCTACTTTGTCAACCTCAACATCGTCGGTGAGCACCCCCTTCTCTCTTATCTCATTAACGTTTAACCGTATATTTCTTAGACTTATCTCAATAGTTCTTTATGGAGCCTCCAGAAGACTCCTTTGTTGGGTGATGGTCAGTTGATTATAACATGGAAAATATTAGTTGCAAACCACTCAAGTTGTTATTGTGTTTGCGATTTGTTCGCATTCCCCGAAGGTTTCCGCCGAACGGAATATTATTTATAACAACAAAACAGATGCAGGAAATTAACGATCGAGAACAAAAAACTCTCGCAAATACCCATTTCAAAATAATTGTATTTTGCTTTGTAAGCACGGGGTTTCGCCGAAAATTTTTGGGAATAAACTTTACAAGTCGTCATCCTAATTGAAATGCCAAAATCATGTTTATTGTGCCCTTGTAAAAGTAGAAACGAATAAATATTGTAATGAAACTCAGCCGAGCAAATACTTTGAAACTTCAAAGAAATGGAAAACAAGGAAAGTTTCAGCGGGCGTTAATTGCCTAGGATGGAACGTAGGACGGTACAAACATCTCATCGAAAATCTTTCTCTAGGAAAGCGTCAAACACCTCTTAAGCGCTTTATTCTCTTGGTCGTTAACTTTGTATTCTATCGGCCCCGGCCGTGTCGAGACAACTTGTGTCGTAAACAAACTTCCAAGTCGAAGGTCCGAGGCAATAAATATTTAGCGAAGCACTTCCATAATCTGCCGTCACGGGTAGTTAGACTAGTTAGCCCCGCTTCCTTATTCAAAGTTCCCGCGCATTGAAAAACTTAGGGAATACTCCGCCATGTGACGGCCAAAATGGCGGTTCCCGAAGGTGGGATGATTCGCCATCAAATACTTTCCGAATCAAAGTTGTCGCGTCTCGAAATAGCAGCAGCCGGCGGAGAACTTTAGGGATTCCGAAAAATTGCTCTAATCTCGCAAAATATTGCAACTGACGCCTTTTTAATAACAGAGGGCACAACGGACGCTAAAACGACGGCATAAAAGCAAAAAAATACACTAAGCGAAATGTACATTGTACACGCACAATAAATGTGGTTTTGGAGTTTTAGATATTACAAAAGTATTTAAAGACGTAAAAGTGAGGGTTAAAGATTTAATACTTCAGAATGCCAAATACTATTTTGGTTGCTAACTAAATAACAACTGACGGCCGGCTTGGTCGAAGGGTAAGGCTCTTGACTCGCAATCCGAAGGTCGCGGGATCAAATCCCGGTGTGGGCAAATAAAGTTTATTTGATTGATTTGTGTTATTTCACTATTAATTAATTTAAAAATAATATATAGTATATTATCGACACGTTCCAGAGTGGAAGATACTTTCAGAATCGCCCTGGTGTCAGACCACCACTAAGAATTGAAACGTTGCTTTAAATGGTTTAAGCCGTGTTTGGTGATCAGATCTGAATAGCCAGGTACTTTCCCACCCGCGTCATCCCCATCTCCTTTCCCTCCCCACTAACTTTAGCCTCACAACATACCCCAATTGGGTATCTATGTCCAGCTGGTGGGACTCTTGTGAGGTAATTATAAAAAAAAAAACTTAGTAATTTTTTTTTCAATAATCTACAATTCTTTTAAATTTGTTTTAAATCCGCCGAACTGAAGTAGAATATAATTTTATGATGTTCCGTATTAATCAAGATAACCCCAATGAACCCGGGCTTTTAATCAGAATGTTCGAAGAGTATATAACATAGTCCCCGGTTCAAACAGTTGTATAACTCAGCAATTGGTCAGTGACCGTAGAGAGAGCTAAACGCGTCGTTGAACTTCCCAACGTCTCGTCAGCTATTCAAACAATTATATTATAAGTTCATGCGCGAAAATGAATTTCTTGTTCGTTCTGTGTTGTTTTTGGGTATTGGGAGAATTCGCCTTTGGAAAAGGTATGCGGAATTTTATAATGTTGTAACTCTTTTTGTATTTTTATATAATGCATGAGATCCAATTGCCTGAAGTCAGAGGGACTATGGCATCCCGAGTAATCGTATTCTGAAGTTAGTGGGAAAGGATATGGCAGAGAAGAAATTTTGGAAGTTATAGGACGTTTAAGGAAGACTAAACCCAGAAAAACTACGATGTTATTAGATACTATGATTGGCACTACATGAAAACACTAGAATGTATTTTTTCTGAACCAATGTCCAAAAATCTTTTATAACTATTATGTATCTAAGAAACGCCACAAACTGTCAAACAATGTTATAACTTCACATTATTACAGATTGCAATAGTGATTACAATGAATTAAAAATATACCAAATAAATAGATTAGAACTACTTAGTTTACTTATAACATGCTTTTTGATTTTTTTTTAAATTTGACCACTTGAAAGTCTACTTCTCGTTCCCTTATTCCCAAAATTATTAAGCTGCTTCTCAAACTAATTTGTCTAATAAATGATTCGCAATTATCTAATTATAAGTAGTATTCCTCATTTCGCTGCACTTTTCATGTTATTATAATGTTTTATTCAAGTTATCAAGTTAGGCACAATGATAAAGGGTCAGAGGTCTCAGGGGGCATACATTAATTACGTGAGCAGTTTTTTTGCGAGATTAAGCGAGATTTGGTGCGACCCACCAACCCCCCCCACGTGAGATTCCCACTTCAATACTATCCCATTACGCCCCTCCCCGTTGAGGTAAATATAATCGTGAAACAGCTATTGTCACGGTTGTATTTACCTCAACGGGGAGAGCGAAATGGAACAGGATGGGGCGGGATGGGGTACGGTGGGATGGGTTTCTCTGGGTCTGCGCCCGCGTCGTTAGTTTTTTTCATCGGACAAAATTTGGGACACTTCAAGAGAATTGAAGAAATTTATAATATGTATCTCTATAATAATATACGAATATATTATTTTAGAGTTGACGTGAGATTTTTATTGCCCCCCCGGTATAAATGAGATTTGGTTAGATTTTACTGGACCCCTCTCCCTCATTGTGAGCTCCCGTAATTAATGTATGCCCCCTTATACTCGTAATATAGAGCCCAACAACTGGATATAATCCATTGGGACCTAATTTTTTCTTCAATGATTGAGACCTGTAATAGAGATTCTATTAGTTATATATTTACTAAACATTATTAGGCTTTTAAAATATTGTTTTGCGTAAGGATTGTACCAGGAAATCGAAAGCATGTTTTAAGAAATACACCAACAATGTTCAAAATTCTATTTTAAGAAATATTAATAAATTTTGGAATTACGCAAACTCCTTTCGGAAAATAACTCTAACTTTCCCCGGTACAATGTTTTACGGGAAAAAAAGTGGGTCATGACATAAACGATATTGTAAATTTATTTGCAGATTTCTTTAAGAGTATATTCGTTGAAGACAATGACAACATTTTATCTGATAAACCCCAATTTCCGAAAGCCCACTCAACTTGCATAACATCGTTGTGGAAGCAAATGATGTTGTGACTTTTATCAAACAGCTGGATCAGGTCGAATTCGGGGCCAGATATGATTCCGTCAACATTACTTAAAAACTGTATTCATGCTCTAGCTCTTCCTATTACTATAATTTTCAATTTATCTTTATCTATAGGTTGTTTTCCTGAAATTTGGAAAAGTAGCTTTATAACACCTATTTTTTAAAAAGGTGATAAAAGTCAAATTGGAAATTATAGACCCATAGGCATTATCTCATCACTTCATGCATCAAATTAAACCACTTATATCAACATTTCAACATGGTTTCATGCCAGGAAGATCTACGTCATCTAACTTATTGCTTTACGAAAAATTGATTTCTAATGCACTGTCCAAGGGTCATCAAGTTGACACTATTTATACTGATTTTCAGGGGCGTGCACTCCATATAGGCACATAAGCACTGCCTACCTTGCCGTATTTGTAAAACGAAAGCATGTAAATAATATTATAATTTATTAAGTTATTGCTAAAAATAAATACACACTTTCAAAAATAAGGGCAAAAAGCTGAGCAACCGAAACTATGCGAGCACCACATCAAACGGCATAAATTGTAACTAGAAACTACACGCGCGCCCTCCGACTGCCTCACTAAAATGAGGCCTAAGCAGGAATTATTTCTGACTATAGCTAACTTCATACAAGGTATAATTCAATGTTTACGAAATGCACAAAGCATCGAGTAGAACTGTCGTTTTGAATTTGCCTCTATGAGGCTTTTTTGTTAGTATTAAGCAGTGCTTTCTAGAAAATATCAGCAAATGGCGATCAGTGACGACAGTGACATCTGTTGTTATGTATTTCTATCAAATAGTTATATGGAAACATGTTGTATTTTCCTACTGCCTACCCTGATCAAAAACTTTGTGCACGCCCCTGCTGATTTTAGCAAAGCCTTTGATTCTGTTTCGCATCGCATTTTAAAGGAAAAATTAGAACACTTGGGAATAAGCGGTAAATTTCTCGAATGGCTTAAAAGTTACTTATATAGAAAACTATTTGTAAAAATTAACTCCCCAACTTCTAACATTTTTTTTGCCTAAAGTGGGGTCCTCCAAGGTTCCCGCCTAGGACCAAATCTTTATTGGATAACTAACGGGCCGCCCCGGGAACCTTTATTGGATAACCAACACCTCTGCCATAGGTCACCCCAAGTGGTTCGCCACGTTTAGTGATTTAACAGGGGTGCCCGGGTTCATGGGTGAGGTTTGTCTAGGGTCTAGGTCTTGGACACACTGAACCCCAAATTCCTACCCACCCCTTAAACCCTTTTCCTTTCCAGAACTCTCCTCTCCTTCCTCTCCCAAAAAAAACCCTCCACACAGCATCCCTAAAGATGACATAGGCCCTGAGGAAAATTATATTCCTCAGGGCCTCCTGTGTGGAGCTCATATAAAAAAAACGCATGAATCCTGCTTAGTAGGTATTTATTTTAAAATTGCCAATCATAAAACCTATTTGGAGATTATGAAATATTTTGGCTTCTATACCTATACTGTCAATAGCCTTGTTGATAATCAAAGACAAATTTAATTTCGAACATCTATATTTGAATATAATGTAAACTTCAATGGAGATAAAAACGAAATAACTAATAATGGACCAATATGCATCCTATCAATAATTTCAAAAGTTTTTTAAACGCTGATTCTAAATAAAATAATTGGCACAATTAAATACAGCACATGTCTTGAACCCATAACTGGCAAATCAATACTTACTAATCACACTCTTTATCAAAATTTCTGCAAGCTGACTTCAGCAAAGCGTTCGACAAGATTTGTCACGCTATTCTTGTAGAAAAACTGTTCAAAGCTGGAGTTGGTCGCAATGTAACACATTGGTTTATAAGTTACCTTTCAAACAGAAAACTTAGTGTGAAACAATATATGGTATTTTTTGCATTCATTGGTGTACCGCAAGATTCAACATCGGACCTGTATCTCTCCCAATCCGGCCTGCTATGTAGCTGGTGGGCAGACTCACTCACCGCCAAGACCCGGACAAACCTCACCCCCCACAAGACAAACATTATAAAAATATCCTCTATTTTCTTAACAAGAACTGCATAATAATTTATACTCTAATAATCAAAATTCACTTTAGTGACGTCATTTTAATTTAACGAAATAATAAACTTGTCATGCACCACTATTTAAATAGTGGTGTAAACAATATTAAATACTTCGTAGAAGTATAGACAGTTTTATTATATTTTTTGTGTTTAATTTTTTGAATGTTGTGTATGTTCTAGACTAATAATATTAATAACCTGTAAACATCGAAAAAATATGGATTATTTTCCGGCTGCGAAATGGATGATTTAGCAATATCCAGTTAAGAATTTCAGATTTTATCACAGATTTACACAATAAAAAATGTACTTTGTGAAAAGCAGTCTGCAAACAAATAATACTTTCACGAAGCAAAATAGAGGCACGTTTCATGTTTAAAACAAAAAGAAACGTATCAAGAGAACGGTAAATCTTCATCACATCAAACACCTTACCAATATCGCACACCTCAAGTTCAAACCGTTCTTTTGGGTAACAACTAATCGATTGTCTGATATTGCTCATCGAAATCTAAACATTCGAAGAAAACTCACCTTAAAAGGTATCTATTATTTTTAAAATATATCTGTAATTAACGCCATTGACTGCGCAGTGGTGAGTGGACGCCATAAAATAAAAATATCTCTTTCTGTAACATCTAAAGGGACCAAAGGAGATGTTTCCGAAGATACCTGTAGGCATATTAGGCAAATAAAATGTTACGTTGCTTTCTTAAAAATTACTTTCACTTTCCAGTATATTGTGAAGTATAAAAAGGCTGTGTTGCGCCTGAAAGGATGTTCTTGGACCTTAAAGGACCCAGGGGCTATTAGAAGAAGATGTTATGGTTCAAGGTATCCTTTCAAACTTTCAAAGGGATATATGCGCATGGCCCATTCAGTAATATTCTCCACGTACAATGTTAAAAGGTTTTTTTGACAAAGCACTACAAGGTTGCTGAGAAAAATGGAAGTATATCCCAAATGGGGTAAACGATAATATAAGAGGATGTTGGCATACCTTTGGAAAAATATTCCTGTACTCTTTGGAATGTTGTTTTTTTCGGTAGCGAAAATGATCTGCGACCAATTTGAGGACAAATCTTCTTGGTCGTCTTATTGCTCAAAAACGTGACTCTAATGTGGTCTGGAAACGATCAATGTCAATTGTCAATGTGCTCACGTCATTGACAATTTGCATTTGTACGTTTGACGGAACTTCTATCGATCCGTTGATGCTTTCGCCCCATTTTTTTTTTGTTTTTACGTTAGCTCCACACAAGAGACCCTAAGAAAAATAGGGCAGGGCCTTTCACTTCTTGGGGAGTGCTGTGTGGAGGATCTTTTTAGGGAAAAGAAGGAGAGCAAATTCTTCGAAGGAAAAAAGTTTGAGGGGTGGTTAGGAATCTGGGGGTCAATGTAATAGGAGTGACGGACGTATGAATCCATCTCTCCAACTGCGGTGCAAGGCGATGGGTCTACAGAGTTCGACCGGGGAAGTCTAGGTTAGGACTCCTTCAACCATTCTCTCCCGATCCGCCCTATAGCTAGAAATAGGTGGAAAAACGCATTCTCCGCCAAGATTTAGACAAACCTCACCCCATGAACCCGGGTACCCCTGCTAAGTCACCAAAAGTCGTAAACCACTCGGGATGACTAATGGTAGGGAGTGTTGGTTATCCAATAATCGGCGGTACCCATAACCGCCTACCAAATCGAAAGTTAATTTGTGGACGTCTCTTAAACGTATGCGAAATCAGTGATAATCTTAGGATTTTTCTTTCCATATCTCTGTAAAATCGCGATATAGTGCAAGTATAAGTAATAAAAATCTGGGTCCACGATGAAACTGAATTCCAAACAGCTCTACAGATAAAGCAATTGAATGACCGATTGTCAATCGCCTCAACATCGCTTTTCAATGGCATTTATGCGCTCAATCAAAAGGAAGTTTCAATAATTATGTATCGCTTCAATTGCCTTAGTAAACGATCAATTAAAAATACTTATTATAAATCGCATCAACAAATTGTAAATGGCACCAAGTTATAGTCTATGTTGGATGTCTAGTTATCATAGAAACATATTATCTTTCCGGATCGGAGTCCCGGAATCGAAGCTTTTGTTTTATATGGACCCGAATATATGGCCAAATCATGTTGCATTTAATGAGTGGTTTTTTCGGAGAAATGCTGCAACCAATGATGCAACGAAACGATCTGAGAGTGAGAAGTAACTCTAACCTCTCTATGTATTATCAAAATGTTCGAGGGCTAAATACGAAATTGGCAGTATTTAAAAACAACTTATTTGCTCGTGATAGCTTAGATTTAATAGCAATCACTGAATCGTGGCTGAAACCAAGTGTGCACAATTCAGAGCTATTTCCAGAAAATTATGTTGTCTTTCGTCGTGACCGCCTCACACGCGCGGGAGGTGTCGTCCTGGCTGTTCGCGCTGATGCTGTAACCCATGCTGAGAGGATTTATTCAATGGACCTCCCCGATACTGAATCCCTGTGGGTGAAGCTATCCTTGAAATCTTCAACTGTTTTTGTATGCGTGATATATGTGCCACCGCGTTCTTCAACTTCGAAATACTATAACACATTCGAAAAAATAGAAAGTAATTATAATCTTCTCAATGACAAAAATATCATAATATTAGGTGATTTGAACCTCCCTTCCTGTAACTCCAATATTGTGAACATGTATAATTTTTTTAAATGTTTCTACGGTTTGCAAGATTATAACTTGATATGTAATGATTATAATAACACTCTGGATGTAGTTTTATGTAATGCCAAGGATCTTATAAAGTGTGTTGAGAAATGTCAGGACCCTATTACAAACGAAGACAAGTACCACCCTGCTTTGTCTATAAGTATTAGTGAGGCTCACTTAGGTGGTTTAAGTTCATGTCTAAACCCAAGTCCAATAGAAGTTCCCTCCTATCATGGAACTAGAACCATAAACGCCTGGAGATTCAACAAAGGTAATTTCCACTTATTATATGAATTACTTTCTGAATGCTCATGGCAACCGGTCTGCCAAAGTTCAACAGATATAAATGCATTATGTACAAATTTTTACAATTTAATTTACAATATATTCGATAAGTGTATACCCATTTCCACACCTCGCACTACGGCACACAGAGTATATCCTAAGTGGTACACCAATAGTATTATTTCAAATATTAAAATAAAACATATTTTTCATAAGCAATGGAAAAAAACTCGTCACAACTTGGACTATGCTAGTTTTTCAGCCTATCGCTCCATCGTAAAACGTGAAATCAGTGAAGCTTTTAAAAATCATTTAACTTCAATGGAAGAAAAATTGTCTATCGATCCCAAACAGTTTTGGAAGTATATTAAGGATCTAAAAAAATCCAACAACTCATTTAAGTCTATGATTTTTGACGGAGAGGAATTGACTACTGATGATAAAATCGCAAATAGTTTTGCTACCTTTTTTTCATCTGTGTACAAAAATGTTCAACCAACTCTCAATATTGACTCTACACTCCACACTGTACAGATTTGGCCCTCATTCAACCTGGACAGTATTTCAGAAAAAGATGTTAAGGAGGCACTCTCAAACTTAAAGAAACCTCACTCCATCGGTCCTGACAATATTCCAACATTTATACTAAAGGGTTGTTCCGACGTTTTAATACCACCATTATGTCATCTCTTCAATGTATGCCTAAAAAACGGGATTCTCCCAGACATCTGGAGATTAACTAAAATAACCCCTATCTACAAAAAGGGAGACAAACGCGATATCCGGAATTATCGACCAGTTGCCGTTCTATGTTCCATCATGAAAATATTCGAGAAAGTTCTACATAAATATATACTTAATCATATTACTCCAATTCTTGACGACCATCAACATGGTTTTAGATCCCAGATGTCAGTAACATCAAACCTCTTATGCATCTCAGATTTCTTATCACGAACTCTCGACAATGGTGGCCAGGTGGATGTTGCTTATTTTGACCTGGAAAAAGCATTTGACAGGGTTGACATCGACATTCTTCTAAATAAACTAGCTTCATTTGGTTTTTCCAAAAGACTACTCTGTTTTTTTGCTTCATATTTTCGAAATCGTAGACAATTTGTTTATTATAAGGGATCCAGTTCTTTTGAATTCGTAGTTTTTTCTGGAGTTCCCCAGGGGTCTATCCTTGGACCACTTCTGTTTTTGATTTTTATTAACGATATTGGTTCAGTCATCACACACTCGCTGTATTTACTATTTGCAGATGACTTGAAACTTTATCGATCAATAAAAAATATTCTTGACTGTATTCTCCTTCAACGTGACATTGACTGCGTCTCAAACTGGGCCAAAATAAATGGCTTGAACTTCAGTACACCCAAGTGCAATATCGTCTCGTATACAAGATCAAAGAAACCGCATGTATTTCAATATACAATTAATGAAATTATTCTCCAACACCTTAACCAAATCAAAGATCTAGGAATTATTTACGACAGCAAACTAACTTTTCACCAACACATCGATGATTTAATAAGCAGAGCATACAGGCTTCTCGGCTTCGTAATCAGAAACTCATATCCGTTTCGTAACACAAAAACACTGACGTTATTATATAACACACTAGTCCTGAGTGTACTTGAGTCAAATTCGATCATCTGGGCCCCACACGAATTAACATACACTTTACGCATTGAAAGAGTCCATAAGAAATTTTTAAGGTTTTTATTCTCGCGGCTCTATGGACGTTACCCTTGGCTTTACCCATCGATTTATATATTAGGCATGACCAATTACCACTCCCTAGAGACACGTAGAGGTATTGCTTTGCTTAAATATTTTTTTCAACTAATTAACGGTCACTTATCTAATAATGAGATACTGGCCCAATTAAATTTTTTTGTACCAGAGTCTCACTCTCGAGGACGTCATCACAACCTCCTATATGGTAGAGCAAGCCGCACTAATTTATTTATAAACTCACCTGTGGGGAGAGCTACGTGCTTTTTGAATGAAGTGGATAAAAAAATAGATTTATTTTTTGTGTCCTATAGCGCATTTGTAAGATTTTTGGCATTGCATATATACTGCATAAATGGTACAATTATAACGTCTTAGGCTATATTGCCTGTAATTTGTTATAAATATATGTACAAATTATATAAATAAATAAATAGATAAATAAATAGATAAATAGATAAATCATTCAAATTGTGTACGCCTGGCTGTTTACTTAACTATTTATTTTAAAAATTGCAAGTAATTTATAACCATGTAAATATAATTAGTCTACTTTTAAATAATAGTCAATGAATAATACAAACTGCAGTAAATGAATAACACACACTCCAACATTTCAGAGGGCTTTGAAGCAGAGAATGGAGAGTTACGAGTAGCTCGAGAGGGTTCTCTCTTGGCGTAAGAATAACCCAGTCGAATTTAATGTTTAAAATACCCACATCTGGTTAAGACTAAAGGGGATCGAAATGACAATCTAGTCTCCTACAACTGAAGCAATCTTTCCAACACGCCTTCCATTGATACGCTTGGCGTAACTCTAAGTGACCAGCTTTGGCACGGGCGTTCTATCGAAGCCAGAGTCAAGTCAATCTCTCAATAGCTGGGCGTACTGTACACTTGTACACGTGTACAGGGTCCGAAGATACTTTAATAACATACAACTGCTGACCCTGTAAAAAACCCTAGTTATCACTCTTTTAAATTTGGCACAATAAATTTGGCAAATTAGTCACGTCTGGTCTGGAGCCCCAAAATACTTAAAAAAACCATTGAATCTGAATCAAATCTGTGCAGAAACACGTGGTCCGTTTGACAGATTCCCCTATCTTAACAAGCGGATTGATTAACGGTCTTTAGAGCACAGGCGTCAGATCAGTATGCTGTCCTAGTCACCCCGGTATTACAATGGAAGATGCTCCGAGGAACTAGCGTCAATCATCCATTCGGCACCGGTGCGTATTCGGGAATCACGCCAAATGCGCACCCAATATATTTACACGGTTGATTTGTAACTTGAGAAAGGGTCGCTTCTATAATTCACTCTTGAGTTCAACAGCTCGGCTGCGGAAGATTTGCCGGTCTCTGCGTTTCCTCACTTCTATAATATGAATCTCTTCAAGACCCAGGTTCACTTCTTCGTCTCCTCAAAAAGACACTCCACACATCACCTTCAATGATGACACATTCATTAATTATTTTCCCAAGGGCCTCCTGTGTGGAGTCAATTTAAAATATGTATACGTAAAATATATAATATTATCCGTTTAGGTACTAGTGTTCCGATTTCAGTCCATTGGTAACTAAAAAATCTTTACTTAGAATAGTCTGCGTCACTGAATATCTCATCCAGAATAAAATTAATTTGGCTTTCAGTAATGATCCGACTGATTTAATGGCCATACATTTAAATTTGTTTTGTACAGCAGGTGATCAGTAACGCATGATCGTGGAGAATCGCTGTTGTGAGAAGTACTTCGTTTGTCGGGGAGTAAAGCATTGATATCAAAAGGTTCTGCCAATCTCTAAATAGTAGCTAGTTAATAGTAAATGATTAAAGGTTTATTGTAAAAACAACGCTCATTGTAAAATAAATAAAATTTTAGGATCTTTCGATATAGCTCATTAATCACGACCAATGCGTAGTTGGGAGACATAACGAAATTGTGTTGAAGGAATGAAAGTACCCGTACTGACATTTTCGCATGACAAAATATCGTTTTTCAAGTCTTTCTTATGATCAAAATCTTGATTCTAGAACGGTCTACCAGCAGCTGTGGATCTTCTCTCTCATTAATTCAAAACCTAAAATTCTTTGTCTTTAATCTTATTCATTACACATAAAAAATAATTTTTCGCTTAAGCGTTCCTATACCGTAGGTCAGATTGCGATTGTTAACCTTAAAAACGCGAAATGTCATTTTTAGGTTGGTTTCGTATTTTTAAGTGGCAGTGCCTATTTGCGAATTGCATCGCAGTTCACAGATATTGCCCACATAATGAGTAATGTTTTTTCGCTTTTACGAAAACGAACAATATAATGATAAATACACAATATTTATAATTTCCGAAAATTGCAATACGTACTTCTTATTATTACCTAACTGACCCAAAGTGATATTTCCTTTGGAAGAGCGTATTTACCTCCGTAATTAATAACATGGCGGTCCTTGAAAAATTATATATCTCGTTTTTAAAGTTAACAAAACAACCATAGAAATGCGCTATTTTTAAATTCCAGAAACTGAAGTACATATTACTAACTTATCTTATAATATATATTTTTTAAATTTTTAAGTGTACCTATTTTATAAATATTTATCAAAACTAACAAGTCAGTGATAAATAAAGCGTAAAGATTTGTACTATCTGGAAATCAGAATTCAAATAATTTACAATCAATCAATATATATTATAAAAGAAAGTCCAAAAAAATATGCAGATCGCAAAAACTCGGAAACGAGTCCCGGTACGATCAAGGTGCATATGGTGTGGTAGATCTCTATCCCACTAGGGAATAAGGATACCCGTTTTTACCTAAAGGGCGTGCTTTTGAAGATATAAGGGCTGGAAGTTTGGCCCTCTTGAAATTTCTAGAACAGTCTTCCGAAAAGTTGTAGAAGGTTTCATAGAGCTCTAGACAGTTCTAGAAGGAGTGGTGGAATAAGTCGTGGAATGTTCGGGAATTTAGGGAATCGGGAACATCATTGTGGAACATTCCAGAACACTCTCGATTGTTGTTCTGAGCGAAGCCGGGTAACCCAGCTAGTTTAAAATAAAATAATAACTTTGTAAACACCACTTTTATTTTTTATATACTTTATACCGACTGGGTTTCGCTACAACAGTAGCTTCTTCAGGGCAGTATAATTCTCTACTGTACTGTTCTCTACAATAGAGAATTATACCGTCACATCACAAAGTAACTGCTTCATATGAACAAAAAAAAATTACTATCAATTTATTTTCTGGAGTTCAGGATCAATAAAATGTTTGTCCAAATCCTTCAAATATAATACATGCCTTAACTACATGCATTACTTGCCTTTCGGCATATGCACACATGTTTTTATGCGAACAAAACATTTTCTGATTTTTTGATTCTTAGATACCAAGGTATGTTATAAAAAAAATAAACGTCCTCGATGAAACAATATTTCAACGAGAACGGCTGCCGTCTTGACTGTCGGAAGTGCCGGAGTAGGCATTTATATAAGATGGTTTAGTGTCAACCAAATTAACCACATATTTTATTACATGAAACAAAGAATAAAACGTGAAGACGTTCGCAATTATTATGCCAGTTCAAGCAATTTAATATTAATTCCGAATTATTTAGATTCATAGAACTGAAGCATTCATTCGTCATTTCCGTTTATCTGGGGCTTCTATGATATTTGCGCGCCACTTTTAGCAGCTGTCAATGGCGGAAGTTAAATTAAACTTTTTCCAAAGGGTATAAAGGTAATTAATTATTTCTCTGAAAACTCCTTTGAAGTGTTTTTTTATGTTGGGTATGTATTCAGGTCTGTGTGTGGTTCACTGATTCTATTATTTGCAGAATAATAGAATCAGTTTACATTTGTGTGAATATATATTTTTGAAAGTTGTCTCCAAAATGGGAGATTTCATTTTTATTTTAGTTTTTTAGCTATTCTGGAAAAAGTTCTTACGATATTATCATGTAATATATATGAACAATAAGATATATTGGTTGGTAAAGAGAAAACAATTGCAAAAAAAACATTGATTTGTTTTTGTATCGATATTTGACCAGAACTCGAGAAGGTAATTTTCGCGCGGTTTTCGAAATGTCATCTCACGTTCGGCTTACAAAAATACAATTTTTACAATGCTCTTCATGTAAGTTATTTCTAGGGTATCCTTGATGAGAACCCCATTGCAACGAGTGAAATCCTTTTCTCGTGTCATGACCAAGTGTTATCCCTTTTCCAACAGTTCCCACGGCGACCATCCTGGGCGGGCCGGACCTGCACGTAGGGCGGGGCAGCACTATCAACCTCACATGTCTGCTGCGGTACAGCCCAGAGCCGCCCGCCTACATCTTCTGGTATCACAAAGACGAGGTAAGACTAAGCGTTATTTCTGGTTCTTCCTTTGTGAATGCTGGTATGGTTTGAACATGCAAATATAATGGATGAACTGTGCATATGAATAATGAACTGTGCACAGTGTAGACAAGCGATTTAAATTTCTTGATTGTGTTAAATGAAAATGACTTAGAGAGGGATGTTGGAACTCTCATCTCATTCGATTGAATGTAAAACGACTAGCACTATTTTGATATTTGAAAGGCTCCCGTTAATCGTCAATTCTCGGCTTGTTTCTACTAGTGCTTCAAGCTAGCCGTCAAGCACAATCGCATGATTGCTGTACGCTTGATGACTGATGGAAAAATTTGATCAATCCCTGAAACGGGCGGACCATTCATATTTTAAAAATTCAATTTCTATTCTTCTATCAATTCAATTAGGTAGGCGGGTATGGAAACATTTATTAGATAACCAACACATCTGCCGTAGGCCACTCCAAGTCCAAGTGGTTCGCTGTGTTTTGTGACTTAAAACGGGTACCCGGGTTCATCGGGTGAGGTGTGTTCAGGTCTTGGAGACATATGAGACTACACATCAGCTGGCAGGCCGGATCGGAGGAGGCCGGTTTCGAAATAACCTGATCTAACTCGATCCGTTGTCTTGACTGCAGCAGAAGGAATGGATTCAATCGTCCGTCACTTCTGGACACACTGACCCCTAGATTCCTAACCACCCCTCATACCTTTTTCCTTTCCCGAAAATCATCTCCTTCCTTTCCTTAAAAATACCCTCCGAACGTCATTCTCAAAGATGACATAGGCGCTGAGTGAAATTATTTTCCTCAGGGCCTTCTATAAGGAGTTAACAAGTAGTAGTGAACAGAGGTTACATTTGCGTAAGCAATATACATTTAGGTAGGTACATATAACATGTAGAAAATAGTAGAAAACTGTTCCAACATCGGGTATGTAATGCACAAGGTGGATATGACACGATCAAGTGAATCCAATTCTTCAATCGGGTTATGTCAAGAGACGTATAACGCGTATGAATGTCACTTAAAATTTTACATGGCTCTCTATTAACGGCACATTTAGTAAAAATTTAGTATATATTTAATTTAAAAAATATATAAATATATATTTTACAAAATAAATAAATTGCATTTTCATTAATATGCATTTAATTTAAAAAAAAAAAACAGAATAAGTTTTTGGCATTTTCACCAGCATTTGGTTTCTTGGCAATCTGCCTAGCTAGGAACTAATATCGACTAAAAGACATAATAACACTTGTACACATTTTAATACCTGTATTTATTTTGCAATATTATTACTATGTTATTTTTGTTATATAAATATATCTAATGTAATGTTTTTAATTGGTAAACTAATGTTTTAAGACAAGATTTTTATGCATAGCACAAAGGGTAACAATTATTATAAGCAATAATTATTAGCCTGAAACACTCGTCAATATTGAAAAAATCTCCCGAGAAAAGATAAATGCCGCCGACGGGACTTGAACCCGCGTCCTTCTGATATTCGGTCAACTGCTCTACCAACTGAGCTACGTTGGCTTATCTCCCACCCGTAATAAAAAAAAAAAAAAAATAAAAATAAAGAGCGAGACGTGTTTGTCAAAACAGATTTGTGTGACTCCACCATCTCCTGTGGATGTTATTCAGTAGGTTCACAAAAACACAACTGTTTGTCAAGTCAGAAGCTCCCATAATTCCTCCATTTATCTTGTGTTGAAAATTTAGGCCAGTGAATTAAAATACTCGTAATTCGTTCTCCATCTATAAAGCTCTAAGATACCCACATTTACGAGTACGAAAATCTTGATTATGTTGGCGCAATTTTGGAGTTCGCGAATTAAATACTAATCCACTTGAAGCTAAACGATTCCAATAAAAAAATTAAAAAAAAACATTGATGCTTCGAGTGAAAGTGAAAGCATTGAAAACTTCAAAATAATCAGTAAACTTTATCAAACATTACATAAACAAGGCCTTAGGTCAGTCAGAAATAATATTTTGTCCAATTCGGAATCGGTTAACTTTTCATTCTTCGGCGAATATCTCTTGCGTTCGACGTGAGTAATATTCCATAATATTCTATCATAATAAATTTTACTGAAACTGAACAGTTCTAGGATCGGAAATTTCATATTATCAGTACCTCAAGTGGAACGACATTGGATGTCATATTTTATGAATGAGTAAAAGACCTGAATTTCTTGCCGCAATTTTTCTTTTATGATTCGATGTCCATTTCTTCATTTTCTTCATTGAATACCATAATAATGGAATGAAAATGATTTTTTAAAGCATTTTTGATAGTCAATATAAGAATTTTAGACAATTTCTTAACTGAATTCATTGGAAATAGTAAAAATGATTATGGACGACACATAATGACATTTGTATGGACTTGACCGATAGACTATGATAAAAATGGGGGACTCAGCACGGGTAAGCCACCCAGTGAGGTCAATATGATTATACTATAAAATGTAAAATATTGTATCAAAGTTTAAAAAAAAGATTGAATACCTATTTCACTAATTGAGTTCAAACTGTTTTATTCATTAATTTATTCCACTATAAAAAATATTTATCTTGTAATTGCAGAAAAGTCAATAGATGTCGCACATTAAAATGAAAATGGATAAGACACTCGAAGACACTATCTAGATTGCATTTTGTTCGGGAAGAATCGTGCAGTGATCATAAAGATAGCAGCCAAAAAATACGCGTAAATTATGGTAGTGTACCGACACTACTCTCTATGACATTTGTTTTTGGAAGGCAAGTATGGCTACCGCCGCCCGGGAACCATTTATTGGATAACCAAAATCTCTGCCATAGGTCACCCACGGTGGTTCGCTACGTTTGGTGACTTATTTGGTGCACGGGTTCATGGGGTGAAGTTTGTCAAGGTCTTGGCAGCCGATGTATCTGCTCACTTACTGCGTGGTGGGCCGGATCGAGAGAGACTGGTTGAGGTCTTTTGACCTCTCCCATTCCCAATCCCTCAACCCATTGCCTTGCACCCCAGTTGAAGGAATGGATTCATGTGTCCATCACTTTTGGACATACTGACCCCCAGATTCCTACCCACCCTTCATACCTATTTCTTTCCTCCCCCCTCCCCGCCACACAGCATCGCCTAAGATGACATAGGTCCTAAGGGACATTATTTTCCCCAGAGCCTCCTGTTTGGAGCTAATGTAAAAAAATGGTAATAGTGTTGGCAAGTCTCAGTCGAAGTATGACACAGTTAAAAATAACGTAAGTTCTCAGTTAAAAATGACGACGAGGTCCTGGGTTCAATTTCTAGATGCGACTGAAACTATTTCTGTATTTTCTATTTCACATCTTTTGTTTGATAGTCTTTAATATTGTCTTTAATGATATAAAATATGTTTCTCTAACTATGAATCGTAGACTATTTGTGATTACGATTACTTATATGTTTCTATATCGTTATGTTTCAAAAATGAACGACACAGACAACAAAAAACTAAATTCTCTGCCTATTTTCTTTTACGAATCGAAGACCACTTGCCCTTGCCTTAAATGTTTCCTTTTAAATGGAAATGTATACATTATGGCGTATCTATAAACCTGAAACTCGAAAAACGGTAAAAAACGGTTTTCTATTAACCAGTTCCTAACCACAAGCACACTCTGCCTGCGTGTATTGTACCAAAGACTCTAAAAAATAAACAGGAAACCATATAAACAAAATTACTAGAGTCGTTCCTTTCGGGAAGGTTTTGTTAATATGCGTCCCAAACGAAGTGGCCTACTAAACACTGGAGATACGAATCTTATCCCATATTATACCTTATTTCGTTTTGTTACCAAGTTTAGGTTTGCTTTTACCGTTGCTCGTAGCCCTAACATATAAATGTGTTTTGGCAGGATAATACCATTGTACCGCGTTTATATTTTGCAATGTATAACTTGTATGAGTACCTGCCATTTATTAAACAAATCAACAGAAACAATTAATTACGTGTAGTGCAGGTCTTAAAAGACAGAAGGTATGGTTCTTCGTTATAACACGTTTTCACATATTATGTATTATGTTGGCATCAAACATACCAATTTTGATTGTCGGTGTATCCTTTTAAAGTGAAGTAAAATATTTCTGCGTAATGTGTTTTGCAGATATCGTTATTTTTCACAAGTTTACTTACGATGTTCACTCGAAAGGTAAATTTCTGACGTCCCTAATTTGTCAACAAAATCTTATTATATAAAAATGAATGTTTATTTGTTTGTCCGTTGTGCATTCCTAAACCATTCCTCCGATTGCGATGAAACTTTAGTGAGTTGTTGTGCGCACGCCCGCGAAGGATCCTATATATAATAGTGAGCGGTGGCGTTATTAAGTTATTTCCGAAACTTTGGTGATTTGTTGTGACAAGGTGGGAGGGGGAGGGGGCGAAATCCAGGATGGGGGAGGATCAAGAAAGAGAGGGGAGGGGAAGGGGACGCGGAAGTGTAACGGGAACGCCTGAGAAAGGACACGCAGCAGAGAGGTGGAGGACGAGGGAGAGGCAGAGGGAGGGATTGCAAAGGAGTTATAATAGCGGCAGGGGATAGTAGGGGTAAATTAAGAAAATCCATCAGCCGTTCACGCACAGGAAAAGAGACTATTAGATTTATTCGTGAACGCACCAGATGGAAAAACAAAATATGTTGTCTATCCAAATGCATTCCAATACACATAATTAAAACACAAACGTGCAACGCGTGACCGGTACTCGCTAGTACTATTTGTTTTTGAAAGGCAATGATACTGAGACAAATATTTTGTAATAACTTTCAGTGTCACAAATCCTACAAATATAAAAACCATTTTTTTTCATTGAGGTACGTATAAAACTCAATATACGTCGGTAGATTTATATGTCAGTGCTGTGGAGTGAGGCGAACTTTTCCCCTCCTTTCTCTACTGTGATCGTAATGTATTTACGTAAATCCATAATATTATATACTTCAATATGGGTATGTACGAACAAACAAGTTACCTTTGATCCTTACAATATGATGTTCTTGGTCGATGTTCGGGATACTCTGTTTGCCAACAAAGGAAGTAAAGAATCCTTTCCGAGTGATTCGATCAGGTCAGAGGTCACGCCGCGAGAGGGGGTTGGTATTTTCCTCTCGTCTTCTCCAAGGTGACACCCATCTGTGGAAAACTTTTCCCTCTTTCTTGAAAGTGTAAAAAGAGATTAATTTGTTACATTAGTTTGTTATGTGTAATCTCCTCGGCGGATTATGTGGAGTAATGGAGCTTGAGGCAGGAACACTGAGAATGGAACTGAAAACTTCCGATAAAAGGAGATGTAAGAAAAAGAAAGACGCCAGACAAAGCTGAGACAGTGACTAATGAATAGCTGCCTGATGAGTGTCTAACAAATACCCCAGTTACAAGAATTATAGGAATTGGGAAAAATCCACGTGGCGAAGGCAGCGAGTGGAAACAAAGAAAACTTATCGCACTTAACTTTTTTTTGCTTAAAAATTAAGGGCAGTTTGGAAAATTTCGTGCTTTGTGGAAGGAATACGAATTTATCCGGATTACCGAAGAAAGGATCGAGATTTTTAAATGTTTTCTCTAGCAGACTTTCTTTTATACTAACAGGGGAATCCGGAAGATATTTATTTAGCAAATGCTTTGAAGCGTCCTTGAGGTGATTTTCTTACGAAAATGGCGCCGTAAAAGTGATCCAAAAATTATTATTATTAAGGGAATATTTTAATTTATTATAACTATTATTTTGATGGTTCCATGCCAACTCAGAATCAACTCAAAAACTCTTTGAAAAGTTTTTAAAAGCTATGAAATTGAAAAATAGCCCGTAACCTAACCTAACGTAACCCCTACTTAACCATTTTTTTGCATTTATTTGTATTTATATTTAATATATATTTTCATTACTTTAAATGGCTTTTCAAAGAAAGTGTTTAGTTGAGTTAAATGTGAGTTGTCCGGTTACCTATTTCGATATGGACAGCGACGTCTTCTTTTGGAGTATGTTGTGAGACTGAATTTAGTGCGTAGAAGAAGGTGATCGCGAAGAGATAGGTGGAGAAGTACCTGGCTATTCAGATCTGGTCACCAAACACGACTAAAACCATTTCAAGCTATTTATTGTTATCAAGTTTAATTTGTAGAATTCTATTTTAATTTTTATTTATTTTATATATTCAATAATTTTATTATTAAATTAATAAACAGTCTATTTATAAACAAGTTCTGCTGGTAATTATTATTACGCGTGACAGCTGTTTCGCCTTCTGAGGGCATTATCAAACTGTGGTCATGCCACATACAGACAATCTACTTATAGTATTTTTGGATAGGTTTGTACTATGACTCATTTCTAATTTCTGATTAAAAATGACTGAAATTATTAATGGTTATTATTTTCTCAATTACTGTTATTTCCCACTTTGACTGAAAGTCGTTAAGCAATTTATTAAAATAGCTTTAGAAATAAACAAACATAATAATAATCCTAAAGCTATTTTAATAAATTAACAAAAAAATATAATACACTCTCCGCTTTTAGATGTATTCAAAACCAATTTTTAAATAACTAATTATGCTGGAAAAGAAAACCATGAGTCACAATTAGTTTGCTTAACGACTTTCAGTCAAAGTGGGAAATAACAGTAATTGAGAAAATAATAACCATTAATAATTTCAGTCATTTTTAATCAGAAATTAGAAATGAGTCATAGTACAAACCTATCCAAAAATACTATAAATAGATTGTCTGTATGTGGCATGACCACAGTTTGATAATGCCCTCAGAAGGCGAAACAGCTGTCACGCGTAATAATAATTACCAGCAGAACTTGTTTATAAATAAACTGTTTTTATTAATTTAATAATAAAATTATTGAATATATAAAATAAAAAAATTTCAAGCTATGTTTTAATATTTAATGGTGGCTTAATACTGAGAGCATCTTCCACCCTAAAACGTATCGCACATACACATTTTATTTAAAAAGATTAAAATGTGAAATATCATAATTCAATCAAATAAAATTTACTTGCGCACGCTGGTATTTGAACCCTTGACCTTTGTATTGCTAGTCGAGAGCCTTACTCCTCGACCACGGAAGCCGTCAAATAAAAGCCACAAGAATCGAAATTCACAAAATCAAGACCCGAACGCTGTCTTTGACTAGAAAACTTGGATGTCAAACTATAATAATATTTGATGATTTGTATTTGCGGAAAATCACCTCAAGAGCGTTAAACATTTACAACATAACTACTACTACATACAGATTACTACTGACTAATACAACATAACTACTACTACATACAGATTACTACTGACTAATACAACATAACTACTATTACATACAGATTACTACTGACTAATACAACATAACTACTACTACATACAGATTACTACTGACTAATACAACATAATTACTACTACATACAGATTGAAATTATTGAAAATGTAACTGAAATGAAATACTTAGGAGTAATATTAGATTCCAAACTAAACTTCAACAGACATGCCGAATATACCCAAAAGAAAATTGGCAAAAAGATATCTTTTTTGGGAAGAATTCGGCCTAAAATTTCCGGAAAAACTGCCATCACCATTTACAATTCAATTATTGCTCCACACTTCAACTACTGTTCAAGTATCCTTTTCCTGTGTAATGAAAGAGAACAGAATAAGTTTCAAATTCTCCAAAACAGAGCAATGAGAATAATTCTCCGAAGAAATAGATTTTCGAAAATAAATAAAATGTTAAAGGAACTCAATTGGTTAACAGTGAAACAAATGCTGACCTTGAACACGTTGATATTTATTCACAAAATATTAAACATGTTACCAAAATACTTCTCAAATAAAATCGTATACAATAAGGACATTCACAGGCATTACACAAGGACGTGCAAGGAAATAAGATTAAACAAAAAGGACAAAACGAATACGCAAAACAGTTTGCTATACAAAGGAATTAAGTTATATAACACACTACCAGAAACTCTAAAGTCCTCACCAATTGAAAAGTTCAAGATGTATTGTAAGAGCTACATAAAACAAGAAAAAAAGAAAGAAAAAATATAGTGAATTTGAAATATTATAATTAATTGGCTGAAATATAAAATATTATAATTAATTAGAAATTTGTAACCTTAAATGTACAAATTACTAAAATAAAATTCAAATAAAAAATAAAAAACTTATTTTATTCAGTTATGTTATTTTCCATAATAAACTACGTCAATGCTGCGTTTGTTTGGTTAAAAAATCAGAGTAATTTCGATTATAAATCAAATTTCCGGTAGCCTTTCAGCCGAGTATTTAACGGTATTTATTAAATATCGCTGTCAATAATTTATTAATGTTTGTCAAATCGATCATCATTAATAATAATAATTGTGTAAACAGGCGCTGCGCAATGTTATTTATTAAACTCGTTTATGTTAAATCCTAATGTACTCGGAAAGGTATGATTTTAATCATGATAAATTGAAATAAATATGATTTTAATGTTTTAATTCGTCATATTTATGAACATAATATATCTATGTGTGTTCGCGTGACGCTGATTCTTTTTCATATAATTAGGCCTCAGTAGCGTGCCTCTACGGTACTATTTTGGCCATTGATTTCGATTTAATAGGTTCATTATGAACAGGCACTGGAACATAAATATTATTTGTTTATTTAAAAAAGTGATTTATGAGTACTTTCATAAATCATACATATTTATGTGTTAATTTTTTTTAAACATTATATCCACACAGATAATGTTTAATAATTTTTATAATTATCAGGAGGATCTGAGAAAAAAAATTAAAGTGTGCAATTCCTACGCGGTGACGGTAAACCTTCAAAAAAATTAAAGTAGACAAGGGTGTCAATGTGAAAGATGATTTTTTCTATATTTCTGTCGTCGAACTTCAGTGCACCTTTTCCCATACATTTGGTCATCTCATTAGTATTTGTGTTTTCTTCTTCGGAGTCGCTAGATGTCGCTTTGTTTTGTATTTTCTTTTGTCTGTTCATTTTGGAATGGTTTGAAGATCAGATATTGATCTTCGATTAGTTTTGTCAAAATATTAATTTATTTTATTTTAGTGAAATCAACAGTAATTTGGTTGGTTTCATAAATGTACTAAATATGTTGTGTATTTTAAACAATTAAACAAAATAGTTATTACATCTTACAGTATTCATACCCTAGCACTTTACGTGAACCATTCGTGAACGTGCAGTTTGTGACTGTGATACTGTCGTAATAAAAAGGAATTAAAGCAAGTAACTAATAATGCCAAAAGATGGCGCCAATTACGTTAACAGCTAGCACGATGAATGTTGACTGGCAGGCGTAAGTATGCAATTGAATTTTCGTGAATCTCAACTCAGTCCGCTTTTGTTACTCAAGGAAGCAACAGTTCAAAAATCGAGCTCCGAATAGTGCATCGCGTTCCGAACACTTTATTTTCTAATCATTGTTCGCGTCATCTGGTTCTTTTGTTTCCTTCCATTCTCATAGTTATTTCGTTCTATAAGTTTCCAAACAAAAACAAATTTTCATGGTTACAAAATATTGAGCTGTCAGCTTTCAAAGCAGTGTTGTGTTTTTAATTTTTAACCAAATCCAAGCCTGCAGACCCCCGCTTACACATTGACCTTTCACAGTTTACCTTCCTCACTATTAACCTACGCACAAGATCCTGGATTCGATGTCTACTCTCCGCCAACAACTTGCCGCTGTGGGTGCGACAGAAGCACAACTAGAAGAATTTTTAGCAAAAAAATCAAAAGCAACGAGGTCCAGACGCTCAACTGCTCTATATTTAAAGCATTTCGGAAGTGAAGAAGATGTCTCCGACTACTCCTCAAAATCTACAACAACTCCCACCCTCACTACATCTTTGACCTCCGTCTCTACTTCCACCTCGACCTCTGCTACTTTTTCAACAGCTCCCACCACTTCGACAACCGCCTCCAGCTCAACATCAACCGCTCCATCCTCTTCCGTAAACTCATTCCCCCCGCTATGGGTGACTCCAGCTCACAAAAAACGAAGGGCGTGCGCTTCTCCTCCTCCCTCCACCGAAGTAATAAAAACTTCAAACCGTTTCTCCGCCCTCGCTACAGACGATGAAATCTCACCACTGCCAGTTACAAACACCGTGTCTGACTCCACTGCAAATGACATCACTGATATCACAAGAACTAGACCTGCTAAGATCCCTCCAATTTTTATAAAATCCGAAAAAAATTGGAGCCTCCTGGAAAAGCGCCTCTTGAATGCTGGGGTTACTATAATTAACGCAAAGGCCATCCCAACAGGTGTGGTCCTCAATACCGGTGACTCCACCAGCTTCCGGCTGGCAACAAAAATTCTGCAAGAGGACACAACTCCCTTCCACACTTTCCAACTCGCAGAAGACAAATCTACAAAGGCGGTTCTGCGAGGAATACCGACGACAATTAGCGAAGAAGAGGTCCGCCTGGAACTAATAGATCTCAACTTCCCTGTTAATTCAGTAACTCGAATGAGATCCGGGCCAGACAGGAAAAATATTCCACTGGTCCTCGTACAACTCGATCATGGTGAGGCGGGACAAAAAATCTTCTCCCTCACTTCCCTCTTTCACCTAATGATAAGAGTGGAGTATCTAAATAAGAAGACAGCCCCCTCTCAGTGTCACCGTTGCCAGAATTTTGGACACTCATCAATGATGTGCCACCTGCCCGCCCGCTGCGTGAAGTGCGCGGGTGACCATTTTACGCAGGAATGCAAGAAGCAGAGAGAAGATGGACCCGCCACCTGCGCAAACTGTTCTGGAGCCCATCCGGCAAATTACAAGGAATGTCCGAAACGACCATCTCCACAACCCATCTTACAAACAGTACGTAATGTCACTTTCACCTCACATACTACAAATCCCTCTTTATCATACGCGCGGGCCACTGCCCAAACCCCACTAACGTCCACACCCCCCTCCTCAACTCCCTCAACCTCAACCTCCCATTCACCTCCTTCCACCCCCTTCAATATTTTTGAATTTTTCAAAAATTTCAATTTCTCCAAGGTTGGCGATCTCCTCTCCGACCTCATCCCCAAATTTCAGTCTGCCACCTCACCGGCAGACTACATATCGATCATTTTCTCCGCTGCCCCTCAGATTTTTTCACTTTTTTCAGTGTAAATGGCTAGCTCTACTACCATGCCCTCCGCGCTACGCATGGCATTTTGGAATGCTAATGGTCTCTTAAAAAATTTACATGAATTACGTATTTTTGCAAATACACACGCTCTCGACGTTTTACTCATCAATGAAACTCACCTCAACCCATCACAAACGCCAAAACTTTCGAACTATACATTATATAGAAATGACCGACAACACACTAGAGGCGGTGGCACTGCCATTTTCGTTAAATCGAAAATCGCCCACAAATACAATATTACACCTGCATTGTCGTCAATCGAGTCAACCTCAATCACAATTTATACAAAACATTCAGGCCCATTGAGAATAAACTCTATCTACCACCGTCCGCAAGATAAGCTTGATCCAAATGACCTTGATACTCTCCTCGATAGCCATACTCCTACTATCCTCGCTGGGGACTTTAACTCAAAGCACCCCAATTGGAATAGTAGGATTACTAACACAAATGGACGTATCTTACGCAGGTACGCTAGCACTCATCCTGAACTCTCCATCGCGGGCCCAATTGAACCCACACATTTCCCAAACAGCGGGGCTAGACCCGATGTTCTGGACATTGCACTTCTCCACAAATTACCCTGGGTCTACGATATCGAAACCATAAATGACCTAAGTTCAGATCATAATCCTGTTTTGCTTACTCTTAATCAACTTTCCACTCCAATGGCACCCCGCAAATCTATAAAAACTGATTGGACGTATTTCACTCACAGAGTTGGGGAAAAAACAATCATCCCTCAAAATATTTCCGACGGCCCTGAATTAGACAAGGCAGTTGACAACTTTACCGAGATAATTATATCTTCCATCACCGATGCCTCTAAAACTCTTCCTGAACATTCCCCCCTTAATCTCAAAAGAGACCTCCCAACCGACATCCAGGATTTGATCTCTACAAAAAACAATCTTCGCCGACACTGGCATAGAAACCGAAATCCCTCGGTTAAAAAAACAATCAATAGAATTCAAGCACTTATTAGAAAAAAACTCTCCGAGCTTTCACATTCCACCTGGAACAAAAAAATTCAAGATATAAATCCACAGGACGGCTCCCTATGGAAGTTATGCAAATCTCTCCAAACTACCCCATCCCCAAGCCATCCCATTCATACCGAAAATGGCCTCATATTTGACGATCAAGATAAATCGGAGGCGTTTGCCGATAATCTTGAATTTCAATTTAGCCCCAGCTCCAAGCACGCCGACCCAATCCATATAGCAAATGTCAACCACCAAATAGACATAATTTTCGACTCCCTTCCCGGAACAAATGTACATTTCACCACCCCATCAGAAGTCCGAAGGGCCATTAAACACCGCAGCAACAAAAAAGCTCCCGGTCCAGATGGCATTACAAACTTTGCCCTTAAAGCCCTCCCCCCTAAAAGCATTCTCACCATTGTGAGCCTCATAAATTCCGCTCTCAGACTGCGTTATTTCCCCAAAAGTTGGAAACACGCGCACGTCATTCTCATCCCAAAACCTGGGAAGGACCCAAAATTCTGTGAGAACCATCGTCCAATCAGCCTTCTCTCAAATGTTGGTAAAATATTCGAACAAATTCTCCTCACCCGGCTCTTAAAGCACATTCACGAGATGAAAACCCTTCCTGATGAACAACATGGCTTCAGATCTCAACACTCAACCCTTCATCAACTGCTCAGAGTTTCCGAACTAATCCTCGGCGGCTTCAACTCCCAACGGTCCACTGGCGCCATTTTCCTGGACATAGCCAAAGCCTTCGACAAAGTATGGTCAAACGGCCTGCTCCTCAAATTGCACAACACGGACATCGATCCCCAACTCCTCGGTATCTTAAAATCATTTCTTCAGCACCGGACTTTTCAAGTAAAGATCCGAGGTGCACTCTCAACGCCCAGATTCATGACAGCAGGCGTCCCGCAAGGATCCCTGCTTTCCCCTACCCTCTTCAATATCTACTTACACGATATTCCACTCACGGAGAACCAACATTCGTATAAAGCCTTGTACGCTGACGACACCGCCATTATGGTTCGATACAGTTCTCCCAGGATGATCACACTTCGCTTACAACATAACATAAACATACTCCAAGACTTTTATAACAAATGGCGTATAGATGTGAACCCTTCCAAGAGCGCTGCTATTTTCTTCTCACGAAGAAAGGTTCGCAGCACTCCTAAGGGTCAAGTTTATATGTACGGCCAAGCAATACCCTGGCAAAACAATGTTAAATATCTTGGAGTCACACTCGACAAAAAACTCACATGGCACACACACATCAAACATACAATTAAAAAAACCAAAAACGCTGCTTCATCCCTTTACCCGCTTTTACATTATAACAGTCAAACGTCGCTTCAGAACAAACTTCTCATTTACAAATCAAAATTACGACCCATCATGACTTACGCCGCTCCAATTTGGGCCACAAGCAATACTAAGAGTCTAGAAACCTTCCAAAATGTCTTGCTTAGAAGATTCACCAAAAGCCCTTGGTTCGTCCGAAATAGCATTATTAATTCAGGCACGAAAATTCCTCCACTTAAAAAACACATAATAGACCTGGCCAAAACATTTTTCTCAAAACTTGCTTCAAATCCGAACCCAAGCATCTCATGTCTCGGGCATTCAAGTCCCGATGACAATCCCCTCCACCGCCTGCCCATATCCATCCTTCATCCACCTTGATGCGCGGGCTATAACAAAATTTACCTTTATATTCTTATATAAAAAATTAAATACTTGTATATATTTATTATGGTATACATATTTGTGGTATATGAATACATACATGCATGGGTGTATGTAAAAATGTCTGTATGTGTGCATATATCTATACAAAATATATACCACTCGCAGATTTAAAACAAGCAATAAAAAAATATGAATGCCCTTCATCTTGCCCAAGGCAGCCCGAACATCGGGTTAAAAAAAAAAAATCCATCAGGTGACATTACTACAGTTTGCAAGACAAAGGGGTTAATTTCTCCCTGTAACTTGCTAAGAACCAATATATAATATGAATCTCAACTAGTCCCGATGACAATCCCCTCCACCGCCTGCCCATATCCATCCTTCATCCACCTTGATGCGCGGGCTATAACAAAATTTACCTTTATATTCTTATATAAAAAATTAAATACTTGTATATATTTATTATGGTATACATATTTGTGGTATATGAATACATACATGCATGGGTGTATGTAAAAATGTCTGTATGTGTGCATATATCTATACAAAATATATACCACTCGCAGATTTAAAACAAGCAATAAAAAAATATGAATGCCCTTCATCTTGCCCAAGGCAGCCCGAACATCGGGTTAAAAAAAAAAATCCATCAGGTGACATTACTACAGTTTGCAAGACAAAGGGGTTAATTTCTCCCTGTAACTTGCTAAGAACCAATATATAATATGAATCTCAACTGGACGAAGCCGAACCAAAAGCTGCTCGAATATATAATTAAGTACAACAAGAGACTCCACCCATTTTGTGATGGAAGCATCGTTACTATTAATATTTTTTTCATTTCATTGCCGGCACAACTTTATAACAATGATAATGTTAATGTAATGTCACACAAAAAAGTACTTGATTTATACCTTAAGGGATGAATATTCTATTTAAACAACGATAACCTCAAAGCACACTGAATCCCGCGGCAATCACATCTAAAATGAAATATAACTTCGCTTTTTATTAAAAATAACTCATATCAAATAAAACTCAGTGCCTGGACGGTAAAGTCCCCCAGGATCACATTATATCAGAAATAACGTTGTCACACGCTAATAAAAGTTTTATGACACCAACACGGGTTTAAAGGAAAAGAGATTGAAACGATGATCGTGTACCTACATCAAAGATTTTTAACGGCGAAATCCTCTACATTACATAAGACAATTTGTGAGTTTGATATCCGACATCTCAGAATAAAACCACTTTAAACCGACCGTAGATAAGAATAAAGCCGTATCTTAATTTGGTTTTTAGGCTATCTTGCTTTTGAATTATTTTATGTGGAAATAATCTCATGTTTCAAAATCAGAGCTCACCATTATATGTAGAAAATTTTGTGGTCGTGAGCATAATATATCACTAAAGTTTCATCGCAATCAGACGAATCACGTATTAATGCATACGAGACAAACAAGAAATATTCATTTTTGTACATAAAGATATAGGGAGAGGTGAACAATCCCTTTCTAGGGCTCATTCTTGTGTTCAACACTTCGGCAACAGATTTGGGAAGGACATAAGTTCGTCTGTGTCATCTTAGGCGATGCTATGTGGAGGTTCGAAGGACGTATGAATTCATCCCTCTAACTGCGGTGCAGAAAGTTCAACTGGACAGGTCAAAAGGCCTCCCTCAGCCAGCATCTCTTGATCCGGCTCGCCGCGCAGTAGGTGAACAGACGCATCCGCCGTCAAGACCATTAGACAAACCTCACTCCATAAACCCCGGCCCCCTGCTAAGTCACCAAACATAGCAAATCACTTGGGATGACCTAAGGCAGAGGTGTTCCTTCTCTTCCTGGAAAAACGCCCTGTACAGAATTCCCAAATATGGAAATGATTTCCACTCTTGTGTGGAGTTATTAAAAAAAAATGGAATGGAGATTGGAAAAAGAAAGATTTCGGAATACTTGTCTCTTCAGATGAGGTCTCGATTGTCTGACTGATAGTCAAAACTGATTTTGGTTATCTTACCTATATACCACTTTAAAATGTAATGAATACTTATCCTTCAAATTAAAATTTAGTGAAATTAAGAAAAATAATAATATCGGTTATATGTGAAATGCGTTAGTTTTTCCAGAGTGAAATTTTTTCTGCATTAAATCTGGTTCAACGAACTCAAATTTGTTTTGAACTTAAGTGTCATTTTCAAATTGGAACTGATTGCTTGAAGAATTCAGACAAGTGGTAAAGAACCCACCTATAATATAACAATTAACCTCTTCTAATCACAAGCGTCTGCTTCTATAGAAGAGAAATATCATACAAAAAAAAAAAAAACAGTGAAAATTTATTATGTAGTTTATTTGTACCAAAAAAGGTTATTTTGAAATATAAATATTATATTTTATATGTTATTTTTGCTGTTTAAATAATTTATCTTATGTAATAAATAAATGAAAAAAAAGAAAATAATGCACACCTTCCAAATATCAAAAAAAAAATTATAATTTTTCAAAAGAAGCAAACACATTGTGACTTGACATTTTAAATAAATAAAAATAAAATACTTTGTTTTAGGTCACTTTATTGATATTTTATAGTCTACCGGTTTCGGTACCTCCGTACCATCCTCAGGACTGTTATAAAAATACTAACAAGTACAGAGTAATATACATATATATATATATACAAAATTGTTTGAGAAAGAAAGAGACAGTAAATTAGAGCGGGACAGTGCGACAGTCATGCGGGGGAGGGGAGTGTGGGATAACCCAATCTCCCATAAACATTCAGCATTCCACTCTATGATCCACCGATTAGTCACTATTCCTTTATCAAATGTTAATTATGCTAATGAATTAAGTACAATAAAACTAATAGCTCATAATAATGGATTTGAAACAGGCCTTATTGATAGAATCCTAGCAAAAAAATTAAGATTAATTTCCATAAATAAATACGTTTACAATAGTCCAGTAATTTATAACAATAATAACCTTAACCAACAATGGCGAAGAATTTTGTATATTAATAACCTTTCCTCTTCTTGTACTATTAAATTCCCACCTGAAATCAAACCAGCATTTTATACTAATAACAACCTAGGAAAATTTTTAATTAATGCCAAAGACAAAGAGGATGTTCTAAGCCACTCGGGCATTTATAAAATTAATTGTAATGATTGTGGCGCGTTCTACATAGGACAAACGTCACGCAATGTAGAAACTAGAATTAAAGAACATTTAAGATGCCTAACAAGTTCAGGTTTTTCGGAATTCGCAGAACATTTAATTAATAAAGATCACACGTTTAACCGGGATACGGGTATTAAAGTGCTACACAAAAATGGGATAGGCTTAAGATTAAATAATTTAGAGGCGTTGGAAATTAAAAAATCGGTTAATTCAAAGGCCGACATCATCAATAATCAACTTAATTTAACATTCAGCCCTATTATAAGTATGTTTCCCGTTATCCCACACTCTCCTCCCCCACTTCCCTCCCATAACTGACGCACTGTCACACTCTAATTTACTGTCTCTTTCTTTCTTAACAATTTATATATATTACACACTCCCCTCCCCCGCATGACTGTCGCACTGTCCCGCTCTAATTTACTGTCTCTTTCTTTCTCAAACAATTTTGTATATATATATATGTATATTACTCTGTACTTGTTCGTATTTTTATAACAGTCCTGAGGATGGTACGGAGGTACCGAAACCGGTAGACTATAAAATATCAATAAAGTGACCTAAAACAAAGTATTTTCTTTTTATTTATTTAAAAAAATTATAACAACAAAATATTTTAACTGTCTTTTTCATAATTGTAACTTATTTGTCGAGAATTTAGACTATGCCATAATTTTTCATGGGTCGGCACTAGTCGATACTAAAAAAACATTTTTCACACCCCGATGAGGAACCGAAATTATACCACGTGAATTTGCAATACTGAACCAGTTTAAACAAAAATGTTACTACTTTCTTAGTAACATAGACTCCAAAGGTTTTTGTTTGCCAAAAAATTATATTAAATTGTGTACTATTGATCATGACGAGTTGCACGTTACAGGGTAGAAGGCTGCTATGTTCTATATTTCAGGTATCTGTTGCACTACAGTGGACAAGAGTGGTCAAATTTATAAAGTAAGAAATGATATTATAGTCTCGCGCTTTCGTACTCGCCCCTGACTCCAAGACAGTGGTTTTGCAACTGGACTTATTCCCAGGCGACTGAACAGAAGGATAAGATAGATAAAATAGAAGGGAAGGGTTACAGATAATAGGAGCTACGTGAGTTTAGCATTCAGAAAGTTTCTGGGGTGCTACCTTAGAGGCAGATTTAAGAGGACAAAGCCAAATCCGAACAGAGCTTTAAAAAATCATGGATCAAACAATATCAGTACCCAAACTGTAAAAAAACTATTGACTTATCTCTTCATTATTCCATCTTCATATTGATTTTATTTAAATTTAGTAGGTACTTGAAAGTTCTGTGATACTTTAATACTTGAAAGTGCTCAGGAACAAATAAAACATATTATAATTTGATAAAACTTGTTAGACTGAAGAGATAAAAGTGAGTTGTGAGGGCTTGTTTCCTTATTCTTTGTGAAATCGATCAAATATTTTGAAATACGTGGGCGAAGTCTACCGAATTACTGTCGAATGAAACCGAAACATCCGTAATGCGGCGCCTCTCCTGCCCTCACCCGCGCCACATACCTACCGAACGCCCGTCCATCTTAACTGAAATTCGAGAACTGAGACAAGTTTTGCATCAACTTCATATAGGTTTTCGTCCCAATTAAACGGAATGGTGTCCCCAATATTCGAAGACCGTTTGTATAAGATTCTTTATTTGGTTTCTGTTCCTTTGGTTTAGTCCCAAATAACCGGCTGTCCCAATAAACCGGTGTACCAATTCAATGGAATACACTGTAATTAAATTCTTTCTTCAGGTTATCATTTTCATTGGCCCATCTGAGACTAACAAGCTAAAAAATCTTAAGTAAACTGGCGACATATTTCAAATTTTGTGCTTTTATTCCATATCAGAACAGATATCATATCTTGGAATTGCCTCTTTAGTGATGTGGTCTGACAGGTTA
The DNA here is from genome assembly GCA_917563855.2 of Limnephilus lunatus. Taxonomy (NCBI): domain Eukaryota; kingdom Metazoa; phylum Arthropoda; class Insecta; order Trichoptera; family Limnephilidae; genus Limnephilus; species Limnephilus lunatus. The sequence continues at coordinate 79,170,265 of OU830600.1, forward strand.
AAGTACTTATCTTTATCTCAAAAAGTGTGGTCAAAACACTGGTATTGCACACAATATACCTACCACCTCAGTCATGAGCAGGCGCGGCCGGTGCCTTAAATTTTTGGTGGTTCACCGATTTCATCAAAAACGTAATGTATGTAATATATATATAAATGCACGTATCTTACTTATTTATAGAGAAGATCAATTCTTCGATCCCTTTGCCGAGCGAAGACTTCAATCACCCTTAGATACAGATATACTCACCTGATAAACTCGTTATCCGATAAACACACTTATATGAAAGTTTATGCTTGGAAGATACGACTTTGCAAGCGGTGACACTGCATTAAAAAACTTCAGAAATCATAAATTATTTGCTATTTTACACTATGGTTCATTTCTTTTGATATTACATCTATTAGTATTAGAGGATTAGTGGCAAAGAAGAGAAGGTATTTATTTATTATTTAAAAAGACTCAACTTTCGGATATGAATTAATATCCCAATAATGTTTTGATTTGTAGCGTAGGATTGCAGACAGTGGCGGGTGTTTACTGACCCACTGTGTGAAGTTAGCAATAATTAAAAAAACGCACACAAATAAAAGGTTACTTTCTGCAAAAAAAGCAAATAATAAAGTCACTGCCAAGTATGTAAATCCGCAGGAGTTTATCACAAGATAATATCGCACACATAGCTGACCCGTGACCCGTTGACCCGAGGTTGCATTTTACAAGAGAAATGTTATAATTTTACTTCATACTTGTTCAAACCCTTGATCGTTCGAGCCCTTCCTTCGGAATTCTTCGATTCTTCGTTCGTATATCTCCGCTGACCGTGCGGCGTACTGTCAGAGGTATTTTTCTTGATACGTTTTGTCAAAACCACGGTCCAGATATGTTTCGTATGGGCTGCATACAAAATATTATTAGCCAAACAACGCGCATAGCTAAAGCGCGCGGTTTGGTATGTACCTCGGTTTCTCGTTCCTAGCCAATGTAAACGGCGCGCGGGTGCAATGTTTTTGCTGTATTTATCTACAATATTTCGTCATTAGTCACGTTTTAGTAACATTTAGTATATTAAATTGCAATTTTTAGGATTTTTTTTAAATTTTGCTTAATTTTATAATTAAAAACATTAAGTAAGATTACGATGAGCTGTAAATTGTTGTTCAATTTTTTTGGCGGTTCGTTGCACGAGTGCACTGAGGCTCTGGCCGCGCCTGGTCATGAGTACTCCAGTTCCTGTGTTCCGGTACATCGGGGGGCACTGATTTGTTAAGACTTAGAACGCGTGCTCTGAGATTAAGAAGTTTCAGCGGGTACATAAACGAGTAGGGGGTAGCAACTGTGGAAAAAAGAATCAACTTACTTTTCTATAAAAGCATTTAACCTCAAAGTAAAACCAGATGAACTATAAAAAAATGTAATATCTGTCATATAAGTGTTTCCGGTAATTATTACGTAAAAATAAATAGTTTCAATGTGTTTGTTACGAGTAATTCCATGAACCTTATGATTGTTGTCACCATTCCGGAGACATTCCACTCTAAATGAGGCTTAAAAGCTCACCGCAGAGTAAGAAGAGAGAAGAGAAGAGAAGAGGAGGACAATAAAGGAATGCCGAGATTTAAGTAAATGTTGAAATGTGTCGGCTGAAGACAATGGTGGAAACTTGAACAACGATGACTTTGAAGGAAAAGGTTAATCCGATGCCCGACTTTCAACTTTCACGTTTCTCCAACTCCTTCACATTTACTAACTTTATTACGCTAACTTTGCTTATGAAGTTTATAAAACGTTGTTCCGTGCCTTTGGGAAATCCGAACAAGATTTCAGAGCATCACAGTTCTAGGAACTCCACAATTACCAACTGTATCGCGAGAGTAATCATTTTCAAAATAATGCTAGACTCGTGGATTTGCTGTGTGTATGATGGTTTGCTTTCTTTACACTTCTTCGTTACTTCGAAGTTATTAAACTTTGTATCTTAAACGTGTACTTATTTACTTGTAAATATTACCTGAAGGTGTTTACAGATATTAAAAACCATTTGGTTTAGTTTTAGGTACATATTTAATAAATTAATTTACAAATTAGATACAAACTAGAAGCGAATGCTTTCCCCTTTGAATCTCTACCCATTGACTTAAAATGTAATATCATATCAAAGCATTCATAATATATCATAATAGTTGCAAACTTATCTCTATTACGGACAAAGGACAGTCAATTTTTGGCTTTAATTTATTTTTTGTGTCCACAATATTTATGCTAGCGCGGCGCTCTGACTAGACAGTTTTTTTAAAGATCTTTATATACGAGCTTGTAGCTTGCGTATATTGTTTAAGAGCGTATAACCTGAGAACACCAGAAATATGTCATTTTAAATCAGTGTTTAGACGTATTGACTATTTTCCACAAAAAATATAAATAGCTTTCGAAAGATTGTTGTTTTATCTAGTAAACGTATGTTTTAAATTTTCAGAAAAAATGATAATTTTTTGTATAATAAAGTTATACAACACCCATTTCAAATCATATAATCATGCAGTAAAATAAATCAATACATTGTCTGGTAAACGTATGTAACAGAATTTTAATTTTAGTTTAAATAAAATCATTAAAAAATATATAAGTACATGTGTTTCTTGAAGAAAATTGGTCCGTTTGTGTATTTATTTTCGCACTTAAAGACTAATATATTTCTAATTTTTTTACATTCTTATTTTGCTGAGACATTATTGAAAAATGATAAATACTTATGATCAAAAAATAATAACAAAAGTACATAATTTTAATAGTTTTATCAACACGCCTTTCAGAATTTTTGGATGCAGGTATAAATTAAAGCAAATTTGGAATGAAATAAAATCGACATTGAGTTATAATTTTAAAAAGCCGGTACGGAGAGTAATTAACATTTCTCATTGGTACCGCCCTGTAGGATAGTAAGAACCTCTTTCGACGAAATGTGGATTTTCGGCCGCTGGCTGGGTTATACGCTCTTAACTTCTAGAAACTACGCGTCAAAGTATTTCAACATTTTTTGCTTTGTAGTTGGACTTATTTCACATTTACACAATGTACTATTAGAAAGATTGGGATTATTGCTCAAAAAGTTTTTGCTAAACATGTCTTGTTGTGGAAACAGAGGATATAAACCGACTGAATGTGAGAATGGAACTCTATCCATCTGATTGCTAATCAAGCGTCCTAACCAGCGAGATTAATGTGTCAGCCAATTCTAACACTATTTGAGGTCCCACAAGTGCATGTGCGCTCAGCGTCTGTGGTTGCATTGGATGCGATTTAATTAAGTCCATCTTTCTATGGGACTTTATACATCACTGGCAGTAAAGATCAGACAAATAGAGCTCAACTTAACAAAACAATTAACAATTCTATATCTGAAACAGTTAAATTAGTTCAAAACTAATATAATTACTCTATGAATTTCTACATTTTCAATGCGAACAATTTCACAGAAGCATCAAACAGGTACATTTCCACTGCTTTATTTCAGTATCGTTTATTTTCAAATAAAAAAACGGAGCAGATAAAGCGTACCACAAAAGACAGAAATAGATTGATGGTAGCCCAACTTTAATATGAAGACGGCACTTGAATAAGGTCTTTGAAATTTTGCCCCCGACTTTTTACATGTTGGTTTTCTAAATATCTTTTGTGATTTGAAATATTAAAAAAAAACTATGCTGATAGAAAGTGATAAATAAAAAAAAAATATCGAGTGCAGTTCGTGAAGCTTCACCCTCACAACCTCAACCAATAGGAAATTTGTGAGCCTTGAAAAGTGAGCTCAATGAGCGTAGTTTGTCGCTTTGTAGGTACTGTAAATAGGTAAGGTTTCATCTCATTCTCCTGCAGGCTAAATCCTAACACGTCATTGTTTCTGTTTAGTGTTTAGTATCATTTCCGATTCATTGAGTTTCAAATCACAACGGTGCTAAAAAAGTTTCAATTCATAAAAACCTTTTTTAATGAACATCCAGAAATGATGGTTCATTGTATCATATTACAGATTAACAGACGAATAAGGCACACAGACGAATCTAAAGTTTTTCCATATAGTTGTTGGTCAAAGCAACAATGCAGTTCCCAGATACCTATAGGTATCACGTGTTCAATCCGCATTATTTACATTTATTTACGTAATATTTGAATCCTATTGCTTGCACTACTAAGAAAATATTATCTTTGACCACCAAATTAGTAACAGAATATCCAGTTGAAGTTTATGATAGTTATAATAGAACAGTAAATATAAATTTAATTTAAGTACACAAACTAGGTTAGGCAGTAAAAATGAGATTGCCGTAGTTAGTACGACTATTATCGGCTGACTATTCCTCTAAGATTTAGAAACCTCTACCGCGATTTTTAGTGTCGATTAGTCAATATATATACTATTGCCAGCAAGAGATCGTACGTGACGTCATCGTTCTAGTATCTTCTAGAAGACGAACGTCGATAACGTCCGTACGAGCTTTTGTTGGGAAAAGTTTAAGATAAATACACGCTGCCCCCCAACTTATCTTACAATTTTTCCGATTTATATTTGTTATTTAAGAAAATTTTACTATTTTTTTAATTTTAAATTCAAATTTTCTGCCGTAAAACAAAACGATAAATGAGCATGATAAATTAATGGTCTCCGCTGAATAGTCTTTGTTTGCGTCACTGAACAGAAATTACTTAGAAGTGTGATAATAATAATAATAATTTTTGGATAATTTATAGAGCGCCGTTTTTGATCTATATTTTTACCGATTTGAAAGAGTAGGCACTAATGTCGCCAATTTAAATATGATCTTTTGACTTCTAGACTCCAGACCGGTCAGTGAACTTTATTATCTGTGTAAGAAAGTATTACGACACACTTACATATATATACAAAGGAGGGGAAGAACAAGGAGAAAGTTACTTGGCTATTCAAATATTGTCACCAAACACAGCTAACACTTTTCAAGCAACAAAAATATGTAATCAATATCAAAAGAAGTAAGGAAAAATTAACTTACTTCAGGCATATGGACAGCATATCTCTATCGTGTTTTTTACACACGGTTTGTGTCACATGAGAACAGGTCGTTTTCGCGACGCGTTACTGAATCAACTCGGTTTTGGAATGATTTGCCAGCCTCCACAGTTCTCCTTCCTACAAATTTTCACTCATTCCTTCCCCTTTAAAGACCCTCCTCACAGCACCCCAAAGATAACGATTAACACGTAAAAAAACACATTTAACACCGGAAACTATCACCATACCTACCAATATAATGACAATTTATCAAGGTGATGACCTGATCTAAGTAATGCAAAATGGTTTGTTTTTGGTTTGAAAATTAGATCGCTTAGAAATATTTAAGATGCTTCGATTAAATACTGCAAGTATAACACATGTTTGCGTTTGAAATAATCGAGTATTTTTTTGATTAGTCTTTTTGTAAGCCTCGAAAAAATAAAGTATCGGGTCTGTAAAAACTGCTTCAATGTTCAAAATCTCCTACTCACGAACTCCTTTCGTTTATAATTTTAATGTATAATGTGAACAATTTAATTCTTTAGAGAACGAACGTAAAACACTTAAATATTTGTACCTCAACTTCTAAAGAAAAATAAAACACGCTTTTTGGCGATATTTTTTTATTATTTTTAATTGATAAACTAACGTTTAAAGAAGTTTTTATGCATACCGCAAAGGGTAGATAACAAATATTATTATCAATAATTATTAGCCTGAAACACTCATCTTCATTGAAAAAATCTTCCGAGAAAAGATACTGGCCGCCAACGGGAATTGAACCCGTGTCCCTCTGATTGCCGGTCAGGAGCTCTGACCACTGAGCTATGGGGGCTTATCTAATACCCGCCAAATAATTCAATATATACTGGTGTTTCATTCGACAATTACTTATTATTACATTTTTCCAACTGAAATCAACGAACTTTTCTCGGAAGATTTTTTCAATGTAGATGAGTGTTTCAGGTTGATAATTATTAATAATCTAAACGAAAATATGAAAGAAAACAAGACACAGAAAAACAGAAAAAGACAATGGTCGAAACTGGGACGCGGACCCAGACCTCTCCGTCTAACCGGGACGAGTGCGTTAACCAATTTCGCTATTGTCACCTTCTGTCAAAACGTCATAATTGTCAATCTCATATTTTCAAATTTTAGAATTACATTATTATCAACTAATTATTTTTCTCCATATTACGGGCAACTACCTTTTTTATTGGAAACAATCATTCTAAGAATTGGTTTGTGACCTGGATAGCGTCTCGGATAGATGTATCCGAATTTATTTATATGGAACAATTGACTTTTTATGAAAGTCTAAATGAATATTCAACTTTTATAAGAAAAACTTTCTTTTTATACTTTTTTGAAGGTTATTCTCATCAGTGAAATGTATCATATTAGAATAAGTTAAAAATAATAATCTAAACGAAAATATGAAAGAGAACAAGACACAGAAAAACAGAAAAAGACAATGGGATTTATTAGAATGATTGTTTCCAATAAAAAGGGTAGTTGCCCGTAATATGGAGAAAAATAATTAGTTGATAATAATGGTATTCTAAAATTTTAAAATATGAGATTGACAATTATGACGTTTTGACAGAAGGTGGCAATAGCGAAATTGGTTAACGCACTCGTCCCGGTTAGACGGAGAGGTCTGGGTTCGAGTCCCAGTTGCGACCATTGTCTTTATCTGTTTTTCTGTGTCTTGTACTCTTTCATATTTTCGTTTAGATTATTATTGTTAACTTATTCTAATATGATATATTTCACTGATGGGAATAACCTTCAAAAAAGTATAAAAATAAAGTTTTTCTTAAAAAAAATTGATAATTATTGATAATGATATTTTTTTCTTGAATAAAACAAAACTGGCGGCTGGTGTTAAACGGGAATTTAAACCTTATCACCATCTACATAAGGAGTGTTGTTTTTAGCGGCCTGATCTGAATTTTATTCGACGTGGTGTATCTCCCTACTTCTAGTTTTTGTTATGTGAAGGGAGCACATAATGTTTTGTCCATATATTCAGGAAACACGTTAATCCGATTCGTTAAATTAGAGATTCCACGAATCATGACTTAGGCGTGGATTGGATCAAGAGCGGACCCCTTAATAATGTTTGTATTAGATCTTAGATCTACCTTTCTCCATTTATAGTCAGCATCGGATCGAGGATTTCTGGAGGTAAATAATCCTAATAATGGAGATGGCGATGATAATGAACGCTATTTGTTGTGATTGAAACTTTTCAAAAATAGTTTGGTGTTGCGAGAGACTTTAATGAAAATGCCAATAAATGTTGGGTTTTGGATAGGCATGTTATATTGAACTACCCAAATACCAAAATTTAATTCATCAAATAACGGGAAAATACAGCGTGATCAGTATTTGACGCCCGTAATATTTATGAACATATTTTTAAGTACGTTGTGACTGTGCTTAACTATAACGTAGAGAGATAAAAAATAATTATTTTTAACTTAATGAGCGAAACCTCAAATTGTAGGTTTTGCCCATTAAGGCAAGGCAACACCAAGATAATTTTTAACTGTATCATACTTCGACTAAGATCTATTGACAGTAACTTCATTTTTCTTAACGCACATTTTATAAATTTTTATCCATTTTTATTTTTAATATGCGACATCTTTTAACTTTAGATATCGACTTTACTTTCGACATCTTTGCTTTTACTAGTGATTGCCGAGTAATTTAAACAGTTTCTCATTACATGCGAGGGCATTGGCGTTTTTAAAGGCACATTACTTAGAGGCAGCTCATGGCCTTACAACTATAATTGACTTGCTTTTGGCTTTCCAATTTGAGATTTTTACAGCGCGTCGAAATTTATTGTAAGGTCATTAGAATGCAGATGTGTGACTCAACGCAGATGTGTGGCGGTAGTAGCCAAGATACTTGAATTGTCTAGTAACGGATACTTGCGTATCGCTGTGGAAGTAGGACCTCATTTGAAAAAAAAAATCGGTATGTTATCTTTATTATGTGGCTTTTCCATATTCATTTAAATTTTCGTTTCTGAAGTTGAATAACAAGTTTGCAACACACTGTTTGCAAGCAATGCATCTGTGGGAGTACAAAGTTCAATACATAGCACCAAGTAGGTACCAATCACCTTGTATATATTATGTAATATGTATATCTTGTAAAGCTCATTAAACGCTGAGGGGTTATACATCGGTCTTATGTGGAATTAAGAGCCTAGTTTAACTATTCAAACGAATTTTCACTTGAATGAATTGGTTCTAATTCAGAATTTAATGCCCCTAATGAAATTTTAATTACGGATGTACAGTGACTACCCGATAGATTCTGGCTCGCGTACATTTTAATGGTCTTTAAAACACTGAAGACTTTTATAATTGAACTTGGCTTTCGAAGTTCAAATTCTAAAGTTTTGGAATATTAAAACTGTTCGTTTTGAATGTACGAGTACCTACGTTTTATTTAAATCTCTCTGATTTATTTGGACAAGGGAAATTTGATCTTGAAGAAAGCACGAACGTCTACGACATTGTATTTACATTGATTTTAAACTTTACACTTGACTGAGTAACCATCGTATAAGTGGTTAAGTATTATTAACAGATGGGTTGTTCTTAAACCAAACTTTACATATAGTGGTTTTTCTGTTTCACCCAATTGCCAGAAAAAAATCTTAGGAAAAGATTATATACACGTAGACATTTTGTTGGTCCTTTGGTCCTCCGCGAAATGACAGAAAATAATCAGAAGATTCACCCTGGCCAACAGACGCTACTACAGTCACAAATGATGCTTTGACAAATCTGAAAGGTCCAAATCCAATATCCATAAAACACTTATCAGGGTTCTGAACCCGGGTGCAGAATAGCGAAAGGATGTGATATATTTTTGGCAGGAAAATAGTTTCTGGTGGAAGAGGTTCAACCACTGGCTTCATATAAGAACCATCGATAACAAGACATTTGACTGGGTCGGTTCCGAAAGACAAAACGTATGAATGTATGGAGCAATGTCCATTAAATAGGATATTTTATAATATGTTGAAAGAATGCTGTGTCCGTTTTTCTTCTTAAAAACGAATAAAAAAGTTGGGTATCTAAACAAAGATGGCTGTACACGGTACAGTGTGGAGACAAACCGCTCATATTTGGGCATTCTGAACTGGACGAGAGAGACAAAAGTTTCCCAAAAGCGGCCAGGAATCGTATCAACACGATTTGTAATCTAATCAGTATTATATCGTGGGGTAATTACTACAACTAGGTAACTCCGAAACTAGATAAGTCAATTTATTTTTGTTAATAAATACATCAAAAATGAATTTTCTCACTTCTAAAATGTAAATAAATATTACGGTTTCAAATACGTCAGTCTACGATTTAACAATACTTATCAGGATAAATTTACAACAACCTATTCAACAAATAATCTTACAATTCAATTTCCCAATAAAGCTGATTTCATAGTTACCTTGTTAATTTCTACCGATTTCTTGCAAACCTCCCTTAAACATTTGAAGTTTTTAAGCTCTTAAAAAAATATATGTTATTCTTAAAGATAATATCTAGACATTCGTCGCACCGAAACGCAAATTATATAAAATTCCCTCGATAGAAAAAAATCGCAAAGTATACTCCAAAAATTATTATAAACATGTTTGTTTCAGTTATTTTACAAGTTATGAAAAAATTCACAGCGTTTCTTTAAATAAAACTAAAGACAATTATTGCAAGATTTTGGCTCTATTTTTAACGAGTCGTGTTTTATCAAAGATTTTCATGATTTTTGCATCAATTTTATCGCTGTAAATGTTAGTGCGCTCTTCTAACATTCTTAATTTCATATCTCTTCATCTTCTTCTTTTTGGGGCCAGTAACGGAGCCTCAGATATGAACAATGGTAAAAGGGGGTACTTTCGGAACTATTTTCGAAGTGAAACTTCTTTAGCACCGTTGTGATTTAAAACTCGATGAAACTGAAATGACACTAAAAAGAGACAAAAACATACATCTATAGGGTTTAGCCTGAAAAAATTAAACCTTACCTTCTTACAGTACCTACGAAGCGTCAAGCAGCGCGCATTGGCCGCTTTGATTATGAGCTACACTTTTCAAGGCTCCTATTGGTTGAGATGGTGTGCGTGAAGGTTTTACTTCTACCGCGTGTGAACTGCACTCGATATATATTTTTTTAAGTTTAAAACCAAGGAAAATGCCAGAATTATTGAAGATGTCAAACTGTATTTACTGATACATATCATTCATGATCCTGAATTTCGATTGAGGTATTTGTTTGTTCTTATACGTATCGATTTACGTATCATGCACATCGTTTTATATCTAGACATGTGTTTCTAATAACCAACTGTTTTCAGGTGATCAGCTATGACTCCTCGCGGGGGGGTGTGTCGGTGATCACGGATAAGGGTGAGGCCACCACCTCCTACCTACTGATCCAGGATGCCGTGGCTGCCGACTCGGGCAAGTACTCTTGCAGCCCCTCCAACGCGGACGTGGCCAGCGTCAGGGTGCACGTGCTCAATGGTAAGCACCCTCAATATTCAACTCCTCAACATTCAACACTTTAACAATCAATACCTCAACATTCAACAACTCAACATTAAAAACCTCAAAATTCAACACCTCAACATTCAATACCTCAACATTCACTAACATTCAACACCTCAACCTTCAACACCTGAACATTCAATACCTTAACATTCAACACCTCAACATTCACTACCTCAACATTCACCTTCTCAAAATTCACCACCTCAAACTCCAACACTTCAACATTCAACATCCAACCTTCAACACCTCAACATTCAATACCTCACCCTTCAACACCTCAACATTCAACACCTGAACATTCAATACCTTAACATTAAACACCTCAACATTCACCACCTCAACATTCAACACCTCAACATTCAACACCTCAACATTCAACACCTTAACATTCAACACATCAACTTTCAACAGCTTAACAGCAAACACCTCAACATTCAACACCGCAAATACTATATTTTAGTTAATGTTTTAAATAACTAGACTACAAGCGAAATAAGATTTGCAAAAGCAGGTTCCCTGAAATGTTTTTTTTTTTTTTTTTATATTAGGTTGAGGCCCTGAGAAAAATAATTTACACCAGGGTGTATGCGATCTTTGGGGATGCTGTGTGGAGGTTTTTTTAAGGAAAGGAAGAAGAGGAAGTTCTGGTTCAGGGTTCAGTGTGTCCAGGTCATCCGCCGTCAGATGCAGACAAACCTCACCCCATGAACCCGGACACCACTGTTAAGTCAGCAAACGTGGCGAAACACTTGGCATGACCCAAAGCAGAGGTGTTGGTTATTCAATAAATGGTTCCCAGGGCGGCGATACCCATTCCCGCCTCCAAAATATGTAAAAATTGCGTGATTTATTAGTAATGGGAACGTAAGGCGAATGATATAGTGAAATAGGATGAGCCAGCATAAATATATAATGAGAGAAAAGCTTTCGTGTGAAACTAGCATAACGGTATTTTATTTTTGGTAAACTACAACATTTCGTACTTGAGGTGATTTTCCACAAAAGCAGCGCTCTATAAATTCTGCAATTATTATTATAATTGTGACCTAGCTATCAAATATTTTAATGTTAATAAGTTCCACCAAAGTTTATTTAAGAGTTTGTTATTTTTGCGTAGAGTTCTAGATAAATTCAATTTAGGTAATTATCGTACAATTTTCCATTCCAGGAATAATATTTAATGGATCACATAATTTCGCAATACCGGCGCTTCTTAAAATATTTAGTTTTGAGATTTGAGATAATAGAATTGATAATTAATGATTATAATTGATTCAATTTAAATATATTTATTATCTCAACAAACTCATATTTAAACTCAACCATTTGTGTGTAAAATTGTTTGTTGCGTTCAGTTTTTGGTTCAAGATAGTGGCAGTGGATACACTCTTTTTATCTTGTCAGAGTTCACTTGATCGTGATTCCTGTTGTATAATGTCTTATTTGAAATAAAAGTTGGTAGGTATTTAAGTACATACTTAATTGGAACTTTGGTTTAATTATTAAATACGAGAAAAAACGAAGCATATTTTTTGAACGGGGGTTCTTCTGTTCACACGACAAGAGTTTTTTTGTTCACACGACACTATCTTCACTAAGTCAAATTTTTAAACGGTGTTAAGAGGTGACAGCGTTTTGTCCGGCATGCTGGGTATTAATAGCCTCGCCGATAGAAGGAAAACTGCTTTGTTGACAACATCACACAATCTTCTAAACAGTAAAATCCGTATTCCCGATATAATACAAAAATTTGAGTTTGATGTTCCCGACAATTTCACAAGAGCGCGCAGATGCAGAACTTTTGTTGTTCCGAGAGGCAGAACTAACTTACCATTCGTAATGCCGCTAGGAAAAACGATTCTGTTATTAAATTACCTGTCCCTTGACATAGATATTTTTCAATTAAATATTCAACAATTCAAAATTCTATTATTACTTAATAAAATAAATTGTATGTTTGTTATTGGTTACATATAACTGTAAATGTGCATTTAAAATAAAATAAATAATTATACATTCATGTTATGGGTCTTATTGTTATACACACATAAGTTAGAACAAATAGATTATAGGAAAATAATCAAGGTTGCTCACTAGTTTTATCAAAAACTAGCATTTTGGAGACGATTTGAAATTAATATCTCGAAGGGTATTTGAAAAAAATTGGACATCTACCAAAAATTCAATCAAAGAAGAACATGTTTCAAATGTAGAATCAATAATTCATTACCTATATAAATTTTGGTTCGTATGTGTCCGCAAATCTCGGAAAGTAATTTATTGATTGACTAAAAATTTGTACAGAACATTGCATTTTAGCAGAAGAGTGTTTCTATATATGTATCTACTGGTGAGCTCTGTCGTTATTAAATTTGTATAAAAAAATTGCAATAGGTGGCGCGCGGGTTGTTTGAAAAAATGAGTACCTATATTTCATATAGTTTAGCGGCAGGGAAGGTAGGCACGAGGAGGTGGGGAAAGTGGAGAGCGGAGGAGTTCGCGGGAAGGGTAGAATGGAAAGGGGGAAGGGGAAATGCGAGGAAGGTGGAGGGGGAACGTGGGAGGGGAAGAGGAGGCGGAAAGGGAACGGATACGAATTGGAAAGGACACACAGGTAGAAACAATATCTTCATTTAAGTGGCATTGCAACGCATGCCGGATTCAGCCACTATAAAATAAAATAATTACAATAAATTTCCTATATCGGTTATCTGAATTGATCTTATATTCAGTTCCAATTTTGAAAATTATATTTAAAATCAAAGCAAATCCTAGTTCATAGAACCGAATTTACAGACAAAATCTCAACCGAAATTTGTATTTTAATAAAAATATTATTATGATTTAAGTTCAAGAGTTTTGAAAACATCACTCCTTATCATACACACATTATAAAACGTCGGAAAACTTTAAAGTCAAGTTTTCAAACACCCACGAAAACGTGAAATATTACGAATTCTCGATCACGAGTAATTTGAAATGTTTTAAATTTGGGACTCCCACGAGCAGCCTTCAAACTGCCCCATCCCCATCCCCCCAGCCCTCCCTTTCACAACTTATGAGACCAGGGGTAGGGAAGAGTAGAATAGACTAGAATGTAGTAGAGTGGTGTAACCCGTCACAGGGGTTATTAGATGATGAGCCGGAGGCAGACGAATGTTACTTCATTAAATTGGTAACCCCTTTCTGAGGATTTAGGGTACTCGTGTATGCGAGGACGTACCCCGTTATTGTCCGATGGAACTTTTATTTCTGGTGATTTAGGTATCCCGTCTCGCCTCGGGTCTTGTGATACTCTGTACTCATCAAAAACACGTAGGTACTCATTAGGGAGGCTTGGAACGGGACGAATAACACGCCCTAAATCAGTTTCTTGCTTCTTGGAAGGATAAATCATTTTTGAAAAATGAAAGTTGATATGAGACCTAAACGACTGACATTTTTCATCCGATGTGTTCTTCTTTTATTAGGAAGAGTATAAAAATACATCACCTTGAAAAGTTTAAATTTAGGTTATTAGTGAGTAGGATCTCTTAACTTGAATATTATCTTCGAAATTTGTTGGATTTATTAAATTCTGTGAAACAACTCCATCCTAAGAAATCACGGTTATATTTAAAGTTATTCATGATTGGATAATTAACACCTCTGCCACGTGTAATTCCAAGTGGTTCGCTACGTTTGGTGACTTAGCAGGGGTGTCCGGGTTCAAAAGGTGAGGTTTATCCAAGACTTGGTAGCGGATGCGTCTGCCCATCAACTGCGTGGCAGGCCCAGTCGGGAGATACTGGTAGAGGGAGACCTCTTGATCTCGCCAGCAGGACTCTCTCGAAACACTCCTTTGCACCGCTGTGAGAGGGTTGGATTCACATGTCCGTTTCTCCTGGAGACACTGCCCCTCAGATTCCTACCCACCCCTAATGTATTTTCCTTCTCAAAACTCCTTCACTTTCCATTTCTAAAAACACACTCCATACAGCATCCCCAAAGATGACATAGGCCCCGAGGGATTTTTTCCCTTAGGGTCCCCTACGTGGAAATAATGTTAAAAATAAATAAAAATAAAAACAAAAATTCCATAATAATTTATCTAATAGTGTAAAAATGTTGACAACTGGTTTTCCCCTTTCGAGAGGAAGGAGATTCTTTGCAGCCACGCAAGTTTTCTTTAGGAGTTTATCGTTTGGTCTCACGATACTATCTCTCAATGAGCAGTAAACCATCGTAGTCTATGACACATAATCATAATCAGTACCATAATCAGTCTATGATCAGATCTAACATTGTTTGAGTTGTCTATGTTATATTTGTGTCGCATTGTCACATAGTATCGGTTACGACTTGTGCCGAGCTCTTCAGACCAAAACTAGCTTCTCAGTTACAAGGACGAACAATACTTGTATAGTACGAAATAACAATAAACAGTCACTGTGATCTTAAAGTCAAAGTCTTTTAATCAATACAGAACAGTACTGAGATACCGGCGAGTACCAATAAAACGTAATATTCTTGGAAAGGACTACAGAGAAACTTTACAGTTATGTACATACTTCATAAATTTATTATATTCATGTATATTTGGTGCTATGCATTACTCACAAGAACTATCTTGTTTTAAATTTTTAAAAAAGGTTCTTCAAAAAAATGTATCAAAGTGTATAAATAATAAAATAAAAGGAAACTTACAATAAGCTACAATCAAAAGAGCAAGATATAACGTTATTTCTAGGATTAGGCAGTAAGAGCATTATTAAATAAATACAATCGTGAATATAAAAGAAACTTCATTAAACGTTAAAAACTTACTTACGGCTTGTTATTTACCTTGGCAAAGTTATATTTAATTCGTAATGTACACAAGAAGATTTAAAACAAAGTTTTTGCTTAAAGTTAGAGACCTTAAAAACACAATCAATTCAAGTTCGTAGTGAATATAAATTCGGCCCAGGTACGATGAGGTATTGTAAACACAAAACGAACAAGTTGATTTAGCCAAAATCAAACGGATGAACTATTTAAAGGTTTCCGGATTGAATTGTGATCCATCGTGCAATCTAACAAGGTAGCTGAACGATTCAAAATGGATTCTAAAGTCTGAAGGATTTTACCAAGTCATTAGATATAAGCCATTGAAAAACTCGATGAATCGATTCTTAACAGTCCACAGACCTTTTAATCAAGGCTTTAGAGCGTCCCTTAAGTTTGAACTTGTATTTAAGCTTCTAGTTGGCAATTTATTTCGGTGAATTAAGCAGATTTGGTCTCCCGGAATATGGAAATATAATAGGTAACGTTTTTTCGGAGAGCAGATACAATAATAATAAAGAGGGGTAAAGGGTTGAAGGTTTTTAATTAACATGGCGAATGTTGCGTTCTCTCAAATGGAAGCGGATTTTTTCATAAAACATGAGTGGCTTGATAAAATCAATATGGTTAACCAAATGTTGACTGGGATTATAATACATAATACGAACCCATTCAAATTTAATATATTGCGAACTTAAAAGCTCTCGTTTTTATGCAGCACGCAGGCCGAAATGTTAAACATTTCATTGTATTGTTTTATAAATTCATTAGTCTAATTGAATTATGGATACAGCGCTAGGCTCAATTTAATCCGCGAGCTTACAACAAAGCAAGATATTTTCAAAAACAGAAGGATTTTGAGTATTATTTCAAGCACGTGCGTAGCGTAGCGTGAGGCGTAGATACCTCTTACGGCTCTACACGAAACCTCAGAAATTCTCCCGCTAAGTTGAGTGTTTTAGGAAGGCACCAGAAACATGCAAATTACTGCGACTCAAAAAGAAGGAACAAAAAAAAAACCATCAAAAAGTCTTTAGAACTAACGAGGAGGAGACAATTCCAGATAACTGGCGCAGATTTTATCGTGAAATTCATGCGTAAGCAAAGAAAGAATTCTTTTACCTCGCATAGAAAAATGGCAGGATTTTGATGACTGGGCTTATTGTCCCGAGTAAAACCTCGAGAACACTTCTCAGGAAGACACTCGAAGTATTTGGTAGGATGTTAGTTGGTTTCCGCCATCTTGAGCTTTGTTTCGGTACTTTACGGTAAAGAATTCACTTCGGGATCAAAGGTAATAAAGAAAGGTAAAATTCCGATTTTTGAGAAAACGAACTTGGTAAATTCCTTAGTTCAAAGGGACTCCTAGACAAATGTGTACGTACGAAATTCAAAGTCAGTTTACTTGCGAGATATAGCTTTCCTCTTAATTCTAACCTTCGATTTGTTTATTTATGTGAAGGGTCTCGGCTACATCATGTAAGGAACGGAGCTTTAAATATTTTTAAATTCTCAGAAACTGATAAAGAAAATATGGAGAAATATAAAACAGGCAGAGCTGCAAACTCCTTGCTCTTGACCAAGAGGTCAGATTAAATATCTCCAAGGGCAAATAAAATAATAACCTTTATAAGTTTATTTCAATTTCAAAAAAGAGTTTAAAAGCTTCGCAGAAGGTACTTAACGTTCAAAATCTAAAATTTGATTGAAATGGCTGAACCAAACCACGAAGGATAAAAGTCCAGTATTTCTAAGCATTTCTTTGAATTTTTTCGGTAGTATTATTTTTTTCATATTTTACACGAATAACATTTTTGCAATGTACAATTTTTCTTTCCTAATTCAAACTGGTGCTTATGTTTGAAATTAGTAAAACTGTGCAATGAAAACAAATACGAAAATTAAAAATAAGGTTTCATCAAGGAAGGATAAGTGTACAGGAACACAAATAACATTTTATGTTATTAATTAATATTTTATAAATCTACCTGCAAAATCAAACAATTAATTGAGCGATTTTTGGCATATTATGGCAAGTATGCAAAGCGACTTGAGCGATCGCTAGCCATAATTTATTTATTTATTTGGAATTTCACGCCCGGCTGGGCTTTTACATGCATTTTTTTTAAACAAAGAACATCTAAATCTAAATGGGCATACAAAATAATAAAAAAAAAACAAAATCATAAACAAAACAAAAACAAAATCAAAATCAAAATCAGAATCAATATCAATATCAATATCCATATCAAAATCAAAATCATAATCAATATCAATATCAATATCAATATCAATATCAATATCAATATCAATATCAATATCAATATCAATATCAATATCAATATCAATATCAATATCAATATCAATATCAATATCAATATCAATATCAATATCAATATCAATATCAATATCAATATCAATATCAATATCAAAATCAAAATCATAATCAAATATCAAATCTAAAACAAAAATAGAGTAAAAAACTAATTGAAATAAAAACAAAACACACCACCATGCAAGATGGAAAAACTGAAAACTGGGAAAAGTGCAATACATATGGAATAAATCGAAGCAGAGCTATGCAGTTGGATAAATGAGATTTGTGGTTCTTCTTTCTGATATAAATTCTACTATGGCTTGTTTATATTTAGTGAATGATGTGTTAAATATGTCAACAACATCTTTATAGTCATTACCCAAATTTTGTATACGGCGAACGGGGGTATACAATTGTGATTCGGTGTTGGAGTTGTCACAATAGAATGGTAGATAGTGCCTCGATGTTGAATTGCGAGGTATATGGAAAGAAATCAAGTATAAAAGTTCAGGGCTGTCAATTATTGAATTTATGATTTTATGTAAACATGTTAGGTCATATACTATTCTACGTTCGGATAATTTTAATAAATTAAGTTGACATAGTAGATAATCATAGTTGATACATTCGCTTGTAATACCCATTCTGAAATTAATATATCTTATGATTTTTTTTTTAATTCTTTCTATCGTGATTGAATGACTAGCATAACTAGGTGCCCATACTGTCGAGTTGTACTCGATTTGACTCCTAACCAATGACATGTACAATTTTTTAATGGTTTAAATATTTTTAAATTGGCTGCAAATTCTTATTACAAAACCCAGCATTTTCAAAGCTTTATTCGATGTAATTTCAATATGATTTATAAATTTCAGTTTTTGATCAAAGTTTACACCTAAATCATTCACCTCGGTTACAGCTGTTAGTACTACATCATTAATGGAGTATTCATAAATTATTGTATTTTTTATTCTATGAAATCTCATAATAAGACATTTACTTAAATTT
Organism: Limnephilus lunatus; assembly: GCA_917563855.2. Classification (NCBI taxonomy): domain Eukaryota; kingdom Metazoa; phylum Arthropoda; class Insecta; order Trichoptera; family Limnephilidae; genus Limnephilus; species Limnephilus lunatus. The sequence continues at coordinate 79,189,013 of OU830600.1, forward strand.
AGTTGTAGATAGTTCTCTTGGCACCAAGCAAAAAGTTTAAACAAGTTATTAGACAATGTTTGACAGTCATTAATATTTCTTATAGCTTTATATATTTTCATATCGTCCGCAAACATTAAAACTTGAACATCGTTGAAAATAGAAAGAACATCATTCACAAATATCAAAAATAAAATTGGTCCCAAATGTGACCCTTGCGGAACGCCGCTAGTAGCGATAAATATATATGAAGTAAAGCCGTCGATTTTAACGGCTAATTGCCTGTTACTTAAATAACTCTTAAACCACTCGTATAAATACCCCACTATTCCTAATTTGTGAAGTTTTTTTAACAAGAGCTCATGGTTAACTCTGTCGAATGCTTTGCTGAAATCAGTATAGACTGAATCAACTTGTAACTTATTAGACATGGATTCGGATATATAGTTTTGGTAAATTAAAAGATTAGACAAGGTAGATTTTCCTGAAGTGAAACCATGTTGGTTAGGTAAAATTACTGGCTTGATACAGTGGATTATTTTATTTAAAATAAGTTTCTCAAACAATTTTGGAATGGTTGATAACAGGCAGATCGGTCTATAATTGCTCACCTCGTTTTTGTCTCCTTTTTTAAATATCGGGGTGAGGAAACAGTATTTCCATTTTTCAGGAAAATGTCCCGTTTGTAACGACTGGTTGAAAAGAAAATGTAGTGGATATGCAAGAGTGGTGGCACAATTCTTTAAGAAAACAGGTGGGATATTATCAGGACCACCGCTCTTACTTTGATCCAGTTGTTTTAGCTGAGTCAGTACATCGTTATATTCAATTGTTACATTAGATAAATTTAAATAATGATGTGAGGAAAAACTGGGCGAGTAATCATTGACTGCCGTTGAGTCACGGACATAAACACTTTTAAAAAAGTCTGCAAATAGGTGAGCTATGTTTTGAGTGTCGTTGGCTCTTTTACTTTCGTAGCACATGTTAGAGGGTATACTAACGTCATCATTTTTCAATGACTTTGTGAAATTCCAAAAATGTTTTATGTCACCATTAATTGAATTTTCTACTTTATTTATATAATTGTTGTAACAAATTTTTGCATTCTTTTCTTATTTTACTAAACTCTATATAATTTGGAGGGATCTCTCTTCTTTATATGTTTTATGTATGTTTTTTTTTTTTAGCTATTAGTTGGATTAATTCCTTACTAAACCATTTTGGATGCTTTAATTCTTTGTATTCAATTAATGGTATGCAGTCTACGATAATGGCATTTAATTTGGAATAAAACGAATCAATGTTATAGCTCATATCGCTTTTCTCGAGAAACGACCAATCCACTTTGCTGAGATGTTCATTAATTTCATTGTAATTGGCATTTTTAAAATTATAACTAGAACTTGTTAGTTTATTACTTCTTTTTACATTGTTTGGAATAATTACTGACAGTGGAGGATGATGATTATCTATGGGAAGGATAGCTTCTGATGCTTTACTAACTACTATGTCTTCTTCATTTGAAAAAACAAGATCTAGTAGGCGATTATTCAAATTATGAACGTTATTAAATTGGGTGAGATTCAGAAATATTGACATGTCTAAGATTTCCCTTTCGCATAATGTTATTGATTGGGAATCAATACAGTTGAAATCACAATTTGGAAGATTGTAATCTCCGAAAATTATAAATGTATGTTTTTTATATTTTGATTTTAAAAGTTCAACATCTTCAGAATGATTTTTATATATAGATATATTAGCTGAGGGAGGAATGTACACGCAACCAATGACGTAATTTAAATGTTTATCGTTTACCGTAATGAAAATTTGTTCAACATCACGATTTTTAGTTTTTAACACTTTTGAGGACATTTTTTTGTGGACTGCTATAAGAACCCCTCCACCTCTGGATCTGGAACTGGTGTTGATATTTCTGTCGAGCCGGTAGACCTGATGAAAGGGTAGACCGAGCTCCGCTGAGTGGATCGACGGTTCTAGCCAGGTTTCCGTAAGAGCAATGACATCGTGTGAAATAATTGGGGCATTTATCCTAAATTCATTCAGCTTTGTCCTTAGGCCTCTGATGTTCTGGTAGTAGAGTCTTCTCGATGACGGCTTGACGAGTTTTTTGGGAGTGAATTAACTATAATGTGGCAAATTTATCTGCCTATCGTAATAAATTATATACATTTTTTCAACCATCCCACTATAATTTAATAATGGACTTCCTGTGGCCGATTCTAAGGCGTCTAAATTCCAATATTATTTATTCTCAAGTTAACGTTTTTCGTTCTCAAACGCGCGCTTGTTAAAATGGCGTCATCATCATCAGCACTCTTCCTCCACTCATCTCGGTGCCAGCTCTCTCCAGTTTAGAAGCTCCAAGGTAGATATATCTTTGAGGACGTTGTCGCTCCATCTTAACTTTTATTAGTGGAGGGGTTCAGGTCTTAGTTAAAATGGCGTAGAAGTTTTTATTTTACATTTATTTACCAGTATATTAGTAATTGATTACCTGACTATTTAACGTGTTTAACTCATGTGAATGAAAAAAGAGTGACGGTGTCTTTCATATTTTAAAATAGGCTATCTGTGTAGAACGATTTATTGAAAACAAATAAAGCAAGAATTGAGACTGTCTTATTGATAATTGCAGACAGCGAATGAATATTTCTAATAAAATACCAGTCTTCTTCTTCTTCTTCTTTCGTATGGTGGGGGGTCAGAGGGGGACATCTAGGTCTACGAGGCAGTCTAGGGCCTCAGGCGTTTCCCTGTGGACCTCATCAATCCCGCCGGGGAATGAATGGAGCGGGCATTAGTTGACCACATGTTCGGTGGTCTGCACCGCACCGCATTCACACATCGCCGACTCTTTAAGGCCCCATCTATGCATCATGTGGGCACAACGGCTATGGGAGCTCCTTATTCTATTGATGGTGGTCCAGAGTTTGCGAGGCAATGAGAACCCAGGCTGTTTCTCAGTGGGGTCTTGAACGAGATTGGCGTTTTTGACGTTGGCCGATTGCCACTCAAGTTTCCACCTGTCTTCTGGGGTGAGAGGTGTTCGAAGGAGTCTTTCTCCTTCCGTCCAGAAGGGTTTTCGAGACTTCAAGCGGCATGCCGGGTGAAAAACGACATCATCGTGCAATGGTATTTCGCTTTCTTGTATTCCCTCAGTGTTGCAATCTCTCGCCTGATATTTGGCGGGGTTATGTTTGCAAGTACGGGGAGCCAAGGAAGAGGAGTCGATTTTAAGGTTCCGCTGATGGTTCGCATTGTGGCATTAATCTGAACGTCGACCATGGAAGTGTGGGCGCTTCTAGCCCATACTGGAGCACAGTATTCAGCTGCTGAGAAAACCAGGGCAATGGATGCCGTTCTGAGCGTGTTTACGTCGCATCCCCAGCTAGTACCAGCTAGCTTACTGATTAAGTTTAGTCGTTTCGTTTTTTTGCCCACTGTTTCCATGTGTTTCCGGTAATTCAGGCTCCTGTCCAAAGTTACTCCAGAATATATAAAATACCAGTTACTTGTGGTAAATGTATTTAATGTTTAGTGAATTCAATTTTGACGGTCCGCGAACCCAAATTCTATAAAAAAAATCATACTTTCAAACAGCTGAAGAGAAATTGAAAATATTCAGTGTTTACCCGAATAGGTACCACGCAGTATGTAAGATTTTTTAATATTTATTTATAAATCCTAAAAATATGGGATAGATGGTAAAATATAGGATAATTGACTATACGGAATTATAATCAGTTTATATGCTTCTATATTAAAATTTGGTCGAATGATTTTTGTTTTTAGGTTGGCGGGAAATTAAAAATCGAGCATTCAGAACTCACGTCGCTCTAATCACTAGAGTGGTTGAAATCTTACGTGCCTGCATAATTATATTGTTATCGGTGCCATGAATTATAATTAATCGAGACAAAATCAAAAAAATGTGGCAAATTCTAAGAGAAGCCACAAATACGCAAAATACCAAAGACAAACAGTACATAAGCAAACTTTGTATTGATGGAAAAATTTTCGATACCTCTAAAAACCCAAAGCTCATTGCCGATTACATCAATAATTTTTTTACAAACATTGGTTCAAATCTTGCTTCTCGTCTACTAAATTGTGGGAATGTTCAACCTACTGAAGCAGAACTTCAATTTTCCAAAAGAAGGTTTAATTTTCAAACTGTGTCAGCAGAAGAGATTTTTTTTTTTTTTTTTTTTTTTTAATTCCTTTATTTTTCCCATATTTTACAATTTATATTTACATATTTGAAAATCATAACAATAATGTGGGAACCCACTAAGGCGCAGCCTGTGCGTGGGTAATATATTTAAAAAAAAATTTTTTTTTAGTACCTAGAAAAAAACAAACAGGGGTATATAAAGCAAAAACAAATAAGCATCAGTCAGGGGCACTTCCCCTCAAACCTGAAACATGGTATTGTTATCCCCATACATAAAACCGGTAACAAAAAAGACATAAACAATTACAGACCAATAACTCTACTGACCAGTCTATCTAAAGTATTTGAAAAAATTGTCAATGCTCAGTTGGATAAATTTCTTGTTAGCCATAAACTATTATCAGAAAACCAATACGGGTTCCAAGAAAACAAGAGTACCGCAGACGCTATTGCCGCCGTAACTGATTTCATTGTCAAAAACCTCGATAAAAGCAAAAAAATGTATTTCAATCTTTCTAGACCTTTCCAAAGCCTTTGATACAATATCACACAGTAAATTAATAAACAAACTTATAAAAATCGGTATTACAGGTAACGAACTTAACTTTTTTAAAAGCTACCTTAACAATCGCAAGCAACAAGTTAAAGTAAATAAAACACTTAGCGATCAGTTCTCATTTAACTATGGGATTCCTCAGGGTAGCATATTAGGACCATCTTTGTTCCTTTTGTATATTAACGAATTATGCAACATTAATATTCAGGGGAAAATTGTAAGTTTTGCCGATGACACTGTCTTACTCTTTGAAGCTGACACTTGGCAAGCCGTCTACGAAAAAGCTGAAACGGATATAAGCATTATAAAAAAGTGGTTAGATACGAATACACTCACACTGAACACCGAGAAAACTAAATACGTCACATCAAGCATAAATATTACAGGACAACCTCACGATGATGCCTCTATTAAAATACAAACATGTTTAAATTCCAATGAATATTGCCATTGTCCTTACATCGTGTAGTGTAGTGTACACAGATGAAGTACCTCGGCCTCACCATTGATCCATATCTCAAATGGAATCTTCACACCCAAATAGTTGCAAACAAAATAAGAAAAACAATGCACTTTTTCAGAACAATACGAAACTTTCTCGACTTACAACACTTGAAAATGATTTATTTTGCAGTCTGTCAATCGATTATTGAGTATGGCATCATAGCAAGGGGAGGTGGCACTGCATCTGCACTAGACCCAATCATTAAGGCACAGAAAACTATTATAAAAATAATCCTTAGACTACCTCTAATTACAGACTCGAACTTTATCTTTAATATTATGAATGCGTTTGAAGTTCGGCAGATATACGCAAAAACAATCCTCAATCATCTGTACTCAAATATACATAAATACTATGAAAAAAGATTAAATTCACGCTATACACGAAACAATAACAGAGACTTACTTCAAATTCCCATAACGCATACTACTTTTGGTCAACGAAGCTTCAGATACCTTGCAACAAGACTTTATAACATTCTTCCATATAGAGTAAAAAAATGTGATTCACAAAAAAATTTCAAAAATAACATTAAAATTTGGATAAAAAATAATGATAGGGCCTTTACCGGCGCGCTCACCCAAATTCGAAATTAAACCAATGTACTGATTGTTATTATCCAAAATTTATTGTTAATGCAACCAATCTATTGTATGATTATATTTTAATATAAGTGTAGGTATGTTAATAAGAAATATAAATTGACTTAAAAATTACTGCCTCAACACAGGCTAGCCTAGTGAGGCGGATTACGAAAAACTTTAATTTATAACTATTTTCTATTCTTCAAGTAGGTACCTACTGTTCATATTTATGTTATTTTCTGTTGTTAATCTTTTGTACTTACATAAACCATTGTAAATATTAACACTGAATATGTAAGTTTTTTTTAGTTATAAATCTTGCAAATTTTGTTTAATAAAGATATATTATTATTATTATTATTAATGACATTTTATACGATGCTAATGAGAGTGGTAGAGAAAGACGGGGATGCCCGACAAAGATATGGCACGATCAAAAGAACTAAATACTTCAAACGATCCAAGTCAAAAATAATAACAGGGTATGTTTGAAATGATGTAAGAATGTGAATGAAGCAAGGAGTGTATACTGACTTCGAATTGCTTGGCCGTCATCCTCTTTGCATCCCTCTGCGAGAAATAATGTCATGATTACCATTGACCGGCCAGTGGTTGAGTGGGCATAGCGCTTGGATCCCACCCGGGCGTCGCATGTTCGATTCCTCGGCTGGCTAAGTCCTCCATCACAACACAAGCAACATTTTCGGCTTTCTGTGGTGGTAGTAGGAGATTTTCAAACATTGTTGGGCTATTCGTAATCCGGGAATGCTTGCCTTACTTTAAAAAAAAAATTAGTTTGTGAACAAGAGTTCTAAAGACTATGAAAAATAAACATGATCTTTTGTTAATTAAAAATCAACTAATAAACATGAATTTTAATTTATTTTCGTATCCACTTCTAGAAACTATACCAGAGGTTCCCAACCGTTTCTATCTCACCGCCAACTTTCCAAGTATATATACGCCCCCCTCCCTCAATTACTAAAAGTATGAAGGCACACAGAATAACAGCGCCGCAGGCGATTTTTTTTAATGTTACATTAATTATTACTACAATTAAATATTATTCGTAACCCCAGAATGCTGTCCTTCTAAAGTAAAAAAACCTCTTCTTAGGTCTTTTGATTTTATTTTAAGGATTTTTGAAAACAATGTTAAAAATACACTATTTCCATACCTAATCACTAATTAATCAGTTCTTATGCAAGATTAGACATATTCGATTTCATTACATTAATTACATTTTATTACGTTCCCCTGACCCTCACCGCCACCTTTGAGCCTTTCACCGCCCAAAAACTGCCCTGGGAACCACTGAACTACACCAAGCTATAAACCATTTGCAGACATAAAATATACGGAAGAAATAATAATGCTTCGTGTGAAAAAAATATCATAGTGTGGTTACATGAAAATAACATTGTTGAGGTGGTGCTTTATAATGTAAGAATAAACTTTGTCTCTTTTCCGTAAATATACTTCTTTAAAATAAAATTCCCCACGTGTGGGGGACATAAATAACTCGGTTCTGTTCGCAGAATCCGGCTGTTACTCAAACCTAGATTACCTCCTAAGCTAAAAAAACCCGAGGTTTATTAAAATTTACGCGGCAATTTTTCGGTTTAGGCATCATACAAACGACCGATATACATTATATTGTACGGCGCACCGAGATAAAAATGTACCACAAATAAAATTATGACAGACTACAATATTGTCCAATGAATAATAATATAATCACTTCTTCAAATTTTGCAAATTCACTTTGTGGCACCATTTTATTAATTGAATTATTAAAACACTTTGTTTTTACCACAATAATCTTTATTTAAAAAGTCGACATGTTTCGAGAACGATGTTCTCTTCATCAGGACAATATATGTACTAAAACTAAATTATCAAGCATAGAAAGACTGGCGTGGGTGGAAATGAAATTAGTTGGAGGGGGGGGGGGGAGAGGGGCGGAAAGAGGAGGAGCTTAGAAGATAGACAGGGGGGAGGGGGTTGCTTAGAAGATCATAGACAAAATTACAATGGAAATATGTTTAAAATAGGGTTATTCACAAAATTAATTTGGTTATTAATAATATTTAAATTACTATTGACATTTTTCCTAATTTCTAATATTTCTAAAAGATCTAATTGAAAACCACTAACGTTAGTATGTAAAATTTTAAATAACAAGGACAAAGACCAAAAAATGAAAAAATCCGGAGTATACCAATTGAATTGTAATGATTGCAATCATTTTTACGTAGGTAAAACTTGCAGAAATTTTGAAACGAGGATTAAGGAACACTTGAGATGTCTAAATAGCAATAATTATTCGGAATTTGCTAACCATCTAATTGAATTTAACCATTCATTTGATATAAATATGGGTTTTAAAATTTTACATACTAACGTTAGTGGTTTTCAATTAGATCTTTTAGAAATATTAGAAATTAGGAAAAATGTCAATAGTAATTTAAATATTATTAATAACCAAATTAATTTTGTGAATAACCCTATTTTAAACATATTTCCATTGTAATTTTGTCTATGATCTTCTAAGCAACCCCTCCCCCCTGTCTATCTTCTAAGCTCCTCCTCTTTCCGCCCCTCTCCCCCCCCCCCCTCCAACTAATTTCATTTCCACCCACGCCAGTCTTTCTATGCTTGATAATTTAGTTTTAGTACATATATTGTCCTGATGAAGAGAACATCGTTCTCGAAACATGTCGACTTTTTAAATAAAGATTATTGTGGTAAAAACAAAGTGTTTTAATAATTCAATTAATAATATAATCGTGTACGGTCTTTCAAATCGTTTATTGATGTTATTTAGTTACTTTATACGGTAATGTACGTGCTATAAATGAAAATACATTTTAAAAGCCATAAACGTAAACTGCTATTTCCAGTAAGTAAAATCCTGAAAGAGGTTAATGAAGTTTTGCAGATGTTTTTTTTGTTTAAGATACCTGAATTTTAGCGTGCCAACAGCACGCTAAAATTCAGCCAACAGTGGAACAAAAATTATGATTTACAGGTTACCAAAAAATATTAAAAAGTAGACCGAATCCAATCATTTTGTACATGATAAAGCGCAACGAAGGTCACTCTATTGGTTCACAGTTCCTCGATTTCCAGCTGCAGAAAAGTTATGCAGAGGAATTTTCTAATTTGAAAACTTTTTTCAATGTCCGGCAGTGCTTTGACAAATTATTTTGCACACTGTACGTACATTGTACAGTAAGCCTGTGTCGCTCTCTATAGAGAGAAAAAAATAGCCTCATTTTTAAAAGCCTGGGGTCTCAAAAGTTGCGTATGATCTGTAGCTATTCGAAAACGTAAAAATAAATGAAATCGGTGTTCACTATTGGCTCGCTAAAATGGCCGGAAGCTTAAAAAAATAGATTTCGTGTTTTGGGAAAAAAATAAAAGAAAGGGTCCGTATTTTATATTTTGTAGCAAACTTAAGTTTTATTCCATAACTACAGTACACAGAACACTTTTTTTTAAACATATTAAAACATAATTAAATTGAAGGGTCTTGATTGCGATGTGATTTAACTGTATGTTAACTGTATATAAGCTGTGTATTAAATGTACCTATGTATATATGTGAAACACGTGACTGTAATAATTGTAAATATATAAAATTTAAACTCTTCTTTCATCCACAAGCAAATGCTTTTAATGAAAGATAAGTACATAATATAAAAAAATAATGAAAAAAAAAATGTTTCGTGTTCGTTAAAAATACAAAAGGGGAAAATAACACTTTTTCTGGATAAAATCAGTATCCTTGAAGACTTACTTGTATTCATAAATTTGTTTTTTTTTTTTTCATTTTTGTCAGCTATACGCAGTTTTCAATAACAAACAAACGTTAAATCATTAAAAATTTAAATTGTTGAAAAAAAAAGAATTACCATATTTTTAAAATACATGTTTTAGGTTTTTTTCTGATTTTCAATTCATTTTAGCGAGCCATTAATAAAATAATGAAAAAAATGAATAAAAAAAATAAAATTAAATGCAGTTCTCATTTTCTTTGTAAGACGCAACTTTTGAGATATCAGGCGTTTCTGAATTTGAAATTGGAAATAATTGACACACCCTACACAGGTTTATTGTTTGATAATATAACAATTCCTTCCAACCATCTATTATTTATCTTTGCTTCCAAAAAAACCTGATTCAACGTGGAAGTATAATTATGAAAAAAAAATCTCACAGATAATATGAAATGTTCCTACATATCCAAAAAAATTAATAATTTTAATTTTTACAAAAAATCGATTGGTGAGCTCTGGCGTCATGGAATTATAATAGATTTTTTTTGTTATATTTGCGTATTAATGCAACTATTTCAGCTTGCCATTTTTTCTGGTCGTAAAAATACACATATGACAACGTAAATTACATTATATTGCTTGTTTTAAATTATACCATAAATAATTTAAAATGTAAGAAAAAGTGATTAGATTTTAAATATAATTAGATTTGCATGGCCAAAAGTATTATAGTGATTTATTTTTGGGGTATTGTGCCGTGTCGCGCTACCTTCTTCTTTAGTCAAAGATTACGACAGCGTTACAACGTCCGTCAAATGCCCTGATGATGGACACTGTAAAGCTATCTGTAAACGTTGGTAAAGAAGGACGTAGCGCAACACGGCATAATACCCCAAAAATAAATCACTAAAGTAATCAAAACGATTTGATAAAATTGAGATTTGTTGAAATATCGGGAAAAACGAGTAGGTACCGACTTTCCTATTAACTAATAATAAAAAATGATTTTAACTATATAATTTCGGTTGTGTAATTTTCGTAACTATGTAAAATTCTAAAATTAAAAATTCATAAATCTTATTTTTCAGTAAGTTCTTATAATAGTTGGTGATGTAATGGTCAGCATAGTTACTGAGTTTAAAAAAAAGTTAAAATCGCACGTACAAGAGAAAACTGACAGTTCATAAAACTAATAAACAAATTTGTTGTCCTAGGAGAGCGACCGGAAGCCATGCAGACCGGATGTGCCCGCCGCGCCGCCAGCTTCCTGACGCTCCTCATCGTGGCCCTCATCACCCTACTCCATAAAACCCTCGCCACCACCGCCTACTCCCTGAGATGATGAGGTGGACTCCGCGGTCATCAGACGAGAGGTCTCCACAAATGTGATTAGATTTTTACCTTGTGGTTACTGTCACGATTCACGTCGAAAGATCTTGCTACTTCAAAAAAATCTGTGAGGTTTACCATAAGAGTCTGCCAATTACCTGAGATAATGGGATTACCAGATATGTGGAAAGTTTTCTACCAGTTCCGCGACTTTTCATCGCGCGACAAAATATCTCAAAAAAAATATCCTCCGGCAAAATATACTACGGACAAAACATTTACCAACAAAATATCTACTAAAACCTAACTTAACCTATCCTAACCTTACCTAACCTAACAAAAATGGTACAAAAATGATTTAGACATCCTGTAAAGACAATAAACTATTGTTCAAAAATAGTAAAATGTAAAATAAGGTTATGTTAGGTTAGATTAGTTTTTACTACATATTTTGTTGAAGGGTGTTTGGTCCGTAGGATATTTTGTCGGGGATATTTTGTCGCAGGGTATTATCGCGGGATGAAAACGCGCATTACCGTTTTCCACCACGTGATCGTTGTCGAGATAAACCCAACTCTGCTTATGACCTTGCTACTTCGAAACATCCAATAAAGTGATGAGGTATTTAATACATAACTGCATATTTCGACAAAAGGTCATAAGGCGCGTGCTTGAATTTTTACCTTGTGGCTGTTGGTTGTATATAGATAGGTCTCTAAATAAGATCTTAACTACACGGAGAGACCCCATAAGTTGATGATTGCAAGTGGTCATCATTGATTTATTTTTTGCATAAGATGATAAAGCAGGGTGTGTGACTATAAGATGCGAGGTCATTGCTCATAAGTTTTAACCTGTCGTGATATTCATTGCATTTGGTAAGAGTATTCTACTATATAATGAGACAAGTCATAAGTGACAAGGTCATTAGTAATCTATAAGTTACCCGCGGGAAACCTTAAAAAAATGTTAAGGCGAGTTATTAGTGACAAGGTCATTATCTACTAAGGGTATTCCATAAGATCCTTGCTGTAAACCTTCTTCATAAATTGATGAGGTCATAAGTGTTAAGATCATCTACTCCACATGTGATTAGTTTTATGGCAACACCGACAGTGGATGAGTTTGCCATTTGTTCAGTGTTGCTGTAGTTTGTTACATTATTCTATTGACATTTTTAATGTTGTGTCGGTAATAAATATATATGTATATTAACGTTAGTTTTAATGCGATTTTTAAACGTCTGTCGTAGGAAAGTATAAACGGCATTCATATTTTTGGCAATAAATGAATAATAATGAACACGTGTTTTAATTTTATTATCTATGAAAAATTTACCTTAAGATTCCAAGAGAGAGTGAACTGGACCAAAACGTTATTTTGTCAAGATATAAGATTAAGACAGGGACATTGAAATGGTACTCGAAGGAAGAAGCGCCGAAAAAAAGGTTTGAAATGTGGTAGAAGAAAAGTTGGAGACATCCCACGAAGAGACGTAAGATCAAACGAATCATATTATTTTATTTTATTTGGGAGACCAACAGTTTACATTCATAACAGAGCATAAAAGTAATTAAGTGACAATAATTGAACCATTTACAGGTTTCCACATGGGTATTGTATACAAGTGTAGTGGTTCCATAGATATTTGCTAAAGAAGAAAAAAATTATATTTCAAGAGACAAGTTAATTAGGGGGGAATAGGGAGGGGGTAGGATGGAGGGGGGGAGAATGGGTTAGGTTGAGGTATAGTTATAAAAATATGAGCAAACAAAAAATTAAAAGAGAAAAAAAAAAAAAAGAATTTAATATAATGGTGACTGGTGGTATTATGTAGTCTAGTGCAGTAGTTCTTAACCTTGTCGGAGATATCGACCCCCACCAGTTTCATAAGCGCATTCACCGAACCATTTTTAATTGGAAATCGCATCGAATCATATGAGTCGGGGGTGTGTCTTTACCCCCGCAGAACCCGCGAGACTGACTCACCGAACCCGTGGGGTTCGATCGAATCCAGGTTAAGAACCACTGGTCTAGTGATATCAAGCTACGGAACATTAATTATATGTTCTACCAACCGGCAGAAAAAGGATGATAATAATATTATTTGACTGAGATAAGTAGATATCTAATCCCTGAGGCATGTGTGTGTTTAAGATTTAAGAAAATTAAGAAAAAATATTAAGAAAAAAATGTTTTGTAACCTGTTAGGAGTTCAGAAAATAAGGTAAAAAATATGTAAGTAAGACAAGAGAAAGAAAGGGACGCTTTAATTTTAATGCTTGGAGATATTCATTAGATGGTAGGAGAAAGCATAACATACAGCGTGAAGAGGATGGCAGAAGAAACCAAAATGCCCGGAAAACACGATACGTAAGATCAAGTGAATTCCATTCATAAGTCGAGTGATGCCAAATAACAGAAACGTATTCATAAGAGGTTGTGTGAATGTGGAACAAGCAAGGCAAGATATTTTATCCTTTCTGCTTATCCATGCGGAGAAATTACGGTTAGTTAGTCAAACCAAAATAAATAACTTTTTATCATATAATTTCGACTCGCGTACGAGTAATGTTCAAATGCCAATTCCACAATCTACTCATATTTGAGTTTGCGACCAATAATCCAATATAATATTACGTATCTCCTCGAAGTTGAGTTTATCTTTACAAGATTAATTTCCTTGTTTAAAACCATGAACACGCACAAAATTGAAGGGTTCTTCAAAAGATCTCAGAAACCTTCCCTTCTCTCGGAATTGAATAAAAAATTATATCATATCTAATAATATATGAAACCTTTGCGGAAGGGGAAAATGACTGTCTGAGGTAAAAGGCTAAAGTCCCGAAAAAATGGCCGTTTGAGTTTGAGGAAGTATTTTTATGACCTTTTTTCAAGTCATTAAAGCTGAAAGTTAAGTAATACCCAAGCATTGTAATGCTTTGTGCTTCACGAATGGAGTCAGACGTTATATTTCACCCTCCTTTTGTTACCTGATGTATTTAAAGAAACTTATATTATTTAGTACTTTGAATATTAAATGTGCGTATTAAGTACATTATTAAAAATATTGAATTATTTTGAGTTACTCATCTTGGATTGTCAGCACGAGCTTTTCAAAACAAACATCTCTTGTCGTCTCTTGAAAATATGTTTTGTTTCTAAAAACTACAAGCTCTCGGGGTATTTTTCTTCAAAATGTTGTTGTCATTTCGCTATTTTTGAGTAATTAGTAATGACTAGCAGTTAAAAACCCGCTCCGACGGTTTTTGCTGCTAGGCCCTGCGGGCGGCAGGCACAACTATGACTCCATACTGGAGAGATTAATGAAAATTCAAATCAATTCGTGCTAGTTGTTAACGTAAGCGGCGCTATCTTTTTGCATTCTTAGCTACTTTCTTTAATTCGGTTCTATTACGATAGTAGTTCACAGGTCGTTTCATACGGCGCGGCGTCAGAGTTGTACTCGGAGTCGGATTCTTAAATTTCAACCGTTCAGTCGCTAGGGTATTAATAACGTCAGATGGTTCAATTACATATCTAGGTAAGTTAGCATTTGGATGGATGATCGTTACAATATCGTTAAAATACTATGTGCAAGCATATAAATAAAATAAATTATCGTAATAAAAATTAATCTACAATTCAGTAATTTATTTAAAGTATAATATTATGATACTTATTTTATTCGCCTTTTCGGTAGAAAAGTAAATCTTAAATGAAAAAAAAATATGATTCAAATTCCACGAATTAATAAAAATGTCACTCAACAGGTATTGCCGGTGCAAAGACGGTATGCTGATTGCATATCAGGTGATAACTTCCGGTGATAAATTCATAGACGAGTTGTCCAGAGTTGATACAATCAAATTGTAATTGAATAAGCCGATAAAACAGATGACAAAGAATAAGACACATCGAGAGGGATTGACAACCGAGACTAAATCTCTGCAATCAGTGGCGCCCAAGAGGAACCAACGGAGATCAAAGCTGTCCTGTAAACCCACTGGATCAATGAGATAATTACGTTAGGTGGAAATACGTGACAGACTGAAGCATGTAGCTATTGAATGTGGAAGTGTGGGGATTCATTCATTCATGGTGAATAAGCAAAGCCATGGTGGTATATTTTATGAAATTTTAAAGCTTTTAGACGTTATAACAATTAGACCACTTTCACGCAAAATCCGCAATCATCAATTACCAGGTCTTCAATAAAAAATTACACCTAACAGCCAATTAAAACGGTGACCGAACAACTCAGAATCATACAACTTTAAAACCTCCTTTGAAAAACCTTTATAAATTATGTTTTTTTTTGGTTAAATATGTTACGTTGGGTTAGGTTATGGGCTATTTTAATTTTGTTTTCTTAAATTTTACCGACTTTTAAAAGGGGTGATAAAATTGCATGATTCTGAGCTGTCCATTAAAATATACCATCCACAGACAAAGAAATTTTAAGTAATGTGAAATTAAACTCCTCATTGAAATAATTCATGACAAACCAATATGTATTACAAATTCGAACATAATATTTCGGTCTGGATAAAAATAAAAGGAATATAATTTAATAACAAACATAGAGTCCTAAATTTTCCAGTCTTTTAAAATACATATTTTGATGTTATCAACTCCACTTTTGCCACTAATCTTTTAAAATTTAATACTTATAGTGATGGGGGTAGCAAATGTAAAATCATGCAATGTCCAGTGTTTTAAATAATTTTTAATAGTCCTCCGCGAGCAAAGCCGTATCTTCTCCAAGCACAAACTTTCTAATTAAAGTGTTTATCGGAAGTGACCTGCAGGTAAGTATGTTTATGTATCCATTTGTAAATACTAAAATTAGATAGAACCTAAGAATTATGAATAAATTGTACAGTGCCCTTGAGGTGATTTTTCACAAAAACGGCGCTCTATAAATTATCCAATTATTATTATTATAACATTATAACAGTAATTAGTAATTATCCTTATGTGTTTTGAAATTTTCAACAGAAATAAAAACCGCTTTTCATACTAATAACATTGGTGAACTTTTAATCAATTCATAGGGTAAAGAAAATAATTTAAGCCATTACAAGCTTTCAGCTAAAACGTTATGATTGCCCAGCATTTTACGTAGGTAAAACTGCAAGAAATCTTCAAACGAGGGTAGTAGAACACTTTAGGTGCCTAAACAGTATAGGTTTTTCAGAATTTGCAACACACTTAATAGATCACCATTTAAATTAATCTCCGAGTACACGGAAATGGAGTAGGTCTACGTCTGCACAATCTACAAGTTATTGAATGTTAAAAGATGTTTAAAAATAAATGAAACCAACATATTACATAATCAATTAGATTTACCAAAAGACCTATTTTGAACATATTATCTTCACCTACACCTACTTTTGTCCACTCCCTCTTACCCACCTCCCACTTTTCAAACCTCTAAAGTTGATGATCTCTCTCCCTCTTGTATGTTGCCTATACTTACTCTGTAACTCTGTAATTAATTTTATACAACCCTGGCGAAGGTTCAGGTTGCATCCAAACCTGTTTGCTTTATATTTGAACTCTGAATAAATATTAAATTTTAGACATGTACAATAAAGTGGTATTCGAACTAAATTATTTTATTCTAATAATAATAAACATACACATAGCAGAAGTAAAATGTTTTGCTTTGTTCCATTCAATCTATGATATTTGTGGAGTTCCATTTCATCTTACTACCTATAAGAATAATAAATGGCACGATGGTTAGTTTAATGATTAAGATATTTGCCCCCGGTCCTGTGAGCGATGTATTTGGTTGAGCAAGGTTAGGGTTAGTTAGATTTGATTGGGTTCAGTTGGGTTAGGTCTCGTTAGAGTAACCTAACTGGTTAGATATGGATTAAGTTACGTCATGTTGGTTCGGTTCAGTTTGGTCAGTTTTAGTTAATTTGGTCATTCGGTTAATTCTCTCCATAAAATATGCAAATAAAAAAAATGCAAGCACTTGTTCATAAACGCGTTCATAAAAAAAAAACAGAGTGAGTAATCCACACGCGGTAGAAAAGAAACGTTCAGAAAACTAAATTAGACAAGAGTGGGTAGACTACGAAGCTTTTTTATCAATGACTACAAGACTACGAAATTAGACTTGTTTCGAACGTGTGATGCAATTAGATGACTCACCGCCAACACCATTGTTGCACCATTATTACGCGGCAGTACAAAAATACTGATTTCATAACATTTATTAAAACGTGAATCGCCTGACACCGGATCTTTACTATAAAAGCCAGTACAAAAGGGGGAGCTGCATTCAGTCACCAGTCATCAGTTATTGTGGCAATACCTCTACAGAACTTACTCGATTCAAGACGTCAGTATCGCCGTTACAAGTTGGAACTTCAAGACTGCAGTCTCTTTAGACCGCCTACTCGATTCAAGACGTCAGTATCATCGTCACCAGTTGGAACTTCAAGACTGCAGTCTCTCTCACTTCAAGAATTCGTCGGAGCGACATCGCCTACCGATGTGTCTGAATAATACCTACAAAATGCTGATGCCTGAGCCCCATGGCCACCCTCGGGCTCCTTTGAACTTGCTGATTCTTACCAAGCCCTTGATGACGCTGACGCCTGAGCCCCATGGCCATCCTCGGGCTCCTTTGAACTTGCTGATTCTTACCAAGCCCTTGAAGACGCTGACGCCTGAGCCCCATGGCCATCCTCAGGCTCCTTTGAACTTGCTGATTCTTACCAAGCCCTTGAAGTAGCTGACGCCTGAGCCCCATGGCCACCCTCGGGCTCCTTTGAACTTGCTGATTCTTACCAAGCCCTTGAAGACGCTGCGCTACCCCTGGCCATCTTGCTCCGGGCTGCTAGCCTGGGGCCCCCTTGCATCGGGCCTCGCATCTCTCTGCCCTGATTATAACGCCTGAGCAAGATACATGATAAGGACTTCCGCCACACCTGATAAAAGCAGAACGATTATCCTGAAGCCAATCAACATGTGAGTTGCTGCGACCACCCCCCTGGATGCTGATGCCAGATGTGCAGCAACCCACGAGAACATACACTATCTGGGGCGCAGCCCGTCTCGATTACTAGCAACCAGCGTCCACCGCAGCCTACATGCTCCGATGCAATAGCATTCCATTTCACAATGCACGGTGGAAGATGCAATACCACTCCACCCCAATACGCAGAAGATGCCCGTCCAGCATAGACGCTTGTGACCATACTACGGAACTTCAACAGCTGTCAAGGCGAGAGCACATCTCTATCAAGACATTTCGATTGTCGGGCGTCTCTGTGTGCCAGCCTTTATTGTCTACAGTTTTGTGCAGGCCTAGAGGTCTCGTACAAGACTACTAGACTATGAAATTTTTTTAATCAATGTTAAAGATGATTTTTTCCATATTTTTATCGTCGAATTCTAGTGCACCTTCCCCTCAACATTTGGTCATATAGTTAGTATTTTTGTTTTCTTCTTTGGAGTCGACAGATTTCACTTTGTGATTTTATTTTGTGTTTTCTTTTCCTGTTCATTTTGGAGTGGTTTGAAGATTGATATTTTTTTTTAAAGAGAGACAAACATTCCCGGGTTACGAATATCCCAACAATGTTTAAAAAACTCTTAAGACCGCTTAATTTTACAATATATATATTTTTTTGGATTTTGAGGGATTCGATCCATGGTCGGCTGAATGTCTAGCCGCTAAGGTTTTTTAGGCGCTTTATATCACTAGACCAAAATTTACGTAGGACCGTAGATTTATCGTATTATATTGGAACAAAGTACCCATGAAATAAATAAATATTTTAGCAGGCTATCCTATAGATGTATGTGTTTGTCTCTTTTTAGTGTCCCTCGCTTCCGTTTCATCGAGTTTTAAATCACAACGTTGCTAAAGAAGTTCTAATTTAAAAAAAACTGTTTCTGTGCCAGCGTATCTTTAAATCTTTGTACTCATTTACGAAGAGATCAGAATGAGTTTGGCGCGTTTTACCATGGAAAATGTTCATGGTATAATTTTCCACTAAAGAAAATTAACCACAGCTCTAATTGATGGCAAAGCTTTGAAATAAAATATGCAATCCGCTAAACGAAAAAAGAAAATCTCATATCCCCGCAGAATTAGCAATCACAATAGCAGCGGAATATTATTCACGGATGAAAAACGGATATTTCCTTTGCCTTTGAAGAATGAGAGAAAATTGCTGCCTGCTAATTTATAAAAAAAAAATCGTTAAAATACTGATGTAGATAATTCTATGTAGACTGGTGTACACAGTTCAGAAAATAACCGAAAATCTATATTTCCGATGTGTCACAGATTGGGTGTGTATTATTTTAGTACTTTTAAATGAAAGGAAATTACATTTTCACGGGGACTATTAATCTTTTAATTTCTTTGTAATTGTTGTAAAGCAAATACCCGAAATATTTTTCGTAAGCATGTATGTCATATAATAATTTTTTTGTCAGTTTTTAGGTTACCAATATCGGTGTTTAAGTACACAGTTACGAGCAACCGGGCGGAGTTCGCGGAAAATGTCAATCTGTAAGACGGGACAGATGGGCACTGTCCGGTATTCAACGGTTATGCGACTTTTCAACCCGTGACAAAATATCCCCATCCTATGGACAAAACATCCCGCAAAAAATATCTACTAAAACCTAACCTAACTAGCCTAACCTAGAAAAAAATAAGTTAAAAACAATACAGATATCCGGTAAAGATAATAAATTATTTTTCAAAAATAGTAAAATGGGACAAAAATAATACAAACATCCTGTAAAGACAATAAATTATTATTCAAAAATAGTTAAATGCAAAATAAAGTCAGGTTAAGTTAGGTTTTAGAAGATTTTGACAAGTAATTTCTTTGAATTTAAAGGCCCGGAAACTCCTTGACTCCCCAGATTGTACATTCTGTGGTCTAAATGTGGGCACTTTAGATCACATATTTTTTGGTTGTCCCTCTCTAAATAAATATCCTCTCTTCTATCAAGCGTTATCTAAAATTGCCTCCCCTCCATTCAACATTTCATCTCTTCTAAGTCTGAACTCGACTCCAATCTTCCATATAATTCTGAAATTTGTACATTTAAATACAAATAATATATAAATTCTCCTTTTGTTCCTCTGTAATTTTAAATGATGGCCTAGAACACCCTTGAAGGGTGAAAGCCAGAAATAATTGAAAAAAAAGGCCCGGAAACGAATGGAGATGTGATCGCGTTTTTTTCTAGTCGCGGTAACTCGAAATAGTACTCTATTTGGAAGAAGTTATTTTCACCGACGTGCACTGAGGCAGGCACGTGCACTATGACCGCGTGTCGATTAGTTAATTTTTGAAAGTGAATTCATCTGTTTAACAATGATAGGGCTTGGTATCGAACTCCCGATTGTCTAATTAGAAATCTAATTGTCGATTTCCCCACAATATCCAAGTTATTAGATCGTTCGCCTGCGACCTTGCACGTTAAATTAGCGCCGATTAGCTGCCAGTGTTTTGGAAGACCATTTTGAGACCACCGCTATCGATGTTGGATTCTGGAAGATTGTTGATTGTTGGGACCTTGGTACCCAATGCATTTTTCGTCGGTTCCTGAGTACCCTGATGGAAGACCCTTGCTGGTTCGGCATCCTCACATCCTGTCAGGTCGCACAAGGCCGGCTGCCCTTCTCGCTTGAAGGGCGATTCAACTTGTTCTGACGAAGATCCACATTTAGTTGTTTGCGATGTGACAGGAGAAGCGCCTATGAGGTATCACGAAAAGGTCGGAAAAACTAGATTATTGGAAAAAGTCGCATAATTTTAGTGTATTATTTATGGAAACGGTAATGAGTAGTAGGTAGGTAAACTAATTATATAAATGTAAACATCGAAATATCAAGGGAGAAGTTCCTAAGCTTCAGCAGATCATTATAATTTTCATTGACGGACAAACTTTAATTGGTTGTTTTTGTGCGAATTGTGGTTTTCCGCCCTATCGAAGTTCCCCCTTTACGAGAGTATGTGCGAAAGTGGGAGTAATTGTGCCCGACGCAAAGGGTGGTGGGAGAGCATATGTGCGCATAGCTTATACGAGTTCAGAAAGCGATTGAAACTTTTAATTTTCAGACGAATGGGGAAGAAAAATATTTTTTAATTTTTTTAAATTGTGAAATTGGACCTCCAGAAGAGTGTGTATTTCATCCCGAAAGACATCGAATAACATCATGCGTGTAGTGATAATTAAAATTTGCTAGAAAAGCACAAGCTATAACGAGTGTTTGCACCAAATTGCCAAGCACGCACTACGTTTCGCCCTGTACAAACTGGAAGGTATATAAATCTGTTGGTAGTTTTTGAACGATGGTATCACGGGGGTTTTACTAAGTCGACAGTGTGACAAATGCATTCTTAATTGAGGTGATTAATGCACGGTCGATTAATACCAAAATTCCGAAATTTGATTACTCAGATGCATGTATTAGTTTTTGCGTGGCGTCATTTTAGATTGTTTATTGAGTTTAGGGTGTATTTCTGTTCTAAAAAAATGGACTTTTCTTTGGAAGGTATGTATAACAGTTTTTTTTTATATATTCTAATGTTATCCACATCAGATGTTTTTAAATGAAACATGATAAAAAATAACTTGTGTGATTTATGTTGTCTTAAAATATATGAGATTTCTAAGTTTCCGAGAATTTATTTCAGAGAACACATCAAAATTGCAGATAATTACATTTTTTTCAACATAAAAAAAAATTAAACAAAAAAAAGTTAATACTGCACAACTGTCCTAACTGCTCCCAACCGATCGGTGGGAGTGAGTTTTTGGCATCCTCAATCGTTGTAAAGCATTGGCTTATACTAGGACTCATAGGTTCTCAACGGGGGCGATAACGCCCCCATGGGGGCGTTTCAGACCGTCAGGGGGGCGGTAGAAGACCAAGAGAAAATTGCTAGAAATAAAAACATTCTCAAAGTGGGCGGTGGGCAAAAAAGGTTGAGAATCTATGTACCAGGTCAATGTTGTGAGGCTGAAGGTAAGTAGGTAGAGGAAGGAGATGGGCAAAAGGAAGATGGGGGGTACCTGGATATTCAGATCTATAAGTTTCAATTCTGAATGGTGGTCTTACACCAGAGCTGTACTGAGTTATCTTCTACTCTGGAACGTGTTGCAAATATGCCTAAAATTTTTTTAAATGCTTAAATCGTGAAAATATAAATCAAACAAACACAATTTACTAGCGGACGCCGGGATTTGAACCCGTGACCTCTTAGTCGAGAGACTTGCCTCTCGACCACGGATGCCATTAAAATTAATTGTATTTGATTAATAAAATTAATATTTGAACTTGAAAAACTCAGGGTAAGTGGTAAAAAACTGATGAAAAGCAGAAATGGGCTTAGATTAATGTTAAAACGTATATTTTTCTTAAACCTTGTAAATACTTTTTGTTTTACATTAGCTCCACACAGAAGAAGAAAACAATTTACCTCTGGGCCTATGGTGATGCTGTTTGGAGGGAATTTTTAGGAAAAGGAAGGAGAGGAATTTCTGGGAAGGAAGAAGGTATAAGGGGTGGGTAGGAATCTGGGGGTCAAGGTGTCTAGGACTGACGAACGCATGAATCCATCCTTCCCACTGCTGAACAAGATGATGAGACGAACGAGTGAATCCGGCTGGAGTGATAATTTTTTTTCATAAAATAGTCTCTCCTGATCCAGCCCGCCACGCAGTGGGTGGGCATATGCCACCAAAAACTAGACAAACCTCACTCCAGGAATACCTACTAAGTCACCAAACGTAGAGAACCTCTTATGGCAGGGATGTTGGTTATCCAATAAAGCACATAAATTGAGTATAATAATAATAATAAAACATTTATTCATCAATAGACTTTTATATAATATTACATATTTTGTTCTTTTTCATTGATTCTATTGACGAAAAGGTCACTGCTCAGCTACAATTCAGGATTTCTCCTAGAGTGCACCTGGTTTTCAGCAGTGCCTCTGCTGTAAATTGAGATACTGTCGGTATATGACCAAAAATAAAAATAAATTAATAATTTTGTTAGACATTTGTACAAAAGATAACTTATATTTATTTTTACAAAAAATAAATCAATGTTTTTTTCAAAACATTTTTTTATTATTTTTTTTTTAAAACAAAGTAATATTAAATTCTCTTTATATTAGGGTTAAATACACTCCGAAGGAGGGTTACAAAAAATACTTGAATAATATGTTAGAAGCGGGTTTTTACTACTGACCAGGGACCAGGATCGTCCTTGCTGCCAGCACTGCTCTTTCTCTCGAGGCAAATAAAGATAAATTTCAAAAAATCTGACAAAAAAGTATTTTCAAGTCGATGCCTATTTTTTATCCAGTTTCAAAGTAACATAGGTCTTCTAGTGAAATTTACATCAATGCTTAGTACAAACTAAAATACATGACAGTATTTTGAACGATAAAAGCTAAAGACCGCAGGAAATATACACGAGTCACATCTTTATTGTTTGAGATTCTCTTTAATACATAAAGCGCTTTCTTTTTTTTAATGTAAATGTTCCCCGCGGAACAGAGAGCAAAGATTAATAAAGGAAGAGAGCTCATTGTTGATATCCATTGAAAGCGGGATACAGGCGGGGCGTCGCGAGACAGGGCTGTCACGAGGCTCATAGGGCTGCACCATTATACCAGAACTTTGTCAGGGTTGCATTTTTAATGGCTGCTATCTTTACAACCATACGTAAAGATAGCAGCCATTAAAAATATGCGTTAAGAGAATGAAGATAATGTTGGTAGTTCTTAGTCGAACTACGTGGGTAGGCTGAAAAGTAATGCACACATGCTTGTACAGTGCGAACAAAATGACCTTTAGAAGTGCGCTAGGTGGAATATGGAAGTGACATTCCTCCTCTATACGTAGGCACAAGTTTGAGGTCATTGAATTCATCCAGTGTATTTTGAGAAGCGGAAGTATGGAGACGTGTTTTAGTGTTATGTCAACGCAAGGTAAAAGCTTGCTGATATTGAATTTTTAACTGCTGAAAGAGTGACTTTTGCTGAGATCCATCGTCGTTTAAAGGATGTTTATGGTAACGATGTTCTTGATAGGTCTACTGTTAATCGATGAGTAATAAAATTTCATGATTGTGAGCCTCGAAAAGTAATAATTGTTGATGAAACACACAGCGGACGTCCGATCATTGGAACAGACGATAAAAAATCGAAACTCGTCAACGATTGGATTCAAAATGACCGAAGAATCACTTAAAAGCGTATCACAAACCATTTTGGAATATTTAAGGAACATGTCGGCTTCATTATTAAATAGTTAGGATACCGTAAAGTCTGTGGACGATGGGTACTACACCGTATTACAGACGAGAACAAACAGCGTCGATTATGTAGAGCCTTTGCAAAACCTGAAGTTTGAACCGATTCTACACCCTTCTCACTCACCCGATCTTTCGCTTTGAAATTTTAATTTATTTTCTCTACTTAAGAGACACCTCAAGAATAATCATTACATCTCGGACGATGAGGTAAAGGCAACCGTCAAGTCCTGGATTCGAGAAATGCCGGAAAAAAATTTATTACACGTTGGGAGAAATGCGTTAGCCTTAACGGTGACTATATTGAAAAATAAATATATGATTTTGAAGCTTAAGAAGCGTACTTTAACAAACTTTTTGCCAGATCTTGCTATTTGTTTTTGTTCGTGTTTTACAAGCATGTGTGCATTACTTTTCAGCCTACCCTAGTATGTTACAGTTAAATATGACCGAATCGGAGAGGGTCACTGTAACGTATCGTCTTGTTACTGGAAAACTAGCTCAGGACAATCATTGATATTTAAATAAGTGAAGTTTTTATACCTACCTCCGTACTTTCTCCACTCTGCCTTCTAACCAGTTCGGGTCGTTTGGGTTGGGACAAAAGGGGGATGAATTTAATTATAGAGATTTTAAATGTATAGATTTTAATAAGTTTGGCCAAGTTAGTACACAATCTTAATTATACTTAGATCTACTTATATCTAAATCTTAAATGGTTATCATATGGTTCGGGGTTGCTTCTCCATTGTTCACATCGTCATTAAACTCACTGTAACTACCTTGTACCACTGAGTCTCTGCGGATGCCTTGGTAAGGCCGAGATCCTCGATGTTAGCTTCTGCAGTTCAGCGGCTCAGGCCTTCCTAGCAAAGTCTCCTGCCTCTGAAGTCTGAAGTTTCCTGAAGTCGTCTGCATCACTTCGCACTTCAGCCATTGGACGCGCCTGGTCACCGCTCTATCTTGCGAATAACATTATTTTTCTTCTCACGCCTGGCTTTACGTCACCGGGCGGAAGAATATATCTTGAGAATTACTTTCTTCAACTCAACTATAACTTCTTCATCTGTCGCCCAAGAACAACGCAGC
Source organism: Limnephilus lunatus (assembly GCA_917563855.2). Lineage (NCBI taxonomy): Eukaryota > Metazoa > Arthropoda > Insecta > Trichoptera > Limnephilidae > Limnephilus > Limnephilus lunatus. Next base: position 79,214,365 of record OU830600.1, read on the forward strand.
TGGGAGGGGAACGCGGGCTTGATGTTGCACCACCACTCGTGTCTCCTCTCTTCCTCGTCTAGATTTTGCTTATGGAGAAACGGAAAACTGCTTGGCAACTCAATTCACGGCAAAGCTCAATTTATCAACCTCCCGAACAAAATCGATATTTTTCTGATCTGACATATCACAAATTATTTGAAAACTTGACATGTCGTGAGCCGCTACCACAGCAACCTGTCATCAAGGCGACTGAAACGACGGCGACTTGACAACTGGCCTTTAACAAGTTGCCTGTGTGCAGACCGAAAACGAATTTCACAAGTTCCTTACCTGTGGAGCGATTGGGTCGGAAACGGTTTTTTTCAGTTTCTCCTTGAGCGGATGGCATAAGTTAAATAAAAATTAATAAATACTATTTTTAATGCTTTTTCTTATTCTTCTTTATAAAAATAGCTAATTTTTTAATTTTTTTTTATTTTTATTTATCTTAAAATTGCTACATATTATAATATTACTGGTCTTCCATTAAAAGCATTAGCTTGTGGATGGAAGAAGAGTTTACATTTTTTCATACATGTACAAATACAGTCACGTGTACAGTTAATACATTTCATATATATGTACAATTACTATTTACTATAGTCATGTATTTCAATATATAGGTGCACTTAATAACTTAATACAGACACATGGCAATCAGACCCGTAAACTAAAAGATACAAACATAGATGTATTCAGTAAGAAGAAAAATAAGTGTGATTTTTAGTGTGACATTCTCTAAAATACTTTTTGATGGAGTTCAACAATTGAACTTTGTTTCTTATGCTTCTGATTTCTATTGGTAGGTTATTAAAACAGAATTTTCCTTGGTGTGTATAATGGTGTTGGGCAAATGAAGTGTTTAATTTGGGGCATACAAATACATGTTTAAGTCTAGTACGATTTTCGGTTATGAATGAGTATTTGTCTTTTTCTTTTATAATTTGTACGATTGAATTTTTTATAAATAAGTTTTTAAATGTTGGGATTTTGAATTCTTCGAATATGCGATCAGTTGGGAAGTCTAGAGGTTTTTTAAGTATAATTTTTATTATTAGTTTTTGAACAATTTCTATGGGGGTCAGACTAGTTTCGTAAGCTGCTCCCCAACTGATAATGGCATACTGAAGAATAGACTGTACTAATGCGTAGTATATTGAGTATAGATTTTTCGTTGATAAGAAGTTTCTAATCCGTAAGAATATATGAATTAACTTCCTAACTCTTTTTATTGTATGGCCGATATGATCTTTCCATTTTAGGTTTTTATCTATGATTATACCAAGATATGTGATTTTATCCGCTATTTTCAGAAGTGAACATTTTTGTCGGCGGTGATTAGTATCGTGTTGCGCGAGAGAATGATTATGTAAGAATATTTGAAGATTTGGAGGTACAATGTAAGTGTTAATTTCGAAAGGAATGACATATGTTTTATCACTATTTAACGACAGGAGGTTATTGTAGAACCATATTTTTAGATTATTAATGTCTTCTGTGGCTTTTAGACTAATTTTTTCCCATGTTTTTTCTTTTATTAAAAGAACTGTATAATCGGCGTAAGAGATAATTTGGCCATGCAATGGTTGAATAAAAATGTCGTTTACATACAAAATGAACAATATTGGTCCCAGCACGGTGCCCTGTGGGATACCAAAATTTGATGTTTCTTGGTCGCTAGTTTGGTCATTTATTTTAACAAATTGTGCACGATTGTTCAAATAACTTTCTATCCATTGGACGGCTTTATCGTTAATGTTATATAATTTCAGTTTTTTGATAAGCTTTGCGTGTGAGATACTATCGAATGCTTTTCTTAGGTCTATGAATATTCCTGCGCATTTATTTCCTTCATCAAGTGCCGAGTATATAAATGATGTTACATTTGCTTTTGCATCTTGTGTGCTTTTTGTTTTTAAGAATCCGAATTGATTGGAATGTAATATTTTATTGTTCTCTAGAAAATCAACAACCCGTTTTTTCACAATCTTTTCAAATATTTTTGCTATATTCGATATTAGGGATATCGGTCGATAATTTGAAACATTTTGCGGGTCGCCGGTTTTAAAGATAGGGGATATTATAGATTTTTTATAATTTGTTGGGAATATGCCTTTAGTCATACTGAGATTAATAAGGTGGTTTAGTGGTTTCAGTAGATACATTTTCATTGCTTTAAGAATTTTCACAGAAATGTGGTCAAAACCTGGAGAGGATCCGTCTTTCATGCTTTCTATTACAGTTGTATTTCAGTTTCAGTAGTTTTTTTAAAAGTGGATAGCGTATTTTGTTTTTGTGTATTAGTTGTTATAGGTTTTGGTGTGTGTAAAGATTTAGAGATTTTTCAGCGAGATTATTTCTTACTTTAGAGAAATAAGAACTAAAAATGTTTGCTGTTAGTTTTGGGTCTTTGGATACATCTATGATATTATTTTCATGTTTTAAATATTTTATAGAATTATTTTTTTTCTTATTTTCAATTGCATAATTTACCGTTTTCCAAATAATTTTCAGATTGCTTCCTGAAGTAGAGATCATTTTTTTAAAGTAGTCGTCTTTACTTTTTTTAATTAAAGCTGTTAATTTATTTCTATATTTTTTGAGAACTATCTTAGCATTTTCATCGTGTGGATTTTTAATTGTATTTTTATATAGCCTTTCCTTTTCTCTAATAGATTTTATTAGGCCACAAGTGATACAAGGTTTTAAACGTCTGAATTTTTAATTCGTGTATAATGAGACCTCTGTTGTGGAGGTTTCAATATGATCCATAAGTTGTTTTTCAAACATATTTGAGCATTTTTCGACATCGTTAGATTGTAATATAGTACACTAAGTTTCTGCTTTCAATTTTTCCTCTAAAGTGGCAATATTTGTTGTTTTTTTTAATAGTAATTGGAGCCTTTATTTGTGATTTCATTTCATTTTCATACAATAATAAGCAAGTGTGGTGGTCAGTAATATTCGTTTGCCAAACCATTGTTATAATTTTATATAGGTTTTGTAATTTTATGTTTACCAAATATGATGTAAACAAGACGATTTTTGTCCGTGTACTTCTCTAGTATTATTGTTTATGCATGATTTAAAATCTAATTCAGTCATACAATTTAGGTACTCATTTTTGAAAATATTTTTGGATTTTTCGTTAATGTTAATATTAAAATCACCCGCTATAAAACAGGTTTTATTTTTAAGCGGTAGTAAGATATTTTTTAGTTGAGTTATAAAATGTGAAATATTTGATTCGTGTGTTCTGTAAATGGCAATAATGTGATAAATATATTTATCAAGTTTAATTTCGACCTGAATACAGTTAGTCAGTAATATTGGGTGTTCTAAAATCGTGACAATACTGAATTTGGTGTGAACGAATATTGCGATTCCACTATTTTTATTGATATTTATTTTAGTCGGGATGTATGTATAGTTAGGAAGCTGAAAAGCTGGTGACTCATCATTTGTAAATGTCTCTGTTAATATTATACAGTCTGGTTGAAGTATTAGGTTATTGATTTTAATAATAAATTCATCAAAATTTTGGAAAATACTAAGAATATTTTGGTGTAATATGAATAAACCGTTAACTTTGTGTGGGAAAAATTCATTACATGTCTCTGTGCTTGCACATTCGTATTCATGGATTTTGTAGAAGTTTTCTATTTGGCTAGCTATGAAATCATCCATTTAAAATTAATTGAGTTGAGAGTTTCTATGGATATTACAATTTTATACTGAGTCAATATACAATTTTTCCAATTGTAAGATGTAATGTTTGGTAGATGATCGGTTTGGAGATTTTTTAGTTTAGTTTGGTTAGAATTAGAGTGGTTTATGCATTCGGGGGAGCGCGGCCGGTCTAGAGATTTACATATCCAATATTCTTTACATTCATTCTGATGCTGATTAATAATTAATATAGTAATAAAAGTGATTATAATATAAGAAATCCTAATATAATTAGGACACAAGAAATATATTTGTTGTTTGTGGGACATATTATTTGTTTGTATTTCATTATGTTGGGATATTATATTTAAAGAGTTATTTGTGAGGAATACTTTGAAATCTTGAGAATTATTGAATACATGTTCTTCGTTATAGGGTGGTTCAAAATCAATATTTAGTAGTGAGTCCATTTGTAATAGTTGGAGTCATCTATGCAGTAGACAGTTAAAAATAATGTAACCAGTTAGATTATGAGCTGTAAGTCACTGATATGTTTAACGTTTATTATTTTTGAAGTATGGTCAGAGTTCTTTTTTGTGAGTATTTTGTTATTTTTAAACCAAGTATAGAGATAATTATTATCTTTAGCTTTCTGCTTTGTCTTCCACAGCAGCTCTTTAAAGTACGGGGTTAATAGTTCGCCTACAAATATATTCTTCCCTCTAGCGTTCTTGCGGGAGTTCAGAACTCTCTGCTGAGCATCCTCATCTTGAAGGTGAACTTTATATCTGTAAGTTCCACCCTCCATTTTCTGTGAACGATCTTGATACCTGATTATTCTTTTTTATCTTCTGTGGTTCAATATTAATTTGAATCTCCTAAAATAATCTATTTATGGTGTCCAGCGGTTCTTCATTCCGTAGGGTTATTACACCCGCAAACTCCACCCAGTTGAGGCTCGTACTGACCTCCATCTCCAGATATGTTCGACAGCAGGTAAATTAACAATAAATATTTCACTAAAGCATGAGTAATAACTAAAAATTACAGTATAGAAAATAGTGATGGAAGAAAAATAGTTGATTGAAGGTAGCGAAGCCCAGTTTTAACTCGACCTTTTTGCATTTCATAAAATACCACAACTTAATTCCAACAAGACGTTTAATTTTGGATAACATCGAATTATTGAAAATTCCGTATTTGTATTTGCCTGGGTTTACCAATTTCATACAAATCCACACACCGGCTACACCTTTCCAATAAACCCATTTTTTTCAAATAGATCTAGAAAAAATCAACAGTTGGCTCCAATTAAATATTTTAACAATGAATGTTAAAAAAAACAGGATTCATGATCTTAAGCTCAACCCGTAAAATAATTCCTCCTCATGTACCCTTAAAAATTGGAAACAACGACCTGCAAATCCTGATCCAGGAAAAATATCTTGGGCTGTGCATTGATCAGCATTTGACATTTAAACAACACATAAAAGGTATTAAAGACAAAATCATCCCCTTAATTAGCGTGTTTAGCCAGCTATCATATCTGTTAACTTTAATTATAACGACATTCTTAACCTTCAGAAATATAGAACCGAAGGAATACGTAGGATCCCATACTAACGCATGAGTATAGAATGCAAAGATATTGAAACATAATGTGCTATCAGCAGTTTTTAATAGGTGGGACTGCGCTTCCTGGTGTCGCCGATATTGTTAACCAATTAACGAATAAACTAAATGAACGAATAAATAAAGAATAAATTTAATGTATGTTAAACTAAATGAACGAATTATTTCCATATTCAAACTATATTGTTATCCAATACTAATGCACATCTTCAAAAAATCATCGAAATGAACAAATTATTTTTGTATGCAAACTACTCCCATTAGGTAGTAGTCTGGCGACAGTCGCGCGGACATTATAGCATATCTCTTTTGTATTTCAATATATTTGATAGAATGTATATAGAATTTAATGCAAAATGAAACTTACATTTCTATCCAATATATTAAGGATTTTTGTTTAATTTTGAAGAAAAAATATTTGAAAAACAAAGACAGAAAATTTCATGTAAGTGCATTTTTTACTCCGGAATCACTGGTAAAAATAAGTCAAGTACATCCTTCAAAACTCTGTATAACATCTGAGAAGGATTTCTTGTTTAGTGTTTTTGTCAGAATGGTATGGAGACAGCATGGCAAAGAACCGACTCGTTTGCCAGAAGAAAAGCACAAACGTCTTGTTTATTCGAATTGACAACAACTTTGTCCGTGAAAAGCGCCGTAAAAATGGAAAACTACCATTATAAACCTACTAGAAAATAAGTTATTGACTTTTGCTCTTGTCAGGTGAATACTATTCCCAGTAGGGGATTTTACATTCTAACACACGATGATGTGACAAATTCCGACGTTGAAATTGAGACGTACCTACATACGTAGTTAAAATTATTATGAACTAATTAAATAGTTCTTCGAACACACAAACAGTTCGTATGGTGACTTAGCAGAGGTGACCGGGTTTATGAGGTGAGATTTGTCCAGGTCTTGGCAGCGGGTGCGTTTTCCCACCTGCTGCTTGGCGGGCTGGATCGAGAGAGACTAATTGAGGGAGACGTTTTGACCGTTACAGCAGGACTCTCTCGACCCATCGCCTTGCACCGCAGTTGGTGGGATGGATTCCTTTCCTTCCCTTCCTTAAAAATAGCCTCCACACAGCATCCCCTAAGATGACTGGCCCTGAGGGAAATTATTTTCCTCAGAGCCTCTTGTGAGGAGCTAATTTAAAAAAAAAAAAATTATTTTGTGCCACTTTTAATTCAAAATTAATGGATTAGTTTTAACCACGTTTATTGCCCCAAAACCGACATGTTTCGTACTTTATTAGGGTTATTTGGAAAATGGTTGAAAATGACCCTGATGAAGTAAGCATTGCTGACGAAATATGTCGGATTTTGAACAATAAACACGATTAAAACTAATTAAATAGCCCTAAACTAAATATGTATGCTGTGATACTCGAAATAGAATATTTGTAGAATTAACGGTTTCGTGCTGAAAGAGTTCAACGTTATTTTTATGCAAAATACGACGTAATCAATTAGAAGATAACGTTAGCAATACTGATCTCGATTTCTGCGAGTGCTGTAAAGCAGGGGCACGCCAAATCAAGTTTGCGATTGTATGAAAATAAATAAATGTATTATTTTATCAATCCATAAGACGTTCAAGGCTATCTTTTAACAACAACAAAAAAAACGGATGATATAAAGATGTTAATTTTAATCATTGAAGATTAGCGACTATCAAACGAAAATTTTAAACAAAATAGTATATTAAAATATAAGTGGATAAACAGGTCTTTAAAACACGCGCGATTTTTCGAGCACGACGGCGTAGCCGAGTGCTCGAAATAAAGCAAGTGTTTTAAAGACCAGTTATCCACAAATACTTTACGCTATTTTTTTTTATTGGTACGCTTTGAAAACATAAAAATTGATATTATTATTAAAAATTTGGAAATAAGAACTATTAATGAATTCGTGATGTGACATCACAATCGTGATGTGACATCGCAGTTTTTACTAGTTATTGTGTGTTGTAAAATGAGTTCTAACATTGATAATTTAAATACCAAAGCAGAATCGCGGTTAATACCTGAAAAATCCAAAGACGTTTATAAAAAAGAATATGAAAGGTTCATAACATGGATGGAGGAGTAAAACGTAGTAGATGTAGATGAACGAGTTGTGCTTGCTTACCTTCAGAAAATGTCGGAACAGTACAAAGCATCGACTATGTGGGCCATACATTCGAAATTGCAATGTCTGTTGAGGATAAATAAAGGGATTGATTTAAAATCATTTGTGAAAGTGAATGCATTCATGAAGGCAATTAGCAAGGATGACGTTGCTAAGAAGGCGTATGTATTCAAAGAAGATGATTTGCGGAAGTTTTTCACGGAAGCACCGGACATTACGTACTTATTTTTGAAGGTGGTAGCCATTTGCGGAATCTTTGGCTCTTGCAGAAGATGTGAATTGTGCGATTTACGCTTATATGATATCAAAGAAGAAGGAAGTGTATTGCTTATTACCATCCGACCGTCTAAAAGAGTGAAGGCTCGACGTTTTACTGTTGCCGACAGTGGTGCAATTAATTATGTGCGTTTGATGAAGCAATATTTATCATTGCGACCCCAAAATGTAAGTACAGACAGGGTTTTCTTAAGGTATGATAAGGGTAAGTGCACCAATCAAGTGGTTGGTATTAACACATTTGGATCATGCCCCTTACAAATCGCACGCCATCTTAAATTAAACGATCCTGAGAAATATACAGGACATGCGTTTCGACGCACATCCGCTACCATTATGGCAAATAGTGGCATGACGATTGATCAAATCCAACGACAAGTAGGATGGAAATCGGCAGCTGTGGCGACTGGTTACGTGGAAGAGAGCATTAGAAATAAGAAGAATGTTTCAAACATTATTGGAACTGCCATTAATGGAAGTGCAGCCTCATTGACTTCCGAGAATACTATTAATTTGAACAGCATTTCCTCCGATTTAAAAAACGGAGGTATTAATTTTTCAAATAATACGAACTGCTCTTTTCACATCCATTTAAATAATTAGAATGTAAACGATGTAAAAAAGAATGTAAACTTTGAATAAAATTTTTGAAACATTTATAATGTTTTATTTGACGTTTAAAATATTCCTGTCAGATTTATAGTTAAAAGTTGACATTTAGACTTCAAATTTTGTTGATTTGTTGATGTTGCCATGGTAAATTTAAAAAACGCGCGTTCCATAAAGTGCGATTTAAACACGCTAGAGCGTACTTTAAATGAGTAAAAAAGGGCACCAATAAAAAAAAATTAGAATAAGATAGGTTGCATCTAGAAAATTAGCCCTTCCAAGATGCGACCGCATCTATTAATGAATGTTTTGTTTCAAATTTTCGTTTGGGAGTGGCTTATATAATCTTTAACGATAATATGATTATACGAGTATTTTACTCATTATGTTGTTCCGAAGAATATCCGAATATATACTAATTATTCAATTATACTCAAACCGGTGTCCAAAAGAAGTTATTTTATTCAAATTACATTATTTTAATAACGACTAAGTAGTTTTTTTTCCACGAAAGGCTTCATGGCTGTTGAGTTAAGAATTAAGAAAGTGTATCATTATAATAATTTATTATTTTTCTAATAAAATATCGATTAAAACAAATTTTTTAATAATAACAAAAAAGTTGCCATGCAAAGCTGCTACAAGGCAGTTTGTCTACAGGTTCTACTATCGTTCTTAACTAAATAAACATAATACATACCTGATGATTCGTTGGAAAAAGTTTTTAAATTTAATTTCATGACAGTGTCTATGTGTAATCCACTATTTAATTACATTTCATTACAGTATTGCTTACTTTCTTTATTTTATTGAATAAGAATACAAATAAATTTATATTATAATGTATCTAGACATTTTTAATTTTGTCTGGGGGGTAATTATATAAATTGCCCTCTTCGGAACCAATGGATTGCTTACCAAAGTGAGTATGTATGGTGTTTAAATGTATGTTATTGTGTTGTCGTTAATACTATATTTTTTTCAGGAATTCAAAATACCTAACAAAAGATTTTGTCAAGAAGACAACGAAAACTGATGATCGGAACTGCTGAAATAAAACCTTCCAACCACCATTTTCAATCTGTGTGATTGTATTCTTCTTCGATGGCGCTACAGCCCAAATCGAGCTTTGGCCTCCTGCAACAGTCGCCTCCAACTCCTCCTGTCCTCAGCGGCTGATTTCGTACCAGGAGAATCTGTGCTGCATCCCCTCTTACCTCGTCTTCCCACCTCAGTCGGGGTCTTCCCACTTTTCTCTTTCCACCTGGGTGTCCAGTCAAAATTCTTTTTTGGACGCGTGCATACGAGTGTGATTGTATTACTAAATATTTTTACGTAAATTGACTCAATTAAAATAACTGCTTATTTTTCATAGTGGGTTTATTGCGTGTTGCGTTTGAAAGTGTGTTTAAACCGAAATATACAGATATAGAACGAATAAATCAGCATATTGGTTGACTAATTTAAAAGTCAAATAATCCACATTCACTATTTATGATACGAAAAAACAGATTGCGGCATATTTATTTTATAGAATGTTGGGCCAAATATTGCATAACAATCTCGAAATAAACGAGCGCGCATGTACTAAACTTGCGTAAAATATTTTTATTATTATTTATTTATACAATACTTGGTATTTAATGAGAAATTTACGTAGGATAAATACATTAGATTACCGTACTAGGCCTCTGCCTGTTTCACGGTGACCAAGATATAGTTAGATAAAGATGGACGCTAGCACATGAAAAAAAATAAGCAAAAAATACGATGATCACAGCATTTTTGTTTTATTTTTATGTTGACGAATAAATTTTCTACAGCGAGTCAGTTTCAGTAAGTTTCCCATTTTTGAATTACCGCTAAAACGATATTTTGGGGTGTGGCCATCGTGTGACGTCATGAGCGTGGGCGCTCACTGACAGTGTTTATTTATGCTGGCCCAACAATCCGATTTGCCAACCACGGGCCGTTTGGATTTTGTCAGTTTTAGATCGTTTTTAAAATCAATAATATTGAATGAAAACATAAAAAACAAACATTTTTAGTAGGATGATTAAAATCAGAAAAATGATTTTTAAATATTCCTTACATCTTCAACAGAATCCCTCGTTTGTGGAAATACCCCATTGGGGTTTAACAACTTTAATTTTATAATATTATGTGCATTATATTAGAGGCACTGGTGTTAACAATCTGCATTCCGAGAGAAATCCTGAATGTGTAAAAATAATAATAATAATAATAAATTTACATTTTCTTATTTTTTCAGAAAACTGTTTTTGAAAAAATAAGAAAATGTACAGATTTAGGAAATGAGATTAAAAGAATTTGCCATTCTCAGACTATAAAAATATTACCATTTGTTATTTCGGCTACTGGCATTGTATCTAGCTCTCTCATTCAAAATTTAGGCGTATTAGATTTGTCAAAGAATTTATATATAAAAATGCGAAAGTCAGTCATTTTAAATACGTATAGGATTACGAAAGATTTTTAAATATTTATGTTGAGGGATCAGTAGGATTTATCGGACCAGTTAGGAGTTCTACCGAGCCGAACCCTCTTATATGAAAATATCTGGAGTTGGTGAAATATTTTCCCATTATGTTTCTGGTGGATTGACGTATTGTTCTTGTATTTTTTTGTATTTATTATACTTATATAGTGCACTGATATGACGTGATTTTACTACATAATAATTTGTGGAAAAGTGTGTGGAAGGGTTTAGTCTTTCATTTGGGAAAGATTTAACCCGGACATAAAATCTGGAGCACCGTAAATAATTAGCAGAGCACTGACCCATTTGTCAATAGAATCAATGTTAAATAAACAAAATGTATTAATTTGTAAGAATTTATTGATACATAAATGTTTATATTATTATTATATTGGAAGAACACTGCGTCATCAGATTACAAACCTTCAGAGGTTGCTGCGCTAACTTAGAGATCTCAGCGTTCAAATCCCGGCCGTACAATTTAAATCGTAGTGCCAACCCTGTCCACGGCTACTTCAGACAAGAGATCGCACAATGGCCGGGGAGACAGGGCTAAGGGAATACAAGATGCTGCTATTATTATTCCTGCTGATAATCCGGTGAATAATTGCTCTGGCAGTTCCCTCCCATTTCAGCGACACCAACTCTACCAAGTGCCGGTCAGGGAGTCTTCACTGACTCTTCATTGAGTGTTCACTGAGAATTTACTGAAGACTCAGTAAATCTTCAATGAGCCTTCAGAATCTCTTCAGTTTCGAGATGGAGCAATCGTTGGTAAAGTTATTCATTTCCAAGTAAACAAAAGTATTACTCAAAATCTTGTGGAGATATCGGATAATGGAATTAACGAAAGCTTCGAATCTAAAATAAGAAAGAGTAAATCAATGCCAAGAAGTTCAAACCACGCTAAACGCGATTTGATGAATATTAAGTTATTTGCAAACTTGAATACAAAACGGTATATTTTAGATTTCCGTGGTGGTGAAACCCCCTTGAAATCCAATCAACATTATAATTAAGTATAAAGTTATACAATTTTTAAGAACAAAGTAAAAATCCTTGATTATTTTATTTACCAATCTTTTTTACATTAGCTCCTCACAGGAGGCCCTCAGGAAAATAAAATCCCTCAGGATCTGTCACTTTTCAAGATGCTGTGTGTAGGGTCTTTTTAGGGAAATAATGGAGAGGAAGTAATGGGAAGAAAAAAGGTATGATAGTGAGTAGGAATCTGGGAGTTAATGTGTCCAGGAGTCACGGACGCATGAAACAATCTCTCGCACTCCGGCGCAAGTCCGGCTGTGCCTTCCAAAAGCACTTCCAAGGCAAGTTCAGTATGATAATGAATTTCGAAGACGAAGCAGCTGCCTCACGTGATAAAAATTACACGGCAGGTTTTTTCTTTTATTTATTACAAAATTAGTTTGATAGAATAGTTTATTGTTTAAGAAACCAACATCTTTCGTAATAAATGCTTACCTCATCATTCACCAGGGCTTACATACTTAAAACAAGTTACAACAATAGACATAGACTTAAAGGTGTCAATAGATAGGTGGGAGTATTAATTTTAAAATCAAATGGCGCCACTAAATAAGTTCCCTGTGTAAAGAAACAAATTGTTTAATTTTAGTGATATCGCATATTTACAGCTAATTGCATTTGCAGTGTCCCTTGACGAATTATAGCCATTTTTTTAAAACGTGTTTAGTTGTAAGATGAAAAAAGTTGATGAAAATTTCAAATAGCTAAAAGGAACATCTCATGACGAAGTTCACAGATATTTCCATACAAAAAGATGAGAGTTAAAATCATATGAATCCTTCCAAAGAATATTCGATTTTTTTTAAATACAATATTGTAAATATATATTACATATAATATTCTTAATTATATTGAAATTAACTATAGGCTAAACCTTGCTCGCTTACCACAAAGCCTCAGTTAGTTCTCAAAAGGGAAAAAGTCGATTCCTTATGTGAAATTTGAACATTTTCTGCCCAATTGTATCGTTCAGCAAGCCAAAAGTCGTTTAAAATGCTAAACTGTTGTATTTATGGTCAGAGTGAGAGCATGTTCGTACCTACTTCTCCGTGTTTAGTGGAAGTTTAAATGGTACGCAATTTAAATAGAATTAATTTGCCTAAATTTGAAGATGTAGGTCAGATGGGTCATTAGACGGGTCAGTAGATCACAGTCCAGGAGTGCACGTGGCATGAGAAAGGGAGTTGTCACATCACGTGTCTGGAAAGATAGTGTGAACAGAACATCAACTCAATCCGGGGTTTTGCGTGTTGAAAATATACTATTCAAAACGATAAAGCTTTCAAATTCAAGAATAAAGTATTCACTACAAGATTTTAAGTGCGCTACTCTTTTTTAACCCCCCCAGGCCTAGACAGAATAATATCATGACATCAAAAATTCTCGTTTGAAATTCAATTTCAAATGGATCCGCTGTATTTGAATGTATTCCAAAATAAAATACTGTTTTTGAAAGCTGACGAGAGACTCTTTATCATATTTTAATGTTAAAAACGGACATTAAAGTTATTTTCATTTAAAATATTAAACTTTTGAATATGATTTTTTTTTAAATTGGTTTCGTCTTTGGGGATGATGTAGAGGGTGTCTTCAGAAATGAAGAAAAGGAAGTTTTTTTTTTTTTAAATTTTAAAAAAGAGTATTGCAGTGTAAGGCGATGGGTCGAGAGAGTCCGGTAGGAGAGGTCTAGGTTAGGACTCAACCAGTCTCCGGATCCGGGCCGCCATGCAGTAGGTGGGCTAACGTATTCGCCGCCAAGACCTAGACAAACCCCACCCCATGAACCCCGGCACCCCTGCTAATTCATCATGCGTAGCAAACTAGTCGGGGTGACCTACGGCATGGGGGTTGGTTATGCAACAAATTGCCGCCTCCCAAATTGAAAGGTTATCGTCATTTCACGTTTTACGTTTCACATAAAAATAATTGCTTTATATAATTATTTTGAAATAAACCGCAGGGTCTGTGGTAATTTTTTAACTGTAAATAGAAAGTTTGCTATTCTACCTTTACAATGCTTACTTATATTATATTTCTGTCCACAAGAGAAATGGATATAGAAAGACTTTTGCGAGGACGTGTTATTTGCTGACGGATACATTACTACATAGTCCGAGTGGTTTTTAAAATGCTGACAGAAGTGAAAAATCGCCATACAACTTTTCCCTGGTTCATGCAACATTCACACATATTTTTACGATCTTTGGCAGGACCCGACAAAAATATTTCATTTAAATAATCGTGTCATTTCCAGAGACGTTCATGAATTCTTCTTTCATCCACTTTGTTAAGAATTTTCGGGTCACATTCAATAGAGAACAAACCTCGTTTAGACAAATATTCTGAGTATATTTTACAATAACACGGTTACATGGTGATTTTGCACTTTTCATTTCTACCCAGTTAAACCGGTTTCACCCCCTTGTCTTTTGGAAGGAACTGCTTGTCCCGCTTGCGAATTAGAAAGATGGAGGATTCAATAAATCCTGTTGTATTTATTAACAACGGATTTAAAACTGACACTACAACAAATCTTCAGCACATTTACAAATTACTCATAATAACATTTTTCATTTAGGACTGATATATAGTAAGCAATTAACAAAAATGACAATAGATTTTAATTCAGCTCCGAACCTATTGGCTTCGAGTTTTAACTCTGCAGAGGGAAATGGAAATTAATTTTCAAGAATATTGCTTTTTAAACACACTTGTATGTCATAATTTATCGAACCATCCCTTCTTCACATATTAAGTTGCTTCCTGAAGGCGCTCTTTAATGGTCTGACAACAACCACCTAAAATCCCTTTCAATACCGTTAACTGGGCTTATATTTTCCTTTTACATTTTTCGGATCTCATTATTATTAAAACGGCGATCAAGCATGGTTTTATCACACATACGTCTAAATATCTCATTTACATAGCAAGCAATTTTCATCCTTCGTTTATAAGTTGTGTGCTTGGCTTGCCTCACAACCATGTTTTAAGGATGGTGTCAGAACTCCTTTACCACAAGCCATTTCCACATGTTTAATCACTTCTTTGAAAATTGCTCTGTCCACCAAAAATCACAAATATGCGGACACTTTCCCTGAAAATACGCTCAGCTTACCGACAGGTCATGTAATGACTAGAGACAAATTTTTAACATTCCAGGTGTTGTCAGAATTTGCCGATAGAACCCACCGATTATTAGATATTCGACAACCATACACATTTTTTATTGTTTATTGTTATCAAGTTTAATCTGTTGAACTCCACTTTCCTTTTTTTCTTTTACATATTCATTTTATTTATAATCAAGTTCTGCTATGTAATTATTTTTACGCGTGACAGCTGTTTCGCCTTCTGAAGGCATTATCAAACTGTGGTCATACCACATACAGATGATGTATTTATAGGTATTTACGATTATTAATTTATTAGTAAAATGACTGATATTATTAACCCGGCGTGAATGAGGTGAAAAATTGTTACACATGCTGCGAGGTGGGTATGACATACCCTAATATAGAATTATCGATGTTGATAACTGAAATGACTTAAGAGTAATACTTATTACTGTAGTACATTAATAAGCATTAGAGAAATGAGGTAATATGATAAAATAACCCACTTCTAGTTTCAAAAGAATTTATATTTTTATAGAAAAAAAAGTAGCACTTTTTAAGCACGAATCAATGTTATTTAGAAACTGTGACTTAATATCTAAAAAATTGGGAAATTGAGATCAACTGTGATACAAAATTAAAGAATAAATCTGTATTATATGTAACACAAAATAGTAACACCGACTATGAGGTCGGGCATTACGTATCCGCTCTATATTTGCGCATTTTGCGCTGTTACTGACGCTTAAAATCACTACCCGCACCACCCCTTTCAGCTACCGAGTCTGGTGAGTTCCAAGAATCGCACAGTTAAAAAATATTTTTGTTTTACAAATCTGTGGGTATGAGATACCCGACCTGATTCAAGCTGAGTTAATGGTTATTATAGTTTTAAAGTTTCGCCAATTACTACATCGTTTAAATTCGACTGAAGGTCATTATGTATTTCTAATCATTATGCGAGTTATTCCAAAATGATAACTCATGGTTTTATTTTCTAGCATAATTAAGTATTTGAAATTGGCCCGTACATATACCCATTTTCCTCTATCAGAAATTTGTTCTTTCTCCTATAGGAATTTCATTCAGATCTATTCAAAATTTGACCTGAAATTTCAGGTAGATACATGACAGAATATCGTATTTAATACGCTGTATGATACAAAGCGAAAATATAAAACAGGTTACGAGTTTCAAAGAAGAAAAAAAGCTGGTCGTTTATACAGAACTGGCTCCGTTAAAGGAATGTTTTAATCAAATTATCGGAATTCTGGAACATCCCCCCTTAGTTGTGCATTCTACATTCTAGTAGGACCGTTCAAATTTTTTTCATCACGAATTGAATCTACACAGCAATGATGTGTAAAGAATATAAAAAGATATCTCATTCCTTATTTATACGAACTTTGTGGAAACTGTATCGCGCTGATCGCTGTTTGTGACGCGCGGTGCAATTTTAAAAACCCTCGTCACTGGGAATGTTGTCAGCCATGAATAGAAAATGGGACCTCAACGTCAGGTCAAAGTCCCTCCCTTTGTTCCGGGGCCACTGGAACTATATTTGTATCCGTATCCTGTATCCTGTATCGTATGGATATAAGAGAATAGAAAGAATACATAAATAAGAGGATTCACATGAAGCAGGCAATATTATTAATAACTAGCGCAGACCCGTTAAAAATTCCGGGAGAGTTTGATTTCTTGACACATCATATTCTAATCAAATCTTTGAACTAAATATAATAAAAAATATATGCTCATTTTTATGCAGAATCGCGTTCGTTGATCAAATATAGTTTTGTATTAGTGATAAAAAAAAACCGATGGATGCAACATTTTAACAGTTATAATGGTTTGTCTACATAGTTTGTAGCTAGAAAAGTTTGCAGTAACATTATAGATATAAATTATAAATTTTTGCAGCGCCCTTGTGGTGATGCTCTAAAAATCATTCAATTATTATTATTATTATCAGTTTGAATTTTGAAAACAATATTGATTTTTTTTCTCCAGAATCATTGATTTCTGAGTTTTTATAGGTAGGTACCTATTTTACTTATTGTTATTAAGTTTATGTTGTAGAACTCCATTTAAATTTTTATTTATTTTATAAATTTAATAAAATTATTATTTAATGTATAAAAACAGTTTATTATAAACGAGTTCTGCTTCGTAATGATTATTATGTGTTACAGCTGTTTGTTGCCTTTAGAGGGCGAAACGGCTGTAACACATAATAATAATTACGAGGTAGGTACCTATTTTATCGCTTGTATGAATTCTTGATACAATCAGTTTCCATTTTGAAAATGAAACTTAAATTCAAAATAAATCCGAAAGCATTGAACCATAGTTACATTCGCAGACAGCCCCTCAATCGAAATTATTATTTTTCATAGTTAATCTCCGCATGTGCGTAGGGTAGTGGGATTGCACACATTAAATATATAAATATAATATTACAAAATATATATTAATATATTACATACTAATTAAGGATAACGTAGATCAAAAAAATGTATATTTGTTTTTTTAACATATATGAACACCCCACAAAAGTCCCAGCTGCTCCCGTGAGGAGCTAATAAGACTAGGGCATACAGACGTTTTTGAATAGGATTGATATTTTTGTGTCAAGAGGACAGAATATTTTATCTTGTGTTTCTCTATTCTTGTTCTTATAATACCACCAACACCATCATCCCTAAAGATGATAGAGGTTAACCCCAGTGCTTCCCACGTGTAGTTAATAATATTAAATCATAACACAATTATCCAGAAAGCTTCAATACAGGAATCTGGCCGATGACTTAAGTCGATGATGGGGGCATATTCTCAAACTTGTAAATTATAGTATCTCCTATCCCTCATTCTAAGAAGTACCCTCGCTACTAACTCCTCTAAATAAGCTCTGGGACCTGTATCCAGTAAACAATATACCTTTACATCATGTACAGGTATATTGCTTTGCGATAGTAGTCTTTGTATGCCACTTTTATCAAAGTTAAGATATATAAACAAACAAAGATCTCCCAGTTCTTGGATGAAACAGTATCGAGATATTCAGGACTTGCAAGGACAGGTTTTCAAGTAAATGTTTGAAGAAAACTTTGAACCTTTTATACGGAGAACGGATTCGCAAAGAATCACAATTCAAACAGAAGTTGACCAAATCTTGGGGCGCGTGGGTAAAGAAGTAAATTCTTTGGTTTAGGTATAGATTATATAAAATCCGACTTTTCGAAGTTTTTCGTTTGAATTTCTCTTTCGTATTTTATTACGAAACATTTCAGCAATATTGAGTTTAAGATGGATGGTTTCATACCAAGCGTAATAAGACTGTATTTTACATTTTAATGACAGAAATATGTAGAACACTTTTTTCTCTCCAGAATTTCTAGAACTGTTGTGAGAACACAACACCTTCTACAATACGAGATTTGGTAGTTTGAAATATTGATTTTAGTGTAAACAATGAAAATCAGAGCGTACAATTCACACGCGGTAGAGGTGAAAACTTCAGGAAACTAAACTAGACAAGTGTGGGAAGGCTACGAAGCACTACGGAAAGAGAAGACCGATTATACTATCTCATTCTCTTGCCGGCTAAATCCTACAGATGTATGTGTTTTGACGCTTTTTAGTATCGCTATTTTTCGTTTCATCGAGTTTCAAATCACGACGGTGCTAAAACAGTTTTCACTTTAAATTTTTTTTTCCCATTTTTTGGTATCCATTGTTCATTTTTTTTAAAGAAAGGTAAATATTCCCAAGTTACGAATAACCCGACAATATTTAAAAAATCTCTTACAGCCGAGGAGTCGAACACGCGACGCCCGAGTGGGACCCAAACACTATGCCAACTCAGCCACTGACCGGTCCACTGAATAAAAGAAAAAGGTAGGTATATGGGGAGAATTGTGTTGAAATCTAGTAAGAACAAATTCCCTGTACAGCTGGAATAAAATTAGAATTACTTATATTTTTGAGACAATAATGGAACAAAAAATTATTCACAAGAAAATTTGTTATTTTAAATTGTGCCCTTTTTGTACTACCAAATACATTATTCTATTTTATTTATCACCAGCACTTCATCTCTTATAATTGGCCATTCTAAGGCATCATCCTAAATTTCATCTCAGAATTAAAAATATATATTCCTAAAAGACTCGCTTTAAAACTGCCGAGTACTACAATAATAATTTCTGGGGTGGGATAACTCAATTATGTGCGGGAACAACAAAACCGTTACAAGGAAAAATTGTATTTATCAGTTCTGAGGAAAAGGCAAAGCACTAAGTGAATTAAGAGAGGGTGATTTTTCACAGATTCGCCGAGCACTTTGTTTCCTAACCGAAACTGTTACGTCCAACCCGCGGTGGAGGCGACCACCCCCGCCGCCTCCCTCCCACACCCAGGAGCACTACCCCTGCCTAGGCGGGTAGGCTCCGGTAGAGGCTGCGGGCGGACAGTCGGGGAAATCGATATGCCTTCGTGAAGCGAGTTTTCTTAGCGTGCGTGTGATGCGTATCGCCTCAGGACAGAACTACGTTCCCCAGAGGCGCCGTGCGTGCTTCTCCGAACAGATCTGTACACAATTCCACTGATTTGAGACTTTCCGAGAATCTATATGACTTGTGCTCTGATAATCAAATGGTTTCCTTTAACTAAACCGTGGAAACGTAAAGATTTTTAATTTAATAGCTTCTAATACTTTTAAGTACTTAAATTATTAAATTTAAAATGTATGTGTCGACATAGATGCGAACTCTATTAATACAAAAGATTATAGGTCATAGTTCATAGAAAATGCGTGTAATAAAGCTAGCTCACACGGGTCTTTTATCGCGTGACGTAGCTTGAAGTAAAACTGCCACTTGTATTGCAGTTAATTCAAATCTCCCAGCGAAAAATGGACTTCAAGCTACGTCACGACTTTCTAGCCAATCACCGCTCTACCCGTTAGATGAGCTAACTTTGTTAGAGGCATTTTCTACGAACGTTGAATAAAGGTGACAAAAGCGATAAAGTGCCAAAATTATTAAATTAATTAATAATTCATAATTTGAAATGTGAATTTAATTTCTTTAAATGTTTGACGGATGCTCAATAGCTGTCATATTTTTTTAAGTTTACAAACCTTCGAAAGGTGAATTTCTTCTATTTATGGGCAATCCTCAGGTAAATGTTTTTTTATAAATAATTTCTGCTTCACAAGTCCTACAATTATAATTTCCCGTGATTTTCGCGAGTCTGCGCAAGTTTCTTATAGATTGCGTTCCGATGTTTGCCAAAGAGTTAGATTTTACTGAACCGACAAAAAGTGATCTCATATACATAGGTATATTTAATAGAGAATGGCTGGACGGCCGTTTTCAAATAAAAATTAAATTTGGATTTGAGATTAAAAAATAATAAAGCAAACTAAAAAAAATAATTTTTTAATCAAATGGTATAATAATATATATCTGTTGTAAATATATCTTACTTTTCTAAGTCAATTATAAAATTTAGATCATTAAATATTTAAGTTCAACATTATTTTAGAGGTAACTTTAGCAATCTTTCAAATTGCCGAACCTACTGTGATATAATGGAATAAGAAAAAAAAATTATGTTAAAAACGTTTTGGGTTCAAATTTTTTATTTGCAAATCTGTAAAATAAGATATTGTAAACCGGTCATTTGCAAGTTAATTCTAAGCCCATCAAAATGGCTTTTAAGTATCTAAATTTTTTACTTTATTTTTCATTATATTTACAAAGAATTTTAAAACGATTTTATATTTTTAAATAATTATTATAAATTGACAATTGCCAAAGTTGCCTCTAAAATAAAAAAAGACTTCTTTTGGCCTATATAAAACAAAGTCGGGTTAGTTACACATTTATAAAGGCTGGACCGATTATTATGATCTTTGATTTGTTGGATTTGTCTCCGCCCGAATAACAGAATAGCTAATAAAACATCGGAAAAATTCAGGAAAAAAAAAATTATTAAGATAATTCTTTTCCTCAATTTTGTATGTAATATTGTGATAAATATAATATTGAATAGTGAGTGAATTCCAAAAGTTCAAAAACGTCAAATGTCAATGGGCTGATTGTTTTGCTTTTGTGCTTTTGTTCTGAACCAGCTCAATAGAACGACTCCGGATCCAATATAATGATGATTGCAGAATTATATTTGGATACAGAAGATACAGAAGCGCATCTACAATGCTTACGGAGCTAGGACTACACGGATTTGCCGGTCCGATGAGACACCGGGTTACTGAAGCCAGGATGCGGCTAATAGCCTCCGATAACACAGTGGTGATCGCAGCTTTCCAGCACCAAGCGCCACTCCTGAGCGAGCGCTGGGCCCGAGCACACTCCAGACCACATCCTACATTATAATTGATTATTTCTATAATCGCATATGTTTTTTTTTTTTTTAAACTTTATCTGTTGTATAAAATATGTATGTATAACTCTATGGGACGTGTGGGATTGCACTATCCTCCCCACATTCTGGAATAAAACATTATGTTCTTGTATTGTTTTGTATTTGTTCTTGTATTGTTTTGTATTTATTATACTTATATTTCGTGAATTTACTAGATAATCATTTGTGGAAAAGTGTGTGGAAGGGTTTAGTCTTTCATTTGAGAAAAATTTATCCCGGACATAAAATCTGGAGCACCGTAAAATAAAAATGCAAAAGTCGGTCATTATTATTAAACATAATATAATGCTGCCCCTCTTTCTTACACATAATGTCAATGGTCGAAAATGAGACAAACGGTGAACGTACCTATGTCTGCACCCCCCCAAAGGAAAAATATTATAATTATAATAAATTTCCTTCACACGTACAAAGAGAATGAAATGAAATTCCCGTAAGTAAGTGGAAAAGTAAGAAAATCACAAAAAATATAAATCCTTACACAACGCCATCTCTGACACTTGCAAAAACAAAACACGGACAGTTGCGCATCGATAATTACATCATTGTGTAATTTTTAACTTGATAAATTCAACTAATAAGTTAACGCAACAGTTATTGATTCTGAGACGTTAGTACAACGTTCGCCGGGTCAGCTTGTTTGAAATTAAAAAAAAATAATGGAATGCAAACATCCATACTAGACACTTGCTATAATATACCCTTTGATTAAAAATATATTTTTCAATTTGGTTAAATATTTTGGTCTCAAACCCAAATTTAAATTTTATATGAAAAAGGCCGCGCTGCCATACCAAATTCATGAACTCTATTCGCCAAACCATTTCACGATTCCACTGATTTGATACTTGGATTTGTGCTGGGATAATTAAATGGTTTGCTTTAACTAAACCAAAGAAAGATTAATTTTGTTGTTTTGAATTTAATATATTGTTTGTATCTCCCCACGACCGTATCCCTTTCACTAATGGTGATATAAGCGCTTCTTAGAAAAGATTTTGAGCAAAATTAGACTGTTTTAAGGCATTACAAGATTCTATATGTTTTGTGCTGAGAACATTTTTAATGGTATGATTTGCTTTAACAAAACCACCGAAATATAAATATTTATCTTAAATTTTAAATACTTTATTATAACCTCAGGGGGTCCAGCACAATGAAATAAATAACTTTACAATATCGAATCGGTAAGTTGAACTACTGGTAATTTTATACCGATTTCCAGAGCACGGTCGCACTGTTGATAGCTAGAACAATATTGACAGGGAATAAATAAGAAATCGATATAAGAATATTCAAAAGTTGTGTAGGTATATTAAAAATTTGTCAATCGTCCGCGTCGGTCGGAATAATTCTTATTGTAGTGTATTCAAAGAGCTTTTATCAGGTACCGACAGATGCCAGCAAGGGTTCCCGGAGAGTAGTGAATGTCCGAAGCGGACAACTGCTAGCTTACGGACCAGATTTAATTAGCAGCCAGTATAGACAGTTCGTGTGTTGAACACATATATTGTAAATACGTAAACTCATAATTAACTAGTCTGTGACAAAGATCTTATTATCACTAGGAAGTAACCCTACACAACAAAAAGTGTTTGACTATAAATAACACAAACAGCACCCTTATCAATTGTTGACCCTGCTCGCAACATTTTTGTACCTACTTAATTATTGTTCCAAGATTTTTTCATCGAATCAATCGTTCCAGGATCTTAAATGGTTCACAAAAGTACCTACGCAATTTCACCGAATTGGGACAATACAGTTATAAAATTTTTGCTCTAATTGTGGAAGAGATTACAAAGAAGAAATGGAAAAAATTAAAAAGAAATTCAGAAAAATAATTTCTTAATATTGAATGTATAGCCCCAGAACCGAATTTCCAGAATTACCGTTCCTCAGAGATGCTTGCGC
This sequence comes from Limnephilus lunatus, assembly GCA_917563855.2. Taxonomy (NCBI): domain Eukaryota; kingdom Metazoa; phylum Arthropoda; class Insecta; order Trichoptera; family Limnephilidae; genus Limnephilus; species Limnephilus lunatus. Next base: position 79,237,728 of record OU830600.1, read on the forward strand.
TCCGTAGAAAAGATCTGTTCATAATATTATTGTTGTAGAATTCCTCTGATTTGAGACGTTTCAAAATTCTGTCTGGCTTGTGCTCAGACGATTGCCAAATGATTTGCTTTAATAAAGCCATGTTAGTATAAATTATTCTAAATAAATATGTATTTATTAATTAATTTAATTATTTAACATATGTTATCTATGGCAGAGGTGTGTTCAGCTCTGGACACAGACGTTGCGGATTTAAAACCTAACTGAGGCAATTGAAAAAAGATAATCGGTTAAATTTTTTTTATTAATCGATTGTTTTCGAAATAAAACTAAATAATATTTGCTTAACAACTGTCACATCTGTTAAAGACCTTCGTGTCTCTCTAGATAGAAAGCTTTCTCTTCAGGAATACATACTTGTAATTGTTAATACATCTCTCAATCTACTTCGTTTCATCACTAGAATTTCATCTGACGTCAAAAATATAAACACCCTAAGAACTATTTACTCCTCCTTGGTTTGCCCCCTTCTTGAATATGCTTGTTTCGTTTGGTCTCTTTTTTAGGCGACCGTAATCGTAATATTGAATCAGTCAATATCGGTCCTTAAGAGGGATTGCCAGGAGGCTACGATTTAGAAAGAGGCAATTACACAAATGATGAAATTGAACTAACTCTAAACCTTTCTCCCTTAGATGACCATAAGAAAAAAAATACCAAAATTTGTTCCTTCAAAATTATTGTATTATTGATTCACCTACTTTACCATGATTTAAAACACTCATTCCATTAATTACAACTAATTCTCGTCAAGTGTGGCAGAAATACGAGTATTGAACTCCTCTTCCTTACTCAACAATCAATTAATTATGTATATTATGCACCATGTACAGAAAGTGTATATTGGTCAACTCAAGTCAAGACGTTGATTTTTTTTGGAAATGCTTTTTGTTTAGGTCACAAAAAAAGTGGAGAATCATCATAAAAAAAAAATTTCCAGCGAGGTCTTGTCTTGTTACTTCTATTTTCTTATGTTTATCTCTGCCTTTTGTCTTTGGTTTCATAAACCATCCTTTAATCTTATAATTAACTTTTTTTATATATTCTTTTTATTTTATAAATTGGACAAAGGTCCTTTAATAATTCATAAAAAAGTGAGATATGCGTTTTTCCATACCGTTAAAAAATATATTACAAGGTAATAAATACCAGTAATATAAAAAATGTTAATAATCAGTAACTACATACGTATATGTAAATGGTTTAGTAGTAGTGTTTTTAAGATTTTAAATAAAGTGTTATTCTACCATCATCTTGAGGTGATTTTTCACAAAAACGGCGATCTATAAATTATCCAATTATAATTATCATAATTTAAAACACAGAATCGTCCTTGTAACACTTAAGGAAAATACTGTGGTTGTAGCCACGGTATGGCGGCAGTATCGTATATTGTATAAAATGTTTTTATCATATTAAATATTTGTTTGTTTTTTACAAAAAGTAGACATTTTTTATATGTTATTCAGTGTTATAGATGAATATAAAATAGCATTTTCTGAACATAAAAATACAAGGTTCTTATGTTTGATGAGGGAATTCATGCTCAATTATATGAAATCCAGTAAGAAAATAATAAAATATTGCAAATAATAACAAAAACATAAGTAAGAAAAAATATATGCAATGGTACATCATTTTATTGTTTTTTCTCTTCACCCGCGTTTCCCAAATGGGGATACCTTAGTTCCACTGGCTTTGCAAAGTTAAAATATTGTGGAGTATCATAAAAAAATGTGTAGAATTGAAGAGGGCGACCGGATTAAAAATGCAAAGTTTCACATAGTCAGAAAAGTGGAAATAATCAATGTAGACGAAACCAGCTAGCACGTACTATGTAAATATGCATACATAATGGAGTGAAAGTTACTTTAGGGCTAGGATCGTGATATTAAGCGCTCGTTCCTCTTAGCATCCATTAATAATTCTCCGGAATAATGTCCTTGTCACACTACCTTCTGACGTCGATTAGGAAACCGAAAATCGACTTGCAACGTGCCGGGAACCAGGTCAATAAGTAGATCACCAATGACGTACAGTTTTGACCCACTTTTAGCCAGAATTTATTCAAGTTTTTATTTAAATTAACAATTAAAGCAGAGTGGTTAGACAAAATTTCCATGCTGAAGGTCGAAGTTGTTTATTATTTTCATTAATGAGCTGAAGAATGGCTTTTAATATTCCGACAGAATAATTTTATTCCGCGCTGTTGATCAAAATGTCTGAATAAAATGCGACCAAATTTTTCAATTAGTTAAAAACACCACAGTTGAAATTTTTTTTTACATTTTAGACGAAGCAAACGTATAATTTCACCCCCTTGAATCGAGTTTTATAAATACAAATGATTTCAAACCCCACAAACCGATTTATGAAAAATAATTATACAGGGTACCCCATAACTTTTTATACTTTTGATATTGCTCTTGCGGAGGAACCGGTCGGTGTGGGTTGCGAGGTCAGCGGCACCCGCTAGTTCGGACATTGAAACCTGCTTTCTGTGTAAAACAATTAAGCAAACAAAGCGGCACCTGTTTTCCTCCTTCATATAATCCGGACCTCTTTAAGACCCGCGTTAATAAATCCTTTCCTATAACCCACCTCACAACGCTGCCCAACCGGGTGGCAAAGTAATATTTCCCCTGTCTATTTAAGGTTAAACGTCACGTACGTTACAATCTACGCATTCACAGATGGCGCCAATCAAATTATTTTAGGTTTTCAATGCTTTTTGCACGTTACGCTTTAAAATATTAAAGTAAATTAATTGTTCGCGATCGTACATATTTAATTGGAATATAAATAAATAGTTTTGTCCATTAAAAAACCCAAATCTTCCAAGAAAGGCTGAAAAATTCAATTTCGTATCGGTGACTCAATCCAATATTTTATTTTTCAGCCTTTCTTGAAAGATTTGGGTTTGTTTATGGACAAAACTATTTATTTATATTCTAATTAAATATGTACGATCGCGAACAATTAATTCACTTTAATATTTTAAAGCGTAACGTCGAAAAAACATTTAAAACCTAAAATAATTTGATTGGCGCCATCTGTGAATGCGTAGATTATAACGTACGTGACGTTTAACCTTAAGAACAGGCTGGGGCGCTCTTGTCTAGTTGTTTTTTTAATGTTATCTACAATTAGTGTAACTGAAAAATTGAAATTATTCGGTGCCTATTTCGTTCTCATTTCTGATCGCACAATTTAAACTAGTGAAGTAGTGTAATCAAGAAGTTTATTTATTTATTTGTAAGAGACAAACAGCATAATATATAATATAGAGATACATATATACATACATAGGTACATTAAGTTAAAAAGTCTCCAATGCTAAAGTTGCTTGGAGACGGAGTATTATTCTATCTTAAAATTATTTTTTAATGAGGAGGAGAGGAACAGCAATGTAGGATAAGGATAGGAGATGCTTCCGATACATTCCACACTCTTGTAATAATTTTCGATTACGGGGAATCGGGGATTTTCTCTAATGTTAGTTCTACATGTGGGAAAACGAAATAAATTGGATTGTCGCGTTGACCTTCGAAATATAAAGTTTTATTAAGTTGGTAAGCTCTGGCGAGTCCAGGCCATTATTCAGAATTTAAAATAATAAGATTTGGTCAAATTTAAATTTAAGACAAACAATTAAAAAGAGGACACCTTATGATTGATACCCCTATTTTAATAAACTGATTGCAATCTTTAGAATACAAAAGTCAGGTGCGAAAAATTAATGCCACCGGTATTTCAATTTTGAGGAATTAGCGTCATTGATTTCCCAAAAACTCGTTCTTTAACAGTTCGACTGTGGAACGATTAGCAGACCTCTGTGTTTCTTTCCTCCTAAAACATGTTCACTCTTTCCTTTCCTAAAAAAGACCCTCTACGCAGCGTCCTCACAGTTAACAAAAGATGGAATATGACGCGTCTGTACGAGAAGATCCTGGCTTGTTGATGCGCAAGCATTCGAGTGCTTTGACGATACCCCGATCAAATTTGCGTCAGCAATTGAATTGGATTTACAATAGCAGGACTTGGATGCAACAAAATGGGACAACCTGCCATATATCCAGTGTAAATCCAATGTATCCAACTGCAGGCAAATATACGTCAAGAGATCATTCGACATCCCACGCGCTTTGTGTCAAAGAGATTTTTGAAAATCTAGGTGCCAGATTCGAGGAATTCCAGCGACGGATTTCGGTGGAAATATAGAAGAAATTATATAAATTTCATGTTTGACTAATTTTATTTCAAAGGAACATCCATTTTCACAAATTCAGTAGTTTTTTTACAGAGCTTTAAAAAGTGCAAAATCATTTCATATTTCTAATGTTTTTATAAGTTTTGCCTCACATTATTTGATAAAAGCATAAATTAAAATGCTTTTACTAAAATAAAAAAAAGATAACCTTGCGATAAGACATAACAATATTATTACTATTTTTTAAAGCATTGAAGAAGAAGATAATACTAATAAAGCTTAACGAAAATATGAAAACGAAGAAGACGCAGAAAAACAGAAAAGATAACAACTGGTCACAACTGGGACTCGAATCCGAGATCTCTTGTCTTGCCGGGACAAACGCCAACCAAGTCGGCCTTTGGGACCTCTTATTTTAAAGACATTTTTGTCGATCTCATATTTCAAATACTTATTGCTTAAAAATAAGAGATCTCAATGGCCGAATTGGTTTTGGAGTGTGCCCCGGAGAAAAGAGATCAATGAGTTCGAGTCCCAGTTGCGACCGTTAACTTTCTATTTTTTTTTGTTTCTTGTTCTTTTCCATATTTTCGTTTAGATTTATTTATATTATCTTCTTCTACAATGAAATATTAAATGGATGGGTATTCAAAAGTTATTATAACTTATAACAAGAATTATTAAAAAAAAAAATAATAATTTGAATTTTTTTTTTTTTGCACATGATGCCCAAATGATGCCTAAAACTTAAAACATGAATTTTGAAATATAAATTAATAATAATAAATTGTAAAATGACAAACAAGATGGGTAAAGGGTAGAAAACATATGTAAGTAGTCACGTAAACAATTTATTGTTGGCACCATTGTTGGTGAGGAGGGTTAAGGCTCACCACTAGCAATCCGGAGGTCACGTATTATTTATTTACAATTTGGTCCTTTAAAATAATAAATAGGATGTTTGCGGTACGTTCCAGAATGCAAAGGTACTCTCAGTATCACCCTGGTAAAAGACCACCTGGTAAAATACCATAATATCTGCATATTCCCCACCTTCCAATTCCCATCTCGACCCTCCTCGCTTTCACCAACCTCACAGCATACCACAATTGGGGATGCCATAGTCTGACTGACTACAGACGGTTGAAAGCAGTTGGGACTCTTGTGCGGTATTCAAATAAAAAATTAAAATCAAATAAATTGAAATACAATAACTTTATTAAAGAAGGTTTTGATCGGGACATTTAATCGTCTACCTATATCATTACTAGAACAGTGCGTAGTGTTATAATTTCTTAATGTTCGCGGTGAAGGAGGGAAATGTACTTTATCTTGATGGTGTGTTATTTGGGATAAAATGTTGGTGTATATATATATGATAGAAAATATGGAAAATTCGTGAGTTGGTAATTAGGAGCTGATGGAATAAGGACGACCCGTACTCTTCGGCCCGAGGGCTTTTAACAGGAACAAGACAACTTACAAAAGACCCACAGGATTAAAACGAACCGTACCGAATAATGTTGCGGTGATTTTAGGACGGAAAACAAAAAGAATTCATCGTAAATAAGCTTAAACTGATAGAAACACAACTCGAGGCAACTGTACTAAAAGCTTGATATCAATTTGACCGAGCTTATCCCAGATTTGATCTATGAAGTTCCTACTTAATTGTTTCACTTAGACACTGATATTCTGTTAGGCACGTTCATTCTTAGATCAAAATACTAATTTCTGTCGTCTTGGCGTTCAGCGTAACTCTGGTTCAATGAACTGAAATATGCTTTGAATTTAAAATTCGTTTTCAAAATTGGATTTGGTTTGTCAAGGAATCAGACAATCAAATTTAGGAGGCGGGAATTGGACCCGTTACTAAAACCCGGGAACCGTTTATTGAATAACCAACACTTCTGCCATAGGTCACATCAAGTGGTTCGCTACGTTTAATGACTTAGCCGGGGTGTCCGGGTTCAGGGGGTGAGGTTTGTTCGGGTTCTGTTCATCAGCTGCATGGCGGATCGGAAGAGAATGGTTGTGGAAGTTAATATGAGTTCTCCAGCCGTACCTACTCTCTCGGAACATCGCCTCTCTCAGATTCCTACCCACCCCTTATACTATTTTCCAACTCAGAACTTCCTCTTCTTTCTTTCCTAAAAAGACCCTTCACACAGCATACTGATGAGACAGGCCTCCCGTGCCGAGGTAATTAAAAAAAAACACCATTTAATCAAAATTATCAACCTGTTTCGAAACCAAAAGATTCTACGTCAGGATAAGATTATACTAATAAAATTAAATGTTAATAATATTATCCTGACGAAGAATAAAAATGACGCCATAAAGCGAAATTGCAAAGATTAAAGAAGAAACCAAATTATTTTATTTACAGCTCTTAGATTTTTAAAAAATCCACATATTTCGAGAACAATGTTCTCTTCAACGGGAAAAGTAATACACTTAAATTAAATATATAAATTAAGAGAGCAGTGTTCTCGAAACAATCTTGATTTTTTTATTATTTATTATTACACTCCGTAGTAGGCTTTTCTTATAAAATGTTTACAAACTATTCGTATCAAAGTAAATACTTAAAATTTAAACAATAAAGAAAAATATAAAGATAATGACAAAGAACGTTGAAACAAAACACAAAACAAAATACATAGATAAAAATGTAAACAGAAACTAAGAATCCTCACAATTGAATTTAAAAGATTCTACAAAACAAAACAGTAGCATCATAGAAGTAGGTATTATGTACCTAACAAAATAGTAGCAGCATAGAAGTAGGTAGATGTACCTACCAAATAACTTTTATGCTCTGGTCTACTTGTGTCTTAAAGAATAAAAGTGATAAAATAAACAACATTTATACTGATTAGTTTTGAGATAAAATATATCGCCCAGATCAGAATATTTATTTCCGAAACTGTTAAGTCTCGGAATCGGAGAATTTTGATAAGCTAGTGTCCTGCTGTTATTGATGTGAAAGGGTAATAAATGTCGGAATGATTTTTTGGGAACATGGATATTGATAAATTGAAGTAATTCAGGACAGTCACTTTTGTAATGCAGTATTTTATGTAATAGTATTAAATCTGTGCTTATTCTTCTTCGTTTTGTATCTAATGAAGGTGCTATCCAAGTAATGTGATTTTAATTAATTTATTATGTTTTAAAATAAAACAATAACTTTGTAAACACCACTTTTATTTTTATACTTTATGCCGACCGGGTTTCGCTACAACCGTAGCTTCTTCAGGGCAGTACAATCTCTACTAAAATTAATTTACATGTGTGTTTATAACTAATACATGATTAAACCAAATGGGCCGGACTTCCTCCGTTACTTGAGGAGTCCGGCCCATTTGGTTTAATCATGTATTAGTTATAAACACACATGTAAATTAATTTTAGTAGAGATTGTACTGCCCTGAAGAAGCTACGGTTGTAGCGAAACCCGGTCGGCATAAAGTATAAAAATAAAAGTGGTGTTTACAAAGTTATTGTTTTATTTTAAATTATAATGTCACATCACAAAGTAACTGCTTCATATGAACAAATTTATTATGTCATCAAAAAGTATAAATCTACCTGTAGTTTAGCAGAACTATTCGTTGAAATACTAAAATTTTAAAGGTGTGTGAAAGCAGAACAAATCCATGCAATCTTCTTTAAACTTTTGGGATTTTACAGCTAAGAACTAAACACATTCTGCACATAAGAATTTTCAGAATTTCCACCTGATATTTAGAAGAAAAACTAAAGGGGGAATGATTTCAAGAAATACATTAAAGTCTGGTTGAAATATTTCTGAAAAACGAATTAAAAAGAACACTTAAACTTTCATAACGCTTTCATTTTTAAAACGCATAAAAATAATGCTTGCCCGCCTCAGGTGCAGGATTTATTATTTAGTGAGGGCTACGAATACTCATATTTTTATCTCATTTAAGGTTTTTATAAGTTTTTCAACTTTCTCAAGGAAAATAAAATAGTAATCATGCACCAAATACCTCAGGCACGAGAGCAGCTGACAGTTCCGACACATTAAAAATATGAACTTTCAGAAACAAAATTAACGATTCTCAAACGAAAGATATGAAACAGAAAAGACATAAAGCGATTCAGTCGCATCTAGGTTGAATAGCTCAATGGTCAGAACACTTCCCGGGCAAGGTTGTGGATTCATTTCCTAGATGCGACTGAATATTTTTCTGTTTCATATCTTTCGTTTGAGAGCAGTTAATATTGCCTTTAATGATTAAGTATTACAAATGAAAGATTTACTCATTAAGTTAATTCACTATAATTATATTCATTCTATACTTTTAGAAAAGTCAATAAATGTCGCACATTCAAATAAAAACAAGACACCGTCTAGGTTTCATTAATTCGAGTACAATCTTGCAATCATACGTAAAGAAAGCAGCCAATGCATATATCATTGAGAAAATGTTGCCAGCTCTTAGTCGAAGTGAGATAGACTTAACCTTCCACCCGTCGCGCCTTTTTTGTAACGCGAGGTGTCGCGCGCGGGGTCGCTGAGGGTCCCAAAAATTAATATGATTAAATCGTTGTTATAGATTATATTTTATTATTATTTTAACTGATTATAGTCAGGTGATAATGTCTGCAATGAAATTAAAAGAAATATTAAAAATTAGATATTTATTTTCTATGTAAAAGCCTAAAAATTGACAAGTAATATTTTTTTGTAATTTTGAATCATACTTTTTTAGTAGAAAACTTTAAAAAATGTAACCAATTTCTTTCATACTTATAACTATTGGAGATTGATACAGACTTATTATTATAAAAAAAAACAATAAAATACAGTGAAAAAACATATAAACTTGGTTTTTCATTGTATTTTCTTGATTTTTTTGAACCTCACGCCGAAAAACAAGTCTGTATCTAAAAATCCAAATGGGCAGACTGAATTTTTGCGGCACTAGCATTAAATATAGTACCTTTTAGGAAGCTACCTAAAGTAAGAAATCAGTGGGTATATTTAAAATGTACATAATTAGAATTCCTGTACAACCTGGGCTTTTAAAGACCCCACGCGACGGGTCGAGGGTTAAGTAAATAGCTCAGCGGTCAGCACACACCCCCAGGAAGATGTTAGGTTAATTCCCTAGATCAGACTGCATCTTTTTATTTCTTTTCTATTCCTAGATTTTAATGATGAGATTCGTTAATAGTGTCTTAATTTTTTTACCTTAGCCCCAAACAGGGCTGAGGAAAATAGGCCCTCAGGGCTTATGTCATTTCGGGGTGCACTATCTATAAAAGAATATATACATTTTTGGCTTGTGGCTTCCTCCAAGAACAATGATGACTATCGCGTTTTATCCACCAGTGGCATTTACAGTACTCTATTGATGTGACAAGTAGGACTTATTGGGGGTAATAAAATAACATTTATTATGTCTCAAAAAGAAGTAAATTGGGTATGCGTGCTTAATGCCAAGGTAAAAAAAATGTAACAACCCAAACATGTACCAGAAAGTCTGTTCTCATTAGTTCCTCATGTTTGCTACCTGTACAGTTTTATTTAATGCAGGTAGCTGCGTACACGGATAAAGCTAACGAGTAAAGAATTTTTTTCTCACGTTTCGAGACTTGTTAGGTCTGAAGAAGGTTTGATAATGAGATTTCGCCAAGCTTTTCCCGAGAGTTACTTTGTGCTTCCGGGTAAACAAGGCTTTAGAAGAGTTTTATACATAAAAAAAAAACGTTTCATGAAAATTGTGTTTTCTTTCAACGTGTTAATTTTTTTTGTACGCATTCTCGTATTAACAATAAAAGTGGTAGTGAAATTTTCTGGACCATTGATAAAGAAACTGTCACCGTGGGACTATTTGGCAACAATATACAGTATTGAAATGCTGATTATTATGATTAATTTTGAGCAACGTGGACTCTACTAATGGCAAATGCATCTCCAAGGATTAGGTTTTAGTTTAAAGTGAAAAGAAGGTATTCGAAATATAAAAGGTCTGGCATAAAGGTCAAAAAGTTGACGGTGATACCGTAATAAGTCATAGCGTAGCTAAAACGTGGCTTATTGAAAACTCTTCGAATTGAAAAAGAATCTCACAGGTCTTTAGAAAACTGAATACCAGCCAAAAGGGTCGTCCAGAAGCAGAAGAGGCTGATGTCTTAAAATGCCAATTATCCTTCCAGAATGATCTTCAGTCAATTTCTAAGATGATAGGGATTTTTAGTTGCCAGTTAAGGATCGCCCAACGCTCCGGGCTGCCGCACAAAGAGAGAAGAAACTTAATTTTGAATTCTTCTGATTTGCAGGTTTGACAACAGTTAAATACCAAAATATTCTAGGGCTGGCTTCTGACCAATTCCCAATTGTCAAGACACACACCGAGTTCATACATATGGTGTGTATAAAAGGGTGCATACGCCTTGTTACAAATGCTTTTACGTAACAAAACTACATTGGAATTGCACTATTTAATTGACCTCATACCACGACTACTAGGAATTTTCATCAACACACTAAGCAATCAATCATGATTTATAAAAATATTTTTTTAAACAACCATACTCTAATCATTTGAATAAAAATTGTGCATCGCTTGGAGGTTGGACAATCCAAGTCATGTTATTTCAGAATCAAAAGGGTCGTCATAAAGCTCACTGGATCAATGAGATACCTAATCAAGTAAGGCGAAAACTCCTGACTGTACTAAGGGTGTAATTAAGGATAGTAGATGCAGTTTGAGGAAGCCTCCATCCATAAGTGAATCAACACTTCTACAGAATTCGATTTTGGCACGCGGCTTTCGTGTCGCAACTCCATGGTCATACACATTGTGGATCATTGAAGACCCAGCTTATGGGTTTGCGACAATCACAACGAAATTAAACATTCTAATAATTTCGTTTGTCGGTTCATGCATGCGTAACGTGAAATAATCCTGCGTAATGCGGAAAATGATTCAAGTTCAATTAACGTTGTGTTTTCAAACTAGAACTGAGATAAGTATTGAATAATACCATACCGAAGTTAAAATGGGTATTCTAAAATTATGTTTTACAAGAACAACTCTCTTTTTATAACTATTGAAGGTTATTCCCATCAATGTAATATATATCCCGTTTCGCTAAGACGAGAAATTCTGGGTTCGTGTCCCAGTTGCGACCGCTATCTTTTTATTTTTCTGTATCTTGTTCTCTTTCATATTTTCTTTTAGATTATTAGTGTTATCTTCTTCTTCAATGATTCTAAAAATATTTTATTATATTTAGTATTTGAAATATCTACCTATTTCATTTGCTTACATTTTTGACCGATCTAAATCTTTGGCAGATATAAATCTGAATATGATCGTCTGTAATTATTATTTTTGTTAGTCAATAATCCTGTGGCAAATATTTTGTAAAAAAACTGTCGCTATTTTTTGCGTTAGTTACATTTATAACGATGTACCTACTTATAATTTGGTCGGGAGTGGAACCCGAGATGATCATCTATTTCCCAAGTTATTTGAGTAATCGATTTCACCCGCCTTAATATGGGAATGTGCCTATATGGTGGTCATAACACCCTTAAGAGATCCGTACTAAATTGTTGATATTACTGAATAAAAAACAACGCAGAAAGTTGCCACACGCAATGCCGCGGTAGGATAAAATAAAATAAAAAAACCCTTTCACCATGTTTCCAAATCTTTGTTCATATTTTTTTATAGTTACTTGTTAGCTAATCTATTGTAACAAATCTGTTGCCTGCAAAAAATTACATATCTCTCCCATGGGTATTTACTTTTTATACTTGGAGGGCTCATCAAGTGTAATCTATATCAATGTTTTTCGACGTAGACAATCACCATAGTCGGTACTGCTGAGTCTAGTGCTTTGAGATAACATTACTTTTATTCTTTATGCCTTCGAAAAAAAACCTTCCTTTATTATGTATGTTAAAAGATGAAAAGAAGGCGGAACAATGGGATATGTTCGGCGGGAATCTTAAAATGAAAACGAACTGAAAAAACTCGAGGATTTGGGCGGTTATTCAGAAAGGAATTGAGTTTGAATTGCTGGTAAATCGAGAGTAAATATTGGTTTGTCATTATTAAGATTATGATTTAATGACGCGCACATGATGAGGGATGTAAGTACATATAATAAAAACCTGTACCGTAATTATGGTGGTGAGTTAGGCAGTAACTTGCGTCAAAGGTAGGCTGGGTGGTTTTAGAAGATGAGGTATGAATTTATTATTGTGCACTGAATATATTTTATTTTATTATTCTTCATTTTAAACACCCGCTAAACTGCCAAAGCAGAATGTCAGCAGAGCAATTTAACAATATTAACCCTAGATCACTAACCTTCGTCGAAACGACGACGCGGACTCGAAAAAAGTGGTATAAATTTTGAGTGCGTCGTCGTACGCATTCCAGATTCCGGCTAATCTCAGTCGACCCGCAGCCGCGCGGCGCACGAGTGTGTTTTTTGTGTGCGCCTCATGGTGGCTGGTTTGTCACAAATGTATTAATTCATAGTTTTTTTTAAAATATTTATTTCTTTTGTTAATTTTATTACCTTATTTTAATATTTAAAGTCTTCGTTTTTTTAGTTAATAAGATTTAAGCATTTAAAAAAACAAAAATATTCAAATAAGTAAAAACTCTGGTCTCAATTAAAAGATTGTCAAAGTAATTCAAATGTGAATTTAGTAGATAAATAAAAAAACTCATAAACATGTTAACAAATGATTATTGTAATGAATAAGTAAAACACATAAATATTTTATTCCATAAACCCTTAGAATCCTTTCTTTTATACGGCGAAGCCGAAACGACGAAGGTTAGTAATAAGCGTTGTAAAATAAGGTTATTGATCTAGGGTTAATACCAAAGCACAAATATTACAAGAAACCATAATTACAAAATAGATATATAAGAATAGCTTTTAAATAACCACAATACGAAGGCATTAAATAAACAGACAGATATAACACAGGAAAATTACTCATAGTCATATATAGAAAATTACTCGAGATGTCTACAACGAACGAATCCATCAGTATGCCCTCACTGTACAGGTGACCATATGTTCGCCAAGTGCCCGGCAAGAGAAACAACACCTGTTTGTGCAAACTGCACGTCACAAAACAAAAAATATGGTGAAAAAAACAATACAGACCATAAGGCTTTCAGCGACATATGTCCATACAAAAATAAAATGCTTAAAGTAGCTAAAGACAGAATTGACTACGAATAAAAATGGCAGACTTCTTATATAATATACTAGACGAAAAATATAATATTGACGAGAAAATATATAACAGCTTCCAAGAATACTGTATCCACCAAGACGACCTCAATTGCAGCCCTTTAATTCTACACATGAACGTAAGAAGCATAAAACGAAACATAGATGAATTTTTAACAACAATTAATAATAATCTCAAAAAGCCGGTATGCATTGTGTTAACAGAAACTCATTCATGTTGTGAAGTGACGTACAATATACCGGGTTATAAATATATATCAACGGCAAACCGAATAAACAAGAACAGTGGGATCGCTATGTTTATTCAAAATCATTGTGACATATTGTGCGAGGAAGAAATTAAAATGAGTGGAACAAACTGCCTACATATACAAATTAAGTATTATAACAAAAAAATTGATATTATCTCTGTGTATAGAACACATTCATCCAGTGTCTGTTTGTTTATTGATGAATTAAGACAAGTCTTGGTAAACTTTAGAAATTCAAATACAATAGTTTTAGGTGACATAAATTTAAATATATCACATGATTTTACATCGAATAATAAAGATAACTACCTAAACATGATGGCGGAATTGAATTATGTACCGTGTATAAAGTCTTATACTAGAAACGTCAATGGGCAACGTCCATCATGTATTGACCATATTTTCACAAATATCAAAGATATAAATAATATAAATTCTGGAATTATAAAAACTTCAATTACCGACCATTACATGACTTTACTACATTACAACTCAATAATACCTCAGGCGATTAATCAACACTGCGGACTAACTGCTAATAATAATAATGAAATAACTGTTATTAATATTGAAACTTTAAAAAATAAATTATCATCTGAATTATGGTTGGATATACTCCGTAACGATAACGTCAATGAGTGCTGTAAAATTTTTGAAAATAGATTAACTAATTATATAAATGATTCAAAAAAAATTATTCATAAGGGAAACTCAGCCAAATTTCGTAAAATCAAACCGTGGATAACACATGGACTCGTTGTGTCCGTAAGACACAAAGAATGGCTTTACAAAGAAACTAAAAAAAAACCACTGGACATAAATTTAAAAAATCATTTTAAAGAATACAAAAATAAATTAGCTTCTCTCATAAAAAACACTAAAGAAAAATATTATAAACATAAACTTGATGACTCCGAAAACGACAGCAAAAGAGTTTGGATTATAATAAATGAAATCCTGGAAAATAAACAAAAAAATAAAAATAATCCCATAAAATGCATAATACAAAACAATAATATAATAAACTGTATTGAGGAACCTAAAAAAGGAGCAAATGTATTTAATGATTTCTTCGCAAATGTTGGAAAGAATTTAGCAGAAAAAATTTCAACAAAAAAAAAAAATTATATTGAAAATACTCCGAATACAGAAAATAAACTAGAACTTTTTGAACCTACTAATCCGTCCGAAATTATACAAATTATATCAAAAATGCGAGGTGGTTCTGCTCCGGGATTTGACGGCCTTTCCGTAAATATATTAAAAAATATTAAAAATCTTATTTCTACACCAATCTCTCATATCATAAACAATAGTTTTAAAACAGGAACTTTCCCGAGCACATATAAAAAAGCAATAATAACTCCAATTTTCAAATCCGGTAATCCGGAGGACGTCTCTAATTACCGACCAATTTCGCTTTTATCTAATATATCCAAAATTTTTGAAAAAATAGCTAAAAAAAGACTAACTGCATTCATAAAAAATAACTCAACCATAAATAAAAATCAATTTGGATTTACAGAGGGAAAAAGTACCCAAGATGCAATCGCAAAAATATCGTCAAGTATCCAGAGTACCCTAGACAAATCGAATAAATGTATAGGAATTTTTATCGACTTACAGAAAGCATTTGACAGCATCTCTCATGAAAAACTCATATTAAAATTAAAAGAAAATGGCATTGACCATATAGCCCTTAAATGGATAAAAAGCTACCTAACAGAGAGACCTCAAATTGTAAAATTAAACCAATCATTTAGTACATCATTAACAAGTAAATTTGGCATCCCTCAAGGTACCGTCCTCGGACCATTATTGTTTCTTATATATGTAAATGACATTTTCCAACAGAAAATTAAAGGCGAATTAATCTCTTATGCAGATGATACTGTATTATTAATAAAAGGTCAAACATGGGAACTAGTTAACAAAATTGCAAACGAAGATATTAATATCTTAAAATCATGGTTTGATAATAACCTTCTCACACTTAATGCTAAAAAAACAACATATGTCTTATTCTCCTTACAGAAAATACCTAACCAGAAAGTTAATATTAAAATCCACGATGAAAAATGTGACAATGTAAGCTGTAAACAAAATGATCCTTTTTGTACTGTAATTAACTCTTCTACTGAAATTAAATATCTCGGTGTAATTATTGATCAAAACCTGAAGTGGAATAGTCACATTGCAGAGCTAGTAAAGAGAATAAGGAAATGTATATATATATTTGTTAGATTACGAAATATATTGAATGTAAAAATAATCAAAAATGTGTACTATGCCCTTGTTCACTCTTTGCTTATCTACGGAATTTTAGGTTGGGGAGGTTCTTACAAAAACAATCTAAACTCAGTAAAAGTTTCACAAAGAACCATCATTAAAGTAATCCTTAAAAAAAAACCTACCTTCTCAACAGAATCACTATTTAAATTATTTCCAGTACCAAATGTCGATGACATATTTAAGCAAGCTTCTATTATTAAAATGTGTAAAGAAAAAAATAATAAAGAATATGAAGAATTTTACACATTAATGAGAAATGGAAATCAATTTATTACACCAAATTTTAAAACAACACAAATGCACAACCATTATATTTACCAAGCTATAAAAAACTACAATAATCTTCCTTCTGAATTGCGCTGTATTTCGAACCAATCAGAACAAATAAATAAAATTAAACAATTTTTCAAAAAAACTTACATTAAAAAATAAATATTTTATACAAAATATATTATAAAATGTAACCTAAGTAAGAACTGTGGCTCCCTTATCAGGCACAAGAGCTCCTCTTTTCTGATAAGGTATACATGACCAATCATGACCTTGAATATGATATTTTGTAAAATATGTATAATTAAAATGTAACCCATGTTTTATATTAAATAAAAAAAAAAAAAAAAAAAATATATATAAAAGATTACAAATATAAAGAGTCATAAGCCATTTTTACCTTATTTTTGAGATCGGTGGTGCAATTTGATTCGATTTTTATGTTCATTGGCATCTTATTAAATATGGTAGGGACAAGATAAGTGAATATCCGTTGCCCATGTTTATTTATAATTTTCGGAACGGACTAACCCTTATTTTCACTAAATCTAGTGCCATGTACATAATCTGCTTTTTTTGTATATTGAATCAGACAATAGGTTTTGGCATACAATTTTAAATCATAATATCCCTCGAATAGGTAATATATATATATATTTTTTTTACATTAACTCCACACAGGAGGCCCTGAGGAAAATAATTTCCCACAGGGCCTATGTCAGGATGCTGTGTGGAGGGTCTTTTTGAGGAAAGGAAGGAGTGTACATGGGTCTTGAAGAGGCCGGTAAATCGTTCCACAGACGAGCTGTTGAACTCAAGAACGAGTCGTAAAAACGACCCGTTCTCATGTGACTAATGTCAACTGTGTACAAATGTTGGGCGCGTGTTTGGCGTGTTTCCCGACTATGCACCGGTGTCGAGGGGATCAATGACGCTAGTTCCTCGGAGCATCTTCCATTGTAGTACCGGTTGAACAAGGACAGCATTCCCACCTGACGTCTGTGCTCTAAAGATTGCAATCCGTCTGTTAAGATGGGAGAATCTATCAAACGGACCGCCCGTTTCTGAACAGAGTCAAGGATTTTTTTAAGGTATTTTGGAGCTCCAGACCAGAGGTGGCTGCCAAATTCAACCGTGGGACGCACTTGCGATTTGTACAGGGTTAGCAGTTGTGTACTATTAAAGTATCTTATTAACTGACTAATATAATAATTTTATGTCTCTTCTTTGTGTATAAATATTTTGCTCACCATCAGCTTAGTCAAAGAGTTTTGAATTGTTTTAATGTAACCTATATTTGTCTTGCACGAGTTTCCCCAAGATATCATTCCGTATCTGATAGTAGAATCCGCTAGTGACAAATAAATTATTTTTAATGTACTTATGGATATAAAATATTTAATTTTATGCCAATAAGTACTTTAAAATATCAATTTCATAATGGTAATTTTATTATCATCTTCTATCAAGAATCTTATCTTTCGACCACGGTGGCCTATAGTGGTTATGCCTTGTCAAAGGACGTAGCTGTAGATGAAACTGATATACTATTTTTTTTTTATAAGAACAAGTCTCTTTTTATAACGTTTGAAGGTTATTCCCACCAATGTAACATATCACACAGAAAAATAGAATACTCGTAATAGAAAAAGATAATGATCGCAACTGGGACCATTACCTTTTTCTATTTTTCTGTGTCTTGTTTTCTTTCATATTTTCGTTTAGATTATTAGTGTTATCTTCTTCTTTAATGATATATTATTATTAATTATTAAATGAAAAACACACTTTGTAAAATACCACTTTATTTGAATTAATAATTATTTAACAGCCAACCAGGTTTCGCTTACCTCAAGCTTCATCAGGGCTATTATATTAACTAAAGATAAATACATAAAGACACATATATATAAAGGAAATTTAAAAAAATTGAATGAAAGAGATAGCAATAGAATAGGCGGCACCCTAATTGCAGGATGGGTGGTTGGGGGGTGTGTGGGGGGGGGGGGGGGAGGGAGGGAAAGGGGATTGTTTCAGAAGAGGTTAACGGAAAAAATGGGACTGTCAGTTAAATTGATTTGATTATAAATAATATTTGATTTTTTATATTATTGACGGCTTTTTTGATTTCAAGGGCTTCTAGATTGTTTAATCTAATTCCACATCCATTTTTATGTACTATTTTAGTCCCGGAGGTTTTATCGAATGAGTGGTTAGTTATTTACAAAGTGTGTTTTTTCATTTAATATATAATGTCACTCCACAAAGTTAGATAAAATAATATTATTATTAAACTTGTGAACTGTTGATTGTAATTTGAAATGGGATATACAAATAAACAAAATTTGTAAACGCCCGAGGGCGATAGTGGGTAGGCTGTACAAACTGAAATGTTTCGTTCCGGTGAATATTTTAAAAATTATTTACTTATCACTCGCAGAATCAACTTTACGATACGGAATAACTACTTGGGGACACTCTTGCAAAACTAATTTAAACCGCCTACAATCAGTACAAAATTCTATGATTAAGTTATTAGTTCAAAAAAATATTTTTTCACAGAGACGAAACGTTTTATTTTTGTATCGGAATTTAACAATATTACCGGTGCAGGCCTTATTATGGTATAAAATATTGATTCAGCATGTATCTGAGTCTGTTTATAAGAAGAAAGTGGAACATGAGCATAATACGAGGTTCACAAAGAATGAAGGAATGCTTGTTCCAAAATATAATAATAACTACGGACGGCGAACCCTGGAATTTAACGAGCCAAAAATATTTAACAAGTTACCAATTAATATAAAACATTGCGACTCTACAAATAGATTAAGATATATGCTGAAACAATGGTTACTAAATAGAGATTGTTTATATTAATTAATGTTTGTTAATTGTGAGAATTTGTTTAGTTATTTAAATAGTAATAATAATATGTATGTATGTTTTAAATTGTAATTGAACATTAACATCCAGTTAACAAACTGCTTTATTGCGGTTTAACGGGATTGTATCTTGAAAACAATAAATAAAAAAAAATAAAAATTAAAAAACTGGTCACTTTCGTCCCGAATCGCATTGATAAAATTAACATGTTTCCTAAGTTTATTATTCGGCTCTGTATTGAAAGACATAATTGAAAGTCACATTTCAGAGAAATTTGTTCGTCGTCTTTTGCCTATATTATTAACGTCTGTCTCAAAAGAAAAATACAAGAGCGCTAGCCAAAAAATTATTCTAATGATGGCTAGTTTCAAATATGTTAATTCTCTCTTCAGAAAATATAAAACTTTAGCGTTCCGTCCTTGTGTCTTCGTTTCGTCAGCGGAAGATATTCGTAAAGGCAGCAAATTTATACATCTTTAACGTTTAAAATATACAAAAAATATGCTGGAGAAATTTCGCGAACATCGCTGGTTAAAATCTGAGATGTTCTATGACGACTTAAAAAGAATCTGTTTATTCTAGTTTATCTTAAATCTGATTGAATTTGCTGTTTCTTAGGAATAAGTCTAGCTTTAATTCCGTGCCAAGGGCTCATTAAAAAAAGTTTATTTGACATTTACACTGATTTTATTTAAAAAAATATGTATAAAAATAATTCCTTTGAAATAATTAACGCCCTTCATCTCAAGGTTAACTACTAAAGCTGATAAAAAAAAATCCCTGCAATAGTTTTTGGGAAAAAAAGGTTTCTACAGTAGGTAATGAAATTTTAGACTTGGTAGGTAAATATTTATATGGATATAATATTTAGAACTAGACGTTTGATTTAAAGATTTAAATTGAAGTCAAGAAAAAGTTGGTACCGATGTAACCTTACTATTTTAGGAATTATTTAGTGGTACTTGCAATGTGCTGTGTTAGCGGCACCCGGGCGGCTACCATCGCCGTAGTATTGAAGAGGACAAAATGACAACACGTATGTTTGACTAAGAGCGGGAGGCCGACGATAGATAGTCGCAACACTATTTTGCAATTACAATTCAAATTTACACAAACGAAATTCACCAGTGCATAACGTGAACGAATGCATTTGTGCATCACAATCAGAATTAAACCATATTTTTATATTTCATTTAAAATTGTTTATTTAATGAGATAAATATTCTGCCTTTACAAGCAAAAAGAAACTGGAAATTTTCGATTGTCACAATACGATTTGAGAGGTGGGTATGGGTACCGCCGCCCCGGGACCCATTTATTGGATAACCAACACCTCTGCCGTAACTCACCCCAAGTGGTTAGCAACGTTTGGTGACTTAGTAGGGGTGCCCGGATTCATGGGGTGAGGTTTGTCCGGGTCTTGGTGGCGGATGCGTCTACCCACCAGTTGCTTGGCAGGCCGGATCGGGAGTGAATGGTCGAAGGAGTTCCTTTGACTTCTCCTTCCGCACTCTCGCGGAACACCGCCTTGTACCGAAGTGGGAGGGATGGACTAATACATCCGTCACTCCTGGACACACTGACCTCTAGATTCCTACACACCCCTAATACCCTTTTCCTTCCCAGAACTTCCTCTCCTTCCTTTCCTAAAAATATCTCCCATACAGCATCCTTAAAGATGACATAGGCCCTGAGGGGAATTATTTACCTCAGGGCCTCCTGTGTAGAGCTAATTTTTAAAAAATATATATGATTTACGAGACATTTCATCTTTGACAACCTCCAAAGTACATCAGAATGTGACCAACTGCCTTTTTGCTTACGATGGCAGTATAACATCCACTTGGGTTTTGGATAACACTTTACAAGGTTAAGATGAAGCCATGCGAATGAATGCATAATCGTACGAAATCATTGGTTTGAAAATTTGATCGCTTAAGCGTCAATTAAACTAAAGTAGAATACATCTTGCCCTTGGAAATATTTATATCTTTTTGTAAGTCGGAAAAAAATAAAGTACCAAGACTATAAAAAATAATCTCCTACTAATGAATCCATTTTCGGATTTAGTTTTATTATACATATAGGGTAGCAAATTAAGTTCTTTACAAAATAATCGAAAAACATTTTAATAATTGTGCCTGAATATCACAAAATAAAACAAAACAATTCGATTTCACGCTGTATTTTTCGGCATGAATCAAAATGGGTGCTGTTTAACGAATTTGGATTTGAGAAATAAACCATCAGCCGTCCGTATAAAGACTACATGTACATATTGTATTAGTTAACGCCCCGCCACGTAAAGACGTCTCTGGACTCTATGTCGCTTGGTTCCGTGCAATAGATTTTAAATTTCCTTGTTATTGTAATAAACAATATGTAAAATAGGAATTAATGTTTTTACAGGCTTTTACGAAATCAACATATAAAAACAACTCCAAATACCTCCTCCAACCTTTCCAAATAGTCTTCTCAAGTATTTTCAAATCCCTCCCTAAAAGAGGCAGAGATTTCGATTTCAAATTTTAAAGAACTAGTGGATCACCTTAGAGGTTTCTTGATGATTGGATCTTGGCTATGCTCCGCCAATAGAAGGAAAAGTTTTCAAACTAACTAGTTTGAATTCGCACAATTGGTACCTACCCAGGAATCCGTTCTGTTATCTGTTCGTCTATGGATCGCCGATTGCTCCAGTAGATCAGATTCGAGGTTCCTATTGCTGCATCCTAATGTTGAATCCCTACGTCATGTGATCGCTGCTTATTGACACCGTTAACATACATCTTCATGCTCGCTTTACCATAACCAAGATTTGGGGAATTTTATTAATCCAGAGAAAAAGGAATACAACGCTTTGTTGTATTGTAAAATGTGACTTATAATGTATATACATTCAGTGAACATACAGCTTTTTTGCTTCATGATTTACAAATTTAGCTGTTTTCACCTTAAAATGTGACTTATACGTAAAAGTACCAGCAGAAACTCGCCCGGCGAAGTGCCGAAGTCGCTCACGTTTAAAAGAAGATTCGGGTTAGGGAACTTTTGTTTACCGCAAGCCAAAAAGCTGATTAAGGATTCAACATGTCAGCATTAACTTTCCGAACGGAATTTTCACCTGTTTGTCTTTCGCTTTAAGTTGCTATTCACGATGAGCGGCGCCTGAGGGATATCTTCCTCAAAATTCTCGCACAAGTTCCCGACTTTTCCGTGGTATCATTTCCATTCACCCAAAACATTGTTTTTGTTTCGCAAGAAGAACAGCGCCGATTCGTTGAGCTTAACATTTTGTACATTTTATATAAAGTTTAAACGTTAAAATTTACTTGTGCGAGTTCGGAATTAAATCATTTTGACGTAGATTAAACCGAAATATAATTTAACAACATAAGCCGCTTATGTGATCTGTGTGGTTATGCGCAAAAAATGGTTATGTGGCTTTAATCCTATTGTGCCGGGGATGTTTGTTGTCGGTTGGTGATGAACCAAAATTGATATTTTTAGGGTGAATGGGCTTGATTTTAATAGAAAGTAATTGACGGCAAATGATTGTAGATTATTATATCATGATACGGGATATTTCCACGAAACCACTGCCTTTAAATTTGCATGTGAAAAGTAGTAATTCCTAAGATATGGACACAAAGTAGGCTCTGAGGAAAATAATTTCCCTCAGAGCCTATGTCATCTTCGGTTAAGCTGAAAAGAGGGTCTTATTTAGGATTGAAGAGGCCCATGTGATAGGAGGGAGAAAACACAGAGGCGAGCAAATCGTTCTACAGCCGGGCTGTTGATCTCAAGAACGAGTCGTTGAAATGATCCGTTCTCCTGTGAAAAAAAAGTCAAATGTATGCAAATGGAAAGAATCAATGACGCTAGTTCATCGGAGCAAATGCCCTTGAAATACCGGTAGAATAAAGACAGTATTCCCACCCGTCGCTTGTTCTCTAAAGACCGCCAGTTTATGCAAAGTCGTGGGATTTTTCAGGTATTTTTCGGCTCAAGACCAGAGGTGACTGCCAAAGTCAATCATGGGGCGTACTTGCGATTTGTATGGGGTTGGCGGTTGTGTACTATTAAAGTATTTGATACAGTACGTCCAGTTTTTGAGAGGCCAACCTATGTAACTCTGGCTTCGATGGAGCCCCCGCACCTGATCTGGTCACACAGGTAGCAATATAATTTGAAAGCGGTTAGTTGAAAACCCAAAAATTGGTTCCAAGCGCAGACGAACGTATTTTTCGGTATCAAAAATTTCCAATATGTGTTAATCTAGCAAAGTTACGAAGTTGTGTGGAAAAAAAAGAAAACTTGATTTAAAAAAAAATTGTGATCAATTAAGGGAAAGTAAGTTTGTCGCATTCTGGGATCCAAACTATAACGCGTTTTTGTTTACAGAAAAGCTTTACTTTGCTATTTCTTTAATAATTTTTTGATTAAATATAAAGGTGTATAATTGTTCATATAAAGAGGAAGTAGACATGTACAAATATATGTGTATGTTTTGGTATTGTGTGCATGCGTGTATATATATGTATGTATTCATGTAAGTGGGTGTATATATGTGTGTGTATGTATGTATGTGTGTGTATGTATGTATTTGTGTGTATGTATGTATTTATGTGTATGGATGTGCGCATACACGCACACATATAAAAATAAATATAAAATTGAAAATAAGGTACATTTTCGCAATCTAATCCTAACGCACTTCTTTTTCTCCTTTCTATTTTTTCTATTCAAGTTTTTATTATAATTTTATACCAATTTTCAGCATCATTACGTACTATTACCATATATTTATACTAGTCACCATGAAACAGGCAGCCGCCTGGTTTGGTGATTTAATGTACCTATCTACTCTTATGTAATAATTATGTAACATGTTTATTATAAATAAAAACATAAATAAAATATATGAAACCAAAGTTTCCGAATGCATTGGTAAAATTTTACTTAGACACTGTTTCGGTCAGAGGTTTTTTCATATACGGCAAAATGATATATATGATATATATATATATACTTATAATGGTAATAAACTGTATTTGCAAGGGAAATACTCACAGGAAATAGAGGTGGGATGAATTCTCTGCAATTTAAAGGTGAGATGACTTTTGTGCGTATTGTTCACTATGTTTTTTAATGATTTCACTTCGAATGTAAACAGTATTAAAAAGAATTTTTGCGATGCGTGTTCGTATGTGATTTATAAATTCTCAAGGCGAACGTTGTCACGGCCGCGGCAGTTAATCGGGAACACTGAAGTCAACAATATTCATTGCCATAGAATCGATCGAACGTTATTAATACCGTAGCGTTTGTACCCGTCGCACCATATAAACATCCATTTACGTGGATTTTCAGACAAAGCCACCGTTGTAATTCGGTTTCTAATAAAATAATTCGTCACAAGATGTCGCCACTTTCGTCGGCAAGACGCACAGGGATGTGACCTTCCTAGGTTTAAGTTCTATGAATTTGTGAACCTGGAGTATCTTTCGCCGACACTGGCATAGAAACCGAAATCCCTCGGTTAAAAAAACAATCAATAGAATTCAAGCACTTATTAGAAAAAAACTCTCCGAGCTTTCACATTCCACCTGGAACAAAAAAATTCAAGATATAAATCCACAGGACGGCTCCCTATGGAAGTTATGCAAATCTCTCCAAACTACCCCATCCCCAAGCCATCCCATTCATACCGAAAATGGCCTCATATTTGACGATCAAGATAAATCGGAGGCGTTTGCCGATAATCTTGAATTTCAATTTAGCCCCAGCTCTAAGCACGCCGACCCAATCCATATAGCAAATGTCAACCACCAAATAGACATAATTTTCGACTCCCTTCCCGGAACAAATGTACATTTCACCACCCCATCAGAAGTCCGAAGGGCCATTAAACACCGCAGCAACAAAAAAGCTCCCGGTCCAGATGGCATTACAAACTTTGCCCTTAAAGCCCTCCCCCCTAAAAGCATTCTCACCATTGTGAGCCTCATAAATTCCGCTCTCAGACTGCGTTATTTCCCCAAAAGTTGGAAACACGCGCACGTCATTCTCATCCCAAAACCTGGGAAGGACCCAAAATTCTGTGAGAACCATCGTCCAATCAGCCTTCTCTCAAATGTTGGTAAAATATTCGAACAAATTCTCCTCACCCGGCTCTTAAAGCACATTCACGAGATGAAAACCCTTCCTGATGAACAACATGGCTTCAGATCTCAACACTCAACCCTTCATCAACTGCTCAGAGTTTCCGAACTAATCCTCGGCGGCTTCAACTCCCAACGGTCCACTGGCGCCATTTTCCTGGACATAGCCAAAGCCTTCGACAAAGTATGGTCAAACGGCCTGCTCCTCAAATTGCACAACACGGACATCGATCCCCAACTCCTCGGTATCTTAAAATCATTTCTTCAGCACCGGACTTTTCAAGTAAAGATCCGAGGTGCACTCTCAACGCCCAGATTCATGACAGCAGGCGTCCCGCAAGGATCCCTGCTTTCCCCTACCCTCTTCAATATCTACTTACACGATATTCCACTCACGGAGAACCAACATTCGTATAAAGCCTTGTACGCTGACGACACCGCCATTATGGTTCGATACAGTTCTCCCAGGATGATCACACTTCGCTTACAACATAACATAAACATACTCCAAGACTTTTATAACAAATGGCGTATAGATGTGAACCCTTCCAAGAGCGCTGCTATTTTCTTCTCACGAAGAAAGGTTCGCAGCACTCCTAAGGGTCAAGTTTATATGTACGGCCAAGCAATACCCTGGCAAAACAATGTTAAATATCTTGGAGTCACACTCGACAAAAAACTCACATGGCACACACACATCAAACATACAATTAAAAAAACCAAAAACGCTGCTTCATCCCTTTACCCGCTTTTACATTATAACAGTCAAACGTCGCTTCAGAACAAACTTCTCATTTACAAATCAAAATTACGACCCATCATGACTTACGCCGCTCCAATTTGGGCCACAAGCAATACTAAGAGTCTAGAAACCTTCCAAAATGTCTTGCTTAGAAGATTCACCAAAAGCCCTTGGTTCGTCCGAAATAGCATTATTAATTCAGGCACGAAAATTCCTCCACTTAAAAAACACATAATAGACCTGGCCAAAACATTTTTCTCAAAACTTGCTTCAAATCCGAACCCAAGCATCTCATGTCTCGGGCATTCAAGTCCCGATGACAATCCCCTCCACCGCCTGCCCATATCCATCCTTCATCCACCTTGATGCGCGGGCTATAACAAAATTTACCTTTATATTCTTATATAAAAAATTAAATACTTGTATATATTTATTATGGTATACATATTTGTGGTATATGAATACATACATGCATGGGTGTATGTAAAAATGTCTGTATGTGTGCATATATCTATACAAAATATATACCACTCGCAGATTTAAAACAAGCAATAAAAAAATATGAATGCCCTTCATCTTGCCCAAGGCAGCCCGAACATCGGGTTAAAAAAAAAAATCCATCAGGTGACATTACTACAGTTTGCAAGACAAAGGGGTTAATTTCTCCCTGTAACTTGCTAAGAACCAATATATAATATACCTGGAGTATCTAGTCCGCTTTTGTTACTCAAGGAAGCAACAGTTCAAAAATCGAGCTCCGAATAGTGCATCGCGTTCCGAACACTTTATTTTCTAATCATTGTTCGCGTCATCTGGTTCTTTTGTTTCCTTCCATTCTCATAGTTATTTCGTTCTATAAGTTTCTAAACAAAAACAAATTTTCATGGTTACAAAATATTGAGCTGTCAGCTTTCAAAGCAGTGTTGTGTTTTTCATTTTTAACCAAATTACACATTGACCTTTCACAGTTTACCTTCCTCACTATTAACCTACGCACAAGATCCTGGATTCGATGTCTACTTTCCGCCAACAACTTGCCGCTGTGGGTGCGACAGAAGCACAACTAGAAGAATTTTTAGCAAAAAAATCAAAAGTAACGAGGTCCAGACGCTCAACTGCTCTATATTTTCAACAGCTCCCACCACTTCGACAACCGCCTCCAGCTTAACATCAACCGTTCCATCCTCTTCCGTAAACTCATCCCCCCCGCTATGGGTGACTCCAGCTCACAAAAAACGAAGGGCGTGCGCTTCTCCTCCTCCCTCCACCGAAGTAATAAAAACATCAAACCGTTTCTCCGCCCTCGCTACAGACGATGAAATCTCACCACTGCCAGTCACAAACACCGTGTCTGACTCCACTGCAA
This sequence comes from Limnephilus lunatus, assembly GCA_917563855.2. NCBI lineage: Eukaryota > Metazoa > Arthropoda > Insecta > Trichoptera > Limnephilidae > Limnephilus > Limnephilus lunatus. Next base: position 79,265,212 of record OU830600.1, read on the forward strand.
ATGACATCACTGATATCACAAGAACTAGACCTGCTAAGATCCCTCCAATTTTTATAAAATCCGAAAAAAATTGGAGCCTCCTGGAAAAGCGCCTCTTGAATGCTGGGGTTACTATAATTAACGCAAAGGCCATCCCAACAGGTGTGGTCCTCAATACCGGTGACTCCACTAGCTTCCGGCTGGCAACAAAAATTCTGCAAGAGGACACAACTCCCTTCCACACTTTCCAACTCGCAGAAGACAAATCTACAAAGGCGGTTCTGCGAGGAATACCGACGACAATTAGCGAAGAAGAGGTCCGCCTGGAACTAATAGATCTCAACTTCCCTGTTAATTCAGTAACTCGAATGAGATCCGGGCCAGACAGGAAAAATATTCCACTGGTCCTCGTACAACTGGATCATGGTGAGGCGGGACAAAAAATCTTCTCCCTCACTTCCCTCTTTCACCTAATGATAAGAGTGGAGTATCTAAATAAGAAGACAGCCCCCTCTCAGTGTCACCGTTGCCAGAATTTTGGACACTCATCAATGATGTGCCACCTGCCCGCCCGCTGCGTGAAGTGCGCGGGTGACCATTTTACGCAGGAATGCAAGAAACAGAGAGAAGATGGACCCGCCACCTGCGCAAACTGTTCTGGAGCCCATCCGGCAAATTACAAGGAATGTTCGAAACGACCATCTCCACAACCCATCTTATAAACAGTAAGTAATGTCACTTTCACCTCACATACTACAAATCCCTCTTTATCATACGCGCGGGCCACTGCCCAAACCCCACTAACGTCCACACCCCCCTCCTCAACTCCCTCAACCTCAACCACCCATACACCTCCTTCCACCCCCTTCAATATTTTTGAATTTTTCAAAAATTTCAATTTCTCCAAGGTTGGCGATCTCCTCTCCGACCTCATCCCCAAATTTCAGTCTGCCACCTCACCGGCAGACTACATATCGATCATTTTCTCCACTGCCCCTCAGATTTTTTTCACTTTTTTCAGTGTAAATGGCTAGCTCTACTACCATGCCCTCCGCGCTACGCATGGCATTTTGGAATGCTAATGGTCTCTTAAAAAATTTACATGAAATACGTATTTTTGCAAATACACACGCTCTCGACGTTTTACTCATCAATGAAACTCACCTCAACCCATCACAAACGCCAAAACTTTCGAACTATACATTATATAGAAATGACCGACAACACACTAGAGGCGGTGGCACTGCCATTTTCGTTAAATCGAAAATCGCCCACAAATACAATATTACACCTGCATTGTCGTCAACCGAGTCAACCTCGATCACAATTTATACAAAACATTCAGGCCCATTGAGAATAAACTCTATCTACCACCGTCCGCAAGATAAGCTTGATCCAAATGACCTTGATACTCTCCTCGATAGCCACACTCCTACTATCCTCGCTGGGGACTTTAACTCAAAGCACCCCAATTGGAATAGTAGGATTACTAACACAAATGGACGTATCTTACGCAGGTACGCTAGCACTCATCCTGAACTCTCCATCGCGGGCCCAATTGAACCCACACATTTCCCAAACAGCGGGGCTAGACCCGATGTTCTGGACATTGCACTTCTCCACAAATTACCCTGGGTCTACTATATCGAAACCATAAATGACCTAAGTTCAGATCATAATCCTGTTTTGCTTACTCTTAATCAACTTTCCACTCCAATGGCACCCCGCAAATCTATAAAAACAGATTGGACGTATTTCACTCACAGAGTTGGGGAAAAAACAATCATCCCTCAAAATATTTCCGACGGCCCTGAATTAGACAAGGCAGTTGACAACTTTGCCGAGATAATTATATCTTCCATCACCGATGCCTCTAAAACTCTTCCTGAACATTCCCCCCTTAATCTCAAAAGAGACCTCCCAACCGACATCCAGGATTTGATCTCTATAAAAAACAATCTTCGCCGACACTGGCATAGAAACCGAAATCCCTCGGTTAAAAAAACAATCAATAGAATTCAAGCACTTATTAGAAAAAAACTCTCCGAGCTTTCACATTCCACCTGGAACAAAAAAATTCAAGATATAAATCCACAGGACGGCTCCCTATGGAAGTTATGCAAATCTCTCCAAACTACCCCATCCCCAAGCCATCCCATTCATACCGAAAATGGCCTCATATTTGACGATCAAGATAAATCGGAGGCGTTTGCCGATAATCTTGAATTTCAATTTAGCCCCAGCTCTAAGCACGCCGACCCAATCCATATAGCAAATGTCAACCACCAAATAGACATAATTTTCGACTCCCTTCCCGGAACAAATGTACATTTCACCACCCCATCAGAAGTCCGAAGGGCCATTAAACACCGCAGCAACAAAAAAGCTCCCGGTCCAGATGGCATTACAAACTTTGCCCTTAAAGCCCTCCCCCCTAAAAGCATTCTCACCATTGTGACCCTCATAAATTCCGCTCTCAGACTGCGTTATTTCCCCAAAAGTTGGAAACACGCGCACGTCATTCTCATCCCAAAACCTGGGAAGGACCCAAAATTCTGTGAGAACCATCGTCCAATCAGCCTTCTCTCAAATGTTGGTAAAATATTCGAACAAATTCTCCTCACCCGGCTCTTAAAGCACATTCACGAGATGAAAACCCTTCCTGATGAACAACATGGCTTCAGATCTCAACACTCAACCCTTCATCAACTGCTCAGAGTTTCCGAACTAATCCTCAGCGGCTTCAACTCCCAACGGTCCACTGGCGCCATTTTCCTGGACATAGCCAAAGCCTTCGACAAAGTATGGTCAAACGGCCTGCTCCTCAAATTGCACAACACGGACATCGATCCCCAACTCCTCGGTATCTTAAAATCATTTCTTCAGCACCGGACTTTTCAAGTAAAGATCCGAGGTGCACTCTCAACGCCCAGATTCATGACAGCAGGCGTCCCGCAAGGATCCCTGCTTTCCCCTACCCTCTTCAATATCTACTTATACGATATTCCACTCACGAAGAACCAACATTCGTATAAAGCCTTGTACGCTGACGATACCGCCATTATGGTTCGATACAGTTCTCCCAGGATGATCACACTTCGCTTACAACATAACATAAACATACTCCAAGACTTTTATAACAAATGGCGTATAGATGTGAACCCTTCCAAGAGCGCTGCTATTTTCTTCTCACGAAGAAAGGTTCGCAGCACTCCTAATGGTCAAGTTTATATGTACGGCCAAGCAATACCCTGGCAAAACAATGTTAAATATCTTGGAGTCACACTCGACAAAAAACTCACATGGCACACACACATCAAACATACAATTAAAAAAACCAAAAACGCTGCTTCATCCCTTTACCCGCTTTTACATTATAACAGTCAAACGTCGCTTCAGAACAAACTTCTCATTTACAAATCAAAATTACGACCCATCATGACTTACGCCGCTCCAATTTGGGCCACAAGCAATACTAAGAGTCTAGAAACCTTCCAAAATGTCTTGCTTAGAAGATTCACCAAAAGCCCTTGGTTCGTCCGAAATAGCATTATTAATTCAGGCACGAAAATCCCTCCACTTAAAAAACACATAATAGACCTGGCCAAAACTTTTTTCTCAAAACTTGCTTCAAATCCGAACCCAAGCATCTCATGTCTCGGGCATTCAAGTCCCGATGACAATCCCCTCCACCGCCTGCCCATATCCATCCTTCATCCACCTTGATGCGCGGGCTATAACAAAATTTACCTTTATATTCTTATATAAAAAATTAAATACTTGTATATATTTATTATGGTATACATATTTGTGGTATATGAATACATACTTGCATGGGTGTATGTAAAAATGTCTGTATGTGTGCATATATCTATACAAAATATATGCCACTCGCAGATTTAAAACAAGCAATAAAAAAAATATGAATGCCCTTCATCTTGCCCAAGGCAGCCCGAACATCGGGTTAAAAAAAAAAACCATCAGGTGACATTACTACAGTTTGCAAGACAAAGGGGTTAATTTCTCCCTGTAACTTGCTAAGAACCAATATATAATATATACCTGGAGTATCTCCCGGATTTCGAAAAATTGAAAGTCATACTCAGTTGCATCAAGCGGTTGTATATTACATAAGACGTCATCGCCCGTCCCGGTCACTTCTTCGCAGTGACTAGCCATCACTGGATACGAGGAACGGGTTAATTTTGGAACCAGTTCCTATATAAAAAATGATCACCAACACTAACTGGACGAAGCCAAACCAAAAGTCGCACGCAGGACTTTTAACTGCTAGTAAATATTTATTCCCAAACAAAACACAAATTAATTCGCCGGGCTATCACCTATGATCGGTGCGTACAGCAGATCGAAGCTTAGTTTTGCTCGACGGAATCGGCTGGTAGTGTTTCCAGGAAAACTGTAAGACTGTTAAAAACATCTTTTAAATAAGGTAGTTTTCTTCATAAGTACACTGTTCACGGGTTTAAAACCAATATTTTTATTTTTGAAGTTTCGGCTAAAATATGAAGTTTAAACATTTGCGAGAAGAAGAACGTAGTATTACTCCAAAAATTTTCCAAGAATTGGGAAAGGCGCCTGGAAACATTTTAATAATATTTAACTTCTCGGTTATCGTTCGTTTTGTATTTTTTAACAATCCTAGAAAAATAGTTAAAGAATACAGATAGTAGAATAATAGAAGATCTTCCGAGTAAATAAGAATATCTTATCCTGATAGAGGATGTCAGTTGCATGGATCATTCTATAAAATCAAAGCTTATGTTATTATAGAAAGGAAAAATGCTTTTCGTATTGGAGAATTACTGGAAATAAGATGCTGAATTTATTTTTGCGAAATGACAAGAGGATCGAAGGAGGGGAAATGAAAGAAAATAAGCAATAAAAGTTCGACATTTTGAATGAGAAATCATCAATGTGAAAGAAAAATCAAATAAGCAAAATATCAGTGCGGTTGATCATAGCTCCAGAGAAGATTTTAGAATTATTCATAGTAAATAGCATTTTCCATGAATAATTTCAGCAATTTGGCATCATTAGGGCTACCAAATGTCATTGTTATACTGGTTTCAAGTATATTGATTTTTAAACAAAAGCTACGTCGTAGTTATTATTACAATTATTTCCTTAATAATCTATATTACTAATACGCTAACGCCTGTCGTACACACTCGCTTCACGTAATAGATACAAACAGAAGTGCTGCCATCTATAATATTCAAATAGAACTATTGAAGTTACCATATTACAGTTTTCCCGCGGAAGCGGGTTTTTATTTAAAAAAAAATATTAATGCGTTTTAGAAGATATGACAAACGGAAAATAAGTGCAATTTTTATTACGCCAAAGTACACAGTTCGGGAATGCGTGATGCTTCAGTTACACAAACAAAATTTCTGCTTAAAATATAAATAGATGGCCTCCGTGGCCGAGGTTTAAGGATCTCAACTAGTAATCCGGTGGTGGTGGGATCAAATATCGGCTTGCGCAGGTGGCGTAAATTTAAATTAATTGATTTGTGTTGTTTTACAGTTTAATTTAAAAATAATTTAAAGTGTATTTTTTCCAGACTGAAAGATACTCTCAGTATCGCGCTGGTTTAAGACCATCTTTCGTGTTTGGTGACTAGATCCGATTTGGAAGGTACTTTCCATCTCCCTCTCTCCTTAAACTCCACAGTATCTTTATCCCCACAACATACGCCAAGTGGGTACGTCATAGTCTCACTCCTTTTGGCTCCAGGCGCTTGGGAGCAGTTGGGACTCTTATGCGATATTCAAATAAAAAAAACATCAATTCACATTATGGGGGCTGTCTCTGAAAGCTCCTACATGGAACTTTAAAATTAAAGCATTAGTTATTTACACATTTTATAGCCTTGACCCAGGACATCAAAAAACAAACTAAAAAATCTGATCTTAACAGTTTCAGCGGGTACTAATAGGATTCAAAATAATAATGTGGAAAAAAATAATTAAAATGAATTAATTAGTGCATTTTCCTTCCGCATACCAACAATAACTACTTGATCTAAAATTGTTCATAAAAAAACAATATCAGAACTTACTTGTACCTAGATTGCACGCAGTTGGGAATACTTTCTCGGAAGTAGTAGATGTATTAACTACTCGGAATATACTTACAAACAGGTTGTACAACATCCCTTATTAATAATAATCAATGTTGGCATAATCTCATACTTCATTTTAAATTGTTCTTAAAACATCAGGACTCATTTGTACCTAGATTGCGTAAAGTTGGCAATACTTTCTCGGAAGAAGTAGATGTATTCAACTGCACTGAATATAATTACAAACAGGTTATATAACCTACCTCATTAATAATAATCAATGTTGGCATAATATCTACTATTCTTATACTTGGGTTCTATGTAATTATTATTACATGATTCTTTTTTCAAAAAATTATCATGTATTTATATTATTAATATAAATAAGTTATTTGGCTTTGGCTTGTTTCAAGAAAAGCAATATTCAATTTATTTGATAATCATACCAGTCCGAAACAATTTGATGCAGACTTGAAATGACATTGGGGAGGGAAAGGATGGAAGAGAGATAAAGTTTATTCTGGTATGATCCCTAAACATAACAAAACCCATTTCAAGCAACGTGACCTGAAGCAGACAGTACTTTTAAATGAAAAGTCAAAGGTGGATTTTAAAGAATGCAGTGGGCAATTTTTAATAGGAATGCCTCACGTGCTGGCAGCGATGCTCGTTTTTACATAGGTAGATAGGGCATTGTTTTTCACAAGCTTATAAGCTTTGGGGATAAGTGCATTTTCAGTCAAATAGTTGTTAATTCTTTATTTGTGAACCGAACAAAAATGCATTTCAAATGAAAATTTAAATGGGTTATAAGATTTAATACACATTACCGATATCAGATTATATTATGAAAAGGCTATGATGCTTTTCGTGCTCATATTCTCATACGGTTAGATTCATGAGATGAGATCATGAAATTTGTCCAGTTTTGTTTTTGCCTAGAGGTCGTCTCCTACGATGAAATATATTTAAAAAAAAATAAATAAAATAGAGCATGCTCAGGACAGATATTAATGTTTTCTTTGTAAAATACTGAACACTACCGAAGACATAAGTCGTCAAAAAGTGATTTTTTGGCAGGCCGAAAAACTTGCGACGTCACGGGACGACTTTACTTTGAAAGGTCATAACTTCGTCATTTTTGAGATGATAAGGAAAATTATTTTTTCTGTCGTTTTAAGATCTTTAAATTATTATTTATTTAAAAAAAAAAAAATAATAATTAGGACGCGACTTCATTCTAACGTCAACTTTTTGAGTTGAGTTGGACAAAAAATTGGGGCGAAGTCGATTTGAATACTAACCACTTTGTGCGAATTCATAATACTCGGCGGCATTTATCTTTTCTCGGGAGATTTTTTCAATGTTGATTAGTGTTTCAGGCTAATAGTTATTGCTTATAATAATTCATAATACTTGTCTACGCATCATATATTATAGACATAATAGATTCCATCGTTCATATCTATGTAGTGCTCGGCCAGAGGCAATGCGAGTGCGGCGCGGGAGAGGACGCGATTTGCGGGGCGGGGCGGGCTGGGTGACCACAGACAAACAAATATCGCGCGCTGTCAGACGCTCACTGCCGCACATTCACAAAGGCCAATGTATGAGAAGATTATTTTTTTTTTTTTTTTTTTTTTTTTTTTTCTCATTTATTTATTACAGAAGATACATTATTTATACAGCAAAAATAACATATAAAATATCATATTAATATTTCAAAATAATCTTTTTTTGATACAAATAAACTATATAATAAATTTTCACTGATTTTTTTATTTTTTTGTAGGATATTTCTCTTCTATAGAAGCAGACGCTTGTGATTAGAAGAGGGACGAGTATCGGGATGAAAAAATATTTAAAATATATTAACAAAATATATTTTGAATCTTTTGATTTAATTGTGGTAGATACTTAAAAAAAAAGAAATTTACAAGTTATATAAGTTATGATGATAAATTTTATCAATTTGTTATTTTTACTTTAAATTGCTCTTTAATTGCTTTTAGTAGGCATTTATGGTCTTCGATTGTTCTTATTTTTTCAGGTAGGCTATTGAAGTATTTTTTTCCTAGATATGTGTAATGATGTTGTGCAAATGAGGTGTTACATTTTTGTGTTGGAAATATATGCTTTTGACGAGTACGACTTTCAGTTAAAAAGCTATGATTTTGTTTTTCTTTTATTATTTGGATTATTATATTTTTTCGAACTAGATCATTAAATTTTAATACTTTAAATTCTTCAAAAATAAGGTGAGTTGGATAATCTCTTCGTTTTTTCAATATAATTTTTATAATTAGACGTTGCACAATTTCAACAGGGAGTAGATTTGTTTTGTATGCAGCTCCCCAGCTTACTACAGAGTATTGGAGATTTGACTGTACTATAGCATGGTAGACTGATGTTAGATTTTCTAATGAGAGAAAGTTTCGGATTTTTAAAAATATGTAAATTAGTTTCCTTATTTTGTTAACGGTAAGGTTGATTTGATCTTTCCAGTTCAGGTTTTTGTCTATTGTTATTCCTAAGTATTTGATTTTATTCGAAATTTTTAATGTGGAACAGTTTATTTTACAGTTATTTTTTTTGTGATCTTTAGAATTGTCATGTATAATTATATCAAAATTTACAGGAACGTCCTTTGATTTTATTGCAAATGGTATAACGTGAGTTTTTTCACTATTAAGAGATAGTAGATTTATATCAAACCAGTGTTTAAGTATGTTTATGTCTTCTGTTGCTTTTTGTTTTACAACTTGCCATGTGATTCCACTTTCAATAAGTACTGTATCGTCGGCATAAGAGGTTATACTACCATGAAGTGACTGTGAGAATATACCGTTTACATATAAGATGAATAATATAGGACCTAGCACAGTACCTTGTGGAATTCCATATTCAGATGTCTCTTCGTCGCTATAAATGTTATTTATTTTGACACATTGAGGGCGATTTTTTAGGTAGCTTTTTATCCAATTTGCTACGTTTTCGTTAATGTTCAAATTATCTAATTTTTTCATAAGTTTTTTATGGGATATGCTGTCAAACGCTTTTCTCAGATCTATAAAAATACCTATACATTTATTGCTCATATCAAGGTTTTTATATATGCGTGATGTGACATTTGCAATCGCGTCTTGTGTGCTGCGCCCTTTTCGGAATCCGTATTGATTGTCGTGAAGTATTTTGTTATTTTCAATAAATTCCATTAGTTGAGATTTTACGATTTTTTCAAATATTTTTCCAATATTTGAAATGAGGGAAATTGGTCGATAGTTAGTAACATTTTGTGCGTTTCCACTTTTGAATATAGGTGAGATAATTGTCCTCTTATAATTAGACGGAAATATTCCATTTTTTAAACTTAAATTAATTAGGTGAGTTAATGGTTTTATTACGTGGCTTTTAATAGATTTTAACATATTTGCAGTTATGTTGTCAAAACCCGGTGACGACCCTCCTTTCATATTTTCAATAATGTTTAGAATATCTACTTCCTTTATCATTTTAAAATGGGACAGTGAGTTTACACTGTGTATATCTTCAATAATTTGTTGAGTTGTCGCACCCTTTGTTACATTAATTTTTTTAGCGAGGTTTTGTCCAACTTTCGCGAAGAAGGAGTTGAATATATCCGCGCATTTTTTAGGGTTTTCCTCTGCATTTATTTTTACGTCATTTTCGTCTACAATTACCTTGATTGAATGTTTTTGTTTATTGTTATCTATTGCACAGTTAATTGCTTGCCAGATTATTTTTGGATTGTTTTCAGAACTTATTATTTTATGTTTGTAATATTCATCTTTACTAATTTTTATTAAGCGTGTCAATTTATTTTTATATTTTTTATAATTAAATTCTATTTTTTTGTCGTTAGGGAATTTTATTGTTTTTTTGTAAAGCTTACATTTTTCTTTGATTGAATTTAATAAACCCGGTGTGATCCATGGTTTCAAGTATTTATTTTTATCTAAATTACGATATGGAATATCTGTTTTTGAGTTTTCTAGATGTTTGGATAAAATGTTTTCAAAGTACTTTGAGCATATTTCAACTTCTTCGCAGTTGATTACAGGTTGCCAATGTTCCGTTTTCAAGTTTTCAATTAATTTTTGCAGATTTATTCTGGTATATGATTTTTTTATTGATTTATTTTTTGTTTGTATTGTTTTTTCTTCCTCGTACAAAAATATACACGTATGATGATCGGTGATGTTATTTTTCCAGACAATGGTTTTTATTTTATGAAGATCTTTTATGTTAATATTCGTCCAAAAATGATCTAGGCAAGATGGTTTCTGACCTTGAATTTCGCGCGTATTTTCATTTATACACGATTTAAAGTTGTTTTCAGTCATACAGTTCAAATATTCATGTTTAATTCTATTGTCTATATTTTTGTTAATATTGATATTAAAATCCCCTGTTATTATGCAAGTTTTGTTTTTTAAATTTGATATTATATTTCGTATTTGTTCAATAAATAAATAAGCGTTCGATTCATGCGTTCTATAGATTGCTAACAAATAATAATTGATTTTGTTGTGGTTAAGATGGATTTCTATGCAGTTTGATGAATCTAAGTTGTGTTCTGAATGTGTAACAATATTATATTTCTTACTTACGAATATCGCAATGCCACTGTTTTTATTTATGTTTGTGTTTGTTTGCATGTAGATATAATCACTTAAATTATAATGTGGTGAGTCACTGTTTGTGTATGTTTCAGTTAATACTATAACATCCGGCTTTACATTAAGATTATTTATATTGAGTATAAATTCTTCTATGTTTTTTTGAAGGCTGCGGATGTTAAGATGGAGTATTTGTATACCAGAGAATTTGTCAGTGATGATTTCGTTGCACTCTTTTGCACTTTGACTATTGAATTCACTGATTTTGAAGCAGTTGTCCAGTTGCGTGTTTACGAAGTCATCCATAGTTGTTTGTTTTTTGTTTTTTTGTTTTTATGATATTGTAATATTTTTTTTAGTTCTTTTATGTATGTGGTTAAAGCAGAAGAATGTGTCCGATAAATAATAATTATATTAAATGAATAATTTATTGAATTTATCTCTAAGTTTAATAAATTGACAATATTCACCATTATTTCATGTACACTTATGACAGTGTAAATATTTGATATAAATATGGCAACGCCGTTATTTCTGTTAATTATATATTTTGTTGCGTAGTACAAGCAACTCGGTATATTATAATTAATTTCATTCGATGAATGCGTTTTTGATAATATTATAGAGTCAATTCTATTTAATTGTTTAATAATTATTAGAAATTCTTCGAATTTTTTTTCCAAAGATCTAACGTTCATGTATATTATTATTAGGCTGACTGTAGGTTTTATATCAATAAAATCGTTTGTTTTATTTACCGTGTTTAAAATCCTTTCGTCTATTTTATATGAGTTATCTATTGCGTTTATTATAAATTCGTTCATTTTGAGGTAGTAATAATTATTATAACAATTATGTTGGCGCCGGGAATACACTTCACATTTGCAATTATAGTAGGTATTATATGTGTGTATATTATCACTGCGTGTTAACACTTTGCGGGCGGGCTTTTGAAAATATTTTTTGAAATATTGTAGATATTATTTAGGTTTTCGTTAGACTTGTAATTAATAATATGCATAATTAGTCGTAATCGATGCGATCCCTCGCAATTTTCAGCATTTTGTTTCTATAGTTGCACTTAATACTGTTGGCTGTGTGGTCCGTGGTGTTTTTTTCTCCATATTTAGAATTTTGTCTGGTGCAGTTTACACACGCTGGTATTGTTTCTCTTCCCGGACATTTTGAAAGGATGTGGTCGCCCATGCAGTGTGGGCAAATTGGAGGGCCGGTTCGGTGTAGGCACTTTTTAGCTGTATGCATGAACATACAGCAATGAAAACATTGAGTTAATGGACTGCAATCTTCAATTTTTACTCGTTGAAACTGTATATTTAGTTTACCGAGTGCAAGAAGACTTTTCCGCATTTTGCCACTGGTTTCCAAGATGTAGCTAGTGAATTGGCGCTGTTGTTCATTTACGTTTGTATTTTTTATTTCCGTTATTAGTGTGATTTTATTGTCTTCACTTTCCTTGTAAACATCTTCAATTCCTTCGTTCTGGGTAATTATTCCGCAAACTATTTCGTCTTCAGTAAGATTTGATTTTAATCCTTTTATTATTATTTTTGGTCTTTTCTTTTGAATTTCATTTACCACCAATTCGGTATTCAGTTTTTTTATTTCGGCAGTTAGGGTATTTGCATATTCCTTTTTTGGGCATGATATTAATATAAAAGCTACCCGCGCCTACAAGTTATCCCGCGCCATTTTCACTACGGACACTTCACTTGCTCATCGCACAACGCACCACTCCCGCGCCGCACCCGCTTTGGCACTCTGGTCTAGCACTTATTCGCTGAACTTGAGTGTTAGAAATGAATGATTCCGCCTAGAGCAGTGGTCGGCAAACTCATTAGTCAAAAGAGCCAAACATCAACAGTACAACAATTTAGATTTCATTTGGGAACCCAATTTATACATAACTGTTTTTAGAAGTCTGTTAAAACTAGATTAACCCAAATAAAACTGTGTATGCACAATTTAAAAAAAAAAACTGAATATTATTTTTTAATGTTGAATTAAAATATTGTAATGTTTAATGTGAACCACAGATTTTGTAATACGTGTAAACAATGGCCTTGCATTTCCTTGGAAAGATTGCACAAAAAGTCAGGTATATAATCCGTTCTTGTTTTAAATTTCAGGCACGATTCCAGGTTGTCGTCAATAAGACCAATTGACTAACGAGATGTTAACTCTTACGCTGTTTTGCAGCATGGGTAGGCAGAGAGAACGGACCGCCAAACAACTCGGTCTTGGAACATTCACATTCATACATACTCTTCTGTTATTCACGTGATCGTGCCGTGTATTCCTCGGGCGTCTCTTTTCTATGTTCATTCTTTCTACATGCCCAAGCCATCTGAGCGTCCCTTTGTTAATCTTTGATTTTATTGTTAACTTTTGATAAGGTTCATGCTTGAAAAAAAAATGTTCACATGAAATGTAGAGCCTAATAGTGAAAGAACAAGAAATGCTATTTTTTTAACTGATCATATGAGTCAGTAATATTATTCCGGGTGTTAAAAATCAACATGTCTTTCAAAGAGACCACTTGTGTTGTGAACTAAGATCATATTGTTATTTATTTTTCTCAATTTTTTTCAAGTTAACGTTCAATTTGTAGCTCCATAATTAATTATTTTTGAAATATTGCATTCCAAAAGTGCTAATGTTTTTTTTGGTTGTAACACGTTGACTGATTGAAAATTGTATTAAAATACCAGTAAATTATTACGAAATAAAATTTAAAAAACTCATAAATGGCTCGAGAGCCGAAGTTTGTGACCACTTTCCTAAAGCACAGCAAAGTATAAAAGTCTCTCAAGGAAATTAATGACATGGTTCGGCAGACACAATTAAATGTATTCGGATATGTTCAAACATTTCCCGAATAATTTATATCCTCCCAACCAGGGCAAGGCGCCCGGATTACAGAAGATGAGAGAGGTATATTGATTCAAGGAAATCATTACCATTATTCTGCCAGCAAAGACTTGAGGAGACGAAGGTCATAAGGTAATTAAGCTCTCGGCAGTTGAATTGAACTGTTTTGAGGTAGGATTCAAAGTAATTGTTTTATTTCCACTAAAAACCTGGCGAGGTTAATGTAAATGATTTTTTCTAACATAGTTGGATGTAGTTCATGGGATTTGTTTAAGCCATGCGTTTTGGTAATTTTGAAAAAAAATGGTTATTTATGCAAATTGGTTTTCCTTGTAGTGGATTGCGTTTTTTTTATTCCAGTTAAAAGAAAATTACATTTCCACTCATTTAAGTAGAAATTAAAAAAACATATTAAACTAAACTGAATACTTCAATACAGCGCTATTCTCTTTCATTATTTTGTTAGATCAAGAAAAAATATTAATATACATTTTTTTAAATTTACCCAGACTTTTTTAGTTTTTTATGTCATTTGGGGGACAATTATATAAGTTGCCCCCTCGTAACCAATGGATTGTTTACCATAGTTTTTGTGGATGGTATTTAAATGTATGTTATCGTGTTGTTGTGTAAAGTGTTTGTGTACTTGGGACGTTATAATGAATCCTGGTTTTTGTGTGTACGAGTTTGTTTATAAGGAGACATGTATTTTATTCGTATAGTTTTCTTAATGTTAATAGTTTTGTTTCCGTATATATTTTTTCTGGATGTTCTGGGTTTGCAGTGAAATAGTTTTTTTGATAACCTTGTTTTGTATTTATTTATGTAAGTGTAATTGTAACCTGTAATTTATTTATACATTTTTATATACGTTTCCCAAGATTTCGATAAAATAATTTAAATGTGATTGTACGAGACTATAATATAAACCTTTTATAAATTTATTTGGCAACAGATATGATAGCCGGCTAAATACGCTGGTTAAGGGGATGATTTTGTCTTTAATACTGTATATGCTGTTTAAATGTCTAGTTTGTCTTTGACAAAGATTTACATATGAATGTTGTTATATTTTAAACAGATGATTGAATTTTAACAATTATACCTCTTGCGTTATTGTGAACTCCGCTACTCATAACGAAAAAAATATTTATTTTTACTGAACAATAGCCATTCCCGAAAAGCGAACTCTGTGTTTAATACGTTTCATTCTCATTTATTCTTTTTAGTTAGTTAATAATGCACATGGTTTATTAAATCAGTGGTCTGCACGATATGCCGTTGGCAGGCACAATAAATTTGAAAGGCGCCTGCATTAAATCTACGAAGCTTTTTTAACATTTTTGTGGCAAATGAATAGTCCGTGTTTATTATTTTATGCAATGCATGCAAAGCGCATACTAAAAAAAGAAAATGGTAAGTACCATACTAACACACAGAGGAAGCTCTAGGGGTCCAGAAGTGAAAGGTCATTTAAAAAAATGATATTATGATACAAAATCAAATTAAATATGATAATATTCATTTGTAGGTATTTCAACCTACGTTTATCAAACCATATCTTTCAGACGCATAATATTAAGCATGCTCTCTCTCTCTCTCTCTCACTCACGGCACTGACCCAAACTGTCAGAATTCGAAAACTTTTTACTAAGCGGCATAGTGCCATCTTGTTTATTGTATGGTGCGTAAAGAGACAGAAGATATGATATCGGGGCATTTCATAATTTGACCCAGCAAATCATATTATGTAAAATAAAATATTTTACGATGGGATGGAATGGGTTTCTCTGGATCTCCTACCACCCCCCTGAAAGTCTGAAAGGCCCTCCAGTCTTCTTTTGTCTTCTACCGCCCCCCCCCCTCTGAAGGTCTGAACCGCCCCCAAGGTGGCGTTATCGCCCACGTTGAGAGCCTATGAACTAGACTATAGTCAGCATATAGAAATCAAAATATTTAATATTCCCCAAATAGGTCTCTAATATATACATATTATTTTTAATATTCTCCTGGTCATCTCTGCCAAAACGGCACGATGGTTAGTTAGTTAGTTAGTCCAAATTGGTACTACGTACGCAGATATTATTCATGCGCTTATAAATCGAATTTTATTTATAAATTTTATTTATGAATACTAAAAATAAGGGATAAAAGGTTAAACTAAGGACATTCAATGGCTCTCTAAATAGTTTATATGTCTCCATATAAAAAATCGGAGGAATGATTTTTCTAATGAGGGAAAAGGGAAATTTCAAAATGGGAAGTTCAGAAATCCCGAATCTCAGAAATCGCCAGCCGCGTATTTCAATTATGAAAGCTAACGCGAGTGGTTAAAAAATATCTTTAATCCTTCAATAAAGTTAGATACAATGCTGTTTGCAGCGAGAAAGAAATACAAATCTACCTCATGTCTACTTCTACTGCACGTGTGTATATGTATGTGTGCACCTATGTGCTTGAATGCACACATATTGAAAAAAGTTATGTACATTTTTATAACCTAATACTAATTCACTTCTTTTGCCCTTTCTATTTTCTGTTTTCTATTTTCCACTTTTTATTTTATTATAATTTTTCCAATTTTTAACATCACTTATAATAAATCCATATGTTTACAATAGATTGCATATTTCATAAAAAAAAAGTAACAATACTCCATTGGTCACCATGAAACAGGCAACCGCCTAATATGGTGATACAATATATCCACTCTACTCAATTATGTATCATGTATTTTATAAATAAATAAAAATAAATACTTACTAGCTGCGCAGGGATTCCAAATTAGATTTTTTGACTTTAATCGTACCTACTCGGTGGACGATAAAATATACTAAATAAACTGTTATGAACTCCGGAATCTTTTTAATTTCAGAAAATATGCCTCTTAGCTATTCCCCAATTTAAAAAAAAATAGCATTTACTCAGAGACCAAAAGAACGCACGTGCCTATTAAATCTAGCCTTACTTATGAGCTGTGAAACATTTTAAATAACTTATGATTATCAAGTATTTATAAACAAGTTCTGCTGTATTAAATAGTAGAACTTGTTCATAAATAAACCGTTTTTTTCAAATATAACAACAATAATATTATTGTACTACATAAAAAACTATAAAAAGCATGAAAACATCAATAAAAAAATATACCTCAACGCATTTAAATTTTTTAGCTTATAATAATATACATTCCATTTTTTAACACAACCATGCTTTCTTTGTCTCAACACTCCTGAAATTTCAGTATTTGTTAGCAAAAATTATTAATAAAAATGTTCTTAACATTTAACCATCAATCACATTACTTTCTTTTATATCACATTAACATCTGTGCTTACAGTTGCGTAGGTTCCCATTTGTATAACTTACTTCTCTACAATTTTGAAACCACTATTAATACCAACTCTGTACTTTAGGGCAATTGGTATAATTATCTGAATATTTGTCTTCACTATTTTTCTGCTTGTGAATTGTATGCATCTGTGCTTGCAGAATTATTGTATACAGATTTATGGGTTCCTATTTGTGAACTTCCTTCTCAATAATTTTGTAATAACTATCACTGTAATTACTGTAATACACCTCTGCTACAGGTCACCCAAAATGGTTTGCTACGTTTGGTGACCTAACAGGGGTGTTCGGGTTCATGGGGTGAGGTTTTTCCGGGTCTTGGCGGCAGATGCGTCTGCCCACCTGCTGCGGGATCGAGAAGGACTGGTTTATGGAAATTTTTTGATTTCTCCAGCTGCACTGTCTCAACTAATCGCATTGCGTCGCATTTGGAGGGATGGATTCATACGTCTGCCACTTCTGGACACTGACCCCCTTATTCCTGTCCACTCTTCATAACCTTTTCCTTCCCAGAACTTCTTATCTTTCCTTATCTAAAAATACCCCCCCACACAGAATCCCCTAAGATTACATAATAGGCAACTTATTTTACTCAGGGCCTGATGGAGCTAAGGTTAAAAAAAGACAACTCAGTACTTAGAGACAGCTTGTATAATCTTCTGAATATTTTCGTCATTTGGTATTCACTCATTTTCAATATAAGTTTATTTTTTCCATGTAATCTGCTAAAAAACAATTAAACGTTTACGCAGTGGTAGCGCATTTGCCCGGAAAGCGAATGGTCCTGGGTTCGATTCCTAGATGTGCAAATACCTTATTCTGATTTTCTGTTTCCAGATTTTCTGTTTCCAGATTTTCGATTAAGTTTCGCTAATATTATCTTAATTTAATCAAATTATAACTAACTTTAAGACTTTTTAATATGGCCAAGATCACCCTTAACGGGTGAAAGCCAAATAAATAAATTTTAAAAAAAAGTCTTTACGATGCTTGGTATGTATCTGCCATAAATGTTTAAAAACAACAAAAATCAATGCAATACTAATAACAATACAAAAATATTTATTCTGTTTTTCTCCAGTTCACGTCATAATATATTCCTACCTATATCCCGTCATCCCATTCACTTTGATACCAACCTCGGTTAGGTATACTCGCATCCTTTCCTAAATTGAAGCATTTTCATTTATTTTCAATGTTTGGTTTAGTATTCAACAGCTTTGGGAAGAAGTCAGTTGTAAACCCACCGCGGTCACGACTTCATCGAGCGAGGTCATCCCACGACCCACCACCGACTATCCGACCTTCTGGGAAGGCTTCTCTTGTTATTAAAATATACAAACCAACATCGCCAGCGCTTGCATCTAAACAGCGCGTTGAACCCGTGACTACAACTTTGGGAAACTAGCCCTTATTAAGAGACTGCTAATCAATTTGGTCGCTTTAGATTTGTAACACACTTTCAATATAAAAAAAATTGTTTTATTATATTTTATGTTATACCTGTACACGAGTCCGACATGCCAGGAAACAGCGACTCTACGGTTTTACTTTAGAGAAATTTAGAAAGCTTAACGGATTTTTGCAGGGGAAGAAGAAGGGGAAAAAGAAGGTAGGGAAGAGTTCAACTGTTCAGGCCAAGGCAAAACACGATTACCGCCATTTCAAGTAATATTTTTCTCTTCAGTGCATTACTAAGAGTATCTCAGAACTAAAGCAATTTATTTGCAATTTATTTGCTAAGTAATCCAAATTAATTAAATTTTCGAAATTAGAATCAAAGAACATTTTAGGAGTCTTAATAATAATAAAATAATTCCGATTTCGCTAACCAAATAAATTAAAGTTTTGAAAAAAAATACTAGGATAAATATTCTTCATATTAATAATCATCAATAAAAACTAATTTACTAATTTTTTCAGATGATATTAAAATGACTTTTGGTTTAGATAAATGTAGAACGATCCATAGAGAGAAAGGTAAAATTGTAGATAGAGACGAGGGTATATTTAGAAACTTCAAAATTGAAAGTATGAAAGGGAATGAGGTTTTTAAATATTTAGGATATCCGCAATCAAATAGATTAGATCATACTAGTATTAAAAATGATATTAGAATTAAATTTAAAACTAGGATCAGAAAAATTTAAAAATGCAATTTATCTGCTAAAAATTTAGTGAAGGCAATAAATACTTGGGCAATACCTCTATTAACTTACTCATTTGGCATAATTAAATGGTCTAATACAGATTTAGATAGCTAAGAACGATTACTTAGAACTACGTTAACAAAGTTTAATTGCCATCATCCAAATTCAGCTACAGAACGATTTAATTTATCTAGAAATTTAGGAGGTAGAGGTATAGTCAAAATAACATCTTTAAAACATCTTGTTCGATGGCGCTACAGCCCATATCGAGCTTTGGCCTCCTGCAACAGTCGCCTCCAACTCCTCCTGTCCTCAGCGGCTGACTTCCAATTTCGTACCTGGAGAAGCTGTGCTGCATCCCCTCTTACCTCGTCTTCCCACCTCAGTCTGGGTCTTCCCACTTTTCTCTTTCCACCTGGGTGTCCAGTCAAAATTCTTTTTGGGACGCGTGTATCCGGCATTCTCTGTACATGCCCAGCCCATCTCAGTCTGAGGAGTCTCATATGTGCTGAGATGCTAGGGGCCTTATAAATATCATACAATTCTGCATTGTGCCGGATGCGCCACTGTTCACCCTCCACATATTCTTCTCAGCACTTTTCTTTCAAAAGTATCTAGCATTTCAGCCATCTTTACCGTCAGTGTCAGCGCCTCACATCCATATGCCAATACAGTTCTGACAATGGTCTTATATATGGTTATTTTGGTTTTTCTGTGGACACTACGTGACTTAAACACTGGCAGCAAAGAGAAGTATGTTTTGTTGGCTGCTGTGATTCTCCTTCTGATTTCTGCTGGATCCTCATTGTTCTCTGTCAGACTAGAGCCCAGGTGGGTGAAATGATCGACCACTTCGTATGAGTAATTGTCTTTAAATTGTGCACTACTTCTTTTTCTGTGTGAAGGGTTCCTGCTCTGTACCATCATTTTCGTTTTGTCAACATTAACCCGTAGTCCTACTTCCCGTGCCGCTGTTTCTAAAGGGTCGAAGACCTCCTTAATGGCTGAAATTGATCTTCCGACAATGTTAATGTCATCCGCATATCCGACAACTTGACTGCTCTTGAAACAAATATTGGAGCCAGTGTCTATTAGTTTACAGTGTCTACTACTTTAAAACATAATCAGGCAGAAATGCTTAGAATTTTTTTCCATAGGTAAGCTGATAGTTCAGAAATGCATAAAATAATTTGCAAGGCAGATAGAAATATTTCGCCATTAAATTTATACGACGAGAATGCCAGCATTCTTATAAATACCACCCTGGAATTATTAGATTCATGGTCAAATAAAATTCTTCATGCAAAACACTTCAACTATCTCAACCAAACATATGTTGACAAAATTTCGTCAAACAAATGGTTGAGTATTGGAGAGTTGAGCGCAGAAATAGAAGGATTTATGCTTGCCATTCAAGATAGAGTCATTAATACTAAAAATTATAGGAAGCGTATCATCAAAGATACAAATCAAATTGATGATTTATGTAGAAAATGTTTGGCTTTTCCGGAAACTATAGAACATATTATATCGGGATGTTCTGTATCAGCGCCGTCCGAGTATACATTTAGGCAAAATCAAGTTTTAAAAATAATTTACCAAAGTTTGGTAATTAAACTTAACTTAATTGACTGCCATAATGTACCATATTATAAATATGAACCAAATTCATTTTCAAAAAATGAATTTTATAAAATTTATTATGATAAAACTATTCTTACAGACAGAACAGTCATAATAGACCCGATATAGTTTTACATGACAAAATTAAAAAATTACTTATATCATTGATGTCGCTATTCCAAATTCTTGTAATGTTCAGAAAACTGTTTCTGAAAAAATAAGAAAATATACAGATTTAGGAAATGAGATAAAAAGATTTTGGCATTCTCAGACTATAAAAATATTACCATTTGTTATTTCGGCTCCTGGCATTATACCTAGCTCTCTCATTCAAAATTTAGGCGTATTTGTTTTGTCAAAGAATTTATATAAATAAAAATGCAAAAGGCAGTCGTTTTAAATACATGTAGGATTACGAAAGATTTTTTAAATATTTATATTGAGGGATCAGTAGGATTTATCGGACCAGTTAGGATTTCATCAGAACCGAACCCTCAGATATAAAAATATCTGGAGTCGGTGAAATATTTTCCCATTATGTTTCTGGTGGATTGACGTATTGTTCTTGTATTGTTTTGTATTTATTATACTTATATAGTGCACTTACATTGCGTGGATTTACTAGATAATCATTTGTGGAAAAGTGTGTGGAAGGGTTTAGTCTTTCATTTGGGAAAGATTTAACCCGGACATAAAAACTGGAGCCGCCCTTAAAAAAAATATATATATATTTGGATGACTTTCATAGCGCCGTTTTTGTGAAAAATCACCTCAAGGGCGCTGTACAAACTTACAATACATTTTTATAATCTTACTTCTAACTACAAACTAGACAAACCATTATAACAACTTATGGCCAAACAATATATCCGTCGATTCATCGATCACCGATACGAAACAATAACGAAACTATATATGAACAATGATTTGATATAGAGTTTCGTATTTGAAAAATGTACTGTACAGGCAGAAAATATACATGATCATACCTACCTGGAGGTTCTGAAACTTAGGTAGAGTTCGCACGCAGAGGACATAATTGGGAACTATAGTATTTAATATGTTCTATAATGAGCTTTATAATTCTGAAATTTAATGATTAGCCGTACAATAGTGCCATCCCAGGTACAATAGTATCCTCCCAAATATGATTGGCTCCTTGGTAAGAGAGAGATTGATGTGTAAGGGATCGAATAATGTTAATCCAAAAGTGTGATTAAGATATATCATAGGCAAAATAAGAATGATACTGTCAGATAGGTATTTTTGTTATTTAAGGGTATGAGCCCAAAAAGGTAGGTTTTTAATTTGAACCTAAATTCTGTTGGGCTTGTTATGAATCTAAGTTACGGAGAGAGTTTATTCCAAGCCTTAGGCCCAGGCACTCCAAAAGCGCGATCTTCAAATTTAGTATTTGGCTTGCGTTTAGGTTCCATTAGTGCCTATAGCTGATGATGTCGCTGATCTAAGGGGATCTTAGATCTTAAGGGTTGACTGCCTCGGACCAGTTTTTTTCCGGGAGACATAGTTCAGAGATGTGCTATTATAGTCCTATTTTAGATATGTTCCTTTTCAATGTCTTTTTTGTTTCCCCTACTCTTCATTAATCCCTAACCACGCCCCCACCACCTAGTAATACATTGTACTCACCCACTGTTTTGCAATAAATTATTAAGTTAGTCATTATTTTTTTGATCAGAAGAAGCAACGGTCGTCCCGAAAACGGTCGGCGTAAATAAAAGATATAAGTGTTTCTAATACAGAAATATTGTCTCACTTATTTATAATTAAATAAAATTTGCCAAAAATTTTGATCAATTTAGTTTCATAGTAAAAATATTATTTTCTTGTCCCAATATTTTTTAAAAACAAACTGGAATAATACCTATTGATTTTATCAGAATCCATAGCCAAGGATCTTACCACTCTGCCATGGAGATAGTGACCTGCCATACTATAAGAAAACAATCTATTACATTGAGAGAACTAGTAAAATTTCCTTATTATCCTCTTATTCCGCCATGTAATATACCAGATTTCCAGCCAATTCTACACGAGCCTCGTCCGTTCTAGTAATAAGATGCCTCGAAGGAGGAAATTGTTCATGGATATTGTTCTCGAACGCCCTTAGATGGATTTTCCGTGTAGTCAGAAGATATTTTAACAATGTTTCTTAACTCTAACGCTAACAGAATGTTTTACATTTCAATCAGTGCCTCGAGGAAGGGTCTGAAAGTTTTCAAACTAGGCCCTATTATGTTTTCTAAGCGTGTAAGTGTTGAAAAGAAGATTTCGGATCATTTTAAATCCTTATATTAATATATTAAGCTGGATGGTGACCTTTTAGCGTAGTATTTATTCAGGAGCTAAAAACATTTGTTGTGATAAAATATGTATCTAAATATTAAATAGAGATTTCAGGTTTTTTGAAGCGCCTTACTTCTTAATAGGCTACTTGCATGGATTTCATAACGACTTGGAAAAAATCGTGGGGATAGATTTTTTTACTAAGATTGCGAAAATTTTAGTAATTTTTTTTAGAAATGTATAGTTTTTTATCTATCTACTATCTACTACACTATATAAAGAGGTAATATTTGTTTGTTTGTGTGTTTGTTTGCATCGAATAGGCTCCGAAACTACTGAACCGATTTGAAAAATTCTTTCGCTGTTGGGAAGCTACACTATCCCTGGGTGACATAGGCTATATTATATTTAAAAAAAATAGGCATCCTTACTAAAACTTCAATAATGTAACCCAGGGTGTAAAAAAATTACCTAAAATATTCTTTAAATCGCGTGCGCTGCGAAAACTATTGATGATAGAATAAAGTAATGTACTACGACTTTATAAAACACATTATTATTTACAAAAAAAGTCATAACAGCATATGTCTAACTATTATGGTTATGCCACAATAAGTATTCTTTTATTTTAAAAATTTAATTTAAATGTCGCCGCTTGAAAAGGCTCTTTATTTATATCTTGGTTTTAATCCTTATCAAAATAAATTACTTCATATTCAAGACAGCTTCAATACCTTTATTTAACTTTTTTAATTTTTGCTTTTGAAGATATAAGGGCTGAAAGTTTCGCCCTCTTGAAATTTCTAGAACAGTCTTCCGGAAAGTTCTAGAAGGTTCCATAGAGCTGTAGAAAGTTGTGGAAGGAGTGGCGGAGTATGTCGTGGAATGATCAGGAATAGGGAATCGGGAACATCATTGTGCAACATTCCAGAACACTATCTTATTGTCCTGAGCGAAGCCGGGTAACCCAGCTAGTTTATTAATAAATAAATAAATCCATTATTTGAGCTCGTGACGTCACTATTATGTTCCCTTAATTTTGTAAAATTCCACACTGATAATTTTTTTTACAACACTTTGATTTCCGGCGAATTTTTGAATTTGCGTTTAACGTTCACTAGATTTATTGTTTGTTCTATGCGAACTTATCCTTTGGTTCGATTTTTTGATAAAGATGTCGGTGTTTTTATAGATGTTACGAAGAGAACCCCGTACAATTTATTGCTATTCGTGTGGAAAACGTTCTTTATTTAAATGATTTTCGGTTATGTAATTATCGGTTTTTCGCTCCCATAAAATTATGTCCTGTCTTTCCGGTTTATAAAAATATGGTCTGATTTTTCGGATTGAAATTTTCAAAAAATCGCCAGGGTTTCAAAAATACGATTAAAAAAAATACAGAATGTCTTAGAATGTTTGCCTAAACCGGATTTTTTTTTTAAATATGATGGAAGTTAGTGGCCTATTAAGAATTCAAAAGTTAGCTTACGAAAATATTTGATTTTTAACAAAGATACTTTTTTATATATTTTTTAACAATTAAACCTGTTAAACTACTTATGTAATTTATCAGCAGGTACGTAGTGACAACATTTTATGCAATAAAATGATACATTTTCAAACGGTGTATATGTGTAATGTTGATAAAATAACAATTAGATAAATTGGTTTGATAACAGAATAGTAAAAATGTGAAAATGTAAATAGCAGTATAAGCCTTATATGTATAATAAAAAAATATAAATTAATGTAATAAGAACAAATGAATACAATCAACAAGTATATGAGTAGTTTTTTATTATACTTTTACATTTTTATAAATGTTTTACTAATCTCAGACAAAATGCATTTATATTGAGAGCATGTAACCTATTTAATGGGAATTTTAATGATGTGATCATATTTTGGAGTAATTTAAAAACATTTAAAAAAATATATCTAAGCTAACAATTAATAATTTTAATAATATCATTTTGCAAATGATCATTTTATTGCTATGAATCCTGTCCAGTTGTATGTCAATCATTTTATAAAGATGTGTTCAGTTTAGTTGAAGGTATAAATTGATTATTCCTGTTTTATGTTTAAAGAGGATACATTTTACAATATAATGTGTTTTAAAATACATGACGAAGTTTATTAGTTATATCATTGAAGAATAAGATAACAATGTTCAATATAGGTATTAGGAATAATGAATTAAGCCTACTCTCCAGCTTCTTATCTGACAGATCCCAATGCATTAAACTCAGAGCTACAAAGAGTCAGAATTTGCCTATTAGTTACGGTGTCCCACAAGGCAGTGTTATAGGTCCAACGCTCTTCCTAATATACATTAACGAGTTGTGTAACCAAGATATCGATGCCACTATTGTCAGCTTCGCTGACGACACTGTCCTGCTATTCCAAGCGAAAGACTGGCCTACCGTTTATTCGCAAGCGGAGGAAGGAATTCAAAAGGTTAAATACTGGCTTGACTCAAACACACTAACTCTCAATGTACAGAAAACAAAATACTTACTGTCTAGTCTCACCAATATCACAAAACCAAACCTCCACCCCCAATTAAAAATACACGAATGTAAAAACTCGTCTCCGAACCTGATTTGTAACTGCCCATGCCTTGAACATTATCAAATATTTAGGAATAACCTTTGATACACACCTAAATTGGAAGCAACATATACTTAAAACTACAAACAAAATCCGCAAATCCATATACTTTTTCAAACAAACACGTAATTTCCTCAACCTACACCTTTTAAAAACAGTGTATTACTCACTGTGCCAATCACACATCGAATACGGAATTTTAGCTTGGGGTAACACTTATTCTAGTGCCCTCGACCCCACCATTAAAGCACAAAAACTAATAATAAAAATAATCCTTAAACTTCCTCTTACTACCAGCACGGATACGATCTTCAACACCTTCAACGTTATGGACATTAAACAGCTCTACGCAAGATCCATCTTAGTTAATTTAAATAAAAACAACATAACCCTATACAAAGCAATATAAACGATACACAATACACAATACCCGAGCCAAAAACAAAGAACTCCTCCAAACTCCCTTTTCTAAAACCACCTTTGGACAAAGACACTTTAAATACATAGCTTGCAAACTACACAATACACTACCAGCTACGATTAGACAAACCGAATCAATGACCAAATTCAAACAAGTTATAAAGAAATGGATGATAAGTACTGGTCGTCACACTATTGCAAACATCTGTAAAATAAACTACAAATAGACAGAAATATCCATCTACATACGTCCTTACCCATATAAAACAAATTGAAATTATAAAATCATAAATAATCTAAATCCATAAATAGATTTGACAGGATTTACAACTGTACTGTATCTCTTCCCTCACTTATAAGAAAACTCTCTTTATGTGTTTTACCCACACTTTCAATCATCTTCATGTTTAATTGTTAATTAAATTACTCTTATATATGATATTCAATTATGTACCTCTACGCCTGTCTCAACACTGGTATACCCTAGCGAGACAGGCATCGAATAATATATTGTAAACATCACGTATACAGATCAATAAAAAAATAAAATAAAATAAATAATAATCTGAACAAAAATATAAATTAGAACAAGACACAGAAAAACAGAAAAAGATAATGGTCGCAACTAGGACTCGAACCCAGAATCTCTCGTCTGCGGTTAATTAGTTAGCTCATATATTGTAATTTATTTGTGCTATTGAATCTTATTTCTTTTTTTATTTAATGTTCTATAAACATTTTGAGTCAATCCATCGATTATTTTCCGAGAATTGCGAATGCAAACATACGGAACCTAAATTTTTGTATATATTTGGAAGAATTTTTTATAAGTTCTTCATACTAATATGTAAAAGAATTAGTTGATTTTCCAAAATTAATAAACAGATAATAGAAACCTCAATGTAAGTTGGATGAAGACTTTTTCAACACTTTAACCTTCCTGGGACAAATGTTTTACGAAACTACTGATTCGATGTACATTATATTTATTTATTTATGTAATATAACCAACGAATGATGGAAGATAAATCAAATTGAGTACTACAAGCCGTATGTGACATAATCATCAAGCCAATTGCTCACATAATAAATATAAGCCTGAAGAAGGGTGTATTTCCTAACAACTACAAGAAAACCATTGTCACCCATGTTTTTAAATCTGGAGACGAAAAAAATATTTCAAATTATCGTCCCATAGCACTTACATCAAACATAGCAAAAATATACGAAAAAATTGTTAAAAAGCAACTCAACAAATACATAAAAGATAAAAAGATAATAAACCCAAACCAGTTTGGATTTAGGGACAATCTCAGCACCCAAGATGCGATTGCTAAATTAACATCTACAATAATGCAAAAGTTAGATAATGGAGAAAAATGTCTTGGAATCTTCATCGATCTCCGAAAGGCATTTGATAGCATATCACATTCAAAACTTAATAAGAAACTAAAACAAATTGGAATGGATGGAGCAGTACTATCATGGTTCCAAAGTTACCTAAAAGAGAGACTACAATATGTAAAAATAAATAATACATTAAGTGAACCCAAAACATCATCATTTGGTATACCACAAGGAACTGTCATCGGTCCAATCCTTTTTATTATATATGCAAATCAAATGTTCACTCTTCCCATTGTTGGAGATATCATATCTTATGCAGATGACACTGTTGTTATCACTAAAGGAAAAACATGGGAGGAAACAATGAGTATAGCTAATATCAATATAAACCTTCTCAAAACATGGTTTGACCTAAATTGTCTCTCACTAAATACAGAGAAAACTTATTTTATTCCATTCTCTTTGAAAGAAAAAAATGTAGAGAACAATATAACTATTAAAATCCATTCAGCACAATGTGAAAATAAAAAGGAATGCAACGATGGCAATTGCTTACCAATAACATGCAAAAATAGTATAAAGTATCTGGGTGTCATTGTAGACAGACACTTAAAATGGAAGGAACAAGTCGAAAATACGGTAACCAGAGTAAGAAAACTTATTTACATATTCATTAGATTGAGAAACATCCTATCATCTAGTATGATTAAAACTATTTATTTCTCTCTTGCTCAATCTATTCTACAATATGGTATAATCGGGTGGGGGGGAACTTTTAAAACTAACCTTCAACCTGTAAAAAGGGTACAGAGGTTGATTCTAAAAGTCATTACATAACCATCTATATTTCCAACAAAACAGCTGTTTGACTCTTTTAGGGTTCTTAGTCTTAACAAAAATTTCAAAAAGAACTCACTGTTGCAAATCCACAAAGATCATTTCAATACTACAACAAAAATCACAAAAATAAGTAACCGATCAAGATCACGTGGCAACCTAAATCCCTAATCCCTAAAATTAATATCCCAATCCCTAAAATTAAAACTAGTGCTTTTCAACACCACTATACCTATCAAGGTATAAAATTTTTTAATGCCCTCCCATATAAAATCAAATCTGAAGAAAATTATAAAGCCTTTAAATCACAAATAAAACAACTACTAGATCAACCCAACACAAATTATAAATTTTAATTTCACAGAACGAATTTGTACCGATTAGTAGTAATTGATCAAGTATTTATTATGATATTTGATACTTTAGTTCAAAATTAATCATTTAATTCCTTCATTAATTAACAAAAAAAAAAATTATAAATTAATGTATTCTTCTCATTTGCACATATCCTCTTAAAATATTTCATCAGCATTTGAACTGAAATGTAGCGATTATTGTTGTAACTTAACATTATGTACCTACTCCTTCAATTATTATCAGCTAATCCAATTGTTAGAATCAACTATATGTACTTACCATCTAACACCTACCTATTACGAGAAATGTAATAATATTATTTTTACTTTTAATTATCTATACTACATGTATCATGTATATCTATTTTAGTAACTGCTATTGTCAGTAAATTTATTAGTCAATATTTGTTATCATTCATAAGTTTATTATCTTAATTTAAAAAAAAGATTATATATTTGTATATTATTTTTTCTTTATCTTTTTCTATAATAGCACAACTCCCCAATTCAAACACGAGAAATGTTTTCTCTTTTAAGTTGGGTAGATTCATTAACAAGAAATAACTTTATCTGTTATTAGTTTTTTTGTGAACCAAATATTTTCTTTCTGTAAATCTGTTATATATATGTATATTTCAAATAAAAAAAATAAAAAAATAAAAAATAGATGTTTTAAATTAATAATTATTTTAAAAAACGAAAACAAAAATACGCTTATCACATTTGGTTAAACATTTTTACGAGAAATGAAATAAAAGCTTTCAAAATTTTTTTTTAGCAATTGGAGTATGAAACAGGGGCGAAACTGTTGCTGTAACATAATAATTCTCGGGAGCTGGGCTTTTCAGATGTTGTTGTTTCAATCAGATTTTATGGGTACCAAAGATTTCGATGGATTAAAAAAAAATTGTGCGTAAGAAACCGTTACTATGGTGAGTAAATACATTATGTACCATCTGTGAGCTACAAAGGTTCAAAGTAATGCTTAATTAATTAGAAATCCGCGACACCTCGCGTATTCAAAATGCATCCTTTCACACATCGATATGTAGTCAAAGAACTTCAGTACCTTCCCACGCAGTATATAATTAACAAACATACCTATTACCTACTCCACATACATCGCGCCTGTAGTATCTCTCTACATAAAGTAGTAGTACATTCTAATCGGGATATTGCACAATATTTATTAAAAATCAACTTGGGAGGTGGGTAAGGGAACCGCCGCCACGGGAACTATTTATTGGATAACCAATACCTCTGCCAAAGGGCAATAAGGAAGTTGAGTGAAAAATATTTTGACTTATAAAAAATATGTTCATGTAGATCAAAAAATATCGATTCTAAATATATAAATATGTTTCTATATTGTTATTCTTAGAATTAATTAAACCTTCTTAAAAATCCATCAAAAAGCTACGAACTGCAAACGCTCCATGAATGGTCGAAAGAATTCTGACGTCATCGGAACCTCAGTTTGTATGAAGAGCGGATCACCGAAATGTCTATGGTGCATCTCTTTCTATTACACGAGAGATGGTTTGTGTATGATGAGAGAAGTGTATAGGCCAAACGCCGTTTACTTATGGGCCATTCTATCCCCTAAAATCTTTTTAAGTTTAGTAATGGGTGGTTTGGTATATTTAATGGTTTAGTAAACAAAGTTTATGTAATGCAAATTCTGTTTAAAAAACCACATACCATGTCAGATATCGGATATATTCAAGGCCAGTCCGACTACCTACAAATCGTTGATTCTGACATGTTGATTTTATATTTAAAAGAGATAATACTGATCACATTAGTGCTGAAATTTGTGGAGTTAAAGCTTCCAAGTAAATACATCAAATTATTAATTGTGTTCATTTGTATGATACAACAAATATAATACATTTTTACAGTATTAAATAATAATCATTACATATTCTACCCATCTGACATCTGATTTTTGGCCATAAACCTCACTAGTTTTGTGCAAGTATATTAAATTTATTGATTGCGCAGAAAAGTCTCACAGTGAACTGCGCTGTAAACCGTTACCTTACTTTCGGTCTTTACTTTTTTGCGCGGCGGCCTGAATTGGCGGGCGGCACTTCAACCAACGGCAATCGGCCAGCGCCGTGTTGTGAAGAGTTTAGGCGCGAGAAACAAAAATTCTACCTTTAAAATATTAATTTAACTATGAAATCTTGATCAATTTTCATTTTTTAAAATAACATCAATTCTGATAGACGGTTAACATTGATAAAAAAAATTACTGGAATTCCTTATTGAAGAATTTAAAAAATCTCCATACAAAATGCCCAAGCGATGTGGGTTTCTCAGTTTAAATGACGTCACACCCACACCCCGCACAACCCGCTTCTTACAACTCGGATTCCGACCGTTTTGGCGGGCTTAATAAAATTTAAACTTTGAGAATTAATTTTACTATGAAAACGAACTTAAAAAAAAAAATACCAGTATTTAAGTTTGAATGCGAACATTGATAAAAAAATGGACTTAACTTCCTTATTCTAAACAATCGGGATATTACACAAGGTTCATAAAAAAACAATTCACGGGAACCATTTATTGGATAACCAAAACCTCTGCCATAGGTCACTCCAAGTGGTTCGCTACTTTTGGCAACTTAGCAGGGGTGCCCGGGTAATGTGTGTACCTACGACGGCGGATGTGCTTACTCACCGGCTGTATGGCGGGCCAGATCGGGAGAGGTCGGCTCAGGGAGACCCTTTGACCACTCCAGCTTCTCTCTTTGCACCCATCACCTTGCACTGCAGTTGGCGCGATGGATTCATACTTACGTCACTCTTGGACACACTTACCCACAGATTCCTATCTACCTTTCATACCTTTTTGCCTTCACAGAACTTCTTCTCGTTCATTTCCTCCACACAGCACCCACTGAGAGAAATAGTTTTCTTCATGGCTTGTGTGGTAATGTGATTTTTTTTACTGATGTCTATTTATTAGACAGAAATACTTTTTACAGTGGTGATGAATGTATGGACGGCCAGGAGGCGAGTAACTGGTCTCTTGTAATGTTAAAATCCTTCTGACCTTGAAACAAGCCCACACGCTATGCCAGCTGAAAAACTAGCGATCTACCTACCTTACCGCATCAGAACGGTCAAATAAAAATAATATCTATAATATCACACATCCCTTCTCTAGGTTCTTGTATGTATATGCCAAAAAGCGTTTTAATTTTTAAATCATCTAAAAGTTACACCATTATAAGTTTGTAATATAATAAAAAAGCGTATTTTGAAAGATATTAACACGGTCTCTAATATGACTGGGGAGAGAACGGACCGCTTAAGCACTTTAGAGACTATTACACCTTAGTGGGGATAATTATGGAAATGAGAAACGAAATTAACATTAGCTTATCAGTTTGGGAATTTCGTAAGTCCATTTCGTAAAGAAGCAAAATACCAGAACGGAATGGCAGAGCCGTGTCGTGTCGGTATTAAATATTTGGAAATAAATACAAAAGGCTGCCAAAGATGCAACAAAGATGAAACAAAAATTATACCCTTCAATTAATTTCAAAGACAAATTTTCGGTTTGTGTTCTGAAAAAGTTTATTTCTTTAATAATTTAACTTAACTTTAAATATCAATTTTATTTTATTTATTAATAATTCATTTGAAGTAAAAGTTTATTATCCTAAGGTCCTAAACATTTGGGTAGACATGTATTAAAAAATAGGTTTAAGGTTATTTACGGTGTAATTTTTTTTTTTACATTAACTGTATATGGGGTTTTTTTTGTGAGAAGGGGAAGGAGTGATCATGGGTATTGAAGGAGGGAGGAAACGCAGCGGCTGGCAAATCATTTCACAGCCGAGCTGTTAAACTCAAGAACGAGTTGTAGAAGCGACCTATTCTCACTTGACCGTGTACAATACTTGGGCGCGCATTTGGCGTGTTTCCAGACTATGTACCTGTGCGGAAGAATTTAAAGCACTAGTTCCTCGGATCATCTTCCATTATGATACCTGTATCTACCAAGTGATCTACTGATGCCTGTACTCGAATGGTTGCAATCCGCTTGTTAAGATAGTGGAATCTAAAAAATGGACCGCCCGTTTCTACACAGACTTAAAAAAAAAAATTGTACAGTTTACCTTTTGAGAAGCCAATTTAACTTTGGCTTCGATGGAGCCCCGAGCCCGAGCCTATGTGAACTGGTCCCTTAGAGTTACACCACACATATCAATGGAAGGCCTGTTCGGAAGAGAAGAGAGCTTCCGTTGAAGTAGAATAGATTGTCATTTTTATCCCGTTTAGTCGTAATCAGACATGATTGGGTCTTTGAAACATTAAATTCGATAAGGTTATTCGAGTATTCCGCAAACATTTTACCTTGTCGATGGCGGTGTTTGTTAGAGAGCCATCAGGTCTGGTTATAGGAGGCAGACTGTATTTGTAGAAACTGCGGCCTATTGAGCCCGCAAGCAACCAGAACGCTCTCCCGCTATTCGGTCAAGTAGCTGGTATTTTCCTGATCTGCAGGTAGTGCTCGAATCTTGACCGTTTCATGATCCTCTTGCTTTCCTTTGCCATTTCGTTATACCGGTATTCCGACGTTTGAGATGTCTTATTTGCTTCGGAGCATTGTCGACTGATATATGGTTTTGAGCCCACACAAGTTTCCTCAAGAGTGGATTGAATGAAGCCATCCATTGCTGATGTAAAGGCTTTCCCCTGTTCCTGGGAACCTCTTGAGGTATCCGAAATCTAATAATATACACTATAGACAGCTGACAAGCATTGAAATGTGCCTGCTGACAGAATCAATCTGCTGACCTATAGTTCCACATTTTTCTCTTTAGCCTTTCGTTTGGCCCTCCGAAGTTTCGTCACCGGCAGTGGTCGTATGATCCTAAAGGCGCTGTAACTTCAATCTTATAACCGTGTGGCACAGTATTTAAAAATGGTTCTAACAGATTGGAGTAGTGAGTCTGGACATCAGGAACCTTTGTAGGCTCCTGAACCACTTGTTCCAATCCGTGGTTAAGGTTTCCGCCTGTCGTCCAGCCGATCCTGTTGATCCTGAGAACTTCAATCTTATGAACATAGAAGTCCCCCAGAACTCTAGAGGCTCGAGGCTCGATTTTCTGGATTTCGGAAAGGAAAAGAAGGTTGGGACGTTGTGAAAGAAGGTGGTAATGCACGTATTTATGTGAATTTCACAGATAATTTTGGCCCGCACCGAGAACTTTTTCTAATCGCCGCTGTAGGGATGTTAATTGTTTGTTGTGTATTCAACGTTATATTTTTTTTGTTTTGTAGGTAATGAGGGGAATGTAAGGTTTGTAATGGTAAAGGTACGAAGTGTAAGTAAGAAGCTGAGAATCAGAGTGTCCAGGAGTGATGGGCGTATGAATTCAACCCACCTCTTGCGGTGCAAGGCGATGGTCTGGGAGAAAAAAACCCTAAAAATAAAGTTGTTTGAAAATTTATCGGCCTTAATAAAATGGGTAAAGTTTTAACTCAAAAAATACTTCAGACCTAATCTGATTTCCTGAATTTTCCTAAGTAAGATTAAATCCGCGAATAATAATTATTTCACTCAGGTGCCCAAATCACGTGTCGTAAATGATAGTTAGAAAGTTTGAGACTGAGCGCATTTTGTCACCTACGAACTACTGAGTGATTTACAGTCTTGTTATTGCCTTTACTTGCTGAAGAAAGTGTTCTTACTCCTCTTTTTTTAATATTCAAGCTGTTTCACAAACAGAAGAGGGCAAGGATTAGGAATACGCAAGGTAAGCCCCACACAAAAGTTTATTTAAAAATAAATTTCCTAGTAGGAAATTCTTAATTTGAAAGTAGGTCTTGATTTGGAAGTAGGTACTTCTTAATTTGGTAGTAGGTACGTCTTAATTATTATTATTTTTTATTTTAAAGTACCTAAATCAAATTTAATAACGTTATGATTAAGTTCTACAAGTATTTTAGGTTTTATTGTTGTGACAGCTGTTTTGGCCATTATCAAACTGTTTTTATTTAGATTAGCTCCACACGGGAGGCCTCGAGGAAAATAATTAAGAGGGTTTTTAAGGAAAGAAAGAAGAGGAAGCTCTGGTAAGGAAATAGGTATAAGGAGTGGGTAGGAATCTTTCAGTGTTTCCAGGAGTGACGGGCGTATGAATCCATTACTCCAACACTATGGTGCAAGTCGATGGGTTGAGGGATTCTGGCTGGAGGTCAAAAGACCTAACTCAACCTGTCTCTCTTGATCCGGCCCGCCACGAAGCAGGTGGGCAGTCGCATCGATCACCATGGACAAACGCATGGAAAAACCTCACCCCATGAACCAGGGCACCCCTGCTAAGTCATCAAACGTAGCGAACCATTAGGGGTGACCTATGGCAGAGGTGTTGGTTATCCAATAGAGTTCCCGGGGCTACGTTACTCACACCCGCCTCCCAAAATGAAAATGTGTTATTATTTTGTTATTTTGAATGTTAGTGAGTAATTAGTAATTATATATGATAGTCAGTGACTGAGTTGGCATCGCGTTTAGGTCCCACCCAGGCGTCGCGTATTCGATTCCTCGGCTCGGTCCTCCATCACGACAGAAGCAATATTTTACACTTACTGTGATGGTAGTAGGAGATTTAAAAATATTGTCAGGTTATTCGTAAACAGGCATTGTTGTTCTTTCTTTTAAAAAAATCATGTTTTAATACCTAGTCTGTTGTAAAAACCAATTTACTTATTAATAACTGTTTACTATTAGTCAATGGCTGAGTTAGTTGGTATCGCGTTTGGGTCTCACCCAGGCGTCGTGCATTCAATTCCTCGGCAGGCTAAGTCATCTACACGACACAAGCAACATTTTCCCGTTTACTGTGGTTATAGTTGGAGATTTTCAAATATTGTCAGTTTATTCGTAATCCAGGAATGTTTGTCTTTCTTTAAACAAGAAAAAAATGACGTGCAAGGAAAGCAGGCTCCATAAAAAGGACAAAGCAAATATGCAGAATAGTTTACTGTACGAAGGGATGAAGTTTTAACACAATATTTATTAACATCCACCAGAAACTTTAAAGTCCGCATGAATTGGAAGGTTCAAGATGTATTGTAGGAGCTATATCAAACTAGAAAAAAACATATTATGCAATATAAAATGTTATAATTAATAAGCAATTTGTAAAATTTCATGTAAAATTACTAAAAAATAAATTAAAACAAATAAAACACTACACGTATCACATTTGTAATAAAATGGAAAAATAAATAAAAGCAGAAATCAAAACCACAACTCAGCTCTGCAAATTGTTAACACTATGGTATATTACACCTTTAGTACGATGAGGGACAATCTGTGGTATTTTATACCATCGTTAACGGGAGAAAAACACAAATTTCATTACAAATAAATCTTTATTTATGTACCCTGATCGTGAAGGTGGATCCAGGGATATTTTTTGCACGAAATGCGTACGTTTTTCCGAGAATTGATTTCTTTGTTTCTCGATTTGAGAAATTCAATGGCTTGGTAATAGTACCGATTCGAGCTTTTTTTTTAGTTTTCCTCTACAATTTCTGTGTGAAATCTTAGGTAGCGTATTCTTTTTATTTACTTTTTGATAACTTGATAAAGGACTTTCCTAATCCTCGAAAGAATAGTATTTCGCTTTAGAGAAAAAATATCGATAATATTTCGCATTTTTCCGGTAACGTTTATTGTAAAATAACAAAATAAAGCGACATTGTAAATGTAAGATTTTTTTTTTCAATAAATAGAAAGTTGAATCCATGTAGAGATAGAGTATAATATGTATAGATACGAAACAATTTTACAAACTAAAAAAAAATCAGAGTGTGCAATTCACATGCTGTAGAAACCTTCAGAAAATTAAAGTATATTTGGTCATCTTATTAGTATTTGTGTTGTCTTCTTCAGAGTCGCTAGATGTCGCTTACTTTTGTGTTTCCTTTGCCTTTTCATTTTGAAATGGTTTGAAGACTGGATGATTTTACAATTTTTTTTGTGTTTGTAGGATATGACCCTTGGTCCGCTGAATGTCTGGCCGTTAAAGTTCGCCAGGCGCTTTATACCACTATAATAAACCAGAACGGCGTGGATCCCTGGATTTATCGTATATTGCATAATATTTTATTACTCTCTCATTCTCTCGCAGGCTAAATAAATCCTACAGATGTGTGTATTTGTGTCTTTCTAGTGTCGCTCGCTTCCGTTTCATCGAATTTAAAACCGGTTTCAAAATCGGTGTCAAAGAAGTTTTCACTTCAAAAATCAAAAAGTATTAATTGCCTGCTCGCTTGCACAAGTAAAGCTATGTTCACGGTCATAACCTAAAAACCACAAGTATCTGCTCAACACCAAACAAAAGCGTAATTTTGGAAGCAGTTTATTATTTTTGTATAAGAAATGTTCGATTTTATTTAATTATGCGCTGTACGGAATCGACAAGCTTCCTATTTAAGGATAACACTTCTCCACCGAGAAAAGTGGGTGATTCTGCGCATGCGCGGCACGTCTTTAATTTGGTATTAACGCTGGACTCACGGGGATAGACACAGAGCAAAAAATAACCTAGATTCCCCAAGTAAATATGATGTGAAACAAACGTTTTCACAAAAGGTAAAAAAGAAGGAAAGTAAATTTGCACTGATTGCAACGTATCAAATAGGTATATTTTTTCAGCTTGCGAGTAATTGATATAAGGCTCTGTACACAGGGTATAGCAACACGTACCGGAAGGATTTTAACCTGGGATTTCTGACAATTATTATAAGCAATAATTATTAGCCTGAAACACTCATCAACATTGAAAAAATCTCCCGAGAAAAGATAAATGCCGCCGACGGGACTTGAACCCTCGTCCTTCTGATATCCGGTCAACTACTCTACCAACTGAGCTACGTCGGCTTTTCAGGTGAAAAATGTAATAAGCAGTAATTGTTGAATGAAACACTAGTACATGTTGAATTATTTGGCGGGTGGGAGATAAGCCGACGTAGCTCAGTTGGTAGAGTAGTTGACCGGATATCAGAAGGACGCGGGTTCAAGTCCCGTCGGCGGCATTTATCTTTTCTCGGGAGATTTTTTCAATGTTGATGAGTGTTTCAGGCTAATAATTATTGCTTATAATAATTTTTACCCTTTGTGCTATGCATAAAAATCTTGTCTTAAACATTAGTTTACAATTAAAAATAATAATGGGATTTCTGAGCATATTTGAAGAAAAAAAGTAGTTTGGGAGGCGGGAATGGGTACCCCTGGAAGCCCTGGAAGCTTTTTTAGTTAACCAACACCTCTGCCATAGATCACCCCATGTGGTTCGCTATGTTTGGTGATTTAGCAGGGGTGCCCGGGTTCATGGGGGGGAAGTTTGTCTGGGTCTTGAAGTCGAATGACCAGGACACACTGAACCACAGATTCCTACCCACCCCTTAAACCCTTTTCCTTCCCAGAACTCTTCTCTCCTTTCTTAACTAATAAAAACCTCCTCACAGCATCCCCAAAGATGACATAGGGCCTGAGAGAAATTATTTTCCTCGTATATTTATATAAAAAGTTGACATTTTTAAAGTGCAACTTCTTTAGCCCCGTTGTGATTTGGAAATTGGATGGAATGGAAATGACGCACTACAGCACCTGCGATGCGTCAAACTGCGCTCATTGGCCGCTTTGATTATTATGTCTCTTTTCAAGGCTCCTATTGGTTGAGATATGAAACGGAAATGACTCTAGGTCTGGACTAATTGGCCGCTATGATTTTTTATTTTTATTTATTTCTATATATTATGATTATGACCCCACTTTTCAAGGCTCCATTGGTTGAGATTGTTTTGGTAAAGTTTCGCTTCTACCGCGTGTGAACTGCACTCGATTTTTTTTTTCAATTGACAACAATCATTTTTTCTACCACGCCTTGCCACTGATTACACTGCTGAACGTCGTGACGGATCACGCGATACACGCTCTGTCTCGTCTATTACCCTGCTGTTGAAATGGGACGGGGTGCATATCACGTGATATTCTAGGCTGTACCCAACAACCCAGTTGCGGTATTTGATAGAACTTATTTATTTAATCATGATACAGTATACATACATTACAGTATACGTAAATTAATGATAATTTTTCATGGTAATTCATTTTCAAAGGTGTGATTTGATTTTAAATGATTTAACATAGAAACGCCCCAAAAGTCCTGTAATTTTCCCCTTATTATTTAATAAAACATTTTCATGCTAACATGGTTATCTGGTACATCACTTTGAACTTGCTTATTCGCAGCCCATAGCATAAGCCAACTTTAGCTAATTATCCAAAATATGATCAGCCAACTTTCCGCCCTTTCAAGTAAGGAGAAATTCGATTAGGATGAAAATTAATACGACAGACGACGTGTTTGTATTGAAATCAACTTGGCAAAATCTATGCGCGCCGCTAATATGATTATTTTAGCTCGTGTATGTGAACAGTAGGCGGTGATCTGTCGTACGGCCAATAATATTAGTAAATTTTTTTCCTTATATCTTCATGGATTCAAGCGAAGTATCTAATGATTTATTCTGATTTGATGAACATTAATTCCATTAACGAAGTCAGTGTCTGATCAGGGAATTAAATTGAATAATTAAATTTAATCAACTTATATTATAAAAGAAAGTGTTCCTACTAAAGTGTGCGCAAGTTAAAACTCAGAAATGAGTCCCGGTTTGATCAGAGGAGTTATATGGTGTGGTCACCCTCTATCCGGAAATATTAAAAGAGATCAACTTATATGTCCCTAACGCGTATACTCGTTAGAGATCCCACGAACTTTTTTATGCTCCGAAAGCGAGAACTTCTGCCTATCAGAACGCAACTCATCTGCTTAACGATTCTGCATTGAGCATCGACATCTCCAATGTCACCTACAGAGAATTCAGTAACTATCTCTTGACATACGTCACAACATAGTTAAACTGCCACAATGCACTTTAAAAAAAATCTTCTCCACAATTTTTTAGTGTATCTATAACTGTTTTATGTAGAACCTGAATAAAATAAATAAATAAAAATAAAAAAAAATCCTCCATCCATGAAGAAGGTTCCCGCTTTTATCTGAAGGGCGTTCTTTCTAAGATATAAGGGATGGAAGTTTCGCCCTCTGGAAATTTAAAGAACCGATCGGAACATTCGCGAGTATTCGAGAGCATTCCACAATATTTCAGAACGTCCCGGAACATTCTGGAATGTTGGGCAATGTTCGGGAATAGGGAACAACATTGTGGAACATTCCAGAAAACTCTCGAATGTTGTGGAAAGTTCTGGAACATTGTGGACGATTCGAAGCCTTTTTTTGTATGGTTTTTTGGTATATTATAATAATGCAAGACCCGTCGTGGGTTCGAATGTAAATTCATCTCGTTTCATCAATTCTTCGAGCGAAGCCGGGTACCCCAGCTAGTTGAATAATAATTAAAATCCATTAGTTTTTTCAATTAATTTATTTGTGATTTTACTGATTTGATTTATTTGAAGTTATTTTTTTGAATACCCAACATGTGCATTAGTGAAAAACATCAATTGTTTAACACGATGCAATTGACTATTTCATGGACAGATTTTTAAAAGAGGTTTTTTTTGTTTTTTACCTTCACAGAAATTTAATTAAAAAATATTTGTTGGTTTCACATAAATGACGAAAATGCATAATATTTTCTATTAAAGGATTGTGATTTGTAATTAGGTACAGGTATTTACATGTTGGAAACATCCTTCCATCGCCTTACTTATTATGGGTTCTTTTAAACAGTAATAATATATTATTTTACACTGTATTTAAGCCGTACTATATCCATCCTAATTTTAAAATATATCATTCTCAAATGGTAAATTTGGTTCTACTTAAGAGATTAACAAAGAATTTCAAAGAGGAACAGTTTCCATTATAGAAATAATAATAGATATTCGTTTTCATGACAGAAATTATTAAAAGCATTATTTAAATAAATATTATTTAACTAGAAAATCTCTTGAAGGTATGGTAGCTTTTAGTAAAAGATAAGTCTTCCAACGAAGCTTTATCATGCGACTTGGTATTAAGAGGTCAAACATCAGTCACGAAAACACTTTACATAAAACCCAGAGGGTCTTAAAACTTAATACACTCTTCATATTTTTAAGAACCTCGTGAATCTAAACAATAATTATTATCGTACCTGATTTCATACTTGGATTAAAATGGTTTTTCAGATGGTTACGCGACTTTTCATCCCGTGACAAAATATCCCCGACAATATATCCTCCGATTAAATATCCTACGGATAAAACATCCCACAACAAAATATCTACGAAAACCTAACCTAATCTAACTTAACCTAACAAAAAAACAATACAAAAGTAATGCAGGTCACCCACCATTCTCCCCTTAGTATTCCGTATTTGCTGTCTCTCAACAATTCTAATGTTTTTTTCAGTTACATTTAATTTCATAGACTTCAATATTTGAATTGCCCTATTCCTTTATAGATTATCCTCAAAATGTACAAGCTTTTGCCACCGGCTTCGCTCGCAAATTAGTCCCCCCCCACTCCCCCCATCCCTCTCCCCCCGCACTACCCCTCCCCGTCCCCCAATCAATCAACAATCAAATACGTATAGCTTATATAGATTAGTATAGCTGTCGGCTTAGGTCAAAATGTAGATTAGTACCTATTTTATATTTGTATCTACAGTAAATATTCATGGTAGAATACTCATATTTGAATTTTCGCTATCAAAGAAATCTCCATAGTAACCTAAACAAATAACAAAATGACAGCCCACGTCAAAAATTTACTTAGCAACACGCTTTGCCAATAAACGTATAATAAATAATTTATAGAAAGAATTTAAAGAGTAAGACACATCCATCCATACAAACTTTCGCATTTATAATACTAGTAAGATAACGCAGAAATCTTGTAAAGACAATGAATTATTATTCAAAACTAGTATAAGTAAAATTTTCAAAATTTTAAGCAACACCCGACACATAAAGAGCTGATGACCTTGAAACGCCTGACTTATAGCACCGCTCCTTGCGTCGGAGGTTAAAAATGGGACAAAAATAATACAGAAATCCCGGAAAGACAATAAATTATTGCTAAAAAATAGAAAAATGTAAAATAAGGTTAGGTTAAGTTTTAATGGATATTTTTTTGAAGGATGTTTTGTCCGTAGGATATTTTATCGGAGGATATTTTGTCGGGGATATTTTGTCGCAGGATGAAAACGCGCGTTACCCTTCAATTTGTGTTTCGAAATAACAATTGCTTTTGATGTTGTTTGGCCTTTAATAAAGTGGACTGTACTTATAGTAGGTACTTAACAAGGGTCGCGTTAATAAATTTCAGGAAATTTGTTAGTTTATGTCCTCCCATTGTTAAAACCCGGTTGGGTCAACTTACTTCCAGGTATTATCTGAATTTTCCTCAAGGACTTTTGTTCGTGATTTATTCGTTCCTCGATATAAACCCAAATGAAATACGACAAGATAATATAATCAATACATTATAATACCATGCACGCTAATCCAGTAGAGATATTGTTTTCTCAAAGTTCTTCAGAAATCTCAGAGTTTTTATTATTTTTTATATAAAT
The DNA here is from genome assembly GCA_917563855.2 of Limnephilus lunatus. Taxonomy (NCBI): domain Eukaryota; kingdom Metazoa; phylum Arthropoda; class Insecta; order Trichoptera; family Limnephilidae; genus Limnephilus; species Limnephilus lunatus. The sequence goes on from OU830600.1 coordinate 79,307,438, forward strand.
ACCTCACAAGAATGGGACTTTTGGAATGTGAGACTATGGCATCCCAAACTGGGGTTATGTTATGAGGTCGAAGGTAAGTGGGAAGGGAGAATATGGGGAAGAGGAAGAGGGGGAAGAACCTGGCTATTCAGATCTAGTCACCAAACACGGCTAAAGCCATTTCAAGTAACGTTTCAATTCAGAATGGTGGTCTTAGACCGCGACGATACTGAGAGTAACGTGCAGTAAATATATCATGTATTATTTTAAGTGATTAGATTACGAATTAACACCAATCAATCAAATAAAATTTACTTGCGCAGGCCGAGATTTGAACCCGTGACTTCCGGATCGCTAGTCGAGAACCTTAATACTCGACCACGGAGGCCGTATTTTGTGACAAAGTTATGAATTCTGTTTGGTATAAAATTTTGGATGGCATTATTTTATTGATTAATGACATAAATCCTAACACTGTCAAATATGCATGTATCAATAGGCAGTGGCGGATTAAGCCCGTCAGAGGCCAGGGGCGGCAACGCTGATAGCCCCCCCCCCCCAATTTAAATTAACAAGATTCTTATTCAGTTCACACGGGATTCTTGTTCCGAAGGTCCTCCAAGCGTTTCCATGTTCCCTTGATCAAATCCTAAACAAGGCTTTAAGGCACCAGGCAGGGCACTGTAAAAAAATATCATTTTCTAAAAGATGCATTTCTAATAATGCGCTGACCAAAATTTTTCAGGAAATTCGTAAAATTGACGGAGATAAATTTGGTGAGAGTATTTATTTTTTATTTATTTATTTATGCATCTATACAATAAAGTTAACCTTTTTTTTTGGCCTTGCCTGTCTCACTAGGAAATCCTGTGTCGAGACAGACTAGTTTACAAATATTTTATAAATATTAAATAAAATACATTTTTCAATAAAGTAAAAATATTTGACAAAAAATTTCAGGTTGGTAGTAGTGGTAACAATAATGGGATAAGAGGATTATAATTGGGTGAGGTGACTAATTATTGCACGACCTTTTTCGATGATCCATTGTTTTATCAGAATTTTGTATTTGTTAATATTATTCGATTGTCTTGTATTGTCAGGTAGGTTATTGTATATTTTAGACGCAATGTATTTGAATTTTTTTTGACCAAATGTTGTGTTTGTTTTAGGTGTTTGTATGAGTTCTTTGGTTTTGTGCCGCGTGTTTACAATATTTTGTTTATTTTCATAAAATGTATTTGTTTTATTTTTAAACAGATGAGTTAAGATTGTTTTTGTGTAAATTTGTCGAATATCTAATAAATGGAATTTGTTGAATATATCTACAGTACTTGTTATTATGGGAACTTTAAGAATAACTTTCATAATTAATTTTTGTGCCTTCGATAATGAATCTATAGCGAATAGTGTTGCACCTCCCCGTGTGATTATTCCATATTCAATGATTGATTGACAAAGGGAGTAATAAACAATTTTCATAGATTTGGAATCTAGTATGCTTCTAATGTTTTTGAAGAAATACATATGTTTTCTAAGTTTATTCGTGATGAGTAGGCAATGTGTATTCCACTTAAGATATTGATCAAATGTAAGACCAAGGTATTTGATATGGTCCGTTCGATCTAGGCAAGGACATTGACAGAATGTATCATGAATACAAGAACATTCATGTACTTTTATTTCAACATCTTGATTAGGTTGGCCAACGATATTAAAACTAAAAGTAATGTATTTTGTTTTGGTAGTATTTAGTGCAAGAGAATTAATATCTAGCCATTTTCTAACAGAGTTAATTGATTTCTCAGCCATTTTGTATGCGTCTAACCAAGTGTCGGATTGAATGAGTAGCACAGTATCGTCAGCAAAACTTACAATTTTTCCATCTATCGTTAGGTTACAAAGATCGTTTATGTATACGAGAAATAAAGTAGGGCCTAAGACGCTTCCTTGGGGAACTCCGTAGGTTATAGGGAGGGGTTGGCTGAATTTGTTTTCGATTTTGACACTTTGAGTTCGATTAGTTAAGTAACTTAGAAGAAATTCTAGGTCTTTCCCTCTTGTACCAATTGTGTTTAGTTTATTAACAAGGATGTCAAGGGAGATAGTATCAAAAGCTTTTGAGAGGTCTAGGAAGATAGAAATGCATTTTTTACCCTTATCTAAATTTGAAACAAGAAAGTCTGTAACAGCAATAATAGCATCGGCAGTGCTCTTATTTGACCCAAAGCCAAATTGATTTTCGGAGAGTAGTTGCTTGCTTTCCAAAAATGTTTTCGGTTGTTTGTTAATTATTTTTTCAACTACTTTAGAGAGTGAGTTAAGTATTATTATGGGCTTATAATTGTTAATGTCCACTTTAAGACCACTTTTGTATATGCGTATGACGAGCCCTTGCTTTAATTGTTTAGGAAAAAATCCTTCTGATATGCTGAGGTTAATTATGTAAGTGAGAGGTTCCAATAGTTCATGAACAAGTGTCTTGAGTAAATTTAGGGTGATGCCATCCATACCGGCGGACTTTGTGTCTTTTAATGAGTTAATTGTATTCTTAATATCGTCATGTGTAACCGTTTGAAATTTAAAATGTTCAGAATGGGGTATATGTGGTTTTTCCAGTAATTTTGTATTAGAATTCGGGGAGGACATTTTGTTTGCTAATTTTTTCCCGACATTAGTGAAAAAATCATTGGCATGGTTTAGAATTTTTTCCGGATTCTTTGAGAAGTCGACAGTCAGTCCATCAATATTGAGTTGTTTTAGATCAGTGTTTAAGTTAGGCTTAGTATGAGTAGCTTCGCGTAAAATGTTCCTCATTTCTTTTGGATTACCTTTGCTTTTTTCTATTTTATGTCTGTAATATAATTCCTTAGCATTCCTGATGACTTTTGTACATATGTTTCTATGTCTTTTGTTGTTAAGTATAGTGTCAGAAGGATTCAACGAAGTTTTTTTATTGAGTAAGTTTCTTTTTCTTATACAATTTATAATAGTGTGATTTATCCAGGGAGTTAAAGGTTTAAATTTGTGAGGGATTGTTTTTGCTACAGAATTAGTGTTGTTATTTATTTCAGTTTGTAGTTTGTCTATGAAGTAAGACCATGCATCTTCAGCGTTGGGTATGTGTAGTAAGTTGTGCCAATAATTACAGGAAAAAGATTTTTTTAGATTCTCATAATCAACTCGTTTTATGCAATAACTGTGTTTCATTTTTGTATTTTTTGATGGTGTGTTTAATGAAATCATAGTTGCATAGTGGTCAGTAATAGTAGATTCAAAAACAAGTGTTTTATATGGATTATTCGTTTTTATCTTAATGTGGTCAACACAAGAGCTGGATTCTTTGGTGACCCTAGTCGGGTGATTTATTGTAGATATCAATCCATGGTAACTAAGTAGGTTTAAGTAATCTTGGCATTGTGGGTGTGAATTCTTTGGTAAAGTGTTAATATTAATGTCTCCGACTAAAATTAAGTGTTTTTTATGCGCAAGTTGTGATAATTTTTCATTTAGGCTTTGTATAAATGGGGTTATATTGTGGTAGGAGGGAGATCTATACATTGCTAGTATGCACGTGTCACCGTACGATATTTGTAGACAATTTGCACCCGGGATTAATATTTCCAAAGTCTGAACATTCAGTACATTATTCACATATATAATAATGCCGTCATTCTGATTGTGATGGGTTTTTGTGGAGAAGTGAGTGTAATCGGGAAGGTGTTTTGGTACATATAGTTCATTAATCCAACATTCTGATAGAATAATTATATCAAATTAAACCTTTAGATTATTCAGTAAAGTGAGTATTTCTTCCCAGTTTTTATTTATGGATCGAACATTATGGTGAAATTTTTTTAGGTTCGTGTTGTCTTTCATTAGTAAATTACAAAACTTTATATCTGAAGATACATAATTATTAATTTTATCAGAAAATACTGTTTCATTATCAAAAATCAGTCTAGTCATTTTTAAGAAAAATTTACAATGGAACTTTATTATGTCTCGGGAGCCCCGTCACAGTGTCTAAAACTGGGAGTTCGCCCTATACCCGATAGTAGTACATCGGTAAAATATATGATTTCTGACCGTTTGGAAACAATCATTGTAGAATGATTTCACAACAAGAATTTACAACAGTCAGTATCAGGTTTTGTATGGTAAGAGCGATCGGTCCAATGTTCGACATGTGACAGAGCTCATCAACCGCCTAAATAATTTTACACAAGTCATCAGAATGTTTAATGTTATTATTTTATCCGTGTCTGATTTCTTTACCAAAAGTTTTTCGTCTTTATACCAAACATACGAAAACTTTTTTTCCTTGCATATTTGTTTGGTTTTCCATAAAAGTTCTTTAAAATAAGGATTGAGAATAGCACTTATAAAAATCTTTTCACAGTTAAAGTATTTTAAGATATCATGGTGAATTTTTTTTCGGTTTACTAGTAGTAGGTTTCTTTTGCGAATATCCGTGAATCTGATACAAATTTTCGGGGGAGCTCCGGGTCGCCTGTCGGGAATCCTTTTGGCTTCTAGGATATCATGGGGAAGAAGCTCTACACCTACAGCCGCTGCTAGCTTCTTGACGGTCTCCGAAGGTTGATCACCTTCACTTAGTAGTATTCCTGTGACCTCTAATGCATCCTCCTTAGAAGTCTGTTCGAGGCTGGCCAGGCAAATTTCTTGTGAGAGTGACGCACAAGTCCATCTTTTAATGTATGAAATATTTTTTTTTTTACAGTGGTGGTTTACAGTTTTTCTGGGGCCTTAAAGCCTTATTTAGGATTTGATCAAGGGAACACGGAGGCGTTAGTTGGCCCCCAGGACCAGGGGCTCGGGGCGGGCCACCCCCCCCCCCCCCTTTAGTCCGTCACTGTAAATAGGAACTGTTTATATTGCAAATAAATAAAATAAAATAAAAAAAACAACATAAAATATGAATGAGAGTGTTTGGAGAGTTGTTACACTCTTAGAATGCAAATGAAAATAATAAAAAAACGTCCATAACGCACCAGAAATTTAAAAAATATGTTTTTCATATGAATACCTGGCATGGGTTCAAACGCTCTCGGCTGGCAAAAAAAGTATGTTTCATAAGAAAATTTCATAATTTTCCTAATGTGTTCGTAATTTTTAGATTCCACCTTATCGTAACTTAATTATTTAATCTATTAACTTGTTTTATATCAGTACCTATATAGTTTTCAAACGAGACGTGCGATATGCGACTAAAATTCAAGATGTGGCCTCCAGTTTAATGCCCTGCAAAGGTTTGGCAGTGGCGATATCGAGATAAAATATTAAATTTGAAACCGGATCAACGCAAATAATCCTTGAATTAGTTCTCGAAAGCAAAGAACTCCCTGAGATTAGGAAATTGCTTCAACGAGTTTCCACCCAAACCTCTGGTAAAGACCAGGAACGGACCCAGATTAACCGCCATAAGACCGCCACAATCTAATGATAATGCAAATATATGCTCTAATATAATTAATTCAAGTGAAAAAAATATCGTTTAAAATACATGGTCTTTTAGATCAACAAACGCTGATTCCGAATACAGATGTATTATTTTATATACTCATATAAGTAATTTTATATGCGTGGAATTAATAATTTGTCATGAACGATTAAAGCCATAAAATACTTAATTGCCCGTGGATTGGTCGGCGGGTTCTGACAGTACTGAGACAGCATAGACTCAAACGTGGGTCTCCACTGAGGTATACAAATTATTTCAAAGTATTCATGTTTTTTAGAATTCTTAATAATTTTCATAACGATGCGCTTGGAGATTTTTTTTTACATTAACTCCACACAGAAGGCCCTGTCATATTTGTCTGTTAAGGTGGGAGAATCTATCAAACGGACCGCCCGTTTCTGCACAGAGTCAAGGTTTTTTGTAGGTATTTTGGAGCTCCAGCCCAGAGGTGGCTTCGAATTCAACCATGGGGCACATTTGCATTACCTTTAACTGACAAACCCGAGGCGCATACGACGTCACGCGTACCTCGACAGATTTTTGGGCTATGAAAATTTTAATTTGAACATTATTTTAATTATTATTAATTATTGTATTACAAAAACGTTTAACTCAGTAACTGAGTCAATATGTAAATGGGTACTATGAAAACAACATTTATAAAAAAATACTAGTATTTAAGTGAGAAGAAGTTCATTAAAAACAGAGTGTGCAATTCACACGCGGTAGAAGTAAAACCTTCAGAAAACTAACTTCGATAGAATTATACGAATGCAGAGTATCAGTAGTAGGATAATGTTGGGTTTATTTATTATAATTTGTTTACCAACTTTAAAAATTATTTTACATTTTATTCTACGAGCACCGCACAAAGAGGGCAACGATTAGTCTATCTTTTTTTTTTACATTAACTCCACACAGAAGGCCCTGAGGAAAATAATTTACCTCAGAGCCTATATCATCTGAAATGCTGTGTGGAGGGTCTTTTTGAGGAGAGGAAGGAATTGGTCTTGGAGAGATCCATGTTGTAGGAAGGAGGAAACACAGAGGCCGGCAAATCTTTACATTCTCTCTATCTCATTCCCTCGCAGGCCTATAAAATTCTATATATTCTATAGACGAAAATTCTATAGATGTATATGTTTGTCTCTTTTTAGTGTCGCTCGTTTCCGTTTCATCGAGTTTCAAATCACAATGGTGCTGAAGTTTTCACTTAAAAAATTAACAGGAGTTCGGAGTAATAGTTCTTGCCCGCAAAATTAATATGTTTTATTATTTTGTACACATTTACCAATATTTAAATCAGACAATCTACAAGTATTTTTATTCCCAATAATAATGGATTCCCAATTATAATACACGTACCAATTAATCTCATAAATACTATGTGGTTCGTATTAATAAATAAGCATTTTGTGTATATTTATTTGATCACGTATTCATGTATTTAATAGGTGGATTACAACGGTGCCAATTATTTGACAAAGGTAGCAAATAGGATTTGGCAATAACAATAAACTTAATTTTATTTTACAATTCGCCCCTCTTCGAGTGGGCACCTCCCGATCAAGGTTATTTTCATAGGACTTGTAGAAAATCAGGCCCTTTATTGGAGATAAGCTTATTGCTGGGGGAAGGGTGTTAAAAGGAAAGTGTTTCCTATTATTAAAAAGCCTGTTCCAATAAAAAAAAACATTAGACATAAAAGGGTGTTAGTTTTTTTGGAGGATTTCTTTACGACTGGTAATCTACTTTAACATTATGATTTGCAATTTCAGATAATTCGTTATTTTTATAGTGAGTTGGATTGTTAATATTTTTATGGATTTTATTTTATATATACACGATCGGTGTTAACATAATGGTACTTGAGAACCTACCACTAAGAACATTAAGTTAATTTGGGATGCGGGTATGGGTACCGCCACACCGGAAACCATTTATTAGGTAACCAACACTCTCGCCGTACTGCACCCCGAGTGGTTCGCTATGTTTGGTGACTTAGCTGGGGTGCCCGGATTCATTTTATTTTTTTTATTTTTTTTTATTTAACATTTAGGTGAAGTTTGTCAATTGGCGATGGATGCGTTTGCCCACCTACTACCTGGCGGGCTAGATCGGAAGACACGGGTTGAGGGAGAACTTTTGACCTCTCCGACAGGACTCTTTCGATCCATCGCCTTACATCACAGTTGGAGGAATGGATTCATACGTCCGTCACTTCTGGACAGATCCACCCTCAGATTCCTACCCACCCCTAGCACCCTTTTCCTTCCCAGAGTTTCCAATCCTTCCTTTTCCTAAAAAGACCCTCCACATAGCATCCCTTAAGATGACCTAGGCCCCCAGGGATTTTTTGGGGCTCTCCTGTGTGGAGGTAATACTTGAACTTTGAAATAAAAATAGGGAATAATGAGTGGTGGGTAGGAATATCAAGGGTTTCCTCATTACTTCGGAAATGAAGAAGCCGGTATTCAGACAGGGAATGTAAAATTTACCTTCAATACATTAATTTTTATTTAGGAATTATTACAAAGTGAGGACAATTGTAAACACATATCGCATACATACATCAATAACACAGGCAGGTGTCTAGAATTAGTAAGACCCTTATATAAAACCAGTGTCAAATTGTATTAAGTTAATGAATTAAGATAATTGAAATCATACAAGTTGTTCTGCAGTCCATCTAAAGTCTTAATAGGTCAAAATCACTGAAGCAAAATATACGCAGTAATTGAAAGCAGATAGAACTAAAAGCTTGATGCGGTAGGGTTTCCAAGCACATTATATAGCTGCCATTCTCATCCTGATTTCTCAGCTAAATCTAAGAGAATAATACCATGGAACTACGAAGTAAAACAGAAAATAAATGAGGTTGTCAGCATCGATTATGATCGCATGAAAAATACGTCAAAGCTGTTTGAAATAAGGACCCCCTTCCCCCTCTAAACTCCCAACCACCCAGACGCAGTAATAGCAGTAATTAAGGGCCTCGAATCTGATGATAATAATTGGGGATCGGCCTATTTGAAATTCAGACTAGTGGTAACTTGATTGGCTGACGGGGTTTTGTGAAATCATATTATCTTTAGCTGCCGTCATATTATGATAATGACATACGTGTACGTGATATAGTAGGTAGTTCATATTAGTTACCGTAATTTCATAAACTGTGATCCAAAATCATTTCATTTTGTGATTTTTGGTTATAGCTTCTAAAATGATATCAAAAATGTTTTTTGGAAGATATTAAGGGTAGAACGGTTGGAAAAAATGTTAAAATAATTGTTATTCTATACAGAGTATTAAGGGACGTACTTCTCTTGCGTGATTCCTGACAACATTTGAATTAAAAAATGTTAATGAAATTTGGGTCAACGGTGACTTTTTTGGTTAAATTAAAAAAAATAAAATTCTTGATATTTTTGAATGAAATTTTTTTTACCTTGAAGTTTGAAGTGAAAACTTCTTTAGCACCATTGTGATTTGAAACTCGATGAAACGAAAAATAGCGACACTAAAAAGAGACAAACACATAAATCTATAGGATTTAGCGTGCGAGCGATTGAGGTAGCATAATCGGTCTCCTATTTTTCCGGGGCTTCGTAGCCTATCGATCTCCTCTTTGTGCGGTGCTTCATATTTTAATAGGTGTCAGGAATTTACGTTTCTCAGGGTCCTATATTTATATTTCAGGGAAATAAGATGAAACAAAACAAAGATAAAATAAATAAAAAACAAGCGATAATTTAAAAAAATCGGCAAATATTATTAAATGCGGTTGTATACAATAATAATGTGTTATTACATATATTTGTTTTATTATTTTACGATATAAAACTTTTAAAATATTGCCTTTTTTTCTTTAATCCGTGTTTTAATTTTGTGAGTAAATTTCCGTTTTCTTTAACTTTTTGTATCGTGTGAAAGATTGGTGAATGCTTTTATTCTCTGGCATGTATGGCGTCGTCCAAAGCTTATGTTTACAGTTAGAATTTTCATATTTTTTGCACGCTTTTCCAAATGGTCTATTAATGATAGTTTGTTTTAGTTGAATTTTTTTTTTCGTCAAAACGTAGTTTTGTAGTGTTTTATGTATAATTGCAATTTTGCACATGTGCAAAATTTCATCAACCTCGGCATAAAACTATAGATTTGCATACAAATCAAATTCACACCACCCGTTTGCCAGCCCGTTCGTCCACCACATGCAGATATTATATATTATATATTGCCTTTATATATATTTATTTTTTTACATTAACTCCACACAGGAGGCCCTGAGGAAAATAATTTCCCTCAGGGCCTATGTCATCTTTGGGGATGCTGTGTGGAGGGTGTTTTTGAGGCAAGGAAGGAGTTAACATTGGTCTTGAAGAGACTCATGTTGTAGGAGGGAGGAAACACAGAGGCCGGTAAATCGTTCCACAGCCGAGCTGTTGAACTCAAGAACGAATCGTAAAAACGACCCGTTCTCATGTGACTAATGTCAACCGTGTACAAATGTTGGGCGCGTGTTTGGCGTGTTTCCCGACTATGCACCGGTGCCGAGGGGATCAATGACGCTAGTTCCTCGGAGCATCTTCCATTGTAATACCGGTAGAACAAGGACAGCATTCCCACCTGACGCCTATGCTCTAAAGATTGCAATCCGTCTATTAAGATGGGAGAATCTATCAAACGGACCGCCCGTTTCTGCACAGAGTCAAGGGTTTTTTTTAGGTATTTTGGAGCTCCAGACCAGAGGTGGCTACCAAATTCAACCGTGGGGCGCACTTGCGATTTGTACAGGGTTAGCAGTTGAGTACTATTAAAGTATCTGCGGGCCCTGTACAGTACGCCCAGTTTCTGAGAGGCTAACTTAACTCTGGTTTCGATGGAGCCCCCACACGTGAGCTGGTCACTTAGAGTTACACCAAGCATATCAATGGAGGTCCTATTCGGAAGAATGCTTTTTTTTTTTTTTTTTTTAATATATATTTATTTTTAAAATATTACATGGTTAATACATTATATAAAGTTTTTATTTCAAGAATAGATGGTTTAATAAGTTTACACCTTTTTTTAGGAGCAAAGCTCGTGACAAAAAAGGCGGAGAAAACGAATGTAGTTAAAAAATAAAAATAAAAAAATTTACTAATGGTAAAGTAACACATATTTTTTTATATATACGAGTATAAAACTAAGAATAGGTAATATAATTAACAGTAAGCTAGAAAAATCGTTTATATTATATAATATGTCTATATATTTTTATATAGTATATGTATGAAACATATAAAAGAAGTAATGTAATACAACGAAGAGGAGGAGATAAAAAAAGAAAGGATGAACATAAAGAAAGAAAAAGGATATCTGATATTACAAGTTGTGTTGAGAAATATAGTATTTAAAAAGATGAAGTGATTGTAATAAGCTAAAGAGCTTTTATTGATTTTTTGAATTTTTTATAATTTTTTTCCAATCTCAAGTTAGCTGGTAATTGGTTAAACCATTTAACTCCAATATATTTATAGTATTTTTGGGCTGTGGTGGTGTTACAGCGTGGGAGAGTCATAGTGCCGAGAATATGTGTTCTAATGCTGTTAGAAAAAGGAGTAAAGCTCTCATTATTAAAGCAATCTTTGTGTATTTGTAAGATTGTGATTTTTTTGTAGATAACATGAAGTGAATGTACTTTAAAATCTTGAAATAGTTTGACGGTGGGGTAATCGTATGGCCTTTTTAAAATTATTTTTATGATTATTCTTTGAATGATTTCCAATGGTAAAAGAGAAGTTTTGAAGGCACCCCCCCAACCTACAATTCCATATTGTAGCACTGATTGGATTAAGGAAAAGTAAATAGTTCTTAATATCGTAATGTTTAAAATGTTTCGAATTTTAATGAAAATGTTTATTAATTTTCTTAGTCTCTCGACTGCTTGTACAAATTTGCATCTTCCACTTTATGTTACTATCTATAGATACACCGAGGTATTTAACATTGGTTTTAACAGTGAGTACAGAGCAATCAGGTTTACATAAGCATGAATTTGAATTACAATTATATGAGTGGATACATATGTTAAGGTTCTCAGGGGTTGCATTTTTAGTCAGAGTGAATGGTATTGCAAAAGTTTTATCGGTATTTAGAGATAGTAAATTTTGGTCAAACCATTTTTTAATTAAATTTATATCTGATTCCGCTGTTCTCTGAGTTTCATTCCAAGTTAATCCCTCAGTTAAAATTGCTGTGTCATCATCGTATGATATTAGTTTGGACTTTATATTGAGTTTAAAAATATCATTCACATAAATGATAAAGAGAATTGGTCCCAATACCGTTCCCTGCGGGATACCAAATTTATTAATTTGGGAATCACTGAGAACACCATTTAGCTTGACATATTGTTCTCTATGAAGTAGGTAATTTTCAATCCACGTTAAGGCATTATTGGTTATACCAATTTTTTCGAGTTTAGAGATAAGCTTCGAATGTGATATACTGTCAAATGCTTTTCTTAAGTCGACAAATATTCCAATACATTTTTTTTATTATCTAAGGATTTATATATTTCAGATGTTAAGTCTACAATGGCATCTTGAGTGCTTAAATTTTCTCTAAAACCATATTGATGTGCATTCAATGTATTATTTTCTTTTATAAATTTAAACATCTGCTTTTTTACAATTTTTTCAAATATTTTTGCAATGTTTGAGGTTAGAGAAATTGTTCTATAATTATTACTAAGAATAGGGTCACCAGATTTAAAAATAGGAGTAATAATAGTTTTTTTGTAATTTAGTGGAAAGTTGCCATTTTCGAAACTTGTATTTATGATATGTGCCAATGGTTTGCAAAGTGAATCAGAATTTTTTTTAAGCATTTCTACTGAGATATTGTCATAACCGGGGGAAGAATTACCTTTTAATTGATTAATTGTATGTTTAATTTCATCAAAGTTAGTTTTTTGGAATTGTTTTAAGGTTTTACAAGGATTTGAAGGCGATGTATATAGTTCATTGTTACCGTTGTTTTTAATTTTAAGTGCTAAGTTTTCACCAACTGATCCAAAATAATTGTTAAAAATATTTGCACATTTCATTGGATCCGAGTTTACATCGTAATTTTTTTTATCAATATCTGTGATTTTGTTTATGTTTGATTTTTTTGGTTTTTTATTGATAATTTCATTGATAGTTAACCACACCTTTTTGTTATTGTTGCCAGCAATATTGATTTTTTCTTTATAGAAATCTTCTTTGGTTTTCGGATAATGTAACATAGTTTATTTCTAAATTTTTTGAAATATTCGTATAGTTTATAGTTTTCTGGAAACTTTTTGTGTTCTTTATAAATTTTTTCTTTATGTCTAATTGAAATTATGATTCCTTGAGTTATCCACGGTTTTAATTTTTTGAATTTAGTTTTTGTAGAGTATTTTATTATGGTAGAAGAAGCTTTGATATGCTTATTTAAAATTGATTCAAAATTCAGGGAACATAAATTGGTGTTATTAGAGGATAGAACAGATTCCCAATTTTCCATGCTAAGGTTTTGTTGTAATTTTTCGTAATTAATAATAGTTTTTGAAAAATTGTTGTGGGAGTAATTATTTACATCAATTTTGTCAGTTTTAAAAGCTATAATGCATGTATGATGATCAGTAATATTATTTTTCCATATAATTGATTTTATTTTTTCGGTTTCATTAGTATTACACCAGATGTGATCAATGCATGATGGCCTTTGTCCAAGACATTCTCTTGTATATTTTTTTACACATGGTTTAAAATTTAGTTCCGTTAATGTGTTGATATATTCAGTTTTTTCATTGTTTCTATTGTTTACAAATTCATCAGATATATCTATATTAATATCCCCCACAATAAATGCATTTTGAGAACAATTTATATTTATAATAGATTTCAGTTTCTCGGTGAAATTACTAATGCTCGAGTTATGTGTTCTATATAATGCAATTATATCATAAAACTTGTTTTTTATGATAATTTGAATATGAAGACAATTTACAAGATCGATATGTATTTCATTAACGGAAATATTGTCATGAGTACATTTTACAAATACAATGATTCCACTGTTTTGATTTATTTTGTAATTTGTAACAAAGTATTTGTATCCAGGTAAATTGAAGGTACTTGAGTAGCCGCTAATTCTGGCTTCTGATAACACAATACAATCCGGTTTATGAGCGAGTTCATTTAATGCAAGTGTAAAATGATCAAAATTTTTAGAGACACTACGAATATTTAAGTGAAGGATTGTTAATGATTTCAGGGGATCCATTTCTAATAGTGTGTTATTACATTCTACACTAGATAAACAAATATTTTCCGAAATCTTGAAAGATGAATCTATATCTTCAAATAATGAGTCAGACATGGAAGTATTTTAAGAGTATAGGATAATAAATATTGATTTGACATTATCGTATTGTTGAGATGTAATTGCATGGAAAAAAAATGTATAGTGTTGGTCGAGTTAAACATGTTTACTACAGTAAGAAAAAGTATTAACAAAACTCTCAAATATAAAATACATATTTTTCTCAGATTTATAGTTAGTGAAAATAACATTATTGATAGAATGATCTATAACAGTTATATTTGACATGCTTCCGTTGAAGGAGACTAGATTATTATTTTGATCCCTTTTAGACGTTATCAAACATGATTGGGTCTTTGAAACATTAAATTCGACGAGGTTATTCTTACCCCAAGAGAAAACACTCTCGAGGTAACCGTCCATTCTTTGCTTCAAAGCCCTCCGAGCTATTGGGGTTTGTGTGCTCTTTGGAGGCTTGTCAAACAAAAAGCTATCATGGACTGTACTGTCATCCGCGTAACAATGAATCGGTGCACATGACAAGATGTCGTTGATGTGCAACAGAAACAAAGTCGGAGACACAACCGATCCCTGTGGGACGCCAGCATTTATCGAATGCGAGGAAGAGGTGAAACCGTCAGCAACCGCCTGAATCGACCTCCCCCTCAAAAAGTCGGCAATCCACGCACACAAGGATGCGGATATTATATATTTCAACCAATTTACACAAAACTTTATATATCTTAGAAATCCTTTACAATAATAATAATATTTGTGTTAGATTATAATTAAACAAAAAAAAAACTTTATTCCACTCAATTTTATTTGTTTTATTATAATCTATTATAATGGAATTCCACCACGAATTAAAAAATAGAAATATTAATATTTGTGTATTTCGAGAGGTGAGTGTAGTTCACCCCTCCAATTTAACACCTAATGAAATCGGATTAGTGCCTTTAATCAATAAAATAGCAGTCGCTAACTTGGATTGGAGATAGCAAAATTAGCAACTTATGAAAACAAGTGAAAAATCAATTTCAATATAAAAAACGTTTGAATCATTAACCCGCAGAGTATTATCTTCCCTACAAATATTGTGGTATATAAACCGGTAAATAAATAAATAGGGTTTTGAAGGGGTCAAAACATAAAAGTATTTTTTTTACAGACAAATATATTTTATTGAAAATAGTTTTATAACACAGCTATATTGGCTTAATAAGGTTCAGAGCACAAAAGAACACCAAACTTTCACCATGCAAACAAAACTGAAAACAACCATTTTCATTTGACACAATAGATACTTTGTCGTGCCGCTCCGATCAAGTTGCGAAAAACACTCGAAGAGAAATAAAATCTCCAACTACTTACACAAAAACGTAATCATTTCGGGCCACTTTTATGTAAGAGCACTTTGTTAGAAGTTGAGTCAAGCAGTGAGAAGGGGAGAGAAGATATAAGAACAACTAAACAGCTGGGACTCGATTCTCTAGTCGAGGCCGCTCGCAATCGCTGTCGAAAGTACGTACATTAGTCGACTTTCTTATTCTCGAGTACGACGTAGGTACATATTTTAGATGCCAAACGTATAAAAATCGTTCCAGGTCGAACCAGTAGAAACCGACAAAACTGTCAAAATCTAGTATATCGTGTCCTAACCTAAGAGCGTTTCGCGCACTTCGAAGGACAAGCATTGTTTATATATATATATTTTTCTTTTGGTTAAAGATTCTTGATTGCGATGTGTTTTAACTGTATATTAACTGTACCTATATATGTGAAGCACGTGACTGTTTAAATTGTACTTATATGAAATGTAAACTCTTCTTCCATCAACAAGCAAATGCTTTTAATGGAAGACAAGTAATATCATAATTTATACCATTTTTAAGATATATTTATATTTTTATATTTTTTTAATTTTTAAAAAAGAAAAAAAATCCCGGGTTACGAATAACCCAACAATGTTTGAAAATCTCTTACTAATCTGAAGACTTACTCAGCCGAAGAATCGAATACGTGATGCCCGGGTGGGACCCAAACACGATGCCCAGTCAGCCGCTGACCGGTTAAAGTCGGTATTTATAAAAAGTTGTTCTTAGGTTCCATATAATAGCTGATTTACCGGCAATATTGTCTGAAATACGTCGTAATGTATAACAAACTGAAGCAGATGCGTTGAGACCAAAAATAATGTATCGCAGGAGGATAGATTAATTTTATTAATTTTAACATGAAAATTAACTTCATAATTAATCTGTTGCAATGTCGTTTTGAATGTGTTATCAGCATTAAATTTCTACTCCGCGGTGGTTACTAGCTGTTTTTGGTTTTGAGTAATATTCCCGCCAGCCCCAGCCATTTCGAAGAAAGTGAGGTCGTAATTTCAAATTCCCACCATAGAAACGTCACAAACATCAGAAGCATAGACAATATTCACACGTTTGCCAATATAATCATCTCTTCAACCCTTCGACATTGAAGAATACGTACAAATAAAACATTCGTTAAAGTTCGTCGAGATGATGAGTAATTTTTCATTCCGAGTACCTTTTGACCGTTATTGGAGAATCGCAGCTCTCCTCCGTCTACTCAGATTCTTCGAAATCAGTTGTTATAAAGTAAAAAAAAAAACCTAACTAAGGCAATATCCGTCAGATGTCGTTAGTAGTTTGGCAGTTGGGGAGGAGATTTGCGGCACACTTTCGGTATATAGCTACCTAGTGAAAAGTTTGAATCACGCAATCAATCTAAATACGTAATGGAATGATCATGCGTCTTCTGTTGTGATTTTTTTAGGCGTGTACACAATGTTTGGAGAAGAAAGCCGCTGTGTGATTCTAACATTTTAGCCTGGGCTCAAACCACAGTGGAAAAACTTTTTATGGATGAATTTTAAAAGCAGAGTGACGAAATTTAGAAGTTTGTTGAATAAAGTTTGAGACAAGAAAACGAATCAGCTGTCGCGAAGAAACTGAGATAAATGATTTGTTTTGAGATAAAACATTTTTTACGAACAATCATTTTTGGCGATATTTCGTCGTTTATAAAGCGAATACTTATTTAGTAATGAAGTAAAATGGTAGATTATAATATAATGTATTTGATAGTAACGACATGTTCTTCAGACTGATCAGATCTCCATAGGTGAGCTGGCAAAAAATAAAAAAAATAATCTGAAAAGAAAATAACATATATCAACAACATTGCGTACAAATATGCATGTACTGGTAAATTAAAGTAGACTTTTTTGAACGCATGCGAAGTTTTAATACTCGTATGAAATGCAGTTTTCGTGTTTTTCTAAGGCGTCTTTTTAAAACTTTTCTATTAATATTTTGCTGGTTAATGATAATTTTCCTGATAATGTAATAATTGCGTTAACCAGGAAAATATTAACAGCAATATTACATTATTGCATTAGCTCTGCACAGGAGATCCTGAGTAAAAAAGGGCCTATTTCATCTTTGGAGACGCTGTGTGGAGGGTATTTTTAGGGAAGGGAAGGGGGGAAGTTCTGGAAAGGAAAAAAGTATGTGGGTATGAATCCAGGGGTCACTGTGTCCAGGAGTGACGGACGTACGAATCTTCCACTGCGGTACAAAGCGATGGGTCGATAGAGTCCGGCTAGAGGACTAGGTTAGGTCTCCCTCAACCAGTCGCTTCCGATCCGGCCCGCAGTTGGTGGGCAAACGTATTAACCGCCAAGACCTAAACAAACCTCACCCCAAGAAACCGGAAATATATTAAATTAACTACGGAGCCTTGAAATATCTGTTTAACGTTTAAAATAAAACACGATAAAAGTAAGTTTTTTTTATCTTAGTGCAACTAATAATAATAAAATATTCAAACACTTTCATTTTTAAAAAAATATTGATTTAAAAGTGTAATTTTTATTAGAACAACTCTCTTTTTATAACTTTTGAAGGTTATTCCCATCAATGTAATATGCCATTGAAGAAGATGACAGTAAAACTCTAAACGAAAATATGAAAGAGAACAAGACACATAAAAAATATAAAAAAGATGATGATCGCAACTGGGACAAGAGCTAAGAACGTCTCGTCTTACCGGGATAAACGCCTTACCAATTAGGCTATTATCACTTCTGATTCGAACGTCATATTTGTCAATCTCATATTTAAAAATTTTGGTGGCAGAGGTAGCAGTGGCCGAATTGGTAAGGCGTTGGTCCCGGTAAGACGAGAGGTTTCGGGTTCGTGTCTCATTGTCTTGTTCTCTTTCATATTTTTATTTAGATTATAGCTGTTATCTTCTTTTTCAATGATGTATTTAAAAGTGTATTTTATTTTGCACGAATCACAATAAAAAATGTGGTCTTTTTATTTGGCATTATCTATTGACGTCAATTACAAAACGGCAATCTTTGCCTCTCCAGAAATTTGCTGGGCCTTTTAAGTACTGAAAAACGGATTAAAGGAATTAGGATTACGCGGCGTATTTTTCAGACTTTACCACAAAGTGGCCTGTAAAAGGGGCACTAAAACAATGGACGGCTAAGGGAGGCCATGCATAATTAAAAGGTCATTTGAACACAGCCTTCAAGGGACGAGCAAAAGCTCTGTCCGCAGTGAAGCTTTTATTCTATCTACTTCCTCCTTCTTACAAGTTCTTTGTAAGGCAGGTAGTCCGAGGTATTGCTCAGCTTTGATTTTTTCATAAGGCGTGCATGGAGCTCACCCATGTTATAATTTATAACATATTAGGTTCAAACGAAAGGTGACTTTTTTATTTGGCTTTGTGAAAATTTTCTTGAATATTAACAAGGGTACATTTGTGTCATCAGTTTGGTTTTTTGAAATACTAAATAAATGCGTTACGGAAAAGTAAATATACATTAAATGCGAACGGTAATCGATGCGAACGGTGACCGACGCGAACAGTGATCGATGCGAACGGCGATCGATGCGAATGGTGATCGATGCGAACGGTGATAAATACGAACGGTGATCGGGTGAAGCGAACTGGCGGGCCTTTACGCACGCTTGACTTGGGGAGTGATAAGGATAAGGGTGGTAGCCCCAAGGTCGTAGGTCACTCCAAGGTCGTAGGTCACCGCAATGTCGTAAGTCACCCCATGGTCATATTTCACCCCAATGTCATATGTCACCCCTTAGTCATAGGACACCCCGTTTGCTACGTTTGGTAACTTAGCAAGGATACCTGAGTTTATGTGGCGAGGTTTGTCTTTTAGTTTTACTTCAGTCGTGTGGGCTAAAGAACACTTGTTTTTTTTTCTTTGTAAGTATATTTTATCCCTTTAAAAAGTATCTATAGAAACCAACAGGAATATTTTTGCTAATTTTTAAAAATGACAGATTAGATTCGTGCTTTATATTTAAAAAATCTGAGTGTGCAATTCACACGCAGTAGAAGTGAAACCTTCAGAAAACTAAAGTAGACAAGAGTGGGGAGACTACGAAGCACGTTTTTAATCAACGTGAAGGATGATTTTTTCCATGTTTTTGTCGTCGATTTCCAGTGCATCTTTTTCTATACATTTGATCATCTTATTAGTATTTGTGTTTTCTTTTTCGGAGTCGCTAGATATCGCTTTCTTTTGTGTTTTATTTGTGTGTTCATTTTGGAGTGGTTTGATGATTGGATGTTGATTTTACATAAATACATATTTATTTTTTTGAATTTCGTAATATTCGATACTTGGTCAGCTGAAGTCCAGTTCCACATGCAGTCCAGGTTCCACATGCGCTTTATACCACTAGGCCAAAGGAGACTTTCCTGGGACCTTGAATTTATCGTACTACATTGGAACCGAGTACCCATGAAATAAATAAATATTCCATTTTCTTACAATCTCGCAATATGGATTAAAAAATTAAAGTTTTATGTAATTTGGTCGGTGGTAGTTTTATGGTCAGAGCAATGCCCTGGCAGGGTAGAGGTCCTGGGTTTTATTCCCAAATACAACCGATGCTTTTTCGCCTTTTTTCTGTTTCTCATTTTTCCTTTAAGAGCGGTTAATATTGTCTTCAATTAAAAAAAGTTAAATGCAACGATGTTAGTTATTCGTACATCGTAATAATATTATTATTACCTATTCCTATTAACCCTTAGAATGGCAGGAGACCATATTTGTCCCAACGCACATAGGTCTCGTATAAAACGCTGTAACTCCCTTATTATCATAGTGAGAAATATGTTCTAAACGGTGTTAGAAAGGGAAAACACCACGCTTTATATTTCAATCTAAAAAATAGCCACCAAAAAAGTAAAATGTACACTTTTACGTATACAAAGTTTTGAATCGCAAATTGGAAAAAAAAATTGAAATTTCGGGAATTTTTTTAAAATTATTTTTACATAGAGCGGCAAAAAGTGAGAAAACAATGTGTGTTTGTTATACGTTTGTCTAACAAAATATGTATGTGTTTTTATTATTTTTTATTATCTGTAACTTAAGTTAGAAAAAACGTAAGATGAGCCATTTTTAAAACTTTTTTATGTTTGTGTGCAAAAATTTTATAATTAAAAAAATATATGTTTATTTCGAATTATATAATTTGAAAGCGCATTTTATCACCTTTCTAAAACAGTTTTTAGTTTTTGAATGTGCTCAGAAATATTCCAAATATTTTCATTTTATTGTAAAGCGAAAATATTTTTGCCAATTATATAAAATGCCAATTTTTTGAAGGGTTTTAAATTCTCGCTTCAGAAAAATGGTTTCTTCATGGGATAAAATAAATTCAAAATATCAAACGAAGATAATTAAACATCGAAATGTGATTTAGAATGAATAGCTTACCATTTTATCTACCTTTTTGTTAAGTCTACGTAATTTGTAAATTTAATTTATTCCAAAACTTGGTGCGGATAAAAGTTTTCCGGTAATTTTTCACCTGAAATTCAAATAACGCCGTAGAAAGTGACTCCTCTTCCTTTGTCGGGTGTCCTCCTTTGGGAACAGCGCGGTTGACATAAGGAAACACATTTCACCGCGATCCCTTTGAAGTTGTGACTACTTCTCACCATCCAACACGCTTGTGCACCCCCTTTCTGCTACCGGCTGCCAGGTAAACACGATCTGTTAATCAAATTTCTCTGTAACTTTCTAGATAATGTGAGCTTTGTGTGGATAAATTGGGACAGAATACGATACGCGCATTCGATTACATTTCTAAGACCATAGAGTAAAGAAAATTTTTGAAAGAGAAAATAAGATGTAAATTGAGTTTTGGGATTGTGACCTACTTTTGACCGAAACACGCTTTGAGAGCTTTTATAATTACCGTGCAAAAAAGGCAATAAACATACGTTCCTTATTGATATAATGCTGCAGCTCTTTCTTACACATTAAATAATGATAAGACACACAAAATACGTGTGACTGTTTCCTCCAAAGCAGTTATTTTTCCTTTGCTTCATTTTCTCTATACGCGTAAGGGAGATATATGATAATGATTGTATGTTTTCTTTGGGGAGTGCAGATGTTGTTATTTTGTGTGTAAGAAAGAGCTGCAGCATTATATTTTTAAGAACAAAAGCAAAACCATCAGCTCTGTGACATTTAACGTTTTTTAATTTTGGAAATTCATTCACATAACATAATATTTTAGCATTCTCTGCCTTAGTTGTTAATCTGATATTGTCATTGCAGAAGAGGGATTTCATTTTTATGAACGTAGTTCTTTCTGCCTCAATTCTGCATCTAATCTCTATATCTGGGTCAAGAGTCTCCGTGAGAATACTGCCGAGGTATCTAAATCTCTCCACCTTTTCGACATTACAACCATTTAACTGTATCATTCATCCAGAGTGATCTAGTCGTCCAAAAATCATCCATTTAGTTTTAGTTTTTAGTTTTATTTATCCTTAAATATGCTATTTTTTTCTCTCCTCTTCTTATATTTTATTATCTGTTAATATAAAATAATATTTCATGTATGACTACTACAACACGGGCAATAGCCTAGTATGGTAGTTAAAAAAATTGGCTATAATGTAACATGTAAACATTTATGAAATAATAAAATAAATAAATAAATAAAATTCACACTTAAATATAATCCTTGTAACTATATTCCATACCTTCAAAATTATCTTCACGTCTAGTATAGAATTGTAGTGGTCTACGGAGACCTCACGGTGCGGTGCGTGAGAGAGATGCATGATAATGATCACCTTTTTCCTTCGGAAGAAACAGACGTAGGTACATTGTGTTTCTCCTCTTTTGAAAGAACTGCAGCATTATAGCGATTAGGAACGTATGTTTATTGCCTTTTTGACGTCACGGTACCGTAACCGTGAATCGTCACGGTAATAATAAAAGCGTTAGTTTAACCGTTTAGGTTAAGAGAGACATCTGTATGAAAATAAAAAGAAATATTAAAAATAATTACCCTCTTGCCAGTAGCTTCCTTTCCAAATTTGTTTTCATTGTAGTATTGTAAATATATAACTTCCTCTGACCTCTCACACCATCGATTTTAAAATTTTGTATTAATTATGACTATATACATTTTTTTTTATATGAATACCGCACAAGAGTCCCAACTGCTCCCGTCTGAAGCCAATGGGACTATGGCATCCCCAATTGGGGTATGTTGTGAGGCTGAAGGTAGAGGGGAGGGGAAGGAGATAGGGAAGAGGAAGGTGGGGAAGTACCTGGCTATTCAGATCTGGTCACCAAACACGGCTAATACCATTACAAGCAACGTTTCAATTCTGAATTGTGGTCTTACACAAGGGCGATACTGAGAGTATCATCCACTCTAGAAAGTGCTGCAAATACTATATATTATTTTAAATGAATAAATTGTGAAATAACACAAATAAATCAAATACATTTTATTTGCCACGCCGGGATTCGGTGTGCGAGTCAAGAGCCTTACCGCTGGACTACGACGGCGTCATATTTGTAACGTATCTTCAGAAAAGGACCATCAAAACTTGTTGAGTAAATCAATAAACAGTCGGATATGATTTGATTTTTTCACTAGTGTTATTATGTTACTGAGAATTGTCAGGATACTGAGCATCAAGACTGATTCGGAACTACGATAAAAAACAAGACCTACTGAGGCTCGCAAAAACCAAGTTTCCTCTTGAAATAGATAGAGTTTATACACTTAGCTGTTTCGGATGCGACAAGGTTTATGTAGGAAGGGAGAACGGACCATCTCAAAAAGCATTTAATTGAAAACGACCGGTTCCTACTTTGGGTTAGTTCCTGAAGTTTTGGGAAGATCTAAAGCGCATATGATGCGGCGTCTTTTGAAAATCACAAAAATCCAATTCATAGTAATGGAGAGGACGGGGCTAAGCTCAATAGTTCTTGGTATGCGGTAATTGACGGCTAAACCATAACTAAAAGCAGAAAAATATTTTAATGAATACTGTAATACCAGCTATTAGAGGATTGAAACTTGCTATACTATAACATTTGCGTACTTAAGCACACAGTTCCCCGCAATCTTCGATTCCATATGTGCCCCGATGATAGAAACCGTAATGCTAACCAAAACGTTGGCTAAAGAAGGAGGTAAAATAAACAGTGGTTAGTTATTTTTATTATGTAGAAATTTTTTTTTTTTCGAATGGAAAAAGGAATCTAGGAATCTAGGAATCCTTATATCTATCTTTCAGTCTAAGAAAGTTTAAATACAATAAATAAACTTATCGAAATACATTTAATTTAAATTTTAAGGTGAAAATGCAGTGCGGGCTCTGTCTTAGATCGAATCCAGTTATTTCACCACCCATAATTTACCGACCATAATTTAAGACAAAGTTATTTGACATTATTTCCAATTGCGTATTTTTTTAACTGAAATAATTTGCTACAAAAGATAAAACAGTGTTAATAAATAAATTAAATAACAGTCATTACTATTAATGTCAGTACTACTAATGCCATAAAAACCATCCCCAGAAGTGGTTGAAATCCCCGACCGGTCAGTGGTTGAGTGGGCATAGCGCTTGGATCTCACACAGGCGTCGCATGTTCGATTCCTCGGCTGGCTAAGTCCTCCATCACAACACAAGCAACATTTTCGGCTTTCTGTGGTGGTAGTAGGAGATTTTCAAACATTGTTGGGTTATTCGTAACCCGGGAATGTTTGTCTTTCTTTAAAAAAAAAAAAGTCTTACCACCACTCAAACATTCTATTTTATCTATTGTTGGAGCTGAATTGAAAGCGTGAATCTATTGTGGAGATTGAATTTTCCTAGAACCGTGTTAGATACTCGACTTTTCAGCGTGACGTATAATTCAAATAGAAGGACAAATATTGAAACCTACTTAACAGATAAACACATACTTGCTAATGAGTGGTAATGGAGAACAGGAAGCTGTGAAGAACAAATTTATATATATGACAGTAAAATAAGTAGGCAGCGATGCGGCTCCCTCACGCCTCGTGCATATTTTGTCGGAAAGTAAAAATATTTCCTTTATTATTAATGAAATACGCTTTCAAATTTGATAGTTCGAAATAAACATAATTTTTAACTTTTTCATTATTTGTTTAATAATTTTTTACATATTAAAAAATTTAAACCAAAATAAAAAGTTTAAAAAATGGCTCACCTTACGTTTTTCTAACTAAAATTCTGATAAAAAAATAACCAAATATTTTATTTTACAAATGTATTAAACGTTATCATCAACTTGCAGTTTTTATCGTTTCATGTAAAAATAATTAATAAAAAATTCCCAAAGTTTAATTTTTTTTTTCATATTGTTGATGGAAACTTTGGTTTGGTAAAGGTGTGTATTTTAATTATTTTGTGGTTAGATTTAAGGTTTGAATATAAAACGTGGAAGCGTAGTGTTTTTTCTTTCTAACACCGTTTAGATCGTATTTCTAACCATCATAGTAAGGGAGATACAACGATATCTGTAAGACCTATGTGAGTTGTTCCTAAAAGCGAACAAATTAGCCCGAAACGTTCATACCACCATTAGATTTGTTTTAATATATGGCCTGATCATGCTAAATCAAAGATATTAATTTCATCCAATAAACAAACAAATGATACCATATCTACTCGTATTAGAGAACTAATATGTTAACTCATAAATCAATCAAACAGAACTACATATATGAGCATCATCAATATTTAATAAGGGCTAACACAAACAGTCGTCATAGAATTGTGTGGTATTATAATTTTGTTTGTATTTCGGGTTTGTAGGTTCGAGTTTTTTCAAGGCGTTTCCATCATTTTAGTTTTACAGGCTTTGAGTATATATTTCCACACCACACATAATGTGTGCGGGCTCATGGACGTATTCTAGCATTTTTATTTAGTAAGTTTTTTTTAGATTAGATCCACACAGGAGTCCTGAGGAAAAATCTCCCTCAACTTTGGATATAATTTGGGAGGCGGAAATGAGTACCACCGCCCTGGGAACCTTTATTGGATAACCAACACCTCTGCCATAGGTCACTCAAAGTGGTTCGCTACGTTTGGTGATTTAGCAGGGGTGCCCGGGTTCAGAGGGTAGGGTTTATCAAGGTCTTGGAGGCGGATGACCAAGACACACTGAATCCCAGATTTCTACCCACCCCTTAAACCCTTTTCCATCCCAGAACTCTCCTCTCCTTTCTTTCCTTAAAAAAAACTCTCCACTCAGCATCCTTAAAGATAACACAGGCCCTGAGGAAAATTATTTTCCTCAGGGCCTCCTGTGTGGAGCTCTTGTTAAAAAAATGCTGTGTGGAGGGTCTTTTCAGGGAAAAAAAGGAAAGGAAGTTCAAGGAAGGAAAAAAGTATGAAAGGTGAGTAAGAATCTGGAGTCAATGTGTCTGGGATAGACGGACGTATGAATCTATCCCTCCCACTGCGGTGCAAGCGGTGGGTCGAGATAATCCGGCTAGAGAGGTCTAGGTTAGGTCTACCTCAACCAATCTCTCCCGATCCGGCCCGCCACGCAGTAGGTGGGTATATTCATTGGCCTCCAAGAAGCTTGCCACTTGGGATGACCTATGGCAGTGGTCCAATAAACGGTTCCCGGGTCGGTGGTACCCATACACGCCTCCCAAAGGCATTAATACAACATTATCTAGTGTTAAATGCGTGTTATTAGAACAAATTTTTGGAAATGATTAGCATGGAAAAATCAGTGATGGAAAAAACAAACTTTGAGGAATTCAGATCAAGATACCAAGTAAAACAAAGCCAAATCAAGTAACGTTATGGTGACAATGAAATAATATGATTTCCCATTAACCGAATTTTTAAAACACAACATCTGTGACAAGAGCCGTCACTTATCTTACTGATATGGAGGTAGTTAACAATAGCGTAGTATACATCTGTGACAAGAGCCGTCACTTATCTTACTGATATGGAGGTAGTTAACAATAGCGTAGTATACATCTGTGACAAGAGCCGTCACTTATCTTACTGATATGGAGGTAGTTAACAATAGCGTTGTATACATCTGTGACAAGAGCCGTCACTTATCTTACTGATATGGAGGTAGTTAACAATAGCGTAGTATACATCTGTGACAAGAGCCGTCACTTATCTTACTGATATGGGGGTAGTTAAAAATAGCGTAGCATACATCTGTGACAAGAGCCGTCACTTATATTACTGATATGGAGGTAGTTAACAATAGCGTAGAATACATCTGTGACAAGAGCCGTCACTTATCTTACTGATATGGAGGTAGTTAACAATAGCGTAGTATACAATGCATAATAATATACGCAAAATGAATTATTTTTCTTCATGTAAATGTCAAAAATGATTAAAAGTTTGATGAATGTACACGAAAAACCCAATTAACGCTATTGAATTAACACAATTCAAAACAGCGCAGCTGCACAACTGGACTTGTCACAGAAGCTGAAATAGTAAATCATTTTCATTTGGCAGAATAAATCAACCTGTTCACTTAACTTTCCTTTGAACTAATCGGAAATATAATATTTTTAACCGTCATATTTTAAAGTCAGGAACATGCAATTTCAACACCCCCTTGAAAAGTCATTGAAAAAAATATCAAATAACCTAACCTTAGGTAACCTATTTAACCAATTTATAAAAATATTTTTTTCATCGCTTTTTAATGACTTTTCAAATGAGTTTTTTTTATATGAATACCTCACAAGAGTTCCAGCTGCTCCCGTCTGGAGTCAGTGAGATTATGGCATCCCCAGTTGTGGTATGTTGTGCGGCTGAAGATAGGGAGGGGAAGGAGATGGGAAATAAGAATGTAGGGAAGTACCTGGATAATGAGAGCTGGTCACCAATCACGGCTAAAGCCATTTCAAGCAACATTTCAATTCTGAAGGGTGGTCTTACACTAGGGCGATACAGAGAGTATCTTCCACTCTGGAACGTGCCGCGAATATACTGTATATTATTTTTAAATGAATTAATTGTGAAATAACACAAATTAATCAATCAAAATTTATTTGCCTACGCCGGAATTCGATCCCGCGACCTTCGAATTGGAAGTCAAGAGTCTTACCTCTCGACCACGGCGGCCGTCGTTAAAAAGTTAGGTTAAAAATACTTCGCAAAATATAGTCCGATAGAAAAATTAATGATAGTTACTCAGGTAGAAACTGCCCATAATTAATTAATTCAGCGAAACTACCGAGGCAAACATAATTTTACTCTTCCACGAAAATCAAACCGGCAACATTCGGATCAAAAGTAAACTAGTAACTAACTCCCAACACAAAATTAGATAATTACAGTTGGCTGTGTGAGGAAAGATACCACTTTAGCAGCTAGGAGATCATTCTGAACAATGGGAAACTGTTCCAGGGCGTGAAAAGAGATTAGGGAACGGAAAGAAATGGTAAAAAATCCCTTAAGCTGCCAATCACCGCCGCCGCCAATCAGCGCCACCGCCACGTGTTTGCAGCGGATGGGAATAAGCCCATTGAAAGTAAATCTTTTATTGAAAGGGCTGATATTTCAGCGATTTTAGTTATTTCAGACATTTCTGTAAATATGACGATATTTTTACAATTCAACAGAATGGTCTTTGCTGCATCGAATATGACCTCATTTCAACTTTGTTTCAGGTAAGCAATAATGCTGTAATAGCAAACTTAAAAATTGTAAACTGGTTTAAAACTTTTCTCAATCGAAACGTAACCTTTGAACAAATGGCAATGGAATTGTCGTAGAATCACTGAACCAAGATGTTACAAAACAGTATATGGAATGTTCTATACAAAACATTTTTGTGGCTAACTTTAGCAGTAGAGCTTTCCTCTTACAATATGGAGCATGTTTTTTTTTTTTAGTTTTGACTAAGACCAAATTTCAAAATACTTATTTAGAGCAAACCCAACTGAAATAAATATAACGTAAGGATTTAAATGAAGGAAAATCTAATCAAATACACGCTGTTAAATTTCGATTGGCAGAGAATTTTTTAATAATGTTTTAAATTTGATGCGATCGTTTACGTGTTTCATGTTTAGGAGAGTTTATTGAAAACCTGTAGGTATAGCCATAACAAAAAGCATTTTTTTTGGTAATTAGGTTAATTTTTTAAATTTTATTGAAAAAAAATTTAAAATACAGTTTATTTTTATTCTTTCGTCTACCATACTTACTAGGCTCATGTCCGTATTATGGTAGTCGCGTATATATTATGTGTTATATTATAACGTAATAACAGGATTAATAAATGTAGAAGCTAAAATAATAATGATGTTGATCAGCTGCTAAACTTATACCAATATCAAGTACGCCCAACAATTAAATTTGGGAGCCACCTCTGGGCTGGAGCCCCACAATATTTAATAAACCTACTTGATTCTGGGCAAAGAAGAGCGGTACGTCCGATTGATAATCCGTTAATTTCCATCTCTAACACACATACGCAATGTGGGCACGCTGAGTCTGTTATACAGGTATTTATTTATCTATTACAAAATAATTTACATTGGTTTTTTTTATGCATGTCTCACTAGGATTTACCTGTGTCGAGATAGGCGTTCAGGTATATAAATGAATATTGTAGTTACAAGAATATTTAAGGTAAAATAATATCACTTTGAATGGAATTAAAACAGAAAGATGATTGGAAGGGTGGTAAATCTTTTAAAGAGAGTTATTTTATAAATTTTAGAGATGAAGTAAATTCTGCCTAATCTATGTATGGAGTTAAATTTAACAGGATTCTATTATTTTCTTTTTTTTTATCTGGGTTCTGTTGTATGTGAATATTTATTTCTGTCTATGTGTGATTTATTTTACAGATGTTTGTAATAGTGTGGCGTCCAATACTTATAATCCATTTTTTTATATCTTGCTCTTTAATAGAGCCTGATCTATGGAGCTAGCAGCACTGATCCCGGCACACCGGAGAAAGTGCGTGAAACTCGATGGATACGAACTAAACCCCCGACCATAGTTGATGTTGGCGTCTTGAGAACGGGTAGTTTATTCGACTCGTTTTTGTCTAAGTCGTATGTGAAACGAGCTTCCGGCATCTGTTTTTACTCCTTCATTCCATACAATCCAGGCATCTTCAAGAACCGCATAAACAAATGTTTTCCCACAGACCGTTCTTTAACCTGCCTCACAACGCTGCCCAACCGGATGGCTACATAGTTCCCATGCTTTTATACTGTACAAACAGGGGCGCTCTTGTGAGGTGTCACATAAAAAGTGTAGGTAGTAGATTTTAACATATCAACTTTATTTTTATAAGAATACCTCACAAGAGTCCCAGCTGCTCCCGTCTGGAGCCAGTGAGACTATGGGATATACAATTGTGCTGTGTTGTGAAGCTGAAGGCTGAAGGTAGTGGGAAGGGGAAGGAGTTGAGGAAGAGGAAGGTGGGGCAGTACTTGGCTATTCAGATCCGGTAACCAAACACGGCTAAAGCCATTTCAAGCAACGTTTAAATTCTGAATGATGGTCTTACACCAGGATGTTACTGAGAGTATTTTCCACTCTGAAACGTGCCGCTAAAATTGCGAGTCAAGAGCCTTAACCTTCGACTACGCCGGCCGTCATGATGATAATGATGGGTATTCATTATTTATGAATGCAAAAATATGAATGAAATCACATTGGATATCTGCTTTAGAAAACAGCCAAAGAAGTCGGAGCGGTGGAATTGGAAAAGTTCTCTGAAAAGATAAGTGGATTTGTTCTTATCTTGATGTAGAACTCGGCTTCCAATTTGTGCAAGTAAATTGCTTGCTAAAACTCCGGAGGTGAATGGTGCAACCTGCAACTAAGTGCCTCCTATCGGCGGAAGATCGAAGCTGAATGAACTCCCGCACCGGACGGGGACCGCAATTCGTCATCAGGCCTGCAACAAAGCCAGTGGGACCAACATAGATGGTAGGAAAACAATTTTCAAACAAAATTGGTAGAAGACTCTTCAACAGGTGTTTAAAAAGGGTTTTGTTTATTTTTGACTGGATCTACTTATATAAATTGTCACGTACTTTATCTTTTCAATATTCCATTAAATACATTGAGTAATGTCGAAACACCACGTTAACTAATATTGTGTAAAATGTAGACTTCGCGTCCGAAAAGGAAAGTTTCTAATTTTATCTCTTTCAATTATTAAAGAAAACCAAAATGTAAGTTCTTAAATAACTACCTACTTAATTATTATAAATAAAATATAATTATATATTTAATAAAATGAAGAAAATATTACAATTTGAGGTTTTAGTCATTAAGTTAAAAATAAAAAAATATGTATATTTTATGTAGCATTTCTTTTTTTTCAAGTAAGGAATTATACAATTGGTCTAAAGTAACATCACTATCTCAATGACAATTCTTTTATAGAACGTTCTTCGGAGAAGTATGTTCCATATATTTAAAAAAAACTGCGGAAAGGTAAGTCTAAATAAAAACGAAGATTTCACCTTTGAAAATTAATCTTTACTGAATCATTAAAATGGCCACCATATTGTAACGGAAACGGAACGTACAAAATATTTACAGACCGACAAAATGCAAAACGGCCGAGTTATAAGAGTATTACGCTAAGCTAATTGAAAAAAAACACATTAAAATTGTGGTCTTACTAAAGAAATATCAAATGAATAAAGACGTGCAACGATACACGTAGGTAATATAAATTACTTATGAGGTAAAATATATTCCAACCATCGAAACTACATTATTATGAATACCATGAAATTGAAAAACACAAAAAGCCACAACAAAAAGACATCGGTGCGATCAAGATTCAAACTCGCAATCTCCTCATTTGCGGGTATCTTTGCTATTTGACTACAATATATATGTGTATACTCGTATATAATATAAGGTAAACACAATATTTGCAGAAAATTTTCTAAAGCAGCAAAAACCGTCAAGAAAGTTGCTTTCGCTATGAGTTTTCAAGTATGCGTTAAATATTATAAAGATGGCCAATGTTTATTCCATCTTACTCAAAAATAGTTGTTTAAACTGGGAGCAAACTAAACTATTATAATAGTAAAAGAAAAATGTTGAAACAGAGATAAATTAGAGGATTTATTTTATCAGTACCAGTAGTAATAACGTTTGCCATTGGAATGCAACCCACTGATGCAAATACGTCGATATCGGAAGCGATTCGATTTAGCAACATGATTACTATCCCCACCGGCATGACAAGTTAGTTAGTCCTGCTGTTACTCCATGCCTGCAAGTTAGTTAGTGCAGGTCGGAAGATAAAACAATTTGTACTGTCGATAACGAAGATAACCATAGGCAACATAAAATGAACGCTTTCCATATTCGATGCATTTTAGAGTCGTCCACGAATAAATCTGAATATAGACTAAATAAATGATGTACTTCAAATCATCTCCTTTTCTTATCCTTGTTTTATCGGGACCCATTGCTTCGTTAAGGCACCTCGAAGCGTCTCTCTTCTCGCACAGCCTTTGAGTTGTTTTTCCCAACATTACCTGTATGGACCCTCTGATCATCTTTCATCTGGAGTTGCACTTTTTTGGCTGAGCTGTCCAATTTCAAAACCTAATAAGAGATGAATTCTTGAAACACCATGGTTTTATTAAGTGCAAATTTCTTTAGCACACGAGCGACACTAAACAAAGTTAAACATCTATTGGATTTAGTCTGCGAGATAATTAGATAGCTATAAAATATGTATTTATTTCACAGTTACTCGGTTTCAATATAATAAAATAAATCCACGGTCCCTCGCAAGTCTCCCTTGGTCTAGTCAAGTCTAGTGGTAGTACAAAGCGCCTGTATTAGCGGCCAGACATTCAGCGAACCAAGGATCGATTCCTAAGAAATCAAAAAAAAATTATAAAATCAATCTTCAAACCACTCAAAATAAACAGGCAGAGAAAATACAAAAGAAAGCGACATCTAGCGCCTCCGAAGAAGAAAACACAAATACTGATAACCAAATGTATAGAAAAAGGTGCACTGGAATTCGACGACAAAATTATGGAAAAAATTATCCTTCACATTGATAAAAAAGTGCTTTGTAGTCTCGCCACTCTTGCCTACTTTAGTTTTCTGAAGGTTTCACTTCTGCCGCGTGCGAATTGCACACTCTGATTTTTGTTTTGTTTTTGGTATTTGCGTTTTATTAGGTATTAATAAGGTAAAGAACAATAAAAAGCGAATGTAGGCCAGGCTTCGATGAGTTTTTGTCTATCTGAACTTTGAAAATTGATTGTGTTTTGAAATTTGACAGGATTGTACTTACCATCGCAGTCGTGACTCTCTTGAGAATAGTTAAAGGGGTTCAATGCTAAGCATATCGTGGACCTTCCAATATTATACAGGTTTACGTTATACGTAGGTTACATTATTACTGGTCAGTAAGCCCATTTGAATTTGGTACAAGTGTGCCCATCTAGTATAATTGAATCATCGGTGGGCATTATGCGCCCCTTGCTGTTGCTTTTCATAACTTTTCTGAAGAGGTTTTATCGTCTTTGGATGGGATTTATACGAAAGTCATTACAGAAAGTTCTTTAAAATGAGAGATCAAAGAAAATCTCAAGCTCATTGGAAATAATGATGAATTATTGGAAGATACTACTTACATGAATACCGAAAATGTTATCTTTTTGGTCTAAACAAAAAAAATATATTAATTTGAATTTAACTTATATTGACGTTTTTGGAAAAATCATCGGTGATTCTGATATTGATCATGCAACGACTGGGTATCAAGCACGGTCAATCGACAAAGATTTTATAAGTATCTTTATCTTTATTTTTTTTAATTAATTTAAATTTAATAAAGTTATTATCAAGTTCTGCAAGTATTTTAGTTTTTATTTTGGTTACGGATTTTTGGCATACAAGGCTATTTTTCAAACTTTATAAGCTGAAACAGCTGTAACAAAAATAAAAACTAAAATACTTGCAGAACTTTATAATAACATTATTAAATTTGATTTAAATTAAATTTTTTTAATTAAATCGAGTTCTTAGAATTAAACACAAAAACAATTAATAGTAAAGGTATTACCGACAATGTCGATAACTTGTCATCGCTGCCGAACACGACTACAAGCCGCTAACGAATCAACAAGAGTTCGCAACGATTAAGTGCTCTTAAATTATTGGGCGTAACTCTTGTTTGTTCGTTGGTGTTCTGCAGTCGTGCTCGAGAACGATGACAAGTTACCGACTCTGTTTCAAATCCTTTATCGATCGACCGTGCTAGGTACCCTGAAGATCGGTGGATTAATCAAAATATAGCTTTACAGTAAGTTGAAGCCCTCAGTAAGATAAAGGCTCCTTTTAAAGTTAGTTCTCTGTATCTAGAATGAGTGACGTGTCATTGACAGAACACGAGGATAATTTAAGGTTATTCTTTTCTACCGACTTTACCAAGTATCTACCTTGTCGTCTTTTAGATTAGAGGTCCATTTTTATCCTGAGTGATCATTTTAAATTAAAAATATTCCATCGGGTTCCTTTTTCGCTTTATATTTAATCCAAGTCTCCCAACTACCCGTAATAACAAATTCCTTATAATGTCGCAAGAAGTTTTTAAACCAAAGGTTTATCGCTATACATATTAATTCGCATTTCAAAGTAAATGAACACTTTACTCCAATGCCATGTATCAGATTCCACTTTTCAATTTCCCTACGAAGAGAGTTATGTTACTTTAGATGCAAAGCTGGATTACTCGGTTTATCATCCAGCAAGTAGGTGTCATCATCCGGCTTTGTCCGAGCTTTAATACCGTTTTTCTTTTCGAATAAAAAAAAAAAAGTTGTTGTGTTTTATTATCCGATAGTACAACTTATTTATTTCTCATAGCTCGTTTTTCATGATATAAATGGCATGGTGAGAATAGTTGCATTGGCCTAGATATTATGGAACATGATAGAAGCAACCTTACGAACTTCGTGATACTTCAGTTTACGGGTCATGGATGCTTTCTCCTTTTATGACATCAGCAGATATTATTCTTTTTCGATAGGTACCAAGTTAATAATATCGTTAATAAATCATTTAAACTACTCAGCTTCATTCATAAAATTACCTCGGACTTTAAACATAAAGTACTAAAAACCCTTTGCTCTATTGGTTCGCCCTCATCTTGAATATGCTAGCGTCATTGTTTTGTCTCCTTTTCATGCTGTACAAACTGTACTTGTGCACTTTTATTGTTTAAAATCCACGCAACATCGCTTCTTGTGAGGAATTGCTTGGAGGTTGGAACTTGAACGAGGAGAATACTCATACTACTCATATTATGAAATTGACAAACTTTAAACCTTTCTTCTTTGCCATTGACTGATTGTGTGCCATTTCGATTTCTGTCATAATTTCTTTCCAGTTTCCAGTATTTTGGTTAAGAATACTTTTCGATGGCTTGTTTTAGTGGTAATAACTTGGTGCTTGTGATACTATCTAATTTATTGTTTGTCAATATAATTCGAAACTTTTACAATATATCTCTCCAGCTATTTGAAAGTGACTTATAATAGATTATATAATTCTCTAACTATGTGAAAGTGACTTATTTTAGTGGTAATAATTTGGTGCTTGAGACACTATCTAATTTATTGTTTGTCAATATAATTCGAAACTTTTAAAATATATCTCTCCAACTATTTGAAAGTGACGTATAATAGATAATATAACTCTCTAACTATGTGAAAGTGACTTATAATATAATATAACAAACATAATATACAATATAACTCTCTAACTATGTAAAAGTGACTTAAAATAGACAATATAACTCTCCAACTATATATGAAAAACGTAGAAAAGGCTTTGATCTAATTGGTATAATCAAAATTATCAGGAGTATTTTTGACCTTCTTTGTTACGCTATTCTATTATTTATTACAACTCATCATACATATAGAATACGCTTAGAGTCCGAAATAATGAAATGCCTCTCCTTAATCAACACTGCTAATTATGGATACCACTCTCCTTTATCCAGAATGTCGAGAAGTGTCAATTCAATTCAAAGCATTGATTTTTTTTGGTATAAGTCTATATGATTTTTTTTTCAGTCGTTACGCAAATAAATTTTATATTTTCTACTTCAATTCTTGGACTTTATCGAAATCTTTGTTCATGGTTTGCTTGACATATTTTCCATTGCGCTAATCATGTATAATAATAATATAAGGTCACCTTTCGCTGTAATCTCGGTTTTTTTCAAACCGTGTGATGTTATATTGTTAATTGGCAATTGGTGCGTGAAATATTAAAAAAAACAATACCGTGTAGCATGCAGAATTACATTTTTCGTCTTTTAGCTTATTATCTCGGTGCATTGTTTTTTAAAAATCAAAGTGTTACAATTCGAATGAACAAAATCATTTGGAATTATCTCGACGCTTTCGTCGTGATATAATTAAAGCTAATGTTTGTAAATAATTTCCGTAACGGTGAAAATAACGTGTTGATATTATTACCATGGGGTGTATTTTAGCGCCTGAAAAGTTTCGCGTAATCCGGACGGACGTAAATCTTTTCGGAACGACCAATAAAGGACAGTTTCCTTTTACAGAGTTTACTTTGTTGATTCCCTCGCCTTTACCTCGGAAAGTTCTACATCCCTACATGGACCGTAAAATCTGATTAAATTAACTAAAAAAACAGTCATTTCCTTTATGAAAGGATATCGGAGGCTTTAAAATAATTTCGATTCAAACTCTCCCCTGCTGAAGTTCAAATATTTGTGATAATTTTACATCACATGAGCGCGCATTCAAACCCCTCTAGTTTTTTTCGACGATGATAAGCCGATAAAGCTGCGAAATTTTAGGCGTTAACAGTGTGATGAACCTGCTCTTTGTTTTAATTCATGCGTGGAAATAAGGTATTAATAATGTACGGTGTTTGAAGGTAAAATAAGCCTTATGTGGAACACTGAATTGTGAACCTTACAATAAATTTAAATTTTAACAATTTGATAACATTTCTTTACATTGAAATATTTCGTTTGGAATTTTTTTGTTAGAAACACTTTCTTTTAATAACATTTGAAGGGTATTCATATCAATTCAAGAAGATAACACTAATAATCTAAACGAAAATATGAAAGAGAAAAAGAAGGGGAAAAATAAAAAGAAAACGGTCGCAACGGGGACTCGAGCCCAGAACCTCTCATCTTATCGGGCTGAACGCCTTACCAATTCGACTACTGTCACCTCTTATTTTAACGTTATATTTGTCAACATAATATTTCGGTGGCTGGGTCATGTAGAGAGAATGACTGAGCATCAAGCACCAAAGTCCTACTGAACTCAAGACCGACAGGGCGAAGGAACCTGGGAAGACCATATTTAAGATGGAGCGACAACGTCCTCAAAGATTGATGAGTGGAGGAAGATTCTTGAGGAGGCCAAGACCCAACAGGGGGTTGTAGAGCCAAGAGTGATGAAGATGATATTTGTCAATATCATATTTCAAAATTCAGAATTCACAATATTATCTTCGACTAATTATTTTCGCTATTTATCTAATAGAAATTTAATGATATTATCAGTTCTTCCTACAATTGTTTCCAGTGAAAAAGGTAGTTGCCAATAATATGGAAAATAATAAGTTGAAAATAATTTTCGTTGTTAGTTTTTGGGGTGTTATGCCGTGTTGCGCTACCTCCTACTATAGCCGACGTTTCGGACAGCGTTGCAGTGTCCATCATCAGGGCAGATCCGGTAGATCCGACGATGTGTAATAGTTAGTGTAGAGTGTGTGATTATTTACTTGGAAGCGATATCGTGTCGCCAGCTTCAATCCACTACGAGCTGGTAGGTAATTCAGGAGAAAGGGAACTGCGATTTTAGTGAAAGCGCAGTATTTACGTTAGCCTGGGGCCCGTCCAGCCTTCTGTCAGTTGGTTCAGCCAGCCGACAAAGGAAATGCCACTGTCGTGATTAATACGGTAGACTACATTAAAAAGATGGAAGACTTATTGTGCGACGCCGGCACCTATAAGAAGATTAAAAACAATCCCACCAACAAAATTGACCTAAAGACAAGGGAGTTAATAAAAGCTTCCAGTATTAGGAAAGAGGATCGATCTGGGCTTGAACTCCTGCCCTGTACGGTCTTCCAAAAATACATAAAAAGGATATCCCAATGAGACCGATTGTCAGTGCTATTGGTGCACCGACGTACAAACTTTCCCAATACCTTTCGAGATTGCTACAGATGCAAACTGGAAAAACTGAATCCTGGATTAAGGATTCTGCAGATCTGATCAGTAAGCTCAAAAGTGTTAAGACTGAGGAATGAGATATCCTAGTCAGTTTTGACGTAGTGTCCCTTTTCACAAATGTACCACTAGAAGACTCCATGACAATGCTCAAGGAGATCTATGAGGAAGACATTTGCAAACTTTTTGAACACTGCCTCAAAACGGGATATTTTGCATTCCAGGATGAACTTTTTGAGCAAGTGGAAGGAGTTGCGATGGGCAGTCCGTTGTCGCCAGTACTAGCTAACTTTCTTATGGAGAAGTTTGAAGAAGTGGCACTCGACACAGCCTCGGCTGTTCCCAAGGTAGGTAATTGACGGCTACACCAAAGCTAAACG
Organism: Limnephilus lunatus; assembly: GCA_917563855.2. NCBI lineage: Eukaryota > Metazoa > Arthropoda > Insecta > Trichoptera > Limnephilidae > Limnephilus > Limnephilus lunatus. The sequence continues at coordinate 79,345,239 of OU830600.1, forward strand.
CATAAAATACCATGTATAAGTATACTGTAATACCATATAATAATACAATATAAAGGTATAAAACCTTTTTTGCTTATATTGGCTACTTTCGCTTTAACCACTTGAATTCTGTTGTCTAATTCTAGAATAACGATGGCGCCACTTTCGTCGGCAATTCTCACATGGACGGGCCCCAGGCTAACGTAAATACTGCGCTTTCACTAAAATCGCAGTTCCCTTTCTCCTGAATTACCTACCAGCTCGTAGTGGATTGAAGCTGGCGACACGGTATCGCTTCCAAGTAAATAATCACACACTCTACACTAACAATTACACATCGTCGGATCTACCGGATCTGCCCTGATGATGGACACTGCAACGCTGTCCGAAACGTTGGCTATAGTAGGAGGTAGCGCAACACGGCATAACACCCCAAAAACTAACAACGAAAATGCTTTTGGCCGTGAAAATCTAAAAACTTATCAGTTGAAAATAATATTATTTATTCTGATGTTTGAAATATGAGATTGGTAAATTAGAGTTGGCAGTAGCCGAATTGGTAAGGCGTTTGTCCCAGTAAGACGGAAGGTTCTGGGTTCGAGTCTCAGTTGCAACCGATATCTTTTTATTTTTCTGTGACATGTTCTCTTTCATATTTTCGCTTAAATTATTACTGTTATCTTCTTCTTCAATTATATATTGCATTTTCTTTATTTCTTTCCCTGAAAGCCCTCTAATAAATGTATCTATTTATTATTTCATGTTAAAGAAACCAATATTTTAAAATTAAACCAGTATTTATTATCTAGCGCAAACCACTTTTCAAAAATAAATTGTTTCTCTCATACATTCTAACATAAAAAAAACCTAATAATTACAAGGAAATCATTATGCGCTTTGTTACCACCCTGAAGAACACTGTTTTATAGTTGGCTGGAAATTTCCTTTATATTTTTGCTATGATGGGTCAATGGCACAAAGCTTTTAGGCCAGGGTACTGAGGGTACCCATGACAAAATGCAATACAAATACTTTACCGTGTAAGTTCTTATGTACATCATTGTGATGGTTACGTACTATTATCGAAATTAATATGGACTGTTACTGTGTGTAACTGTACGGGTAACGCCGCTCCGGGAACCATTTATTGAATAACAAACACCCTTGCCACCCCAAGTGGATGGCTATGTTTGGTGAGTTTGTAGGGGAGCCCGAGTTCATGTGGGGAGGTTTGCCTAGGTCGTGGCAGCGGATGAGTTTGCCTACCGGTTGCATGGCGGTCCGGATCGTGACAGATTGGTTGAAGGAGACCATTAGACCATTCCAGCTGGACTCTTTCGACCCATCGCCTTTCACAGTAATGGGAGGAATGGAGGAATTCCGTTACTCTTGGGCACATTGACCCACAGATTCCCAACAACCCCTCATACCATCCTAAAAAGACCCTCCACACAGCATCCCAAAATATGACACAGGCCCTGAGGAAATTATTTCCCTCATTGCCTCCGGTCTGGAAGTAATGTAAAAAAAATCTTGCCATAGGTCAGCCCAAGTGGTTCGCTACGTTTGGTGTCTTAGTAGGGGTGCCCGAATTCATGGGGTGACGTTTGTCTCTTTGCCTTCACGAACTCCACACATTATCCCAAAGACGACATAGGCCCAAGGGATTTATTTTCCTCCTGTGTGGAGCTAATGTAAAACAAAATGTGGTCAGTTGAATTGTACATTTTGTTTTCTTCTTGTACTGTAGAAGGTTGGTTATCATCAATCAATCCAATCTTCCCACGGCAGATGTACGTCGCTGCATTTAAACTCAATCTCTGGAGCCTAAACACATAGACGAGATAAGAAAGTAATGGATTTTGGTTAGGTATATCGTACAAAAAGTGAAAATAGATAAAAAGTGCTTCTTTCCCGAATAAACGTAGTTGTAGAATGGCTGAAACCGGGAGTAATGAGGTATGTAGGAAGAACGAACGACTGTAGTTGAAAACTATTTAAGGGATTTTTCCATGCCAGAGAGTCGTTACGGAAACAAAATGGCATTTCCCTTTGGACAGCTTCTATGGGCTAGAAAATACGAACAAATGTTTCGGTGAGCGCGGCAATTCTATCTAGACGACGCGACGGATGTATAAACTGCTAAAAACTGCTTTAACCAAAAGTAGAAGTAGTGGAACGATTTGTATTAAACAAAAGTTTAACGATTTAACACACGGACTTACACTATAATATAATAATATTAGCTGACACGGCCACGCGTTGCTGCGGCTAACGAAACACAATGCCATCTGCTGGATGGTTACCCAACCTTTTAACTCACACCACCATCTGTTAATTTGCACACAAATTAAACCCACATCGCCCGCTTACCAGCTCGCTCCTCAACCATACACAGACAACCTCCTTTAATTATATTTCAACCAATTTACAAAAAAAACTTTGACAAATCATATACCTAAACCTTCCACATGAATCACTCTACCTATTGGTGAAAACGGCAAGAAAATTCGTTTAGTAGTTTTTGAGTTTATCGCGAACAGACTGTATTTTATAATATTTAGAGAAATGGGACAGGGGGATATAAAGTATATAGAGGTAGCTCGACAGAACATGAACATTCAAATCTTTTAATAATTTAATTTCTGAATTATAACCATATCCTAGATGGGCTGCCTACCAAGATGTTTAAGTGTTAGCGATAATTCCTATTATTATTTTTTTTTTAACTTTATATTCCCATTTCTTTGTACATATAATGTATAATAGCAAATAGTATATAATAACATAATATATAATAACAAATTAATAGTATGAACAAGAAATGAAAACCCACTAAGGCACTGCGGGTACTATTAAAACAAAATACAATATTTCCAAGTGCCCAAAGTATAAAATAGACTTAAAAAAACTTAGTATTAGTTAAAGTTAGTATTACATAGGTAGAATAAGTGAAAAAGGTTTTTTTCAGCTATTATAAAAATAAAATAAAAAATAAGTAGAAAAACATACTGATTTTTATTTTTATTTTTTTGTAAGTATAAAAAAATAAATAAACAAAAATAAGAAAACATATAAAAATAAGAAAATAAATAAAAATAAGAAAACATATTGTACTACAGTTTAGAAAATTACAGAAAGTGAGTTGTAGAAGAATGGATAAATTTATAGAAAAAAGCGTTTCAATATCTACATTATTCAGCCATAATTTTACCTCTTTTACATATTTTATCATTTTATTTATCATTTGAGTTTGTAGTGGTAGAAGGTTAAACGTACGAGGACCAATGAAACTGCTATGTGTCTGCAATAATTTAGTATTGGTATGTGGGGTGTAAAATATATTATTTATTCTTTTGCTCATTCTGTTTTCATTTATTACGAAATTATTTTTGTTTTTAAATACATATTTCAAGGTTTGTAATATAAATAATTTGCGTACATTAAATATTTTAGTTTCTTTGTATTATAAGTTGGTCGAGAATGTTTTATTTTTGTTATATATGACTTTAATTATGTGTTTTTGAATTATTTGTAGAGGCTTAATAAATGTATCAAGTGCACCACCCCATCCTATAATGCCATAAGTGATCGAAGATTGCACCATGGAAAAGTAGATCATTTTCAATTTCTCAATGTTTAGAACTTCCTTAAGTCTATAAAATGTGTAGGTCAGATATCTTAATTTAGAAGTGATTTGATTAATATGTGATTTCTAATTAAGATTTATGTCTATGGATACTCCTAAATATTTTATATTTTCCACATAAGTTAGTTCGTTGCACATGAAGCACATTTCTTGATTGCAACTAGTATTATGGATTCTAATTTTAAGGTTGTCTTTAGGTTTATTTTTAATGGTTTTATAAAAAGGTAAGTAAAATGTTTTGCTATAGTTTAAAACGAGTTTGTTGTATTTTAGCCATGTTGAAACCAGTGAAATACAATCAGTTGCTTTCGAAAAAGTTTCTTTCCAATGATTACCATCCACTATTATAGCCGTTGCATCCACTATTAACCTTCATCTTCATACCTTGTGGCATAAAAACTAGAAATATGTCACAAGTTCAGTGCCGTGTCAAACTTCAAACAGTTCACAGCCGTCTTGTGAGATAATTTTCTATTCTTCGATTGACTACTTTGATTAAAATGTAAGTGTTTGTAATGTGTTAAATTAAATCTCTCTAAATGTACTGAATGCTTAGAATCGTTGCAAAGTGAAGGTGACACCATTATCTTGCTGAGGTTGTGTGAGTTTTATGCCATTCCATGTTTCCTCCAGTTTCTGAAAAAATTTAACAGTAAGACCTGTTTCCACAGCTATTAATATGGATATCATCCCCTGGTTTAGCAAATCGATTGCGATCGTTGTTTCAAAGATCGTTGGTTGATCGTTCAAAGAGTTGGTCTTAAAGTTGACTAAAGCTCCCCCCCCCCCTTCTATCCACCTCCTATCCTCCCTCTCTTCACTCCTCAACCAAATTATGTTTACTTTCTCCGAAATATTTAATGCTCCGAAAGCGAGGACTTCTGCCTAATATAACGCGCCAATCAACAGAGCGACTCAACTGATTAACGATTCTGCATTGACCACCGAAATTTTCAACGTCACTTACAGACAGTTCAGTCACCATCTTTTGACGCAAATAAAAAAAAAAAAAAAAAAAAAAACACTGCCCCATGACCTTTTATGCTTACATGCACCTCAAATTTGTAAATTTCTCCGTAATATAATAACCATTTCATAGAGAACATGAATAAATATATAAATTTATTCTTCTTCAAATTTTGCAAATTCACTTTGTGGCCCAATTTTATTAATTAAATAATTAAAAACACTTTGTTTTTACCACAATAATCTTTATTTAAAAAGTCGACATGTTTCGAGAACGATGTTCTCTTCATCAGGACATTATATGTACTAAAAACTAAACTATCAAGCATAGAAAGACAGGCGTGGGTGGAAATGGAAGTAGTTGGTGGGGAGGAAAAGGGGTGGAAAGAGGAGGAGCTTAGAAGATAGACAGGGGGGGGGGGAGGGGTTGCTTAGAAGATCATAGACAAAATTACAATGGAAATATGTTTAAGATAGGGTTATTCACAAAATTAATTTGGTTATTAATAATATTTAAATTTCTATTGACATTTTTCCTAATTTCTAATATTTCTAAAAGATCTAATTGAAAACCACTAACGTTAGTGTGTAAAATTTTAAAACCAGTATTTATATCAAATGAATGGTTAAATTCAAATAGATGGTTAGCAAATTCCGAATAATTATTGCTATTTAGACATCTCAAGTGTTCCTTAATCCTCGTTTCAAAATTTCTGCAAGTTTTATCTACGTAAAAATGATTGCAATCATTACAATTCAATTGGTAAACTCCGGATATTTTCATTTTTTGGTGTTTGTCCTTGTTATTTAAAATATAATTTTTCAATTTATTATTGGTATAAAAATCTGGCTGCATTGTATTAGGTATTTTTTCCTATTAAATTGGAGGTTTGATGATTTACAAACAATATTTTTTTCCATTGTTTTTTTTTTTATATTATCACTAAGCAATGGGTAAATGTAGAACAAATGAAATTTTTTCTTCTATTTTTTGTTCAATATGTCTTCTATTAATTTGGGATTATAACCATTATTAAATGTAATTATTTCAATTGTGTTATGTTCAGCTTTGAAATTATTTGGGGATAGCGGGATATTAATTAATCGATTGATCAAATAATGGAAAGCTAAGAGTTTTTGTGAAAGTTTTGGTTAGATGAGTTGTGAATAATTATATCAGTGTATGTTTCTTTTCGAAAAATATTAAATTCAAACTTATTTTTAATTACAGTTAGGTTTAAATCTAAGAAATTTGTGGTACAATTAATTCCTATTTCTAATGTAAATTTAATGTTTTCATGAATTCTGTTAAAAAATTAAGGAACACTTGAAGTTGTCTTTTGGTACCGGTCCATATACAAAAAAATATCATCTACGTAACGTTTATAAAAATACATATATTTAAGTAATAAGGCAGAACTATTACAGATTTTATTTTCTATATGGTTTAAAAATATATCAGCTACCAAGCCACTAGTACTTGACCCCATTGCCAACCCGTCTTTTTGTTTGAAAATATTATTATTAAATTGAAAGAAATTTTGGTTTCAAACTACATTAAAACATTTAAGTAAATCCTGGGCTAAGTCATTAGGTAATTTTGAGGAATTAATCTTAAGAATTGATTCACAAGAAGACTCAACCAATCAGACCGGTAATTTCCAATTGCAATGCTCCTAGCTATAAATTAGCGTCAACTTTAAATACTATTTTAATTGAATCAAATATTTTTCAACCTAAGTATACAATTAAGAATTTCCTACAATTAGTTGACCACTTAAAATGTTTGGAAATTCCTGATAATGCATTATTAGTATCTTTTGATGTCGTTAACCTGTTTCCAAGTGTCCCAGTTGAAGAAAGCAAAACAATTATAAACAACTTACTTAATTCCTCAAAATTACCTAATGACTTAGCCCAGGATTTACTCAAACCAAAATTTCTTTCAATTTAATAATAACATTTTCAAACAAAAAGACGGTTTGGCAATGGGGTCAAGTACCAGTGGCTTGGTAGCTGATATATTTTTAAACCATATAGAAAATAAAATCTTTAATAGTTCTGCCTTATTACTTAAATATATGTATTTTTATAAACGTTAAGTAGATGATATTTTTTGTATATGGACCGGTACCAAAAGACACTTCAAGTGTTCCTTAATTTTATGAACAAAATTCATAAAAACATTAAATTAACATTAGAAATAGGAATTAATTGTAGCATAAATTTCTTAGATTTAAACCTAACTGTAATTAAAAATAAGATTGAATTTAATATTTTTCGAAAAGAAACATACGCTGATATAATTATACACAACTCATCTAACCACTTAGCTTTCCATTATTTGATCAATCGATTAATTAATATCCCGCTATCCCCAAATAATTTTTAAGCTTAACTTTACACAATTAAAATAATTGCATTTAATAATGGTTATAACCCCAAATTAATAGACGACATATTGAACAAAAAATAAAAGAAAAAATTTCATTTGTCCTACATTTACCCATTGCTTAGTGATAATATTAAAAAAAAACAATGGAAAAAATTTTTGTTTGTAAATCATCAAACCTCCAATTTAATCAGGAAAAAATCCCTAATACAATGCAGCCAGCTTTTATACCAATAATAAATTGAAAAATTATATTTTAAATAACAAGGACAAAGACCAAAAAATGAAAAAATCCAGAGTTTACCAATTGAATTGTAATGATTGCAATCATTTTTACGTAGGTAAAACTTACAGAAATTTTGAAACGAGGATTAAGGAACTCTTGAGATGTCTAAATAGCAATAATTATTCGGAATTTGCTAACCATCTAATTGAATTTAACCATTCATTTGATATAAATACTGGTTTTAAAATTTTACACACTAACGTTAGTGGTTTTCAATTACATCTTTTAGAAATATTAGAAATTAGAAAAAATGTCAATAGAAATTTAAATAGAAACTATTAGAAATTTAAATATTATTAATAACCAAATTAATTTTGTGAACAACCCTATCTTAAACATATTTTCATTGTAATTTTGTCTATAATCTTCTAAGCAACCCCTCCCCCCTGTCTATCTTCTAAGCTCCTCCTCTTTCCACCCCTTTTACCCCCACCAACTACTTCCATTTCCACCCACGCCTGTCTATCTATGCTTGATAGTTTAGTTTTTAGTACATATAATGTCCCGATGAAGAGAACATCGTTCTCGAAACATGTCGACTTTTTAAATAAAGATTATTGTGGTAAAAACAAAGAGTTTTTAATTATTTAAATATATAAATAAATGAACTCACCACACCATCAAATAAACATAAAACCAAAGTCGATAACCAGAAATCTCGTATGCTAGGCAAACAGTTTTAGTCATAAGCTTTCCTCAAAATTACACAGTTTTGCCTATCATTGGCGACTCGCATTCCCGAAATTCAGTCAACCTATGTATTCAATTTATTTAAACGCTCCAACTCACCTTTTTACAAAATCTCAAAAGTTCAACCCTTTTAATTCCGTATACTTCATATAATATAGCGTCATATTATATGAGAGATCGATCGAATCCAGCCGCAGTACCGGGTGGTTAAGAACCGTTCTCCGGATGAAGGCTCCGCGGGTAAACACCACCCTCCCCCTCCTCATCTCCTTACGATGTGCAGTCAGAACATTACGGTACCAGCAAATATTTGTGTACCCTGTATTACGGTCTTGCCGTTTCATTTAGCTCTGGAATGCTTCTCGAGCATGCTTACACTATAACTGTTTAACGTTTAATGCTCAAATAACAGCGTTATGAAATTATTAATTTTTGGTATTAACGTGCCAACATGAAAGTCATTGTTTCAGCAAGGTCACCACCAAGGCGCAATCATAAAATATTGAACCCCACTCAAAAAGAAGAAGTTGGAAAGATATGTAATTGCGAATGTTGGAGTGCGCTAATATTTAAAACGGTGAAGCGAAAGTTGTCAAAATGTTTAATAAAACACGACTCGTTTAAAATAGAGCAATAATATCTTGTAGGCTGTCTAAAACAGCAGTTAAAGAAACACTGTGAATTTTTTATACGTATAACTTGTAAAATAACTGAAACAGACGTGAAAATGATAATCTTCGGAGCATACTTTGCGAATTTTTTCTATCGAGAGAATTTCATATAATTTGCGTTTCGGCGTGGGGAATATATAGATATTATCTTATCAAATAACATATAATTTTTAAGAGTTTAATAACTTCAAATGTTTAAGGGGGGATATGTAAGAAATCGGTATGAAAAAAACATCCTCTTTCTCAGTTCTTGTGAGGGTTCCGCGCGTTTTCATCCCACGACAAAACATCCCCCGACAAAATATCCTAGGGAAATAACATCCCCCAACAAAATATCTACTAAAACCTAACCAAACCTTACCTAACTAACCAAAAAATGATACAAAAATAATGCAGACATCCTCTAAAGACAATATATTTTTGTTCAAAAATAGCTATAAGAAAGAATTCAGCGTAGTGGAGAAACATTTTGTCCTTGGGATATTATGTTGAGGGATATTTTGTCGGAGGATATTTTGTAGGGAATATTTTGTAGGGGATATTTTGTCGGGGGATGAAAACAAGCATTATCCATGTGAGTGGTTACAATTAGAATTTTTCGATAAAATATTTTCAAGTGAAAATATATTTTTCCGAACGTAGGCAGCAGGTACTTAACTTAATTGCCTTCCTAAATAGTAAATCCCTTGTAAAATATTCAATTCCGATTTTTTCAATGAAGATATATTTTTTTGTAACCGAATTTAAATAATTACCAAGTACTCGCCTACTTGATATTTTATATATTTTCGAAGAAAAAGTCTGAGGTAGCAACATTTTTTTTATTAATTTTGAAAGGAAATTTGTTTACTGAATTAACGAATGAATAAATATAAATAATTTGTGTTTCATATGAAATCTGGATTGTCGGCTAAAAAAATTGCTCAGGTCTAAATTTTTTCAATGAATTAATTTACGCCTATAAGGGCTTTTACAAATATGTGATATAAATAATATTTTTGGTAATCCCGAAGTAAAATTTGCTATTTAAATTATATAATATCCATGCAGAAGAATAGTATTATTCTAACATTGATTATCATTGTTAAAATTTGTTATTAGAGCCTTCTTATAATTGCTAATTGCATGCAATATAAAAGAATAAAAAAATACCAGTACCAGTATAAAAAAAATCATGAAAACGAAAAAATAAATCATTTTCAAAATGGAAATAAAAACTATTTGGCGTAGCATAAACAATATTTTAATTCCAATAGTTAGGAGGTGATTTATAGGTTACCAATCCCCTAAAAATCTTTGGGCTATGTGTTTAAACAGAAAGAACGCGGGTTTCGGCTTTCAGATTAGCGGCGCTCAGTCTCCGAGTCCACCGGCGCGCCGGCAGTTTGCACCGATTTGTGGACATCTGAACCTGGCTTCACTTTGTGCGGTTTTGTATGCTTAAATTCTTGTCGGCGCATCTGCGCCAGTCGGCCGCCCATGGGCTGACTATTAAGGAAGCTGAAACCTGCGTTATTTCTGTTTGTACACTATCTTGATTGGATTACCCACTATTAAGAGGAAACCAGTGGCGTTTTTTTTCCATACAAACGAATTCCCCAATTTCCTCTTTAGATTTTGACATTACTGCAAATCATATAGATATCAACCATAAGCGTATCGGTAGGTTTTGATTTTTATGATAAGTTAATTCTTATGGAAGTTAAGAACCTCCAAAAACCCTTAAAATTGCCTGGCTTGAACGTCATCATCAGACGTTCAGTACACAATCTAGACAACGTATTTTTAGTAAAAACAAAACATACATACATAGAATACTTTCTACTAAAACGGTTGGTAAAAAATCTTAAAAATCGGTACATTTTTGGAGGAGAAAAATGGGGAATACGAAACCAAACCTCGTTTTTGACGATTATATTTAGGCATTATCACCCAGAGGTTTATCGGCAGCAACAGTTGAGTAAAATACTTATTATTAATATTTCTCGTCGACCGGGTTTCCTCTTAAGATACTGTCAACACTCTAGCAGACAAACGTAAGCACTTTATGAGAAACGGCTGCTTGACCTTTTTCATACAAAACTTAAATTTGTACTTGAGGCTAAAATACCCAACCAAACCGAATAATATTTTTTTACTCAAAAGGTGATTGCAAATTCCTAGTACGGATTTATGCTATTATATTTATTTAATGTATTGGTTCTAGATTTAGTTTACTGATTTTAGTACTGAAATATTATTATAGTGTTTGATTAAATTATTATCATTTAAAATAAAACAATAACTTTGTAAACACCACTTTTATTTTTTATACTTTATGCCGACCGGGTTTCGCTACAACCGTAGCTCCTTCAGTACAATCTCTACTGTACCAGTAGAGATTGTACTGCCCTGAAGAAGCTACGGTTGTAGCGAAACCCGGTCGGCATAAAGTATAAAAAATAAAAGTGGTGTTTACAAAGTTATTGTTTTATTTTAAATTATAATGTCACATCACAAAGTAACTGCTTCATATGAACAAATAAATTATTATCGTTAGTAATTTGACGATGAGTGCTTTAATATTAATTTAAACAGTCCTCTATCAAGAGAAAAATATATTCGATTTAAAAGTGAAAAATGTTTTTAAAATAATTTTTGAGAGGTTTTATTCCTCAGAAATCTACATGATTTCAATGCTGTGTCAAGAATTTTTGTACGTAATCAAAAACAGATAGTTCAGGGAGGGTTATACGCAGAAAAAAATACCATAGCTCAACCAGTAATAAAAAGGGTTCCAAGTTTTGTTGAAACCTTTAGTCTTGTTGAGGGGGGAAAGGGAGGTGGGTAGCGTCATATGACAAGCCTGTTGGATACGTGTCGGCTTCTAAATAATATAAACTAGGCACGGGGTCAGACCTTCAGCATTTGCAGGGTTTTGCAGAAAACTATTACATATAAAGCCCTCAATGTTGTTCACTGTTCAATACAATATTACATCTCTCTGAATCCAAATCGGAGATGATATTGACCAGGCTTAAAAGTAGCTGCTGCAAGCTTACTAAATGAATAAAAAGATTTTTTATTTTTAAATCCAATTAAGTACCTGTAAAAGATCATTCATAACTACTATTCTAATACGTTTATTATAAACGCTTAAAGGTCAAAACCTGTAAAAATAAGAAGGTCTACGGTTACGAAATTGACTAAAATCGTCTTCTATGATTAGTTGGCGTTATTTGCGAGTACGGTGAACTCATGATTCCTGCAGTCGGTTGACTAATGCTTCCAATTTTAGTGATGCCGCCTTAGTATCAGACAAGCTGTCAACATAGATAATTTTTTCAATCATTTTGTTCGTTATGCAAAATATCTGACTTATTCAGAATGGAGATGAATTAACGAAGCTCTTAGAATTTTAAAATAAACGTATCCGGGATCCATAAAATTATGAATTCAACTATAACGCGATCAATTTATTCCGTTCGATCTCGCAGACACGAAAGTGGTTCAAATATGGATAAGGACCTCATTAACTAATTGATATCCTGTCGATATCGGTTCGGCTATTAACAGTTTTTGTTGACGATATTTTCAATTCTATAGGCGGGTACGGGTACCACCGCCCAGTGAACCATTTTTTGGATAACAAACACCTCTGCCATTGGTCACCCTAAGTGGTTCGCTACGTTTGGTAACTTAGCAGGGGTTCCCGGGTTCATGGGGTCAGGTTTGTCAGGATTTTTGTGGCAGATGTATCTGCCCACAAACAGCGTGGCAGGTCGTATCGGGAGGGACTTTTGACCTCTCTAGGAGGTTTCTCTCGGAATATTGCCTTGCACAGCAGTGGAAAGGATAGATTCATTCGTCCGTCACTCCTGAACACCCTGACTCCCAGATTCCTTCCCACCCGTCATATCTTTTCCTTCCGAGACCTTTTTCTTTTCCTTCCCCTAAAAAAATCCTTTACACAGCATCCCCAAAGATGACACAGGCCCTGAGTTGAATTATTTTCCTTAGGGCCTCCTGTGTGGAGCTAATGTAAAAAATATTACATTTTTAAACATATCAATCAAACTTTCTGATTTTTATTAACGACAGAGCTAATTATTTAAGGTTTGTACTTAAAATATTATACAGGATTTATACCATGAATTCTGTTTAAAAAGTAGTAATTTCAACATTATTGGTGTTCATGCGCTTTATGTAACTATTTATCTAACAAACACTTAACAAAAACTCAAGTTTCCTCGTAGTGTAAACAATGTTCGGAAAGTAAATCTCCATGTCAACGGTAATAATAAAAACTTTCACATTCTATCTGAAACTTTTCATTTTAATTTTTGTTGCGGATAAATTTCACCGAAAAAAAATACTGAAAATAGTTCCATCAGCAACAGCGGAATGCTTTCAAACTCTTGAAATTCAGTAAAATAACTCAGGAAGAATTTCACGAAGCTGGCTTATTAAATTTAGAAAAAATGAAATGGTAAAAAATGTGATAGAAATGATTTATTAACTTAATATTTTTCCTGGTTCTGGCGAGAAGCGATGACTTTTATGAGGGTTCAGAAAGAATCACCGCCTCAATTAACCGACTCGAGGTGACAAAGCAACATTTTATCGGCTTTGTTGAAGGGTAATTATTGATTTAGGGAAATTATTAACTTGGAGCATTAACATCAATCGTGTAACATAGTAATAATAGACATAGAAACAATAAAATATTATAGTATTATTTATCTTCCTTTACACTAATAGAAAAGAAGCAGAATTAAAAATAAATAACAACAAAAACAATATAATAAAATTTATGTAAGAATTTTAGAAATTTTTGATAAAAATATGGGTAAGGAAAAAATGAAAATATCTACCGAACTTAATTTATTTCCAAGCCTATGTAGTCTTTGGATTGGGGAGTTAATGAAATAGTTAGTCTTAGACGGATAAACATAGAACAGCTCTGAAAATCTTATTCTTGGAATGTTATTAGTAGACATCGGATTAAATGCATTTGCATATTTGCATATGCAAATGCATATTACTCTCTAATTAGGGCGTTAATGCATATTTTAGCCTTTTTGTGCATATAACCCAATCGTGCATATTTAGCGTTTGAAGACGCATCCATTATACAGAATATCGCCCTCATCTTAACACATTTCCGCAAGTTACCAGATACCATAGAGAAATTGGAAACAAAAAACCTTCCTCTATTTAAATCAATAGAAATACTGGAAACAATGATTGAACTCGCCAACGCTCTTCCGATTCGTGAAAAGTTAGACGCTATTTTGTTTAAAAATCCGAGTCTTGAAGACATGAAGAACATTAATGCCTACATCAACGGCACAGGTCATACATACCCTGCATAAACAGGTATCTCCAGATGGCGAAAAAATTTTAAAATTTTGTCGGATGACGTCAGTTGACGTAGAGAAGTCGTTTTCGGCGTTTTGGGTGACAAACATCAAAATTTTTTGCTCGAAAATTTGGAAAAATACAATTGTATATTGTCACAAAAACTATGCATAATTTTAAGAATATTTCGCTGTTTTTGTATCGTCTTTAATTAAAATATATAAAAATAAAAATGGTTTTGCATTGTGCATATTTTAGGCATTTCAAGAGTTTTTAGTGCATATTTCGGCCTTTTTTAGTGCATATTTTGGCACTTTTTTAGTGCATATAATCCGATGTCTAGTTATTAGTATTGTTAAGTCAGGTGATTAACAATTACATATTATAATGTTAATGAATTACTTTTATTAAAAAAAATTATTGATGGTATTATAGACATCCCTGATTTACTAAGCCTAATTTGTCTCCCAACCGACAAGAACTACTCGATCTAAAATTATTTTTAGATGCCCGAGCTTTACACAGAGTTTTTGAAATCAAATGTAGATAAAATTTCATCAACTCCGGCATAAAACTGTAGATTTGCATAGGTACATAAATCCACACCGCCCGCTTGCCAGCCCACTCGTCCACCACAAACAGACATTTTCCTTCCTTGTATTATATATTTCAACCAATTTACACAAAACCTTGACATATCATATACCTAAACCTTCCCCATGAATCACTCTATCTGTTGGTAAAACCGCATGAAAATTCGTTCAGTAGTTTTTGAGTTTATCGCGAACAGATAGACGCGGAGGACTTTAATTTATAATATGTAGTGTAGAGATTGCAGCCAAAGTATTAGAAATTTTTATTTATTTTATTTATTTATTTATTGTTTGAAAATATTACATAATACAATATAGTGAACTTAAAATGTCCAACTAGGCAATTGCCCGTTTTAGGACATTCCAGTATGATAATGTTTTTACATGTAAATTATAGTAAATTATAGTGTTGACTATTCTGTTGGTAAAATAATACATATGTATATTCATATTCTAGAATACTTTCAGTTATACCACGACATTTTTTACTATTGTTTAGCTGACATAATAAACTAAAGAAATATTAATAGATAAGACAAGAAAAATGAATTTGAAAAATGAAAATGAATGAAGAAATTCTGTTGGTAAAATAATACATATATGTATATATTCATAATCTAGTATACTTTCAGTTATATCATGACATTTTTTGCTATTGTTTAGCTGACATAATAAACTAAAGAGATGTTAATAGATAAAACAAGAAAATGAAAAATAAAAATGAAAGTAAAGAAGGAACTTTTCCTTTAAGGAAAAATATCACGAAGAATTGAGCAATTTTCGAAGTTACTTTATGTAAAAATACAGTTACTGTAATGCTAATATAATACCAATATAAATTAAAATGTAAAGAAAAACAAAAATTACAATTCAATTACTGTTGTTTAGCATATTCTCGCATTCAGCTCTCCCCAAGACCAGAAGCCAATTAGTAACCTGCATACGCAGAATATTAGTACTCATTGCCTTCCATGCATCAGGTATGAGATTGAGCAATTTAGGGCCTAGGTATGAGAATTGTCTCTGTGCTAAAGATGAGGAAGTGATGGGCGGAACTATTGGTTTTTTTTTTGCATGTCTTGTATTATGACAGTGGTTTACGGTTAGTGGAAATGAGTCATTAATTGCAATGTAAGTTATTGGGCACAGATTGCATGCAGTTGGCAATACTTTGTCAAAAGTAGTAGATGTGTTCAAATCTACGGAATATAGTTAGAAGAAGGCTATAATAACACACCTCAATAATAATAATCAAAGTAAGCACCGCACTATTCTTCTGCGTGTGTTCTATATAATTTAAATAGCATCATGATTACTATTCCACTTTTTTATGTATGTCACATGTTTAAAGCCCGTATAGGCGTAAGATAATAAAAATAATTAAATAAAATAAAATTAATGCCAACCTGAACTTGATACGATCCATATCGCACACGTACATATATATTCACTTGACGGACTTTACAACGACCGTAAGCGGAAGAGAAAGATGCGTAAAAACATACGTGCGACGGAGAAAGCCTGCCACTTTTCGGATCTTAAACCACCATTGCGACGATTTCTGAATCAACGTCAGGTCGGTATTAAAGTTTGGCACGTTATATTGATTTGTATATCTAGCATCACATAAGGGACTCGGTGTAATCTAATCAATTACAATATTTTTTGTTTTTTTTTTAAAATTTATTTCTATCCTTGAACATGTATTTTACAAATGATTACAGTGGGTTACATACATAAAAAGTTCCAGTAGTACAAAAGAATGTTAATACTCACTAACTGTATGCAAAAAGATTAGTACAAAGTAGCATTTTGCGCACACCTCACTGTAAGAACCTGCGCTGACTGTTTTGAATTAATATTATTCTGTCGACATAAGTAAAACCACAGTATTCTCCTTGATATTGTCAAGAAGAGCAATGTGGTACGACCCATTGCGGCAGTATCGTATACATAAATTTAAGATTAGTAGCAGTTAAAGTTAGATAAATAATCTATTATACACGCCACCGGTATAATGATTAATATTGTGGTAATATTTTCTGTCCAGAAACAAAGTTTTAAAAAATATTATTTTTTAATTGTTTATGTTCGTTCACATTTGGTTAGGTGATATACTATAATAATATAAAATACTAATGATATCCAAATAAATTTAAATAAAGGGACTTAAAATATACGAACACATATCAGTATACAAATTTTGTGTACTTGTTCCAAGCACAAGATCTACACTACCATGTTAGTCATTTATGTACGGGTAGGAAATAATGTAATTTGGCTCCAACACTGGCATTTTACACTTTACACAACAATCTCAAGTATTATTTGTGTTGTGAAAATATTAGAAACTATGTTTAGAGAAACGGAGCAAATTAAAGGCTCTGCTGCGAGTATAAACTCACAGTAATTAAGTTAGTTAATTTTGGAACTGGAAAAAAAACACACATCCTTACTCGATTTGGGAACTGAAAGCACCCCAGTGATGTAAAACAAGGCTCGTATTAAATTAGAAGAAATTTCTGAATTTCTACAAAAGTGGTTGTGAAACTAAATAAGCATAAGTCTCTGTGAATCTGTGCCCAGAGCTCAGAGGTCTCATTTTCAAAACCCGGCGAGGCGTTAAAAATAATCATTTTGTTTACCTTTGTGTTAGTATTATTTTGAAGAAACTTTAACGTTACGTATTGTGAATTTTACCATTTTTCTTGTTGATATTAGAGTTTTATATTTTGGTAGAAAGCTAACTTTGTGGTTTGACATATTAATTGAAATAAAACAATCACTTTGCTTGTAACCACGATTTTAATCATTTATTTTTTCAATACCGACCGGTTTCGCTTAGCATAAGCATCTTCAGGGTATAAAATAAAATACATTTTAAAGTGTAAAAAGTTTTATAGATCTTGAAAAAATTAATGCACATTTTAATGCTTTAAATATTTATATTACTTGCCCCTATGAAGACATGAAACTATTAGGCAAAAAAAGTGCAACGAAACGCAATCTGCAAAAAGAAAGTTTATGATGTTAATAAACATAAAAAAAATCACAGTGTGCAATTCACACGCGGTAGATGTGAAACCCTCAAAAAACTGAAGTAGACAAGAATGGGTAGGCTACGAAACACCGCAAAAAGAGGAGACCGATTATACTAGCTCATTCTCTTGCAGACTAAATTCTGTAGATGTATGAATTTGTATCTTTTTGGTGTCGCTATTTTTCGTTTCATCGAGTTTCAAATCACAACGGTGCTAAAAAAGTTTTCACTTCAAAATTTTAAATGCTCGATTAACCAACGGAAACATCCAAAACATGATATTTCAATAAACCCTTTAACTTGTTGGGCTCAAAGGTAACGACGGCCTACAAAATTAATTGATAAAGTTTTTTTTATTTATTTTTGTTCCGTTTTCAGCAGACGATTTAATCGGCTATTTTTAATTGGACTTCGTTATACACTTTTGTTATTTATTATTTATTAATGGTAATTTTAAATTTAATTTTAATGTTATCATGTTAACACACTAACGCGCGACAAAGATCTCAGGACATCACACAAAAATTCTTAAGGAATTCATTAAAAATCTGGAGCTTACAAAATAAATTTTCTATTAGATTTAAGAAAAATTACGAGCCATAGATGTTTAGTTATACAATGTATCTAAATAAACCATTTCGTGAGTGACACACGGCGATTGCTGGAATATAATATTCTGTGGAACAACTGAGCAGGGAAGGAACGGCAGCGGCACGGACCGGAACCGGGACGTAACTGGGGCGGGAAGGTCCTATCGCGAAATGGTATTTCTGAAAACCTTTCCGGTATTTTTAAATGTATGCTACGGTATTAAAGTTGTAAGAGAATTTGTCGGGGAGTCTTCAAGGACTTTTTGTACGTAGTGCTTAATACCGCACAGGAGGAATTGATGAATTTATGCCCCCCTTTTTATTTTGAAAATTGAGGTGTATTAATCTATTTTTATGGCAAAATGACACTTTAATATTCTATTACGTCTGCAACTTATTCACGAATTCGGACATCTAAAAATATAGATTTATAAACAGAATATTGTTGTTGTGTTCCATAAGTAAAAATTATATAACGACCTTTCAGATACAAATAAATATTTAGAAATCTTAATATCTTACTAATATTATAAATGCGAAAGTTTGTATGGATGGTTTGTTGGATGGTCCTTACTCTTTCACGCAATAAATATCGAATGGAATTTAAAAATTCTTTCACTAATCGATAGCTACATTATTTGCGAGTAACAACGGCTTTATATATTGGTAAGCTCTGGCGTTATGAATGAGCTGTGGTGTTATGAAATTATGTATCGTACGTTTTCTGTCCCTAACAAAATCGAGTTATTGCAAACGTCAAACAAATTGTTACCTTGGAAACAATGTTTTTTTTTTTGATTTTAGGCTTAAAAAGAGTGCTTTGTTGTGATTAAAAAGAGTATTTTTTTGGCGTCGTAGTTAATGTCTTCATATCTCTAAAAATGTTTATTCTCCGAACAAAAAGCATAACGTTGCTGTAAAGCATAGCGTTTGAAGTGGACTGTCATTCGCGTTCCTAAACCATTCATCCGATTGGGATGAAACTTTGGTGATTCGATGTGCGCATGCCCACGATGGTTTCTATTTATGATAATGAGCTCTGGTGTTATGAAATTATAATCTTTATACATACTATTAATCCGATTGCGATAAAACTTTCGCTAGATATTGTGCGCAAAGTTTTTTATAATGGTGAGCTTTGGCGTTATGAATTTGTATAAAAAAATCTCAACGCGAGTTGTTTGAAAAATATGTGTATTTCAGGAGCGAGGAAGGGGAGGTGGATTCCGTGAGGGGTGATAAGGGAAAAGAGAAGGATGGAAATGTGGAAGGGGAAGGCGGGACGGTGGAAGGGAAGGGGAATTCTGGAAGGGAAGGACACACAGGGAAGAATATCTTTATTTGACTGGCATTGCAATGCACGCCGGATACTTGCTAGTATATTTACAAAAATTAATGACTTAACATCATAAAAATGTATGTAAGTAGGTAATTTTGACAAGGCCATTTATTTCAATTCAACTTTCAACAACTTCCTGATAAATTCCTACGCATAATGAATTCGAAAATATGGCCTTCACCAAAATTTAAGAAGCAGAAAAATTATGTTTACTTTGGTGGTAGCAGTTAGATTGAAAATAATGTACATAGTTAGTAAGCAGCTAGGTTAGCAACCATTATAAAGATATACATTGTTAACGAATATTTCTGAGGTCTAATTGGAGGCTGTATAAATTAGCTGCTTCCAGATGTCGGCACTGTTGAAACCCGGAAAAACTTCCGGTGCCTTTGAAGGATGATTTCAAGATTTTTTCTCAAAGAATACCTCCACAGCAAACAGACAGACATAGAGGTGCTTACAGTTGAAAAATAAAGACAAGCCTCGGGCCTGTATTTAACTGAATAATTAGTTTGTTTCTAGGAGCGAACTTGAATGAAGTGTAAAGAAAAAGAGAGAAATCAGAACTCATTAAATAAACGTGCAATCAAAAACTTTTTTTTTACAGCCAACGGAAATTATTTAAAGATACTGAATATTCTAAGAAGCTAAAAAAGGTAAAATATATTATTAACTCTTGGCCATTTCACAATCAGTAGGAACTCTCAACTTCGCATTTCAGCTTATTGTTGGTGATGTAATAAATATTTCAGTTTACTGCTCCCTTAATATAACACTTTGCTTTTTATGGGTATTAATGTGTTCAGAAACAGTAAAACATCTTTAAATACTTATAAACTTCCACTGAATAAAGAAACTTCTGAAGGAAAACAAAAGGAAATTCATTATAAATCCCCCCCTAATAAGTTTCCAAAGAATTAATAAGCCTATGTCAAAAACAGATTCAATGAGTTTTGAGACATCTTTGAGGTCTGTTCGTGTATTAATTTTGTCTTTGTAATCGCCAAGAGCGTAAAGAAACATGGGATTAGTTTTTTTTTTAATGGTTGAGTGCCTTTCTTGAATTTTAATTGAATGGGCAATTGAAAAGGTTTTTTATTCTATGTCTGTACAAATTTTGGAGTGTATTTCATAGAATGTAACAGGGCAGGTGTGATGTTCTTCAATTTCGGTGATTGAGATTATTGAGATTACTTGAAATATGTTTGGGAAAACTTGAAAAAAGATCGAGGTTCGTCGAGATTAAACATTGTTTCAAAATATTTAACTGGACTAGACGTTCATCATATTGGATGCTCTAAGTAATTCTAAAGCTAGAGAACCCGACACCACGGGAGCCCTGCTCTCTTTCGTGTATCATCTGTTATTTCCGTATAACCTTTCGTGCACTAGCTACGAACGACGACGTTCAACACTCTTCTAATGTAAACTATTTGAAGGTACTAATTATATTTAGAGTTGCTATGATCCAAATGATAAATGTTTAACGGTTTACGTTCTATTTTTCAAAATGCAAAAGCGATAAACTTGTCTGTCTTCAATATTTTATATTTCCCGCCCTAAATTACAAGCATTGCAGATTTAAAAAATCGACAACATTTATTATGACAGGTTTTTGACCTTGAAGATTGGCAATATTTTTGCCTGAGGCGCTTTTTTCATTATATAATTATTGTTAACGAACAATATCGTGACACGAGAGGAGATGGACTGTAAATCTTTATTTGTATGAGGCAAGACAATTGACGGCGTTTTTAAAGTCAGTCACAGGATTTGGCAATTTGAAAGGAGAAAGCCCCTACCTTTGCTGTGTTCATATGCTGTGATAGTCCAAACTTGGTGGTTTCCGTTCTTCCACGATGATAGCATAAAGGGTGGTTACAATTTACCGTCATTTTTGGATTAGTCAGCATTTTACGAATTTTCAGCGAGGTTTCAAGAACGATTACACGACGATTTTTCGACTGAATTAAATGTGGGTAATTTTCGATTTTATGCATTAATGTGTGTTCCAAGGAGGTATGCACCATCTTTCTCTTCTTCTAGTAAGTAAGTAGGGCCTTTCAAGGAAGGAAAAGGACAAAGGGAGAAAATAACAATGCAAGGAATTTGGGAAAATGGATTTCACTTCATAAGCTGTTTCAAAACTAAACAATTATCATGTTGCACCTTTTTACAAAAGGCAAAAAGTTATATTGCCAAATTTTATTTAAAAAGGCTTTTATTTTTTAAAAGTAATTTTGGCATCTAGAGCTTTAGAATAACGATACGAGAAATAAGTACTCGTACTAAGAAATAAGATGTTTATTGATATTTTAGCGCCGGTCAGTTACGTTTGTACTGGATTTTCTACAAAATTAACCATGTCAAGCTATTTTACAATTTGGGACGCGGGTATGGGCGCCCCGGAAACCGTTTATTGGATAAACAACACTTCTGCCATAGGTCACCCAAAGTGGTTCGCTATGTTTTGTGACTTAGCAGGGGTCCCCGGGTTCATGGGGTGAGGTGTGTCCGGGTATTGGCGGCGGATGCGTCCGTCCACCATCTGCATAGCAGGCCGGATCGGGAGGGAATGTTTGATGGAGTCCCTTTGACTTCTCCAGTCGAACTCTCTCGGAAAATTGCCTTACAACGCAGTAGGAGGGATGAATTCGTACGTCCGTCACTCCTGTACATACTATCCCCTACTTTCCTATTTCCTAAAAAGACCTTCCATCCAACATTCCCAAAGATGACATAGGCCCTGAGGGAAATTATTTTTCTCAGGGCCTCCCGTGTGGAGCTAATGTACGTTACAGAGAAAGATGTTTCTATGGTAATAAACTCTTTAAAAAACTCTTCATCCACCGGCATTGCGGCATTGATGAAATATCCAACAGTGTTCTTAAAAAAATTGCCCCTGTTATAATTCAACCATTAACTCATCTGCTGAACATTAGCATCCCTCAAGGATTATTTCCAACCATTCTAAAACAAGGTCTTATTATCCCTATTTTCAAAACAGGCTCCAAACTTGATATTAGTAATTATCGTCCTATTACGCTACTCAATTTCCTGTCCAAAGTATTTGAAAAGATCGTCAACAATAGTCTTATAGAATACCTGGAAACCAACAACCTACTTTCGCCGCGGCAATTTGGCTTCAGAAACCATAAAAGCACAAACGATGCTATAGCCACCGTCTCTGACTATATCTCTGGCCACCTCGATAAGGGCTCAAAATGTCTATCGGTATTTCTTGACCTATGTAAAGCGTTTGATACAATATCACACGCCAAATTAGAACGCAAAATGTTCAATATAGGTATTAGGAATAATGAATTAAGCCTACTCTCCAGCTTCTTATCTGACAGATCCCAATGCGTTAAACTCAGAGCTACAAAGAGTCAGAATTTGCCCATTAGTTACGGTGTCCCACAAGGCAGTGTTATAGGTCCAACGCTCTTCCTAATATACATTAACGAGTTGTGTAACCTAGATATCGATGCCACTATTGTCAGCTTCGCTGACGACACTGTCCTGCTATTCCAAGCGAAAGACTGGCCTACCGTTTATTCGCAAGGCATTCAAAAGGTAAAATACTGGCTTTACTCAAACACACTAACTCTCAATGTACAGAAAACAAAATACTTACTGTTTAGTCTCACCAATATCACAAAACCAAACCTCCACCCCCAATTAAAGATACACGACTTGTTATGGGTCGCCCATAATTCGTACGAACAGACTCTACAAGCGGCAGGCAGCTGTTGTCACGCGCACAGTACATGTTCAGTCGCATGTTTATTGCTGTCCCTCTCAGGCTAGGAGAAGCATTACCTTATATGGTCACACAGCGCGGATTCCAGCCAATGGCAGAAGACATTACCTTATAGGGCACACGTTCGAGTCTTCCGTCTCGCTCATCACGGGCAAGCAGCTCCGGCCACCGATCGCCGAAGCAACAGACATATTCTAGAGAGCGGCGCGAGCGGTCGTACGTACTACTACGTACTGTCGGGGCAGTATGCCACACTTCGACGCGACTAATTAAGTCTTCACCTACGATCCAAGTATGGCGCTATCACCACAGCCGCCTTTATAATATAACAGCCGCCTATATAATACTACTGCCGCCTATTTAATACCATAACACTGGACGCGCCCGGCTTTTAATCCGCCTACATTGCCGATAGCCGCGTAATTCACCGATATCGCCCACCGGTTCGGTAAGCGGACCGAATCCGCCCACCATGACGCCGAGAAGCCGCCCTCTCACCACCGAGCCGCCCAGTTCCTGCACATGGTCTGTGAGCTTTGCTCTAGACCTCTTTACTACGTAGGGAAGCTGCCTGCATCCGTCCGACGCCACGTGAGATTCTAAACCCTCTTATAGTCTTTCCGAGCCTAAATTCAGTAGCATTTCTAGTGCCTCACTCTCTCTAATGCTAGGCCTTAAACTGCTTACCTGGTTGCCTGTACTGTTCACCCTTGCATTATTGAATACATTTGAATTGTGACTAAACCTTGTTTCATTGGAGTCAACCATCGACAAGCTCGGAGGAGCCCTACTACCCTGAGCTGAGCCTTCCAAGCCGAGGCATATGGCCCCCGGGGGGCCTGCTTAACACTTGTCCCCCCCCGGGAGGGACATATTTCTGGAGACCAGAAGTATAACACTGGAGCCTACGTGGCTTCAGTATCACCCTGGCCCCAGGAAGTATAACACTGGCGCGCCAAATGGGGCCCGAAGTCTTGTCGATTGTTTTCTCCCTAGAAACATAATTATGTAATCTTAGCTATAAATATTTTATATTTGTGCTCCCATCAACAACGGTAGTTCTGTGTGAATTATTCCAAACGTCGCGAGTCCGTCGGCTAGTGCTATTCGAGGTTAGGTATTTTAAACATCGCTTATTACCGTAACGTTCTCACGCTATTACGTTTCTATCGCGGCAGTCAGAGTCGTTCGTCATTCGCGCGGAATTTTTTTTAATTGAGTAATGAATCTCGTTTAATTTGAATCTCCACCTGGGTGCTGTGTAAGTTGTATTATTTCTTCCTTGAAGAGCAGCGGTTGTTTCCGATAAAAAAGAAATTTCTGCTGTCGAGTAGGTTTATCCGCTCGTCCCCCTGTAATAGGTAGAAGTAATAACAGCTGCCGGCAACTACTCTCGTCCTTTTTTTTTTGGCT
Source organism: Limnephilus lunatus (assembly GCA_917563855.2). NCBI lineage: Eukaryota > Metazoa > Arthropoda > Insecta > Trichoptera > Limnephilidae > Limnephilus > Limnephilus lunatus. The sequence continues at coordinate 79,369,950 of OU830600.1, forward strand.
TGTTCATTATATAAACGCAAAATCATGGAGGCCACCATACCAATAATGGTTAGAATATTAAATTTCGAGAAAGCAAACGCGTCGGTAATAAAAAAAATATTGTTAGATAGAGGCGTAGTTCCCAAAAGAGCTTTGTTGTCTTTACGGAAACATTGTGTTGAGTTTAACGAATCCCGGAAGTTGAATTATAGAATAAACGTTAAACGAAAAGTTCAATAAATAATGAGTACAAGTTATAAAGTTAATTTTCTTTTCACTCAATAGAAAGTCTTAAAACACAAAATGGAAAACGACGTCACATAATGTTGTAAAAGAGAAATTTTAAAGCAACGAAATTTAAAATCCAAAACAGAATAAGTTAATATGGAAAGTTTCCCTTGTAATAATAAATAAAGCCACAATTGTTATTTTTCTTCATAGAAGTTTTGATTTATTGTTAATGCATTATAATAAATTAGAATTGTAATTTTGATTGTTGATTGTCTAAGGCAGAGTAATTAACTGCGTATTGGATTAATGAACAGCTCAGGACAAATGTAGATTAATAACATAAATTTTAGAAAAAAAAAAGAATAAACAAAATTCAGTCAAAGTTTTTTTTAAAAAACAGAAGTTTAGGTACAGATCGGTTGAAATTTGTAGACGTTTATTAAAGTTAATAATAGATCGGTTAAAAAATAGTAAAGTTCTTAGAAGTTTAATGATGTTTCGTTTTAAAATCATGAGTGTCATGAACCCACGATATAGATCGTACATCATTGAATTAATACGTCATAATACACAAATTAGAAAACACAATGTTGTTAAAGTAATAAACGTTCGAGAAAGGGAACAAACTTGTATATAAAAATGTATATAAACAAGGCAACGTGTATATCAATGTATATAATTGGCTAAGTGTTTTTTTTTTGATAGTTTAAGTTCTTAAAATCTATCTGAATTGCTTTCGTACTAAAGTGGTAGAAAATTAAATAAATTAGTGAAAAACAATAGAACATCTTTAAAAGAATAAATTCCAAACTACAAGGTATATGTTACTAGATACTTGATTTTTCGAATGATTATCTAAGGAAGGTTTAATAATAAAAATTTGTATATGCTATAGGTATTTACCATAGAGACAGTATTGGAACATGTTTTGTTTTTAATCGGGACTATCCCACTCTAAATAGTAGTATGCGGATAATAAAATAGACCATCGTTGGTAAAGACACTTCAGAGGAAACAAGTGAATAGCATCATATGTTCAAATTATAGATTAAAAAAAAAAAATAACGAAGAATTTTTAAAGAAAAATCCTTGTCAAATTTAACAGAATAATCTCTCGTACAAAGAACATTTAAATGTTTAGCTTCAATTTTTTTTTTTTTATAAGAATGTAGGAATGATTTCGGCAACAAATTTACATGAATGAATAACAGTATAATGGAATTCAGGATAGAAAAGATAAAATAAATTTTGTTTTGAAAACATCTGTGGAAATTATTAAAACATAGAATTAAAAAGTAAACTACGACAGTTAAATCGATATTGTCATTTTGTAACAAAAACAAATAGTGAATAGAATCCAATTAATAATGTCTTACTTGTAATGAAGGAAAGGGTTACAAAATTATAAGAAATTGTCTTCTTCATTTTTTCTTGTATTACATAATATGTCAACGTGATCGTTGTTAGGAAACTATATCATATTAGATATTGAGTTAATAGACTCAAGAAATGTACTACGGATACATAGGTACCCGCGTATACAATTCTGGTTTCGAACCGTTATAGGAATGCCTTCCTCAGAATTAGGGCAAGAAGTGGTATTGTTAAGATGTGAAATCTTGAACAAAAAAAAAAGAAATTTGTGATATTGGAAAGAATTGGAAATAGAGAATTAACCCCTCAAGTAAGCTTTAGGTAATTGTAAATTCGTATAGTTTTGACATAGCTAATTTAGAAAAATGTCATGGCGCCCTTATATAGTTTGATACAATGGAATTTTTTCTTAAACAAAATAATAGTAAAGTAAACAAAAGTTAAAAAAGTTATGAACAGAAAAGTTGAGTTAAACTGAGACGTATAGTGAAAAGTTATTAGTAAAAAAAAAAGTTATCATCGGTTAATATTGTTAAATTAGGAAGTAAATAAATAATAGACATGGAATTTTTTAAAAAAAAAGGAATTTTCAAATAATCAGTCAAACAAGAAAAAGTTTTAAATTTTGAAAGTTGTAGTAAGAAGCAACGTGGTTAGCAATTCAGTTATGATTCAATTTTTTTTATGTATATAAAATTGTTAGCTTATAACATGTAATGTTAAAGATAAACACACGAATTGAATACTTAGGTATTTGAGCGACTTAGTCAGTGTGTATAATGCATCGTATAGCGGTGTTATAAAATCTGTGTTGTTAGAATTTGGAAACGATTCCTGTTAAATATAGAGTAACCTTTAAAGAGAAATTTTATAGAAATTGTAGTAACATAAATATTAAAATAATTAATGAAGTTCTGTTTTTTTGGATATTGTGTTATGTTTATGTGTTGTTTTTTGCCGAAGCACAGGCATTTGAGGAAGGTAATATCTCATTTGTGTTGGTGAACTAAGGCAAGGTTACGGTTCTCTGAACGTAACGGTGTGGCCACACGGAGATAGACGTTTGCAAACGTATCTCTTGAAAACACGAGAGGATTATAGTATAGCCTTACAATTATACGACGCTATAGGAGAGATCCTTATAATATGCCAGACGCTATAGGAGAGATCCTTATAATATGCCAGACGCTATAGGAGGCGTATCCTGAGAATTACACGGAGAACAGAGTATGGAAATTAGTCCATCAGTAGGAAAAGAAATTGGTTACAAATTATAATAACACAGTAAATTTAAACACGAGGTGCATGTATTGTATTGTCCTCTACATAAGGTTGTAAAATGCGAATATGTATCATTTTCATTTGATTACATGACTTAGTCAGCATTATTATCCATCATTGGATGACCTTAATAAAAAATTGTAAATTTATTCACGAGGTACATGTATTGTATTGTCCTTTATATATAACCCAAGGACGTCATGAATCCTTGTTGTTAGTACGAGGTTATAACGCATATAACTTAACCTTTGTTATTAGAGAAGTATACAATTCCCTTCTTAATGGATCGTCATCACAAGTGTTGACAATCCGGGACGCCGGTATGTCTCCACGTGAAGACTTGTTATTATTATTATTAAAAAAAAAAGAGGTAACTCACCTTACACTAGTGAAATTACTGATGCGATATTTAGTTCATTTATTGTAATGACTATTATTGGTAGTAATAATTTATTACTTTTCCATCCTAGTGCGTAGCCACTTAGGTTGTTTTTTAAAAAAAAAAAAATTTTTTTTTTAAATTTATATATGAATATGGTTACATAAGTATATAAATTCGTCTAAGAAACACGACACGATACACTGATTGAGGGCGTAGTTCAAGGAAACCTAAATTAGGCTAGGTATTTCATTAGAAAAAAACTGCGTTAGGTATTCAGTATCCTGCCCGGGACCGGAAGTAGAGACCTAATTTCTATTTTCGTGGAACAATTTGCATTCTAAAAATTACTTAATTTTAGTTGCAATAAAAGAATATGCAAGCATATTCTTTTCTTTTCGTTGACAAGAGACGGCATAAGAAAATTCTTGTACAAGTGGTAGGTATAAAGGTACCTAGCCCTCATCATACTGGGATAGGTCATTGAGTAGTAAGAAAACTTAAGAACCTGATGGTTGTAAATAACCTTGTGTATATAAAAGATAAGGTCATGTATAAATGGAAATATCATTTTAATTTTAATTTTATTTTTTGTCCTTTTTTCGGGTTTTTCAATCTCTTTCATTGTCGAATTATTCTCACATGTAGGTTAAATCGTTATGGTATTGGACATCTCACACGTTGCGATATAGGAGAAATTGGGGCGGTAAAACGCTCACAATCGGGTAGTTACCCACTCCTTAACGGGGTATGTCTCAATTCTAGCATATGTTGGAGTGAATTCACGATGAAAAGGCAATGTAATAATAATATTACCACATTTTGTTGTCAGAATAGGCCCAATAGACAACACTATTCGGTTCACATAGGTTGTGGTGGTATCGAATTTTAACCTTCTTCCGCGAACATATAACAACGGTTACTCGTTGTGAGGTATTATAGAGCTGTTACAAGTTCCGATAGGTTGGGAACTTGGGAATCGACCTAACGTGTCATTCGGCAGGTAGCTATAATCCAAAGCGTGATAGGATGGCTAAACTCCTTAGAATTAGAGCAGGAAGATTGTTGGAAACGCGAATTTCCGAACAATTAAAGTATATATGATTCCGGTGTTAGGAAGAAATTCGTTACTCAATTAAAAAAAAAAATTTGTTCCTCTTCTAATAACATTGTCGGTAGTATTAAATTTTCGTATTTTTTGTGTAAAAATACGTGGCGTTGTTGTTATTTATTTTAAATTTTTTTTTTCTTCTCTCTTTACGTAGTCAAACCCTGAGAGTTTAAGTTGAGTTGAAACAAACTCGAATTGAAAGTTATTTAACAAAATTGTACACACACACATAGAGTTTTTGGTGGGTAAACAAATGTATATTCAAGTGTTTTAATTATGATAAATTTAATTAATTAAATTACTACATAAATATTTTGTAAACACGTAATTGATTACTTCGGTATCAATATGGTATGCCAGCGTGTAAAGTCCTTACCATATCAGGACGCAATTAAACCGTGTTTTTTGTAACTTACTATATCACTGTATTCAAACAAGGAGTAGTACTTCTCGTAGTAAGAAGATTTAAGAGTATGCACCCAGTTGAGTAAATTAGCTCTGTAATGTCATAAAGTTATGTCATTTGGGTCTTATTGTTCTTATTAGAGAATAATGGAATTGCACTTATGGTCATTACGGTTCGTCTGGTTATTTTGGTGGGAACACCTAGAGGGTGTCCTATGTGGTTTCGTCGAACGCAAGTTCACCGTGAGGATTCCAAGGGATCTATCCGGTTGTCTATGTCGTTGCGGCAAGGGTGTATTTCTAGTACATCAAGTACAGCGCTGTACGGGTCACCGAGGGTGAGTCGAGAAAACATGAGAGGATTCATATTATGCCTGAAAATTAATATTCATGATAGGTTTTGTAGCGTTACCTTACAATTATATGCGAACATGAGAGGATGGTCGTTTATGCCTGATAATTAAATGCAAACCAGACAAACCATGACAAGCTGAGAGTGCGGAAATTAACATTTGGGTTAGAATTGAATGGTGAAAATAGCATAAAGTGCATAAAAACAAAGTTGTATAATTTTAAGAATTCCATTGTAAGACGCGAATATGAGTGGTTTCGATCATTTCATGACATTGGTCAGCGTATAATATTCCATAACAGGAATAAAGTGTATAAAAACAAAGTTGTATAATTTTAAGAATTCCACTGTAAGACGCGAATATGAGTGGTTTCGATCATTTCATGACATTGGTCAGCGTACAATATTCCATAACAGGAATAAAGTGTATAAAAACAAAGTTGTATAATTTTAAGAATTCCATTGTAAGACGCGAATATGAGTGGTTTCGATCATTTCATGACATTGGTCAGCGTACAATATTCCATAACAGGAATAGGGTTGGATATTTTTTGTCTAATTTTAAGATTTTTACATGGTAGAAATCCTTCTCTTAAGGGTCATGTTTTCTTTATTTTTCATTCGCCTTCGTTAGCGTGTCTTGTATCGCACTAGGTTCGTCATATTTTTATAATTCCTTGAGAGAGTTGGCAACCTTTGTTCAGTTTATTGCTAGTTTTTTTAGCTTGGCTCACAGGTAGTTAAAATTTTGTTGGCTCTTAGGTAGGGAGTGTTTAAATCCTGGTGAAAGAGGTAGCTCTGTACCTCACATTGTGGCAACCATCGCATCACATGCTGTATGGAAGGTCGTGGTCCCCTGCATCAGCCTCGCTGCCTTTTCCCTTCATTTTTCAGGGGAAGGAAGGTAGTGTTATGGGTCGCCCATAATTCGTACGAACAGACTCTACAAGCGGCAGGCAGCTGTTGTCACGCGCACAGTACATGTTCAGTCGCATGTTTATTGCTGTCCCTCTCAGGCTAGGAGAAGCATTACCTTATATGGTCACACAGCGCGGATTCCAGCCAATGGCAGAAGACATTACCTTATAGGGCACACGTTCGAGTCTTCCGTCTCGCTCATCACGGGCAAGCAGCTCCGGCCACCGATCGCCGAAGCAACAGACATATTCTAGAGAGCGGCGCGAGCGGTCGTACGTACTACTACGTACTGTCGGGGCAGTATGCCACACTTCGACGCGACTAATTAAGTCTTCACCTACGATCCAAGTATGGCGCTATCACCACAGCCGCCTTTATAATATAACAGCCGCCTATATAATACTACTGCCGCCTATTTAATACCATAACACTGGACGCGCCCGGCTTTTAATCCGCCTACATTGCCGATAGCCGCGTAATTCACCGATATCGCCCACCGGTTCGGTAAGCGGACCGAATCCGCCCACCATGACGCCGAGAAGCCGCCCTCTCACCACCGAGCCGCCCAGTTCCTGCACATGGTCTGTGAGCTTTGCTCTAGACCTCTTTACTACGTAGGGAAGCTGCCTGCATCCGTCCGACGCCACGTGAGATTCTAAACCCTCTTATAGTCTTTCCGAGCCTAAATTCAGTAGCATTTCTAGTGCCTCACTCTCTCTAATGCTAGGCCTTAAACTGCTTACCTGGTTGCCTGTACTGTTCACCCTTGCATTATTGAATACATTTGAATTGTGACTAAACCTTGTTTCATTGGAGTCAACCATCGACAAGCTCGAAGGAGCCCTACTACCCTGAGCTGAGCCTTCCAAGCCGAGGCATAGGGCCCCCGGGGGGCCTGCTTAACACTTGTCCCCCCCCGGGAGGGACATATTTCTGGAGACCAGAAGTATAACACTGGAGCCTACGTGGCTTCAGTATCACCCTGGCCCCAGGAAGTATAACAGACTGTAAAAACTCATTTCCGAACCTGAATTGTAACTGCCCATGCCTTGAACAAGTAAACATTATAAAATATTTAGGAATAACCTTTGATACACACCTAAATTGGAAGCAACATATACTTAACACTACAAACAAAATCCGCAAATCCATATACTTTTTCAAACAAACACGTAATTTCCTCAACCTACACCTTTTAAAAACAGTGTATTACTCACTGTGCCAATCACACATCGAATACGGAATTTTAGCTTGGGGTAACACTTATTCTAGTGCCCTCGACCCCATCATTAAAGCACAAAAACTGATAATAAAAATAATCCTTAAACTTCCTCTTACTACCAGCACGGATACGATCTTCAACACCTTCAACGTTATGGACATTAAACAGCTCTACGCAAGATCCATCTTAGTTAATTTACATAAAAACAACATAACCCTATACAAAGCAACACAATCGATACACAATACCAGAGCCAAAAAAAAAGAACTCCTCCAAACTCCCTGTTCTAAAACCACCTTTGGACAAAGACACTTTAAATACATAGCTTGCAAACTACACAATACACTACCAGCTACGATTAGACAAACCGAATCAATGACCAAATTCAAACAAGTTATAAAGAAATGGATTATAAGTACTGGTCGTCACACTTTTGCAAACATCTGTAAAATAAACTACAAATAGACAGAAATATCCATCTTCATACGTCCTTACCCATATAAAACAAATTAAAATTATAAAATCCTAAATAATCTAAATCCATAAATAGATTTGACAGGATTTACTACTGTACTGTATCTCTTCCCTCATTTATAAGAAAACTCTCTTTATGTGATTTACCCACACTTTCAATCATCTTTATGTTTAATTGTTAATTATATTACTCTTATATATGATATGTAATTATGTACCTCTACGCCTGTCTCAACACAGGTATACCCTAGCGAGACAGGCATCGAATAATATATTGTAAACATCACATCAATAAAAAAAATAAAAAAATGTTAAACTGTAGGTATCCCTGTAAACATAACTTTAAAAAATTATACATTATTGACCCTCCAGTATTTATTTTTAAATAATATTTAATTATCTATAAAATGTACTGCACAATTTTTCTAATTTGACCATTTGTTTGCCGATGAGCAAATATTTTTATGGGTCAAAGAGGTTCATGGAAAACGCTGATCTTGCTAACGACCAGGGAATAATGGGCAGTATTCTGCACAAAGGGTTAATAGCATAAATGGCTGGCAAAAAATATAACGCAACCGCCTTTAAATACCAAAGCCCTCTAGTTTAATATTTTATCAACACCATTGTTGGCCTAAAATGGCGGGCGTGATTGCAATCTTTTGCAAATTTCGTCGAACTATCAAAATGAGCTGATATTCGCAATACAAAATTCTAAGAATTTTTCAAAATACATTATATTAGCATTTATCGGAGGAGTCGTCAGAAAAATTTGGCGTACTAAAAATTCCTTTTTTTAATAATAATTATGGTATGCTTGTTTCAAGTAGACCTTCAATAGGCAAATGAGGGTGGAAATATTTTGTTCGAATTTGTTCGAAAGCATTTTTATTCACTAAATACAACTTTACACTAATTTGCTATTTTTATATAAGTTAGTTCATAAATATTCAAAGGATTTTCTCAAAGTTCGTATTTTAGTATTTTATTAATGTATGAAACTTTTCCATTGCATGTGAAAAATAACATGTGAAATCTCGCCTAATCGTTAACATCGATTGCATTCAGCACTTTGATAATTAAAAAGAGTGGGTATTTTTCTTTTATATTCAAAAATACGTATACGAATTTCGTTTTGAACAACCAGATATTTTTACAATGAGATTTAACAACAACTATAGATTTCAGGGTAAATAATTTACTCCTGCCTAGCTACATAATAAAAAAAAAAACAAGTTAAATAAATAGGAGGTACAGTTAAATCATTTTAAAGAGACCCTTGCCTTTATAGCAGTGTAATGGATGGATTAAAACATAAGCGTATATTTTTGTTGTTGATGTTGGAAGCTGAAGATTTTTTTTTAAATTAGTTGCTAACAGGAGGCCATGATGAAAATAATTTCCCTAAGGGTCTATGCCATCTTTGGGGATGCTCTGTGGAGGTTTTTTTAAAGGAGAGAAAGCTCTGGGAAGGATAAAGATATAAGGGGTGGATAGGAATCTGGTGGTGTCGAGGAGTGACAGACATATGAATCCATCCCTCTCACGGTGGCGCAAACCGATGGGTTTGATGTCAAGAGTGTACGGCTGTCAATGTTCTCATACAGTCTCTCCCGATCCGGCCTGTCAAGCAGTAGGTCTCCCCATGTAGCTTCTCTAAGCAGGGGTGCCCGGGTTTATGGGGGTGAGGTTTGTCTAGGTCTTGGCAGCGAATGCATTTGCCCCCCTATTGTATGGCGAACCGAATCCGGAGAGACACTTTGAGGTAGACCTTTTAAATTCTCCAGCCGAATTCTCTCGACCTCATCGCCTTGCACCGCATTGGGAGGAGTGGATTGATACGTACGTCATTCACGGATACATTGACCCCCAGATTCCTACCCACCCCTCATACCCTTTTCGACAATGTTAAAAAAACGTTATCTAGGTTAGCTACGATTTTTCTGGTTACCTATAATGTTGAAATGGAATTGAGAAGGCATAGAATAATAATTGCTGGAATCCGTATTGTAAACAATATGCATTCCAGCAATGAAGAACATAATACCAGGAAGTACATTCAAAGTTCACTTGAAATTATTTCAGCAATTTACTTATCCGTTCGCATTTAACTCTCCTGTGACTTATTCAACTCTAAATTAAACATGTCCGCCCGCACATTGTTCGCAATTCTCTTTGAAAATTGCAGTTATGAAGTCCACGCCGGATAATGCGGTCAAGTTATGTCCCGTTCGGGATATTCCCGGCATTGCCCGGCATGTGGCTGGTGGCTGGTGGCTGGTGGCTGCTTGCATTCAATTCAGGGTATTCGGCTTCCAATAACACACGCCTCATAACTCCGCAAGTTTGTGGAACGTCGCGCGTCGAGGCGGCGGCGTCGGTGGCTACCTCGCGTCGAACCATTCGGCGCCTTAATAACGTATAATATATCGTAGAAGATTATGGATATGACGTATTTTACGGATAAGTATATCAATGGCAGATTATATTTCATGGTTTTCTATTAGGTACAATCATATTCAATGCCAAAGCGTTGATTACATACCTAAAAAATTAATATGGAATATGTTACAAGGGATAAAAGTTTCTCTTTAAGGCACGGTAGTAAGCGTTAAAAAAGAAGAAGGGAGATATGTAAAAAGGAACCTTAGAGGGAGCGCGCTGATATTAAAAACTTTAATAATTAGGTGAAAAATGTAAAAATGTTTAATAAGGCACGACTAGTTTAAAATGGAACAAAAATTTCAAGGGAAATATCATAAATAGCATTTAAAGAAACATTGTGATTTTTTTCGTACATATTTTTCATAAACATACATATTTCAGTACCCTTGAAGTGATTTTTCACTAAAACGGAGCTCACAAATTATCCAATTATTAGATATTATTATTTTTAACTTGCAAAATAACAAAAAAACGTGTTTTTAATAATTTTCGTAGCACACTTTGCGATTTTATTCTATCGAGGAAATTTCATATAATTACCGTTTCGGTGTGCCAAAGATAAAGGTAATGTATTTTCAAAAATAACATATATTTTTTTAAACATAAAAACTTAAAGTGTGATTCCTTTATTGAACTTTCCATAGGTATGAAAAAAAAAATCACATTACTTCTTTAAATGCAACTTAAGATATTTCTTTATCCAGAGATTTTGCTCTATTTTAAATGAGTCGTAATTTATTTAAATGAAAACAAATGACTTTGTATAAACACCACTATATAATCAATATCATAAAAAAAACAAAAAACGGCTTAAAAAATGCACTAAAAACTAAAAAAATAATTTCGTACGATTGTTATTTTTCGAGTCCGTGTCAGCCAAGGTAACAACATGCATAGGTGAGATGTGGAAATCTTGGCTGACACCGACTCCAAAAATAAAAATCGTACGAAATTATTTTTTTACATTTTAGTGTATTTTAGGAAGTCGTTTTTTGTTTTGTTAAAATTTTTGTTTATTTTTTGATTTTTAGTGACGAGCGTGCGTAAAGAAGTTTTACTTCAAAAAAAGAATCATCGAAATCTGTTGGCGTAATATTGAGTTATTCGTTCATTTGTCGCGCACATACTTATTGCAAATTTAAGACATATATGGTTATCTCATGGATCCCATTGTCAGAACTGGACCAATTTAAAATGGGACCACACGGGAAGCACCAGATTTCTAATAAAAAAGAATCATCAATATCGGATCACCCAATCTCCCGCTCTTTGTACGCTTAGATCTTTTAAACTACGCAACGGATTTTCATGCGGTTTTCACCAATAGATAGAATGATTTATGAGGATGGTTAAAGTATATAATTTGTCAAGGTTTTACATAAATTGGTTGAAATGTATAATATATAAAGGGAGCAGGCTGGCAAACGAGCGGTTTGGTTTTGTTATGTTTGTAAATTAAAAGATGGCTTCGTTATAATGGCTGGATAATGGCATAGATGGCGTTGTATTTCGTTTGCCACAGCAACGTGTGGCCGGGTCTTATCTTATTCTCTCTTTCATGTGTATTTTCACATTTCCATATAAAATCATCGTCAAACATTTTTAACGCTTACTACTGGCCGTAATATGGCTGTGATGTATTTTACAGATAAATTTATCATTGAAATATTTTGTTTTATGATTATTTAACCTCTTACCGGCTAAACAACTATAACCATCGATATATTAACTCTAGATATAGCGTATCCTACAAATTCATTCGCATAATTTATTTTATGCGTAATTAAATAACTATGAGATATTTCATAACCAAACTCCTCATATGATTCAGTCGCCGTCACCTAGCTTCGTCATTGTTGACCAAAAAAATTTAGAAAGCAATGCTTCTGGTGATCTTTTGACTGCGAAATGATCCACCTTTTTAAACGACTTCGAAAAGGAGGAGGTTATCAATTCGATGGTATTTTTTAAATTTTTTTTTAATGTTTGTTACCTCAGAACTTTCGATAGGGTGAACCGATATTGATGATTCTTTTTTTATTAGAAAGCTGGTGCTTCCCGTGTGGTCCCATTTTAATCCATTTCTGACAATGGGATCCATGAGAAAACCATATATGTCTTAAATTTGCAATAAGTATGTGCGCGACAAATGGACGAATAACTCAATATTACGCCAACAGATTTCCATGATTCTTTTTTAAAAGTAAAACTTCTTTATGCACGTTCGCCACTTAAAATCAAAAAATAAACAAAAAATTTAACAAAACAAAAAACGAATTTAAAAAATACACTAAAAAGTAAAAAAATAATTTCGTACGATTGTTATTTTTGGAGTCGGTGTCAGCCAAGATCTCCACATCTCACCTATAACTACCTATGTATGTAGTTATCTTGGCTGACACCGACTCTAAAAATAACAATCGTACGAAATTATTTTTTTACTTTTTAGTGCATTTTTTGAAGTCGTTTTTGGTTTTGTTAAAATTTTTGTTTTTATGATAAATGTTTTAACACAATTTTGGAACCAGTAATTTTGGTATGGTTGTTGTTTTTAACAACCATTATATAAGACAATTGTTGGTAAATAGCTGTGACTGTGTACATTACGAGAATAAAAATGTATTCTTAATTCGTAGTCGATAAATTAATTGAATGTTTGTAGTTCCATCACAAGATGCTTGGGTTACACAACATCTCGCCGTTCTTCGTATCGCCTCGCTTACCCTATAACCCACATTATGGCCAAAAACTACAGTCATATAATAATAATAAAAATTATGATAATTGAAATTGAAATTGATTGATGATGATGATGATTGATTGATTGATTGACGATGATGATGATTGATATAATGATGAAGATGATGATGATGATGATTTATTGATTGATGATGATGATGACTGATTGATTGATTGACGATGATGATGATTGATATAATGATGAAGATGATGATGATGATGATGATGATTGGTTGATTGATTGATGATGATGTTTATTGATTGTACGATGATTATGATTGATTGATTGGTGATGATTATGATTGAATGATTGATGGTGATTATGATTATGATTGTATATGATTGATTTATGATGCTGATTATGATTGACGATGATGATGATGATTCATGATGATGATTATGATAATGATGATTGTGATAATGATGATTATGATAATGATGATTATGATAATGATGATTATGATTTCTGATGACGATTATGATTATCATTGATGATTATGATGATGATGATTGAAGAGGATTATTAAAAAAAAATACATACCTATAACCTATACACAAACCCTTCTTCTTGGGGTTGTATATCAAGTGTAGATATATTATATATAATACATGTAATTTATTTTTGGAATTATTGTTAGATACTGTTTTCCAATTCTAAACACGATTCAACTCGACATTATTGGAAAACTAAAATAATTGGGCTAGTTAACGTAGGTTATATTATCATATTACATATCAGGTTTGAATAGATAAAGTTATGTTGGGTTTGGTTGTGTTCAGGAATGTTACCATATTGTTGTTAATACAAACTGATGTCCCGGACTCAACATTACGGATGCAATCGGGGCATGTTCCAATAAGCATGCTTTAAATAAAAGGGGATACATTTATATTGTAGTAACGAATATTACAAATTTGTGAGTATATGGTGGTATGCTACGTTGATACAAGCACAGGTCAGCTCGAGAACTATTCATTGAGAATTTTACGTCAACAGCTATGTTCTATGATTGTATTACGAGGAAATAAACGGACTTTTAATATTTTAATCATCTCGCGTTTGAACATTTTTATGGCTTCTGTGTGTAGGCATATATTGAATGAGTTTAAGTTATTAGTTAGAAATGCTGGTAAGGAGAATAATCAATCTTCCTCATCGGAACCGCCCCGTGTTGCTTCAAGGGTATGATCGCAAGATTGTCTTCCGACAAAATTTGAATTCTCGGCTGTTGCTTAATACATTGGTTAATATATTAATCATAGAGTCGTAAATTTTACGATGTCACGATTTTGTATTAACAATCATTTTAAAAGTTATGTAAAATCAATATATATATAGGGTGTTAAGGGACGTAATTGAGATACTTCAACCAGCGATTCCTGACATTATTTGGAGTAAAAAATGTAAAAGAAATTTTGGTCTCCGGTGACATTTTTGAAGTTTTATTTTTTTATTTTTTCTACAAAAACATAAAAAAAATGATAAGTGTTGGACAGTTGGAGGCGGAGTGAGGGGGTGGTCGGTTACTCGGCTGAGTGACCAGTGACGACATGCGGAAGAATCGTGTGACGGTGTTTATAGTCGCACTCCTCCGAAACGGCTGGACCGATTTTTATGAAACGCAACTGACAAAAATATTGTACACACAATTGCTCTTCGAAATTAATATTTATTTTCTTAATTTCTTTTTCCTACAGGATAAAAAATAACTTATTTTCTTTTTACAATTAACTTTAAACATGTCTATCACTTTAATGAAATATGCGACCGGTCGGTGGTTGAGTGGGCATCGCGCTTGGGTCCCACCCGGGCGTCGCGTGTTCGATTCCTCGACTGGCTAAGTCTTCCATCACAACACAAGCAACAGCTTTCAGCTTTCTGTGGTGGTAGTAGGAGATTTCAAACATTGCTAGGTTATTCGTAACCCGATAATGTTTTTCTTTCATTAAAAAAAAAAAAATTGAATTGAGAAAATTAATGGTTGGTGTTTTTTTGTTTATAGCGGCGGTCATCGTCCACAGCACTGCATTTCTCTTTCAGCCACAGATCCCATCCCCACACACATCACATCCCATCCCATCCCATTCTACATTATATCATTCGTTATTTTTTTATTTAACAACCAAAATATTCACTAGAAATAATTTATATGGCAGGACAACGTTCGCCGGGTCAGCTAGTGCAAATATATTGTCGACCTCGATGATATTCTATTTTATAAATAACGAACAACAAACAATATTTCTTTCAAATGTTAAATGTAACCTTAAGGTATTTTACCCGATTCTCAGAAGACAGTCCAATTACTTGAATGTCACTTTAAAATTAAATCCAAATAATGTGAGACGGTCCAGAAAGCATTAAAAAATATCTGAAATTTCAATGGTACATAGGTATTAATAACAAATTCTGGTATTTTTTTCAACTATATTCAATTCAACAAAGAAACTTGAGGATGGAATTTCTTTAATATCAAAGCGATGATGGTACTTACTTAGCGCGGAATTTGGCAATAAGTTTAGCTGACATGACTTTGAAATGGGGTTATTGGAAAAGGATGGTGATCTTCGAAAGCTCTTTGAACCTACATGAACTTTAGGGACATGATTCCATTTAATTGCCAGAATGGAATTAAGAGGTTAGATCAAGGGGTTAGTTTCAAATTTCCATTGAGTTATATTTTCAATTCCCCGAGTTGAGGATCATCGCTGATATCACACCATAATGAAAGATGCTCTGGTGAAGTACTACTATTCAGATTCACGCCGGAGTTCAAACCTTTGACCTCCCAATTCGTAATTCAGAATCTTAACCACTCGACCACGGACGTTGTTCTCGGGTAACCTCTCTAACTTTTTAAAAATAAATGACGATCAATGTTCGTACAATGTTTCGTTCCGGTGAATATTAAAAAAAAAAAATTAATTATCACTCGCAGAATTCAGCATATATCATGAGTCTGATAATAAGAGGAAAGTGGAACATGAACATAATACTAGGTAAACAAAGAAGTTAACAAGAAATGCCTGTTCCAAAATATAAACAATAACTACGGACAGCGAACCCTGGAATATAACGTGCCAACAATATTTAACATGTTACCAAATAAAATAAAAAATTGCGATTCTACAAAAAGATTAAGACATTTACTGAAACACTGGTTACTAAGTAGATATGGCTTATATTAAGGTATGTGTGTTTGAGTTAATTGTGACAATCTGTAAAGTTATAGTAATAATATTATGTATGTATATTGTAATGTACCTCCCTCCCTACGAGGTACGCTTCTCTTCCTGTTTTAACTTTTTATTTTTCCGTTTGCTACAGCTACAGGTGTAACCCCTCTCCCGCTCAGCCTTTATAAGCTCGTAGCTCGCCCGTTCTCGCGTATCTCCCCTGCATTTCTTTTGCAGCGTCTTCTCAACCCCAACACGTAATACTTTTATGCAAACGTGACGAGATGCTCTCAATTAATCAATTTGTAACTAACCCCACAACGTTGTGTACTTTTTTGCTTTAGTGGTTTGGTATAGTTAATCCATTTTAATTAATTATTTATCTGTGGTAAGCCCTTGTTCTTTTAGGTATGGCGTGTTACAATTTGCAAGGTCTAAAAGTACAATGACTGAGTCTGATTAGCTTGAAAATCAACTAATTATCTATCTATATTCGTTCAGATTCCTCCCCTAGCATTTGTTATACACCTACGCTCGTCGGCGACTATTTTTCTTGGAGTAATCCGCATTTCCCCTCCTAGCACCTAGTATATAAATTTATATTTATACGGCGAATTGAGAAGATCCTACCTTTCGATGCGATGTCACGTACTCTCTGTGGCTCTATAAAATGATATCATAAAAATAATTTGACATTTATGTATATTCTAACAAAAGATTTACAATCAAAGCAGTACGGGGTGCACTAATTCTACTCTCAAATTTCTAGGTGCAGTTTGTTAGTTAGCTAGCTCGTTTTTATTTTGTTAATTTGATTCTACAAGTAGGTATTTTTGATTAACATGAGACAGAACATGTGCTGTGGGGTGGGGCCGCTCTCTCCTCTGGTCTCGCGAAGTATGAATTTAATTAAGGAAGATTTTAATATCACCAATCCTCGCCTTAGCAGTCACTCATGTCCTCAACAGTCCCGTTCTCCATCCAGCACGCCGCCTCAAACCAGTATAAATAATTATTAGGTTTTTCCTAGGCACATTACAGAAACATGCGCCAGCCTGCAGTCACGATAGTCATCAGTATTTGATTTGAATGAAAAATACATCCTCTAGCATAACTGACACAGGCGTGACTGGGACGGTTCCCGGTATACTGTCACGGGCATCCGCTCTACAATAGGTGCATCTCAAGCTCAAACTCAAATATCAGCTCAAAGAAGGAATGTCAAGCTCGGATTCCAGGGTGCTGGGTCCAAGAATGAAAGGCACCAGGTCATGAATCTGGCTTCCCTTCCTTCTATTTCCCCTGCTGCACTTTCGTCCAGAGTACATTCCCAACCTGATGCTGGATGATCCCTACTTCTAGTTTTGGGAAAGTTAAGAAAAATCCGGATTCCAACAAAGTTCCCTTCGTTCCGCCGACAAGGCGGCTCCCACACGAGCGTAAAAAGGTAGTGAAGCCAACGCAAACTTCGTTCCTTCGTTTCCCCTATGACGAAGGTAGTCCGGCCAGATCGTTATCTCCGTCCTGCATCAAATTGACCTCCCGCGACAACAACTTTTATCCGCTGGTAACTGCGGTAGAAGGGGGGGGGGGAATGCGTGCACGTCCTTTGTTCTCCTGAAGTCCCCCAATGCCTTTGTGGCGTCGACATCATGAAATCGCTTACTTCGCCTTCACATTAGAAAAATAGTATATAGCCAACCTGCATATCGATCACATCGCCCCAGATAACGCCGCGTGAGATACTCCCTCATGATGGAATAGGAAAGCTGGACCCGTAAATCCATTCAACTACCACCGTCCATTCTCGAGTCGTAACTCGTTCAGTTAAATTTGAAGAAAAATAGTTTGCTAATTATGTAGGTGGGTAGAGCGCGTCACACGTAAAATTATGAATACCTTTTGACAATATGAAAGTTTTTGCTAAATCGATTATATCGAATGAAATATAGCCTTAACGCAAACCCAAAGGTGAGTATACGATACGATATCGAACCAAGTTTATATAGAGTCGTATGTAATAGGTTTTTTGTGATACCTAAAGTTTGGAATAAGGTATGTGAAATTTTAGGAGTGAGAATTTAATTATGTCAGATTTTGTTAGTAAACAAAGGTGCCCATGCTACGCACCTTTTATAAACTGTTATATTACCTAATACCATTCCTAAAACCCGCATTTAGTCTCCTAGCTTTAAAAATATTTTTGCGAGACTCGATAATAATAATTTTTATTATTGGATTAATTTTATAGCGCCATTTTCGTGAGAAAATCACCTCAAGGGCGCTTTACACATTCATTTATGCCTTTATTCTATACGTATGTATTATATTACCCGTTATGTATCCGATAACACCTAACCCAATAACCTAGTTTCTCGTTCACCAACAGGGCAATTGTAAAAGATTTTGTTATTGTCTTAGTGGTTTCAATATTACATCTTTTAAATGAAGTCCCTCGTCTAAGATTAATGGCCCGAAAGTGCATTTTGTGCTTCAAATACTATTTAGTTCATTTTATCCCAAATTACTATTTTACAACGGTCTTGTCTCAAGAATAATTACACCCGCCACTTTGTCACCGGTCAACATCTGGCACAGCTCCGGATCGACTTACGAAGGGGACGCCTTTTATTTACGATTACCGATAATTATCCGAATGCTTTTTAAATGTTACCGTAATAATTATCCGAATAAATCATCCGTCTTAGATGACATGGCTCCTTATTAAAGGCCTCATTAAAGTAGATATAATAATAAAACTAATATTTGATCGATCCACATAGCGCCGTTTTTATGGAAAATTACTTCAAGGGCGCTATACAATCTATAATACATGTTTAAAATCTAGAAAACTACAAGCTAGACGAACAATTAGGAACAATTAAAATACTCGGGGAGTAATGACGATTCCATTGTTTTAACCCTAGTTTGTACAAAATCCAAACATTAATGTTGTTAACCGCTTCTGTGCCAAGAGCGAGATATCTCGCATTCTTGGCCATGCCCAGCAGGCCGGTCATAGAAAAATGGCGAGTATTCTCGCTCTTTTTGAGCCTCTGTATCATACATAGAGTCTGTCAAATAAGAGTAGAAAATAAATAAAATGGAACTCAGAAATTTTTAGGCTGGCAACACCAATTTATCTGTCAAATATTCTTTAAAAGTGCAATGATACTGAAAATTCAAAACGCTGTATACGCATTTAAAAACATTTTTTTTCTTAAAAAAATTAAATCGAATAAGCACTATTGTGAAGGTACCTACTAAATGACATAAATTTGATGAAATTGTGTTTTACAAAGTGATTGGCTTTCATTTAATTTAACACAGATTTGAATTTAACAGTAGGTGGAAAGGAAGAATCATTAATGGTGAGTTAAGTCACACTACTTTTAGATCTGAATGAGTTAAATATATTCAGATATAAAATTAGAGGCATGATCTAAAGCCCGGGCAACGGCTAAGTGCAAGCTAGTATTAAATAAATGCGAGCAATTTCTAAAGTGTGCTTTATATTTTATTATAATATCGTTATTCTTCATTATGTTAATACAAAATTGCAAATGTATAATAATAATATACCTAAATGCAATTCTAATTTTGAGATCAGTGGGTATCTATATAGCAGTGAAAAAATATTTTTTTTCACTTTAATGCCTTTTTAATTTTTAATAAAAATGTAGGTTACACAGCTTTAGATTAACACCATTGTTATATTTTTAGTATTGCCATTTGGGCAACGGTGGCGCCCTCATTTATTTTCTACTCTTATTTGACAAACTGTATGTCCCATTTTTTATTAATTTAAAATATGGAACACACAGAGACATCTATTGGGATGATTTGAATTTTTTAATATATATTTTTTTTTTGATTTTTTTTTAAAATAAGATTTAAAAATGATTTATTTTCATTAAAAGTTCACGGCCTGCTGTGCACAGCTACATTTCTACCTACTGTAATTTAAAAGGTTAATAATTAATTCAATTTATCAAACTTACCAAATTCGCCATGTAGCACAAAAAAATTTCACAAATCATTAACTACAATAATATTCAATTCAATCAAGCACTTCTAAAACGCAACCCGTCATGCAGTTATTTATTCCAAGATGCACCCGCCAAATTAAATTCTCAATTCTCGCCTCGAAGATCAAATAATTTTCACTCTACTGACTACCTCAAATTATAAAATTAAACTATTCTGTCAAAGTTGTTGTGTCAAAGAAATACTCCTGGTTCTCGGCACCGAGCTATTATTCTCCCGCTAATCAAACATTGACTGTCCCTCAATCGCGTGGACTATTATCTTTTAATTAAATGAATTATTCCCGGTTTACGCGCACCAAGTTATTATTCTACCGTTTATCAAAACTCGATGATTTTAATCTCAACCGTGAACCACCAGGGTCTTTTCCCGACTATCTTTCCAACCCAATTCCTAAAACCGATTTTTATGCGTTCTCCCAACTGCCTACCCAATTTCAACCGAGCTTTCCAACGACCAAACCTTGACTGTCTTCCAACACTTCCTCACCCCGACTGTCTCCCCTCTGATCTCCCACCCATCTCCTTGTGTGGTTTCTTTAATTTATTACATTCATCTTTTTTAAATTTTCAAGTCCATACGCAAAATACATATTTCAACGTTAATGATTATAACTATAATTTCAGATAATTTTGTGTAGCATCCATGTTCTCTATTTTTTGTGTGTGAACTTAAACTCATGTGTCATAAAATAATCCCAGCATCTTCTAAAGCATAACACAGTGGCATAGCTTACTTTACTACTCGTCCTCACTACTTGCGTTGACTTTATTGGTTATATAATATTATTATATATTCATTGTCTGTACACGTTTTCGTTCTTTCTACGTGCATCACTATTTAACGAATTCAGCAATATTATTTTGACAAATATGTTAAATATTTTAACCCCTAATCGGCGCGTCGTGCTAGTATATTTTAATGCAATAACAATTAATCTTTATTGACTAATTTTCAATTCCCTACTGCCATAGAAAATTCACCAGATAATTGTTTCGTAAATTAATCTGCTCGCGTTAAAGTCAGTCACCACACGGGTAAATATTCACTGGCCGCCCCTGACTTGATAATCCACGTTACTGACCCTGAAAACATCCCCCCACATGTCTTTCAGGATTCCTTCTTCAACCAAAGTGTTTTGACACACGTGTTTATCCTAGTAGTCGCCCGGATCCATAAATCAGCCCTGTTACTAAATGCAATATATTTTTAAATCGACCCGTCAATTTTAAAAGAATTATTTCGTAGGCCCAAAGGCGAGACCATCACAATATACTTAAATTGTAATTGAAGATTAACATCCTGTTGACAAACTGATTAATTGCGGTTTGACGGGGTTGTACCTCGAAAACAATAATAAAATAAAAAATGCGATACCACAATACAATTTTATTGTCACCATCGAGTTGCCATTTACCGAAAAAAGGTATTTAAATATTTATGCAGGATAAGTATCTATATCTCTATGTGCAAAATAATATTTTTTCCTTAAAAGGAATTCGTACCCATTCAGAGAAGAACTTAGCAAAAATAGGTTCCAACCATTCGAGCGGAGTTAAAATATCAATTTATATATATATTAGGCATAACTACCGTATGAAAATACCTTTAATATAAAATATAGTAAAAATATGAACGTATTCCAATAAGAATCTTCCAAAAAATATAAAAATTAATGCAAAAAATCAAATTGCGCCGAAAACAGCAAAAAATGGGATAAGGCTGGTCGGCCTGAAAAAGTTTTCATAACAGTTCAACAACTTTTCGAGAGATGTCTCTAAATTAATTTAATATTTTTCTGGGAATAGCGTGAAACTAAATGCCATGCACGATTGCCAATGCGAGTTCTTTTGCAATATTTACAAATAAAATGTAAAACAATCACTAAAAATAATTTTATTTCACGAAATGAGTTGTGTAGTTGTACATATATATGGTATCTTAAATACATCATGCCTAACAATATGCACTCTTCTTAGGGTGAATTGACTGATTAAAAAAATATATATGAAAAGAAATGTCCAGATCAATCGCAAATTCACTTTCTGGCGATATTTTAATTTTATGAAAATAATATTTTTTTTATGCGGCACTATTTAATCAATTTCGAC
Source organism: Limnephilus lunatus (assembly GCA_917563855.2). Classification (NCBI taxonomy): domain Eukaryota; kingdom Metazoa; phylum Arthropoda; class Insecta; order Trichoptera; family Limnephilidae; genus Limnephilus; species Limnephilus lunatus. Next base: position 79,392,195 of record OU830600.1, read on the forward strand.
ATAAATGGTTTTTTTCATCAGGATAAACGTAGGTATACTGAAAACGAATAACTATAAGAATATACGAATAATACGAATAATAATTCTAATAAAGAAACCAGTGGTTTCGAAACATGTCGAATTTGATTTAATAGTGGCGTATATGTCGCAGGCCAATCGTAAAATCAGGCAGACCATGATGCGCCTCAGGCACGTCACGATCTGCCGCCAGGCACTTCAGGCTATGGCTAGGCGCATCATGATCTGCCTGATTTTACGATCGGCCTATGACATATACATTCAATACCTTCAATTCCATTTAATACCTTCATTATCGAAATTTATTTTTGGAATACAAAATGATCAAATGTAATATTAAAATAATGAAATAAAAAATAGAATAAAAGTTTCTAACACTCGAATCTTAGCCAATCGACCACGGAGGTCGTTCTCTACCCCAAAAATAAATCATAATAATACATGCCAACACCCTTAAATCTTTTGACCCTCCACATAGCATCCCCTAAGATGACATAGGTCTTGAGGGAAATTATTAGGGTCTCCTGTATGGAGCTAATTAAAAAATACAATACATATACTCGTATATGCACGCACATAAAATAAATCATATACAAAATAATATTACACACATAAATATGTGTCTGTTAAAAAAGTGAAGGCTACCGACATCTGTGGTCAATTAATTCAGCTTACTATGTTTCACCCAAATGGTGTGAGTCCTTGCTTATGGATGATTATCAGGATATTGATCGATATTGTAGATTTTCGTTTTATCTTCTAGTCTCCCACTCCACAATGACTAGTTGTTTTGAAGGAAGGGAGTTACTCTTTAAAAAGGCTCGCATCATGTGTTTTATGTTCTTTCTTGACAATAAACTCAAAACAGCTCATAAGTCGGGGCTAGTGTAACAGTTGTTATTCTTACCGGTTTTGTTTCTTATAAATTGTCCATGTTCAATAAGTTGAAATAAAAGTGAAAAGTTTGTAAATAGAACGAGATTTTATTTAAAAGGATCACTCCAGATTTTAACAGTGTCAACACATTAAAAAAATTACAATGTGGGTAGGCATGCGTTTTATAAAAACATGAATAAAAATATTTTTTTTATAAATTGTGTGTTTTTCCGTTGAACGAATCATTTAATTAATCGGACGTAGACGGGATGAAGTTTTCAGAAAGAATTTGATGATATCTATTGCTGTTGAATTTAATATTTTTAATAGGCACGTAGGGGAGGTAGGCACTAGGCACTTTACTTCGCCTATACGCGAACAACAGAGTGCGGGACTCACCGGAAAAACTTCGCGCTTCACGATTTAATTAAAACTTTGCTTGAAGAAGAAAAAGCTTTAAAACTGTTTATGTTTAAAATTAAAGAATAGTTCCTGTTCCTCCCTAAAGCTCTTTAAGTTTGAATAAACGGATTATTTTGAAAATAAAAATAAGGAAAGATGGGCAGATTTTTCCTGTAAAAACAACGAGTTTATTATTTCAGTTGGGAATAAGGTAACGATATTGAAATTAACATTGTATCATTCAGCGATATAAAGAAATATGGAACGCTTGGACCGAAACAACAGACGAAAAAATAGCCAATCTTGCTATTTATTCAATATTGTAATATTATTTGTTTATATTTATGTATTACTCTACCCGGAACCAGTGAGACTATAACAACTCCAATGCAGAGTATTTTTGAAGTTAAAACTTCTTTAGCATCATCGTTGTGATTTGAAACTCGATGAAACGAAGAATTGCAACACTAAAAAGAGACAAACATATACATCTATAGGAATTAGCTTGCGAGAGAATGAGATAGTATAATCGGCCTCCTTTTTGTGCGGTGCTTCGTAATTTCCCCAATCTTGTCTACAGAACTCAAGGAAAGGAGTAAGAACAGAAGAAAAGGAGTATTCTGAAGGTTTCATTTTTACTGCGTGTGAATTGTACACCTTGTTTTTTTTTTTACATTAGCTGAGGAAAAAAAGTTCCCTAAGGGCCACTGACATCTTTGATATCTTTGGCTATGCTGTATGGAGGGTCCATTTAGGGAAAGGAAGGAAAGGGAGTTCTGGGAAAGAAAAGGTGTATGGGTGGGTTCGATGTGTCCAGGGGTGACGAACGTATGAATCCATTCCTCCCACTGCAGTGCAAGGCGATGGGTTAAAAGTACCGATTTTCGTACAGTTTTAGGTGGTTAACATTATTTGACATATCTGCCGTCTGTCATTATTTACCTAACCTATTATGTGGAAACGTTGCATTTTCTATTTAGTTATATGTATAAAGTATTGATGGCAAGACCATAACATGACTGTCTGAAAAGATATCCTAAAATTAGATTAAAACTGATTAAAAAACCTAACCTAACCTAGTTAAACCTAGATATTTAAAAGATAATTTTAGATAATGTTGGTTCTTAGTCTAAGTATGATATAGTTAAAAATGACCGAATCGGATAGTGACACCATAGCTCAGTTGGTAGAGCCACGGTCCGAAAAGCCGAAAGTCCTGGGTTCGAGTCCCAGAGGTGCAAAATCTTTTTCTGGTTTTTCGGTTTCCAGATTTTCGATTGAGTTTCGTCTTCAACGCTGTCTTCATTTAATTAAATATTACAATTTGAGGTTTTATTCATAAAGTTAAAATTAAAAATAAATAAGTGTTTTTGATGATAGCCCCCTAGTACTAATAAGTCAGTTGGGTTGGGATGCCGCCCATGCTGTTAAGCCCTCTAGTTCATTTTGAATCAACAGAAATGAGATAATTCAAATATTTCCAGAACGTAGTCTAATGGAAAAATTCTCCCGTCTCCCGGGGCAGAAGTTACCGTGTTATTTTAAAAACTTCTAACAACAGAGAGAAAGTATCGTCTTAATATTAATTATTTAATGCAGAATGCTATGCTTTTAGTTCATTTTTTACCAGGAACTAACTAACTTCACTGCCCGAGATTTAAATGTTTTATTGAAATATTTTTTCAACAATTGAAGAATATGCGATCTCGTCTTATTTTGAAAGTAAATAATGAATATTTAATTGCTTCGTAGTTCATCATGGAAATATGGAAGAGCAAACTTTAAGAGTTTTTGCTGCATCAGACAAATAAACAAATTAATGCTCTTTATTTGGGAACTTTTATTTTTTTTTAAGTCTTCCAGGGTGGAAGAAACGGTAAAAAATAATACAATGTTGCTAGTAACTAAAAAAATATATTTTTAAATATGAATATCGCACAAGAGCCCCAACATTTTTCATTATGGGAGGCGGGAATGGGTACGGCCGCTCCGGGAACCATTTATTTGAAAACCCATACCGCTCCCATAGATCACCCCAAGCGGTTCGCTACGTTTGGTGACATAGCAGATGTGCCCAAGTTCATGAGGTGAGGTTTGTCTAGGTCTTGGTGGCCGACGTGTCTGTCCACTTGCTGCGTACCGAGCCCGATCGAGACAGACTGGTCGAAGAGGTCCTTTGATCTCTCCAGCCAAAATCCCTCGACCCATCGCCTTGCACCGCAGTTGAAGGGATGGATTCATGCATCTATCACTCCTGGATACACTGACCCTTATTCCTACCCAACCTTCATACCTATTTCCTTCCCAGAACTTCCTCTTCTTCCTTCCTTTAAAAGCCCCTAAGATGACATAGGTCCTGAGGGAAATTATTTACCTCCTGTGAAGCTAATGTAAAAATTAAAAGTTGCTCTTAGCATGATTCAGTGATACTACGGCATACTCGATTGGGCGGATCGATTGTGAGGCGGAAGGCAGTGAAGAAGGAAAGAAGATGGGAAAGAGGAAGGTGAGAAGTAAGTACCTGGCTTTTCAGAAATGGTCACCAAACACGGCTAAAGCTAATTCAAGCGACGCGACGTTACAAATTCTGATTGGTTGTCGATCACCAGAGTCCCAACTACTCCCGTTTGGAGATAGTGATACAATGACTACCCAAATTGGGGTATGTTGTGAGTCTAAAGGTAGTGGGGAGGGGAAAGAGATGGGGAAGAGGAAGATGGGGAAGTACCTGGCTATTCAGATCTGGTCACTAAATACGGCTAAAGCCATTTCAAGCAACGCTTCAATTCTGAATGGTGCTCTTCCACCAGGGCGATACTCTGGAACGTGTAGCACATATATTATATGTATATTTTTAATTAATTAATTTGCAAGACGACACAAATTAATCCAATTAAATTTATTAGCGCACGCCGCGATTCGATCCCGCGACCGTGATTCGTTTTTAATTGTGAGTCAAGAGCCTTATCCCTCGACCACGGAGTCCTACTACTTCAAAGCATGCCACAAATGTGTTCCTATTTAATGGTGAATACAGCAGTGTTGTAGTCTTAACATTACTCTCATGCAATATTACATACTGGGATTGCACCATCCACGAAGACGACGGATTAAAATAAATAACGTATTTCTAAAAGCTGTATAAAACTAAAATACTTCCGTTCCAGATTTCTTTCTTTTACTTTAAAATGAAGTTATTATGCAGCTTTTATTAATTCATTCTTACGGAATCTAAACACGTCGAATTAAGATTGTACCGTGCAACTCGGCATTCTGTTATTCTGTGCACGTCCATATACCCCGTTGAAATGTAAGTATTTCCCCTTGCAACCGATGCGCGGAGCTTTTATTGGCCGGTCCCAAGGGAGACAAAAGGTATTTGTAACATGTCGAACGGTTTTCATGAATCATCATTTCCAACCACTTTCGGTCAGGCTTTGGACGAGGGTCAATCTTTTGATTCATGGCTTACAGAAATGTGAACCTTAACACAATACATTTATCCGAACAGTAAATCCTACGCTGATGTCGTCAAAGCAGAAACAAAATATATCACCAAAGTTTTATTGAAATTGATATAATTATGTTATCTTACTTGATCGTAATATGTATTTATTTCTTCACGCCTTTTACATTATCACGTTATTATAGATACATAAGTTATTCTAGAGTATAATAATAAGCACATACATATTATATAACGTAATAAACGGAACATTAAGGATATAAGCAGATACTCGTACAATATACAGATACCTTTTATGATGAAAAGTTGTACAAAGGTGTTAATAGGTTTAAGTATAATCAGAAGAGCTTAAGGTACTATGAAAGTAGTTATTGAGGAATTTGCATGTACTATGTTGATATTATTATACACTAATAGTTTGAATACTTGATATACTGAATAGTTTGTTCTTACGCAAGCTTTAAAGAACGTAGCTAAATTAACAGAACGAACATAAACACGAAATAGTACACAGTGAAAAATAAAAAAAAACGAATTGCATTATCATAAAAAGTTATACAAATGAGTTTGATAAATTTATAATATGATAGTTGAATAGTACAAAATAGAAAAAGTACTTAGGTAATCTATTCATAAGATTTTAAAGTTTGTTATTATTGTATCGATCTTGAAAAGACCATAGAATATTATTATAAAGAGACAGGGTCTCCGGGGATAAAGGGCGCAATCTTAGGGAGATGTTTCTACATGATTGTTGAAGTAAAATAAGTTAAATAACTTTTTACATAGGTATATGCTTTTCTGTTGACTTGTTAAAACTCGACCGTTTGCATTTATCCCCTTTGTAAGTTCCGTTTCCGTTTCAAGATGGTGGCTGTTTCAATGGTTAAGCATAGATTCTTTTTTTATATGAAATCGTCGTTTTTGGCTTTCTTATTAGTTTTTTTTCAATATTTTGGTACATACCTACCACATTTCATAGTCCTGTTTTAATTCGACTGTTTTGCATTTCTTCTGACTGCAGATTTCTTTCAAAGTTCGGCATCCGTTTCAAGATGGTGGACGTTTTATTGGTTCAGTAAGGATTATTTTTTCAAATCTGAAATTGTCGTGTTTTTTATTTACTTTCATGTTAGCATTTTTCCAATATTATGGTGCAAACCTACCTACCTAAAGAATGTTTAAAAAAAATTGTCATTGGAATAGAGACGTTTCTTTGAACAAATTGAATAATTCCATACATGAAAATTGAGAAAATGTTACATAAAAGAAATGTTTTATAATTAAGTAATAAGGTATTTAAGTTCCCACTAAAAAATCTTATGATTTCAGAGGAAATTTTGGCCCGACTTTAATAAAAAATTGTTAACCAAACTACTAGTGTAACGACGGAGAACAAAATCATCTGCAAATTTTCCAAAATAGGAGTAGAGCTATGAGAATAATATTCAGGTGAAATAGATTTTCAATAGTAACTAAAATGTTGAAGGACGAGAAGAGATTAACAGTGGAACACGTGCTGAATTTGAAAGCAATAATATGGATAAAATAATAAATAACCTGTTACCAAAATATATTAAACACGAAATTATATGCAAAAATGACATCCAGAGATATAATACAAGGTCTCAATGAAATCAGATTACCAAAAAGGACAAAGCCAATAAGCAAAAAATATTTTATTCTACAAAGGGATAAAATGTTATAATAAGCTGCCAGAAACCATAAAAGCAGCACCCATTAATGAAACGAAAATAGATTATAAGAATTACATTTGCATGATAAAATGTAATTTATAAAATGAGTAATTTGTAAACTTCAATGTACAAATAAAAATAAAATAAAACTCATTTCGGGAGTCGGGTATGGGTATGGTATGGACCCGCGAACCATTTATTGGATAACCAACACCTCTGACATAGGTCATCCCAAGTGGTTCGCTACGTTTGGTGACTTGGCAGGGGTGCCCGTGTTCATGGGGTGAGGTTTGGCTAGGTCTTGGCGGCCGATGCATCAGCCCACCTGCTGCGTGGCGGACAGGATTGGGAGAGACTGGTTGAAGGAGGTTTTTTGAGGCTAGAGTCTCAGGACTCATCGACTTGCACCGTAGCTGGAGGGATGGATTCGTACGTCAGTCACTGCTCGACACACTGACCCCCAGATTCATAACCACCCCTCATGCATATTTCCTTCCCAGAACTTCCTCTTCTTAAAAAACCCTCCACACAGCATACATGACATATGCCCCGAGGAAAATATTTTCCTTCAGGGCCTTCTGGGATGAGCTAATGTGAAAACAAAACTTATTTGACCAGTTCGGAAAATTTTGAAAAATATAGTGTTTTGAGTAAAATTAATTTTCTTTAATCTCTATGCACATTTATATAAGGCCAATCTCCAGATAACTATTATTAAAGTGTGGTTTACACCGTTTCGAAAGAAAACTGCTGTCTCCAATTTGCGAAATAACTTTTGATCCGTACGTTAGATAGGTAAACGTGGGTAGGCTGAAAAGTAATGCACACATGCTTGTACAGTGTACAGCGCGAACAAAATGACCGTCAGAAGTGCGCCAGGTAGAATATAGAAGTGACATTCCTCTTTTATACGCACGCACAAGTTTGAGGTCGTTCAATTCATCCTGTGTATTTTGAGAAGCAAAAGTATGGAGACGTGTTTTAGTGTTATGTCAACGCAAGGTAAACAGCTTGCTGATATTGAATTTCTAACTGCTGAAAAAGTGACTCCTGCTGAGATTCATCGTCGTTCAAATGATGTTTATGGTGATGATGCTATTGTTAATCGATGAGTAATAAAATTTCATAATTGTGAGCCTGGAAAAGCAATAATTGTTGATGAAACACACAGAGGACGTCCGATCATTGGAACAGACGATAAAAAATCCAAACTCTTCAACGATTTGATTCAAAATGACCGGCGAATCACTCAAAAGCGTCTCACAAACCATTTTGGTATATATATATAAGGAACATGTCGGCTTCATTATTGAAGTATTAGGATATCGTAAATCTGTGGATGATGGGTACTACACCGTTTCACAGGCAAGAAGAAACAGCGTCGATTAGAGCCTCTGCAAAACCTGAAGTTTGAAACGATTCTACACCTCTCTCACTCCCCCGATCTTTCATTTTGCGATTTTTATTTTTTTCCTCTACTCAAAAGACGCCTCAAAGATAATCATTACACCTCGGACGATGAGGTAAAGGCAACCATCAAGTCCTGGATTCGAGAGATGCCGAAAAAATTCAGTTACGCAATGAAAAAACTTGTTACACATTAGGAGAAATGCGTAAGCCATAACGGTGACTATGTTTCAAAATAAATATATGATTTCGAAGCTTAAGAAGCGTACTTTCACATACTTTTTGCCAGATCTTGCTATTTGTTTTTATTTGTGTTTTACAAGCATGTGTGCATTACTTTTCAGCCAACCCTAGTACTCGTATATGGATTTTCTGCACAAAAAAGAATCATTTCAGTAATTGAAATTTTAATTTTTTAATGTTTTTCCTATAAAATTTCTAATAGTGTAAAAGTTCTTTATGTACTGATTGACCGTTTATCTAGAACTTATCTGTGTTTAAACCTTCGCAAAAAATGACAATAGAACTTTTAATTAAACTGATAAACTGTAAGGTATTAAGATATTTTTTCAGTTTTAGCTATAATAAATATTTTCTTTAGGTATGTTTTCTAGTGTTATAGACCTGAAAAAAATCGCGTTTAAGATAACGCAATCTTCGTAATTTTTATGCGAAAAACGCGAATGTAGCCGAAATCACGGGAATATTGTTAAATAACGCGAATTTTCATACCTGTCAAACGAATTTCTGGTATTTTAGATTATGAAAAAAGGCATTATTAACTTAACAATCCAAATAATTCTCTGTCTATGAGGCTGACTTCATCTCGAAAACACCGCGGAACAACTCTCTTTCCAACTTTTCCGCCTACCGTGATACTGCAGTGCTACGGAAATATTCCTGGAGGGACGAGCGCACACTTTCCGAGCACTTCTCCGCCACCGCATGGGAAGTTTATGGCGCAGACTACGCCAATCAAAGAATGCGATCATCACCGCCATGACTGCCTGGATGGAGTCCCCCTTGATGGTCCTCTGGAGACGAGAGACGACGATGAAATACCCTCCGTAAACAGTTGCATGAATCCATTTTAGTGTTTATTATTTTTTCAGTTTCATTTCACATGTTTTTCATGTTTATTAGCCTTTATTTTATTTATGTGCTGTTATTTACTTTTAACCTTAACTTAATATTTGTGTAATTTCTTTTGTTATTTCAAAATATGTAAAATACTATGAATATTATATTTTATTCCAGAATGTATGCAGAGGTAGTGCAATGGAGTACATAATATATTTTGAAATAATGTTTTGTATTATTATTTTTAATGAGGTAAAAAAAGTCCTTTCTTCACGTTTTTTTCACTTTCAAGTTCACCTACAAATTTTCAAAAAGTTGACATCACTATTGTTGTAAAATGCACCAATTTTGTTGAAAAATAAAACAGTTTTTCCGAAAATCAACTTCGCCAAAATTAACGCAAATGTCGCCAAAAAATAACGGGAATTTTTCAAATCCCTGGTTTATTGTTCATTCACTCACTATGTAAATATTTCCGTCTTAAATAAAGGAAAAAACTCTGTTTGCGTGTCAGGGTTATCAAATTACCATTATTTTTTGTTGAAAATTCCAAGAATATTTAAAAAAATATATTTATAAGCATGCCATTCGAATAAGAAAGGGTGAACTCGTACATAAATCCAAACAGAAACGAAATGAATTATTTGAATTAAGTATTTTTCTTTAAGACAGATGGTACTTGTATAGAAATCCCAACAAAGCAAAAGGTTAAAACGTTTTTCTGGAAAATTCTTGATAACCTAAATAAATATTGTTATTCAACTTTTTTTAGATTTAAAAAAAAAAAAAAAGCTATCCAATTTGGGAGTAAAAGGCTCCAAGAGTGGATTTGCCAATATTCCTTGGAAATTTTCAGAGTTAGAATATTGTTTAATAAACTTTCTAATAAGTTCCATTAATATTAGCCAATTATTTGCGAACATTGGAATATATGTTATGGTCTGAACATTTCTAAAGATTTGTTTTAGAAAGTTTAAAGATATCAATATTTAAAAAACCGCCCTCGTTAAAACACCAAAAATATTCTATATCTGTCTTGATTTATTGATTGACTGACTGACTGACTTTATAGATGGCTTCATTAATATAGCAAGCAACAAAAATTATGATTGAAATAAACAACACTATTTATATATTTGTAAGAAATATTTAATATTTTAAACAGCTTTTATAAATACAAGATTAAGCCATAAAAGTTTCTTATTCTACTGTTGGTTTGAGATAAAAGTTTTATTTAGCCTTTAAACTAATGCGTTGGTAATGAGAATAGGAAGAGGAATATAGGATAAGGAAAAGATTTGCTCTTGATACATTCTACAAAAATGCATAAACTTGTAATCGTTCGCATTACTTTGGTTAGATTTTTGTATTTTTTTTACATTAGCTCCACACAGGAGTCCCTTACAAAAATAATCCCCATCAGGGCCTGTATTAAGGAGAGAATATTCTGGGAAGGAAATGGTTTTAGGGGTGGGTAGGAATCTGGGGGTTAATGTGTCCAGGAGTGACGGACCTATAAATCCATGGCCGGCGTAGTCCAGCGGTAAGAATCTTGACTCACAATCCGAAGGTCGCGGAATCAAATCCCGGCGTAGGCCAATAAATTTTATTGGATTAATTTGTGTTATTTCACAAACTATTCATTTAAGATAATATATAGTATATTTGAGGCACGTTTCAGAGTGGAAGATACTCTCAGTATCGCCCTGGTGTAAGATCACCATTCGGAATTGAAACGTTGGTTGAAATGGCTTTAGCCCTGTTTGGTGACCAGATCTGAATAGCCAGGTACTTCCCCACCTTCCTCTCCCTATCTCCGTCCTCTCCCCACTACCATCAGCCTCACAACATACCCTAATTGGGGATGCCATAGTCTCACTGGCTCCATACGGGAGCAGTTGGGACTCTTATGCAGTATTTACACTAAAAAAACCCTCCCTCCCACTGCGATGCAAGGTGATGTTCCGAGAGAGTACGGCTGGAAAGGTCAAAGGGATTCCCTCAACCATTCTCTCTCCGGCCTGCCATGCAGCTGGTGGGCAGACGATGATGTCGATAATATGAAATTGTTTTTTTATGTTGACCGGTGAGTGGCTGACTTCGCATCGCGTTGGGTCGTACCTAGTCGTCCTGTGTTCAAGTCCCCCATCACGATTTTTGGCTTACTAAGGCGGTAGTAGCAGATTATCAAATTTTGTCAGATTATTCGTAACCCGGAAATGTGCGTCTTTCTTAAAAATAATAAAAAAAAAACATATGAAAAGTTGTTGAAAAGACAAAAGCACCTCTTCCTGAATGACGTTGAAATTTGAACGATATACCACACTACTTGCATTGTGGCGATAAGGTTGAAATTGCCAGTGAATGGTCCTAGACGACTGCTATTGTATCGATTTTGAGGTTTAAAAAAATGTTGCGCAAAATGGCTCTAAACTTGAAAAGAATATTGTTCCGTCGTACAATATCTGGCCATGGATTGGAAATTCCACTTCACTTACTCGGCACGTACAGTGCGCCGTCACAAGCGCCTTACCTTGTTCCTTGTAAATCCCGGGCCCCGGGGCTGCACGGGCTGGAGCAGGGTACCCCCACGGCACGTGCGCACGTGGTCTCCCGCGGGGATAGAACTCCACCCTCGCATCCACCATATTTACAGCCCCAACACACTACAACTACGTTGGAGTTTAAGAGGAACGGCTGGAAAATTTTATTAAAATGACTCACCTGAACTGAAATTACTGACAACGAAAAAAAGTAAAAACACATATACATAATTTATTAGAAAAATTTATTACAAACGTTATTGATATCTCACTTTTATGTCATTTGACGTAAAAATAAATAATAAAACATTCCCTAAAATTCATACATTTATTTCAAACTGCGATTCGACACTTTGGTTGAGAATATATGACGCAAATGTGAATGGTAGAAGAAGTCGGGGACGCCCGAGAAAGACATGACCAAGTGAATCAGATGCTTGAGTCGGGCCAATAATAAGAGTAAGAATAATAGAAGAGCATGTATGAGACGATGTATAAATGTGAACGAGGCAAGGAGTGTGTGCCAAAACCGGGTTGTTTGGCGGTCCGTCCTCTCTGCCTACCCCTTCGGGGAGACGGCTTGATGGTTAGTTAGTTAAGGTCTTCATTTTACTTATTTTCTTTTAATTTTTTTTTTATTTAAATGTAAAGCATGGTATTGTTTCTTTCTAACACCGTTTATTTCATATTTATCACTATGCTAGTAGTAGAGATACATTTCTATGCGATCTATATAAGTTGTTCCGAAAACCTCCAAGAAATAAAATTTTAAGAATTTTAAAATAAAAAAATTACCTACTGTATATGGATGATCAATCTGTCCTGTAATAATTTATATAACGCTATAAAAATGCCTTCCTATGTTTTAACTGGTTAATGATCAGGAAGGATGAATTGTCGCCGGATGAATTGTCAGCAGGATGAACTGTCGGCAGGATGAACTGTCGGCAGGATGAACTGTCGGCAGGATGAACTGTCGCCGGATGAACTGTCGCAGGATGAATTGTCGCAGGATGAACTGTCATGGAACCATCGAAAATGTCGGTAACTTGTCAACGTTTCCGAGCACGACTGCAGGCCGCTAACGTACAAACAACCATTCACAACGACTAAGGGTTCCTAATTTATTTGAAGTGAACATTTATTTTTTCGTTAGCGGCCTGCAGTCGTGCTCTGAAGCGATAACAAGTTATCGACATTTTCGATAAAACCTATGTTGATCCATATATCTAAGATGGTTCCATGACAGTTCATCCTGCGACAATTCATCCTGCGACAGTTCATCCGGCGACAGTTCATCCTGCCGACAGTTCATCCTGCCGACAGTTCATCCTGCCGACAGTTCATCCTGCCGACAGTTCATCCTGCCGACAATTCATCCGGCGACAATTCATCCTTCCTGATCATTAACCAGTTATTGTACAGTGTATGTAGGCTTAGTCTGATTACTTGAAATGGCTTTAGCCCTGTATGGTGACTAGATCTGACTAGTCAGACAAATTGCGGTGCAAGGTCGAGAGAGTACGGCTAGAGATGTCATGATTACGTCTGCCTCAAGTAATCTCTCCCGATCCGGACCGCCACGCAGTAGGTGAGGAAAAGTATTCGCCAACAAGACCTTGACAAACATCACTCCAAGAACCCGGGCAACCATAACACGGGCATATAATCGACCACCATAACACGGGCATCAGTCTAGCATGGTGGTCGAAAAATCCACTAATTATGTAACCATATTTTGTAAGTAATGAATAAAGAAAAATTTAAAAAAGAACCCGTATAATTCACCAAACGTAGCGAACCACTTGTGATGACCTATGGCGGGGGTGTTGGTTATCCAATAAATGGTTCCCGGGGCGACGGTAAACATGTCCGCCTCCTAAGTCTTAAGTAGATGCACATATAAGTATATCGTATTTTGCTATTCGTCAGTACCTAATCATTCAGAATTGAAACGTTACTTGAAATGGCTTTAGGCGTGTTTGGTGACTATATCTGAATAGCATTTTTTCAGATCAGCAAAATTTTTCACATCTCCTTCCCCTCCCCACTTATATGATTTGTTTAAATTTTTTCGCTGTTGTACAGTGTATATTGGTTTAGTCTAATTACTTGAAATGGCTTAAGCCGTGTTTGGTGACTAGATCTGAATAGCCAGGAAGGTACGTTTTCCAATATATATGAATATGAATACACTGTACAATAGCGATTTTTTTTAAAGTCATGTAATATAACTTTTTTATTTATTTTTTTTTTCTTTTTACTATAACACAAGAGCCCCAACTGCTCTCAACCATCTAGAGCCAGTGAGACTAAGGCATTCCTCATTTAGATATGTTGTGAGGCTGAAGATAGTGGGGAGGGGAAGGAGATGTGAAAAATTCTGCTGATGTGAAAATTTTTTCATTCAGATATAGTCACCAAACACGCCTAAAGCCATTTCAAGTAACCTTTCAATTCTGAATGAATACTGACGAATGGTAAAATATGACATACTTATATGTGCATCTACTTAAGATTTAGGAGGTGGACATGTTTACCGTCGCCCCGGGAATCATTTATTGGATAACCAACACCCCTGCCATAGGTCATCCCAAGTGGTTCGCTACGTTTGGTGAATTATAAGGGTTTCCCGGGTTCTTGGAGTGATGTTTTCCAGGTCGTGGTGGCGAATGCTAGAGAGTAAATTATTTTTCTCATTGGAACCGCCCTGTACGATCGTAAGAACATATTTCAACGAAATGTGGATTTTCAGCCGCTGGCTGGTTAAACGCTCTTAAGATCTGAAATATACTTTTAAGGAGAGGAAGCATATGATGGATGCACGGTGAATATTAATTAATTTTTAAGTGGATGACTTATGAGAAGTGATACTTATTTAAAAAATTCAAAACTGTCCACGACAGTGCCCAGTTCGTATGGAAGATAACGACTCCACCACGCCGCCCTTCCCCTATTCTTTATTTGTGAAACCAAAGATAATAATCCGTTCCAAGCAGGTACAATTTTATTACCTGAGACTCTGATAAGGGTCTTAGAAGTGAAGTACTCTTAGCTTTTCAAGAAGTACCTATAACCGTGCTTTTTTGTTACAAATTAAAAAAAAAATTACATTTTTGCATTACTTTTCAATTTTAGAATATAGTGTACCTAAGTTTAGATATACAGATATCTTTAAGTATGTCGTTTGCTATTCGTCAGTATTCATTCAGAATTGAAACGTTACTTGAAATGGTGTAAGGCGTGTTTGGTGACCATATCTGAATAGCCAGAAGAATTGCGGTGCAAGGCGATGGGTCGAGAGAGTACGGAAAACATCACTTCAAGAACCCGGGCAACCCTTATAATTCACCAAACGTAGCGAACCACTTGGGATGACCTATGGCAGGGGTGTTGGTTATCCAATAAATGGTTCCCGGGGCGACGGTGAACATGTCCACCTCCTAAATCTTAAGTAGATGCACATATAAGTATGTCGTATTTTACCATTCATCAGTATTCATTCAGAATTGAAACGTTACTTGAAATGGCTTTAGGCGTGTTTGGTGACTATATCTGAATAGCATTTTTTTCACATCAACAGAATTTTTCACATCTCCTTCCCCTCACCACTCATATGATTTGTTTAAATTTTTTAATTTTTAAATTTAATCAGGTGTCTTGATTACGTCTGCCTCAAGTAATCTCTCCCGATCCGGACCGCCACGCAGTAGGCGAGGAAAAGTATTCGCCAACAAGACCTTGACAAACATCATTCCAAGAACCCGGGCAACCATAACACGGGCAAATAATCGACCACCATAACACGGGCATCAGCCTAGCATGGTGGTCGAAAAATCCACTAATTATGTAACCATATTTTGTAAGTAATGAATAAAGAAAAAATTAAAAAAGAACCCTTATAATTCACCAAACGTAGCGAACCACTTGGGATGACCTATGGCAGTACGTGAATTGTATTGAAGGACATGTTTGTTTATTTATTTACAAATCTTATTTACACGAGTAAAGGTAGAGCTAACTCTTTTCGCGATTTTAACAACAATCAACTTAGATGAAGAGGAAACACGGTCGCAGAGAAATTTGAATAATTTTTAACTTTACCCAACTGTCGCTCTTGCCCCCTCCCCCCCCTACCCCGAATACTGAGCGAAAGGTACAACTGCACCTCAGACTGATAATACCTAAATAAGATAAAATAATCGTTCTCAATTTCGTGCGGTGCTTCGTAGCCTCCCCACTCTTGTCTACTTTAGTTTCTGAAGGTTTCTCTTCTACCGCGTGTGTACTGCACACTTTTTTTTAATACATTGTCTAATTTGTATACTGAACGCCTGTTGATAGCGTTCAAACGAGGCAATTTTAACGATTTTTGGAGGGTACTAACTCCTGTAAGAAGTAACTTATGAAAAAGAGCAAAACGTACAGACATACTAGTGGTTGCAATCTATAGTATATTAAAACATATTTGCATTAGCGTCAAAATCCAGACAGGAAATTGGGGAACATGTTTGTTTGTATGGACAAAACGCTACCCGCGTTTTGCTTTTAGGCATAGCGTGACTGTTTATGTAATTACCAAACATAAAAAAACATTTATTTCGTTTATGTGTATGTGATTGTAACTCTACTTCAATGAACTCGGATTTGCTTTGAATTTAAGTGCGTTTTCAAAATTTTAACTGAATGTATAAAGAATTTGTAAAGCGATAACGTACCTACCAGATAAATGTAATATTTTAACAGATTTTAAATTTTCAAAATTAGAATTGGTGTGTTTAGGATTCTGTTTTATTAACATAGCATAATTATGTCCTCTGCGTGCGAACTCTATCTAAATTTCTTTAAATAGACAATAAACAGTGTTAATTTCAAGCGACCTCCCAGGTAAGTATGGTCCTGTATTAATTCATTTTTATGCAGCATCGCGTTCATTGGTCAAAATATTGCACATATATTTTCGTATCGGTGATCAATGAACCGGTGTATGCAATTTTTAGCCATAAGTTGTTTTTAATTGTTTGTCTAGCTTGTAGTCTTTCTAGATTTTAGGCGCATGTATGGTAAGTTTGTACGGCGCCCTTGAGGTGATTTTTCACAAAAACGGCGCTAAATAAATCGTCCAAATATTATTATTATTATTATTATTATAGATTTCTTTGTCTATGGTAGCAATATTGTCCTTCTCTGTTCCTCACATAAACTTTCACCTTCTTATAATATCCCTAGTTTTTTCACGGATCTGCGCTAAAAACTTTAAATAATTTAGATCTCCTTCCCTTCCCCTCTACCTTCAGCGTCATATCTCTCCGATGGCGCTGCAGCCCATATTGGACCTTGGCTTCCTGCAACATTCGCCTTTAACTCCTCCTGTTCTCAGCGGCTGACTTCCAGTTTGTTACTTGGAGAAGCTGTGCTGCATCCCCTGTTACGTCGTCTTCCCACCTCATTCTGGGTCTTCCCACTCTTCTTCTTCCACCTAGGTATCTTGTCATAATTCTTTTTGGGACGCTTGTATCCGGCATTTTCTGTACATGCCCAGCCTATTTCAACCTGAGTATTCTCGTATGGGCTGAGATGCTAGGGGCCTGATATATAACATTTCGGCCTCATAACATACCCCA
Source organism: Limnephilus lunatus (assembly GCA_917563855.2). NCBI lineage: Eukaryota > Metazoa > Arthropoda > Insecta > Trichoptera > Limnephilidae > Limnephilus > Limnephilus lunatus. The sequence continues at coordinate 79,409,308 of OU830600.1, forward strand.
ATTGAGGATGCCATAGTCATATTGGCTCCAAGCGTTTGGGAGCAGTTGGGACTCTTACGCGATATTCACATAAAAAAACCGACGTTACGTTTCTGAACGATGGTCTTCCACCAGGGCGATACTGTGAGTATCTACCACATAGAAGATTCACTTCTCGACCGTAAAGTTTCGATGACTCACTTGCAAAAAAGTGAATGCAGTGTTACTTTCGTCGCCTTGAGTTATTTTATGATGTATATTTTTGTAAGTACTTACTTACATAGTTGTAAGTAAGTAGGTAAGTACCTACTGAGCTAAATTTCTAACGCTTTCACTTTTCTTGAGTGATTCAAATCGTAACATAATGGCAAAGAAGTTACCTGCCTTAACCACTTACCGACTTGCATACTAAATGAGATAAGTATATACGAGATAAGTGTTTTTATTTACATTTGTTAATACCAATTACTTTGTGTGTGTATGTATCAATTTTGTTTATGTAAAGGTATAATTAAAAAAATCCACTATTTTATACATTAAACTCAATTAGTCTTTATTTGGAGTAGGTGTAATCAATTTCCAACTATGACAAAGTTAAACTTTTTAACTAAAGTGTTACGAGTATTCACTCTAGGTTAGCTGAAAGAATTTCAGTTCTACCAGAGGTTTTTCCTTGAAGGTGCGCGGGAAGAACCGGGAAATTTCTACAGTTAAAACATGAGCTTATATCGGTCAGACCATCTGTGTCATCCGTGGCATCTAACCAATAGCATCCCTTGCTCCTTATTAGTAAAGGACCACGCGATACGGGCATGAGAAAGCATTCGTGATTGTATTCTCAATTTACGCTCGAAAATAATTAGATTTGTTATATTTATATTTAGTATAGTTTTCTTTTTTGTTAACCTGCCTGATTAGTGAATTCGTTCATTTTTTATCTTTGTAATATTTATACCTACAAAATAAACTATTGTTTATATAATTAAACAAGATTTCCAATGACGTGTTCCCAATAATGTCCTCTGCGTGCCAAATGTTTATAAATTTCTCTACTAAACAATAAATAGTGTTACCCTCAAGTGACCTCCTAGGTAAGATAGTCCTGTACATTTTCTACATTTGAACGCAGCATCACTTTCTTTATTAGTGGTCGACGAACCGGTGAATGCGATCTGTTAGCCACAGTTGTTATAATAGTTTAAGGGACATAGGGTTTGAGTAAGTGAATCAAATAAGCTTCCAAATTTATTAAACAATAATCCATCGCCGTAATTTATATTTTGAACAATATTAGTTATCACAGAGAGCGAACACGAAGCAATTCGCGAGCCGTTAGATCGGCGGCAATCGGGAACAGAATGGTTCTCTCTTAGGTCGGCACCTGTCGTTGGTAAACTTCAGTGGTGAAAAGGCCCGTGTCCACTGGTGGCGTACAAACAGCCAATAGGAGGTAATCGCGTATCGGATTTGCTGCGTTGTTCGTTAGCCACAAGTTTGTCTAGTCTGTAGTTTATCTTAGAGCAGTGTTTCTAACCTTTTTCACGGACCCTTAGAAAATATAGCACGATCTTCAAGGACCCCCTTAAAAAGCAACATTGAATTTAGGACCAATTATTTTACTGTTACAAATACAAAACAAAATATTTTTCTAAAAAATACGTTTATAATTAACTTTAATAGCAAAACCAACATTCACATTAATTAACAGGTGATTAATGTGAAGGTGGATGTTGCTTTTCTGCAACTAAGTTAATGATATTCGGATTGATGTTAATACTAAGTTTTAATTTCAAATCGAATTTCACTTCTAATCTGTTTCTGTATTTGTTTTTACTAAATACAAGAGCAGAGAATGCATTTTTACAGAGGCACGTAGTTGAGAAAAGCAGCAAATATTTCAGTGCTTCTTCTGATATTTCCTTATAATCTTTCGTAACATTCACCCAAAAACTTGATAAAGAGGATTCTTCGAAATAACGTTTCAAAGCTGAATCACAAGATATTTCTAATTATTGGTTTTCAGGTGCCAGTTTCAAGCCAGTAATGTCAGTAACATTTGTGTTGAAAGGGTGTTATATTCTATTTTTATTTTTGCCGGATACTGGAAAATGATGTCGAAACGAAGACGCGTAGCGATTGCGAGACTTTTGGTGGCATTTATTTTTTATTGTTGGATGGTCCAGAGATGAGACTGCGGACCCCCATACATATATTTGCGGACCCCCACGGGTCCGCGGACCACAGGTTAAGAAACACTGTCTTAGAGCATTGTAGAAATAAATCATATGTGAGATGCCCTGGAGATGATTTTTCACAAAAACCTCGCAGTACAAATAATCCAAATATTATTATTACCTATACGTAAAAACCCTCTGGGCATTAAATAAATAAGACACCGAAGAAAAGCGGATCGACTTCCAGGACACCCCGTCGGTTGGGTCTCCCCTATGTCTAAAAGTCTATTGGCTTTACAGCCTAATTATTGACTTCACCTTGCTGGCGTCGCGTCGCTTTTCTATTAACCTATTGACCCACCATTGACCTGATTGCTCTGAACCTGAAAATTACATCTGATAAATCATTTTCAATCTCTCTCTCCCTCTTCTTTCTTATGAACGTTGCATGTGATAGAGAGAGATAAAAAGGAGCTCTCGTTCGGTTATTTACACATTTTATTTATATCAACAACTTGGCTTAGGTACTGACACTCAGTGGCGTGCACAGGGTTTTTGGTCAGGGTAGGCAGTAGGAAAACCGCCGAATTGATTCAAATAAATAAAAAATAAACTTACCACAGATAACTCCTTTCGTACAAGTTTTCGCTAAGTGTGCTTGCTGCTAGCTGCAGATGATGTAGGTTTGGATTATCTAAGATTTAAGCCACATCAAATATCCAAATAATAATAATAATAAATAATCGCATCATTTATGCATATTATCACAAGCCAATTGGACATCCGAGGTGGCCTTGATAAAGGCCGTTGGCGTTGTCTCATACTTCATACTTCAGATGTCATTTCACTGATTGTCATTTGCTAATTTTGTTCCAGAAAGCACTGCCTAATACTAACAAAAAAACCTCATAGAAGCAAATTCAAAGCGAAAGTTCTACTCTATGCTACGTGCATTTCGTAAACATTGATTATATATCCTGTATGAAGTTAGCTCTAAGCAGAAATAATTCCTGCTTAATGGCCGTTATACACGACACCTTTTTTCAGCCCGTTTCCAATTAGAGACAAAAGTCAACATTTTTCGCTTTACGCGAACGCTTCTTTCATCTCTATTTTCATATCTACGAATTCAGTTGGCATCACAACAAACAGTATGGTTCATGTGTTGTTTGCAGTGATGACAATTGAAATCGTAGATATAAAAATAGAGGTGAAAATAGCGATCGCGTAAAGCGAAAAATGTAGACTTTTGTCTCTAATTGGAATCGGGCTGAAAAAAGGTGTCGTGTATAACGGCCATAAGCCTCATTTTAGTGAGGTAGTCGGAGGGCGCGTGTAGTTTCCACGTTTGTAGTATGCCGTTTGATGTGTCACGCTTATTATTGAAAGTGTCTATTTATTTTTAGCAATAATTTAATAAATTATAATATTATTTACATACAAATACGGTAGGGTAGGCAGTGATTATGTGCCTATATGGAGTGCACGCCCCTGTATGGCAGGGGTGTTGGTTATCCAATAAATGGTTCCCGGGGCGACGGTTAACATGTCCGCCTCCTAAGTCTTAAGTAGATGCACATATAAGTATATCGTATTTTGCTATTCGTCAGTACCTAATCATTCAGAATTGAAACGTTACTTGAAATGGCTTTAGGCGTGTTTGGTGACTATATCTGAATAGCATTTTTTCAAATCAGCAGAATTTTTCACATCTCCTTCCCCTCCCCACTCATATGATTTGTTTAAATTTTTTCGCTGTTGTACAGTGTATATTGGTTTAGTCTAATTACTTGAAATGGCTTAAGCCGTGTTTGGTGACTAGATCTGAATAGCCAGGAAGATACGTTTTCCACATCTCCTTCCCCTCCCCACTACCTTCAGCATCACACTATACCAAAATTGGGGATGCCATTGGCACTCACTGGCTCGAGACGGTTGGGACTCTTGTGTTTTTTTAAAATTAGTCAATTCACCCTAAAAATATTGTGTTAATATCAGATAAAAAAAGTTATATTATATGCAAGTAGGAATCTTTACGGTTTTTTGCTAAGCCGACTGCACGTATAAGTATGTCGTATTTTGTTATTCACGCATGCTTCTTCGGAGAGTCGAAATTATTGTTAGTAAAAAAAATTTTACAGGGGATTTCCACTCAAGATGCCTTCAGATATAAGTATATCGATTTTGGTTGTACGGCCGTATATCCTCTTTGCATACATACTTGAAGAAAAAATCTTCTAAATGATCAGGAAGGATGAATTGTCGCCGGATGAATTGTCGGCAGGATGAACTGTCGGCAGGATGAACTGTCGGCAGGATGAACTGTCGGCAGGATGAACTGTCGCCGGATGAACTGTCGCAGGATGAATTGTCGCAGGATGAATTGTCGGGTCACCATCTAGGTTCCATTGATCTATACCATGATAGATACCCAGGAGGTCTAGCACAGTGAGATCGATAATTAGAAAATCGGATCGACAGGCATAACTACCAATGATTTTATAGCATTTTTGCAAGCACGGTCGCACTGTGGATAGCCAGACTGTTATTGACAGGTAATAAATAAGAAATCGGTATATGCTGGTAACACTGGCAGATGTATGCAAGAATTTACATTCCTTGACATCAAACCGCTACGTAAAAAAAAACTTATACATAGACCATTTCGAATTGAAATACTAAATTTAATATAAATACATTGGCACTTCGCGAGTTCTTTTTGCGACTGAGCGGGAGTTAATTCTTTTTATAAAATCTTCTCTCTTTCTAAACCTCACCAGTAAATAATTTCCTTATTTTTGTTTTATTTGTAGTAACACACACAAATAATTATATGCTTATACATATACATATGTACTACAAACAAGTTTTTTTACATCACACCTTGTTTTATGTTAAGGGGTCTCCACACGGTACTGCCGCAGTACGTGCTGCCGCAGAACTGTAGTCAAAAGCGCCAGCCGTATTGTTATTATAATAACAATACGGCTGGCGCTTTTGACTACAGACTATACGATTTTTAGTCAGTTCTGCGGCAGTTGGTACTGCGGCAGTACCGTGTGGAGACCCCTTTAGGTCTAATTATGGAAAACTTATAAATGCATATTTGCAAAGTTGTATTCTTTTTTTATTTGTACAACTCTTATTATTTTTTTCTTTAAATCTCAGCTGTAACCTTGTATACCTTACAAATAAATAACATTTCAATTTATTTTATTTTATTGGTTGGTAACATACATAATTAATACTAGATGGGTTACCCGGCTTCGCTCAGGACAATAAGATAGTGTTCTGGAATGTTGCACAATGATGTTCCCGATTCCCTATTCCTGATCATTCCACGACATATTCCGCCACTCCTTCCACAACTTTCTACAGCTCTATGGAACCTTCTAGAACTTTCCGGAAGACTGTTCTAGAAATTTCAAGAGGGCGAAACTTTTAGCCCTTATATCTTTAAAAGCAGGCCCTTTAGGTAAAAACGGATACCCTTATTCCCTAGGGGGGATAGAGATCTACCACACCATATAACTCCCTTGATCGAACCGGGACTCGTTTCTGATTTTTTGCGAGCTGCACGTTTTTTTGGACTTTCTTTTATAATATATGCCATATTCAAATAAATAAAATGTTACTCCTTACATGTCCTTTCCCGTGCGTTCCCCTCCAGCGTTCCACTTCCACCTTTCCCACCACCGCTCTCCCGCTCCCCCGTCCCGCCAACCCCCCTGGCACTGCATTTCTTGACTCCTCTCCCGCCCGGCCCGTAGCCGAAACTTTTTTCTAATACTAACAATTTTAAACTCGTGATATCTTTCTAATTAAATATCCGAATTGAAAAATTCAAAAAGTTAAATAAAGGTATTGAAGCTGTCTTGAATATGAAGTAATTTATTTTGATAAGGATTAAAACCAAGTTACAAATAAAGAGCCTTTTCAAGAGGCGACATTTAAATTAAATTTTTAAAATAAAAGAATACTTATTGTGGCATAACCATAATAGTTAGACATATGCTGTCACGACCTTTTTTGTAAATAATAATGTGTTCTATAAAGTCGTGGTTCATTATTTTATTATATCATAAATAGTTTTCGCAGCGCACGCGATTTAAAGAATATTTTAGGTAATTTTTTTACACCCTTGGTTACATTATTGAAGTTTTAGTAAGGTTTCATATATTTTTTTTAATATAATATAGCCTATGTCACCCAGGGATAGTGTAGCTTCCCAACAGCGAAAGAATTTTTCAAATTGGTTCAGTAGTTTCGGAGCCTATTCGATGCAAACAAACACACAAACAAACAAACAAATATTACCTCTTTATTAAGGGTCGACCGAGACAGGTTTTTCGTTCTCGGCCGAGACCGAGAATAAATTAAAATCTCGGCCGAGACCGAGAGCCGAGACCGAGAATAGATAAATTGAGCAATAAAATGAAATAGCGCTATTTTTGCATAATATACTATATTTTTAAGATTGTAATAATGTTTAATTATATAATAATTTGAGATTTTATATAATATATCTAATATTAAATATTTAATTAAACAATAATTTGAGATTGTACTCACAATGTTAAAAATAAAAATTAAATAATTGAGATTTTATGTAATATAATATAAAATACGTACCAATCACAATCGTCGTGACACCAAGTGACGAATTTGGACGCGCGCGGTAGATTTGAATCCCATTATCCTATACCGTACCTATTTACAACGGTCTCGGTTATTGTCTCGGTTCTCGGCGATTTTTCGCCGAGAACCGAGACAGAGTTCTCGGTAGAATTTGTAGCCGAGAACGCCGAGACCGAGACCGAGACCGAGATCTCGGTCGACCCTTACTCTTTATATAGTGTAGTAGATTATGAGCGTATACGCATGTGCATGCTTTTCTATGTTATACTTTCTTTTAATTACTATTTGACGCTTATATTATTTTTATATTTTTAATCTTCGTATTAGTGTGTTATTTTCTTATGAATTGTACAACTATTTATCATGTTATACATAAATACTGTAATCAATTGTAAAATTTTAACGTAAAAGCCCACTAGGGTTATATAAATAATAAATAAAAAAATAAATCAGACTATTTGATTCACATGTGGTAGAAGTGAAACCTTCAGAAAACTAAAGTAGACAAGAAACTACGAAGCCCTTTTTTTAATCAATGTGAAGGATGATTTTTCCATATTTTTGTCGTCGAATTCCAGTGAACCTTTTCCTATACATTTGGTCATCTTATTAGTATTTTGTTTTCTTCGTCGGAGTCGCTAGATGTGGCTTTCTTTTGTGATTTCTTTTTGTGATTTTACCAAAAATACATTTTTTTTGATTTCTAAGGATTTGATTCTAGGCCCGCTAAATATTCGCAGAGGTTCGTCGGGCGCTTTATACTACAATACCAAAGAAATTTTCAAAAAAATTAAAAAAAAAAAAAAAAACGAGCGTGCTTTAGACCACACGACTGAAGTAAAACTTCACTAACTTATTCCGTCCATGAACAATATAACAATAACAGGAATAAAAACATCCCCATCCCCTCAATATCCCCATCAACTCAATTCAACTCTCAGCTCTCAGCTCTCAGCTCTCAACTCAACTCAACTCAACTCAACTTATATCATTGATTAGCGTTTCACATTGATAACGTTTCATATTGATTAGCGTGTCACATTTTTTCGTAACGTTTCATATTTTTTCGTAACGTTTCATAACGTATTCATCATTTTACCCCGAGTGAGTTACTAAGTGTCGAGCGTGCTTTACTTCAATAAATAATTTACTAGATCGTCTTGCGCAGTGTTCGTGTACTTGTAACGTTTTTTTATAAATATTCGCGTGCATACTGCATTTTGCATCTCATCTTGCACTCTTTAAGAAATGTCCACCCGACACCCATCGTGCAGTATTTCCTTTATGGAACACCTTACCTTTGTGCCAAGGCTTTAGATTTCAATGGGCCTTTTGGCGCCCGCGTTATCGAGGTTTATTTAATCGATTGCGACGGTCGGTAGTGTGTTAACAGATGACGCTAGTGGAATGAAAATAGTAGACTTCTCGTTTAACGCATTAGCTGCTCAATGTGCCGGAGGAGTTGGAAGAGGTTCAAACAAACACATTTCTCGAGCGATGTACTGCTGAATGGCTTAGTTGGGAAAACAGGTTTTTCCGTTCATTTCTAGAAAATTTAAAGAGTAATTTCCTTGTTTATATTAATAGCTTTTTTTGGCTGAGGGGTTATGAGAGGGACTAATAAGATTTTATGTAAGTTCCATTTGCCAAAATTATAGTATCAGCTTAGTTGATTTGAAAATTCACTTTGCTTCTTGGTGGGAATAATGATTAAAAATTTAGGTAAATTTTCGATTCTGGTGTCCACGCGTATTACTAATAATTTTTAGAAAAAAACTTTAGATTCGCCTTAATTACTATAAAAGGAAACTTTTTGCATTTCGGGCGGCGGAAAATTAAAATGCATAATTTTCGCAACCCGAAATGCAAAAAGTTTCCTTTTATAGAAGTTAAGGTGATTCTAAAGTTTTTTTCTAAAAATTATTAGTAATAAGCGTGGACACCAGTATCGAAAAATTACGAAAATTTATTTAGGTTTTAAATATTGTACATTTTTTCAAAATTTAATGACAATATTAATAAAGTAAAATTACAATATTAGTAAAAATACAAAGTAAAGTGGTTTGTTCACGTTCACAGTGCTCCTCACTAGGTATTCCTGTTCCGAGGCGGACTGTAGTTACGTTGTTTTGGTTCCATACCAACTCAGAATGAAACAAACTCAGAACCACCTTAGAAAGGTCATTAAAAATTATCAAAAAATAATTTTAAAATAGCCGGTAACCCTAACCTAACTAAACCTTATATTTTATATAAATATATTTTTTTCACTTATGTATGTTTTTTACAAAAAAATGTACAACTTTCACATATTATATAGTATTTCCTCACCATAAAAAGACGTTATAAAATCATACAAGTAAGTAAATACTAAAATATTGTAATTAATAACAAAAAGATGAGAAAGAAAAACGCAAGATTTATCCATTTCGAGTTAAGAAAAAAATTTATAGTAGATATGGACTCATAATTCTAGCTTAATATCTTCTTTACCAAATTTCTTTTTATTTTTTTTTATAATAATTTTTTTGGTACATACATTGGTATTCTTTTACAATACTTAAAGGCCATTTTTAATATATAAACATTAAAAAATTAAAGAATAAAACAATTAGCAGATTAACGAAAAAAAATCCCACATAGGTATCGTCTGTTCGTGGGTATACTTGTGTGTTTTTAAATTTGACTCATATACATCCATTATCTTTGTAGATATTAAAGCTTAAAATTAAATAAACAAAAAATAAAATAAGTGTTTACTGAATCACAATTCAAACAACATGTTAATTAATATTAAAAATTTGTTAAATTAAAACAAAATTTCCTCTGTAATCATTAGATTTGTAAGTATGTACATATACCTACACTTGCTTATACACTTATGATCTTATAAAGAATATATTCCGTGTAACTTTAAAAAAATTCAAATAAGGAATTATAAAAATTTTCGAATGAAAAGTCACTACCTAAATTTTTTATTTTATTTTGTTATATGAGTCCCAACTGCTCCCGTCTGGAGCCAGTGAGACTATGGCATCCGCAATCGGGATATGTTTTTAGGCTGAAGGTAGTCGGGAGGGGAAGGAGATAGGGAAGAGGAAGGTGGGGAAGTACCTGGCTATTCAGATTTGGTCACCAAATACGGCTAAAACCATTTCAAGCAACATTTCAATCCTGAATGGTGGTCTTACACCAGGGCGATACTGAGAGTATCTTCCACTCTGGAACGTGTCGCGAATATACTATATATTATTTTAAAATGAATAGTTTGTGAAATAACACAAATTATTCAAATAAAATTTATTTGCCATGCTGGAATTCGATCCCACGACCTTCGCATTGCGAGTCGAGAGCCTTACCCGGGACTATGCCGGACAATTCTTTTTCAAATTTTCTTCAGGCAAGTAGATGCCATAATATTGAAAGGCTCAGTCGAAGATAGCCAAAGTTTATCATGTAGTCAAAGTAAAGCTAGGACAGTGGCAATCGGCATACTGTGGTGGTAGTAGGAGAATTAAATATTGTCAGGTTGTTCGTATCCGGGAATGTTTATCGATCTTTAAAAAAAAACTTAATGGAGCCCCCGTACATGAGCTGGTCACTGATAGTAACACAAGTACTTAATATTATTTATTTTTAAATTTGTATGTTTCTCTCATGATTATTATTTGTAAATATTATGATCTTACTTGAATCCTTGTATGTAACTACATAATATGTATTTATACTCTCTAAACTCTAAGGTCTAAGGGATGTGTGGGATAGCGCTTACCTTCCCACATTCTGAAATAAAATAAATAAATCCAAATATTGTTACGTCATACAAAAATGTTTACAATGTTTAAAAAATAAAATGTTTACAAAAAAAATTATCTGAAAATCCCTTTAGGTAGGTATTATTAAAAAAACGAATTCAATGACAGCTAAAAAAATTACATTTCAATAGAATCCACGGGCTGTTTGCTACCAGGGTAAGTACAATAATTTTACAAATTAGGATGCTCGTTCTGTTTTTGTCTTGGCATAATATTATTTTCTTTTAGCTTTTCCAATACGGGACTGTCAGGATTATAATTCCCCAGCCATATCTACAGCCAGAGCCAGTGCGAGATGCGGGTCTTGGGATATTGTTATAATAACCATCAAATCTAATAGTCGTGGGATAATTACCACCTTACCTTATAGATATCTTCAGATCTAATAACAGATTTCACTGTTTAATACAACTAACGTTGTTATTGTAGCGTTAATTTCGAATAATTCATTATTTATACTCGTTTAATCTTTCTTCCATAATTAATATTTTTTAATAATAATGTTATTTGATAAACTCAAAATAAATTGTATATTTTTGAACGCATACGAAAACTAAAAACTGTTTTTGAAAGGTGATAAAATACGCTTTATATGTTTAAAATTTGAAATAAACATATGATTTTTGAAAGATAAAAAATTTGAAGGCAAACATAAAAAAAGTTTTAAAAATGGCAAGCCTCACGTTTTTTCTAACTCAAATTACTGATAACAAATAAAAACACTCAAATATTTTACTAGGCAAATGTATTTTAAACCTAAACTTTTTTTGTCGTTTCACGTAAAAATAATTAATAAAAAACTTCCAACTTTTTCAAATTGCGGTCGAAAATTTTGGTTTCATAAAGGTATAAATTTGAATTATTTTAAGGTTAACTTTGATATTTGAGTATAAAGTGTGATATTTTCTCTTTCTAACACCGTTTAGATCATATGTATGTATTTAGATCTAACCACAATAGTAAGGGAGATACAATTATTTCTATGAGAGCTTTATGAGTTGTCACGAAAATCAAACAAACTAGGGATTAAATGCTTGATAAATTAATTTCATCAGAACTGGAAACGTTCAATTAAATTCGAATATAATCGGGCCCAACACACTAATTTTACAATGGTTGTTAATCAGTTGTTAAACATTTAAAATTCTTTTATTAGTAAGGGGATAACTGTTTTGCTCTTTAGTAAATATGATCCACCTTAGGGAAATATGCATACAGCTGTTTTAAAGGGCTAAATCCATATCTTATTATTTTTCTAACATCACTTGTGTCATGTCAGTTCTCTAAACGAAAATCGAAATCGAAACGACATTTCTTTTGGTATATATCTAATGTATTGAGTAAGAAGTCGAAAGTTCATTATTAAAAACACAATGCCGGTGAAATTGTGAAAATCCAAAGACATATTTTGAGAATTCATCCTAAAGGACAGTTCCATTAACGTAGTTTTCGGAAATTAAGAAAATGTAAAAACTTTTAAATTCCGGAGATGGACAAGACAAAAAGACTAATAATTATTTGCCAGTCAAAGCAAGAAAGCTCACTAAATTCCTAATAATTGAAGCACGCCCTTTATACTATCTTTACATAAATATCACATATTACTCTTGACTTTAGTTAGACGGAACAGTAAAATTTTAGATATTGTCCAGGAAATGCTTGTAATTTAATATTATTGAAATTTTAAAAAAATGCACAGACGCACTACATTTTTTTTTACAGTTAATACCGCACAAGAATCTTAACTGCTCCCGTCTGGAGCCAGTGAGACTATGGCATCCCCAATTGGGGTATGTTGTGAGGCTGAAGGTAGTGGGGAGGGAAAGGAGGTGGGGAAGAGGAAGGTGGAGAAGTACCTGGCTATTCAGATCTGGTCACCAAATACGGCTAAAAGTAGGCAGGTGGGGAGAGTGTGAAAGGGGATAAGGGAAGGTGGAGGGGGAACGCGGGGAGTAAAGGGAAGGCCAAAGAGGAAGTGGGACATATAGGAAAGGAGACGCAGGGAGAATAATTTATTTACTTAAGTGGCATTGCAACGCATACCGAGAATTCACTAGTAATACATAATATCACTCTTCCATTTCGTACCAAGAGAAATAGCTAGTTTCTCAGAATGCATCCAATTCCAAATAGCGAAGTTCGTACAATGAACAAGTTCATGAATTTCAAACAAGAAGTTTGAATTCATCAACCCACACCACATACTTCGTGATTTTAATAAGTAAATATGCTTTAAGCTAACGATTTTCTGAATAAGTAATAAACGTAGGCGGATGTGATAATTTCCCTAAACTTTACTTTATCGTGTTTTTTCGGAAAATCTTATGATGAAACTTGACTTTTGGTGTTGATCTTCTTTTCATTTAATCCCCATTTACTATCGGAGTAATTCTCCAGCTAAACAAGAATAAATAACGAAAACTTACAAAATTAACCTTGAAAGTAAATATTATGAACAGGTTAGAGGCTTTTGAAATGTGGCTTCACCGAAAAATGCTCAAGGTCCCATGGACCGACATGATCACCAACACAGAAATTCTCAGGTGGGCTAGAGCAGATAGAGAACTGCTTACATTAACAAAAGTCAGTAAAATTTCATATCTGGGTCATATACTTAGAGGGGAGAAGTATCACTTGCTCCAATTAATATTGAGAGGCAAGATGGAGGGTTGCCGAGGGCCTGGTAGGAGACAAATGTCTTGGCTGCGAAATGTACGAGAGTGGACCGGTATTAGAAGAGTGGAAGAGCTATTCCGGGCAGGGCAAGAAAGAGAGACATTTTCCAGAGTGATCGCCAACGTCGGAGGGACCTGATAGGGCACACCAAGAAGAAGAAGAAACAAGAAAATATGTATGTTTAACTTAACGAAAGCTTAAACGGCTATACAGAAAAGAACACAAGTTCATTTTTATAATAATAACAATTGGATATTTTTTTGCCGTTTTTCTGAATAATCACCTTTACATATATTTTTTTTGAATAATGACATTCTAACTTAAGAAACTGCATATTTATTTTTATTTTCGTAGTTAGTTTGAATAGTTAATATAAGTTTTAATTTTTTTATACCCGCTAAAACGCACATAACATCATAAGGAGTCATGTGACGTCACCAGTCACCAGTAACTAATTTTTTTTTTATCAAAAGAGTCAGCTCAATACATCAATGCTAGTGGGCGGACCCAGGAGGTCTGAAATTAATAATTGTTCTATTTACTTTTGTTTATAGTGAGATGGATATATGATTTTTATTTTATTTTATTTTATTTTATTTGTAAGAAACAAACAGCTTATATACATATAATAGACAAATATATACATGTGAACTGCAGTGAAGCCGAAAGAGTTTCTTATGCTAATATTGTTTGGAGATGGAGTTTTATTTTACCTTAAACTAAATTTTAGGCTTTGGAAGGGTGACGAAGGGGAGAGGAGGGGGATGGCAGAGAGAATATAGGATAAGGATATGAGATGCTCTCGATACCTTCCACTCCCGTATCAATCCAATATCGCACGCGTTACTTTTATTCAATACTTCTGAAGGTTTAAATTAAAAAATGTCTACGCTGTGAAATAATTCGTTGTTTTGCGCACATATCCGAGCAATCGGGGAATTTTTTCTAATGTTTGTTCTGCAAGTGGGCAAATGAAGTAATTTTGATTATCGGGTTAATCTTGAAAGAATATAGATCTTTATTAAATTGGTAAGCTCTGGCGAGTCCAGGCCGTTGTTTAGAATTTTAAATAATAAAATTTGATCAAAAATTAATCGTCGTGTATGAAGGGAGTTGAAGTGATGAAATTTAATAGAATCGGTGTAATTTAGAAAGTGAAGGTTAAGTTTATAATTTAACGGCCTTACTAAAAAAACCTGTGAAAAATTTATTCAATTGACAAACGGCCGCGGATGTGAAAACATTACTAATTTAAAAATTGTTCTTGGAAAAAAATACACGCCGCGTTTACACAGCCTGGGGGGCTAGTTTATCTCTGTTTTAGGGATGATGTCTGAACGAAATTTGGAATTTTCCTAAGTATTTTGAATGTTCTATATATTTCTTATTTTTGAAGGTGCCGTATAAACATATACCATTTTTAAAAACTAGATAAAATTACCGTTTAGATTTGTGTATTTGAAATATACTTTAGTTTTAAAAAACTGCCATATTTTAAGATTTAAACACGGAAAAAAATGTAAAATAATTTCTTACCAAAACATTTTTGATGAAAGTTTACAGAAATATTAAAAAAATTAAAATTTAAGAAATACAGACCTTTTATATAATGAATTTGAAATGAAACTGTCACCTCACTTTTTCCTCGTGCATACAATAAAAAAATTATAAAAAATTTCAAAGTTTTTTTGAATGCCAAAAAAATAATCTTAAAAATATCTCTGATATTTCAACACATTTCTTGCACCACTAAAGATGTTAATTTCTTTGATAAGTTTACCAACACGTAATTTGATATTAATATTAAAAAAAAACACCACTTTTAAGAAATTCTCATAAAATAAAGATTTAAAAACGTAAATTTGAACTTTTATGTAACCCAAAACAATATTTTGACAGTTCAACTTTTAAATACTGTTAATTGTGTAATAACTTGATAAAACTGATGTAATACCACACAAATAACACGGCAAATGTATTAATTACATGAATAGAAGAGTGAATTGGTCGCTATAATAGAAATCATTCAGTAAAATCTCAACATTTAGTAAAA
The DNA here is from genome assembly GCA_917563855.2 of Limnephilus lunatus. Taxonomy (NCBI): domain Eukaryota; kingdom Metazoa; phylum Arthropoda; class Insecta; order Trichoptera; family Limnephilidae; genus Limnephilus; species Limnephilus lunatus. The sequence continues at coordinate 79,424,643 of OU830600.1, forward strand.
ATATTCCCGTCATGCATGAAAACCAACTGCTGTTTTTTGCGCGGGCAAGTTGTGCAGGCGCGACGTCATCACCATCTAGCGGCTATGAATGAAAACAAAATTTTGTATGGAAAATTTGAAAAATTGCAGTGTTGCCAAATTTAAAACGTGTTTTAGAGTGAAATTCTTTTTTAGTAATATTTCGTGTTTTAGTGTAAATGTGTTGTATCCATGATGCTACAAAACACAGGTAATCGGTCGTGCTGTGGTTTTTTTTTAGTAAGGCCGTGAGTGTTTAAAAAAAGTTTTTTGAATTCTTTCGATCCTATCAATATGAGCTTGGTAGAAAGGAGTCCAGATCGGTGTGCAGTGTTCTAAGTGTGGGCGGATATATGCGGTGTAAAGGGAATATAGAGTTTTTATGTTTCGAAACAGTTTCGATATATGAATTATAAATCCCAGCATTTTGTTGGCTTTGTTGATGATCTTATTAGTGTGTTGGATAAAGTTTAATTTAAAATCAAGTGTTACCCCAAGGTCCCTGATAGATTTGACTTCGTTAATAAGTGTCCCGTTTAGTGTATAATCAAATTAAATTTTATTTTTATTACGTATAAATGATATTTTATTACATTTTGAGATATTTATGACTAGTTTATTCAATTCACAGTAGACAAAAAGACGGTTGAGGTCCTCTTGAAGTTTAATGCAGTCTTCTATTGATTTGACAACTAGGTATATTTTTTTATCATCTGCGTATGCTAGATAATTAGAGTGTAAAAAACATTTGTGAATATCATAAATATACACATTAAATAATAATGGGCCTAGATGAGAATCTCGAGGTACGCCGGAGGGCATAGAAAAGAAACTGGACTTTGATCCCTCAACTGAGATGCATTGGAGTCTACTCAAAAGGTATGAAGTGAGCCATCGGAGTAAGTCTCCATGAATGCCTAATTGAATTATTTTTTTAATTAAAATTATATGGTTTACCTTATCGAAGGCCTTCGAGTAGTCAGTATAGATCACATCTATTTGGTTTCTATTGTCCATATTGCTCGATAAATAATCGGTAAAATTTACCAAATTTGTTAATACCGATCTTTTTTGTAAAAATCCGTGTTGTTGGTTTTGATTGTTGCGAAAAATTGAAGTATAAATTTGATCGTAGACAATGCGCACAAATAGTTTGCTAAATACCGTGAGTATTGAGATGGGGCGGTAATTTTCAATGTTGCTTTTAGAACCTGATTTATGAATGGGGATTATAATTGCTTCTTTAAATTTTGTTTGAAATTTTCCTGCTTTTAGTGACATTAAAAAATATGTTAGTTAAAGGGTATGAAAGATTTTCGGCACATTTTGAGACAAAGTATGGCGGAATACCGTCACTGCCAGCACCCTTACTAACGTCTAAATTCTTCAGGTATCCATTGATCATTGAAGTGTGAATTTGAACGTTCCCAATTGGGTTAGGATTATTCACATACGCAGAACTATCGATTGTGCTGGTATTATTGGTGCCCATATCGATTACGATTTAAGCAGTAAATAATAATAATAAAAGTTTATTCCAGAATGTATGCAGGGGTAGTGCAATGCAATACATTCCATACTTTGAAACAAAAAATGGGTTAATGTTAAAAATAAAGTAAATAACAACATATAAATAAATTTAAAAAAAAAACGAATAAGCATGAACAACATAAGAAAAATAATAATAAACAGTAAAATTAATTCATGCAGCTGTTTACGGAGGGTATTTTATCGTCTCCCGTCTCCAGAGGGCCATCAGGGGGGACTCCAACCAGGTAGTAGTGGCGGTGATGATTGCATTCTTCGATTGGCGTAGTCTGCGCCATAAACTTCCCATGCGGTGGCGGAGAAGTGCTCGGAAAGTGTGCACTCGTCCCTCCAGGAACATTTCCGTAGCACTGCAGTATCTCGGTAGGCGGAAAAGTTGACGGTATGCGTTGTTGTAAGCAACCTTTAACTTGTTCCATTGGGATGCAGTGTAGTCAACCCACAGTTCTGATGTGTACAGCGAGGTACAGAAAGCGTTGAACAATATTCTTTTTACTTTTGGGCTGCATAGGTAAAAACGTCTTGACAGCATACCCGCTCTAACAGATATCGCTCTTCTCTGCCTTTCCATATCCTCGATATCCTTAAGGTCGTCTGTGATGATGTGTCCCAGGTACTTAACGCTGTGATAAACATTCATTTTCCTGTCATCTAACCATACTGAGGGTGTTTGAATGGTTTCGTTTTTGTTTTTAAAAACCATAACTACTGACTTGGTAGTATTATATAACAGGTTATGGTTTTTTGCAAAGTTTTCACAAATTCTTAGTAACTTCTGTAATGCGCTTAGTGACGGTGCAAGAAGAACCATGTCATCTGCGTAATTAATGTTGTTCACACATACTCCATGTATATGGCATCCTATTTTCGTGGCATTAAGTTTTTTAATAAGATCATCGGTATACAGATTGAACAGAACCAGAGACATGCTTCCTCCTTGCCTTACGCCACTTTTTAAATAGAATGGATTAGACAGCTCCCCAGACCATTTCACAATATTTTCTTGTTGCGTGTGCCAAATTGAAAGAATCGCTATTACATCTTCCGGAACTGCTCTTTTCCTTAGTTTTTCCCACAGTTTATTATGACGTACACGGTCAAACGCCTTGCTTAGATCTAGAAAGCAGGTATAGATTGGCGTTTTCCTTAGTTTATAATAGCTGATGGTTTCTTTTAGGGAATATATTGCCATAGATGTTGACAGTGCAGGTTTGAATCCGAACTGGTTATCTTCTGTTTTTAGATGGTCTGTTACAACAACGGATAAAATTTTTTCAAATAATCTCGCCACGGCGGTTGAGAATGAAATTGGTCGGTAGTTATTGATCACGGATGGATCAAGATTTGTTGATTTAATTATGGGAATAATTACCGTTTTTGTCATTTCATTCGGGATGTGCCTGTAACGCAAAATATTTGAGAATAGTTTTGCTAGGATGTAACACCACGTAACACCACGCTTTGTATTATTTGCTTCTCAAAGCTTATCATACAATTTCAAATAATTGTATAACAGGTTTTCCAATGCAGAAATGCCTAAATATTGTGTGTTTTATTGTGATGGTATCACTTTTAAATGGCGGTTTGTAAATTTTACGTATAATAATATACAATAAACCTTATGTATTCAGAATCGGCGTTTGTTGATCTATACTAAAAAAATATATATTTTCAAACCCACAATATTTTTCACGGGGGTACCTTATTGGGATAATTTTTTTTTTTTTTTTTACAGTGATTACCGCACAAGAATCTCAACTGCTCCCGTCTGGAGCCAGTGAGACTATGGCATCCCCAATTGGGGTATGTTGTGAGGCTGAAGGTAGTGGGGAGGGGAAGGAGGTGGGGAAGAGGAAGGTTGGGGAAGTACCTGGCTATTCAGATCTGGTCACCAAACACGGCTAAAGCCATTTTCAAGCAACGTTTCAATTCTGAATGGTGGTCTTACACCAGGGCGATACTGATAGTATCTTCCACTCTGGAACGTGCCGCAAATATACTATATATTATTTTAAATGAATTAATTGTCAAATATCACAAATTAATCAAAAAAAAATTATTTGCGCACGCCGGGTTCGAACCCGCGAGCTCCGGATTGTGAGTCAAGAGTCTTAGCCACTGGACTACGGAGGTCGTCATTGCAAACAAAGCACATTTAGACAGATATCTAATATTTCTATGCATCTTCTCTGCGCAAAACACAGGATGGGTTTGTTGCACAGAATGCGAACAATATATCACATTTCAAAGTTAATGTTCAAGTTCTGAGAGAGTCCCATTTAAGTTTTGTACTATCCAAGTAATGCGAAACAATAAGCGCATGATGAAATAATAACAGCCATTGAATAGAACTTTCACAGAACTAGAATTTCTAGTTTTGATGAATTGTTCAACTTTTGTGAAACAGCCCGTCGTAACAAACGCAAAATTAAGAGACTCGCATTTTTAAAGTGAAAACTTCTTTAGCACCGTTGTGATTTGAAACTCGATGAAACGAAAAAGCGACACTAAAAAGAGACAAAACAGAAACATCTATAGGATTTAGCCTGCGAGAGAACGAGATAGAATAATCGGTCTCCTCCCCACTCTTGTCTACTTTAGTTTTCTGAAAGCTTCACATCCACGGATTGTGAACTGCACACTTGTAATTTTTTCAGTGTTTTGCATCCTAAATTGAATGACGATGCAAAGTTGAGACTTGATCAATTCACTCAAGAAAATTATTATTACGAGTATATCCTTTTTGGATAATTTATTTTTAAATGTTTGCATGGCGGAGTTTCTTAGAGTTTTAACAATAGCGCCATAGAGAGAATCCAGTTCTGTTTTGTGAACCTCTGAATTTTTGAAAGAATGAAGTCTGGTTTGGGTTTTTAAGTCAGGGAGAAGGTTTAAGATTTAGGAGCTACGTGGATGAATTATCTGCGCTGACGTATATATATAGTGGAGGAACATTGTAGTGTCTATTTGTTAAATTTATAGTGATGAGATTGTGTTGTAAGATAATTTGTTGTTGTATTTTTACAAGAATTGTGTTAGCTTAAATTTGAGACGGAGTTAATGTAGTCAAAAGTATAGATTCTGTTAATTTATAAGTTTAAATCTTCTTCTTCTTCCTTGCGCTGTCCCAACTCATTGTCTAGGTAGACTATTGGGGTCAACTCTTCTCGTTCTCAGGTTGTAGTTTCTTCGGTTTTGAGAATCGCCTTCATCCAGGCGGTATTTAAGTATTTTGGAGCAGTTCTTTGTTCTTCATCTGGATGACTGTCGATGAAGCTCCATAGACACACCTAAAGTACCTCTCAATCAGACCGCACGCCTAAATATCGCTCCACAAAAATCACCTATATTTATACCTCACAGTACACAATAACCGAGCAACTCTTCGGTAAACGTTTCCTGAAAATCAGTAAAGTGAATTTGTTACTGTAGTGAACTCTAATCAATCGGATTTATTCTTATTTTAAGTGATTTAAACATTTAAAGTGTGTTGTATCAGATAGTGTTGTTACCAAAATTTCTATCATCACACACCACGTAATAAACATACAAGAGCGAGTCAATTAATATTACTGTTCACTGACGGGTACCTGTAATCGCTTCGTGGTCTAGCGGTAAGAACGCCCGGCAAGCTAGACAGTAGGGACCTGCACCGATATCCAAAGGGACCCGGAACGATCCTCACTGCCGCCAAAGATTTTTATTTTTTTCCACTCGCACCGATATCCGAAGGAACCCGGAACGATCCTTACTGCCGCCAAAGATTTTTATTTTTTTATTTCTACACCATTGAAGTTAATATTACGCAAGTGATCGGAAAACCATAATTCAGACGCAGAGACAAAAATAAACCAAATTACAATGAATTGCGAAGCCTGCTTAAGGGCCAGGTATCAAACCGCGCTAACGCTGCAGTTAGGTATTTCTTGTACTTGTAGACAAACACGGCCGCAGCTGGCCGCCTGCGTCTGACTAGAGGAGATGTGGGTATACTAGACACTACGGACTTACGAAATAAAAATATACTTGCCTTATAAAATTAAAATTTAGTTTCTACTATAATGGATACAGCTTAACATACTAAGAATCATATTGTGGAATAGCGTGGATAGCTCATAGAGACATTTGCGCCTGGGTCAAACTGCCCATTCACTGCAGTAAGGTATTTTTGGTAGTTGCAAACAAGCTTGGCCGCCGCGAGCCGCGAGCCAGCCGCTCGATCTACTGTGTATTTCGGTTAGATTCAGGCACAACTGGTCAGCATTTAGATAAAATACGGAATAAAAATACATTTGCTTTATAAAAAAATTAATTTATTTGCAACATAATTGATACAGATCGACAGAATATAAATCATATTATGCAAGGGCAAGAATACATAGACTTTTTTTAGCCCCTGGACCTTTACAGACGTCTTTGTTTTTGACTCAATGTGACATAGAATCTCATGGTGTTTTGATGTGGAAAAAATTTCTGGTTCAAATATGGTTTGTTTTCAATTGCAGCCAACACTTTCCTAAAAAAACATTTAAAATAAATTTATTTGTAATAATACAACCCAGAATTTACCCAACATCGAAATTCATTCGATTTATCAATGGATCTGACAGCCGTTGTTTTCAATAAAACTTAGTGACTATTTGAACGGAATCGGTAGAGAACTCAAAATGGTCGTCGAAATTATGCATTTTGACATTAAATTCGAGTTCGGTGAACCTCAAACTCCTTAAACCTGATTTTGAACCAAATCGTCAAAGTACTTAAGATATTCAAGATGGATGTCGAAATTTTGCATTTCGACATTAGATCCGAGTTCAGTGCACTTCCAAACGCCCGAATCCTGATATTGAACCAAATCGGTAGATAACTAGAGAAATTCAAGATGGATGCCGAAATTTTCCATTTTGACATTAGATCCGAGTTCAGTGCACGTCCAAACGCCCTAATCCTGATTTTGAACCAAATAGGTAGATAACTAGAGAAATTTAAGATGGATGCCGAAATGTTGCATTTTGATATTAGATCCGAGTTCAGTGCACCTCCAAACGCCCTTATCCTGATTTTGAACCAAATAGGTAGAGAACACGAGAAATTCAAGATGGATGCCGAAATTTTGCATTTTGACATTAGATTCGAGTTCAGTGCACTTCTAAACGCCAGAATTCTGATATTGAACCAAATCGGTAGATAACTAGAGAAATTCAAGATGGATGCCGAAATTTTTAGATGTCAAAATGCAAAATGACTTCAGTCCACCTTCAAACTACCTTTGATAGAAATCAGTAAAAAATTTAAATGTTGACATTATTACCTTATTCTCCTTTTCTTCCAGTGGGTGGGTCTATTTTTATGGCACGGTAAGCAAGGCTTCCTTTATTTTTACCCATTTTGAAGGTACCTGAAGTTTAAAAAAATAATAATAAATAAAATCTGTAAAACTGTAAATCAAGTTAAAAATAATTTATTAGATAATAATAAATATATTTTATTTCAACTTACCCGGTTTCTGTAACACCTATCTCCTCAATGATTCCTTCAAAAATCAAAGACACAGCGAACAAAATTGCCGCGAAAAAAATATGCGTGCTCCCGCCGTGACCGCTTTCTCACAACTGAATGAATTCTGTGAAATTCAATAGACATTTGGCGGCATCGCGCGGCGCATTATTCCGCCATACATTTTTGTATGGCGGAGGATAGTTGAAAAATTCAGAAAGTTTAGGCGAATTACAATAAAAATCTAGAAACACTGAAGTGCTTTAAATTTAATAGCGTGTTTTAACATAATGTTTACTCTGAGATTACGGAAGGATTTTTGTTAAAAACGTTTACAACAGGTTCAGGAGAGATAATCGCGAAGGCCTTTTTCAACGTTTTAACTAAAGTTGCAGCATGTATAACTTATAGAATTTGTAAGATTACAGTAAAAAAAGTTTAATCACTAGTAACTTTACACATTTTTCTAACTACCCCTATATAATTTTCTAGTATTGCTGCTACTAGATGCGGATGCTACTGATAATGCGGAGCGATGTTTTCCAAACCCTACCCTTAAACCTTATCACCAAAAATGATCATGCACTTACGTGCGCCATCTGCAAAATTGCCTTTCACAATACCTGCCTTAATATCTCCGATACTAACTTTAAAAAAATGGCAGCTAAAAATAAACAAACTTGGAAATGCCCTAAATGTAAAAGCCGTCCGAATTCACCAGCACCGTCCGCCTCAACATTTGGTTCAGATGCCGAGGAGTTATATGATCGTCTCACAAATCACTTTGACAATAAAATAAGTGAAAAAAAAAAAAATTTGAGACAGAAATTAGCGACCTTAAGAAAAGCAGTGATTTCATCTGCAACCAGTACGATGACCTCCTCACACGCTTCAAAGTAATGCAGGAGGCCCTAAAAGAAACCAAATTCTTGAGAGAGGAGAACGAAAAAAAAAATTCAAGAATCTCTTCCCTAGAATGCCGTCTTGCCGTTTTAGAGCAAGAAAAGCTCTCCGACAGTTTGGAAATGGCAGGTGTGGAGTTGCGGCCGGGAGAACAAGCCACGGAAGCCGTACTTCGGGTAGCCAGTTCACTGGGACTGCCCCTGCAACAACAAGATGTACGCATGGTGACCAGGACCCAAGATCGAAGACAAAATACGCCGGACAAACTCCACATCACCTTCTATAGTCAAAAAACTAGGGAATCTTTGCTCTCTTTAAAAAATGCAGCCAAATCCTTAGACTCTAAATCCCCAATTTTTCTTAGTGAAGTGTTGACACCATATTTTAAGGAACTGCTCTGGAAAACAAAACAAACGGCCAAAGACAACCTCTATCAATTCGTGTGGTTCAAAGCTAGTAAACTGCTTGTCCGCAAAGCAACTGGGGAAAAAATTATCTAAATATCTCATGAAAATGATCTTAAAAAAATGGTGAAACAATCGTAGATGATGAATCCCCCTAAACTAAATCTCATGTATTGCAACTAATTTAATATGGCCGAATTACTAAACACAATGAACTTAACTAGCTCTCACTTACATTATTCAACCAATGATACAAAACTATGTGATTTTATCTTTAGCAACCCAGGCACCCTAACTCTATTCAACCAAAATATAAGATCCCTCAACAAAAACTATGACGAACTAGACATACTCTTGTCCGCCTTCAAAGTAGACTTCAAAATTATTATCCTAACGGAATGCTGGATCTCGACCGCTTTTACTGTAAAACACAAAAAAAACTATTCCGCATATTTCACAACAAAAAACCAAAATCAAAATGATGGAGTTGTTGTTTACATAAAAGATAGTCTTAACGCCTCTGTCTCAGAAATCGCCTTAGAAAACACTAACTGCTTACAAATAATCGCCGACCCCGATACATGCATTCTCGCTATTTACAGATCTCCATCCAGACACAACATCGCGCCCCTTATTTTAGCTCTCGATACTCATATAAAAAAAATTACCCACTTCAAAAACATCATCATAGCTGGGGATCTAAACATAAATATACTTCCACAAGGCCACCCCCAAAATATCGAATACCAGCTGATGCTCCTGGAACATGGCATAATAAGCGCCATCAATACTCCAACCAGAGTTACCAGAGACTCAGAATCGTGTTTAGATCACTTAATGATCAAATCCAAAAGCAAATTTTGTAGCGTAGTATTTGAATCAACAATCACAGATCACTACACAACAATGATAGGCCTGACTCCACAGACTTTGAACCCAACAATTCAAAATAATAGCATAAAATATGAAACTGACTACGTTAACCTAAAAAATTGTCTAGAAAAACAAACGTGGGAACATCTAAAAAAAATTAACACAACAGAAGAAGCCTGGAATTACTTTATAGCATACCTTCAAATGCTCATCACTCAAAACACCACAACAACATTCACCTCTATCACGCACCGTAAAAAAAGACTTAAAAAATGGATTACCCAAAGCATACTAAATAGCATAAAAAAACGGGACAAACTGCACAAACAAGTTAAACACAACCCAAATGATAATTTTCTTTACTCTTACTATAAAAGGTACAGAAATATTTGTTCGCTAATTATACGCAAAGCCAAAGAATTATATTACAGAAACAAATTGATAACTGCAAACTTTGACCCGAAAAGTGTCTGGTCAATTCTGAGAGAAAGTACACATACACAAAAAAACAAAGATGATAAAATCAAAAATTTAATTATCAATGACGAAGAAGTAGACTTCCACGAAAATCCTACACTTATTCTAAACTACATAAACAGACATTACACAAATATCGGAGCCAGCCTAGCCGAAAATATAAAAAAAATTACGACTGGAAGCGACAATCAAGAACCTCAAAATCATATGACTCAGTGCTCTATTATAAACAATGACAGACATTTCAAACTACAAAAAGTAACTCTGGAAGACACCAAACAAATAATACAATCTCTAAAGGATAACACAACATCGGGACCTGACGGAATAGACTCTAAAACAATAATAACACTAAGCCAACAACTGCTTATACCACTAACGTACGTAATTAATCTTAGTCTTAAAGAAGGAATTTTCCCGAGCATTTTAAAAAAAGGTCTGGTTATTCCTATTTATAAATCAGGAACAAAAAACAATGTAAACAACTACAGACCCATTACATTATTAAACAATATGTCAAAAATTCTTGAAAAAACAATAAAAGTACAGCTACAACATTATCTGGAAAACAAGCAATTACTTTCAATAAACCAACACGGCTTTAGAAAAAATAGGAACACAGAAAACGCAATTGCCACAGTAACTGAGTTTATTACACAAAACCTAGATGCTAAAAAAAAAGTTATATCAATTTATCTAGACTTATGTAAAGCTTTTGACACAATTTCTCATGAAAAACTCTTCATTAAACTAAAAATTGTCGGAGTTAGTGGCTTAGAACTAAACTTACTGAAAAGTTTCATGTCGGATAGAATGCAACAGGTTAAAATCAACAACATGGTAAGCGAGCCACTTCTATCTAGATACGGAGTACCACAGGGAAGCGTTCTTGGTCCCCTAATGTTCCTTATTTACATAAACGACCTGTGTGACATTGATATCGACGGTAAAATCGTAACATTTGCTGACGATACAGTACTTCTCTGCCAGGCAGAAACATGGAATGATGTATATAAAAAGGCCGAAAAAAGTCCACATGTCTATGCGAGCGTATTGAAAGGGTTGACCACACAAAATATCTAGGAGTTATAATAGATGCTTACTTACGCTGGACTGACCACAAAACTTACATCACAAATAAACTGAAACGAGTCATGTATCTTATAAAGACAATAAAAAACATATTTCCAATAACAATCCTCAGAACCATATTATTTGCACTTTGCCAATCCATTATTACATATGGCATACTTGCTTGGGGAAGTGCAACGAATATAGCAATAGATCCATTAGAAAAAATTCAAAAGGCAATAATTAAATTAATCCTCCAAGTTCCTCGCTACGCATGCTCGAATGTAATTTACGAAACACTAGACGTCATGACAATAAGACAACTCTACGCCAAAGCTGTACTACTATACTTCTTCCAACATAAACTTTACATTCAAACGCAAACTCAATTAGCAATTAAAACCAGGGCCTCTACTAAAAAAACACTTAACATACCGATAACTCATACCTCACACGGGCAAAGACACTTCAAGTATTACGCAATCAAACTATATAACCTCATGCCCACCACACTGAAACAACTCCTAACTACAAATCCATATAAAAGTCTTCACAAAAAACACATCAAAGACTGGATCAAACAACAAGGTATTCAATTTACTCAAAAAATCATAACACCTAACCAAACATAACCAAAAACAAATATTAAAAATAATTAGTAGGCAATTATAACTTTGTTTTAAGACAAAACATTCAACAAAATCACAATATTATTCATTCCATTGGCGTGTGGTCCCTACAATAATATACCTACCTATTTATCAAAACTACTATCTATCTTGTACATAAACTAGATGCTATGTATAACTTTATGTATAGATCCTAACTGCAACTAATCTTTTTTTTATGTATACGTTACTGCCGCCATAGGTCGACCCACAGTCTCCTTCTTGACAATATCAAGGAGGATACGGTGTTTCTACTTTTGTCGTCAGAATTGCAATTATTCCAAAACATGGGAACACCTCAGCACAGGTCCGCCTAGTGAGGTGTTCACAAAATACTACTAGGTACTTACCTATATACAGTTACGGATCAGTAACATTTTATTTTTTCTCCTTATTACTTAACTTAATATCTATGTATACCAATGTAATTATCTGTAATATGTATGTATGTTGAAGAATAGAAATAAATAAAAAAAAAAAAAAAAAAAAAAATAGACATTGCCTGCTTCATCGTGTGGTCTGATGGTCTCCGTCTTATGTGCCCATACCGTCTCAACCGTCGTTCCCCCAGCTTACTGTTTATTTGACGACCTCCGTAGTCCAGTGGCTAAGACTCTTGACTCACAATCCGGAGGTCGCGGGTTCGAACCCGGCGTGCGCAAATAAATTTTATTTGATTAATTTGTGTTATTTCACAATTAATTCATTAAAAATAATATGTATAGTATATTTGCGGCACGTTCCAGAGTGGAAGATACTATCAGTATCGCCCTGGTGTAAGACCACCATTCAGAATTGAAACGTTGCTTGAAAATGGCTTTAGCCGTGTTTGGTGACCAGATCTGAATAGCCAGGTACTTCCCAACCTTCCTCCTCCCCACTTCCTTCCCCTCCCCACTACCTTCAGCCTCACAACATACCCCAATTGGGGATGCCATAGTCTCACTGGCTCCAGACGGGAGCAGTTGAGATTCTTGTGCGGTATTCTCTGTAAAAAAAAAAAATACGTTTGTGACACCCAGGCTACTATTTTTATCTTTTAGTGATACTCCGGCCGACCATCTAAGCATTCGCATTTCTGCTGTTTCGAGTTGCCTAGAGTAGGAGTTGTACATAGTCCAGCATTCGGAGCCATACATTATCGCGGGTCTAACAATAGTCTGGTATATCTTTCCTTTAAGTTTATAGGCATTTTGGAGTCACATAATATTCCTGTTACGGATCTGAATTTTTAAGTTTAAATGATCTAAATAGTTTAAATGATCCAAATTTATAAGTTTAAATGATATGATAAATTTAACTAAATACAGGTGTTCCACGTACTCTAGCAACAAACAACAGATTCGTTCGAATAAATAGATCATGATAAAAAGGGTGCCTATTATATTACTGAATTTATTATTAAAATGAAAATCCATCCTTCATAGACAGCCCCTTTTTACCTTGTTTCAAAATACTCACGTCGTACGTTTACATACATTATACTTAAATCAAATTGCTTTTCTTTAAACTTTGTTTTTGAAGCAAACAAGATATCTTCGCAGCGTCTTCGGAGAAAAGCAGATTATATTGGAAAATCAATAAACAATTTTTCCATTCCCGAGATGGTTCTTTCGTTATAAACCGGTTGAATTATATCCCTTTTCTTGGGATCATTGATTATATTGTTGTTTATTTTTGAAGAGTGGAGAATTTTTTTCTGATAAACATATTTTTTTCTTAACGAGCCCCATTGTGAAAAGGGTATTCTGATTAAATTCGGTAAATAAAATATGAGGAAATAAAATACCTTTTTTACGGAGGATTTGAACAATTAACTAACAAAAAATCTACAAAAAACACAATAAAAATTTCGTCTCCTGCCTTTCCTTAAAAAGACCCCCCATACAGCATCCCCAAAGATGACACAAGCCCGTCTACAAAAAACACAATAAAAAGAAATAAAAATTATACTCGCTAATTAACTCGAATATAATTCACAAATCCGAAAACAGCACAATTCTCATTCACGGTTAAAAAATGTGTATTTTATGACCTTACTACAATGAATCTTTTTATAATTTATCTTTTGCAAAATATCTAACTTCGTACAGAAGAGTGGGATATTTTTAGAAGCGGGCGTCATCGATAACCTTGCTTGCTATATTTATCAATATATTTTCAATACTTGTACGCAAAAAGTGATGAAACTTAAAAATGAAACCTTTTAAAAAAACTATTATCATTCTTTGCAATCTGTATACAGCATTACATCAAACACAATAATGAAAATTGAATCAATTTGACTATCTACTGTAGTTGTTCGCAAGAATAAGTTCGAAAAGTAATCGAAGCGTGTTGGTACATTATTTTCCCTAAACCGACTGCATATTGTATATATGTACGCCGGGGGCTAACTGTCGGGGATCAACTGTCATGAAATTCAAAAACATATATCAGGAAGATAATTTCTAAACATGGTTTTGATGGATTCCACGACTCCATTTAATACATACTTTTCTTCAATAATTCTAGTAGTTTAAGTAGACTCCTGGAAGGAAATTAATGCTTACCTAAAGATAAAGATGTTTATTGTTCATATTATGTGGACATGCCGGTTTTGAGAAATTAGTATTTTAATCTAACTTAAAGGATGAAATTGTTTTAAGAGAGAAATACAAATTTACGAAACCATAAATATAAATAGAGTAAGATGGACGAATATGAGAAAATCAGATTTACTTAACTGTCTAATAAATAAAGGAATAAAGATGAATGATGAAATGCCTGAAAGTCTGAAGAATGAAGGAATTATTAATTTATTTAAAAAGGGATGTTATGCTTATTGTAAAAAATAAATGAAATGTTTCGTATATTAGTTTACACACTTATGTAGTATAAGCTCGTAAATAAATAAAAAAAATCACAAAGTTACCCTTATCTTACATCCTTCACTCAAAACGACATTTTTTGCCAAATTAAACCTTTTTACTCAAATTTATACAAATGCATCAAATATTTGTTTATGTTTTCCTTGATCACGTAACTGAACCTTGAACCGAGACTGGAAGTAATGCTGCTGCGCCTTGGAGCGGGTTTAATACACCTCTTCGGCTAATGGGATTTATTTCCATCATCTTTTCGTGCTGGAAAATACATCCTTGAGAGAAACCACAATTCAGAATCTAAGCCTTGATCGAAATGGTGCCCGGACAACACAACACAGTGGCACTTCACTACTCCTTTGAAAATTCATTAAAAGTGATGAAAATACAAGGCTTAAAAGGTTACGTTAGGTTAGATTATGGGCTATGTTACCCGGCTTCGCTCATGAAAATATTCGAGAGTGTTCTGGAATGTTCCACAATGATGTTCCCGATTCCCTATTTTCGAACATTCCACGACATACTCCGCCACTCATTCCAGAACTTTCTAGAGCTTTATCGAACCTTCTAGAACTTTCCGGAAGACTGTTTTAGAAATTTAGTAATTAGGTAAAAACGTAACCATCATCCAGGAGGGGGGAAAGAGATCTACCACACCATATATCTCCCTTGATCGTACTGAGACTCGTTTCTGATATTTTACCGGACGCACGTTTTTTTTTTAAACTTTCTTTTATAACATATTATGATTACTTTTAATGACTTTTCAAAGGGAAGTTAAAATGCTACTTTTTTGAGTTTTGATGGAACCAATCGTGATGGATGCTACGAAATTATATAAGAAGCGGATGAAGCCTTTTCAAATTAATTTAAAAATACCATATAGATAAACAAATTTAAAGACAAAAGACATGGCTAAGTAAACACGAAGAACCAATATTATACATTGAACTCCAATATTATAAGGAACGGCTATACTTATTGTGGTGAACGTATGTCTTGCGGTATGAAAGAGACATGCGTGTATGAGTGAGACAACATGAGGAACGTATAAAAGGGTGCGATTGTTGTCTATTCGTGCCCTTACCATCAGACTTCCTAAGAATTACCATTGTACCTGTGATGATCTCGCCTTTGGGCCTACGAAATAATTCTTTTAAAATTGAGAGATCGATTTAGAAATATATTTAATTTTGTAACATGGAATGGTTTCAGCAAACGATTCTCTGTTTCCAATTCTTGGGGGTGATTTATGGGTCCGGACCACTAAATAACCACATGTGTTTGCGTGGCCCAAGTGCATGCGAGCCCCGGCAAAGGCCATTCTTCACAAAACTAAGAAGGAACCCAGAAGAACATTTAGAGGGATTTTTTCAGGATCGTTAACAAAACCAGAGGCGGCCGATGAATATTTACCCGTGTGGTGATTGATCTTAACGCGAGCAGATTGGATTTACGAAACAATTATCTGGTGAATTTTCTATGGCAGTAGGGAATTGAAAATTAGGCAATAAGGATTGATCGTTGGTGCATTTAAATATACTAGAGCGACGCGCCGATTAGGAGTTAAGATATTTAACATATTTGTCAAAATAAGATTGCAGAATTCGTTAAATAGTGACACACGCAGAAAGAACGAAAAAGTGTACAGACAATGCATATATAATATTATTATATAGCCAATAAAGTTGACGCAAGTATTGAAGACGAGTAATAAATTAAACTACGCCACTGTATTCTGCTTTAGAAGGTCCAGGGATAATTAATGACTCCGGCGCAGACAAAATTAGTTTACACCAAAAAAATAGCGAACATGGTTCCTACACAAAATTCTCTGAAATAATAGTTATTATGTGACATTTTTTGACTATTAAACGTTGATATATGCATATTGGGAGATGTGCTTATCACTTGAGGTTTTAAAGAGGGACTAATAAATTATTGAAACCACACAAGGAGATGATTGGAGAGTCAGAGGGTAGGGGGGTTGGAACGGGAGAGTCGGGGGAGAGAAGTGTTAGAAGACAGTCGGGGAAAGAACCTGAGGGCGCGCGGTCGGGATTAAAATCATCGGAGTTTTGATAAACTGTAGAAAATAATTTGGTGCGCGTAAACGGGAATAATTTATTTAATTAAAGAGAGGACAGTCGGGGTAGAGAAGTGTTAGAAGACAGTCAGGGAGAGATTCTGGGGACGCACGGTCTAAATAAAAATCATCGAGTTTTGATAAACGGTAGAATAATAATTTGGTGCGCGTAAACGGGAATAATTCATTTTATTAAAGAGAAGACAGTCGGGGTAGAGTCGGGTTGGAAGACGGTCAGGGAAAGATTCTGGGGGTTCACGGTTGGGATTAAAATCATCGAGGTTGAATACACGGTAGAATAATAACTCTGTGCGCGTAAACCGGGGATAATTCATTAAATTAAAGGATAATAGTCGCGAGGAGACCAGCTCGGTGCGTCTAAATTGGGGATATTTCATTTTAATTAAACAAAGGATAGTTCGTCTTTATTAAACACAACAAATCGACGCGAGAATTGTGTTTGACGGCTGCATCTTGGAATAAATAACTGCATGACGGGTTGTGGTTTAGAAGTGCTTGTTTGAATTAAATATTATTGTAGTGAATTGATTTGTGAAATTATTTTGTGCAACATGGCGAATTTGGTAAGTTTGTATAAAATTATTAACATATTTAGTACGGGCCTTGCAGGAAAGAGTCAATTAGGGTTTATATACAAGCCTTAGGAATCTAGGACCCTTTTTTGTCGAGCGTTGGGGAACGAGTAGCTTTGCACGTTTCCGGGTTGACCGGCTAGCGAAGTATCTGTGTTGGGTGAAGTTATTCTTGAGACAATAACGTTGAAAAATAATAATTTTGGGATACAATTATCTGAATAGCATTTGAAGCACAAAGTGCGCTTTCGGGCAATAAATCTTAGACTAGAGACTTCATTTAAAAGACGGGATTTTGAAACCACAAAACAGTAATAAAATCCTTTAAAAGTGCTTTGTTGGTGATCGAGAAAACTAGGTTACTGGGTATTCTCCAATACATAACGGGTACCAAAATACATAGGTATAGAATGTAGGTATAAATTAATGTGTAAAGCGCCTTTGAGGTGATAATTATTATTTACGAGTCTCGCAATAATATTTTAAACGTAGCTAGGGGACTATATTCAGGAAAGGGTTTTAGAAAAAAAGCATTAGGTAATTTAACAGTTTATAAAAGGTGCGTAGCATGGGCACCTTTGTTTACTAACAAAATCTGACATAATTGAATTCCCACTCGTAAAATTTCCCACACCTTATTCCAAATTTTAGGTATCACAACAAGTCTATTACATAGGACTTTACATAAACTTGGTTCGATATCTTATCATATAATCACCTTTGGTTCACGTTCAGGTATATTTCTTTCGATATATTCGATTTAGCAAAAAAACTTTCATATTGTCGGTTGAATGAAGCCGTCGGTAGGTATTCACATTTTAGCGTAATGCGCTATATCCACCTACTTAATTAACAAACTCTTTTTCTTCAAACTTAATTGAGCGGGTGGACTCGAGAATGGACGGCGGTTGTCGAATGGATTTACAGGTCCAGCTTTCCTATTCCACCATGAGGAAGTATCTCACGCGACTTTATCGGGGGGCGATGTGATCGAAATGCAGGTGGGCTTACACTATTTTTCTAATGTGGAGGCGAAGTAAGCGATGGTCGTGTCTGGTCCGAGCAAATTGGAATCCCTTGTGATCACATCTCGGTAACGTGGATCTCGTACCCGCTCTAGACCGGATTGGAAGCGTGGCCGGAGTCATTTCATGATGTCGACGTATGTACGTCACTAAGGCATTGGGGGACTTCAGGAAAACAAAGGACGTGCACCCATTTCCCCCTCCCTCTACCGCCGCTCCGAGGTACCAGCGGATAAAAGTTGTCGTCGCGGGAGGTCAATTTGATGCAGGACGAAGATTACGATCTGGCCGGACTACCTTCGTCATGGGGGAAACGAAATGACGAAATTTGCGTGGGCTTCACTACCTTTAGGTTACGCTCGTGTGGGGTCTGCCTTGTCGGCGGGACGAAGGGAACATGACATATGGAATCGTTTTGGCAACCGATCGGCGGTTCTTTGTTGGAATCCGGATAAGTTTTCTTAACTACCTTTTGGTTTACGATTTAGGTATATTCCATTCGATATATTCGATTTAGCAAAAACTTTCACATTGTCGGTTGAATGAAGCCGTCGGTAGGTAATCATATTTTAAGCGTAATGCGTTATATCCACCTACATAAGTAGCAAAAGTTTTCTTAACTCCCTCACACTAGGAATAGGGATCATCCAGCATCAGGGTGGGAATGTACTCTGGAAGAAAGCGCAGCAGGGGAAATAGAAGGAAGGGAAGCCAGATTCACGACCTGGTGCCTTTCATTCTTGGACCCAGCACCCTGGAAGCCGAGCTTGACATTCCTTTCTTTGAGCTGATTTTTGAGTTTGAGTTTGGGGTACGCCTATCGTAGAGCATATGCCCGTGACAACATATCGGGGAAGGTCCCAAGTTACGCTTGTGTATGTTATGCGAGAGGACGTATTTTTCATTTCAAATCAAATACCGATGACCATCGCGATTGCAGGCTGGCGCATGTTTCTGTAACGTGCCTAGGAAAAACGTAATCAATATTTCTACTGGTTCGACGTTTCTTTGTTGGAATCCGGATAAGTTTTCTTAACTCCCTCACACTAGGAATAGGGATCATCCAGCATCAGGGTGGGAATGTACTCTGGTCGAAAGCGCAGCAGGGGAAATAGAAGGAAGGGAAGCCAGATTCACGAACTGGTGCCTTTCATTCTTGGACGCAGCACCCTGGAAGCCGAGCTTGACATTCCTTTCTTTGAGCTGATTTTTGAGTTTGAGCTTGGGGTACGCCTATCGTAGAGCATATGCCCGTGACAACATATCGGGGAAGGTCCCAAGTTACGCTTGTGTATGTTATGCGAGAGGACGTATTTTTCATTCAAATCAAATACCGATGACCATCGCGATTGCAGGCTGGTGCATGTTTCTGTAACGTGCCTAGGAAAAACGTAATCAATATTTCTACTGGTTCGACGTTTCTTTGTTGGAATCCGGATAAGTTTTCTTAACTCCCTCACACTAGGAATAGGGATCATCCAGCATCAGGGTGGGAATGTACTCTGGACGAAAGCGCAGCTGGGGAAACAGAAGGAAGGGAAGCCAGATTCACGACCTGGTGCCTTTCATTCTTGGACCCAGCACCCTGGAAGCCGAGCTTGACATTCCTTTCTTTGAGCTGATTTTTGAGTTTGAGCTTGGGGTACGCCTATCGTAGAGCATATGCCCGTGACAACATATCGGGGAAGGTCCCAAGTTACGCTTGTGTATGTTATGCGAGAGGACGTATTTTTCATTCAAATCAAATACCGATGACCATCGCGATTGCAGGCTGGCGCATGTTTCTGTAGCGTGCCTAGGAAAAACGTAATCATTATTTCTACTGGTTCGAGGCGGCGTGCTGGACGGAGAACGGGACTATTGAGGACATGAGTGACTGCCAAGGCGAGGGTCGGTGACATCAAAATCTTCCTTAATTAAATTCATACATCGCCAGATCAGAGGAGAGAGCGGCCCCACCGATCTCCTGACATTGCCGATTGTCTAATCAACTTCGGTTTAATGTTTATGCCGGTGCTTTAGGAGTTAATGGAACTCAAGTCATCGGCATGCTGAAGAACTTCAACATCATCATCAATCCAGAGTAGGATGTCACGTTCCAAAACCTCGTGCCACCCACACATTTCCTGAACAGTTCCTGACATCGGCTATCACGCCATTAATCGGAGCAGACCCTCATATCAAACGGTATGAGATGACCTCTCATCATCATCATCAACATATTTATAATTTGGCGGCGTATTGGTCGATATTATTCCCATTACCACTCTATGATCCAGAAACACACATCAAACCCTTTCCCGACAGAAGGCAAAACATGTCGATTTTCATTCGTCGCTTGCGACCTTAACATTCTCTGGAGGAGTTGGAATTGGAAGCTGATTTGGCGGTCTATGACCATCACCTTATCAGTTGGGCTATGGAGGAGTCCAATTATTTAAACAGCACATGTTCTGTCTCATGTTAATCCAAAATACCTACCCGTAGAATCAAATTAACAAAATAAAACAAGCTAGCTAACTAACAAACTGCATCTAGAACTGTGAGTGTAGAATTATTGCACTCCGTACTGCTTTGAATGTAAATCTTTTGTTAGAATATACATAAATGTCAAATTATTTTCATGATAGCATTTTATAGAGCCGCAGAGAGTACGCGACATCGCATCGAAAGGTAGGATCTTCTCAATTCGCCGTTTGAATGTAAATTTATATACTAGATGCTAGGAGAGAAAATGCAGATTACTTCAATAAAAATAGTCGTCGATGAGCGTAGGTGTATAACAGGTGCTAGGGGAGGAAACTGGATGAATATAGATAGATAATTAGTTATTTTTCAAGTAAGTCAGACCCAGTCATTGTTATTCGAAGCCTTGCAAATTGTAACACGCCATACCTAAAAGAACAAGGGTTTACCACAAATAAATTATTAATTAAATTGGATTAACTATACCAAACCACTAAAACAAAAAAGTACACAACGTTGTGGGGTTAATTACAAATTGATTAATTAAGAGCATCTCGTCACGTTTGCATAAAATTATTACGTGATGGGGTTGAGAAGGCGCTGCAAAAGAAATGCAGGGGAGAGACGCGAGAACGGGCGAGCTACGAGTTTTTAAAGGCCGGGCGGGGTTGCGCCGGCAGGGTAGCTGCAGCTTTGGTTCAAAAATTTATAGGCTTTACTTCGCAGGGGGGGGGGGGGTTTATCACATACCTTATCCCTGATTAAACACCACTAGACTACCTACGTATTATTATTGACAAGTCACCTTGCACTGAGATCATCATCAGAGAAATCTGGATCCATCATAAAAGGGAATCCAGAATACATGGGATAACCGGCCACGGTCATCACACTTATTACATTTGACGGCCGGCGTCGTCCAGCGGTAAGGCTCTTGACTCACAATCCGAATGTCGCGGGATCGAATCCCGGCTTGGCCAATAAATTTAATTTGATTAATTTGTGTTTTTTCACAATTTATTAACTTCAAATAATATTTAATATATTTGTGGAATGTTCCAGAGTAGAAGATACTCTCAGTATCGCCCTGGTGTAAAACCACCATTCAGAATTGAAACGTTGCTTGAAATGGCTTTAGCCGTGTTTGGTGACCAGATCTCAATAGCTAGGCACTTCCCTCCTCTTTATCTCTTTCCCCTCCCCACTACCTTCAGACTCACAACACACCCCAATTGGGGATGCCATAGTCTCACTGGCTCCAGAAGTGAGCAGTTAGGACTCTTGTGCGGTGTTCTTGTAAAAAAAAGACAATCCACTGACGTAATATGTTTTTTATAAAATTATTCACAAACAGTTTGAATCCATTCATTGTCTTAGTAATATTCACATTAAGGTTCCTAACAGACGTTAGTTTAAAACGTAATGTCATTGTATGATTTTTTTTATATATACATATTATTGTTTTACTCAATTGGTTTAAATATGCTAGGTTCGTTCGTATGGTATATCGTTAGGTACGTTAGACGTTAGGTGTGTGGTTCCCAAATATTTAATTTCAAAATATTGTGGAAACGCACTATACCATGTAGCAATGTGGTTACGTCTATCGGGATTGCTTCAATATACGTGAATACCTGCTATTTTCCCCAAACAAATAAACAAACACCTCGATTCCGTTTGTCGCAGTCCACTGGATGTAAATTTTGTTTGTTTAATCACTCTAAAAAGTTGTTGGCGTTTTGATTGTGGTGCTTTTACAAACATAAGGGTACTCTTGATATATGTATTCTATACCACTGGAATGAGAGCGGTGAGTGATGCCGAACATGACCAACAAATAAATCTACCAAATACTCTCAACTGTATAGAAATTAAACCGAATAGCTAAAGCTCCTACCGCCAAATAAAGCCTTCTCATAGCCGTTGGTTTTATTGAGCAGGTCGTTGAAGCTGCGTAATTTTTAGATTGAATTATTAACGAGTTTTTTGGACCAGGGCCTTCGATCACATCCTGACGATTTGATAAATGAATACGAAGCAATTATTGTGAACCGCGGACATTACTTTCCCTAAAGGTATTTTATTTTCAATCTCGCTAAGCGGCCGATTTAAACATTTCGGGTTGGATTTTATTGTTCATTCGGATGGCTTCAGGCAGATTAACTGGGAGAATTTTAAAACGGATTTTAGTAATATAAAATATCAAACAGTAAAAAACAAAGTAAATTTACCATAGTACATCTATTTTCAATTTTCGACCTAGTTGCACCGTTTCTTTGGCCCACACAGGAGGCTCTTCAGGGCCTATGTCATCTGAGATGCTGTGTGGAGGGTCCTTTTGAGGAAAACGTGAACATTGATCTTTACCTTACCCAGTAGGAAGTACCTTGAAGAAATCAGGAATCGTTCCACAGCCGAGCTGTTGAACTCAAAAACGAGTCGAAGATGTAACCCATTCTCATCTGACTAATGTCAACCGTGTAGGATGTTGGGCGCGCGTTTGGCGTTGTTGTCCGGCTACGCACCGGTGCCAAGGGGATCAATAACGTTAGTTCCTCGCAGCATCTTCCACTGAAATACCGGTAGAACAAGGATAGCATTCATGGCAAGTGGTTAGCTACGTTTGGTGACTAAGCAAGGGTGCCCGGGTTCATGGGGTGAGGTTTTCCAGGTTTTGGCGGCAGAAGCGTCTGCTACCAATTGCGTGGCAGGCCAGATCGAGGGTTAAGAAATACCCTTGACGTCTGCAACAAAACTCTCTCGGAAAATCACTTTGCACCGCATTGGGAAGAATGGAATCTTTCGTCCGTCACTCCTGGACACACTGACCACAGATTTGTACCCATCCCTCCTACCTTTTCCCTTCCCAGAACATCCTCTCCTACCTTTCCTAAAAATACCCTCCACAAAGCATTCCCAAAGACGACATAGCCTCTGAGGGGAATTATATTCTTCTAGGCTTCCTGAGTGGAGCTATTGTAAAAAGGAAAACCTTTTGCAAAACAGAACTGAAAACGGTGAACATTTTTTGCCCATTTTTTTGATATTTTATTTAGTCAGTAGACAGCTAAACAAAACTCGCGGGTAAACAAAATGAACTCGCGGGCAGCAGGTTGCTCATCACTGCTTTGGAGTCTAGAGGCTACTCACGATCTGGTTGTTTTGGGCGTTTTACACTATTCTTTTTTCACACAGACTCCAAATGGATCCGGTATGGAAAAATTGGAAAATACCAATTTCTTCTATTTTTTTATTTTGATTTATGTCCAGTTTGTGGACTCGCAATATAAGACAGCTTCCATTTTTTTACGTAACTATTCTTTTACGAATTACGGAGAAATATTGCGTGTTTTCTACGGAATATAATTACGTTATTAAAAATATTAAAAGTAGACTGGACTGTGTTTATGACTGGTTATGAACGCGTGTTTCTGTTCAGAATTTTTGAATTTATTGTGCATATATAATTGAGATCTACGGTTTTTTATTGTCAATATCGTACAAGAGTCCCAACTGCTCCCGCCTTGAGCCAGTGAAACTATGGGATCCCCAATTGGAATACGTTCTAAGTTGTGAGGCTGAAGGTAGCGGGGGGGGGGAAGGAGACGGGGAAGAGAGGGGTGGAGAAGTACCTTGCTATTTAGACCTAGTCACCAAATACGGCTAGGATCATTTCAGGCAACGTTTCAATTCTGTATGGTGGTCTTACATTAGGGTGATACTGAGAGTATCTTCCACTTTGGACTTCTATTATTTTAATTAATTAAATTGTGATATATCACAAATAAGAAAAATAAATTTTATTTGTGCACGCCGATGATTTGAACACGCGACCCCCGGATCGCTAATCGAGAGCCTTAGCCCTCAATCACGGTGGCCGGCCGTAAATTTAAAGGTGTTGTTGGTTTGTGACGATTAAGTATCTACCATCAAAATATAATTTCTTCTTTAATGGCAACTGTATCTACAAATCGATTTGTAAATGTAAAAATGATAATAATGATATCGTGAAACAAAAATTTTCGGTACGGGTTCCGAATTTTTTTCCATGTGGGGATCGGTATGAAAATACGTAAACGGTCCAAAATATTATAATGACCTTCCATTTTATCGCCTTAGTTCTTAATTGTCCAAACGACCATATTAGTTTTTGTTCAATCTCCACTTTAAAATTAAAAATAAAGTATAAAAATGATAGTAATTCACTCAAGTAGGAATTATTTAAACTAATGAGAACTTTAACTTTACGGAAATATCTTTACCTTAAACTTAAACTTATCACAATATTTCATTAAAATTAAGAAACAAAACCCTTTTTTCCTGAAAAATGTTCAAATGGTCGTTTAGACAATTAAGAACTAAAGCGACTATTTGTTTTTAGGTCAAAAAGAAACTTTGAAAATTTAAAATTTAATTTAATAACGTATCTACTTACTCGTACAATAGGCTACACATTTGAATACATTGCAAATTGAAGTGATTGTATTTATTATATTATTCAAAAATCAATACAAATATTACGTTACTGAGGTTGAGGAGAATTAAAATTCCAAACTGTTAAACAGTTTAGTTTTAAGTTTTTGATCTATTCCGTCAGAAAGTCACGCCGAAAGTGAAACGAATTCTTACGAAGTTTGTGTGCCCAATCACATACAGAAGCTCAACCTTCCCAGAAAATGAGATTCGGTATGACCAAGTACGTGGAAACAAGTACTTACTGGAAGTTATTTGAAGGGTAACATCAATCATCACGAGTATAATAAGTGAGGAACGTGCCTCGTAATACTTGTCAGATAAATGTTACGTAAATATACGTTCACGCGCAAATGACGAGAACGTGAATAAATCATTAATTTCTACGTTTTATACATTTTAAATTAAGCCCACGTATTGCAAATTCCTACCGATCTATAAAATTGCTCTTGCACACTTTAAGTTTTTAGGTTCTTAAAAAAATATAGTGTAATTTTTCAAAGACAATATCTGTACACTTGTAGATATAGGTCCATAATGGTTATCAGCCTAGTAACGTTTGGCTAGTACACCAACAGTACTGTATTCAGTCACATCGCGGAAATATTATTGTGAAGGGATTGATCGAAATAAATTAATTGAATTTCGTAAGCTTTCGTTGCGCACAGTTTCCACCCGCGCTGTGCAAACAGGTTCCCCGCAGACCGCCAGGTTATCTCTAAATAGGTATATCCTGTAATTTCATTATTTATTTGGTTAGTAGTCGAGAGACAAAAAGCATCGGATTCCCACCTAGGTGCCGCGCCGCCGTGGTCCATTCTCCAAAATTGTTGAACCCATTTTTTACGCTTATGGTATAAAGATGGTGCTAGGAGGTCAGGCGAATGTTTCACTCCTTAGTGTTATTTTAAAAAATCGTATTATCTAGCAAATTAATCGAAAACACGCGACTACCTAATACGCATAGTGCTGTCACTTAAAATTTTTCTACGCTACTAGGGACTCTGCCATAGGTCACCCCAAATGGTTCGCTACGTTTGGTGACTTAGCAGCGGTGCCCGAGTGCATAGGGTGAGGGTTGTCAAGGTCTGAGGGAAATTATTTTCTTCAGGGTCTCTTGTGATTTCATTTTTGTTCTGTTGGCTCCACACAGGAGGCCCAGAAGAAAATAATAGCCCATGTCATCCTAGGGTACGCCGTGTCGAGGGTCTTTTTAAGGAAAGGAAGAAGAGCAAGTTCTGGAAAGGAAAAAGGTATAGGGGGTCGGTAGTAATACGGGGATAAGAGTCCAGGAGTGACAGAAGTATGGACCCATCTCTTGAATTGCGTTGCAAGGCGATGGGTTGAGAGAGTCCGGCTGGAGAAGTCAAAAGGCTTCCATCAACCAATATGTCTCGATCCGGCCCGACCCGCAGCAAGTGGGCAGACGCATCTGCCGCCAAGACCCGGACAAACCTCACCCCATGAACCCGGGCACACCTGCTAAGTCACCAAACGTAGCGAAACATTTTCTATGGCAGAGGTATTGATTATCCAATAAATGTTTCCCGGGACAGCGGTACCCATACCCGCCTCCCAAATTATAAGTGTAGTATGTGTGGAGTTAATGTACAAAAAATGTTTGTATCAATTTAAATCACGCAGTGCATTGTCTTCATTAAAGAGGACCCCTTCACCTTTTGAAATGAATATTAAACTTTGCACAAAACAAGCACCATAAACTATGACTTCTGTTCACATTATTATTGCGAGTTTGCAAGTATGACCTTATCCATTATTAACCCGCAAAGAGAGGTCAACAATAGTGCCCAGACAGTTTATCCGAAGACACTTCGTCCTCTAGATGTTTTCGTCCGGAGGTAATTTGATTTTAAAACGCTTAAATTCATTTTGCCGTCCTAAGTAAACAAAAGAAATATTCCCTTGAGCGTATGCACAGATCAAAATGAATCTCTGTGATTAAAAAGATCAGACGAGTTTTATTATTTTCTTCGTCGTAAATTTACTCTCTAATAATGATATTATTTATGATTAGCATCCTATGCTTGAATTCTTCCGATTTACTGGACTCATATAATAACCAAATTAATGAAAAACTTTGAAGAAATTGGAGTTTTTGGTGTTTTTTTCAAAACATATTTACACCAAATTAAGCGTATCAAACCAATTACGTATTGCGATTCGTATTTAAGATACGTATATAATTGAATCTAATTTATACACAGTCAATTTGATATTTTGGAAGGCTAGCATAAATGCCATTAGGTAATCGAGACGTGAGCCTAAGTACAAAAGAGTTGGTTAGTTGTCGTCTCTGTAGGAATGTTTCTTCGGACTCACTTGTCTTAGGTGAAAAACACTGGTGCATACAGTCTTATTTATTTGAATTTTAAGCTGGAATCTAGATTAATGAACCATGTACATTTTTAGAACTTTTTCTCAATTCTTTTATAGTTAAAAAGACCCCCACACAGTATTCTCAAAGATGACATGACAGGCCCAGAGGGAAATTATTTTCCTCAGGGCTTCCTATGTGGAGTTAATGTAATAACAAATCATCAGAGAATTTGCAGCCCATCTTGGGCAAACTGAGAGGGTTTCATTTAACCTAAATTCATCTGCAGCAGAGTGCCTGGTTACCAGGGGCCTAAGTTTTCATTACCTGATATCTAGAAACCTGGTTTATAGTCGCCTGGTTATTTACTGGTTTCCAATTTACGGCCTGGCTACTCGAATCGATATTCGTGCATAATTGATCAAAGAGCAAGTTAGTAGAGAGAGGAAGCTTTTGCGAGGTGAAGGGGTTAGAAGGACAATGGAAACATGACGACTAAAGCAGAGTATTAAACGGGGAAGGCCAACCGACCATGTAAAAGTACTCCATGTGGTGCAAATGCGTGCTTTTTTGCAGAATTTTCTTATAAGAAACTAAAGGTTGGAGTTTCAACTGGAGTTGAAACTATCGTTGGGTTTTCCAGCTCGTTCCGTTTCAGTTTGTAATCATAACATAGTATAAAATGAAGTCGCACAATATG
The DNA here is from genome assembly GCA_917563855.2 of Limnephilus lunatus. Lineage (NCBI taxonomy): Eukaryota > Metazoa > Arthropoda > Insecta > Trichoptera > Limnephilidae > Limnephilus > Limnephilus lunatus. Next base: position 79,452,643 of record OU830600.1, read on the forward strand.
TTTATGCGCTTAGATCTTTTAAACTACGCAACAGATTTTCTTGCGGTTTTCACCAATTGGTAGAGTGATTCAAGAGGAAGGCTTATATGTATAATACACGCTTATTATAGTAGAGAAAAGCTGAGAAATGTAAATATTCAGTTCAGGCAGCGGGCAGCTGGCAAGCGGGTGGTGTGGATTTTATAAAGGTTGGGTAATGGCGTTGTGTTTCGTTAGCCACAGCAACGTGTGGCCGGGTCTGCTAGTTAAGTTATAAAATCAGATTTCAAGCACAACAAAATGCGTTAAATGTAATGAGAGTTTTAAACAATAAAACCCAAGTGTTTCAAGGCCAGGGAAATGTGATTCATACAAAGAAATAACACCTGAAATCTTTTTTATTTTTATTAAAATTAATAAATATTTATTTTGTTTATATGTACCCGGAGTACCCGCAAATCGTAGCAATGCGGATCAAAAAAAACGAAAATGTTTGTGTTTGAATTGTGTTATTGAAGCGCTTTTGGATACACATTTTTTTTTGTTTTTACGTCTGGTGCGTACACGAATGAATCAGAAGGTTTTCCGAAGCGTGAGCAGACCAGTCAGCTGTTCGTTTGATATTCCAAATTTACCCCCTGCGATTCCCTACCGCTACTATGCCTCCTCCGTAATCACTACCTATGCCCCTCCCTTTTTTCCCACCCTTCCGCCACCCCTCCCCTGCGTGTCCTTTTCCGTGCATCCCCGATCCCGCCCCCGTTCCTCACCCGCGTCCCCTTACTCACCGGCATTCCCCCACCACATTTCCCCCTTACCCCCTCTCGCGAACACCCCTCTCGTGACTCCCGCTTTTTTGCCCGCTCCTGCGTTCCTCTTCCACCTTCCCCGTCCCTCGCCCCCCTTACCACGAACTCTGAACCTTTCGAACTGGTGGTCGAAAAATTCACAAAATATGCAACTATCAAAGCAATGGAAAATGAAAATTAAAAAAAAATGCAAACATTAGGTATCTGATTTAAAAGTAAGATAGAAACTTATCATCACGACTCCTTCTTTTCTTCTTTCTCTCCCTCTCTAAATACGACATCAGAAGTACCAGATTCCGTTAATTGTTATTGTACCATAAATAAAAATTACTACTTTTTACACGAGACGTAGACAATATTTTATAAGGATTTAAAAACTCAAAGTTTTTGGAGACCTGTCAACTATGATTAATGTTCAGAAAATCTGCAGTAATTGGTCTGACGACCTTTTTTAACCTTCTATCTTATCTGCCTTGCAAAAAATGACATTGCACACAAAATTAAATGTTATTGAGAAGTCACATGAACGAAAGGTGGTGGTGGGTGGAAAAATTTTCATGGCGTATTATGTGCACAAATTTTGGAACTTCTAGAGATATTTGTAATAGGTTTTTTAGACTTTTATGCAATCTACGATTTATAAAATAATCATCATTCTGTCATTTTAATAACGCGTGTGGTTTGGTTTTGAAATTAGAGTATGCTTGGTTCATACTAGGATCTAATTTATCCAGTTCCTACTTTTCCTAACAATCACCTTGTTGGAAAAGTATTTGAAATTTGGAACAATAGCGATAAAAATAGAGCAAAATCGAATGCATTTGTTTTGAACACAGTAAAAGGCAGAAGAAGGATGCGGGCTACATTGGAAGCAAGTTGTTAGTGTTTTTTGTGTCCATACAATCTAATTTTTAAGTAAAAAGAAGGAATTTGACTACCTTTCAAGTACATTATATATGTACTTCAGTTTTACGCCCTGTTTTAAGTACTCGTTCATTTTGGTGTGGCGATAATTACCTCGAGGTATCGCGGTGGAACTATGCATAAAACTAGATTGTGTTGTGCTCTCCTTCGTAGAGATTCAGTTGTAAGTTATTGTTCATTCCCTTATAAATCCATACCTTTTTCATTCCTACTCATACTATCGCCCAATTTCAGCAAACACCAATAAGTTTCGTTTTGTTTAAAGTACTTTCAGTCCATTACAAGTGCATCTGTCGCCGTAATTCATAAACAGTTTTCTGATACAACACATGTTATACGATTTTACTATCCTGTACTAATAATATCTTTTCCCTTTGAATAATGGCTCTTTAAATTTAAATTTAGGTGATACTGGAATAACGAAGTAATAGTCAAAATAGACTATGACAAACACGATGATAGTGATGATTATCCCGGATGTCAGAAGATAGTGAAGAAAAACCGGACGACCATGTATACCGTTAAAATACTTTCAGTAGTCTCGCTTTCATGTCGTCTCCTTCAAATAATAAATACTTCAGTCGCACGTTTGGTTCACCAATTGTTATTATTACAGACGGATTTCTTCTAGATATAGTGCTATTGGACGCCAAAGATCTAAAAATTGTTTTTAATACCATTTTATCTCTGGCCGCTTTAAGAGCGTTTAACCAGCCAGTGGCCGAAAATCCACGTTTCGTCGAAAGATGTTCTAACGATCGCACAGGGCGGTTAGAATGAGAAAGATTATTTATTCTCCATACCAGCTTTTAAAAATTATACTATATCGATTTTATTTCATTACAAATTTGCTTTAATTTATACCTACATCCAAAAATGCTGGAAGGCGTGATGATAAAACTATTAAAATTATTTAATTTTTTAATTATTTTTTGATCGTAAGTATTTATCATTTTTCAATAATGTCTAAGCAAAATAAGAATGTAAATAAATCTAATATATATATATTATAATCTAATATATATATAACGGACCAATTTTCGCTTAGAAACACATGAACGTTAATATTTTTTAATGATTTTATTTAAACCAAAATTAAAATTCTGTAACAAAAGTTTACCAGATAATATATGTATTTATTTTAGGGCATGATTATATGATTTGAAATGGGTGTTGTATAATACAAAATCTTGTTTGAAAATTGAACAAATCTGCCAACGACCTATGGTATAGCATTATTATACTAAAAATTAACATTTTTTCTTAAAATTTAAAACATACGTTGACTAGATAAAAGAACAACCTTTCGAAATGAATTTATATTTTTTTGTGGAACAGAGTCAATAGTCCCACATTTGATTTAAAAATGACATATTTCTGTTTTTTTTCTAGTTATACCCTCTTAACCATTTAGTCACGAACCTTCGAACCATTTATGCATAAAAGATTTAACTATTTACTACTTATATTAGGTCAGACAAAGTTAATTCCATAAAAGGCGATGTACCTATTATTCTGGCAATTATGTTTAACTGATTTAACAGAAACTAATAACAGTTTCATTTTTAAGCATTCTGAGAATATTAATTTTTAAATGAGTTTTAGCGTGCGTAGTTAAATGTAAGAATATATATGAGTGTTATTAGTATTTTAATGTCGAAGTTTTGAAGGAAATCTTCTGTTTTCAAATATATTTTTTAATCAAACCTGTTTTAAAGCAAGTTTTGCGTTTCTTAGGGGAAGAGTGAGAAAATTCTAATTTTTTGCTTATTATAATGAAAAGCATCTAAGCCGCCTGAGCCTGTTTTACTCGATAAATTATTGAGATAATATTTTGATAAAATTTTCTCCGAAATCATTTGCACAGTTTTCTGCGGAATGAGCTTTTCGAGAGGTTTTAAATGTAAGAAATCGGTAGTTATACAGGGTTTTCCAATAAGAGGTGTTATTGAGAGAGTTGTAGTTGTAGAAGAGTTGTTAAATAGCTCGCTATTTCGGTAGATGTCACTTTTGAGGCTGTCATTTTATAACATTTGACAAGTAGAAACTACGTTATTAATAAAAATGGAACGATACACGCTTCAACAACGCATTGAAATTATTAAAATTCACTATAAAAATGGTGAAAATTTGGCAGAGACGGTTCGTAAAACTCGATCATTTTTGGGTCGTCCTGAAGCACCTTGTCGGACCGCAATACAGAAATTGGTAGAAAAATTCGAGCTGTTGGGACAACTTAGTGATGTGAAGAATAACACCCGTGCACGTCGCTCAAGAACAGCCGAGAATATTGTTGCTGTAGCCGAAAGTGTTGAAGAAAACCCAGGTTTGTCCATTCCTCTTCGTTCTTTAGAATTAGGCATTACACCGTATTTTTTATAAAAATTTGGGTCTTAATACGTCATGTCTTTGCTGATTGGGTCCTTGAAATGCATGAAAATGATCCGGAATTCCATCGAAAAATTATCTTGAGTATCATCTTCCACCTCGGTGGATTCGTCAACAAGCAAAATTGTCGCATCTGGGGCTCGGGTAACCCAAGAGTTATTGTTGAAAAGCCTCTCTATTCTCAACGTGTGACTTTTTTGTGCAGTTTGTGGTCCGGCGGAGTCATTGGACCTTACTTTTTCGAAAATGAGGCTGGAGCAACAGTTGCGGTGAATGAATTGCGCTATCGAGGATTATTAATGATTTTTATGGCTGGAATTGGATGGTATTGATCTGGACAACGTTTACTTTCAACAAGATGGCGCTACGTGCCACCCAATCAACGAAACCATCGATCTTTTACGGGAAAAGTTTCCGGACCATGTTATCTCTCGAAGAGGTGATCACAATTGGCCACCGAAATCTTGTGATTTAACACCTTGCGACTTCTTGCTTTGGGGCCACGTGAAAGAGAAGATCTACGCCAACAGCCCAGCATCGATTCAAGACCTCAAAGATGGAATTCGTGAGGCTATCGAGGACATAGGGCAGCCACTTTGCGATTTGGTTGTGGAAAATTTCATGAAAAGGATATGGTCCTCTAAGCGTGGTTGTGGATTTGCCTGATGTTTTTTCCACTATTAACGGCATACCTTCCTCTTTATAATAAAATAAAACATCCGATCATTTATATTAAAAAATGGCATTTTTCTTTGAATATCAAAATAACACCTCTTATTGGAAAACCTTTATTTATGGCCGAAGGACCTATTTTTTTCAGTTTTCTAGGTTTCTTGTACAAAATTTTTAAAATGCTCTTATTTCAACTGTGCAAGAGGATACAATATCAGTATTTCACAATAAAAGTTCTAAATAAAAGAAACATCTGCAAATGACTGAATTATATTTGTGGCACAAAAATCAAGTGTAGATGGTATCTTAAGCAATCAAAATGGATTCCTATTTTTTCTCCAAAAATATGACGTATGGTCAAATTGGACGTAGAAAATAATAAGGATTCTTAATAAACAGCTGTATTATAATGACACACCTTTGAAGTCTGAAGGTCAAGGGGAGAGGAAAGAGACGGGGAATAGGAAGGTGGGGAAGTACCTGGCTATTCAGATCTGGTCACCAAACACGGCTAAAGCCATTTCAAGCCGCGGTTCAATTTTGAATGGTAGTCTTTCACCAGGGCTATACTGATAATATCTTCCACTCTAAGAGAGATATATAAGCATTCATTATTTCATGCAAGGTCATTATTCAATCCACTGAATAAAGAATACGCCCACAAAAAACTTTCAATTAGAAATGCCTATCAATTGAAATGGAAACAGATTTTATTTTATTCATATAATTTTTTTAAATTATTTTTTTTACAAAAGTTGAAAATAATGTGACCTTACTGGGGTATCCCGTTATAAGTTGTGCATGAATTATGAATTAGGTTAAGTTTTTTTAAGTATTTTCATTTTTTTAAGTAAGTTTTTGCAAGCTTATCAAAATATTACGAGAAGAAAATTATATTGCGAACGATAGACGAACATAAATAACATAAGCATTAATCTTTGTAAGTTTGCAACATTGTATCTATATTCTTCCATCCTGTGTCCATAATCCATATCTTAATATTTCTTTGGAAGTCGGTTATTTCTTAATGGTTTTTTGCAAAAGAGAATATTTTTATTTTGATTTTCTTGACCAACAGTTTTTTTTTCGTTATTTATTTTTGGGGTGTTATGACGTGTTGCGATACCTCCTACTTTAGCCAATGCTTCGGACAGCGTTACTGTGTCCAGAGCGATAAGGGAGATGCCATCTGCCTTATAAGGGAGGATATTGAATAATTTTATATAAAGTCGCAACTGGCTTAGCAACTTTTGTCTATTGACATGTTTCTATCTCTTTTACACTGCCTGATATCGTATATCATTTTGGGAGGCAGTTATGGGTACTTCCGTCCCGGGAACCATTTATAGAGCAACCATCACCTCTTCCATAGGTCACTCCAATTGGTTCGCTACGTTTGCTGACTTAACAGGGGTGCCCAGGTTCATGGGGCGCGGTTTTTCCAGGTCTTGGCGGCCAATGCATTTTTTTGCATTCCAAAATTTTTATTTCTATTTTTCTTTAAAATATATTATTTTCTCTTCGTTTTTCACTTAATTTTATTTATGTTTCAATTTATATATATTTTTTAATTTATATATTTGTATAGAACACACAATTTCTTAACAAATCTTAATTATTGGTTTATGTATTTCAAATTTTGAATTTTCATTTTTTATTTATATTTTTCTTTAAAGTATGATCTCTTTTTCTTTACTTTTCACTTACTTTTATGTAGTTCTTAATTTTTATTTAGTATGTTTAATTATCTTTTTCAATAAAATAGTATTTAATTCCTATTAAAAATATTAAATGTATGACTACCACAACGTGGGCATTAGCCTAGTATGGGTAGCCAAAAAAAACCAAATCTGTATCCAATAAAATTTTATGAAATAAAAAATTAAATTAAAACAAAGAAAAACTGCGTCTGCCCACCTGCTGCTTGGCAGGCTGGATCAAGACAGACTGGTTGAGGGAGTTCTTCTGACCTCTCCAGCCAGAATACCTCGACCCATCGCCTTGCACCGCAGTTGGAGGGATGGATTCATAACTCCATCACTCCTGGACACACTGACCCTTCATATCGATGTATTTCTATCCCAGAACTTCCTGTCCTTCCTTTCCTTAAAAAACCTTCCACACAGCATCCCCTAAGAAGACATAAATTAATTAATTAGAAAGGGAAATTATATTTTTCAGGGAGGTGTGGAGTTTGTAAAAATAAAATAAAAATATCGTAATTCCATTTAATTTTGAATTTGAATTGAGAGACAGAAAATCGGAATTTGAAATTAACTTCCGACTTTAGGATAACGGAACACACTAACATCGTATTTCTTGTGTTCTTATTTATTTTGTGATTCTACCCGAGCCGATGGTTTTTCTCAGAAATGCTACGAAGTATGGGGATGAGTAAGAATATATGTAAAGCCAAATTTGATGGTTCCGTTTTTAGTGAAACCGGATGATACTAATTTTATCAGTTTTAAAATTTAACGTTGGTAACGAGTAGATATTTTTGGGAATCTTTGAAATGAGCTTTAAAACATTTTTTTTAAAATCCTTCTCGAAAAGTTCAGCGGAAGATATTAAATAGGTAGGTATCTATAGTGTATAGAAATATTTTTGTAGTTTCAATGTCTTTCAACAGATATCATTTGTTTAGGTAGTTACGTAGTTCTAAGATGTTCTAGTATTTTTTTTAAATTTTTATTTTAGATCCATACAGGAGGTCCTGACGAAAATAATTATCCTCGGCGCCTATATCACCTTTGGGGATGCTGTGTGGAGGGTCTATTTAGGAAAGGAAAGAGAGGAAGTTCTGGTAAGGAAAAAGGTATTAGGTGTGGGTAGGATGTTCCGAGAGAGTACGGCTAGAGAAGTCAAAGAGACTCGTTCTACCATTCTCCCCCGATGGCCAGCCATGCTGGTAATGGGCAGACGCAACCACCCCCAAAATACGGACAAACCAAACCCCATGAACCCGGGCACCCCATCAAAGTCACCAGACGAACCACTTTTGGCGACCTATGGCAGAGATTTTGGTTTTCCAATAAAGGGGCGGCGGTACCCATACTTGCTTCCCAAATTGAAAGAAGTACTTAAGGAGAGTGTCGACTGTCCATTCTATAATTATGAAATTTCAGTCTTAGACAGCAGCTAGGAGCTAGGCGATCACATTTGTCTCGACTGTTTTGAAAAAAAATCGGCGGGACTTGAAAGTTTTTTGGAGTGAAATATGTGTCTACGTAGATTCAGTATTATGAAATTAGGTATATTTTGATGCGGTAGTAACACAAAATTCACGATTGCCCTGGTCTACGGGACTTTGAATTCAAGAATTCAATTTTAATCCACACGTTTAATTAATTACAAGACAGACGCAGCAAGTAATTCGCCAATCAATCGTGCTCTTCATATGTTCAATTATATTGGTCTAAACTCTAACATCGACATTTTCTCCGATTCACCGCCTAAATTTAAAAAGATCATCATGTCAATAATATAATTTGTTTGGAGCACAAAAATACATACTTACACACACACACACACACATATACGCACACACCTTGCCACTACGCACATCACCCGATAATGACCTAATATACATTTAATAAGATACTACAAAGAAACACATCATAGGTACTCGTACCTACCATGAAATATAATTAATAATTGTAAATTGTTTCCACCTCTGTAAATGACGTACTGTTTGTTTCTGTTAATAAATTAAAAACAAAAAAGATGAATTGTTGAAAATATAGTTGAAAGACTGAAGAAAATGACATAGGCTAGAATAGTGCGAAGAAGAAAGGATACCTACAGACCTTATTTCTAATTATGCGGGAGCGTCCATAGTAAAACTTTAAATGCAAAGAGAAAAATTGTTTTTATGATTCCCGGAGCGGCGCGGCGGTACCCATACCCGCCTCTAAAATTTTCTAAAACTGTTTGATATTTCTGACAATAATTTGGGAGGCGGGTATGGGTACATTTATTGGATAACCAACACCTCTGTCATAGGGCACACCAAGTGGTTCGCTATATTAGGTGAGTTAGCAGCCGGGTTTCGTGGAGTGAGGTTTGGCCAGGTCTTGGTGGCCGATGCATCTACCTACCTGCTTTGTGGTAGGCTGGATCGAGAGAGATTGGTTGAGAGAGGTATTTTATCCTCTCCAGCCAGAATATCTCGACCCACACCGCCTTGCACCGCAGTTGGAGGGGTGGATTCAAACATCCGTCATTCTTGGACACACTGACCCCCAGATTCCTACCCACCCCTCATACCTTTTTCCTTCTCAGAACTTCCTATCCTTCCCTTCCTTAAAAATACCCTCCACACAGCATCCCCTAAGATGACACAGGCCCTGAGGGAAATTATTTTCCTCAAGGCCTCCTGTGTAGAGCTTATTTAAAAAAATAAAATGAGATAGAATGAGTTTTATAAGGACGTGTCATTTAGTGACAAATACAGCATTACGTGACTTCAGTGGTTAGCACATAAAAAAATACAAAAAAACATTTCTGGTGTTATGATCCAGAAAAAAAACTAAATTTTATACGAGTTATCGATTTGGAAAATAGTTCATGCCACGAAGAAATAAAACGCGAATCTCGAATTTGAAATATAAAATAAACCTTTTGTCAACAGTAAAACTCCTCTGAAATAATACGAGCGTGCTTTAAGAATATTCAATTTTTATGCCCCTAGACTTACCTTTAAAACAACCCAAAGCCGAAGCACGCAGCTTTGATGTCGGTAGGTAATTTAAAATGTTTTCATTTTAAAGTTGTGTATACCAAAACTTTCTCGATTATTTGCCGTGCGAATTTTTATTCATCGTTTTTATGATCGGCGGCGCTAATAAAAAAATTGGAAAATTATAAATGTACGTGAGCGAGATATAAAAGTATTCCCGGCAACATTTTTATTTCACTCATAAAAGAGAGCGATATCTTTTATTTGTTCACATAAAATACTACCTTGTTTGGTCATCTGGGGAAAGACATGAAAAGGTGAAATTTTGCAGACGAAATTGTCAGCTCCCTAAATTGGAAAGTGATGAGATTATGAACACGAAGATGGGCAATTTGAAACGCACGACAACACACCCCGACGTGACTCATAACTCGTATGTGTTTTGAAATATTTCGCAAAATATCATAATAATTTGTAGAAGTTGAACACAATCACATACATTATAAGTGTGTTTAAGTCCACTATGCTCTGCTTTTCCTCTTTCATATACTCCGGTCCTCTTCAAGATTCGCATTAACCTCTCAGGCTAATTTGTTCGATATGGGAACAGCTCATATAAATCTCAAAGCTATAGTTGTCTCCCTTTCTGTTACAGTGAGAAATATGATCTAAACAGTGTTAGAAAGAGAAATTCTAAAAGTTAACTAGAAAAGAAAAAAATTAAAAGTTTTAACTAGTTAAAAGATATAAAATGTACTTTTATATGAAACCAAACCGAATGCAATTTGAGATATATTTATGAAATTTATAAGTTTTTATTCACTGAAGACCATATTAGTATTCTCAATCGAAAATTTGAAATAAAAAAATCAGAAAAAGATAGGTCATATCTAGAAAACGAACCCAGGACCTCAGCCTTGCCAGGCGATACTCTACCTCTGAGCTAATGGGACCCTTAGCAAAAGTAAAATTTTATGATGGGCGATAAAAGGATTTGATCAGAATATTTATCTTTATAAATGTGATTCGTCCCTTGAAAAGAGACTAGTTGATGTGTAAGGATTCAAATAATATTAATCCAATCAGAAAAATGTGATTAAGACATATCGTAAGCAAAACAAGAATGTTACCCTCTGATAGATATATTTAATTTAACGGTATGAGAGATCAAAAAGGTAGTTTTTTTTTGTTTGGACCTAAATTCTTTTGAACTTGTTATGCTTTTTAGTTCCGGAGGGAGTTTATTCCAAGCCTTAGGCCCAGATTCTCCAAAAGCACGATATCCAAACTTACTATTTGGCTTGCGTTCAGGTTCTGTTGGTGTGTTTTTATATGCTCCGATGTAAGCGCACGCGGCGGAAGCTACCGTATGATATGAACGCCTCAGTAACCGGGTACTCTCTCCATACAATGCCTACCAGCCTACCATAGTACCACACATCCTAACTGCACACTACCCGCCACCTCAACAGCTGTCAAAGCTAAAAACATCCCAATCAAGACATTGTATTGTAATAGTCGTGCTTCTGTATGTTCTGCGTCCCGTATAATGAAGTTGAGCATTATTTTTGTTTTGTGCCCAATAAATCAGGCTCATTTCCGAGCATATCAATAAAAAAGTAGTTAGGTACTGTAGTGTTTTGAAAAGCCACTTGGTTAATGTTTATATCAATAGATGTCGTTAGGCTTAAAGCTTCTCTCAGGTTCCGGGGAGGCAAGACAAGGCTGCAGGGAGCGGTCAACGCCATCCAGCCATCCAGGCACAATTCGTAGCCAGTTAAGATCGGTCGCGTCAACCAGAAGTATAATATATTGTAAACCCAACAAATATTAATAAACCTTTTTTTTTTTTTTTTTTTGTAATTATTTTTTATTTTCATTCATATGTTTTACATGTTGCTAAGTGATAATTTAACATCTTAGATTTTTTACTACTTTTCCATTTAAAGCATTTGCTTGTGTATGGAAAAGGAGTGTACATAAATGTGGTTATTACTTAGTACTTAAATAATTCATTTACATAAATATATGTGTCTTGTAATAGTATATAATAGTATATTTTTAAAGAAAAGAAAGAATATTATGGAAAACTAAGGATATTTGTATACATTTAAATAAAAGAAATAATAATATGGAAAACTAAGGATATTTGTAAGGATAATTAAGTGGCATTAGTTTTTTTCTTTAGAATATTTTTAAAATGTCTCTTGACAGAGAGCAGTATTTGGGTTTTATCATTAATGCTTCTGATTTCTTCTGGTAGACGATTGAAAAAAGTTCTTCCCTGGTAAGTGTAATGATGTTGTGCAAAAGACGTATTTAGTTTTGGGCATATAAAAACATGTTTAAGTCGCGTTCTGTTTTCGTTTAGAAATTGGTATTTATCTTTTTCTTTGATAATTTGAATTAATGAATTTTTAATATATAAATCTTTAAATGTAGGTACTTGGAATTCATCAAATAGGCGTTCTGTTGGGTAGTCCAAGGATTTTTTTAATATAATTTTAATAATTGTTCTTTGTACAATTTCTATTGGAACAAGGTTACATTTATATGCGGATCCCCAACTAATGATAGCGTATTGTAAAGTGGATTGAACTAAGGCATAGTAGATTAAATATAGATTTTTTATCGACAAAAAATTTCTAATTCTTAAAAATATATATATTAATTTTCTAATTTTGTTTACTACTTGACATATTTGTTCCTTCCATTTCAGATTTTTATCAATAATTACTCCTAGATATTTTATTTTATTTGTTGTTTTTAATATTGTACAGTTTGATTTGCAGTAGTTTTGGCTGTGAATTTTAGTATTTTCATGAATGACAATGTTAAAATTTTTGGGAGCATCGTTTAAATGTATTGCAAATGGAATTACAAATGTCTTTTCACTATTTAGTGATAGTAAATTAGTGTCAAAAAAATTCTTAAGCGTGTTAATGTCTTCTATGGCCTTTAATTCTACATTTTCCCAAGTCTTTCCACTTATTATTAATACTGTATCGTCGGCGTATGATGTAATTTGACCATGTAAAGGTTGAAAAAAAATATCGTTTACATATATAGTAAATAGGATTGGTCCAAGCACTGTACCTTGGGGGATTCCAAAGCTTGAAAGCTCTTGATCGCTATTAACATGATTGATTTTTACCACTTGAGGGCGGTTTTTTAAGTAGTTGGTGATCCATTTAATCGCGTTGTCTTTTATGCCAATATTATTTAATTTTTTTAATAGCATCTCATGAGATATGCTATCGAATGCCTTTCTGAGGTCAATAAATATACCCGCACATTTTTTACCTTTATCTACTGTTTCGTAAATGTATGAAGTTACGTTAGCAATAGCATCTTGTGTGCTGAGTGATTTTATAAAACCAAACTGGTTTTTGTGTATTATTTTATTACTATCTAGGAAATTTACCAACTGTTTTTTTACTATTTTTTCAAAGATCTTTCCTATATTAGAAATAAGACAGATTGGGCGATAATTTGTTACTTGGTGTGGATCTCCAGATTTGTAAATAGGTGAGATTATTGTGTTTTTGTAGTTCATTGGAAATATTCCTTTTATTAAACTTAAGTTTATTAAATGAGTGATGGGTTTTATTAAGTAAGGTTTCATAGATTTTAACATATGTGCCGTAATAGAATCAAAACCGGGAGACGAACCTCCTTTCATATTTTCTATTATTTTTAAGATTTCACATTCTGTTGTTGTTTCGAATGTTGAAAGTATATTACGTTTCTGTAAATTTTTATTTTTATGTTTTTCCGGGTCAGAAGGCTTATGAATATTTTTCGCAAGATTTTTTCCAACATTTGCAAAGAAGGAATTAAAAATGTTTGCACATTGTTTAGGTTGCATATTGGCATCTATAATTTTTTTATCGTGTTCAATGTACTTAATGTTTTGTGTTTTTTTTGTATTGTCTATGGCCAAATTTACTGTTTTCCACATTTGTTTATGGTTATTTTCTGAAGATAATATTTTATTTTTAAAAAACTCTTCTTTATTTTTTTTAATATAAGATGTTAATTTATTTTTATATTTTTTATAGAAAATATATGCTTTTTCATCGTGGGGATTTTTTAAAGTTGTTTTGTAAAGTTTTTCTTTGTTCCTGATAGATATTATAAGTCCTTTGGTAATCCAAGGCTTTAAACATCTTAATTTGGATTTTATGTGTGTTTTTTCAGTTGTCGAATTTTTAATGTGTTGTGACAGGATATTTTCAAAGTAAGTCGAACATATTTCGGTATCATCACTGCTCAAAACATTGTTCCAATCCTCCTTTTTTAGTTTTTCAGAGAGAATAGTCATATCTATCATTGATTTTTTGGTTATTAAATTATGTTTTTTATGTTTAATATTATTATTATACAGAAGTAAGCATGAATGATGATCCGTTATGTTAGTTTTCCAAACAATAGATTTTAGTTTATGTAGATCTTTAATGTTTATGTTTGTCCAAATGTGGTCTAAACAAGATGGAGTATGTTCTTTTATTTCTCTAGTATTTTTATTTATGCAAGATATGAAATTTTGTTCAGTCATACAATTGATGTATTCATTTTTGTTATTATTTTCTATTTTTTCATTGATGTTCACGTTAAAATCACCTACCACGAAGCAAAGTTTATTTCTTAATTTTAATAATATGTATTTGAGGTCATTAATAAAGGTAATAATACTCGAGCTATGCGTTCTATAGATAGCTATTAGATGATATGTTGATTTGCCGAGTTTGAAATGTACTTCAATGCAGTTAACCAAATGTATTGGGTGCTCTATTATGTTAACAATACTAAATTTATTGCTTGCAAATATTATTATTCCCGAATTTTTGTTAATGTCTAATTTGGTAGAGATATAATTGTACTCGGGCACGTGATAAGGCGGTGACTCGGCGTTCGTAAATGTTTCGGTTAACACTATAAAGTCCGGTTTTTTAATTAAATTATTTATTTTTAGAATTAGTTCATCAAAGTTTTTTTGAATGCTACGGATGTTTATGTGCATAATAATTATGTCATTGATGTTTTTAGAAATAATTTTGTTACACGAATCAGTACATATACATTCGTATTCCTGAATTTTAATATTTAATTCCAGTTCGTTATTTAAGAAATTATCCATTTCATGCATTTATAGTTGTATTTTGCAAAATTATTTATAAAATTTTTATTCAATGTCGTAGTTTATTCTTTCTTTGGCTAATTTAAGCATGTAAGATCGGAACTTACATGTTTCGCTGTTTGTTCGGTGGTCTACTTCATTCATTTTATTGTTGAAGGAGTTTGTTTCTTTCTTCTTGTTAGCCGAGTTGCAGTTAGCGCATTTGGGTGGCAGCTCCAGGGATTTACATTCGGAGATGGGATGATCTTCTGAACAGTGTTTGCACGTTGGTTTATTCATTCTATTGTAGCATTTTTGGGCTGTGTGCCCAAATCTTTGACAGTGGAAACATTGGGTAAGAGGACTGCAGTCATCTACATAGATTCTCATGAATCCTAGATGAATTTTTTTTTTATTAATAAGATGTAGTCTCATTTCGGGATTTGTTTGTAGAATTAAGTTTTTGCTGTTAGTTTTTTTGTTTGTAATGATGGCCTTAACTTGTAATATTTCTTTGTCTTGGTATTTTTCACATATCATTTTGATGTCGTTGTTTTGTTCAATGATGTCTTCTAAAAATTCTTTTTCGGTATAGTCTTTGTCAAGACCTTTGAATATTACGCATGGATCCGTTTTCAGAAGTACCTCTGCTATTATGGTTTTGTCGACTTCATTTATCTTATCTTTTAATTTTTTCGCGTCTTCTTTTTCTGGGCATGTTATTATAAGGTTTTTTTTAGTTTTTTTTATTTCGCATACTCGAATTCCCAACTGCGATATTTTAATCTTTTGTATTTTCTCTTTTATTTTTTCAGTGTCTTCTTCTTTTAAGCTTTTAATTATTATAGGAAATCGTTTTTCTTGCATTTGTGGTATTAAGTTTTTTACTGCAGAAGAGTATGAAAATGGGTATTTTTGTGCTTGGTTTTTTTCTTGAATATCACACTTTTCTTGTAATTTAGCTAATTCTATTGCCATGTGAGATATCATTTCCATGATGTTATTTATTTCTTTCATCATTTTTGATTTGGTTTCTTTGGTAAGTTTATTTTCTTCTATGATTGTATGTAAATCACTTATGTTTTGTTTCGCCTTTGTTATGAAGGCATGCGGATCAACCGCTTCCTCCATTTTCACAGGTTAAAAAAATATTTTCGGTAAATTTATGTATTTATAAAATTTGTCTGGGTTTGAAGGGGTTATTTTATTTAGTCACCGCTTACGGCGCTCACTCGCGTCCAACACCGTTAGAGGTTTGGGCCTGATTGTGACAAGGACCAATTTATTCTTGAAGAGCTCCAACACAACAGTTTGTATTTGCCCGTGAATAACGCAAACATTACAGGTATTTTCATGGAAGTTGTTTTATTTTACTTAGGCAAAAGAAATATTCAATGACCACATTTACCCTTGCAATACAGGACCTTGTGAAGTGAAAGAGCCCGATAAGAAAATATCGCAAACTATGATGTAGAGCGAAGCACTCACACCCCCCGGGACCAGTAATCTACGGAGTTGCAGTTCCATTGCGGAACTTAAACCAACTGCAAAAATATTGATGCAATGGCACAGAACTGTTCTAGTGCGATAACAAGCTGTACAAACAATATGGCGACAACCGGGACACCGTTACTATGAAGGACGAAGCAGACAAGTTGAAATAATCAAACAAAATACACTTTTTTTTAGAAAAACAAAATGTTTTAGTCATAGGTTCTCTTCACAGGAACAACGTCGAACGCTCGAACTCTGAGAAATAGCAATTAAGTTAATTAATACTCTGAATTTCTACCGTTTTTTAACATATTTCTCTTGAACACTTTAAGTTTTAAAGTTTCTAAAAAAGGTATGTTTAAAATAGAGCAAAAATCTCGTAGGAAATGGCTTAGTAAGCATTTATAGAAGCAATGTGCTTTTTTCATAACAACAGAAAAAAACGTCTTTTTAATAATTTTTGGAGCACACTGCGATTTTTTTCTTTCGAGAAAATTTCATACAATTACTGTTTGAGCTTAGCAAATGTACAGACATTATTTTAAAAAATAACCTACAATTTTTTTAGAAACAATAAACTTTAAAACAAAAACATAAATGTTATAAATCTGAAGAAATTTGGAATACGGTCTTAAAAATGTATTGTAAGGCCCGTAAATACGCTTTATTTTGATAGTTAAAAGAGGCTTAACGCAATGTGCATGGTGGTAAGGAGTACTGGGAAATATTTTTTTCCCAATTTTGAGGCACTAGAAATAAAAAAGCTGTAAAAACCTAAGACATATACTTAATAATCAATTAGACATATCAAGTACTCCAATATAAGGTCTGTTTCCAATAAACCCTTAAAAAAATATTTCCCAGTGCTCCTTACCACCATGCCAGTTGATGCTTTGTTTCTCCAGATTTATTATTATAACGCATTAGTCACATAATTATCTTTTTGACTGTTTTTTCCCATTACTTGTGTACTTATGTATGTTAATGTATTTTAGGGCCGTCTATGTGTTTGTTATGTTTGTATCTTGTTGTTTCCATCTATATTTTGTTATATATAAGCACACATTATGTACTTATTGTTTGGTATTAATTTGTACCCTGAAGATGGTTGAGAAAAGCGAAACCGGTCGGTTCATAAATTGATAAATCTCGTGGTTTTAAACAAAAAAGTATTTTATTTTATTAAAAAATAAACAGCCAGTCTCCAAAGGAAATGCTTTATACCTCAAAGGAAATTTCACCAAATTGGTATTTTGTTAATTAGTTCCAATTAGTAGAGTTGTTTTCATTCAATAAGTAGAACCAAAAACTTCCCATATATAATTGTTAATCTCTCACTACGTGATGGTACTGAAAGAAAGATGCAAAATATTTAATTGCTTTTAACTTTATTATACTTTATTTTTATTTGAATACCGCATGAGTCACAACTTCCCGAAGTGGGACTATGGTCATCATAATAATTGTGGTATATTGAAGGAAGTAGGTGCATGACAATTTGGGAGGCGAATAAGGGTACCGCTGCCCTGGTAACGAAAATCTCCGCCATAGGACAGTCTAAGTTCTAAGTAGTTTGCACCGTTTACTGTTTTGTAGGTGTGTCCGGGTTTACGATTTGTCCAGGTCTTAGGTGGCGGATGCGTTCGCCTTGCTACTACGTGGCGGTCCGGATTGGGAGAGACCGGTTAAGAGAGACTCTTTGACCTTTCCAGCTAAACTCTGGACCCATAGCCTTGCACCCCACAGAGAAGTGTGGATTCATTCGTCCGTCACTCCTGAACAATATTCCTTCCGTAGATTCCTTCCTACGCCTCATAACTTTTTTCTTTCTCACAACTTTGTCTCCTTCTTTTCCTTAAAAAAAACTCCAAAAAGCAATCTCCATGACGATGTAGGTCGCGATTTGATAACTTTTTTCTTTTCCATAACTTTGTCTCCGTCTTTTCCTTAAAAAAAAGCCTCAAAAAAGCATTCGCACACATGATGCAGGTCGCAATTTTCCTAATGGCCTCCTGCGTAGAACTAATGGGAAAAAAATGAAAGAGACGGGGAAGAGGAAAGTACAAAAGTACCTGGTTATTCATATTTGGCCACCAAACACAGCTTAAGTCATTTCACTCAACAACATTTGGATTCTGAATGGTTATCTTTCATGATAACGATATCTGCCATTCAGAATGACATATTATTTTTAATAAAATTCAACTAATTTATTAACACATATTTGCACATATTTAATTCCCGATTTTGTCCCGCGTCCTCTGAGTTCACCATTCGCGTCGTATTCCACGATTTTTCAATATTTCTTCTTCTTCGTGTGATCTACCAGGTCCCCCCGACGTTGGCGATCACTCTGGTAAATATATGTCTATCTTGCGCTGCCGGGAATAGCTCCTCCACACTTCTAATACCGGTCCACTCTCGTATATTTCGCAGCCAGACATTTTTTACAATACTGTTAATCGAAAAATATCTGTTATAAGTTCTCTTAGAATTGTTTCAAGAAAAGCGTTTGGAACATATTATTAATTTATTAAAGTAACACGTCCCCTAAGTTGTTTGTCCGGCGACGATAAGACGCCATCTCACGGCGGCAGGTGCAAGCAGCTTTCAGTAATAAAACGTTTGAAACTCGAAAATTATTCACTATTATTTTTGTTGCTTAATGCTCGCGCATTTCCATACGGAATCTTCATGTCCTCCAACTATTTCCCTAAAGTAAACTTTACCTTCCAAAAGTTTGACCGTCAAATCTGATAACTTCTTGTCCTTTCTGCCATTCTTCTGAGACTTTAGAATAAAATACAACCCCCTTAAATAAACAGGAAAAAACTTTTGGCGATGGAACTAAAAAGGTTGTCGAAGATTGATGGATTTTAAAATACGTCAACTATTCGACTTATGCTTTATGTATTTAGATTTCATTCTAAATGTACTGAAATAAACACCGTAGTGAGATGAGAACGTCCTTGCGTACCAGAAATATAATTTTCGTTTTTATTTTTAACTTAACCCGGCGTTATTGTGGCGGAAAAAAGTTACACTAACGTTATGGTGGGTCATTATGACCGTGTTACAATTGTTACTCTTTTATCTTGTATAAAATAATTTTAAAATTTTAAAATTCAATATTTAAAATATATGTCTGTATATGTAATCAGTAGGAGCAATAAAACACATTGGTAATAAATTATACTATTTTTATTTTAAGCTTTCACTCTCTTTTAAATTTTATTATCAATTTTTTTTTCAACAAAAAATAATATCATTTTTTACAAAAATAATAATATTTCTATCATTGGAGTATTAATTACAGAAATAATTAGTATTTCGTATCATAAGACTTTTTTTTTAATTTTCACATATAAAACATGAAAAAAAAATATTGGCACAAAGCAGCAACGTCGCCGTTGAGCTGGGTCATAATTACCCGGTCGCAGTTTTACATACGTGTTGCTCCTTGCGTGGGCAATAGACGAATGGACGACTAAAGTGAGGTACATGCAGGGAAGGGGTGATACTAAGCTGCAGCTACTGAGACAGACGGTTGTGGAGGCAATTATTTCTAAGAAATTTTTCGTATACAAAACGTGCAGGGTCATATTGACCGGAACATCCGGAACAGCTGAGTTTATACACTCCATCTGCTTCCAGAGGAAACTTAGTCTTTGCAGACCTCAGTAGGTCTTGGATTTTAGTAGTGGTTCCGAAGACAGTCTTGATGCTTTCTTTTCTCAACAGCCTGGCAATTCTGTCTGTCACATTGTGAACGAAAGGCAGGAAAGCACAGGCTTTTGACTCTTGTTCAACTCTGTCTTCATTCGGGGTAGATTTGGCTCTTATAATTTGCCTTGTCTGACTTGCCGGGTAACCGTTGCAATGTTGGGTAAATAATCAAACACTCTACACTAACAATTACACATCGTCAGATCTACCGGATCTGCCCTGATGATGGACACTGCAACGCTGTCCGAAACGTCGGCTATAGAAGGAGGTAGCGCAACACGGCAAAACACCCCAAAAACTAACAATAAAAAAACATACCTGTATTGTTTAAATAATACACCAGGTATGTTAAATCATCGCGAAAATAAATGTTTTGTAATGAAAAACGAGGGGCCAAAGATTGAAATATGATCTGGCAATGGAAACGTTAACATCGTGGACAATTCCGGATTCCAGTTTCAGAGTAGGTTATAGACACATAAACTCGGGTTCTAGGTAATAACGTTCCTGGTACCAATTTTCCCTCTCAAAATGTTCCTAGTAATAATGTCGCTTCCGAAAATGTACTCAACTATCAACGGGTATGGCGGGTATGGGTAACTAACATCCCAGTAACAGGTCACCCCAACTCGTTTGGGATGCCCGGGTTCATGGGGTGAGATTTGCATAGGTCTTGGCGGCGGATTCTTTCATCTACCTACTACGTGGCGGGGCGGATCGGGAGAGATTGCTCGAGGGAGACCTTTTGACCTGTCCAGCCGGAGTCTCTTGACACATCGCCTTGTACCGCAGTGGGAGGGATGGATTCATATTATGTTCGTCTCTCTTGAACATATTCACCGCTATATTATAATTACTCACCCCTCATACTATTTTCCTTCCCAGAACTTCCACTCCTTCCTTTCCCTGAAAAGACCCTCCACAAAACATCCTGAGGGATTTTTTTCCTCAGGGCCTCCTGTGTGGAGGTAATGTTTAAAAAAGGTAAAATCTTTTTATATTGAAACAGTTATGCAGAGGACTCAGTAACTTTTAACCCAACCTAACCGAGTTTGCGACTATTAACTAGGATCATTTAGGCAGGGAACCTTTTGACCAGGGATATTTTGGTAGTGATCAATTTAACTGGGTACATTTTTACTGGCAACATTTTGACAGGAAACGTTTTTAACATTAACATATACCAGACAAGATACACAAGATATTATTATATAGAAGAATACCGTGTTGCAGCAGGTGAAAGTGCTATCTTAAAATGTCTCCTATTTTCGAATCGTGAATTACTTCGTTTCTCGATGGAGACTTATGAAGTAGAAATGGACACAGAAAATTAAAACGATGAAAAATCTGTAAGTCTTTACACTTTACACTTGGGATAGATATATCGTTGAATGTTGGGAGATTTACGAGAAGACCCTATAAGCATTGAAAAGGTCGTTGTAAAAATTGCCAAAATTGGTAAATTTGCAAGTATCAGAGCAGTTAAATCATTACAGGTCGACTCTATAAATTAACTTATTTCTTCTGATCTCCATTCAGTAATTCAATAGCTTTTCAGTCTAAGCCCTTCAAAAATAAAAAGATTCGGGCCAAGGAAGTAACGAAGGTATAATTGACTAGTCAATAAAATCATGTACATGATACACAACAAATCATAACGGCCACGATCAAGCACTCGAGATGCAAACCAATCAAAAATCTTCATCATAGTGATATTCAA
Organism: Limnephilus lunatus; assembly: GCA_917563855.2. NCBI lineage: Eukaryota > Metazoa > Arthropoda > Insecta > Trichoptera > Limnephilidae > Limnephilus > Limnephilus lunatus. The sequence continues at coordinate 79,474,155 of OU830600.1, forward strand.
CACACTCTGTACGTTGGACAATTAAAAAATGCCTCTTTTCTGATTGGAACACTGGAATTACATGTAAAATATCGCTTACCATTACCAAAGTGTATCGATCAAAAGAAGTTTTTTGTATAGCCTAGATAAAACTTCATCTAAAACCAACATATTTGTTTATCTAAAGGATATTTTTAAAATTATAAGTTTAGCAGTTTGTTTACTTCACGTTTTAATTTGTTTACAAACCAAAAATCAGAATTTTGTTTTAATTAACTAAGGCCATCGACTCATGGAAAAACTGAAAAAAAAAAACAGTTGGCGACTCAATCGCTTATCCACAGGAAAGGAATTTTTGAATTTCATTGGAGGTCAACACACAGGCAACTTGTTAAAACAGAATATCAATGGTGACGCGGTGACTAGCAGTGCCGATTGCCGCGGCCGTCGCATTTCAGTTGCCATGTTGGCGGGTCACGACCTGTCAATTTTCGAGTAATTTGAGATATGTCAGATCAGAAAAATATCCATTCAGTTGAAAAGATAAATAAGAAGAGATATTAAAGAGATAAATAAGAAGAAATAAATTGAGTTATGTCGTGAACTGAGTTGCCAACCAGTTTTTGGTTTCTCCATGAGCAAAGATCCTTTGCTTTTACTTTTAAATTGAATCATTTCTTTAAATTAAACAAATAAAATATTTAATCATAAACCTGTAAACTTTTTCTTATTTCAGTGTTGGTTACGAATCAGCTAAACCAAATAATATAATAAAAGATGAAAACAAATGCGAAGTTTTTATGTCTATGTTTCTTCTTCTTTTGACGACATATTGACGGTGTAAACATCTTTGGCATAATATACGAGTATATGTCAGTTAGAAGTGTAAATATTCTGGATTTCTGTAAAATATATTTGAACGTCATGTTTTTTTCCATTTGTTAGTATTAGGTACCTACTCTCTTTTGGTAATAATAATAATAATAATTGGATAATTTGTATAGCGTCGTTTTTATGAAAAATTACCTCGAGGGCGCTGTGTAATGTAAGGGTAATGAGTGTTTTCACCCCGTGACAAAATATCCCCGACAAAATATCCTCGGACAAAATATCCTATGGACAAAATATCCTGTGAACAAAACATCCCCCAATAAAATATCTGCTAAAACTTAACCTAACCTAACCTAACAAGAAATGGGACCTAAATAATATAGACATCATGTAAAGACAATAAATTATTCTTAATTAATAGTAAAATAGGACAAAAATAATACAGATAACAATAATTAATTGTCTTTACAGGATGTCTGTATAACTTTTGTCCCATTTTTTTTGTTGGTTAGGTTAGGTTAGTTTTTAGTAGATATTTTTTGGAGTACATTTTGTCCGTAGGATATTTTGTCGGAGGATATTTTGTGGCGGGATGAAAAGTCGCGGAACCTCTTCTTTTAAGTTCTGCTATATTAATTATAATATATCTATATTTGTCTAGATATCATTGTCACAATCTCAATCAACATGAGGTCAGTTAGGTATGTAAGAGGCCAACCTAATGTATTTGATATCTTTTTTTTCTGAATTGTGTGTATTAGAGGCTGTATTTGTCAGCTGACGTCAATAAAATACCCATGAAACCAGAAAAGGGGGATTTAATAGCGAAACGTCATTTACAAAAAAACATGAACGGGTCGTTATTGACCATCGACCCTAAAAATAATAATATGACGGTATTAATTCATTAAATGCGAGCACAATGGTCATGTTCGGGTTTACTGCGTGGTTTTCGCGGAATGGATAATAAATAACAATGTTTCATAATAAAATGTTGTTTTTTCTGGGAAATAATTACTTGATTACTCGGAGGTAGAAATTTGACTATTATAAAAATACTTGGAATCAAACCCTTTCTACTCTTTATAATTTTTTAATATGAATACTTCACAACGGTCCCAGCTGCTCCCGTATGGAGCCGGTGAAACTATGGCATCCCAAATTGGGGTATGTTGTGAGGCTTTAGGTAGTGTGAAGGGGAAGAAGATGGGGTAGAATATGGTGGGGAAGTACCTGGCTATTCATATCTGGCCACCAAACATAGCTAAAACTGACTTTTTAATTAAAAAAAAAATTCAACGTTTTACATTTCATAGTACAATCCAAAAATGTTGGCCTTACTGAGCTGTTGGCTCACTTACTCGTGCTGAGCATTTTATCTCAAACAACGTTTCAATTCTGAATGATGGTCTTACACCAGGGTGATACTGAGTGTATCTTCCACTCTATATACTATAATAAATGCATTAATTGTGAAATTACACAAAATATTATTTGCGCACGCCGGGGTTCGATCCCGCTACCTTCGGATTACGAGTAAAGAGCCTTACACCTCCACCACAGAGGCCATTATGTATTTATTATTATATTATAAGAAATGCCGTCGACAATAAGTAGGTACCTAATAATATTTCTAACATAAGAATTATAATTAAAAATAATTAATTTTATTTGTAATTAAATTTTTGTTAGAATAACTTTTGAAGGACAACGTAATATTTAAAAACTATTCCAATTAAAATGATTATTTTTTTAGACTTTTAGAGAAAGTGACAGGTGTCCGAAATAAATTGAATCGGATTTGTTTATTCGAGACACTATCTACGTTAAAAATAAATTCGTTAAAAAACTTTGTAATTATTCAAAAAGATGGCTGCCAAAAATGTGGGGAGATAGTTGAAGATAATACTGTTATTTCTGAATTTGAAATTTAATATAGCCCAAAAATTATATAGTACCAATGGCCGAGTTGGTTAAAGTGCTGTGTCCCGGCAAGATAAGAGATCTTGGGTTCGAGTGCCAGTTGCAACCGTTACCTTTTTATTTTTCTGTTTCTTGTTTTGTTTCATGTTTCGTGTAAATTTATTCGTATTATGTTCTTCTTCAACAAAGAAGCAATTGTTTTAAAGATGATTTTGAAGACCTCCATAATGATTATTTAGAAAAGAGTTCTCAGGTATGTACGTACACTCAGCGTGAAAATACAAATTTGAAATTTTTAAAATTTTTTTTACACTAGCTCCACACAGTAGTCTCTGAGGAACATATTTTCCTTCAGAACCTATGTAATCTTTGGGGATGCTGTGTGGAGGGTCTTTTAAAGGAAAGGAAAGAGAGGAAGATCTGGGAAGGATAAGGTATGAGGGGTGGGTAGGAATCTTGGGGTCAGTGGGTCCAGGAGAGACGGAAGTATGAATCCATCCCTCCCACTGCGATGCAAGGCGATGTTCCAAAAGAGTTTTGCTAGAGAGGATACAAGATCTCCCTCAACCAGTCTTACACAAGATCTCCCTCATAGTCTGGGTTGGTATATACTTAGATAATAGAATAAAGAAAAAATCTATGTGACCAAGGCGAAGTGCAAAAAATAGTATTTTTGAGCACGTTCCAGAACGGGAAGATACTCTCAGTATCGCCCTGGTGTAAGACGACCATACAAAATTAAAACGATTACCGTTTGGTGACCAGATCTGATTAGCTCACCTTCCTCCTCCTCATATACTTCCTCTCTCCGTAACCTTCTGCCTCGCCAGGTTGGGGATGCCAAAATCTTACTGGTTCCAGACGGGAGCAGTTAGGACTCTTGTGCGGTGTTCACATAAAACAAAAAACAAAATAATTCAATTCCTAGGTTACAGAATTGTTTGATGGATTTGTAGTTAATATTTTATTATTTCAAAGTAAAATAATTATTACTCGCAATGGTATTTTTGATGAAATTTGTAATTTTTTGTGAAATTAGTAAAACATTATTGACATTACTTATAATTTGCAGCACGAAAATGAATAAACCTTTTAACCAAACAGTTTAAAAAAATTTAACAATAATAGAATGTCACACAGTTACTATTCGCCCAGACATCTTACCTATGTACCGTAGAATAAAAACAATATTTCTACATTGTTCACCCTGATATTTTATTAACAATTCAGAATTGAAACGTTGCTTGAAACGGCATTAGCCGTGTTTGGTGACCAGATCTGAATAGCCAGGTACTTCCACACCTTCCTCTTCCCTATCTCCTTCCCCTCCCCACTACCCTCAGCCTCACAACATACCCCAATTGGGGATGCCATAGTCTCACTGGCTTCAAACGGGAACAGTTGGGACTCTTGTGAGGTGTGAGGTATTCATGTAAAAAAAAAAAACGTTCTTAGAGAAACTATAAAACAATTTATATTCATGAAGCTCCCCTGAAATAAAGTCACTTGTCGAAACATTTTTTGTGAACAGCTACTCGAAAGTACAAGAATCGATATTTTATTATCGAGGAGAAAGAATCAAGACACGTTTGAAATACACTAAGTGAAAATGTTGGAAATTGAACAAAGATTTAGTTTCGTTCAGAGACGAAAGCTTAAGGTCTCTCAATTGACTTTCAAAGTATTCTTAATGCACGAAAATATCATTAATTTTAAACTAGTAAATTTAACTGAACTCTTGTTGATCTTACAAATGCAAGTGTTTTGTTCTATTCAAGCTTAAACAGAATTTAATTTAATATTACTAGTAATATCGAAGTCTTTGTGAATAAATGTTTTCAATGCTTCATTCGAAAACGACTTTTTAAGTAAATTCTATTAGTCATGGAGCGTTTTGAATTAGAATTTGACGACTATGGCGTGTGATGAGATGAATTCGGCAGGATCCAGACTGCCTTTCACCAGTTAGTATCGAGAGAAATAAAGCGACATTTCGATAAAGGGCATCAGGTGATCGTGGGGAGAGAAGATTGAAATTTGCGGTGACAAAATCTATTCGCTAATTTTCTTTCACATTTTCAAATTTGAGGAACACCTGTCATTGAACATTTCAGGCTTTCTATTGAGCGCGGGCGGTCTTTGTTTCAGCTTTCAGGAAATATTTAGCCATTTCAGATTTTTCGTGGAATTTCAGCTCTGCTTTGGTTGAATGTTATTTGTTATCTGTGTCCCTTAATAAGCGTGCGCACTGCGCAGTGACAACCCGCCCTGGGGTCTTTGATAACGTACGAACTAGTTTGACCTTTGCATTGTCATATATTTGTGTACGTATTAACAGTCAGACTGAAATGCCTAATAATTTGAATATAGATATTTTCACAAAAAATCACCCACTTTTTAATTTCAACGAGGGAACGTTGTAGTCCAGTCATGCTCAACCTGCGCCTGCGGTCCAATCGAAGATTTTTGGTGAACCAAATTGATTTTTTCAGCATTCTACGTTTTGGATTTTGGTATTCGTACAAAAAAAAAAAAAATCGTTGTCATAAATTTAAGTATCTGAGATGTTTGTATTTAAAATAAACAATGACCACAATTTTTTTTTATATTATCTCCACATAAGTGGCCATGAGGTAAATATTTTCCCTCAGGGCCTCTGTCATCTTTGGGGATGCTGTGTGCAGAATCTTTTTAGGAGAGGAAGGAGAAGAAGTTCTGGGAAGGAAAAAAAGTATGAAGGGTGAGTAGGAATCTCAGGATCAGTATGTCCAGGAGAGATGGATGTATGAATCTATCCATCCCACTGCGGTGCAAGGTGATGTTCCGAGAAAGTTCCACTGGACTGGTCAAAAGGTCTCCCTCAAAATGCCTCTCTTGATCCGGCCTGCACGCAGTTGTTGGGTAGATGCATTCACCGCCAAGATCCGGACTAACCTCACCTCGTGAACCCGGGCACCCCTGCTTAGTCACAAAACACAGCGAACCACTTGGGGTGACCTAATATGGCAGAGGTATTGGCTATCCAGTAAATGGTATCCACACCCGCCTTCCAAAATGCAGTATATTAATAAAATCACATAAAAAAATGATAACGAAAAAATTTCATAACAATAACATTTTATCTCGAAGCGTTCCCAATTTTCTAAAAATTCAGTATTTAGAAAACATATTCATTTTGTACATGGAGTTAATAAGAAAGCGTCTCGTCACTTTTAATGTCGTTTATGCAATTAAAAAAAAACTTTCAACTCTCAACGAAAAAATCCCGCCAATTTGTAATCATGCACTCAACTGACAATTTTTGGATTTTATCCATGCAATCACGTGAAAGTATATGAGACAAACAGAAAAAGAATGTGTTTCACTTTCCAACGATAAATTAATCACTTATCTCCGCTTTAAAAAACAATTTTTTTTTTGGTCAGATCTGTCCTTCAGAGACTTGTGTGGATAGTTATGTTCTTCCGAAGCTTGAGGAGTTAAAGGTAACGAGAGATATTTGTCGAAGAAAATGTGTAGGAACTTATCATCTGTTTGAGCAGGCTTATCTATTTAAATCTTAAAATTTCATTAATCACGTTGATTAATTGTTCGTAAAAAGTTGATTTATTAATTAAGTAAGATCACTTCACGATATTTCATAGTCATGAAAGTGTGTTATTGTTCAAACGATTAGAAGGAATTATAAAAAGCAGCTGATTCTGGTACACGTGTAGTATGAATATTCAAATTAAACGGTTCTTAATACCAGCTTGATATCCGAAAATTCACCAAAAATTTGATGGTTTTTGCGAAATCATAAATTAATTAGGTAATAATATAATAAATCTTTTATGTAAAACCTTCTTAGTAAAGGTAAAAGAAAATATTTAACAAAACAGCGAAAGACTAATGTACTCCGGTATAAATTTAAAGAAATATGATTTTTCACAATCCGCGTTTATTGAATAGAAAAGTTGGCGCTGATTGTGTACTATATTAAGTGCACCAGCAATAGCAGTCAAACTTACTGAACAGTTTTCCAATCTGAATTATTCGCATCGGAGAAACTTTCTACTAAATTCTGAGGAAGCTACTCCAATATCGGAGTAGTCTTCAAGTAATATCTTATTGTCATAGTTGAAACTATTCTTGGTTTGAAATTATTTAACCATAGATATAATATATTTAACCAAACATTATATCTATTATTGAGTATGGCATCACAGCATGGGAGATGGCACTTCATCTGCACTAGACCAAATCGTAAAAGTACAAAATACCTATATAAAAATAATACTTTTATGGTTACCTCTTATCACAGACTCGAATTTGATGTTAAATATTATGACTATCTTCTATGAAAACACAAACTTATTTTGTGGCATCATTTTATTACAAAATTAATAGAATACTTAGTTTTAAACACGTTTTGGTTTAAAAAACCAACATGTTTCGTAAGCAATGCTTACTTCATCTGGGTTTACTTAAAACTAATTACATCAATAGACATAGACTAAAAGGTGACAATCATGGAACTAAAATCCAATGGAAGCGGCATACCTAACTCAGAATGTATAAAACCGCCAAAACCAGTGTAGCTCTAAAAATTTGTGGCCGCCAGGAAGTGGGGATACAGACGGGGTAAAGGGGCCAGCGTGCGGGGGGAGGGCAGCCGCCAGGAGATAAGGGCCGAATTGGGAATGGGCTTCACATTTTTTTTTTTATTATTAAAAAAAACGTTCGTAAATTTTTTATAAATTTTTAACATATGTATAATAGTTGTTTTCTGAACAGGGAATGGTGGTGAAAAATAAGTAATGAAGAAAAGGGAAGTACTTAACAAATGACTTTTGAGTAAGTTAAGTAATTTGAGACTACATTATTTAATTTTTAAAATGTCCTGATGTATGTTACTCATCCAGACTACAAACAATCACATAAAAAACAGACATATCGTGACAATAATTCGAAAAAAAAAACCTAACGGAAGATACGATTATCTGACCAATGTCATGTTGAATTATTCCGACTGATGACGAAACTTATTACTGTTGGATACTAAAAAATATTTTGCCGACACCAGATGTTCATCAAAAAAATTATTCAAAGCATCAAGAGTTTATACTGCTTTCATCAATTCAGGATGGTAGACATATACAAGTTCACCCTACAGGCTCGTCGGATACATAGATAATATATCATACTCCCAGGTGTCCAGCAGTCAAATGATCCCCGTCTTCATGATATTGTCGAAAACAAAGAAATTTTGCTGCCACCAGCTATCCAGCACCTAAATAATTTACACAACATTGTCGGATATCAACATATATCTATAATTAAAAATGACAATTCCAAAACCAACATTGACCTTATTATGAGTAGAACTAAAATTCACGTGCAATATGTCAACAAAAAAGTGCAATCAACAATAACTAAATATATATTTTTTAATGTGATCACCTCACAAGAATCCCAACTGCTCCATTCTGGAGACTATGGCATCCCCAATTGGGGTATGTTGTGAGGCTGAAGGCAAGTGAGGAGGGGAAGGATATGGGGAAGAGGGAGGTGGGGAAATACCCGACTATTCAGATCTAGTTTCCAAATACGGCTAAAGCTACGTTTTAATTCTAATTGCTGGTCACCCAGCCGAATAACCGAACAACTTCTAACCCCGCCTTTAGCTGTTCAACACATACCATTTTTTTATGTTTTTGTAGAAAAAAAATGTCACAGAAGACCAAACTTTCAGTTACATTTTTTACTCCAAATAATGTCAGGAATCACTGATTACAGTAAGTCAAGTACGTCCCTTAACACCCTATATATATACACACACACACACACGTATATATATAACATAAAATTCGAATATTTATTTATATATATGTAAATAACAAATAATCGAATATGTACATATGAATAACACACAATCGAATATATATATGAGGGGAAGGAGATAGGGAAGAAGAAGGTGGGGAAGTACCCGTCTATTCAGATCTTGTCAACAAACATAGCTAAAGCCATTTCAAGCAACATTTCAATTATTATGGGTGGTCTTACACCAGGGCGATACTGATAGTATGTTCCACCTGGAACTTGACGGAAATATACCTTATATTATTTTTAATTATTAAATTTTGAGAACACAAATCAATCGAATAAAATTTATCTGTGCGAACCGGGATTTGAACCCGCGACCTCCGGATTGTTAGTCAAGAGCTTTTCCCCTCGACCACGGGGGCATGTCAATGTGAATTTTACATAACAATACAGTGATTATTTAATTTTATTTTATATACTATGAATTACAATTGTAAACATATGTAAAAGGAGTGATAAATTAATAGGAAAAGAAATAAAAATAACAGTGCAAAAAAGACGAAGTAAAAACGTTTAAAAATGAATAAGCTAAACGATAAAAAACACGTACATACGACATGTGTAAATCAGAACTTTATATTTGTGCGTTATGATTTATAAAAAATAAAAAGTTTTTTGGTAACTTTTAATTATTATAATTTAAGTTGACTGATTCGGCCCATTGCCATTCCGAGATCACGTGATAGCGACGAGCCGATGGCGGTAGCGCTTGAAATGAACACGTCGACAATTATAAAATGTATATTTAAGCGATGTTTAAACACTTATATGTGAAATGTAAGACCGTCTTTCTTTTTAAAGGTCTTCATAGAACTACTTTTACACAATTTTACGGCGCATTGGACCATTTTTCTATGTTTTATGAACGTTTTACTGGGAGCTCTATACGCGACCGAGGTGTAAAAGCCAATGTCAACCGTCTAAAAACCGTTCGGTAAAATTTTTGAATAATCACACTTTGGGTCAGTGTGCACACTTTACATGCCGTCTCTCTAATATCCATACTCTTAGGTGACAATGGATAGGCGGGAGTGCAAAGGGAGAGGACGGTTAATAGGGCATAATTTACAAAGGAACATGTTTTTTGTTCCCTTTCAAATTGGAAATATATTTTTTGATTATTTATAATTTTTAAATTCATCTTTAACCTTACGTTATTAAACTTGTTCCATTTGTAAATTATGCCCTATAACCTTCCTCTCCCTTCCCACTCTCGGCCTATTCATTGACAACTTTAAGTTTTTGTCACTTATTGTTATTAGTATTAATTAAACCGCATTGCTAACGAAACATGTTGGTTTTTTAAACCAAAACGTGTTTATTATTAAGTATTCTATTAATCTTGAATATTATGAATATGTTTGACGTTCGGCAGATACTTGCAAACAATATCTTCACTCATCTATACACAAACATACATACATAGATACTTGGAAAATAGATTAAATACTCGCTGTACTCGAAACAATAATAAAGACATTACAAATTCTTGTAAGGCTACTACTTTTGGTAAACGAAACATTATACCTTGCGACAAGTAATTCGGGTAGAGATTTAAGAATAATGCAATATGTTCATTGAGTGATGATCTCAATTAGACTGAAATTTAATATGAAAAGATTCGGACTGGATTCATCGTTCAGATGAAATGGCCGAAAATATGTATTGTGCCTACAAGGATTTATTATACAAATTTTTAAAATGCATAAACATTGTGGAGTAATTGAAATAATAAAGGCGATTTTATGAGGGTTTTGTGAGCATGCTCCAAGCGTTATTTGGAAGGTTCCGCTAGTCGTTATAACGATAAGGTTATTGCGATAGAACCATTAATTATTACGAGGGAAATTCGGAGAAAGACCGATAAATTTCATAATCGATTACCCTACCAACCTTCAAACGATAAAACGTATACCTAAAGACATCCAGATAATAAACAGAATGTTTTAATGCGCCCCGTTTTTAATAAGCACGGTAAATAACCAGTTAGGAAAAAAACGTTAAAGCTCAAAGCGAAATTTGTTTGATATCTCTTTGTCAGCGTGAATATTCAAAGCATTATTGTTGAAATGTAAATGTAAGAAGGGAGGGAATACGCGCAATTTGCAAGTTGTTTTGATACCGTAGTGATTTTATTCAACCGCAGTTCGAAGAATATCTCATCACAAAGCGACTAACACATTATAATTTATTTATTTATTTATTAACAGAAACAAACAGTACATTATTTACATTGGTGAAAAAAGTTTACAGTTAATAAGTATATTTCAAGTTAGGTACCTATGATATGTTTCATTGAGGTATCTTGTTTGTATTAAATTTTTACCGGGTGATGTGCGTTGTGGGAGGGTGTGTGTGTGAGTGTGTGAGTATGTTTGTGGATGTGAGAAGTGGTGATGTATGTGTGTATGCGCCTTGAACAATTTACACTACTGACATGATGCTCTTTTTAAATTTGGGAAGTGAATCGGAGAAAATGTCGATATTAGAATTTAGACAAACATTATTTAACATATGAAGAGCACGGTTAATTGGCGAATTAGTTGCTGCATTTGTTTTATAATTAAGCGTGTGAAATAATTCTGTATGGCGTGTACGTCTTAAGGGTATGTTAAAATTAATTAGGGAAAGAAGTTCGGTACAGTCGATGTTATTATTTAAAATTCTGTGTATAAATGTTACATCAGCTATTGTCCTCCTTTGTTGCAAAGTTTGAAATGTGCTTCCAAAGTTATTGTTGAATTTGAAGGCAAGATATTTTATAAATTTGGGTTGAATGTTTTCTATGCTATCAATATACAGTTTGTACTGCGGGTTCCAAATTGGTGAGGCATATTCCAGTGTACTTCTGACTAATGCAAAATATAACATTACTACTGTACGCGGGTTACTGAATACTTTACTGACACGGAGAACAAAACCAAGCATTTTATATGACCTGTTAACGATTGAGTCGATATGCTTATTAAATATAAGTTTGCTATCAAGGTAAATGCCAAGATCTTTACATTCCTTTTTAGAGATGACAGGTTCATTGTGGAGTGAATAAGAGTACTCAATTATATGTTTATTTTTGGTGAATGTCATAGTGTGACATTTGGAAATATTGATATCTAAACAGTTAACTTTGCAATACTTGCAAAGCCTATCTAGGTCACTTTGTAACGCTTCACAGTCAGAGAGAGAATGCACCACTTTGAATATTTTCATGTCAGCGTAAAGCAAATATTCGGAATTTTGAAAGCATGATCCAATGTCATTTATATAAATGTTGAACAAGAGCGGACCTAGGTGGGAACCTTGCGGGACACCAGATATTACCTATATAGACTTTGAGAAGACGCCGTTGATTAATATTACCTGATTGCGATTACTAATGTAAGACTTAATCCATCTAAACAGGTCGCCATGTATACCAAGGAGGATGAGTTTTTTCAAAAGAATTGAGTGAATTACACGGTCAAAGGCTTTAGAAAAGTCTGTATACATAGTATCGACTTGCTCTTTATCGTCCATCTTGCTATGTAAGAAGTTAATGAAAAGGGCAAGGTTGGATGTTGTAGACCTACCTTTCATAAATCCGTGCTGGTTCGGCGTAATGATTGTCGAAATAGTAGAGTACAATTGATCAAAAACAATTTTTTCAAGAACTTTACTTAGAATAGGAAGTTGGGAAATTGGACGATAGTTTTTAACGTCATGCTTATCACCTGTCTTAAAGATTGGTGTGATAACGGCTGATTTCCATTTGAGAGGAAACGATCCTTCTGTCAGTGATTTTTTATAGATGGCGCAAACCGGAACGCAGATGTATTTACTGCAGTTGCGTATAAAAATCCCGGGCAGCCTGTCTATTCCTGGTCCTTTGTTAATATCTATGCTTGAGAGATATTTTAAGGTGATTTCTTCATTTATTACGCACGAAGTTGTAATAATGTGTATTGTTTTGCATTATTTACTTGTTTTTTTCTAATTACTGTACTACCTTCATCCAGAGGAACTTCATCTTCAAACAAAACTTAATTTTGGATTTGAGGTAAACAAAATATAACCAAAATACTCAACCAAATAGAATATATTATTTAAAAAAAAATGTACAGCATATATTTCTTATGGATGTGAGCTGTTGTATTACAGGCTTATAGAATTACATTTTTCATGATTTTTGAAGAAACTTCGGCAATGTTTTGTGAGGTAATAAACGATATTCATGACCAACCGACTGCGCTTCTACTAAAATAAAATATTTAAAAACGCGTTTTGTTTAGACATTTTAATTTACGTACGACAAATATGTGGTTCAATATAAATCGATAATTTGCAAATCAAATTTTATCCTCAATATGCTTTATAAATTCTTTATTTTATATAATATATAATCAAATGACTTAAATCATCGAAGAAGAAGATAATACTAACAAATCCAAACGAAATATGAAAACATCAAGATACAGAAAAATAAAAAGCTAACGGTTACAAGGCCATTGAGACCTCTTATTTAAAGTTATTTTTGTTAGTATCCTTCAATGCATTGATGGGAATAACCTTTAAAAGTTACAATTTTTTTTAAGAGCATTCTTTACACGTTTTTACTTCGTGTTATCTCCATTTATTTAGGCCAAGCTGCGACGTGATATTTAGTGCAGGGGTCCCTCTTCAAAAGCAAAATGTTATATTTTTATTATTATATTCGAAGGTTTTATGGTAGGCACCTAGATAAGGTAATTTTTTCACACGTGTACATTTTAAGGCTTGGTCAATGCGTGTTCTACTACTCAAAATTAAATATGGCGCGTGACAACACTAACACAACTAGATGAAGTTTGAACTTGGGAAAAGAGTAAAAAAAATTCTCACTCGTGTCTCAGCTTTGAATTTGGGCTCAGCGACTGTAAAATCTCTCCTCCCTTAAGGATGATTGAGCTTGCAATGGTGAAACCCAGTCGGGACATGACTTAGCGCAACTTTTTGTTCTGTGACTTCCTTAGTCTCCCTTCTTAAGGCGAAGCTTAATGCTACCACTATTTTGGATTAATCTTTTACTAAGAATCGGTTTACATTATACATACAAAAATATGCTTTCGATAAATTGAGGCTAATTACCGTGTTTCCGATTAAAATAAAATTGTTAATGACTTTATTAAAATTATACGAGTAAAGTACTAAAATTACATGTTTTAAAATATTACAACCGACCGGTTGGTAGCATGTTCGTTATTGGTTCCCACTCAGGTTTGCTAGTTCGATCCTCAACTAGTTACTCCTCCATATCACAGAAGCCACACTGTTCACTTATATAATGATGGAAATGGGTGGATTTTAAACATTCTTCACTTTTCAATTAATTGTTAACCACATAATGAAAATCTCTAACAAATTTTTGGAATCACAACCAGGCTAGCTAGAAATTCCAACAATTTTAAGTGAATTAAACTATTATATTTTGCCTTCATTAGGGTTGGTGAGTGGGCGAGTGGGTGAGTGGGCGAGTGGGTGAGTGGGTGAGCGGGTGAATGAGGGAGTTATCAGCTAATAAGTAAATAAATAAATGCATAAATGAATGAGTGAATAAGTGAATTAGTGAATAAGTGAATTAGTGAATTAGTGAATTAGTGAATAAGTGAATTAGTGAATTCGTGAATTAGTGAATTAGTGAATTAGTGAAATAGTGAATTAGTGAATAGTGAATTAGTGAAATAAGTGAATTAGTAAATTAGTGAATTAGTGAATTAGTGAATTAGTGAATTAGTGAATTAGTGAATTAGTGAATTAGTGAATTAGTGAATTAGTGAATTAGTGAATTAGTGAATTAGTGAATTAGTGAATTAGTGAATTAGTGAATTAGTGAATTAGTGAATTAGTGAATTAGTGAATTAGTGAATTAGTGAATTAGTGAATTAGTAAATTAGTAAATTAGTGAACTAGTGAATTAGGAATGAGTGAGTGAATGGGTGAGTGAGCGAGTGCTCGAGTGAGTGAGTGAGTGAACGAGTGAATTAGTGAATAAGTGAATGAGTGTAAATAATAAACACACACATAAATAAACGACTCGTTATTAAATTTGTTCCCTTCGCAAACGATGCCCTATTACCCACATCCCCGTCCCACTCCCACCCATCCATTCACATCTTTGTATATTGTTGTAAATAGTTTTAAGTAAACCCTAATGAAGTAAGCATTTCTAATAACATGTTGTTTTTTTTAAACAATAAGAATGTCTAAAACTAAGCATTTTATAAATTTTGAATTAAAATGGTGCCATAATTTGTATTAGATATAATATTTTAAATTAGATAAGAGATGTTAAATTTAATAACTAAATAAAATACCTATACTTAAAAAAATGAGTTTTCTGTGTTCGAAGAAGTGATTACTAAATTTATAACTATGGAAATCTGCCAAAAACATAGTTTCATGATTAGAAAAAATCAAAAACCAAATTTTGTATCTACAAAATTTTCAGGGACTTTAGATTAATTGGTAAGGGAGCTATCAGCCATTAGATTTGATTAATTTTTTATAAGGAAAAACCTCTCACCGTGAAAATAATTTAGCTTTTTTTAAATCGGTTCTCGGGGGTAATAAACGATTGTTTGAACATGACACCTTTTATCTGACGGCGATTTCTGGCGCCAACACAGCGCGCTATAATTCAAATATTTGGACAGTAAATTCGGAAGGTAGCGTGAAATATAGGAAAACATTCCAGAGTGTCGATTTATAAGATTCGGTGGTCTCTATTGCAGTTTTAGGTCGATCCGCGATTTTATTTTCGCTGGCGAACACGTTTTCGAATATTGTATTATGGAATAGATTTGAGAAGGTCGGTACCTACTCCACGCATATTGTGTATTTTATACAAAATTCTGGCAAAAAATGTAAGTTATAATAGCAAATATAAATATAAGTTTTACGGATTCATCAGGCCTCGGGCATATTTTGTCGAAAGGTCAAAATATTTCCGCTTTGCAACAAAATCCAAATAAGTTGAATATTTATGGAACTTATGAAACTAAAATCTTATTTGTAAGCTGGTGAAATACGCTTACAAATTTTATAGACATAATTATACATTTAATTTTTTAAATACGCCTTACGTTTTTCTAACTAAATTAAGTGATAGGGAATAAAAATAAAAACACAAGCATATTTAATTAGACAAATGTTCTATGAACGTTATCATTAAGTATACTTTTCTGTCGTTTCGTGTGAAAATATTTAATAAAAAATACACAACGTTTCATAATTCTTTTTCAAATTGAGGTCGGAAACTTTGGTTTCATGAAAGTAAATATTTAAATTATTTTGTGGTTAATTTTTAGATTTGAATACAAAGCGTGGTGTTTTTTTTCTTTCTAATACCGTTTAGATCATATTTCTCACTATGGTGGTAAGGCAATAAAACGATTGCTTGAGGGGTTAAACTGCACATTGTAAGTGCGACACGTACAATGCACGTTTTATTTTTATTTTATCATGAATATACAAATATTCGTTTCGCGTATTCTTATTACATTACTCTGTGTTCTTCTTACTAGGTCACTCTATCTATCCGAGATCTATTCTAAAATTAATATCAGCATAGCACTGACATTATCATTTTTTTAATGTTAAATACTCGTACAAATACACAACAAACTTTAAAAAAAGATAATGGGATATTCTCACAAACTATGAATATGCTAACCGATCATAGTGTAAGATTTAAATATTTTCATTAATAATTATTAACTATTAAAACGATCTAAAACCCTACATTCTGAACTGGCTACGCGTAGAGAACGCTATTTGCTGGTAAGACGACATCACCGATGTTGGCCGGTGTGACGTCAACCACACCATATTCACGAACAAAAACAAACATGTTGTTTTGGCAGCAAATCGAAAATGGCACATCGTAATAGAAAATTAATTCATCAACATGAACAAAAAAAAATGCCATCAGTATCGTAATTAAATTATTTCGATACTAAAAAAACAAGAAAATACCGTATTGTTTTAAATAAAGAAAAAGGTTTTTTGAAATGACTAAAAGGTTCCTTAAAACAATACCTGCAGGATAAATTATTAGTCAAAAAAAAAGATTATTTCTCATATCCTTAAGAAAAACGAATCGCAACCTAGACTCGGTTTCAGAAGCATTAATGTCCTTCAATAAATAATTACTTGAGAAGTAAGCAGTATTTTTATTTATTTGAATACCGCACAAGAGTCCCAGCTGTTCCCCACCGCCTGGAGCCAGTGAAAGTATGGCATTCCTAAATAGGGTATGTTGCGAGGCTTTTTAAAAAAAATATATGAATACCGCACAAGAGTCCAAACTGCTCCCGTCTGAAACCAGTGAGACTATGGCATCCCCAATTGGGGTATGTTGTGAGGCTGAGGGTAGTAACGAGGGGAAGAAGATAGGGATGAGGAAGGTGGGGAAGTACCTGGCTATTCAGATCTGGTCACCAAACACGGCTAATGCCATTTCAAGCAACGTTTCAATTCTGAATGGTGGTCTTACACCAGGGCGACACTGAGAGTACGGCCGAAGGTAAATGGGAAGGAAGAGGAGATTGGGAAGAGAAAGGTAGGGAAGTATCTAGCTATTCAGATCTAGCCATTTTTTTTACATACAATACATGATACATAATTGAGTAATTAACATAGTGTAGATATATTGGTTCACCATACTAGGCGGCTGCCTGTTTCATGGTGACCAATGGAGTATTGTCACTTTTTATGAAATATGCAGTCTATTGTAAACATATGGATTTATTATAAGTGATGTTAAAAATTGGAAAAATTATAATAAAAGTAGAAAATAGAAAGGGGAAAAGAAGTAAATTAGTATTAGGTTATAAAAATGTACATAACTTTTTTTCAATATGTGTGCATGCAAGCACTACGTATATACATATTTAGGTGCACACATACATATACAAACGTGCACATATCTATACAGGTATGAACACACATATTATTTACAAATGAATCAAATAAATTTAACTTGCGTATGCTGGGATTTGAACCTGCGACCTCCGGATCGCTGGTCGAGAGCCTTGTCCTTCCACTACAGAGGCCGTCAAGACAACGCTCAGAGTTACCTATGAACAACGATATCAAGTTAGTTTAAATACTGGTGAAACACAGTATTGAATTATTTCGTTTCATATTCCCTTTACGTCAAAGGCAATTCAATTCTTACAAAATTCCTCTGACAACTGAAGTTCTTAATAATAAATTTACACTTCATATCTACAAGTCATACGCAGAAATTATATTATTTATAAATATGTTTTGACATATTTATAAATCTTGTTTAAGTTATCTCTAAGTTCGGATATATAACAAGTTTTTATATTTTTTAAAATCGAGTCGATATATAAGCTTACCTCATTTGTTTTCTCATAAAGGCATTTTTTCCGAACATAATGAAAATGTAGGACCGTTCTTTGTTCCGGTGATCAATTTCTTATTTGCTGTCAGATTCACTTTTCACGTTTTAAAACCGTATTCGCTGGAGAATGTATTGGTTCGTTGGGCGTTTCACTAATGACTGCCTCCCATTCGTTACAAGTGATCTAGAAACAGAACGTAATAACCTATAATATAGCCACCCTCCATCAAAAAGAGCCCACAAAGACATCTAAAAATAGATTCTGGATGATTACCTTTTTACTCCGTTGTTATATCCTCTTCTCCTGGTTTGTTTCAGAGTATTTCTGAAATTATTTTCCTAGGTCTTCTTTCAATTTTGTTCATTTTGCTTCCTTCACCTAGCTGTAGCCGATATATTGAAATAAATGGTTTGGAATTCATTATTCATAATGGTCTTCTGCCAAAACACGAGAGAGATGCGCCATTTTTTTCGCTTTTTTAACAGTTTGGTCGACCGGAAACTTTTAAGGGCCTAAAACAACCAATCATTACGGACGAAACATAATTGTTTGACATTCGGAAATACTTGTAAGACCTTTGCAAATTTTACATTGGCCTTGTTTCAATTATGAAATAAATGTTTGCGTTCAATTAAGATACGATAGAAAATAAAAGAGAACTTGCTAAAAAATAATATTCCTGGATTATGTTTTGAGTAATAGGAATGCGGAATACAAATTCGATTCAATTTAGTTGATTAAAAAATGAAAAATATATATTTTAGACAAAAGTGACAATTTCAATCGTTTTTAAAGAAGTTCCTAGAAGATGAAGAATTAAGTATTACGACCTAGTTGCCTAGTGAGATAGCAAAAATGTTTTTTAATATGTTAACATCAAAATGGAGAGTAAATTTACTACAAAGGGGATAATATTCCTTTGTCTTTTATTTAAAATTAATGTGAAAAAAGAACGCAAAACAAAAAATGTTCACCTTTGTATAGCAGTAAATTAAATAAATAAACAAACCTGTCATGTCACTAAGAAGGGAAACTTCTTTATCAGCTAATATGGTGGCCACTTGGGCTGGCTAATGGCAAGAATGTTGGTTATCTAATAAAGGGTTCCGGAGCGGCAGTACCCATACCCGCCTCCCAAATGCAATATACTCCAGGATGCAATATTAAGAGTAACAGAAACCATTTTAAAAAATGTTGACCAAAAAAAAAGCTGCATTGCCGTTTTTCTCGATCTAAGCAAAGCCTTTGATACGGTGTCTCATAAAAAATTCTGCGTACGACTGGTTCAAATCATATATAACTTACCGCAGCCACTCGCTAAAAGTAGGCAACGTAACAAGCGAAAACCGACACATTACTTATGGAGTTCCCCAAGGAAGTACATTAGGACCCATCCTATTTTTACTATACATAAATTCCTTGTGCCAGCTCGACATTAGCGGAGATGTTATTTGCTTTGCGGATGACACTGATCTTATTTTCACTTCTGACTCTTGGACAAGTGTATACAAGAAAGCTGCAGAAGGAATAAATAGGATTAAATATTGGTTAGACAACAACCTACTGACATTAAATACTGACAAAACCAAGTACATGACTTTTAGCATAGATTCCAGATGACAACCAAGACTTGATGAAAGCTTAACCATACATGACTGCACATCCAAAAAAAACTGTCTATGCAACCCACTAACTCGGACTCAGGTAATCAAGTACTTAGGCATTTATATTGATAACTATTTTAGATGGACAGAACAAATAAATAAAACAGCGGGTAAAGTTAGAAAACGAATATATTTTTTTAAAAACATACGAAACATAATGCCAATGAAGACTCTAAAAATGATATACTACGCGCTAGCCCAATCAATTATCACTCACGGTATAATTGGTTGGGGTGGTGCTGCTAAAACTAATATGGACCCTCTCGACAAAGCACAAAAAGCTTTAATTAAAGTTATTACAAAAAGACCTTATAGATTTTCGACAATACAGTTATTTAAGGACTTTGCTGTATTGAACATACAACAACTGTACATCAAAATTATATCTATACATTACCAAAAAGACAAACTAAACCATCATACTGCACAACATAATTACGACACAAGACACAGACACCAACATATGACTCCAAAGACAAATACTGCCTATGGACAAAGACATTACCATAATTTGGCTCCAAAATTTTTAAATTTAATTGAAACAGATATTAAAGATATTCATATGACAAAAAATGTTAATCTAAAAACCAAAATTTATACGTGGATATTCAACAAACGCATTGTATACTGCGGGCAGATAACTTATTCAAAATAACAACCAACTAAACGCCTATATTTTTCTCTTTTCCTATCAAATAATAATATTTATTTTTATTTTTTTGTATTTGTTATTATTCTTAAATAATTATTTTATATTTTAATATTTCTTATTTGTTATATTTTTCAACACTTCTCTTTTTCTTTTCTTTTTATTTTCCCTTCATTCAATTTATCTTTTCAAATGCAAATTAAATTTTTTATTTAATTTTATCCTACAAGATAAAGTAATCAAAATTTCATTAAATTCCTGCCACCTCGGAACAGGCTCAGCCTAGTGAGGTGGTATATACCAAAAAAATAATACTAAAATAAATTGTAGGTAAGTACTTCAAACTGTAAAAAAATGTATTTTTGTGCTTATATTATCTTGGTTAATAAATAATTTAAAAAAAAAAAAAATAATAAGGTAGAGGTATAGTCAAAATAACGTCTTTAAAACATAATCAGGTAGAAATGCTAAGAAATTTTTTCCATAGGAAAGCTGATAGTTCAGAAATGCACAAAATAATTTGCAATGCAGATAGAAATATTTCACCATTAAATTTATACGACGAGAATGCCAGCATTCTTATAAATACCAACCAGGAATTATTAGATTCCTGGTCAAATAAAATTCTTCACGCAAAACACTTCAATTATCTCAACCAAACATATGTTGACAAATTTTCGTCAAACAAATGGTTGAGTATTGGAGAGTTGAGCGCAGAAATAGAAGGCTTTATGCTTGCCATTCAAGATAGAGTCATTAATACTAAAAATTATAGGAAGCATATCATCAAAGATGCAAATCAAATTGATGATTTATGTAGAAAATGTTTGGCTTTTCCGGAAACTATAGAACATATTATATCGGGATGTTCTGTATTAGCGCCGTCCGAGTATACATTTAGGCACAATCAAGTTTTAAAAATAATTCACCAAAGTTTGGTAATTAAACATAACTTGATTGACTGCCGTAATGTACCATATTATGAATATGAACCAAATTCATTTTTAGAAAATGAATTTTATAAAATTTATTATGATAAAACTATTCTGACAGACAGAACAATTAGTCATAATATACCCGATATAGTTTTACATGACAAAATTAAGAAAATAACTTATATCATTGATAAGTTTTTAGATTTTCACGGCCAAAAGCATTTTCGTTGTTAGTTTTTGGGGTGTTATGCCGTGTTGCGCTACCTCCTACTATAGCCGACGTTTCGGACAGCGTTGCAGTGTCCATCATCAGGGCAGATCCGGTAGATCCGACGATGTGTAATTGTTAGTGATGATGGACACTGCAACGCTGTCCGAAACGTCGGCTATAGTAGGAGGTAGCGCAACACGGCATAACACCCCAAAAACTAACAACGAAAATATATCATTGATGTCGCTATTCCAAATTCTTGTAATATTCAGAAAACTGTTTCTGAAAAAATAAGAAAATATACAGATTTAGGAAATGAAATTAAAAGAATTTGGCATTCTCAGACTATAAAAATATTACCATTTGTTATTTCGGCTACTGGCATTATACCTAGCTCTCTCATTCAAAATTTAGGCGTATTAGATTTGTCAAAAAATTTGTACATAAAAATGCAAAAGTCGGTCATTTTAAATACATGTAGGATTACGAAAGATTTTTTAAATATTTATATTGAGGGATCAGTAGGATTTATCGGACCAGTTAGGATTTCATCAGAGCCGAACCCTCTGATATGAAAATATCTGGAGTCGGTGAAATATTTTCCCATTATGTTTCTGGTGGATTGACGTATTGTTCTTGTATTGTTTTATTCTTATATAGTGCACTTACATTGCGTTAATTTACTAGATATTGATTTGTGGAAAAGTGTGTGGAAGGGTTTAGTCTTTCATTTGGGAAAGATTCAACCCGGACATAAAATCTGGAGCACCGTATATTTTGATGGTTGCGTGGAGCCGTTTTATGAAAATTCACCTCGAGAGTGCTGTTTAAAATTTAATTTATTTTTCAAGTCTGTTCTCTTATTAAACAGGTACTTTTTAGAAATCTATTTAATAACTTATGTTAGTAGACCGGAGACGATCAAAATAAATTGTAAATGTGCTTATATATCATTAACAATGTGCATATGTCAAAAATTTCGGTGACCGGACAACTCAGAATAAAATCAAGTCAGAACCTCCTTTGAAAAGTCAGTAAAAGTGATAAAAAAAATGTTAAATAGGTTACGTTAGGTTAGGGTTACAGGCTATTTTATAATTATTTTTTTTCATAGCTTTTAATGACTTTTCTAAGAGGCATTGAGTTGATTTCATTCTGAGTTGGCATGTAACTAATACTTTTGCATCAGTTGCTTTGTGATCGTCTTCGGAAGCATAACCTAAAGTGTGTGAATGCAGTGATAATCTTTGGATTTTTTTTTCTGTAACTCCGGTCTGCTGTTATAAGTAAAACGCATTCCGCGATGATACAAATTTCCATGTTTTTTTAGCAACACCAAAATGCGGGCATTAAAAAAATTAATCAGCCGTATTGAGGTTGCTTTTTATATGAAAAAGGACCAACGCAAATTAATAAAGAAATATCATTTTATTGGTAAACACTATAAAACACTCTAGAACGAGTAGTCCCCACTGCTTTGTGGATGCGAAACTTGGCTTTAAAAAATTGGCAATCGAGGAAAAACATTCCTAAAAGAATGTTTGGTTTAAAACAAAATGGGTTGGAAAACTATACATAGAATTTGTTGACATAAAACATAATAATGCATTCATCGAATTCTTGCATTTCCAAGGAGCCTGTTGCATCCAAAACTGTTAACGAATTAGAGATTCAGATGAACTTGCAATGGACTGTATATAGTGGAAACGAAACAAGACGAATTGGTGTTTGCTGACATTGGATGGTAGTATGTATTAAAATTAAATTAAATGTATTACCAATTACTTACCACTATATATTTGCAAAGGAGCACAAACATCTAAGAGGTGATTCTACATGACGGTAGAAGTAAAAAAGATTCAGAACTTTTCTCGAAATTCCAATTTTTTTTCCCGTACAAAAATATTTTCCCATAGAAGACTTTTTTTCTGTACAAACAATTCAACTTTTTAAGCCGAAAACTACCTTAAAATATTGAAATTTCGAAAAAGTTATTCATCTTTCTTTATCTGTACTATCATGTTTACTAATTAGTAACATCAAGGAAGGACTTTGCAGATTGTTAACAGCCGACTTTAACACGAAGACGGCACCTAATGGTCATGATTGGAAATTAGAACACAAAGGCTTAAGCAGAAAGATTTGAGCTCAAATTTCAATCCATTTTTTTCTCTAAGCTTATCTTCTTCTAATTTTCTTGTCTTCTGATACCTGATTCGGATTGTTAAGCATAAATTAAGGAAAATGGGTGGTCTGGTGCATAAAACTAACACATTTCACCTTTTCTAAATTCACCAACCTTTACTCTTCAAAATTACTTATGTAAATTTAATCCAGCTAGTGGGATGATCCTAGAATGCAATTTTGAACATAATCTATTCAACACAGGAACCTAGTACACATCAATTATGTTAAGGGGAGGTGGTGTTTACGCTAATGCAAGGCTGCCTATTTTATCCGCTACGGAAAGTATCTTACCACTGGTAAGCAAATAATACCATTGTCGCGTATCTTGCGTGTTATATTCCCACATTATAAAAATATTAATAAATACTGGTTCATTCAGAATTTTTTTTTTTTTAAACATTAATTTAATGGGAGAGCAACCTGAGTGATGCAAGCTTATAATTAAATTTGCATGTTTTAGGTTATAAAGGTTGCACAATAATTTCGAAGTAGATGTTATGATATTTTTTTTGGCGCTACATTAACCTACATATGTTGATCCGATCAGTTGACCATTGAAAGTTTATCCCCCGACAGTTGGCCCCCTGAAATTATATTTGTGATAAAATTATAATTTTTGAAGCCAAAACTTCTTTAGCACCGTTGTGATTTGAACAATAAAAATAGACAAACATGAACATCTATAGGATTTAGGATGCGAGAGAATGATAAAGATTAATCGGTCTCCTCTTTGTGCGGTGCTTCGTAGTCTATTGGTCTCCTCTTTGCGCGGTGCTTGTAGCCTTCCCACTCTCGTCTACTTTAGTTTTCTGAAGATTTCATTTCTACCGAATGTGATAATAAGTTGGTAATGAAACGAATTGATGAAACAAAATTATTTTCAGTATAAATTTTTTTGTACTTATACGCTGGTATACTCATCATACAGACAAGCAATTTTATCCTGGATACATTTGATTGAAAATACGTTTTATATTTTTGTTGTTCGGCGGTACATCCTTTCTGTACATACCTTCGGGGACGCTTAGATATATTCCCCCCCCCCACCTTCACGTCATTTTTTTAACGCGAGATGTCGCGCGGGGTCGCTTAGGACCCCAAAAATAAATATAATTAAATTGTTGTTATAGAAAACATTTTATGTGTCATTTTAACTGATTAAAGTCAGGTGATAATTACTGCATTGAAATAAAAAGAAATATTAAAAATTAGATACTTATTTTGAATGCAAAAGCTTAGAAATCAACAAACTTATAACTATTTGAGATTTAGATATTATTACTACAACAAAAAAAATCAACAAAATACAATGAAAAAACATATAAACTTGAATTTTCATGGTATTTTGTTGATTTTTTTGAGCCTCACGCCGAAACACAAGTCTCACATCGCACATGCGCAGACTGAATGTTCGCGGCGCTAGCGTCAAGTATAGTCACTTTTAGGAAGCTACCATAGTAAGGAATCAGTGGGATAATTTAAAATTTACATAAATAGCATTTCTGTAAAACCTGGGCTTTTAAAGACCCCACACGACGGGTAGAGGGTTAAGTAGGTATACCATATTTTCCCTAAACCTACTGCATATTGTATACAAGTATGCTGGGGGGGAGGGGGGTAAATGACGGTGGATCAACTGTTACATTTTGATTGCTTAACTTATGTACCAGTTACTTTTTACTTAAAAAATAATAATTTATATTATTTTTTCGGCCCCTTTTTTATCTGTGTTGCGTAATTTTTTTTTTAATGTTTTTATTTACCTTTCCTAATAAATACAATAAAAAAATATTTAGATTAAATTTATTAAAGTCTCAGGTAAGAGTATCAGAAGGTTAAGCTTTAAGTTGTACGTTAGTAACCCTAAACCTTCCAGAAATAAACTTGAACTATTCAATTAAGTCTGCTTGACAAATTTGTCCATTTAATCAGAGTTTTGAATCAAAGCCTACCCTCGCAGAGTCCTGTGGCGGGGATGGGACATTGATACGCGCTTCATATTCCTCTCACAGCTCGACTCAGCCAGAATGTTTGGAGAGAGCCTATCCGTCAACAAGCCTGTCAACAGTACCCTATGTTGCCGCCGAATTCCTAGTAAGATGCCATTGTACGGCGCTAATGTTACATGAAGTACCACCGACCAGCGATATAGAGTGCACTAGATTGGGGATAAATGTATAAAATAGGAAATTTAAACATAATCGTAGAATAGGAAAACATAAGTTTTAATGGTGTAATCTTTGCGTTATTCACAGGCAAACTCTATTTTTTAGGTAAGGGTTCTTCTTAGTAGATAATAATAGGTCCTTGTCACGATTAGGTTTATTAAAATTTATACTTCTGGTCGCACGACCGTCCTTTTTTTATTTTGATACAATATTTTACACTTCATAGTACAATTCAGTAATGTTGGCATTACTGAGTGGCTTATCTGTGCTGAGGCCTCCAATTTTATCAGGATACGAATTGTATCTGGCTGGTAGGCTGGCATTTAACCGCTCCCGGCAACCGTTACTGACCGGGCACCCCGGGCGGCATCTGTCGGAACCTGAGAGAAGCTCTAAGCATAACGACATAATATATTTATATCAACAAAAACTAAGTGCCTTTTCAAAACACTACAAATGGTAAGAACCTGTCTTTTAGAGCATTGAATAAATAATACACACTGGTTCTTCCATGTAGATGGAAATGGAAGCCGATGTCACCACCGATTTTGATCCAGCCCATTTAATACTCGCTCTATCTCTCTCATACCACCTGACGTCGTACATCGCAATTACATTTGATCGAAAAGAACTTCGTAATGATTATGGATTGAATTTCTGCATTTTAAATTTGAGCAAAGAATGGCCACACTTTTTGATCACCAAACACGCCCGCTTAGAATTTATTGTGTTTTTCTTAACTCTATTTCCAATAATAATGTATTTTTTTATTTTTTCTTTTTTTTTATTCAGAGAAAGATACATAAATTTCACTAAATTCAATATAATAATTAATAACATAATATGTGTACGTATTTGATTTATTCCCATAAAAAAGCAGTAATTAAAGATGCTTTCAACCATCTTTTTGATTTATCTAAAAACCTAAAATTCTAATTGAGTAAAATAAATTACATAGACACAACACGCGTTTTATAAAATATGTACTGCTGCAATGAACTTGTATTATTTTTTTAAATTTTGAAACACTGACTTTTTATCTGCATCTCTGAATTCGAACATCGAATCTACGTAAAATGCTGTATTTTGTGAAATGTCAAAAGTTTGAAAGGCGTAAACTTAATTGTTATTAACCAATTTAATAATTTAAAACTATTTACAATGTAATGTACATAAAATAATGCAATATGTACGATGCGAACTAAAAAATAGTGTATTGTGAGTGTATCTGAATTCCACGTCATTAGCTAGTTTATACTTGTCATGAGGTGATGAAATGAATCTGCTGTTCGAAGAAAGAACAATGTGAAGATGGATTGTAAAAAAATATTATTTTAAATGCTGGCAAAATCCAAAAATAAAGATCATTTTCTAATCGATGTAAGCCCCATCTAGTGGATACCATTTCAGTATTCAGTAACCGTATTACGCATTCCTAAGGAAATCGTCCACATTTCCACAAAGCCATCTTCCGCACATTATTTGAAACACACTCATTTCGCCTTCCGCCACGACCTTAGTTTGTTTCGAGAAAGTAATGGCTTTCGGATGTGAAGGAACACAAAAGGAATCTACTGAAAGAAATGAATAATTCTGGTAATGTGAAAGGTAATGTAATATTCGTGTGACTAAAAGGAAACATATTATGCACATATATTATTTTTGTATCTATTGCAACATTAAAATAATACTTTACCACGCAGTTAGGGTAGAAGTGTCATAGTAAAAAAAGAGGGAAGGGTGGGAGACATTTGTCGCATGTAGAAATATTATGATGCGTTCCATCAACGTTAAGATTTTTTTGTTGTTCAAACCTCAACAGCCTTATGTCAATCCACAAACCCGATAAGATTTAGTTTGTGGGCAGCGAACGATGCAGCGATCTTGAATCGGAAGCATTCCTATTGGTTCCTCATACGCCAATATCGAACCTTCAACATTTCCACACAGTCACCGTCTGCCGAGACAAATTAACGGAACCGTTCTGTTCCAGACTGCCGAAGACATAACAGCTTTATAAATCGCTTCTTGTTCGATTCCACTTTTCATTTACGAGTTCTTTATAAATATGACATTATGGTTCGGATGTAAATTGTTTCAATAAACTTGCAAGTACAGTGTTAAATGCTTATTTGGTTTATACGCGATCCATCCACATGCATAATCCCATAAGTTCTTCGAAAATAGGCTGCTTACGATATATTATTATATAGGATGAACATTCAAATTCTTCTTGTAAAGTCGATGGAATTTATTGGTTTAGGTTTAGGCATTTTCTACTATAAAACAAATCTTTGCAAGGTTTCTCTTGATGAGTTCTGACTAGAAAAAGTTGCGAAAATACTATATATATATATTATGGTCATATTAGATCCACGCGGTATGATGCATCCGGCGCGTGGGTCTTTACCATGGGGATTTGTACGGGAATAATACTCACGATTTTAACACTCCGTTTATTAAAATGGTAAATACAATTATCAGAAGGTTTTTAGATTGTAATTTATGTTCGTAATATTAATGCGACAAAGAATTTATGATAAAACGACAGACTAATCCGATCGAGATTCACAAGCCAAGTGATAAGCCTAGAAGGTTCGATCTCTGATGACAGACGGTCGGTTCGTAAACTGGCCGCGCGTGGCGCTAATGTCGCATATTGCCAGAGTAAATAATTTAAACAATTTAACAAATGTCGCATTATTACTATGAACACCACAGCCTTCCCCCCAGTGTTAACGATATAATGAAATAATAATGGGGTTCTAAAACATAACATATTTAAATTACGAAATACAAGCATGAAAAAGAAAAATTTTGGTTAGCTATACCATAGAAGCGTGTGGTATAAAAGATACTAAACAAGTTATTTTTGGCTATAATTTAAAATATGTGTTATAAGCTATATAATATAAAATACATGAAGTTCACTGAACCTATTTTATAACTAAATTTAATTATGTTTATACCAATCAAATGATTGATCAGAAATTGAGAAAAATTTTTTTTTTTTTTTTTTTTGAATGAAGTATGTTTTTTTTAAAACAAAATATAATTGATTCTCATTATTTTGAGGTACACCAATGTGTGTTATTTTATATAAATAATAATACTAATTGAAAACAAGTGTTTTATTTATTATAAATTTGTTTTTTACCGTATTTAAAACTTAAAATATTTTAAAATACTGATAAAATTACTTGCTTGGAGCATAAAGTGCATCTACAAACTGTAAGTTTTTTAACATGTAGTTATTATAGGTGTCAAAGGTAATAATTTGTTATTGGAGCATTCACTGCATCGACAATATGATGTGGAAAGTTAACGTTAGTTAAATTATTTGCAATAAGTTTTCTAAAAACTAACATATATAACAAATATATTATACAGTAAACATTAAAGTATGCTATGGTAAATTATCTTACATTCATTGCATTAAATTGCGGAGCTATGCATTATGTATTCTGTAAAGATGTAGTTTGACACTAAACGTTAAAATAATTTTTTATTTAACATAAACAAAACTCTGTGTCATAATCTTGTGTAAATAAACGCTAATATGCTTATACAAGAATTATACTGTAATACATATATGATTCTTGCAGATGTATACAATTCCGCCCACAAGCGGTTGTCGCCACTTCAATGAGGGGAAATGTATTCATCCGGAAATGCATCAATATTAAAAAATATTATATTATTTTATGCTTACTGAAGCACCATTATTTGGTATACTGTAAGGTCTGTTTGCATATAGTAAATAATCAAAAAATTTAACAAAATATGAAAACAGATGTGCTTCTGTATACATAAGCTATTTATTATACTTGTTGCATCAAGTGATGTCATAATCAATCTTGCAATATTGAGCAAATGTTAACAATTATATTATAATGTGCAGATAACAATTGTTTTTTATTTTTATATAGCTATATAAATCTATTGGCAAAAAAATAAAATTATTTTTAACTGTTTACGGAATCTTGCTAATTGGTTACTCAGCGTACTATGGGGTTTTTGTTGTTATTTAGCATCCATAGTAGCTAAATTATTGTTTTATAAAATTATTAATGACTAATAGAATCTATTTGAATCCGTAAACACTTGAAAACAATAATAACATAATATGAAATTTTTGAAAGGTTCAAAGAATCAAACAGGTTTTAGCAAGCTTTGTATTTGAATGTTAATACATGCTATATTGAGTTGGTACAATATAGGATGTACTAAGATTGCATGCCATGATAGTTAAAACTATTTTTAGCTTAATATATATAAGCGTAGTGAAAAGCAATTATAGCTAGGTATTTAGGTTTCATAGATTAGTATAAAACATTTTAAATTTTGCTTATAACTAGTTACATGCTGTTGCATGGTTTTGAAGGATGAAAGAGTTTCATCGTGGAAAGGATATGTTTATAATGTAAACATAATAATTTATATGTCTGAAAATATCAAAAGTCAGATTTCCATAATAAATCTGTGATTTTTGGTATTAACATCATGACAGTTAATTTTAGAATGAAATATATTTCTACTGTTTTAGATATGGTCAATCTATTAAGAGTTTTGAGCTCTAATGTACATGTAAGTTCTAATAATGAAAGCAAAATGTCTTTTATGCGTGCTAAATCTTTCCAAACCTTTTGGGAAAATGCACTTGACGACCTGACCTCGTGGTCGTTACTTTTGTATTAGGTAAGTCTGGAACAGATGTATAATTCGGAACATTTTCTTCTGTGCGTGGGACAGATGCATAATTAGTAACACTTTCTTCTGTGCATGGAAGGAATGCTGGTTTCAGGCGATCTTTTGAAACTCGCTTTGGCTTTCCTTTTATGATGATGACATAAGTCTTGTCATCTCGTTCCTCGACTCTATAAGGTCCTTCGTAGGGCGATTGTAATGGCCTTTTAACACTGTCTGTTCGTAGAAAGACGTGTGTAGCAACAGAAAGGTCCTTGTGTACGAAAATTTTCTTTGTACTATGATTAGAGGTTGGAGTTGGTTTTATTTCATCAAATTTTCTCTGTAAACGTCCGATGTAAGTGTCGGGTTCTTCTCGTGGAGTACTTGTAAAGAAGTCACAGGGTAACCTTAAGGTTCTTCCATAGGTAAGTTCAGCTGGTGAACATTTTAATTCTTCACGAAATGTTGATCTCAGGCCAAGTAATATAAGTGGGAGAGTTTCTAACCAATTTTGTTCACCACTTGCCATGAGAGATGCTTTCAAGGTGCGGTGCCAACGTTCTATGATACCGTTTGCTTGAGGGTGGTAGGCTGTAGTCCTCGAATGCTTGATTCCAAACTTCTCTGTAAGTTTTTTGAACAGATGGCTTTCAATTTGACGACCTTGATCTGAAGTTATGGTGTTTGGTACTCCATGTCTAGCGATCCAGTGAGTTGTTAGTGCGATAGCCACGGTTTCAGCGGACATATCCTTTAATGGTATTGCTTCGGGCCAACGAGTAAATCTGTCGATTATTGTTAACAGATATTGATATTCGTTGCAACTTGGCAATGGGCCTACTAGATCAATATGTATATTGTTGAAACGATCTTCTGGTAATAAATACGTTGCCGGTGGGGTAACCGTATGTTTAGAAACTTTAGCTCTTTGACAGTTTATGCAATGTTTGACAAAGTTTCTTATATCAGATTTCATGTTTGGCCACACAAATCTTTGTTTGATTGTGTTTGTTGTTCCTGCCACTCCTGGGTGACATACGTTATGTACGCTTTGTATGACGGTGTTTCGCATGACCTTCGGTACAAAAGGTCTGACGTGGCCTGTCGAGATGTCGCACCATAATGCAGTGTCTGTGCCAGGGATCACCATTTGACGCAAGGATAGGCTGGAGTCATCTTTTGCCTTAATATAATCGTCGTCTTGACCCTGCACTTGACCCATTTCCTTGTAGTCAATAGTAGGACAGTTAATCTCTTCAACTCGAGATAGAGTGTCAGCTACTGTGTTCTGGTGTCCCGATATATGTCTTATATCTGTGGAAAACTGTGCGATAAAATCCAGTTGCCTTTCTTGGCGTGGAGAGCTAGATGCTCGCTTCTTACTGAAGGCGAAGGTGATCGGCTTATGATCAGTGTATATTGTGAAAGTGCGACCTTCAATGTTATTTCTGAAGTATTTTACAGCTTCAAAGACGCCTGTCAGTTCACGATCAAAAGTGCTGTATTTGCGCTGCGGTGCTGTAAATTTCTTTGAAAAAAATCCAAGAGGTTCCCAAGTATTGTTCTTGAGCTGCTGTAAAGAAGCTCCGACCGCTATATCAGATGCGTCCACCATAATGGCAATTCTTGAATTGGGGTCTGGGTGAGCCAGAAGAGCTGCATTTGCCAGTTGATTTTTACAGTCTTCGAATGCTACCGTCAGTTCTTGGTTCCAATTGAGTAAACGTTTGTCATTTTTCTTGTATCCTGTAATGCAGTCAAATAATTTGGCTTGAATATGGATTGACTTTGGAAGGAACTTGCGATAATAGTTCAACATTCCTAAGAACCTTCTTAACCCTTTCGCTGTTTTTGGTAGAGGAAAATCGGTTAAGGCTTTGACTTTTTCTTTGAGTGGTGTCATTCCCTCTGGCGTAATTGTGTGACCTAAGAAGTTGACAGTTGTGACACCAAATTGACATTTATGGATGTTTATAACTAGGTCATTGTCGGCAAGCCGCTTAAATAAGATATCCAGGTGTTTTTTGTGCTCCTCTTCATTTTCTGAAGCTATAAGGATATCATCCAGGTAAACGAAGCAAAAGTCGAGATCTCTGGTGACTGCGTGCATAAATCTTTGAAAGCTTTGCGCAGCGTTGGATAGTCCAAATTGCATTGACGTAAATTCAAACAATCCGAACGGTGTGATGATGGCTGTCTTCGGAATATCCTCGGGTTCGACCGGTATTTGATGATAAGCTCTTGTGAGGTCCACTGTGCTGAAGATCTTTGCTTTTCTAAGTTTGTGAGCAAAGTCATAAAGTTGAGGTATAGGGTATTTGTCTGGAATCGTTTGTGCGTTCAAACGACGGTAATCGCCACATGGACGCCACTGTCCGTCGCTTTTCTTAACCATATGCAAGGGGCTGGCCCAATTGCTCTTCGATGGTCTGCAGATTCCCTGTTCCATCAGAAACTTGAATTCTTTTTTGGCAGCCTCCAACAGGTCTGGTGCCAATCTACGAGCACGTTCAGTAACTGGTGGTCCTCTTGTTTCTATGCAGTGTGTCACAGAGTGTTTTTTAAAATCTGTAATTTTTATGTTAGGTCTCGTTAAAGTTGGGAATTTGTTTAAAATTTCTCTGTACTTTTGCGTTGTTGACAATATTGATATGGGGGAAGTAGGTCCTTTATGTGTAACTCCGGGGATTTTCAGTCCGGTTGAATGATCTGAGAGGATTGCCTTTTTTAAATTTACCGACAAATTAAACTGATGAAGGAAATCAGCTCCAATAATGGGTCTTGACACATCGGCTACTATGAAACGCCATTTAAAAGACCGGCGTAGGCCGAAGTTTAATTCCAAAATCCTAGTTCCATAGGTCTTTATAGGATTTCCATTTGCGCCAAACAATGTTGCGGGACAATTATCCGAGGTGATACTGTTCTTTTTGTTACATGCGTAACGTGGTAACACCGATACTTCCGCGCCCGTGTCTATCAGAAATCGCTGACGCGTTTCCCGCTCATAAAGGAAGAGACGATAAGTAGGTGGAAACTCACACGTCTCTACAGTGGACTTCCTTTTTTCGTTTCCCGATTGGTTTCTGTGAAATTTGCATGGTTTGAAGCATTTGTACGCTTTGTCTCCATATTTTGCATGCGCCCAGCAGTATCCATTGGACGATTTTTGAGGAGATCTTCCTCGGGACACCGACCTAGGTCTCCATGAATTGCTTGATGTTGAAGGTGACTGATGGTTGTTATAGCGTCTTGGACTTTGATGTCTTCGCCCGCGGAAATTTGTTTGATGAATGTTGTTATTCATTTTTAATTGCTTCATTTCTTCAGTCAACGCTGTCATCTGCTTCTGTAATTGAAGAAGGATTGTGTTTTCGCATTCTATCCTTGAAGGTCCCGGTTGGTTTTTGTTGTCAACTGCAGTACACTCTGTTGTTTGGTACACATCGATAATTTTGTCAGCCGCTGATGCCAACTGCTCGAGAGTGTTATCCGGGAGAGCTGATAAAATTGCCTGTACATGTTGAGGTAGCCTCTGTAGCCAGAGCGTTTTTACTATGTTGCTTTCTGCAAGGGCTGGACCGGCAAGTTCCAGCATGTGGCGTAATAAACCCGTCGGCTTTCTATCCTCAAGTTGTATACCCGTAAGGAGTCGTGTTAATTTTTTCTCTTCAGAATCTTGTAGACGCTCGATGAGTGCTGATTTTATCCGTTGATATTTTTCATTGGCTGGGGGTTTGATTACGATGTCGCTGACGCACTGAAGCGCTTCAGAATCCAATGCCGCTATGATTATATTATATTTGGTGAAATCATCTTTTATCCGAGAATTTGCAAATTGTGCTTCGGTTTGAGCAAACCAAAGTGCGATGTGTCTTTTCCACACGGGTGGTAACCTCACCGATACGTGCTGAACATCAGTGTTTGGCTGTTCCATTGCTTTGGGTTTATTAATTTCAGTTTTTCCAGGAGGTTTGCTTGTGCTTGGATTGCTTGTTCCGCTGTGTGGTGTATTGTCTTCTTCGACCGATATGATGTTTTCGTCGGAGATCATTTCAGCATTTTTTGAGATTTAATACGCAAGACAAATTGTATTTAAAAAACATCGGAAAAAATAAATATATTTAAAACCTTATCTCAGTGGAAAAACATTTAAATCAAATAAGAATTGTAATCTCTGGAAATAACAATGTATGAAAAGTATTTTTGCAACAAAATTCGCCATATATTGATTATGTTTAAAGTGTGTCACATTTAAAACTTTAAAAATCGCTTATTTAATTGTTAAAATTTGTCTCGCAGACATAATATGTGGTTAAAATTTGAAATGTGACAATTCATCTGTTGAAAATTTGCAAATTAAATTTTAATTTCACAGCAATGTATCAATAAAATTATTGAAAGTACGGATTATCAGAAAAGACAGCAACTCATATTGTAATGATCAATAGTGATCTTCATCTGCTAGCAATGTTTTATTGCTACAACAAAATAAGAACACGCGCACACAAATAAGTAACTTGTAACATAATTATTTGCACTTTTTGAAAAAATTTACGTGGATTATCCAGGGAACGATGGTGAGCACCAAACTCCTGCCGCCTGCGTTCTCTGCGATCGTACAGCGAGCCGTGTCAGCTTCAGGCTTCAAGCTGCACTCTGATGTCGGCAGCTGGTTCCAGAATCCATTCTCACTTAAATAGATTGTTACAAAGTCATTAGAATTGGTGTTATAATGATCATTTTAGTACAGATTAGTTGGATGGTATATGAAATAATATTTATTCTTAAAATTAACTGGGACATTTAAACTACTGATGCTAAATTATGGAAAAAAAATATACTAAAATTGGAAAAACTTACGGAAACTTGCCCAGGACGTTGACTTGTGAACTCCGGTCGGATTACCTCGTACAGTACAGTTTAATAATTTACGTATTCGTTCGGAAGGTCACCAATATGGTCATATTAGATCCACGCGGTATGATGCATCCGGCGCGTGGGTCTTTACCATGGGGATTTGTACGGGAATAATACTCACGATTTTAACACTCCGTTTATTAAAATGGTAAATACAATTATCAGAAGGTTTTTAGATTGTAATTTATGTTCGTAATATTAATGCGACAAAGAATTTATGATAAAACGACAGACTAATCCGATCGAGATTCACAAGCCAAGTGATAAGCCTAGAAGGTTCGATCTCTGATGACAGACGGTCGGTTCGTAAACTGGCCGCGCGTGGCGCTAATGTCGCATATTGCCAGAGTAAATAATTTAAACAATTTAACAAATGTCGCATTATTACTATGAACACCACAATATAAATAAAAAGTGAATTTATTGAAGGTTACAATATTCAAATATACAAGATGAACATTTTGACGTAACTTTTGTGAAGGAACTTTGAACTTATTTAAATTATCGGCAGCTTATGCACTTACTTAGCTTCGAATAACATCCCTGTTATAAAAGCTCGACTGTTATGGGAAGTTTTTTTTTAATAATAATTTTATTTTCAACATCAAGTCTAGACATTCAATTTGCATTTGAGAGGCGGGTATGGGTACCACCGCTCCGGGAACAATTTATTGGTTTACCAATACCCCTGCCATAAGTCAACCCAAGTGGTTCGCAACGTTTGGTGATTTAGATGGGGTGCCCGTTTTCATGGTTTGTCTAAGTCTTGGCGGCGAATGAGCTTGCCCATCTACTGCGTGGTTCTTACATGGTACTAAAACGAGACAAACATCTGTAGGATTAAGCCTGCGAGAGAATGAGACAGCAATAAAATATGTATTTATTTATTATAACATTTATTCACGGGTACTCGGATCCAATATCATACGGTAAATACACGGTCGCATAGGAACCTGTATTAGTGTAGTGGTATAAAACGCCTGACGAACTTCAGCGGCCAGACATTCAGCGAACCAAGGTCTAATCCTACGAAGCCAAATAAATATACCTATATATACACTATACACTCACCCAAAACCCGAAATTACTAATGATACCAATGTATTGGTTGGTATTATTCGAAATTAATATAAATGCAAACATTATAATATATTTTAATAAGTACGTTCAAAAGTATTTTAGATTGACTTAACCATATTACTGCCTCAAAATAGGCTAGCCTAGTGAGGCGGGTTATACGAAACCTCAACTATATAACTGTAAATTTGTATACTTTTATCTACCTTTAACCATAGACATATGTATTTTATACGTCCGTGCCTTTAACCTACTGTTCTTATGTATACTATTATCTGTTTGTTAACAATTGCACGAATGTATACTATAAACCACTGTATGCACTGAATATGTACTTTCTTAGTTATAATGTTGCAAATTTCATTGAATAAAGATAATTATCATTGTAAAATTAATATTCAATCTTCAAACCATTCCAAAATTAACATGCAAAAGAAAGCGACATCTAGCGACTCTGTAGGAGAAAACACAAAAACAAATGTGTAGGAAAAATTGCATTGTAGTCTTCCCACTCTTATCTACTTTAGTTTTTTGCAGGTTTCATTTCAATTATTTCATTTCATTTCAATTGTTTCATTTCATTTCAATTTTTTCATTTCATTTCAATTGCACACTCTGATTTTTTGTTCGCAGAACTTCCTCTTCTTGCTTTTCTAAAAAGACCCTCCATACAGAGAATTCCCAAAAAAGACATAAACTCGGAAGGAATTTTTTCCCTCAGGGAATCCTGTGTGGAGCTATTGTACAAAAATATAAACTTTTGAATATTTATACAATTTTTTTCTTTAAAGATATTTAGTTAAGTTGTGTAACCACAACGTGTGTAATAGTTCATAAGTGTTCATAATAGACCACTTGTAACTTTTTCTCTTTCTATTTGCATTATTCTAACTGACTCAAAGCAGAAAACAAAAAACCTTCCTGCATACTCAAATTTATGAATATCGGCATTTTCCATGGCGTTAACAAGTGGGGACACGTGCTTGATTATAATTTCAGAAAGTTTTGAATCTGCAAATCCCTTTGATTATGCATGTAAACAACAACGGCCATGCAAGATGATTTGACGAATTTGTATGCAAAAGAAGGTCTGAGCTAGCAGCCCACGTTCAGAGTCCAGAATAGCGCCCCTCCGGGAATACGAAAACCCGAACACGGGGATTGACCAGACCTCATGGATAGCTCATGCACATTAATTGAGTCCCTGACTGTGGAATATAATATTATACGCTAGAGCAACTGTAGTTGCTTTCCATAAAATATAATAGAATTAAGCTGGCTGAAAATTACCATTTATTTCTTTAATAATTGCAAATTCACCTTGTGGCGTCATTTTAACTAAATAAAAATAAAAATATTTTTTTTACATAAGCTTCACACAGGAGGCCCTGAGGAAAATAATTCCCCTTAGGGCCTATGTCATCTTTAGGGATGCTGTATGGAGAGTCTTTTTAGGAAAGGAATGAGAGGAAGTTCTGGGAAGGAAAAGGGTATGAGGAGTGAGTAAAAATCTGGGGGTTAGTGTGTCCAGGAGTGACGGACGTATGATCCATCTCTCCCACTGCGGTGCAAGGTGATATTCCGAGAGAGTACGGCTGGAGTTAAAAGGGACTCCTTCGACCATTCTCTCTCGATCCGGCCTGCCATACAGCTGGTGGGCAGACGCATCTCCCACCAAGACCAGGACAAACCTCACCCCATGAACCCGGGCACCCCTACTAAGTCACCAAACGTAGCGAACCACTTGGAATGACCTATGCTGAGGTTTGATTATCCAATAAATGGTACCCGGGGTGGCGGTACTCATACCCGCCCCCCAATTTGTAAAATCATTAAACAAATTAAACTCAATAACAATAAATAATAAATCATTAGGTTATATTTTGGAAACTGAATAGATTAGGTCTGACCAAATATAATAAGATTTTATTAACTCACCTCTAAATTTTAATCCGCATTCTGTTTTACCGGATTTCTAAGACACTCAACTATCGTGCCCCCAAAATCACAACTCAGTACAGACTAACTTTTGGGAACCAGCGCGACAAATCCCACCGAGGACCATAAATCCCCCACTTTTTATACCAAATCACGTACCAGACATTGTCTAATTTATGTACTCGCACTGCCTTGTTGCCTGCGCCTTGTTGGGGACGCGTTCGACATTCAATTATAACAGATAAACGGAACCACGGAGGAATGAAGGACTAAACCAATCGACAATTTTGGCGAATTCTCCAAATAACTTCTAATTTCGAAGGTGATGAATTTAAAAAAAAATTTAAACCTATGATTTTTAACGAAATCAAATAGAGACTCCTAACATTTTTGTACCTACAGGTAAAATATAAGAAAAAGGAAAAAAAACTATATACATAGGTAAAAATGAATGTATGTTTGCTGTTTAATGTATCGCTGTTATTACCGCCTACAAAACCAAATAAAATCCAGAGATGCTGGCCAGAAACACCAAGATTTTAGTGTACAAAACACCTATCAGACCAGTACTCATATACACAGCTGAGACTTGGGTAGGTACTAACTAAGATGAATGAAAGGAAAATTTTGAGGCGTATCTTCGGACCGGTTACAGAAAATGGATTTTGGCGCAGACATTATAACAATGAGCTATATACTCTGTTTAAGGATATAAATGTAACAAAATTTTAAAAACTGGGAAGACTTCGGTGGCTGGGTCATATAGAGAGAATGACCGAGCATCCGGAACCAAAGTCCCTGCTGGACTCAAAACCGACAGGGCGAAGGAGCCTGGGAAGACCATGTTTAAGATAGAGCGTCTTCAAAGATATATTCGCCTTGGAGATTGTAAACTAGAGAGAGCTAGCATAAAACCGTGATGAGTGGAGGAAGACTGTTGAGGAGGACTGCCAAGACCCACCAGGGGTTGTAGAGCCAAGAGTGATGATGATGATGATGATTTTAAGTACTCACCTATGATACAAACCAAAATCGAATACTTTGAATCTATTCAAGAATTATAGGTACCTATATTAGATACCAAATTTTAAAGATGGTTCTTATTATAAACAAAGATGAATGATTATAATACATGAAAATTTGATTTTAAAAAAAAATTGCAATAGGTGGCACGCGAGCTTCTAGAAAACTAAATGTACCGGGACTGAATTATGTGGAATGCGGGAGAAGAGAGGGGAAGGAGAGGCGGAAAGGGTACGGGACGAATGAGAAAGGACACGCCGGCAGAAACAATTTCTTTATTAGTGGCATAGCAACGCATGAACTCGCTAGTAATTGATAAAATTCGAGCATTCATTAAACTTTGGTCGTACATTTATCTTGGCAGCATAAATTAATCTAATTTTTCAGGGGCTAATTTTTGAGAAATGCTTATAGCATATTTGACATCGTCTCAATTCGGCGATCAGAGCCTTTGTTAATATTTTATATTTTTACCGTTCTAATTTAATAATATTTAAAAAAGTGCTGATCGTCAAACGAGACGATGTGGCCAGTCAAACTACTGGACGTCTGACCTAACTGGATATATTAAATAAACATTGTGATTACTATTTTTTATTTATTAATTTTATTTTATACTACTGACGAATGAATGTTGGGTGTTTATTAACTTACATTGTCATCAATTTATTTATTCAGGCAACATAATAACCGATAGAAACAAATTTTCGAAGAGTCCAACGTATCAAAAACAATTTTGGAAAATAATTCCAATGGCAAATTAGAATTCGCTGCTAAATCATTTTCGATAAAGAAATTGTTTAAGTAATTATGGTTAATGAAACAGAGAGAAGCAAAGCAGGTAGATCGTACGTAAAGGTAGGAAATAATTAAAGTAGGTAAATATTTACTGGGATCCTGCTTAGTATGGGATTATACAATTTTAATTGATTTATAAGAGCTTCCGGTTCGTTTAGT
The DNA here is from genome assembly GCA_917563855.2 of Limnephilus lunatus. Classification (NCBI taxonomy): domain Eukaryota; kingdom Metazoa; phylum Arthropoda; class Insecta; order Trichoptera; family Limnephilidae; genus Limnephilus; species Limnephilus lunatus. The sequence continues at coordinate 79,514,557 of OU830600.1, forward strand.
ACCTATTTCACTTCGTTATTGATTCAACAAATTTTCTTAATCCTTTGATTTGTTCTGAGAACTTTTTTCATTTTTGATAATATAATATATAGATCGGAGAATACAGCGATACAATTATTTTGAAGGGCTCGGAGCATTCTTTGAATTTCGTATTAAAATTTCGAGTTGTAGAATGAAGGAAAATAATATAATTTTCTAGAAAGGTTTTTTTAGTCTGATACTAAGTGAAAAATTTTATTAAAAGCGTATTATGTTTTATTCAGCAAAAAATTCAATTATTCTGAAATTAAGAATGTTTTTTCTCTTCAGAATATTTTTTTTACATAAGCTCCGCACCAGGGCCCCTGAGTAAGTAGTACTTGAACTTCAGCACGTGTTTTTTTTTTACATTAATTCCCCACAAGAGTCACTGAAGAAAATAATTTCCCTCAGGGCTTTTGTCGTCTTTGAGGGTGCTGCGTGGAAAGTCTTTTAAGGGAATGGATGGAAAGGAAGTTCTGGGAAGGAAAATAGGTTCGAGAAGTCACGAACATATCGTGGGGTAATTACTACAACCGGGTTACTTCGAAATTTAGATTATTTAGTTGCACAGCCTATTTCCTCGACTATGAATGCCACAAACAGAAAATTCATAACGTTTTGGAATCATCTAAAAAAATAAACCATCATATAAATCAATAAGACTTCCTCTGAAAGGTTTTCACTTTGTAATGACATTATTGATAATTAAAAGACAAATAAATTGGTATACATCACTTTATTTTATACACACTCTACTTTTACTCCTGATGATGTTGTTCATGAAATGTGTAGAGCGTGTATAAAATAAAGTGATGTTTACAAAGTTATTGTATACATCACGGAAAACAGTATCGATTAATACCATAATTAGTATCTCCAGTTACCACAAGTTTTTTCCAAATTTTAAATAGGCAACTAGGCTAAGCTAGTTGTAGCACTAAAATTTATGGAATTACTTAAGTTGATTTCGTTGCATTTTGTATGTAACAACTAGGTGAGTCATTCCATTTTTGTTAATAAATACTTAAAAAAAAGGATTAGCCATTTTCTAATTTACAAAATAGAAGTATTACGGTTCCCAACACATCAAATCTAAGATTTTACCACACTTATCCGTAAAAATATACAACAACCGTTTTATCAGATTGATTACCATCTTATAATTCAATTTCCTAAAAAAGCTGATGTCAGAATTACCTAGTTATAGTAATTAAACCACGATATGAATCCATCCCTCCCACCGCAGTGCAAGGTGATTGGTCAAGAGAGACAGGCTAGAGAGAGAGGCCAAAGGGTCTCTAGCAACCAGCCTCTCCCCATATTTTGGTAGACAGACGCATCCGCCGCCAAGACCTGAACAAAACTTAGCCCACGAATACGGGAACTTTTTCTAAGTCACATTTTTTGACACGGGCGCGAATCCGGGCAGTAACGGGATTGACTTTTATCCCGATCTTATGGCTATAAATGACATGATGTTTACAGCAGCGGTAAAAGTCAAACTACTCATTTTATGGTGGTTGCCTCAATTTTGGTTTTTCTATTCGTCGAAATCGTTTTTGGGTTTCGTATTTCAGCCGTATGACATTTAGCAAAGCATAAAAGTTATGCGACATTTGAAGTTCAGACCCGTCCTATATAAAATATGTTACGGAGTCGTGAATTCAATATGATTGCCAGAGTAATATCAACTTTCATTATTATTTGAAAAAACAAATATTTATGGTTCATTAACAAATTAAATGCCAAATATAACGGAATTTTTGAGATATTTCGGGGTTTGAATGAGAATGACAATAACAATGATATTTTGTTAAACTGTTTGAGTTGTACACGATAATGACAAAGAAGGACACATCATATTTTAAATAATTATTATTTCAGTGACAATTATCGAAAACTTTAATTTCGAATGTTTGTCTGTCCTGTGTAACTCCGGTTCAATAAAGTCTGGAACTAGGATTTGCTTTGAATTTACGTGTCATTTTCAAAATTGGTACTGACTTGTGAAAAATTCACACAAGCGATAAAGTAGGTACCTACATGCCCTAATATATCTAATATTTAATATTATGTCCGTTTGATAGATTCTCCCATCTTAACAGACGGATTGCAATCTTTAGAGCACAGGCGTCAGGTGGGAATGCTGTCCTTGTTCTACCGGCATTACAATGGAAAATGCTCCGAGGAACTAGCGTCGTTGATCCCCTCGGCACCGGTGCATAGTCGGGAAACACGCCAAACACGCGCCCAACATTTGTACACGGTTGACATTAGTCACATGAGAACGGGTCGTTTTTACGACTCGTTCTTGAGTTCGACAGCTCGGATGTGGAATGATTTACCAGCCTCTGTGTTTCCTCCCTCCTACAACATGGGTCTCTTCAAGACCCATGTTCACTCCTTCCTTTCCTCAAAAAGACCCTCCACACAGCATCCTCAAAGATGACATAGGCCCTGAGGGAAATTATTTTCCTCAGGGCTTCCTGTGTGGAGTTAATGTAAAAAAAAAAAATTAAACAGACATTTTTTAATTGCTTGGAAATTATTTTAATTTTCTTTTTCAAAATTGGAATTTCAATATCCCGTGATTTTTTTAGTTATTTTGTCGATTTCTCAATGATTTTTCTAAAAATATTATCACATTGAAACGTCAACTTAAATAAAATATGGGAGGTTTAATCATATCGGTTTAATACAACGAACTTCTCCAAACTCTTTTTTTCAAAACCACCTCCGGGCAAAGACACTCTAAATACATAGCTTGCAAACTATACAATACACTACCAACTACGATCAGACAAACTGACTCCTTTACAAAATTCAAACAAGATATTAAAAAATGGATTATAAGTATTGGACGCCACACTATTATAAACACCTGTAAAATAAATCACACATAGACAAAAATAACTATTCACAACCTAACCTAACAACCTAACCCATATAAAATAAATAATAAATGAAAATAATGGAATCCTATCAAATTTGACCTTTAAATAGATTAGGCAGAATTTACTTCTCTACTTCATCTCCAACATTTATAAAATAACTCTCTTTAAAAGATATACCACCCTTCCAATCACCTTTCTGTTTTAATTCTATTCAAAGTGATATGTATTTTACCTTAATTATCCTTGTTACTACAATATTCATTTATATACCTGTTCGCCTGTCTCGACACAGGTATACCCTAGTGAGACAGGCATACAAATAAAACCAATGTAAATAAATTCTATTATAGATTAAAAAAAAAAAAAATTAAAAAATACAAAAATTTGAAATAATAAAAAAAACGGCAGCCATTAATGTAAATTTATACATTTTTTTCATTATCTTCACACAGGAGGCGCTGACTAAAATAATGGCCTTCGGGGTCTACGTCTTCTTTGGGGATGCTGTGTAAATTGCTGGGTATTTTAAAGAAAGGAAGGAGAGGAAATTTTGGAAAGGAAAAGGGTATGAAGGGTGGGTAGAAATCTGGTGGTTAGAGAATCCAGGAGTGACGGACATATGAATCCATCCCTCCCACTGCAGTGTAAGGTGATTTTCAGAGAGAGTCCTGCTGGAGAGGTCGAAAGATCTCCCTCAATCAGGCTCTCCCGATCCGGCCTACCACGCAGCAGATGGTGGGCAGGTAAATCCACCGCAAAAGACCCGGAAAAACCCCACCCCCTGAACTTGGGCACCCCTGCTCAGTCACTAAGCGTAGCTAACCAGAGGTGTTGGTTATCCAATAAATGGTTTCCGGAGCGGCGGTAATGGAATGTAATTGATGATAATATTAATTATTTCCAAATAGCGAAGTTTGAGATAGATCAAAATGTCCGAATAGGTCTCGATAGCGCAAATGGTAGAGGTACTAAAGTTGTGCCGGTAAGATTTGAGGATCTGGATTCGAGTCCCAGTTGCGACCTTTTATTTTCTGTGAATTAATTTATTTTATATATTAGATAGAACGTTGTTCCTTATTTTCTCCGTGGATTATGTATCAATATGTATTTATTCGTGGTTTGTAAAAGGTTAAATAATTTTCGGCGATATCATATTCACTAAAAACTTTATTTGAAAAAAAAAAACGCTTAATCTGATGTCGCGTCACAATGCATATTACTCCGTAAACTCGAACATCACAAGCACAAAAGATTTATTGTATTGCTGGCTTTGTTCAGCTATGTTCATTCAAATGTCCGCCTTTCAGGCACAGAAAGGAAACGGGGTACGTGAAGTAACAAATAATACTAAAGGAAATCAAGATATTAAAAGGGAAATTTAAAATCGGAAAATTCTTTTAATATGCTTATTTTTTATCTTTTATAAATCTCCCTTGTAAAATGATACAATGTATTAAAAAAATGTCGCTTTGTGAAAACACTAACAACGCACGTACAAAAAATCAACCCGTAAAAAATAAAGTGTTTTTTAGTATAATCCATCTATTTTTAAAATTCTTTTAAAATCCCCTATCCAGTGACCGGAGTAAACCGCGCTACAAACCGGTCCAAGTCTGGAGAAATCCGACATTTGTTTCGTTAAATTCTTCGAATTTCAGAAAAATGCGTATGTGTCGGTGTATGACTTCGTGATTTCTACAAAAATTTAAATGAATGCATTGCCATCAATATCGAGTCTGTCTGTCGAGTTTCGGCTTGATCGGATGTCGGGAAGTGGGTTAATTTCCAATTCAAAGATTCGGCTTCTTTCTTACATTCATTCAAACAAAGAAATAAAAGTGAAATAAAAAAAATTAAATAGATATGTTCGAAGACACACGGACCCTATAGTAAAAAAATGTGGTTCCATACCAACTCAGAATCAAGTCAAGTCAACACTTCTTTGAAAAGCCATTAAAAGCTACGAAAAACAATCATTGAAAAATAACCCATAAAACGTAATTTACATATTTAACCCATTTTTAACCACTTTTAATGACTTTTTAAAGGAAGGGTTGAGTTGAGTTCATTCTGAGTCGTCTGGTTACCAATAATTGTATATTAAAAAAAAAGTTATTAAAAACAATAAAAATCCGTAAACTTTAATATATTGGACAAGTTAGACATCCAGAGAAGTACGAGATCTTGCATCTCATAATGCAGGGAAAGATTGCCGGAAGACGGGGCCCTGGAAGAAGGAGAACATCATGGCTGAAAAACCTTAGACAGTGGTTAGGCCAGTCTACTGTGTAGTTGTTCCGGTCCGCAGTAAATAAAGTCCGCCTAGCCAACACTATAGCCAACGTCCGTTGAACGGACAGGTCACGAGAAGAAGAAGAGATTAAAAATGATTCCTTACATACATAAGTCAATTATTATAATACTACATTCGATTCTCTTTTAAGCAATGCTTGTGTAGAGAAGCAAAGTGTGTGTAATATATTGAAAACCCACGTTCAGAAAAAAATGAAAAGGATACTTGGAAATGTTAACATTATAATGTTACAAAATCAGAAAATAAACAATATAAAAAAAAAATTAAGAACATTTTTGAATATAATTTAAGTTGATATACATTATAATGTAAGTTAATTGTGGCCCTGGAAATTTCGAGATAGAATAATAATAACAATCATATGTTTGTGTAGGTGTTGTTTTTCACAGAATAGTTATTTATATTAGTGTATGGATTTTTCCAAGGCGTCATCTGAAACGTAAAGTAACGTTATTATTTTTATTTTATTTTACTCCACACAGGAGGCACGGAGCGCCTATATCATCTTTGTGGATGCTGTTCGGAAGGAATTTTTAAGGGAAGGAAGGAGATGAAGTTCTGGAAAGGAAAAAAGATATAAGGGGTAGTTAGGAAGTTGAGGGTCAGTGTGTCCAGGAGTGACGAACACATGAATCTATCTCTCAAAGGCGATGTTCCGATAGTCTTGCTGGAGAGGCCAAAAGGTCTCCTCAATGCAATTGCCGCCAATATCCGGATAAATCTCACCCCATGAACACGGGGATCCCTGCTAAGTCATCATACGTAGCGAACCACTTGAGGTGACGTATGGCAGAAGTGTTGCTTATCGAATAAACCGGGTGGCGGGAATTGTAATTAACGTTAATTATGGTCAAGAAGATACAGAATTACCCCGACAAAAGCCAACCTTCGATGAGAGAAGATTTAACCTAAATAAGAAAATAAAATAATTTTAAAACATGTTTTTAATGAATGAGTGGGAGAAGCAAAAATTATTTACAGTGGACAAGAATTTATTTGTGGTTTCAGTTTGGAAATGTTCGATATCTGCAATAGTAGATATAAGAGAAAAAAAGTAATATTTGATCAGCACGTCAACATGAACTAACGCTTCCTCTGTAGGGAAATTTGAAATGTAACTAACTGAGAGATACATTGCTAGAGAATTAAATTTCAATTTCCTTTGAGATACGAATTACAGTAACATGCATAATTATACATGTGAGCGGTAATTCTGTAATCGTAACAGGAGAACTTAATTTATATGCGTAAATGAAGGATATTATGTATGCAAGTATTTATTACATTAGTGGGGTATTTTACCATCCTCCTAATTGATAATCGTGTTTATTTAAAAAGTCTGAGTTTACAATTCGGTGCTACTTGAACCTATGAATAGAGGCTGTATACAGAATAAATTAGCCGAGTTTTTAACTTTTTGCGAGTATTTATTTTTTAATATTGGTTATCGTCTGGATAAGCTATCAAGAAAATGGTGAAATACCCCTAACTACAAAAATACTTATTTTTATAATAGCTCCATGCAGGAGGCCAAAAAATTCACCAGGGCCTATATCATTTTTGGGAAAGGAAAGAGAGGATATTTTGGGAAGGAAGAAGGTATGGCGGGTAGGAATCTGGGATCAATGTGTCCAGAAGTGACAGACTTGTGAATCTATCGCTCCCAAGTTGAGAGAGTTCGGTTAGAGAGGTCCAGGTTCGGTCTCAACCGGTCTATCCAAGACAATTTATCTAGCCATTTATTTTACCTTTCAAACATAACGTTACTTGTTATAATAACTTTTGAAAATTATATCCATCTATGTAATATTACATTGAAGAAGAAGAACTAATAAATCTAAAAGAAATATGAAATAGAACAAGATGCACAAAATTTTATATATGAGATCGACAAAAATTACTTAAAATAAATAGGTCCCAATGAACGAGGTGGTTAATGCGTTTGTCCCTGTAAGACTATAGATCCTTGGTTTGATTCCTACTTTCGACCGTTACCTTTTATTATTGTTCTGTGTATTGTTATTTTTCATATTCAATTTAATATAATTCAATTAGAGTTCTGACTATTGGCAAAATAATAAACAAATTCTCATGAAAGTAACAAGATGGCAGTTCAAACTTAATTTCGTTCGCCAAGGGCACCACATGTCTTCCATTCACAAAAAGACCAAGTTACAGCGTCAATAATCATTGAGTACCAAACACCTTGTGTGAGGTCGCGGGGACGTTTGACTAGGACGTGTGACAACCCGTGTCCAAAATGGCGGCCTCGTATGCTAATTTAATTTGGGGTGGGTTTGTCAAACGACATCGATATACCAAATAAACTTCAGAGCCTCTTCTCCATCTGCCTCCCCCTCCCTTCAATCTCACAACGTACCCCAATTATGTCTTTCACTGGCTTCGAGTAGTAGGGACTCTTCTCGCCTTCACAGTCAAAAAGAGAATACTCCCTTTAACATTATTTTAATTATTATAACACATTATACTTCAATAAATAATCGACCAGTCTTTGTTAACTTCTTTGGTAAATAACGTTCAATATGTGCGTTAAAAACGTGACATACGATTGTCTGTCGAGTAGGGACCTGCATTTTTTTTGGCAAAATTGGCGTTTTTTATAAATCAGCTATATTTTTTTGTTTTGCTAATTTTGTGGCGTTTTTTTTTCATCGGAAATGATTTTTTTTGATCTCGAATGACTATTCAAGTTCGTCCAAACCATAGTCATATTCTTTCCTAACGCATATTTACCAGGCAATACACGGTGCTCATAGAAATGCACAAAAATGTTTCCTAGTGCTTGCATTACGTTACCAATAGTGAAAAAAGGCTGTTAGAAGAAAACCTTTGTCCCTGCTATTCCTGGGATCTAAGATATTATAATTATTTACTTTAATAAATTTTAAATAATATTGTTAATCATTTATGAAACGTAATAAACTTAGAAAACAGAGTGTGCAGTTTGAATCCGGTAGAAATTAAACCTTTAGAAAACCAAAGTAGCTAAGAGTGGGGAGGCTACGGAGGACCGCAAAAGAGGTCTTATTCTCTCGCAGGCTAAATCCTATTGATGTACATATGTGTTTGTTTCTTTTTAGTGTCGCTATTTTTCGTTTCACCAAGTTTCAAATCAAAATGGTGCTAAAGAATTTTTCACTTCAAAAACTTTACTTTAGGACCTATAGTCGTCTACATTCTACATAACATTCATGTTTATTTGGAAGAAAATTTTAATTAATCTGATAAAAAAAAATTCTTCGGAAATGTACCAAAAACAGGAAATAACTACCAAAATTATAATTTGCACCCGAAGAATTATACCGATGATATTTTATACCTACACCAGCATTACAATTCCATTTGAACTCTCTCGGATGAAAATGTCTTGTTACTTGTTACATTATTACGGAGAAAGACATTCTTCCCTTGTTGATACTAGGCTGTTGTCGCTGTGAGAAATGTGTATTTATGACAAGATTGTGTAAAATTTACATATTAATATAATTATTAGCTTATTAAGTTTGATTTCGAAACTCTTTCATGCGAATCACCAAATATCATCCAAGTATGTAGCCCACACTGTAAATAATAATAATTTGTGTACCTACCATATTAGTGGCTAACCGATCCAAATTTGGATTCAGTAAACCCGCATGAGGATCAAGGGGGTTAAAGTGGGGGTTGAGGGATGGGGGGTTGAAAAGGCAGGGGGTAAACCGCTTTGTCATCTGACATGCTAAAACGGTTCATCGAATTGGTCCTTTGAGCATGAGATCTAGTTCAGGGAGTGCCGCAAATATACAGCGCACGGCAAACATCGGCCTCCTGTTCGGCGGAGATACTGGTACTTATATTTTACATGGAAACCACCTACATGAACTGCATTGTTGATGGTAACAAAATATATACTCATTTTGTAGTCATAGTATGTTATGTGATCCTTATTAAATATTTTGACTTGTGTTATTGAAGTAAAACTTCTTTACGCACGCTCGACTTGTGGGGTAAGCTGGTGAATGCGTTACGAAAAGTGTTATGCGTTACGAAAAGTGTGATGCGAACGGTGATCGATGCGAGGTAAACGGTCGGGCCTTTACGCACGCTTCACTTGGGGAGTAAGCTGGATAAGGATAAGGATGAGGATGAGGATGAGGATGAGGATGAGGATGAGGATGAGGATGAGGATGAGGATGAGGATGAGGATGAGGATGAGGATGAGGATGAGGATGAGGATGAGGATGAGGATGAGGATGAGGATGAGGATGAGGATGAGGATGAGGATGAGGATGAGGATGAGGATGAGGATGAGGATGAGGATGAGGATGAGGATGAGGATGAGGATGAGGATGAGGATGAGGATGAGGATGAGGATGAGGATGAGGATGAGGATGAGGATGAGGATGAGGATGAGGATGAGGATGAGGATGAGGATGAGGATGAGGATGAGGATGAGGATGAGGATGAGGATGAGGATGAGGAGAAGAAGATATAAGTTAGTGAAGTTTTTCTTCAGTCATTGGTCTAAAACACACTCGTTTTTTAGCAAGTAGGTACACCACACTAAATAAACGACCGAAGAAAAAATAAAAAAGTTGACAATTACTACTAGTAAAAATTGGGCATATTTTGAGAGAAGGTAAAAATTTTTCCGCTTTCAAAAAAATCATTCTAAATTGAATATTTGTGAACATTTCCAAAAACTAAAAATTGTTTTTGAAAGGTGTTGAAATAGTATTTCAAATTTTATTATTAAAAATAACCATTTAATTTCTTAAACATGTAAAGTTTTAAAAATGGCCTGTTTTGACTTGTTTTCTGGTTCCATGCCAACTCAGAATGAAACCACCTAAGAAAGGTCATTAAAAGCTATGAAAATTTAATTTAAAAATAGCCGGTAGCCCTAACTTAACTTAACCTATTTAACCAATTTTTCGTATTTTTTATCATTACTCTTAGTTACCTTTCTGAGGTGGTTCTGAGTTGCTTTCATTCTGAATTTGACAACAAAGACAAAAAAAACACATGCGTATTTTATTAGACAAATGAATTATAAACGTTACTTACTTATTTCTCGTTTCATGTAAAAATATTTCTTAAAAAATTCACAAAATTTTACATTTTTTTTTAATTGCGGTCAGAGACATTGATTTCATAAAGGTTTATATTTGAATAATTTCCTGATAAACTTTTAGAAATAAAAGTAAAGCGTGTTATTTTCTATTTCTAATACCGTTTAGATCGGGGAAAAAAACAAGCGGGGGAGGGTCGGAAGATGGGGGAGGGGTGGAGAGAGGATTGCAAAAGATACACTGTAGCATTAGTGGACAGAAGGGGTAAACTTGGTAAATCCATGCTTCTCACACGTATGTGGCCTGTTGACACGTCGGAAAACCTACTGATTTATTCGTACACACACCAGACGGAAAAACAAAGTGTATCAATAACACACTCAATGATCAAAAAAACCTCAATAAACAGAATTAACTCACGAACTCTTTTTTCTTTGACTGGCAATTGTAACACATGCCGGGTACTCGAAATAAACCATTTTAATATAAGTCGGTGTAGGGTTCATTGAGTTTAATTTCTAGCAATGACTGCGGTGCATTAAACTATTGAATATTTGCACAGAGAATATGAACATCATTTACCAAAAATGTTTCCTTACATTTGAAATTGTTCAATTTTAAAGTGTACTTAACAAAAGCATGGGTTGTTTGGACGAATAAATTATTGAAGAGTAAGCAGAATTTCTGCTGGGAAAACTAGTTGGAAAACAAAGGGGTTTTGTAGAAATGAGTTATCAGCACTGAAGAACTAAATCTATAGAAGTATGTTGGGAAGTTTCCGTGAGCCCGAATTTTTTATTTGATATTTTTTTTATTACTCGCAGCCGACCTATCAATTAATGATTTCCTATGCCTGAATTACTAGGAGATCCTGCGTTGAGAGCAGGCGCTTTAAAACATGTGCAGTTTATAATAAAAATACAAATAACAACACAATATTACATTTAAAGTAACAGACAATCATCTTCGTATCAATAAGTTGGTTTTGATATTATCTTTCATGTTAGATCTGTCTTGGCTGCATAAAGCTGCCAAATGTCCAAAACACAGATTCTCATAAAGGTTTCATCCAAACCGCTTGTGATAAGCAGTTTGAAATAATATTTATAATTAGTTTCTGAGCTTTAAAAATCGGATCAATGGCGGTGGAGTTAGCTCCCCCCAGGATATAATACCGTATTCGATTAAAGATTGACATAGCTAAAAGTAAATTATTTCGAGTTTATTCAAGTTAAAGTAAAGTCTAAAGAAGAATTTTGATTTTTTTAGTTTGTTTGCTGTTGTGGTAATATGTTCTTTCACATTAAATTACTGTCAAAAATAATACCTACAAATTTTATTTTAGTAGTTAAAATAAGTTTATTTAGTTGTTAAGTTTTAAATTTTTCCTTAGTTCTGATAAAATTGATCAAATATCTAAATGCTTTCTTTAAACGAAAACGTTTTTCTGGAGCCGAAAGATCTTATGCAAATGAAGACATCCTTGTTGTCTTAAGTTTTTATAGTTCACAATTCTAGAAATTAGCTGCTCAGTGGCAATCAGAACAATTAGATTACAAGAAAGAGCAAGGGCAGATAAATGTTAGATTATTTATCAAACCAATAGCGCGCCTAGTAATTAAGGGTGAACTTAAAATAATTCATGATATGCTCTTTCATAGATGGCGCTAATTAAATTATTTTTCGAAAAAACACGTTTTGCAAGTTATGTTTTAAAATGTAAAGGGTAAACTTTAAATACGAAGTAATTCATAATCTGTTCCTTTATAGTTGAGGGTAATTTAATTATTTTGAGTAAAAACCGTTTTTGCAAGTGAAGCTGTAAAATTAAGATGAATTGTTTGTTTTCGCGTGCACACACGGAATATGGATATGAATAAATAGTTTTGTTCGTGTAAAAACCCAATTCTCAAGAAGAAATATACACAAGTACAATATTTGACAAATGATTCAATCCAACATAGTATTTGTCTATCTTTCTTGAAAGAAATAGGTTTTTACACCGACGAAAGTATTTATTCATATTCGTAGATATGTAAACTAATTACTTGGAAAAAGTGATTTTTCTAAAATAATTTAATAAGCCGAATTATTATCTATGAAATAACACATTATGAATTCTTTTAAGTTTATCATCAAGACAATAAAGGGTTAGAATAAAAACAGGTCGGACATTTTATAAGTTTCATACTTTCAATCACGATCTATGATATACTGTTACTTAAAGCAACATCAACAAAACGAATGTCTCCCATCGGGTGACGTAGAAAGCTTGTGGGCCTAAATCAGACCATAAAGCAAATAGATGGATTGAAGATCTTTCCAACGCCAAGGACATCGCTAAAATAATGGCACACCTTGAAGACAGGGGGTCCCAACCTATAAAGCAGTAGAAAAGAAAGGAAAATTACCTGCTGTTAAAACGCTGAAATATAATAACAGGTTTACTGAGATCGCAAGGCTGATGCATATGTTTAAGAAAGAGACGCTTAGCGTATTCACGAAGAATCGAGTGTAACTAAACTAATTGATAATAAATAATAATAATAATCTTTATTTGGAAAACAAACAGCTTTACAAAGATACATAAAAATAAAGAGTGCTAAAATAAAACAGTAAGTCTAAAAACATGTTTTCGCTGATAAAATTTGTTTTTTTTTCTTTGACAAGAAAAACATAAAGAAAAACTAAGAAAAAAATAGTTTAGAGAAGCTAAATTAAACATCAAGAAAAACTAAGAAAAAAAGTAGTTAGGAGAAGCTAAATACTTAAATATGCATGATAAAATATAGAAAAACACAATAAAGGGTAAGCTTATGATCTTATAGGAGTATATGGATGAAATGTATGTAATTAGGGAATATGAAAATATATTGCAAATTAGGAAAAGGAATCTGATTAATTATATAATAAATAATATAATAAATAAATATAAATATGGATGTTAAGTGGTGTGTTGTGATGCATTACATTTATCTGATAGTGTTGCTTTGAATTTGTTGAAAGTTATATTGAAGATGTCTATATATGTGAGGTGTGTGTTATGTTAGTGGCAGGATCGATGTATGAATTCATTTTGTAAGTAGTTGGTGTTGGAGCGGCTGTTATAAAAAAGGGATACGTTTCTGCCATTGCGACCAGGAACTCTATTATCTATTTTTTGTAAAAGATTCTGTACAATAACAATTGATCAGAAATAATTCTCCTACAATTTGATTTCGGGATTTTAAAGAATTGACGAATATCTTCATTTGATTGGAATGCATAAAACGACCGAAAATTTATGTAGGAGAGAAATTTTTCCTGAACACGTTCTATTCTATGAACATATGTTATATTTCTTGGATTCCAAATTTGTGAGGCGTGTTTTAGGTGCGGACGAACATAGGTATAATAAAGCAAAATAAATGTATCGAGAAAATAAAATAGTTTTGATGTTCGTAGTATAAATCCTAACATTTGGGTGGCTTTAGTGACAATGTTATTAATAGATATGTAATTGGAATGTAAGTTTGGAATCTAAGGTAACACCCAGGTCCCGAACTGATTCTTTTCTTTTTAACTGGCCATCACGCCATTTCCCCGCAGGGTTAAACTTGGCATAGACTCCTTGCCTCATTCACATTCATAAATCGTCTCATAAAAACTCTGCTGTTATTCTGACTCGGGAAATGTAAAAAAACGTCAAAAGTCGGGCTGATTAGCTTGATCGTGTCACGATGTTGGGCGTCTCCGACTTCTTCTACCATTCACGTTTTCGACATTTTCGACACATATTTTCTTTACACTCCTTTCCTCATTCATACGCTCTACTCGCCCAAACCATCTAAGCGTCCCTTTCTTAATCTTACTTATAACGCTTACGTCAGCCTGCATTCTTTTCTGATTTCAACATTTCTCACACGATCACTTATGGTTTTACCACATTTGCCAAAAGAGAAAACGTTGTATGCAACTCATATGCCTCAGGAATCTCATTTCTACAGCATTCAGTCTACTTCAATCCTTCCTCTGTCTGGTCCGTGCTTCACTGCCCCATCATGGTAGATACCAGCACTCCCTTGTGGCTTTGCTTCTTTCGGCAGTTTTTTAAAAAGATAACATATGAAGCGAAAATGAATATCAGAAGATGTCCGAGGAGGACGACATGGTACGAGCAAATGAATCAATTTGTTTTTTTTTTTTTTTTTTTTTTTTCATAGGAAGCAATTACTTTGTGGTTAGACATTATATTATAAAAATAAAACACAAACACTTTGTATTTAACCACGAATTTATTATTGCATATATCGACCGGTTTCACTTCGACCAAGCTTCTTCAGGATATAAATAATAACTTAATGCTAAGACAGAGTTATGGCTAATATATAAGAGTGACAGAGGGAGAAAGAACAAAATTAGAGGGAGACAAAGTATTTGACATAGGTAAAGTGGATAATCAAGCAGTGGGAGGGAGACAACAATACAATAATCAATTACTGGGAGGGAAACATCAATACACATCATAATCACAAGTAAATGAACAAACAACAGTTAACTGTAATCTATGAGATATTAAAAAGTTTGTTGTATTTTACATTAACTAAAGGACAATATTTCGATATATGATAATATTAATAATGAATCACGCTACAACACATAAATAATATCATGGGTTAGGATGGATTGCGGGAAATAAATTAAAAATAGGACTATAGGGTGTATTTTTTTGATTTGATAAGTTAATTTGATTATTTAGTAAGTATTCTGACATATTTGTATTTAAAGATTTCCTAATTTCTAAAGCTTCTAAGTTATCTAGTTTTATACCTATACTATTTTTATGTAAGATGCAAGTTCCTGAAATTTTATTAAATGTGTGATCTGTTGAGATCAAGTGGTTTGCGAGCTCAGAGAAACCTTTTCCATTTAAGTAGCGTAAATGTTCTTTTACTCTAATGTTGACATTACGTGCTGTTTTGCCAATATAGAACGCAGGACAATCACTGCAGCTAAGTTTATAAATACCGGAGAAGTTTAACTTATCTTCTTTGTCCTTAGTATTAATAAACAATTTGGCGAGGTTATTATTTGTGTAGAAAGCCGGTTTTATATCGAAAGGAAGGTTCTTAACACTTAGGTTAGAAAAGTTATTTATAAATAAAATCCTACGCCAATGGTAATTTAGTGTATCGTTATTGTTATCCGGGGTGCTTTTATACAGGAATTTATTTGTAGCTATTTGTTTTAGTTTTTTATTAAGTATTTTATTAACTAAATCCGGATCATAGCCATTGTTTATCGCTATTTGCTGAATAAGAGATAATTCTTTTGAAAAATTACTGTCAGTCAATGGCACAGAAACTAATCTGTGAACCATTGAATGAAAAGCCGAGTGTTTGTGGGAGATTGGATGATTGAAAAAAAAAAACTAAAACAAATAGCTACAAATAAATTCCTGTATAAAAGCACCCCGGATAACAATAACGATACACTAAATTACCATTGGCGTAGGATTTTATTTATAAATAACTTTTCTAACCTAAGTGTTAAGAACCTTCCTTTCGATATAAAACCGGCTTTCTACACAAATAATAACCTCGCCAAATTGTTAATTAATACTAAGGACAAAGAAGATAAGTTAAACTTCTCCGGTATTTATAAACTTAGCTGCAGTGATTGTCCTGCGTTCTATATTGGCAAAACAGCACGTAATGTCAACATTAGAGTAAAAGAACATTTACGCTGCTTAAATGGAAAAGGTTTCTCTGAGCTCGCAAACCACTTGATCTCAACAGATCACACATTTAATAAAATTTCAGGAACTTGCATCTTACATAAAAATAGTATAGGTATAAAACTAGATAACTTAGAAGCTTTAGAAATTAGGAAATCTTTAAATACAAATATGTCAGAATACTTACTAAATAATCAAATTAACTTATCAAATCAAAAAAATACACCCTATAGTCCTATTTTTAATTTATTTCCCGCAATCCATCCTAACCCATGATATTATTTATGTGTTGTAGCGTGATTCATTATTAATATTATCATATATCGAAATATTGTCCTTTAGTTAATGTAACGGACGTGTTACATATCCTCGTATGTTCTTTCAACGAAAAACATCCTTGGCGGTATCCTCTACAGTTCAGTGGTCATTTTTTGGGATTTCGCTCGAAAACCAAAAATCCCGCTTGGCCACTGAGCTCGTTAGTACCGTACCGCCAGCGATCTTTTTCGTTGAAAATATTTTTATGTTTGTTTTCCAATTAGAATTTAAAAGTTATTCTAATTGTAATATTGTATTAATAAAATACTTTCGTTTTTATATGTACAATGCCCCCGGTGCAACAAATAAACGCTATCATGCTCAGGTTGCCACCAGGGACATTTTTCAACTTATCATTTCACTTGTATTTTTTATGTTTCCTTTTTTTGTGACATATTGTTAATTATTTTTAGCTACGATCCTTGTAGGATAATGAAACTAAGAAATTTCATTCCGCAGTCCTACAAGGCATCGAGGGAAAGAGAGCCTGAGTCTCTAGCCCTTAAATTACTCAAACTAGGGCAATACATGACCCTCAAAAAACACTTAGAAAAATTTCGGTAAAAATACGTTTTTCCGATTTTAAAAATCCAGGTGCCCCGTAAGATGGTGAAACAAACAGGTTTCATTAACACATCTTACGGGGGACCTCGTAAAAATAACATTGTAACTGTAAATAACCAGATATTCAGCCAAACGGCAAATCAATTTATATTTTATGCGATTTAGCTCAAAAATGAGCTAAACGTCTCTAACTAAAAATCTAGCAATAGACAATTGGTTTATTTCATGATTACTGTATAATAACGAACACATATGTACACAATTAACTCTGTAGAATTATTATAAAAAACACATTTTAAGCGACCACCTTCAACGGTGACACCGGCAAAATAGGGTGCCCACATAATGGCCGCCCTATTTATACCATTTGGTCTGAGGACGAAAACCCCTCCACTTTTTGTAAAAAACACTATCCGAACGCTGTCGGGTACAAGTCCCCTTTATATACCATGCCAATTTTCAAATAAATCAGTTCACTTCGACTCTTCAAAACTTGTTTTATTACTTGTTACTTAAGAAGTATTTTCTTCAACACCAGCTGCCTCCCGCCGACTTCTGCCTGTCTTCCGTCCTGGTGCCTACCTCCTCCAGACAAGCCGGCCCTACTCCAGGACACCGCAAGGCGCCAGGCTCAGGCAGAAGAATAGGCACATCCAGTGTCCCTCACTCATCAGACACTGGGTGCAGGAGGCCAGCTTTTATTATTTTACTCATCATACATCCTCATCAGCGTGCACTTAGACCCGGACCTATTTTACAGTTCTTGTAAAGGCGTCACGTCTGTTACAAGTGGTCCTTCGAGCCGGATCTACAGTCCTCGCCAGGATGTCTCCACCCTCGCTGAGATCCAAGAAGACGGCCCAAGAAGATGGCTCGCCTCCACCCCCTGCTGCTGAGCTACCTACTGCCCCGGACGCTGGCCCTGAAGTCCTGGACATGCCTGATGACATATCTGATGCCACGCCCCGGCCCTCGCCCAGCACCACTCCTGAGACAGGCTCCGCAGACAGCGATGACGAGCCACCGCCCTCTACATCTACCGAGGATACGGTGCGCCAACTGCGACGACAGCTTCGCCACCAAAACAAGCAGATTGAACGGCTGATGGCAGCCCTTCAACCACAAACCCGTGCAGGGCCTGCACCAGATGCGACAGGGCCCACACAACCCGGCGCCGCAGGGCTGGCACAACCCAGTGCTGCAGGGCTGGCACAACCCGGTGCCGCAGGGCTGGCACAACTCATCGCAGCGAGTACTGCTTCGGAGCCAACCAGCCATGGACATCCGGACCAAGGAGAACCTTGGCAACCACAAGCATCATGGATGCACCCTGGACCTTCCGGCCCCGTACCGCCCTTGCCTCTGCACAATACAAGGCAACGAGAAGCTGTACGAGAGATGCCCGTTGGACCTGTGTCTCTGGTAGACCAGAGGCACCCCTCACTGGCGCAGCCAGGGCCTGGAGGCCCCGCGCCGCAGCCCCCTCACTCTGATGGGGGCCCCGGATGGATGCAGCATGGACCTTCCGGCCCCGTACCGCCCTTGCCTCTGCACAATGCAAGGCAACAAGAAGCCGTACGAGAGATGCCCGCTGGACCTGTGCCTCTGGTAAACCAGAGGTACGCATCACCGGCGCAGCCAGGGCCTGGAGGCCCCGCGCCGCAGCCCCTTCATTACAATGGGGGCTTTGGATGGCTGCAACCTGGACCTTCCGGCCCCGTACCGCCCTTGCCTCTGCACAATACAAGGCAACGAGAAGCCGTACGAGAGATGCCCGTCGGACCTGTGCCTCTGGTAGACCAGAGGTACGCATCACTGGCGCAGCCAGGGCCTGGAGGCCCCGCGCCGCAGGCCCCTCACTATGATGGGAGCCTTGGATGGATGCAGCCTGGACCTTCCGGCCCCGTACCGCCCGTACCTCTGCTCAACCAGAGGCAACGAGAAGCCGTACCGGAGAAACCTGTCGGACCCTATGCATCATCAGCACAGCCAGGGCCAGCAGCCCCTGTGCCACCACCCCCTTACTACAATCACGGGGATCCAGCCTCATACTCGCAGTGGACACATCCTGGGCCATCTACACATGTGCCGCCGGTACCACTGCGCGAACAGGAGTACCGAGCGCCAGCACAACCTGATGACCAGCATCTGCCCGCTTCCAGCCCGAGCTCCGGCCTGCCGATGTTTCCTCCACAACCAAATGCGGACGAGACGGCCCGCCACACCAGCGCCTGGATCCACCAAGCGGATAACTCGATGGCTCAGTTCACCTGCGCGCTCACGGAGGCCATAAGAGCTTCAAGGGCTCAGGACAGCCCTCATCCCACAATTGAGGATGACCCCCGGATGGCAGCACTCATCGCCAGGCAGTCAATGGCCAAGGATCTGCCCACCTTCTCTGGTGACCCGCTGGAGTGGCCCACCTGGAGGGCACAGTTCACCCAGTCAACCTCAACCTGCCGGATGACCAGCAGCGAGAACCTCATCCGACTTCAGCGAGCCCTCAAGGGAAAGGCCCGCGAAGCTGTGGGCCCCCTCCTGATGGACCCTACCCAAGTGCCAGAGATACTGGCCGTGCTGGAGCAGCGCTACGGAGGGACGAATTCACTGGCTGCCCTGATGTTGGACAAGGCCAAGAAGCTTCCACACATGACGGCAGAGGCATCACTAGAAGACATAGCAGACTTCTCGGGGACTGTGCGAAACCTGGTGGCTTCACTCCGCTCCCTAAACAATGAGGGATATCTCACCAACCCGGCGCTCCTCAGCGACATCGCGGGGAAGATGCCATGCACGATGCGGTTGGCGTGGCTGATGGAAGTGCGGCATTACGAAGTGCCTGCCACCATCTGCCAGTTTGCCGCCTTCCTGAAAACCGTCGCGAACGCCATCTCCAAATCGGGAATGGTCGACCCCGCGAGGTCTAGACCACGTCGCGAGCAAACCTTTGCTACCTCGGAACAATTCGGGCCGCGAAATAGTAAAACGAGTCGTAAGTCACCACAAAATGACAGTTCGCGGAAAATACAAAACGAAAGTTCGCGAAAAGTACAAAACGAAAGTGCGCGAAAGTATGACCGTCCGCGAAAAAACGAAAGTACGCGAAACACAAATCGAAGTGATAATGTGACACCCCACTGTGACTTTAACAATCGTGAAGGGTGCGTACAGTGCGGTGAAAGGGGCCACTGCCTCCGTAAATGTCGTGAGTTCGCAGCGAAGGACGTAAAAATTCGCTTTGAGACAGTTAAAAGTTCTGGATTGTGCCGTATATGTTTAGATGGCAAACACTGGCCCAAACAATGCAAATCCCGGGACTGGTGCGGTGTTGGAGACTGTCGCGCTCCACACCACAAGTTACTGCACGACCCATCGTTCGTAAAAAACACCACAACAGCTGATGTCCACCACATGTGACGCCAGGCCGACGGCGCCGTGCTAAAAGTGGTGCCAGTAGTGCTGACGGGCCCCACGCAGCCGATCTCCGCATTCGCGCTGCTGGATGAGGGATCAACGATCACACTGATTGACGCCGCCACAGCAGAAAAAATTGGCGCTACCGGACCCGTCCAAGGACTACGGCTCCACGGGGCAAAAGGCATGTGCTCCTCAGATCAAGCATCACGCCGCGTGCAGGTCACACTGCGCGGCGCCGGGATAGGCACCAGCTACCACATCAAAGCGAGCACCGTGAAGGGCCTCAGCCTCCCAGAACAAAGGGTTCCTGGCGGGTACGTCACACCCACACTTCTCATCGGGCAGGACAATGCTCACCTCATTGTCTCGAGGGAAGTGCATGAAGCCCGTGACTCTACGCGAATATTGTCACGGACTGCCCTGGGGTGGATTACCCATGGAGGAGGGACTCCCACCAGTGAAGACTCGGTCACCACTCTGGCCCTGCACGCTGAAAATCACAAAGATGACCTGCTGAGCGACTTGATACGAACAAACTTCGCAGTCGACTCCCTGGGGATCACATCAGCCTCCCGGGTGACCGCACATGTGGTACGTGCCAACCAGCTGATGGAGGACACCACCTGTCAGATGACGTCCGGCAGATGGCAGACTGGCCTGCTATGGAAAAACGAAAATATCACGCTGCCCGACAACAAAAAATGTGCGCTCAAAAGATTGTGGTCCCTGGAAAGGAAATTATTGAAGGAAGAGGACCTGGCAGTGGCGTACAAAGAAAAAATCAACCGGCTCATCACGCAAGGCCACGCACGGGAGCTCACAGCACGAGAGGCGGCAAAGCACTCCGCCCGCAAGTGGTATCTGCCCCACTTCGCCGTGGTGAACCCCAACAAGC
The DNA here is from genome assembly GCA_917563855.2 of Limnephilus lunatus. Taxonomy (NCBI): domain Eukaryota; kingdom Metazoa; phylum Arthropoda; class Insecta; order Trichoptera; family Limnephilidae; genus Limnephilus; species Limnephilus lunatus. Next base: position 79,535,768 of record OU830600.1, read on the forward strand.
CAGGAAAGATCCGTGTCGTATTTGACGCCGCCAGCCGCTGCCGAGGGACCTCCCTCAATGATCAACTGCTGACGGGACCTGATCTACTGACGTCACTCCTTGGGAACATTCTCCGGTTTCGAGAAGGGAAAATAGCCCTCGCCGCCGACATAAAAGAGATGTTTTTACAAGTAAAAATCAAAGCAGAGGACCAGCTGTCACAACTGTTCCTGTGGCGACCAACACTTCAAGAAGAGCCTCATACCTACATGATGACCTCGATGATGTTCGGCGCTACCTGTTCTCCTAGCAGCGCCCAATATGTGCGAAACCGAGTGGCACTACAAAATGCTGAGAGCTTCCCGGCTGCTGCAGACGCTATCCAAACAAAATTTTATATGGATGACTATCTGGACGCGGTGGACTCCATCAGTGAAGCCACTGGCCTTGTAAAAGACGTGGCCGCAGTTCTATCATCAGGAGGTTTCCATCTCACCAACTGGGCCTCTAATAATCCAGCGGTCATGGCCACCATCCCGCCTGAAGACCGCGCCAGATCAGCCATACGCATCAGCAGCGGTGAAGCAGAGACTGAAAGAATCCTCGGCCTGCTATGGGATCCAGTGACCGACTGCTTTCTGTACGCCTTCAGAGACGCCGCAGAACCTGAACTGATCAGCAGACCTACAAAACGTCAGCTGCTCAGCATTGTTATGAAAATTTTTGATCCTGTGGGGTTCGTTGCATGCCTCACAGTCAGATCAAAAATGCTGCTGCAAGACGTCTGGAGATCAAACACTGGATGGGACGAGATCATCAAACCCGATCACAATGAGAGATGGCTGGACTGGCTGGGACTCCTCCAAAGCTGTGGAGTTGCCATACCTAGAAGTTGTTTAAAAAGTAAACAAAGCAACGTCACACTCCATCTGTTCTGTGACGCTTCCGAACAGGCATGCTGCACGGTCGCCTATCACACAGAAGACATCAATGGTGAAGTCACAGCTACCTTCTTGGCCAGCAAGTGTAAGGTGGCCCCCCTGAAGCCACTCTCCATACCCCGCCTCGAGCTCCAATCAGCTTTAATGGCGGCCAGACTAGCAGCAACACTGAAAAAAGAATGTCGCAGCAACATTGCGCGAACAGTGTTCTGGACAGACTCTACGACGGTCTTGTGCTGGCTACGCACAGACCCACGTACCTACTCAACCTTCGTGGCTAACCGGCTTGGCGAGATAGATGAGCTCTCCCGCATTGAAGACTGGAGATGGGTTCCCACAAAGCTGAACCCTGCCGACATTGGCACCCGAGACATCGAGACTCCCGATCTATCACCTGCAGGACATTGGTTCAGCGGCCCAGCCTTCCTCACCTTGGCCGAGGCAGAATGGCCGCGCGAAAGGTCCAAACTGCACCGGCCGGATGACAGCGTCCTTGAAGTGAAGGCCCAATATGTCGGGCTCACCTCAACTATGTCAGACGCTCTACCAGAGATCAACCGCTTCTCCTCATGGCCCCGCCTCATCAGGGCCACCGCCTGGGTCCACCGCTTCATAAATCGATGCCGTGTGGGACCCCACAAGCCCCTGGACGGATACCTGCAGCTCGAGGAGACCCGTGAAGCAGAGATCCGGTGGGTGAAAGCGGCCCAAGAAGACGCATTTGGCACCGATTTGAATGCTCTTCGTCAAGGAGCTCCCTTACCAAATGGCAGCCGGCTCAAAACGCTGAACCCCTTCCTAGGACCCGATGGCCTGCTGAGGATGGACTCAAGAATACGGACCACCAGCAGAGTCTCCCGAGATGTGCGGATACCCATAATCTTGGATGGAGACCACGCCTACACACGGCTCCTAGTGAACCATCATCACCAGAAGGCTGACCACCCAAGTACAGAGAGGACAATGGCAGAGGTACGGGGCAGCTACTTTGTGCTGCGACTGCGCACAAACATCCGCAGACTCGCCCACAACTGCCCCACCTGCAAGATGCGCAGAAGCAAGCCGGCACCACCACTGATGGGACCCTTGCCACCATCACGGCTCGCCCACCATGTTCCCCCCTTTACAAACTGCGGGTTGGACTATTTCGGGCCCATGGACATCACCGTCGGCAGACGTCGGGAGAAGCGGTACGGAGCCCTCTTCACCTGTCTGTCCACACGTGCTATCCACCTCGAGCTGGCTACTTCCCTGTCTGCCGACTCAGCCATCATGGCCCTACAACGCATGACGGCGCGCCGAGGTCAACCAAAGACAATTTACTCAGACAATGGGACCAACTTCCACGGAGCAGACAATGAACTGAAGGACGCCCTGAACTCGCTCAAAGATGACGCCCGGATGAGGGATCATCTAACTTCAAAAGGAATAGAATGGAAATTTATTCCACCAATGTCTCCTCATATGGGGGGAGCATGGGAACGCCTGGTGCGCTCAGTCAAGCACGCCCTGCGAGCCATCCTGAAGGAGAGGGCCCCAAGAGAAGAGACCCTACGAACAGCACTGGCCGAGGCTGAGTGGACCGTCAACAACCGTCCTCTTACACACGTCTCCGCAGACCCGAGAGACGAGGAGCCCCTCACTCCCAACCACTTTCTATTGGGAGCAGCAGGCAACCGGCCCCAGTTGTCATTATACGGCAAACAAGAGGAGGAGGTATGTCTCCGCCGCCAGTGGCGCATCAGTCAGCAGCTAGCTGATATGTTCTGGAGGCGGTGGCTCCGCGAATACCTCCCCACCTTGGCTACTCGACAAAAATGGCACCAGACCGTCAATCCCATCAAGAAAGACGACCTGGTGGTCATCATGGACCCTGCGATGCCCCGCAACAGCTGGCCTCGCGGCCGAGTCCTCGACACCACCCCTGCTGCAGACGGCCAAGTAAGGACCGCCCGAATCCAGACGAGCACCGGAGTCTACGTACGACCTGCCGTGAAGCTCGCTGTAATCCTGCCAGCCCCGCCCACCGATGCAGCTTCTTCTACTCAAACACGTCGTGAAGACTAGTGCAGCCAAGCTGCACGGGGGGAGTGTAACGGACGTGTTACATATCCTCGTATGTTCTTTCAACGAAAAACATCCTTGGCGGTATCCTCTACAGTTCAGTGGTCATTTTTTGGGATTTCGCTCGAAAACCAAAAATCCCGCTTGGCCACTGAGCTCGTTAGTACCGTACCGCCAGCGATCTTTTTCGTTGAAAATATTTTTATGTTTGTTTTCCAATTAGAATTTAAAAGTTATTCTAATTGTAATATTGTATTAATAAAATACTTTCGTTTTTATATGTACAATGCCCCCGGTGCAACAAATAAACGCTATCATGCTCAGGTTGCCACCAGGGACATTTTTCAACTTATCATTTCACTTGTATTTTTTATGTTTCCTTTTTTTGTGACATATTGTTAATTATTTTTAGCTACGATCCTTGTAGGATAATGAAACTAAGAAATTTCATTCCGCAGTCCTACAAGGCATCGAGGGAAAGAGAGCCTGAGTCTCTAGCCCTTAAATTACTCAAACTAGGGCAATACATGACCCTCAAAAAACACTTAGAAAAATTTCGGTAAAAATACGTTTTTCCGATTTTAAAAATCCAGGTGCCCCGTAAGATGGTGAAACAAACAGGTTTCATTAACACATCTTACGGGGGACCTCGTAAAAATAACATTGTAACTGTAAATAACCAGATATTCAGCCAAACGGCAAATCAATTTATATTTTATGCGATTTAGCTCAAAAATGAGCTAAACGTCTCTAAATAAAAATCTAGCAATAGACAATTGGTTTATTTCATGATTACTGTATAATAACGAACACATATGTACACAATTAACTCTGTAGAATTATTATAAAAAACACATTTTAAGCGACCACCTTCAACGGTGACACCGGCAAAATAGGGTGCCCACATAATGGCCGCCCTATTTATACCATTTGGTCTGAGGACGAAAACCCCTCCACTTTTTGTAAAAAACACTATCCGAACGCTGTCGGGTACAAGTCCCCTTTATATACCATGCCAATTTTCAAATAAATCAGTTCACTTCGACTCTTCAAAACTTGTTTTATTACTTGTTACTTAAGAAGTATTTTCTTCAACACCAGCTGCCTCCCGCCGACTTCTGCCTGTCTTCCGTCCTGGTGCCTACCTCCTCCAGACAAGCCGGCCCTACTCCAGGACACCGCAAGGCGCCAGGCTCAGGCAGAAGAATAGGCACATCCAGTGTCCCTCACTCATCAGACACTGGGTGCAGGAGGCCAGCTTTTATTATTTTACTCATCATACATCCTCATCAGCGTGCACTTAGACCCGGACCTATTTTACAGTTCTTGTAAAGGCGTCACGTCTGTTACAGTTAATGTAAAATACAACAAACTTTTTAATATCTCATAGATTACAGTTAACTGTTGTTTGTTCATTTACTTGTGATTATGATGTGTATTGATGTTTCCCTCCCAGTAATTGATTATTGTATTGTTGTCTCCCTCCCACTGCTTGATTATCCACTTTACCTATGTCAAATACTTTGTCTCCCTCTAATTTTGTTCTTTCTCCCTCTGTCACTCTTATATATTAGCCATAACTCTGTCTTAGCATTTAGTTATTATTTATATCCTGAAGAAGCTTGGTCGAAGTGAAACCGGTCGATATATGCAATAATAAATTCGTGGTTAAATACAAAGTGTTTGTGTTTTATTTTTATAATATAATGTCTAACCACAAAGTAATTGCTTCCTATGAAAAAATTATATCAGCAAGTACAGCTAATAAAGCAATAATGTATAAAAACTATACAACTAAGTGCAGAGTTACGTCTATAAATATATTTTTCTTTAAACAATGTTTAAAATTAAAAGTGTTCCCTAATTATTTAAATGGTTTTTTTAACCGGTTAAATAGTAAATTGAACTCCAATTCCTCAGCGTCACAAGCCAAAACAGCATGGCTCAAAGAAGATTTAAAAAGTGCCTACAAAGAACGTAATATCATTAAACTAAAATTACATGTGCTACACACTGAGTTAGTTCACGTACTTCACCCATTGGAATGGGATGTGTTTGATGATAAAGTCAGATACTTTGCATCTTTAAAAGTTTTTAAAAAACGTAATATTATAATAAAAAAACTAAATAACCTGTGTCTTGCGGCCAACCTTAACAAAAACATTCCCGAATAACCAAACTACCAGTTCTTCGATCGAGTGCAGAACCTTCCATCAACGCAGTTTCTTCCAGAAGAAATGGCCCTTTTATCAAAAGGCCTAAAATATAATCTAAATTATACCAAAACCAGTATCAAAGATGCAGTTGAAAATGTTGCTGTCGACATAGAAACCGCCCTACATAACCGCCCTAATCCTTTCTTCTATAAAAGTGCTGAATTGTTAAAAAATCTAATACCAAAATGTAAACCCTTATCTAACCCAGAAACGCGCTATATGTTAAACATCCGTAAAAAATTAGTGACTGACCAATTAATTTTAACTAAAGCCGATAAAGGCAATACTGTCATTATAATGCATAAATCTGAGTATCATTCAAAAATGGATGATTTCCTTAATAATGATAATTTTAAGATCTTATCACAAGACCCAACAAATAAATATCTAAATAATGTAAAAAATGCCTTAAATTCATGTAAAACTCCAATTTTTATAGATGACTCATATAATAAAGTAAAATTTTTGACAAAAAACCCAAAAATCCCCAAGCTATATGGAGTTCTAAAAATCCATAAACGTAGTTCCCCCATTAGACCCGTTGTTGCATGTTGTGAGTCACCAAATTTTAAATTAGCTTCCTTTGTCACTAATGTCTTTAATAATTCCAAAGTGTTTTCCCCCAAACACACGATTAGAAACTCACTAGACCTAATCAATGAGTTGAAAGACCTGGTTATTCCTACTAACAGTAAACTAATATCATTTGATGTTATCAACTTGTTCCCGAACATCCCAGTAAATGAAAGCAAATCTCTTATTAGTAATTTACTAAATAATTCTAAATTGCCAAAAGATTTTTCTAATGATCTCTCTCGTCTGTTTAATGTCTGCTTAAACCAAAATTATTTTAAATTCAACAACATCATCTATGAACAAACTATGGGATTGCCGATGGGGTCTCCAACGTCACCGTTGGTAGCTGATATATTTATGGATAACCTAGAAAATAACATTTTTTCTTGCAAATCCCCTCTCCTCAAAAACGTGCTAGTATGGAAAAGATACGTAGACGATGTGCTTTGCATTTGGTCAGGTACGGATCGACAATTAAATTCCTTCCTCCAGCTTTTAAATTCATTTCACACTCAAATACAATTCACCTTAGAAATAGGTATTAATGCTTCTTTAAATTTTCTGGACCTTACAATCACTTTGTTAAATAATAGACTTGATTTCAACATATACCGCAAACCAACATACACAGACATAACCATCCACAACACATCCAATCATCCAATCTCCCACAAACACTTGGCTTTTCATTCAATGGTTCACAGATTAGTTTCTGTGCCATTGACTGACAGTAATTTTTCAAAAGAATTATCTCTTATTCAGCAAATAGCGATAAACAATGGCTATGATCCGGATTTAGTTAATAAAATACTTAATAAAAAACTAAAACAAATAGCTACAAATAAATTCCTGTATAAAAGCACCCCGGATAACAATAACGATACACTAAATTACCATTGGCGTAGGATTTTATTTATAAATAACTTTTCTAACCTAAGTGTTAAGAACCTTCCTTTCGATATAAAACCGGCTTTCTACACAAATAATAACCTCGCCAAATTGTTAATTAATACTAAGGACAAAGAAGATAAGTTAAACTTCTCCGGTATTTATAAACTTAGCTGCAGTGATTGTCCTGCGTTCTATATTGGCAAAACAGCACGTAATGTCAACATTAGAGTAAAAGAACATTTACGCTACTTAAATGGAAAAGGTTTCTCTGAGCTCGCAAACCACTTGATCTCAACAGATCACACATTTAATAAAATTTCAGGAACTTGCATCTTACATAAAAATAGTATAGGTATAAAACTAGATAACTTAGAAGCTTTAGAAATTAGGAAATCTTTAAATACAAATATGTCAGAATACTTACTAAATAATCAAATTAACTTATCAAATCAAAAAAATACACCCTATAGTCCTATTTTTAATTAATTTCCCGCAATCCATCCTAACCCATGATATTATTTATGTGTTGTAGCGTGATTCATTATTAATATTATCATATATCGAAATATTGTCCTTTAGTTAATGTAAAATACAACAAACTTTTTAATATCTCATAGATTACAGTTAACTGTTGTTTGTTCATTTACTTGTGATTATGATGTGTATTGATGTTTCCCTCCCAGTAATTGATTATTGTATTGTTGTCTCCCTCCCACTGCTTGATTATCCACTTTACCTATGTCAAATACTTTGTCTCCCTCTAATTTTGTTCTTTCTCCCTCTGTCACTCTTATATATTAGCCATAACTCTGTCTTAGCATTTAGTTATTATTTATATCCTGAAGAAGCTTGGTCGAAGTGAAACCGGTCGATATATGCAATAATAAATTCGTGGTTAAATACAAAGTGTTTGTGTTTTATTTTTAGAATCAATTTGTATTTGTGTTTTGCATTCTGTACTACAATCTACAATATGGAATCGTGGCTTGGGGGGGGGGGGGGGGGGTGGGTGATATTAATCATCCCTACTTCCACTTCAGACAATTAAAAAAATATTAATAAAAATCATCTTAAAAAAGTCTTATTACTTACTACCCAACAATAAATGTTTTCCAAGTTTTCCTGGTTTCCAAGAAGATAAAACGTAGATTATTGTAAAAAAATATATGTTTTAATTTTTTTTCTGATTTCCAATGCACATAACCAATTAAAAAAAAAATTAAATGCAGCTCTCTTTTTCTTTGTAAGACACAACTTTGAGACCCCAGGTGTTTCTGAATTCAAAAGTGGAAATAATTGACACACCCTACTACCTATATAGATTGACTGGATCACACTTTCAATACACGTTATATGTTAAACGAAGGACTAATCGTACCTTAGCATTTAAATAAATATGGACAAACAATCCTGGACTTCATGATACCTAATTGCTTAAATGTGTTACCTGCCGAAATTAAATAATGTAAAAACAAATATATAAAAAAATTGGCTCGCTGAAAGAAAAAGTTTGAATTATACACAAACAATTTCTAACTGCATAGTAAAATAAGTTTAATTTTTGTCTTCAAAGTAAAAGCACCCACCGACAAACTTTATTAGGACTTTTATTTTTCTGTAATATTTCTTTTATAATTTCCTATCATATTGTATTTAAAAAATATACAGAATGTACAATTACAACTTTGCCACCAATTAGGAAATTTATAAAGCTTCAATAAAAAAAGCGAAATCATTTTCAGAGTCACTTTATCTCGTGTATGCGTAATATAGAATAAACAAACCTGCCAGTAAATATAAAGCATAAAAAATTAAATGTAATTACGTATAAAAATCCTGCTATCCACAAAAATCAAACCTATGAGTGGCAATGGGGATGAAATACCCGCTTAAAAAGTAAAGGCTATTTTAAAATACAATTTTAAGATTATACTGCACGGAAAAAGGAGAGAAAAGGTTTAAGTTGGGAATGTTCGAGGAGCACGTGACCTCCGGGAGAGTTCGCGGCAGTCCTTATCAGAATTCGGTAATAAAGAGAGAGCTCAAGTTCAATACACGGGGATTTTTCTGGGACCTTTCAGTAGCTCACGATACGGACACAATTTACAGCTTGATCCCGCCCGCGTCGTAAGGGCTAACGGCGGACCCTTTTGGAAGATGCCTGATCTTGCGACCGAATGGGACAGGCAAATGAGACAATGCTGAGATAGCGGGTAGTTCATACAGGACTCTTTCGATGTAAAAATACCTTCAGGTCCGTTGGAAAAAGTAGCTGCGAAAGTTCAGTTTTTTAATGATTTTTTATAAATCTCTCCACAGAATGCGAACTTTTTATATACAGCCGCCAACCGTCTGGAGCCAATGAAACTATGGCATCCTCGATTGGGGTATGTAGTGGGGTTGAAGGTATAAGTATGGGGAAGGAGACGATGAAGAAGAAAGTGGGAAAGTACCTGGCTGTTTAGATTTGGACACCAAACACTGACGAAGCAAATTTCAATTTTGAATGGTAGTCTTATACCTGGGCGATATTGAAAGTATTTTCCACGCTGGAACGTGCCGCAAACAGAATTTGACTCGATTGGAATCTGGTTTGCTAATCGAGAGCCTTGCCCCTCTATTACGGAGGCCATCAGAGCCTTACTCCTCGATTACGGAGGCTGTCAGAACCTTACCCCTCGATTGAGGAGGCCGTCGGAGCCTACCTCCTCGACCACTGACACAACTGACCGGAGGTATATCTTAGGACCTGTCTGGTGTCTTTTGGAATATTGAGTTAAGTGCATTTTGTGCAATGGTCCCAAAGAGGTCAACGAAATTTTTTTGAACATCTGGTAAAACACACAAAGCGTTCTCAGCTGATACCAATGTTATAAATTTATAATACAATCTTTCGTCAAGATTTTGATAATAATAATATCAAGGAATCTAGATCCACCAGGCTGGATCGTTTTAAGATTTGCATGAGGTAAGATTTGACGACCTCCGTAGTCCAGTGGCTAAGACTCTTGACTCACAATCTGGTGGTCACGGGTTCGAACCCGGCGTGCGCAATTAAATTTTATTTGATTAATTTGTGTTATTTCACAATTAATTCATTAAAAATAATATATAGTATGTTGGGGTTTCAACATGTACCCGCAAAGCGGAAGGGAAGGAAAAATTTGGGGATTGCCGACTTACCCGCAGATTTTCTCCCTTCGCTTATCTGAGTGTGATCCGCTGGTTCTTCTTTTTGAGTTTTCACAAAACATTTATTATAGTAATATTTTGCACACAGCACGGCTGTAATATTTCCACACAAAACATTCACTTATGAGTTTCACTTTAAAATGTTCGGTACAAGAGCTCCGTATTCAACATATGTGTTGACAGAACAGTGGATAATTTGTAACTAAACTGTCTGGTCGGCATGGGTAGGTATGATTTGTGGGTAGGTGGGTAGGATTGGTAGGTAGAAATTAAAAGTTGGAAAAAATAAAGGTAAATGAGCAATGCTAGGCACCAACATAGTATATTTGCGGCACGTTCCAGAGTGGAAGATACTATTCGTATCGCCCTGGTGTAAGACTACCATTCAGAATTGAAACGTTGTTTGAAAATGGCTTTAGCCTTGTTAAGTGACCAGATCTGAATAGCCAGGTACTTCCCAAACTTCCTCTTCCCCACCTCCTTCCCCTCCCCACTACCTTCATCATCACAACATACCCCAATTGGGGATGCCATAGTCTCACTGGCTCCAGACGGGAGCAGTTGAGATTCTTGTGCGGTATTCACTGTAAAAAAAATAAAATGTTGTGTACCAAAATGCACCTTATTTACAAATAGAGGTAAAAATGATTTAGGATTTTCACGGCCAAAAGATTTTTGTGGTTTTCAAATCAGTTTGTAACAAGCAATCTACCATTCAATATTAATTCGAATATGTTTAATGAATCGAATGTGTATATACATATATATTTATATATGGGTGTCTAGAAATTCGTAGTACAAGTGGCAAACTTTTGGAATCGATTTTGTAATATAACTTTATCGATTTGAACTTTAGTTGTTAAAATTTTTTAAGTTGAAATATATTATAAGTGCGTTGCTTTGTCTTTTAAAATACGCTGAAGCGTACATCTGGCTCAAAAAGATGTTAAACTGTTTAGTTATTGAAAGAAAAGTTAAAAAAGGTAATATTTGTTTCTCTAAGTGATGTAGATTTACTAGTTTCTCGCTTGTACTGCGAATTTCCGGATACCGTGCATATATTTATGTAGAATGATTAAACAATACACTATTTGCTTTTTTTTAATTCCAAATGGGTACTTTTGTGAAATTATCTAAAAGTGTAATGAACAAAAATATTACTCTGAAAAAATAATAAACATTTTCACGCCGTAATTGAAAAGTTGCCTATGAAATGAAACTATTAACGATGTGAAAACAATTATTATAAATAATAATATGACCCGATTTTAAAAGCTTGATAATTTCTCTATGGTTAACCGAAATTATAAAATTTTTGCGAAATATTATTCATTGAACATTTAGCATTAATGTTTTAATAAATGTTCAAATATTTCACAAAAATTTATTCATTTATTTATTAACATTAATGGTATAAATATACCATAAATACAGATTACATGTCACAATATCATAGTTGTACATAAGATGTAATAAAAGAGAGAGAATAAGTTAGTTGTGGCATTTGGTTGAGAAGTGACACAAGGAGCTACAATAACATATAATACTAGTGTAAAATAAAATTTATACTTATTGATTGAAAATATTTGATAGAATAGCTTCCGTGCAGTTAAACAGATCCGCCACATCTGCGTATCTATTACTAACTTCATGTAACCTAGGTACAAGTGAGTTTTTCATGTACTCAGTCCTGGTTTTGTTACATTTAAATAGCATTTTGGAGCGAGTTGCTCTAGTAGGTACATGAAAGTCGACGAGCTTAGTTAAATCAGGACAGTCTATTCTACCATTTACAATTTTGAACATAAATATTAAGTCAGATATAATTCTTCGATCTGAGAGTTTTATTAAATTTAATTCTTTCATCAAGTAATTATAATTTATGTTTTCAATGGGAATACCGAGTTTAAAATTTATGTGTCTTAGGAATTTGTGTTGAATTTTTTCGATTGTATCTGAATGTATTTTAAAATGGGGGGACCAGATCGAGGAGTTATATTCAACTTGACTACGTACTAAGGATGTATACAAAAATTTTAAAGTAGAAATATTCCTAAAACCTCTAGAATTTCGAAGAATGAAGCCAAGCATTTTCATTCCTTTGTTACTGATTGTGTTTATATGGGATATAAAATTTAATTTAGAGTCAAAAATTATGCCCAGGTCATTAATTTCTTCGACAGGGGTAAGGGTAGAGTTATCAAGTACATACGGATGAATTATTGGTTGACTTATTCTGTAAAATCTTATCGAATGACACTTATTTATGTTCAGAAAAAGTTTGTTAAAAGAACACCAATTTATTAACTTGTTTAAATTATTTTGTAGACAGATACAATCTTCGGCAGTTTTAATTATTTTTAATATTTTCAAATCATCTGCAAAAAGCAACACATTTACATCTTTATCGAATATATCAATAATATCGTTTATAAACAGTAAAAATAAAATTGGGCTTAAATGAGACCCTTGTGGTACACCACTGGTAGCTACAAATTGATTGGAAAGGAACAAATTAATTTTTACAAGTAGTACCCTATCAGATAGATAGCTTGCAAACCAGTCTAAAAGTTTTCCATCAATACCTAGATTACGTAGCTTAGCCAGTAGAATTTTATGGCATACTTTGTCGAAGGCCTTGATAAAAAATGACATTTAGGGATAATTATACCATTACCGATTTGTATAAAGTCAATTGTTAGGATTCATTATTTACGACATTTAATCATTAAAAATAATAATAATAACTATACTAAAAATAGAAAAATTCCAGGCGTATAAGAGCAACTTTAGTTGCGGCGATAATCGGCGACTAAGTCCGTTCGCTCATGGGGCAACTGAAAAAAAAACAGTTGGCAACTCAATCGATATCCACAAGAAAGCTGTGAATGCGAATTTAATTGGCGGTCCGCAACTTCTCAAAGACTAGTTGTCAATAGTTGCGCCTCACGACCTGTAAAATTTTCGAGTAATTTACGATATGTTGGAGCAGGAAAATATCGATTTTCTTCAGGAGGTTGATAAATTATTATACTATTTTAAGGTTGATAATTTATAAGTAAATTATATTTTTGTAAAACAAGCTGATATAATTACTGACATCGTAAAGTTGAGTTGCGCCGTGAATTGAGTTACCAACCAGTTTTCGGTTTCTCCATGATCGAAGATCCTAATTCAAAATAAGTACAAATTCAAAGAAAGTCTCCATAGTGTACGCAATGCGCATTTAAGGCTAATGAATTTTGATGCGGCCACGCAACCGTTGTTGCCCGCAGCCGTGTTGCCCGCAACGAAAATTGCTCGTGTGCGTCTGGACCAACGCTCTCGCATTTGAGTTACTGAGACCTAATTAAATTTTGTCTTTTTTAGCGAACGTAATTAGCCCAATATTGGTCCAGGATCTGTGTTCGAGTCCCAGAGCCTTATTCTATTTTCAAGGAGTTGTTCAATATTATTTTCAATAATTAAAAAAAAACTGATTATTATTTTCTTGCGTGAAAACTAACTCGTCAAGTTGGGCGTATTGTCGAGTCGGAGTCGTAAATCGTGAAGTCGTCTACCGTAAAAAGCAGTCTGAAAGCAGGGCGTATTTCCGCCAGGAATCGTCGTAAAATAATATAAAGAAAGATAAACACAATGTATGTCATCAAAAACACATTGAGGCGTCCATTGTCAGGGCTGATGTGCCGAGAAAGCTTAGACTTTTTATGCCACTCCACTGAGAAATTATGCGAAAGCTTTACCTTAGGCATTGGTTGACGAACGAATGTAATATTATCAGGGGCGTGCACAGAGTTTTTGATCAGGCTAGGCAGTAGGAAAATACAACAAGTTAAAATACAACAAGGAAAATACAACAGGTTAAAATTTCCATATTCTATCAGATAATTTCAGAATTAAAGTACGACAAACGTTTTTGAATCGACAAATTAGTATTTATGAAAGACAACTATTTGATAGAAGTACATAACAACAGATGTTTTTGTCGTCACTGATTGCCATTTGCTAATTTTGTTCTAGAAAGCACTGCTTAATACTAACAAAAAAACCTCATAGAAGTCAATTCAAAACGACAGTTCAACTCTACACTTTGTGCATTTCGTAAACATTGAATTATATCTTGTATGAAGTTAGCTCTAGTCAGAAATAATTCCTGCTTAGAACGCATTTTAGTGAGGCAGTCGGAGGGCGCACGTGTAGTATCTAGTTACAGTTTATGCCGCGTTTGTAGTATGCCGTTTGAGGCGCTCGTGTGGTTTCGGTTGCTCAGCTTTTTCGCGCTTATTTTTGAAAGTGTGTATTTATTTTTAGCAATAATTTAATAAATTATAATATTATTTACATGCTTATGTTTTACGAAAACGGCAGGGTAGGCAGTGCTTATATGCCTATATGGAGTGCACGCCCCTGAATATTATGTATCTTACAAAGTCTAGTAGCATGTAAGCCAGACCAAATCTGAAGATGATTTCTAACTGACCACCTCGCCTTTAAATTGCTTTGGTACGGAGAAATGATGCAACGCCAGGAAAATTTCGTAGACAAACACTAATTACTGCAATTATAAGTTGAAATTAATTATAACTGCAACAATATGCCCTTGATAAGATTTTTTTTTATAAAAACGGCGCTTACAAATTATCCAATTATTATGAAAGCCTCAGCAAACCCGAATTTCTTCTGATTTCTTACATATCTCCGTTAAACATTTGAAATTTTTAAGCTCTTTAAATATATACGTTATTTTTTAAGATAATGTGTAGATGCTGCCCACGCCGAAACGCAAATTGTATAAAATTTCCTCAATAGAAAAAAATCGCAAAGTATGCCTCAAAAATTATTAAAAACAAGTCTGTTTCTATTATCTTATAAATTATATTTGTGAAAAAATTCACTGTATTTCATTAAACGAGTATTATTTTAAACGAGTGGTGTTTTATTGAATATTTTCGCAATTTTTTCATTGCTTTTCTGGCTGTAAATGTTAGCACGCTCCTCTAACATTCGTAATTTCGTATCTCTCCATTTTCTTCTTTTAGGGCCCGGTCGCAAAGCCATAAGCAATTCTAATTGTCGATGTTATGTTTTGTGCCTTATACCATCTTATATTACGTTAAAGTCGAAAGGCGTTAATGTAACAAATTAAAAAAAAAATAAAAAATTTAATTCAAATCCGAATTCTCAGGTCAAATCTCAATTCAGGCCATATAAAGTATGAGAAGATGTATGAATATAAATGAAACAAGAAGTGTATGCCAAGACTGAAGTTTTTGGCGGTTACTTAGTAATAACCGTCTGTAATGTATTTCCTATCGTGAATATTCCCTCTGCCACCTGTCTGGAGCTTGTGGTTCATATCTTTGGCAACATTGCCCGCATCTAGACACTTGTGATGGCCAGTGAAATAGAGGAAATTGGGTCGTGTGTGGTATCATTTATAGGTCCCTACGAGTGCCATTCTGGGTTACTCCATAGCAGAAGGAACGCCACAGAAACTGTCTTACTGGAGGGATATAATCCGCTTAGCATGCGGCACCATTCTGTTCTTCATCCTTAGGCATGAAGCCAGAATTTCGATGATGAAATAATAATCATCCATGAGATGAAGAGCTCATTTAATATGCTCTACATCATAGGTTCTCAACGTGGGCGATAACGCCCCCTTGGGGGCGTTTTAAACCTTCAGGGGGGCGGTAGAAGACCAAGAGAAAATTGGGGGGCGTTTCAGACTTTCATCCCACCCCCCCATCAGTGCTCCAGATAGTTCGCCGGCAGGACGTACGTCTTTTTCGCCGCGCGCACAATTTTAAAATTATTAAAAGTCTTTATCCTAATGGATATCAACGAAGAAACGAGTGTGCTTCTTTTGCTAATGACAGGCGGTGGTGGTCGCAAGTACCCGAAGTGGTCCCCGAGAGAAGTCATCTCGAATATAGATATCAAACATGCCCTCGTAAGCGTTGGAAAGCTGGAGGCCTTCAGAATGAATACGTTTTGTTAAGTTTTTAACGCTAGTTAAGCGCGAGGTTCGAGTAGCCTATCGAGCTTAAGTGAAAATACTTGAAATCGAGGAAAACATCATGTAAGATCCCAAGATGTTTTGGCACTTTATAAAATCCCTTCGGAAAAAAGATCTTGAGGTTGTGTATGAAAGTAGGTTGACATTTCGCCCTCATATCGAAGGAGTGTGCCAGTCGGCCTTAAAAATATTAGGGTTTGTTCTCCAAACCATCAGAATTTTTCGTGATACCCGTTCTCCGAAGATTTTATACTTCTCCCGGGTCCGCAGTAGGCTGGAGAGTAGTTCATGTTGGAGAGGATTCAAAAAAGTTTCTAAGATTATCATACGTCAATGGCTGCGAGGCTATATTGAGAACTCAGCAATTTTGTAGCAGAAGTCAGCAGTCTCTATGTTCCAGATGACTATCTTAGACAGCGTCATCATAGATTATTATATCTTCCTACCAGTAGGACTAACCAGCCAATGGTTCTCCCGGTAGGGAGGAGAATATTGCTCCTGAACCAAATCTCCTCCGAGATTGATACATTTGGCGTCAGTGACGACAGATTCAAAAGGGAAATTATTTTGATTCTTGAAAGAGTCTCTCCATATTGACGAAATTTTCACCACCGCCTGAAATTTTTTTAAATTGCAATTTTTCTTGAAATTTCTTTTTTGTATAAATATTTGTACACATTTTTTTGTAAAATATTTATATGGCGTTATTTCTTATACTCGTGTGTGATAAACTCAAATTTGTAATGGTGTAAGAAATTAATAAAAATAATTGTTGTATCCCATCTTTCCCCATCCCATTACGCCCCCCCCCCCCCCCACCGTTGTTTTAAATATACGACGACAAGACAATTGCTTTTTTTACGATTTAGGGGGCGCTAGAAAAAATAATATTCTCAAAGGGGGCGGTGGGCAAAAAAAGGTTGAGAATCTATGCTCTACATCAATGCGGCCAGCCTATTTTACTATCAGAGAAAGATATACAATTTTGAAAATTTAATTTAATAATAAAAAAATTACTTAAACCATTTGAAGTCATTTTCTTTGTGCTCCGCGGCAGCGGACTGAGTTGTTCTTTATGTTAATAATATAACAGCTGAATCAAATTAAACGTTTTTAATCAAATTAATTCGGTGACACGAGAAACTTCAATCTATGTCATTATTTTAATCAAATTTGTGATTGTACAAGTCGAACAAAGTTTTGTTATGCTATCCTAAAAATATTTTTTAACGACGTTCTACAAGAAAAGGTAAAAGTGTAAAACTATCAATAGTATGCGTATAAAATGTGTGATAATTGCTTAACACAATACCTAATGGCTTACTTTTAAGCTAAATAAATACAAAAAAATATTAATATGAATTTTTTGATTAAATGAAGACAATATTAGCGAAACTCAATCAAAAATCTGGAAACAGAAATATCAGAAAAAAATATTTGCACCACTGGGTTCAAGTCCCAGAGGTGCAAATATCTTTTTCTGATTTTTCTGTTTACAGATTTTTGATTGAGTTTCACTAATATTGTCTTCATTTAAAGGCTCTTCACATCAGGGCTCAAAATGTCTATCGGTATTTCTCGACCCATGTAAAGCGTTTGATATACAATATGACACGCCAAATTAGAATGCAAAATGTTCAATATAGGTATTAGGAATAATGAATTAAGCCTACTCTCCAGCTTCTTATTTGACAGATCCCAATGCGTTAAACTCAAAGCTACAAAAAGTCAGAATTTGACTATTAGTTACGGTGTCCCACAAGGCAGTGTTATGGGTCCAACGCTCTTCCTAATATACATTAACGAGTTGTGTAACCTAGATATCGATGCCACTATTGTCAGCTTTGCTGACGACACTGTCCTGCTATTCCAAGCGAAATACTGGCCTACCGTTTATTCGCAAGCGGAGGAAGGAATTCAAAAGGTTAAATACTGGCTTGACTCAAACACACTAACTCTCAATGTACAGAAAACAAAATACTTACTGTCTAGTCTCATCAATATCACAAAACCAAACCTCCACCCCCAATTAAAAATACACAAATGTAAAAACTCGTCTCCGAACCTGATTTGCAACTGCCCATGCCTTGAACAAGTAAACATTATAAAATATTTAGGAATAACCTTTGATACACACCTAAATTGGAAGCAACATATACTTAACACTACAAACAAAATCCGCAAATCCATATACTTTTTCAAACAAACACGTAATTTCCTCAACCTACACCTTTTAAAAATAGTGTATTACTGTGCCAATCACACATCACACTGTGCCAATCACACACGAATACGGAATTTTAGCTTGGGGTAACACTTATTCTAGTGCCCTCGACCCCATCATTAAAGCACAAAAACTAATAATAAAAATAATCCTTAAACTTCCTCTTACTACCAGCACGGATACGGTCTTTAGCACCTTCAACGTTATGGACATTAAATTGCTCTACGCAAGAACCATCTTAGTTAATTTACATAAAAACAACATAACCCAACAAAGCAACACAAACGATACACAATACCCGAGCCAAAAACAAAGAACTCCTCCAAACTCCCTTTTCTAAAACCACCTTTGGAAAAAGACACTTTAAATACATAGTTTGCAAACTACACAATACACTACCAGCTACGATTAGACAAACCGAATCAATGACCAAATTCAAACGAGTTATAAAGAAATGGATTATAAGTACTGGTCGTCACACTATTGCAAACATCTGTAAAATAAACTACAAATAGACAGAAATATCCATCTACATACGTCCTTACCCCTATAAAACACATTAAAATTATAAAATCCTAAATAATCTAACTCAATAGATTTGACAGGATTTACTACTGTACTGTATCTCTTCCTTCATTTATAAGAAAACTCTCTTTATGTGATTTTCCCGCACTTTCAATCATCTTTATGTTTAAATGTAAATTATATTACTTTTATATAAATATGATATTCAATTATGTACCTCTACGCCTGTCTTAACACAGGTATACCCTAGCGAGACAGGCATCGAATAATATATTATAAACATCACGTATATAGATCAATTAAAAAAAATAAAAAAATTTAATATTACAATTAGAGGTTGTGCTCATAAAGTTAAAAAAAGTGTTAATATATTATTTTTTAGATGAACTCCACAGAAGAGGCACCGAGGAAAATAATTTCTCTCTGGGCCTATCATTTTTGGGAATCCTGTAAGGAGTGTCTTTTTGAGGAGAATAAGGAGTGAAAAGACTTATTTTCACAGCTAAGCGTAGAAATGCCTCCTTCTCATATTATGACAAAAATGTCGAGACAGCATTTAATGGGTTTTCCGACCATGCACCTATGCCGAAGGGATCAATGATGGTAGTTACTTGGAGTATCTTCCATTGAAATACCAGTAGAACAAAGAGAGCATTTCCACCAGAAATCTGTACTGTAAATAATGCAATTCGTTTCTTAAGTCAGGGGAATCTATCAAACGGACCGCTAGTTTTTGCACAGAGTTTAGGGTTGAAGTATTTTGGGGTTCCAAACCAAAGGTGGTTACAAAATGAAATTGAACAGGGTCAGCAGTAAAGTTATGTACTATTATCTATACATACATGAATGCGTAATAATATTTGCTACTGAATGTAGCAAATATTATTAGATCCGATAAGGTTCTTTGGTTTTTCTAAGTTCTGACCACTACACCCTTATTAATCACCATGAATTACGTTTTCACGTCGGGATGCAATAGACTTTATATGAGAAGTGGTATGTTTTTCATGTATGTAAAATATAGAATACCGAGAATACCTATTCGCTGGTCCTGGCTAATGCGCTGCCCAATCAGCGAATAACAAATAGCCGCTGCAGCATTCCGAATTTCTACCGTTTTATAACATATTTCTGTTGAAAACTTTAATTTTTGAAGATAATATCCATACATTTGCCACGCCGAAACGGTAATTATATGAAATTCCTTTGATAAAAAAAATCGCAAATTATACTCCGAAAATTATTAAAAACACGTATTTTCGGTTATTTTACTATTTATGTATGAAAGAAATCAATGTTTTTTTAAAAGCTATTTAAGACATCTTGCACGAGATTTTTGCTGTATTTTAAACGAGTCATTTTTAAATTTTAACATATTTACAATTTTCGCTTAAATATTGTCGTTTTTAATATTAGCGCGCTCCCTCTAACACTCGTATTTACATCTGCCCTTTTTTTGAGGAGCGCTTACTACTGGGCCTTATTGCACAAAGAAAGACCACACAAGGCATAATATACTATTCTCCTCACTATGCCGATTGCATCCTACCTGGAAACAATTCTATTTCTGCAACGGTACGTGAACATGGTGGTCTTGCACACTCCATTCCTTGCGTACGGAATGAAAATAAATAAATATATTTTAGCATCACCACGAATGCCATTCTGAACAAGAGCAGTACTTCTTGTGATAAAGTTTATTCTGACAAGCAAATAATGCAAGAGTATAGAAGCACCTCTTAGGAACGCGCTATTCCTCTCGCTTTGCCTCGCGAGGTTATTACTCCAAATGTTACATTATGTATTTCAAGAGAGCTCGTATGTATTTATGAAATGAAACGTGCTCGCTCTGCGAAAGTTGGGAGCATTTACGTGAATTATAATACAGTAATCCCCGCTTTTCAAAGGGTTTGGGTTTCCGACGAAATCGCAAACGGTGGAATCGTGAAAAGCAAGTCAGGAATTCATTAACTTTCATTTGAAACTTCGAGATAACGTTTTATGTACCTAGAGGTCTATTTAAATCTATTCAGCAATTAATATTTTGGACACTCCAAGTCAAAAACTGTTTTGTTTAATATTGTAATAATTACAAATGGATGAAATAAAACAATAAACTTTTTTTGTAACCACGAAATTGATTTAATTTATAATGCATTATCTCCCTAACATTCCCCTACAAAATCAATGAATTAGAACGAAAAAGATGTAGTTAACTATTATTTTTAAATAACTTTTCCGCGTGAGTTTAATGAAACTTCCATGAAAGTAATGTTATATATATAAATTTTTTATATTAACTCCACACAGGAGGCCCCGAGGAAAAAAATTCCCTCAGGTCCTATGTCATCTGAGATGCTGTGTGGAGGGTCTCTTTCAGGAGAGGAATGAATGAACATTGGTCTTGAAGAGACCCATTTTGTAGGAAGGAGGAAACACAGAGGCAGGCAAATCGTTCCACAGCCGAGCTGTTGAACACAAGAACGAGTCGAAGAAACGACCCGTTCTCATGTGACAAATTTCAACCGTGTACTTATGTTGGGCACGCGTTTGGCGTGTTTACCGACTATGCACCGGTGCCCGAAGGGATCAATGATGCTAGTTCCTCAGAGCATCTTCCATTGTAATACCGGTAGAACAAGGATAGCATTCTCACCCGACGCCTGTGCTCTAAAGATTGCAATCCGTCTGTTAAGATGGGAGAATCTATCAAACGAACCTATTAATAATGTTATTTAACAATGCCTTATGCGGGTATAAATAAATACAAATTCGAGAAATCAACGCTTAAGTTGTGCCAAAATGAATCCAAAATGTAAGATTTTTTCACTTATGTTTGAATTATAATAATATAATTTTTAATTGTATGAACGAGATGAAAAGTGAAGTGATAGTTTTATTGCAAATTATTTATATAAAAGGTCTGTTTTTTTAATTTTCAATTTTCCGAAAATTTTCGAAATTTTACTAAAATACGTTATGGTTTTTCAATTTTTTTCTTGTTTGAAGCTTAAAAATACTGCAATTTTTAAACACAAAAGTTTTTTTCAGATACCAAAATTTAAAAGGTAATTTTATTTAGTTTCTGCAAAGGTATTTTTTTACGACTTCTTAAAAAATAAGAAACATACAAGACATTTAAAATACGTTGGAAAAATACCAAAATTCAGAAAAATCTTCTCGGCATAACTATAAAAATAAAATGACTACCACGGATATCAACATTATGATATTAGGGACTTGTAGCGCTCTCCATAATTTTCTTCGAACGCTTTTAAATTTACTCAAAGTTCAATTCACGTGTCGTGTGACACGACATGTTTTATGCCAGTTCACCGCGAATACGCGAAAACGTGAAAGGAGAACCCACAGAAAGCGAGTACTTATTATATTCTAAGAATCTATAACATTTTTCTTTCTGCATACACCGCGATAAATGTTTTTACATTCAAATTGAATCAAAATCCTCGGATTTTTCTTGATCCTTTGGCACATTCTGTTCTCCCGATAACAGAAATATGCAAAGTTTCATTCCGAATAATAACATTATCGAAATGTCGCGGCAGTTCTGCTGTGGTGTAAGAAATAATATTTGAAGTACATTATTGAATTCGAGGCAATTTCGGAAAATTCGAAGACACCCTTGTCCAATAACGGAAAAAAAACGAGAATCGAAAAAGCAATAAGATGTTAATTTCGTCGGTGGATTCAGTGATTCCGGGGAGAAAGTAACTGGTTCATGCCCGGATTTATTTGAGACGAAGGTCAGGACATAAAAAAGGTCGTGAATATTGAAATCTGCGGATTATATTAACATCTTTAATAACTTGAAATGAGGTTATGTCGCATAATACGTACCTAAGCGTTACTCGCCATTGCGCGGCGTAGCTTTAATAAAATCGAAACTGGTTCGGAAAGTGGTGGTTTGAAGTGTGGTTGAGTGTGATATTAATAAATTGTAATCAAAATAATAATTTCCGTAGGGTTACATTTCTAGCATGTGGTTTCCAGCAATATACTCGTACAATAACCTCCACTATATTAAAAATGCAATACACACGTGTTACAATAAGGATTGGAAGCCACGATTGAAATAAAAATTAGATGAAGAAAATTGATTGGTTGCTTTCATATTCCATAGTCGTTGTTTCACATAATTTGAAGAAGTCGTCAAATTAAAAGATAATATCCAAATGAATGTTCTATCAAGATTTGTTATTATTCAGTTCTGTGAAATCACTTTTCTTTAGTGGAAAAATAACAGAACTTTGTATTGTATCCTTTTTATTATAATAACTCATAGAAAAATGTCAAAAGTTGCCTCTAAAATCATGCATATCTAATTGATTTCTTCAATAACTGATGTATCATAATTAAAAACAAAAATAAGTAAAATAGAACATGTCTGTACTAGATATTTGCGGTACTTTTTGATTACAAAAATATTTTTTCAGTTCGGTTAAGTATTTTGGCCTCGAATCCGAAATTAAGTTTTGTAGGAAAATGGCGGCGCAGCCCTTCCTATTGGTTTTTCTGTTTTGGAACAATTAAAGAATATACACATGATATAGTAATGCGATTAACATTGATAAAAGAGTGTAAATATTACTAATAGACTTCAAAATTTTCGCAGAATGCACAGGTTACGGTTTGTTTTTCGGAATAAAAACAACAATATGTGAATAAAAAACTTAACTTAAACTTAATCAAAATTATAATATATACAATGTGGAAAGAAAATAATAAATATAGTAAAAAAACAACCATTAAATGCCAATCTCCATGATATGTCAAATTAGATTACTCGAATAAAACTATCACAGAATTTGAATATTAACATTTAAACATTATGAATTGTTAAAATTCGATTAGAAACAAATGGTCCTAATTTTTGCCTAAATATTATGAATCCTTGGTAATATATTAATATTCTTAGCGCTAAAATATGTTCGATTGATGTCATAAGGGAAGCGACGCTGTGGGATGCCGGGCAACTCAGAATGAAATCAACCGGCTTACTGTGGTGGTAGTAGGAGATTTTCAAATATTGTCGGGTTATTCGTAACCCGGGAAAGTTTTTTTTTCTTGTAAAAAAAAAAACTTACACATCCTTCGGAAATTCATTAAAAGCGATGAAAAAATGGTTAAAGAGGTTTCGTTAGTTTAGGTTACGATCTTTTTTAAATTTCTACTTTTTATAGCTTTTAATGACTTTTCAGAGCGGTGTTGAGTTGACTTGATTCTGAGTTGGTACAGGTACAGAACCACGCTGTGGACACGACATGTGTTGAGTTGACTTGATTCTGAATTGGCACAGGTATAGAACCAAGCTTTGGACACGACATTCGAAAAAAAATCGAAGGACTGCAGTCACATTTTTTAATTTAGGAGGCGGAAATGGGTTCCGCCGCCTCGGGAATCTTTATTGGATAACCAACACCTCTGCCATAGGTCACCCCAAGTGGTTCATGGGGGGTGGGGTTTATATAGGTCTTGGAGGCGGATAACCGGGACACACTGAACCCCAGATTCCTACCCACCCCTTAAACTATATTCCTTCCCAACAATTTCCTCTCAGTTAAACCATATTTTAGTGAGACTATGGGGTTAGTTGAGTTGTGAGGCTGAAGGTAAAAGCGGAGGGGAAGGATAACGGGGAAGATAAGGAGGGGAAATATCTAGCTATTCAGATCTAGTCACCTAACATAATTGATTTCTTTAATTTAGGCTTTTTTTATAAGTTTTTATTCCAGTAAAAAAGAAAATAACATTTTCACTTACTTAACTAGAATATTGAATTTATACATAGTTTTTACATTTCATAACCTTAAATTACATTAGATTGCAGTACTAACATTTACATAACATTATATTACCATACGATATTATTCACTTTCACTACTTTGTTTTTTGTGAATAAACATGAATAAATTTTTTTTGAATTTGCACATACTTTTTTCGTTTTTGATATGATCTGGAAGGCAATTATATAAGTTGGCCCCCTTGTGACTAATTGATTGCTTACCGTAGTTAGTATGAATGGTGTTTAAACGTATGTTATCGTGTTGTCGTGTAAAATGTTTGTGTACTTGGGATGTTTTTATGAATTCTGTGTTTGTATGTATGAGTTTATTATTTATTTTGTATATAAGGAGACATATATTGTACTCGTATAGTTTTCTTAATGTTAGCAGTTTTGTTTCCAAATATAATTTTTTTGTGGATGTTTTGGATTCGTAGTGAAATAGTTTTTTGATTAGCTTATTTTGAATTACCTGTAATTCATTTATGTATGTTTCATACTCATTTCCCCAGATTTCATTCAGGTAATTTAGGTGTGAGTGTACGAGACTATAATATAAACTTTTTTTTAAATTTAATTGGTAATAGATATGATAACCGGCTAAAAATGTTAATTAAGGGTGTGATTTTATCTTTTACATCTTGTATGTGTTGTTTAAAAGTTAAATGTTTGTCGATGCACAGCCCAAGATATTTTTCCTGTATCAGGATTTGCAAATCGTTATTTTCAATTTTTAAAGGTACATGAGGAGGAATTATTTTACAGTTTGAGCTTAAAATCATGTATCCTGTTTTTTTAATATTCATTGTTAGGATATTTGATTGGAGCCAACTGCAAATTCTTTCTAGGTCACTTTGTGCATTTTCTAGTAGTATGTTTAGATCTTTACCCCAGTAGAATATTGCAGTATCATCTGCGTATAAAAAAATTTCACCGTTTAATTCTAATTGCGAAATATCATTGATATAAATTTGGAACAGTAGTGGCCCTAGTATGGATCCTTGCGGAACTCCATAGTTTATTGGAAGGTGCTTACTATTTTGATTGTTAATGCTTACGAATTGCTTTCTATTGCTAAGATATGATTTGAATAGAGTAAGAGCAGGACCAACTACACCAAGTTTCTCGAGTTTCTTGAGAAGTATATCATGGCTTACTGTATCAAAGGCTTTTTGAAGGTCAACTAGTATAGATAAAATATAATTTCCACCATCAATACCACTCCTAAGTTTACTGATTAAGTCGTTTATTGCCGCAAGTGTGTTCGATTTTTTCCTAAAGCCATATTGTTTTTTATAAAAGAATGATATTTTTAATAGAAAATTGTTTAATATTTAGTAGATTACACGTTCAAAAATTTTTGATAAGATTGGTAAGATTAAAAGGATTTTGGATGACATCATTCTTTAGATTATCAAGATTAATATGTGTATATTTTGGGACGATTTTAATGATGTCTTCTTAACATATGTGTGAAATACATCAAGGAGTAGTATATTGTGATCTGATATAGAATTATCACAGTTCGTTAGTGAGTATGATAGTTTTGTATCGGTAAGTATATGATCTATTATTGTGTTCGTATTTTCTGTGATGCGTGTGGCGTGTTTTTTGTTTATTTTGTTCAAAATAGTGTAATTGTTCAATCTAATTGTATTTGTGTATTTACAAGTTTGTGCATTGGTTGGGTCGAGCAGATTTACGTTGAAGTCTCCAAATACAATACCTCTTTTGTGTGATTCTAGATGAGAGGATAGTGTCTCCAGGAAGTCTTTGAAAACCGTGTTTGGTTTTTTATACACTAAGCCTATTTTTATATTAAGTTTGTTTAAATGAAGCCATAGAAAATTATTGTCGGAGTCGCACGTGTTATACATCGTATTCTAAGGAATCTTTTATGAAAATGGAGACTCCGCCACCAGCTCCCTGCGGCCGGCAGGATGCTTCATGTTTGTATCCTTCTAAGTTGATGTACTTCAGGTCCGCTTCTTTGAGCCAGGTCTCACTCAAGAGGATAATGTTGAAGTTTGAGATTGTAGATTTCAGTAGGCATTTAATATCATCGAGTTTACCTTTCAAGCTTCTCACATTTAGGTACATAAAAGAGAGTGAGGTTTGTCCTTTTGATGTAGTTGGATGTTTGTGGCATGATATTTTTTTAATTCTGATGTGTTTTTTCAGTTTTTCTGAAGAAATATTTTTATGAACGGAAAAGGTATCGATGGAAGGTTGTTTACTTATTGTGTTTTTCATTAAAAAATTCTTTGATTTTCCAGATGTAGTGGGTTCCTGTCTTTAATCTGATTGAGATTAGGACCATTTTCCCAGTATTTTCGTTTCATCATGTCGATTATATTTAATCTTACTAATCCCATAGATTTTGAAATATTATAATTATTCATTCGGTCATAAAATATTGGCCCAATGAATTCACAGTTAGTTTTAAATAGAGCAGTATTTGATTGTATTTCAATGTTAAGTTTATAAACATTCAAGTGAATATTTTTTGGTACAGAGTGTACAATAACATTTGTATTTGGGATATTATGTAGAAGGTAGTACAGATGGCTAATTATGTTCTTTGGTGATTTTTCATTACTGCCAGTAAAAATAATAACTACATCTTTTTTAGTAAAGTTTTTACAAGATTGTATTATGGTTGAAGTGTATTTGTCTATTGTGGCACCCGGATATATGTAGCTGTGGCATTCTACATTGTTGGTGCTTCTTTCAATGGTTCTTCGCATTTGCCTCGCTCCTTCCTCCCCGTCTCCAAATATGAGCACTTTAGGTTTTTTTTCAGGTGATGGTGTATTATTCAGAATATTTTCATTGTTTAATGGAAGTGATTTATTTCCAGGATCCGCTGTTTGTTGGATTAAGTTCATATTTTCAGGTGATGGCTGCTTCGGTTGGTTTAGTACTTCAGCGTACGGTTTTGATTCCATTTTAGTTTTAAAATCTTCAATGTTTTGATCAATTTTTGATAACGATTGATAAACCTTTTCTAGTCCATCGCCCTGCTTAAATTCTTGGACCGTGACCTCAAGATGTTTTAACATTTCGCCCATTGCCTCAGTAAGGGAGGTCTTTTGTTCTTTGGATAAAATATTTGAGGTGAGTGTTTTGTTGAATTTTTTTACCAGATCTTTTGCGATCTTCAGCCTTTCTTCTGGTAATATTAAAGCCATTTTAATTTTTTAAATTTTTTTTTTACAATGAAAAATAATTATTTTTTTGTTTATGAAAACTATTTCCAGATAATAAGAGATTTTTCGAATATATGGAATTTTCTTTTACAGATTATGTATTCACTGCCACCATCTATTGTCTAGTAGTAACTCGTTATTAATTTTTCATTTAATGACTGCAGGCATTTATCGCCATCTATGGACAGGTAGCGAAAAGTATTCCTTATAATTTTGTTTAATCAATATAGGTTAATATTCACTGCCATCTATGAAGAAGTAGCATAAGTCAACTAAATGTAGGTAGTAACTTCAATTTTGTTAAAATCTTCGTTGTTTGTCTTTTTTTTAAATGAGTTTCTTGTTTAAAATAGTTCAGTACATACAGAAATTTTGTGCTCCAGAGTACAGCAGGGTTATGATGCCACTCTTACACACGTTTGTATGGATTAAAATTTACTTTTTTCACTTTATTACACTATTTAACACGGAGCAAAAATAAACTTGACGTCTGCTTTTGACAGTTGTTTTCTATTGACTAAAGCCATTTCAACCGACGCGTCGCGTCGGTTGCGTTGGGTAATATCGCGACGTTAATATTCTGAATGGTGGTCTTACACCAGGGCGATACTGAGAGTATCTTACACTCTGGAATGTGCTATAAAAATTATATTCCCACGGTGGGATTCGATCCCGCAACTTTCAGATAACGAATCGACAGCCTTAACCCTCGACGGTGGAGGCTGTCAAATTATATTCTTTCTGCGATGTTAGCTTCAGTTGTATATGTTTGGAGTTAATCATAATGCCTATTTTTAGTTTTGATGCTGTAGACGGGTTTCACATTTTAATAATATGAAAGACACTTCAACATTATTAAGTCGGTACATCTCATACGTCATTCACATGTCTGGTAATGTTATATTATCGTGAAATCAAGCTTATTGATCGGAGTGGTTACAGAGGAATAAATTCGTCACCCTCAGATCCCAAGTCGAGCAAGATATTTGGTAAACCTAAGACGCAGAATGTAATGAATCTATATCTTTATCTGAATTTAATATCGCGCTTAATAAGAAATACTGAGTGGCTGGGAGTACCAATATGAAGCCACGCTAACAAAGCTAGAATTTCATCTCACATCTCTCTTCATATTAATAATTTATTATTCATAAATAATTCAAGTTCATCGTGCTTTTGTTTGCTTTGGAACTGAATACGCCAGGATGTATTAATTGAAATAACACAAAAGCCAAGTTTCAATCGCACGTTAAGAAATAATATCAAGATATTGCTTGGTGAATCCATCGATAGAATAATACCTATGACCACAGAGTTGAACAGTTAGAGGCGCTATTCGTCCAATATGAGTGGTGATTGTATTCGACTGTTTCCATTGTTCGCCAATCTTGCCGTTAAAGCGTTGGGGATGGTTCCGCACGTTTTCATCCCACGACAAAATATCCTCCGACAAAATATCCTCCGAAAAAATATCCTACGGACAAAACATTCTCCAACAAAATATCTACTAAAACCTAACCTAACCGAACAAAAAAATCGGACAACAATAATACAGACATCCTGAAATAAAGATAATAAATTATTGTTATCTGTATTATTTTTGTCTCATTTTACCATTTTTAAAACAACAATCTATTGTCTTTATAGGATGGTTGGATTATTTTTGTCCCATTTTTGTTAGGATAGGTTATGTTAAGTTAGTTAGGTTAGGTTAAGTTTGTAGATATTTTGTCGGGGATATTTTGTCGCGGGATGAAAACGCGCATTACCGTTGAGGATAGCTACTTACTACTAAACAAGTGGAACCCATTTTTTCACTTAGTGCCTCATCTAAATATGTTGTGTCATTGACTACGTCTAAATATTTATTAAATTTAAGATAGACTGTATGCAATGTCCTGACTTTCAAATAACTTTCACGTTGTAGAGTCATTTTCTAATCATCTCCTTAAACACGATTGTCTTTCCGACTGACTGCACCTAAATAAATTTGTTTTAACTGATCGTGTAGCATTTTCTTCAACAAAAGGTAAATATACCGTCTGTTATTTTTTGCTTACTCTTGCAATAAGATGTGTACGAAATCACGAAGAGATTTTTCGAACCGAAAAATAATATTTGCAGGTGGGGAATCTATTTTTACTGACAATTGTTGTGATTTTTTCGGGAGTTCAAAATACGTTTTACATTTCTGATGGTTAGTTCGTCCTAAAGCGGTGTCATTACTTACGAGTTTCTTAAGAAGAAATTACTGTGGAAAGAATTTTCCCAGGGAATTAAATATTTTTCATGAAAAGTAGCCTAAGTCACATCCAACTATCCCTAAGTAGGGAAGCGACATGGAAGAAGGACAAACAAACAAATAAACACACTTTCAAATTTATAATATCGGTTAGGATTATTTTAAAATATAAAAATCAATATGATACTTTGACGGCCTCCGTGGTCGAGGGGTAAGGCTCTCGACTTACAATACGGAGGTCGCGGGTTTAAATCTCGGCATATGCAAGTAAATTTTATTTGATTGGTTTGTGTTTAACAATAATTAAATCATTCAAATAATATAAGGTAATATATGTGGCACGTTCCAGAGCGGAAGATACTATCAGTATCGCCTTGGCGTAAGACCACCATTCAGAATTGAAACGTTGCTAGAAATGGCTTTAGCCTTGTTTGATGACTAGATATAAATAGCCAGGTACTTCCCCGCCTTCCTCTTCCCAATCTCAATCCCCTCCCACTTACCTTCAGACTCACAACATACCCCAATTAGGGATGCCATAGTCTCACTGGCTCCAGTCTATTGGGAGCAGTTGGAACAAAAGTTTGCCTAGTGTTGCCTCGCACTTCCATAATAAACAGTAATTGATTTTGATGCACGCAACTGTCGTGATGCAACTTTTTCCTGCAATTAAAGTTCCTATTGTAGTCTTATTGAACTGGGTAGATTGCTCGAAGAAAAAAAATAATTTATTTACAGAATAATTTTTACACAGCGCATATAGTAGTCACAGAAAGAGGTCACTGTTCTAGTATCTTCTCTTTTGTTCGTTTTTAAACAAGACGCGTGATAAGGAAGAGGACGTTCGTCGATGGAACTCTTTAAAAAAAATAACTTTTTAATTATTTTAATGGTTACATAATTTGGAGATTATTTTACTAACATACTATGCACATGCCCGTCAGTGGCGGACTAAGCACGTCAGAAGCCCGGGGCGGCAAAGCCGAACGAGCCCCCCCCCCCCCCCCCCCCTAGGATAAAAAGTTGATGTAATTTTACAAGATTTTTATTCAGTTCACACGGGCCTCTGGTCTAAAAATGCTATCACATGTTTTAAGGAAATTATAAAAAAATTCAAGAAAGTTTTAAACAGTTTACATGTTAAAGTAACCTTCAGAAAAATTTTGAACGCATTTTTCTCGAAACTACGTTTTTCAACCTGGTTAACAACATATAAGAAAAACTATACATCCGATTTGCATGCACCAAGTCTTAAGGCGCCGCATCCACGCTCAAAAAGAAGAAGATAGAGAAATATTTAATTACGAATATTAGAGGAGCGCGCTAATATTTAAGCGATAAAATCGATGCGAAAATTGTAAAAATATTTAATAAAACTCGATTCTTTTAAAATAGAGCAAAAATCCCGTGGAAAGCGTCATAAATATCATTTAAAGAAACATTTTTAATTTTTTCACAACCATAACTTGTAAAATAATTGAAACAAACGTGTTTATAATTATTTTCGGAGCAAACATTGCGATTTTTTTCTATCGAGGGAATTTCATATAATTTGCATTTCAGCGTGGAACACGTCTAGATATTATCTTTAAAAATGATATATATTTTTTTAAGAGCTTAAAAACTTCAAATGTTTAAGGGAGATATGTAAGAAATCGGTAGAAATTCGGGTAGCGGCAGCCTTAACTGTTAGAAAATCCAGTCACTATGGCACCACATAGGGATTTTTTTATAAAGGGCCTCCTTCTATTTTTTTTAAGATCGCTGAAAATTTTCCTTAAAAAATCGAAAATAAAATTCACTGGTCAGCCATTTTTTCTTTTTTTTAGATATGAAAATTCCCGTACGTGGTGCCATAGACACTGGATTTTCGAACAGTTTAAGAGTATGTACATTCAAATGAAAATGGAATAAAAATACATACAGGCGGATGTATAGTTTTTTTTAATATCTTGTCAACCAGGTTGAAAAGTTTCGAGAAAA
The DNA here is from genome assembly GCA_917563855.2 of Limnephilus lunatus. NCBI lineage: Eukaryota > Metazoa > Arthropoda > Insecta > Trichoptera > Limnephilidae > Limnephilus > Limnephilus lunatus. Next base: position 79,567,632 of record OU830600.1, read on the forward strand.
ACGCGTTCAAAGTTTTGCTAAAGGATAATTCAACATACACAGTTTCAAACGGTTTCACACGAAATGCTGTAAAAAACTTTTGGTGAGAGCATTGTTAACTTCGAAAAAAAAAAAAATTATAAACCTTTTTTTTACAGTGTCAGTGTCCTGGTTGAGAGATATGTAATTACGAATATTAGAGAGAGTTCGCTAATACGATTACGTATTTAAAACGGTAAAATTGAAGCGAAAATTGTGTTAATAAAACACGACTAGTTTAAAATAGTGAAAAAAGCTCCTGGGAGCTATCCAAAACAGCATTTAAAGAAACACTGTGAGCTTTTCCATACATATGACTTGTAAAATAATTGAATCAGACTTGTTTATAATAATTTTAGGAGCGTACTTTGCGATTTTATTCCTTCGAGGGAATTTAATATAATTTGCGTTTCGGCGTGGAGAATGTATAGACATTATTTTCCAAAATAACATATATTTTTTAAGAGCTTAAAAACTTCAAATGTTTAAGGGGGATATTTTTTTTACACGAGCTCCACACAGGAAGCCCTGAGGAAAATAATTTCCCTCAGGGCCCATGTCATTTTTGGGAAGGAGAGGGGAGTTCTGGGAAGGAAAAGGGTTAAAGGGATGGGTTGGAATCTGGGGTTCAGTGTGTCACGGTCTTTCGCCGCCAAAACCTAGACAAACCTCACCCCATGAACCCGGGCAGCCTTGCTAAATCACCAAATAGTGAACCACTTGGGGTGACCTATGGCGTGTTGGTTATCCAATACATAGGTTCCTGGGGCGGCGGTACCCATTCCTGCCTCTTAAATTGGATATGTAAGAAATCGGTAGAAATTCGAAAAACTTTGAACGCGTTTTTCTCAAAACAACGTTTTTCATACTGGTTGACAACACATTAGAAAAACTATACATCTAATTTTCATGCACCATGCACCAAGTCTTAAACTGTTCTAAAATCCAGTCACTGTAGCCGGGGCCGTATTATCTATAAAACGTATAGGCAACTGCCTACGGGGCCCCGAATTGGGTAGGGGCCCTTAGGGCAAAGGGCCCCCAAAACGTGCGTTGCCTAGGGGCCCCGACTTGTTTGAGCCGGCCCTAGCAAGGCCCTCTTGTCCATAAGGCAGTGTAGGCCTCTGTCTAGGGGCCCCGCATCGGGTAGGGCCCCTAGGGTAAAGGGGCCCTGAGGCATGCATTGCCTAGGGCCCCCGACATGTTTAATCCGGCCCTGACTATGACCCTACGTAGGTATTGTTTTATAAATGGCCCCCTTTCATTTATTTTTATTTTTATGAACGATGAAAATTTACCATAAAAAATCGAAAAAAAATATTAATTATGTTCCTCGTTATTCATAAGACGTATGTGCAACTGCCTATGGGCCCCGCATTGGATAGGGGCCCATAAGGTAAAGGTGCCCCAAGACGTGCAATGCCTAGGGGCCCGACTTGTTTAAGCCGGCCCTGGCAGGGCCATTTTGTCCATAAGGCATTGGAGGCCACTACCTAGGGGCCCCGAATAGAGTAGGGGCCCCAAGACGTGCATTGCCTAGGGGCCCCGACATGTTTAAGCTGGCCCTGGCAGGACCCTATTGTCCATAAGGCAGTGTAGGCCACTACCTAGGGGCCCCGTATCGGGTAGGGGACCCGACATGTTTAACCCGGCATTGACTATGACCCTACCTAGGGATTGTTTTATAAATGGCCCCCTTCTATTATTTTTATTTTTAGGAACGATGAAAAACTTACCATAAAAAATCGAAAATAAAATTCATCCAAAAATAAAACGCATTAAAAGTTTTGCTGAAGGATAATTCAACATACAAACTGTTTCAAACGGATACCTACACATAACATGTTGTATCTCCGTCAATTTTTCGAATTTATTTAAAAAAAAATTGGTGAGAGCAATCCAAGTGCATCAATCACAAAATGAAATAAAAAATACATTTTTTTTACAGTGGTGCCTTAAAGCCTTGTTTAGAATTTGATCAAGGGAACATGGAGGCGTTTGGGGGCCCCCCAGGACCGGGGGCCCGGGGCGGGCCGCCCCCCCCCCCCCTTAGTACGTGCACTGATGCCCGTGTTATGGTTACAACAGGAACATTAAATTTGGTTCCTTAGAACAAGCAATCTGCCTAACTACGAACTAATACCGACCTGACAAGACATAATAGCGCTTGTACACATTTTTTATATTTTAATTTATAATTATTGGTTAAGACACGAATAGATTAATCATGGAAAATCAGTTATAATCTGAATCAATCTGAATTCTTGGTAAATCAGTTCCAATTATGAAAGAAATCAAATATAGCAATTTGGATAGGTTCTTTATAGCTCTTCTGAATTCTTCACGCAATGAGTTTCAATTTTTAAAAATGTGACACTTAAATTAAAAGGACATTTGATATCAATTAACGAAGGAATAATATACAATACAGAAAACCCAAAATGTTTTAATGATACGTTTTGTAATAAGTTTAAAAATATTCATAATTCTTTATTAATCTAACCTAGGGGCAATTCAAACTAAATATGATAGGGAAAAGACTGTCCGATAGAATAAAAATTGAAACCATTAAGAAACAAACAAGAACAAAAGATGTCATAAAAACCATAAAAAAATGTAAGTGGTCAGGCCACACGATCAGAGGAAGTAAAAAATGGTCATGAATTGGTTCACAAGTGAAAAGAAGACAAAATAATGTAGACCATTTAAACGGTGGGTTAACAACATGACGACATCAAAGCCATAGCAGGTGGTAGATGGACAAGAGTAGCTAATGATAGAGAGAAATGGCGACAGTTGGAGGAGGCATTTGTCAACTAGTGATATACAGACATGCATGATAAGTGTATTAAATTTGAAAAGTTTATCTTACTCTTACTAATATTATAAATGCGAAAGTTTGTATGGATGGTTGGTTGGATGTTTGTTACTCTTTCACGCAATAAATATCGAATGGAATTTAAAAATTCTTTCACTAATCGAAAGCTACATTATTTGCGAGTAAAAACGGCTTTATATATTGGTAAGCTCTGGCGTTATGAACGAGCTGTGGCGTTATGAAATTATGTATCATACGTTTTCTGTCCCTAACAAAATCGAGTTATTGCAAACGTCAAACAAATTGGTACCTTGGAAACAATGTTTTTTTTTTTTAATTTTAGGCTTAAAAAGAGTGCTTTGTTGTGATTGAAAAGAGTACTTTTTTGGCGTAGTAGTTAATATCTACATATCTCTAAAAATGTTCATTCTCCGAACAAAAAGCATAACGTTGCTATAAAGCATAGCGTTTGAAGTGGACTATTTTTTTAGGTTTTTCTGGATTCAAATGTGAATAAAATACTAATAAAGGGAGTAGGTACTTTAAATAAATTTCTATTTCTATAATTTAAATATTTTCTAAAATAGAATTTTTATTAGCGAAATGTCATTCTCAAATTTTGAAATTTTCTACGATAATTATTTTCAGCAAGAATAATAACAATTATGCCACGAAAGCGTAAGTCGAATCTAAGCAAAAGCTCTAATAAAGCTCGAGCTATGAAAGTTGCAAGACTTGAAGAGACATTTCAACAAGCTTAAGTGCGAAAACTATGCGTTGTTTCAGGCAGCACACAGAGCTGCTGAGTCAACAGAACAATCCCGAGCTCGCCGTCAACAGCATGCTGAATATCTATCATCTCAACGGGCTGCTGAGACACCAGAACAGTCCCAAGCTCGCCGTCAACAGCTCAATGATCATAAAAATCAGATTAGCCGTTCTGAGTTATAAATGGTGTAACTAACCAGACTTTGTTTTATATATTAATTTTTTTTTTAAATGAGCTCCATATAGGAGACGATGAGGAAAATAATTTTCCATCTAATGTCATCTTTGGGGATGATGTGTGGAGGGTTTTTTTAAGGAAAGGGAGGATAGTACAGTTCTTAGAAGGAAAGGGGTTTAAGGGGTGGGAAGGAATCTGATGTTCAATATTTACCAGTCAACCACCTCCAAGACCTAGACAAACCTCGCCCCATGAACCCGGGCACCCCTGCTAAATCACCAAAGTAGCGAATCACTTGGGGTGACCTATGGCAGAGGTGTTGGTTATCCAATAAAGGTTCCCGGGGTGGCGGTACCCATTCACGCCTCCCAAATTTGGATTAATATCGCGGTTTCAATAAGTTACTACTTCGATTCAGATGTTCAATATTTTATTTGTATGCAAACATTAAAAAAAATGTTAAATTAAAATAAAATAAAACAAGTTGGTACGAGAATTTTAATTGTCTTAGAGATATTTGTTGTTTATATTATGTGATTTTTTTTAAACAGAGAAAATTGGAGGAATGGGAAATGACATAGGCTACTTTTTATTACGGAAAAAAAATTTCATTAACGTTGGAAAATTCTTTATACAGTAATTTCCCACTAATACCACGCGAGCGAGGCCGCGGGTAAAAGCTAGTTATAAATAATGTAAAGTAATTTACGGTCTGAATAAAGATTATTATTATTATTTATTATTATTTTATTATATTATGAAGAAAAAATAAATAAATAAAGTAATAAGATTACATATTAAATACTAATACCTACATGGTTAGAGGCTTTATCTAAATATATTTCTAATAAAAGACCATTATGTTGATGATTCCGATAAGCAGTGCAATACATTTTGTCAATTATTATCATATAAAAAGGTTTCCAGGGGATGAGAGCCATTTCTTATTAGTTGTCTTTACTTGAGCCGTACCCAACAAGCAAGTAAGTTAATTAATACTTGAACATAGATAGGAAGGCCGACATATACTATTACAGTCATAATTGATTTAACAAACTTTATTTTTCCCCTTTGATTGCTTAGTTTTTATTTGCTAGTTGGGGGCGGCTCGTCTGGAGGCAACTATTGGTAGCTCTGAATTCTCATAAGAAAAGTTATATTCTCAAATATAACAAAAACAAATGATAAGTACCTCGCACACTACTAGGAGATGGAGATACGTTACATTGAACACAACCTCTTTATTCTATGGTTCCACAGCAGGGGTGTATAGAAAAAACCTCCATTGGAAATTCAAAATTTCAAGTTGTTAAAAAGTTGTGTCTTAGGACCCACACAAAATGAATAATATTGGCATTATTGGATAAAGTAAAAAAAATTCAAATAATTTAATACTTCCATTGTTTCTAAATTATCTAAAGTTTGTCGCTTGAAAACAAATGTTTACATTCTGTTAGATTTGCATCATTAACACCAAAATTTATGAAAATAAGCTGAATTTGTAAAAATTACTTACATCTTAGGTGTAGTGTGAGAGAATTAAATCTTGAATTTGATTTTTTTATATCCTACTTTTATTTAATGTCCCACTAAATTTTTAAACATTAAAATAAAACTACTCCTCACCATTCATTATCAAAAACATAAAAACTCAATTTTTATAGAAAATTATAAAGCATTGCGGAAGAGGTTTGGAAATTAGAACAATTTTGGTGGCGGGTATGGTTGCCACCGCCCCGGGAACAAATTTATTGAATAACCAACATACTGATTGTACGAGATGTACTGGAAGTCGGGTTAGTAAATTTTAAACGTACAGACGCTAGCTTATTAATACTCTCATTTTAATAACATTTTTTTCTATTCTTTGTAGGTATCTTTACTTAAAATCTATTGTGTGAAAATGGGACTTGTGGGATTGCACTATCCTCCCCACATCCTGGAATAAAATTATTCTAATTTTTAATGACTCCAGATTCCTACCCACCCCTGATACCCTTTTTCTTCCAAGAACTTCCTTTCCAGAAAAAAATGATGAGGCCTTGAAGGACTTTTTTCCTGAGAGCCTCCTTGCGTGGAGATAATGTAAAAAAAGATAAATGTTTTTCAATTGCGGCAATTTTTTGTGTATTAGAATGTGGTTCAGTACGGTCGACTTCTATGTAGTTGAAACTTTGAATTTCCAAAAAAAAAATCGATCCACCCTATTCCACAGTATTGCGCTAGTATCCGTAACATTGAATATCCTCTCATAGTTATTATAATAATTGTATTGTCAGTAATTCAGAAAGACGCTGACTGCTTGCGAAAAGGAGTTCGAAGGTAGAATATTAATAATATTGTTATTATTATATCACTGAAATCTCTCTCTTCACGGATGAGAAAATTTTAACAAAGTGTGGCTGTTATTGAAGGCATGTGTTTTGTCTCTCATTTCTGTACGATCTATGTTTTCGAGGGAATTAATATGCCTACACGAATGTGGAAACTATGTATTTAAAATTTTGAGATAGGTAATCATTGTTTCTTGTGGATGTTGAATAAAGTTATTATTAGTTTTGTAACAATAGTTATCCACGTATGAACTTGTGTTATTAAGGAAAACCAATTTTGATATTATAACCTCTAAATATAATGCTTGTGTAAATGTTATTGAAACCACAAGTTGAAAGGTAATGGTAAAAAAACCATAGACATCAATTTATTTATAAAACTTAAAATAGATGCACTTCATGTAGTTTAATATAAACATACCGTTTAACAATTTAATTTATACTTTGATTATTTCTAATACTCATTACATAATTTTTATTGTTTTTTTTTATATGCTTAATCTACGTACATTTTTTATTTAACTGTAAAATTAAAATTTTTACTCTAAATTATTAAAACTGTTAGGAATGTGCGAAAGAATTCTGAAAATCAAGGCATTGCATAAATTTTTTTTTTTCGGAATTAGTTCAAAATATACAACGATCAACGACATCAAAAAGGCAATGTAAACCATTGTAAACACAAAACTATGATAGATTAACGATAATTATAAGGCTTAAAATGTAGTACACCTAAAATAAGTAAATACTGAATGTGAGGCTCTTTTATCACGTACAAAAGCTCCTCTTTTGTGATAAGGTATACATGACCAAATATAATATTTTGTAAAATACATATATATATATAAATATATATATATATATATACATATATATTTTATTTTATTTTTTTATTGTGTTTTTTATTTAGATATAAAATTTGACATCTTATATCTAATGTTTTCTTTTCTATGACTACTACAATATTATTTACTACCTACTGACTAAAATTTGGACTTTACAACATTAAGACATAATCCACGAAAAACTACGAGACTTTTAGCCTCCTTAACATTTACAGGGAGTTCATTGAACATTTTAAAACCTTTATGATAAATATTATTTTGTGTTCCCGATAAATTTGTTTTAGGAAGCCTAAAATCGTTGCAGTTTCTCGTAGGATAACAATGAACTGTATTGTTGATTCTAACATTATACGACATATAATCTGGTAACATTTTATTTTTTAACTTATAAATAAAAACTAGGGTATTGAAAACTAATCTTTGCCACACACTTAATATATTGAGTTGGCGTTGCATGGTTTTTATCCTGGTATATCTGCTACAGCACAATATAGACCTCATGCCTCTGTTCTGAAGTATTTCCATTCTTTTAATTTGTGTTTTATTGCTCAGAAAGATTAAACTTGAGCAATAATTCAGATGGGATGCTACAGTTGTGTTATAGACCAATTTCCTAGTTTTAATGTCTAATTTTCCTTTATTCTACTTAAGAAATTAATCTTTTTGGCAATTTTTTTTATATATGTCATATTATTCTTTACGTTACAATAAAAAAGAGGTCACAGGCACTTTATTATACACGTAGAGCAATATAAGAAAAGGATTAAAGGAAAAAAACGGCTTTTCCAAAAACATTTATGAGCTTTAAAACAGGACGAATAACAAATGAACAAGTCGCATTAAAACGGTGCTAAATTATTGTGAAAACAAAAACAATAAACAGGAAAGTAATGGGAATTTTACACGATGCTTTTTTTTATACCGACGTCCTTCGTGGTCGAGTTTTAGACTCTTGACTCGCAATCCGAAGGTCGCGGGATCGAATCAAATAAATTTGATGTGATCAATTTGTATTATTTCACTATTAATTAATTAAAAAAAATATATAGTTGGTATATTTGCGGCACGTTCCAGAGTGGAAGATACTCTCTGTATCGCCCTGGTGTAAGACCACCATTCAGAATTGAAACGTTGCTTGAAACGGCATTAGCCGTGTTTGGTGACCAGATCTGAATAGCCAGGTACTTCCCCACCTTCCTCTTCCCTATCTCCTTCCCCTCCCCACTACCCTCAGCCTCACAACATACTCCAATTGGGGATGCCATAGTCTCACTGGCTTCAGACGGGAGCAGTTGGGACTCTTGTAAGGTATTCATGCAAAAAAAAAAAAAAAATTCGATAAGTAGATGTCATTTTGCTGGACCGATTATATATTTTTTTCTTAACTACAAAACTATGTTTTCTATCACGCATTGACCACTATTCTGAATTTAAACGTTGCTTGAAATGCCTTTGCCGTGTTTGGTGTTCAAATCTAAATATCCAGGTAATTCTTCTTCCTACCTTTAGCCTCACAACATATCTTAATTGGGGATGCCACAGTCTCACTGGTTTCAAACGGGAGCAGCAGGGACCTTTGTGAGGTATCCACTTTAAAAAATCCCATCCGAAAAGTACATCAGCACCCCTAAGAAAAATCTTTACTTTACAAGTTATTGATACAAACAGGGTGGTTTCAGTAAACTAGGTCCAGTAAACATCGTACAGCTATTTCACCCGTACAAGCATATTCCTTGAACGACTAGCCTTCTCATAAGTGGTGCTACTTTTTTTGATCAAATGGTATAAATATGAAGAGAAAAAGTAATATTTTTGCATGGTACTAAAAATTCAAACATTTTTTATTTATTTATTTATTTTTTTTTTTTTATTTAGTAAAAAGTAAATATTCACTATAAATACATATTACATTTCATATCAGACATCACTTTTTTTGGTTACCCAATTATTAGAGAAATATTCTCGGGTCTAACTGGGGAGCTAGTCTATGTAATTATATATATATAGATAATAATATGAATAGTTACAGAAATGGAAAAATAATATTTTCAAAAATACTGCAAAATATTACAAAATATTGTACAGTAAGACAATTACATATAATTATAGAATCAGAATATCACTAAAAATCAACAAAAAATCAACAGAAATCAACAAAAATAATAGCAACAGAATATATCTGAAAATCATCGATAAAAGTAAGTCAATCTTCTCTGTAAAAATACAACGAAAGTTTTAAAAAAAATTTAGAATAGTTTTTATCACTTTTTATTGTATCCGGTAAATCATTAAATAACTTTGGGCCTACATATTCATAATGGTGTTGTGCAGCTGTCATGTTGCATCTAGGTACATATATGTTCCCAACTTTGAATATAACTACGTGAAAACATCTGCCTTTACCTTTGCCGATGCCGTCAACAAATCACACGGGAAATTTACAATTCCGAACAGTTGGTAATACACGTTTACAATAAGTACAACGGCCGGCATGGAGTAAGGCTCTTGACTCGCAATCCGAAGTTCGCGGATCGATTCCAGACGTGGGAAAATATTATAACATTATTATCTTTTTCTTACGACTTTATATCCGGGTTAAATCTTCCCCACAGGAAAAACTAAACCCTTCCACACACTTTTCCACAAATGATCATCCAGTCAATCCACGCTATGTAAGTGCACTATTTAAGTATAATAAATACAAAACAATACAAGAACAAAGCGTCAATCTACCACATACCAAATGGGAAAATAATTCACCGACTCCAGATATTTTCATATCAGAGGGTTCGGCTCGGTAAATCTCACAACTGGATAAATCCTACTGATCCCTCAATATAAATATTTAAAAAAATCTTTCGTAATCCTACATGTATTTAAAATGACCGACTTTTGCATTTTTATATACAAATTTTTTGACAAATCTAATACGCCTAAATTTTGAATGCGAGAGCTAGGTATAATGCCAGTAGCCGAAATAACAAATGGTAATATTTTTATAGCCTGAGAATGCCAAATTCTTTTAATCTCATTTCCTAAATCTGTATATTTTCTTATTTTTTCAGAAACAGTTTTCTGAATATTGCATGAATTTGGAATAGCGACATCAATGATATAAGTTATTTTCTTAATTTTGTCATGTAAAATTATATCGGGTCTATTATGACTAATTGTTCTGTCAGAATAGTTTTATCATAATAAATTTTATAAAATTCATTTTCTAAAAATGAATTTGGTTCAAATTCATAATATGGTACATTACGGCAGTCAATCAAGTTATGTTTAATTACCAAACTTTGGTGAATTATTTTTAAAACTTGATTGTGCCTAAATGTATACTCGGACGGCGCTAGTACAGAACATCCCGATATAATATGTTCTATAGTTTCCGGAAAAGCCAAACATTTTCTACATAAATCATCAATTTGATATGCATCTTTGATGATATGCTTCCTATAATTTTTAGTATTAATGACTCTATCTTGTATGGCAAGCATAAAGCCTTCTATTTCTGCGCTCAACTCTCCAATACTCAAACATTTGTTTGACGAAAATTTGTCAACATATGTTTGGTTGAGATAATTGAAGTGTTTTGCGTGAAGAATTTTATTTGACCAGGAATCTAATAATTCCTGGTTGGTATTTATAAGAATGCTGGCATTCTCGTCGTATAAATTTAATGGCGAAATATTTCTATCTGCCTTGCAAATTATTTTGTGCATTTCTGAACTATCAGCTTTCCTATGGAAAAAATTTCTTAGCATTTCTACCTGATTATGTTTTAAATATGTTATTTTGACTATACCTCTACCTCCTACATTTCTAGGTAAATTTATTCGTTTAAATTTTATTTGATTAATTTGTGGTATTTCATAAATAATTCATTTAAAATAATATATTGTACCTATATTTGTGGAACGTTCCAGAGTGGAAGATACGTAAAATTGAAACGTTGCTTGAAATGGTTTTAGTCGTGTTTGATCTTCAAATCCAAATAGCCTGGTAATTTCCCACCTTCCTGTTCCTCATGAACTTCTCCTCCCCATTACCTTCAGCCTCACAACACACCCCAATTGGGGATGCCATAGTCTCAATGTATCCAGACGAGAGCAGTTAGGACTCTTGTGCGGTATTCATTTAAAAAAAATATATATTTGTTACTGTAAATGCCCGTAAATTGGAAAATCTTAGGATTTACGGGAAAATCTTAAGATTTATCGTAGTACGGGCTTTTACAGTAATATTTATATTAACTAAAATAAACACATGTTATTACAGTGTGTTTATTACTGAATAGACGAACCGTATTGAAATTGCACAAAAAAACAGCAACGTATAAAAAGGCCAGAAAGAGACAGTTCATAATACTAATATACATACATTTTAGTGAGCAGAGATGAAAAAAAAACACCGACCGGAGAAAACCGACCATTAATAATTAACAGAGGCATGAAACTTTGCTTTTTTATTATGCATGTCAAGTTACATTTACAATATACAACCATTCTAGCACCTGGGTACATATGTTGCTTCATATAAAACTGAAATCACGAAATGAGAATTAAGGCTCCCGTTTATCAGCGAAATAGACTCGAGCCGCGTGCTTGTTTTTAATGAGACAGTTTTTAATCACGGAGACGACTAACTTCGGCAAACTCTCTAATAAACCATAAAACAGGGCGATCAACTTTACGGCGTGAGTTATGGTTGACGACTTAAAGTTATAGTTTAATTAAAATTATCCGTCATTATGGGCGATATGGGTGCTTGTCCCGGGAACTGCACGGCGCGGTATGGCTGGGGGCGCTTATAGCCAATCGTTAAATTGTTCATTCACTCTCGACAAGGGTGGATTGCCCGTATTTGGATGTTATTATAACCATGCTTCAATTTATGTTTAAAAACACGTTTGTTTTAACGGTGTGTATTATTTGTGGTGCAGTAAAAGCGTGTTATTTTGTTCCAAATGGGGTAACTTTGCGCCTTTTAAAAAAAGTTTTTTTAAACTGAATAAAGCAATAACTCTTTTTGTAACCGCGATTTATTTATTTAATTTTTCAATACCTACCGGTTTCGCTTAACACAATAATTTTCAGGGTATAAAATTAAACTGATATACCCTGAAGATGCTTGTGTCAAGCACAACTGGTCGGTATTAAAAAAAATAAAAAGTTATCGTTAATAATATGTCAAACCACAGAGTGACTGCTTTATACCAAAATAATGGTAATAATAATAAAAAATAAAAAAATATATAAAAAAATAAAAATAAATAATAATGATAATAAGAAAGATGATAATACGAAAAACTTTTTAAAATATTTATATTGAGGGATCGGTAGGATTTATCGGTCCAGTTAGGAGTTCTACCGAGCCGAACCCCCTGATATGAAAATATCTGGAATCGGTGAATATTTTTTCCCCATTTGGTCTCTGGTAGATAGACGCATTGTTCTTGTATTCTTTTGTATTTATTATACTTATATAGTGCACTTACATAGCGTAGATGATGTTAAATATGTTTCTTTATAAACATTTAGAATAATCGATCGTTGGTGAAAGTAATATCAATAATTGTGGGAATGTGAATAATACAAAGGTTTTCGAATGGCGCATAGAAGGGTAGCAAGGATGGCACTTTAACCGCAATCAGGTACGTATTATTAGAAAAGGTAATAATTATTAGAAAAGGCCAACCGAGAGATAGTATCACAGTTCCTCGCTAAAGTTTCAATAGTCCCAGATATCAGACATATTTCTTACTTACCATCTTCTGGTAAGTGACAAAAATTTAATATTATTTATATATCACTTTTTCTATCAATAAATTGATATTTTATATGCTTGGATAATAATTGATACATACTTGGATAATTTAATAAAGTGCAAATCGATGGCCATAAAGATTTGTTGGATAAATAACATGTAAAAGGTAGCAAGTGAGCGTTTCCGTGTTAACACGACATGGCGATTGGTAAAAGGTGTGCATACCAAAGCTATTTTACCTACATGAACATCCATGTCTGAAAATCAACGTGTCATGCACAGATTTTTATGATGGTTTGAAATGCAGTTTCCACGTGTCAGTCTCCCGTCAAAATCAGTTCAGTACCAACATTGAATAAATCGACAAAAAGTTATGGTAAAAATTAAAAATTGAGAATAACGTCAAAAATTTTGAGTTTCGAATAAAAACAGACAGAAATGTTGCAAGCCCTTTCAAACTGCCCTTCATTGAATTCCTTTTTTTTTTCTTTTTTATTTTCATTTTCTCTATAAACACTTAATTAAATAATATACATTTTCGCCTTTCTACTACACTATATAAAGAGGTAAGATTTGTTTGTTTTTTTTTTTTTTTAATTTTCTTTATTCATTAAATACAAAAATTGAGGTAACATTAGTGGATTTTTCGACCACCATGCTAGGCTGGTGCCCGTGTTATGGTGGTCGATTTAACATAATTAAGTGCAATAACAATCAGACGTTCGTGTAATATAATGTAACATAATTATAAAAAAATAAATATAAATATAAAAACTCCGTCAAAAGTGCATTAGAAATGTATTAAATGAGTACAAAAGTTTGTTTGCATTGAATAGGCTCCGAAACTACAGAACCGATTTTAAAAATTCTTTCGCTGTTGGGAAGCTACACTATCCTTGGGTAACAAAAGCTATATTATATTTTCAAAAAAATAGGCATCCTTACTAAAACTTCAATAATGCAACCCAAGGTGTAAAAAAATTACCTAAAATATTCTTTACATCGCGTGCGCTGCAAAAACTATTGATGATAGAATAAAATAATGTACAGCTTACGTCTAACTATTATGGTTATGCCACAATAAGTATTATTTTATTTTAAAAATTTAATTAAAATGTCGCCGCTTGAAAAGGCTCTTTATTTGTATCTTGGTTTTAATCCTTATCAAAATAAATTACTTCATATTCAAGACAGCTTCAACACCTTTATTTAACTTTTTGAATTTTTCAATTCGGATATTTTATTAGAAAGATATCACGGGTTTAAAAATGTTAGTATTAGAAAAAAGTTTCGGCTACGGGCCGGGCGGGAGAAGAGTCAAGAAATAAAGTGCCAGGGGGGTTGGCGGGAACGAGGGACCGGGAGAGCGGTGGCGGGGAAGGTGGAAGTGGAACGCTGGAGGGGAACGCACGGGAAAGGACATGCATTGGAGTAAAATTTTATTTATTTGAATATGGAATTGCAACGCATGCCGGGAAACAGCTATATATTATCAAAGAAAGTAAAAAAAAACGTGCGGACTGTGAAAACGCAGAAACGAGTCCCGGTACTATCAAGGGAGTTATATGGTGTGGTAGATCTCTATCCCCCCTAGGGAATAAGGGTAACCGTTTTTAACTAAAGGGCGTGCTTTTAAAGATAGTGGAAGTTTCGCCCTCTTGAAATTTTGAGAACAATCTTCCGGAAAGTTCTAGAAGGTTCCATAGAGATCTAGAAAATTCTGGTAGGAGTGGAAGAGTGTGTCGTGGAATTTTCGGGAATAGGGAATCGGGAACATCAGTGTGGAACATTCCAGAACACTCTCGAATGTTGTCCTGAGCGAAGCCGGGTAACCCAGCTAGTGTTTTATATATTCGTAATTCTGATAACTTCTTAGCACAAGAAGGAAATCTATGTTGGTTGGGTTTTTGATGTAATGTTAAAAATCATGATATTCTACGGTTGACTTCAAGAAGATATAAATAAGACAAGATGATGATTCGGAGAGATCTACAGTGTTTGAGGATTTTTCTTAAAGGATTTTGAGTTTCGTGAGGTATTGGGCGTAAAAGCGGTCATTATATTATTTTGAAACGCTTGTGGTCATACTCTTTATTTATATATATAAATGAATCCCCGTTTCCCTTGGTCACGCCATAACTTCATAACGACTTTACCTATTTCATTTATCTTTTTTAAAAGTTTTCTTATACTTTGTAGAAGGTTCTTATGCAAAGAAAATTGCGCAGAAAATTGAATAATTTCAGAAAACTTAACGACTATTTTAACTTCGTTTGACAGTTTACGCGTTTGATGAAATTGAATTTAGCAGGCAGCAATTTTTTTTTGTATTAAAAGAATTGTCTATGAATTTTTTAAATTATATCTTTTTGATAATAATTATACAAAAATTAATATTTGTAATATACGAAAAATAAAAATTTGAATTCATTTTTTTTTTAATAGGTGGCACACGAGCTGTTTGAAAACTGAATATACTGGGACTGAATAAATAGAACGCAGGAGGGGTGTTTGCGGGACGGGGGAGCGGGAGAGGGGAGAGGGTGGGCTGAGAAGGTGGAAGGGGAACGGACATGCAGGGAGAAACAATTTATTTCTTTGAATATGGCATTGCAACGCATGCCAGGAACCAGCTAGTTAATCATAAAAACCAACTATAGTAAATTATTAAATATATACCATGGTTATTGTCTGTGCTTTTGAAAATGTGTGCATTTAAAAAAAAATAATTAGATTCTAATGTCACATGCATAATATACTTGCACATATTGCAAGTAAATATTGTATTTCGTGAAATTTGGATTTACTATTTCAATGATTGATCAACAAAAAACAGAGTGTAAAATTCACATGCGACTTCAGAAAACTAAAGTAGACAAAAGTGGGGAGGTTGCGAAGCACCGCACAAAGAGAAGACCAATTATAATGTATCATTCTCTCGCAGGCTAAATCCTATAGATGTTGTCTCTTTTAGTGTCACTCGTTTGCGTTTCACCGAGTTTCAAATCACAACGGTGCGAAAGAAGTTTTCACTTAAAAAAAAAAAAAAAAAAAACGTTTTGGTGGAAATTTTTAATCGTGAAAACGCTCCTTAATTGCTGAATTATATTTACGTATCCCGAAGAAGGCACGGTTGCAATCGACATTAATTGGAATCAACCAACTCCGGTGTAGATACAATCGTATGTTGTAAAAAAAAATATTTTGCAAAATGATAGCATTATATAGTTAAACGTTGTCAAACGTAAGTAGCTTTTACATCTGTTTTATTTATCGAAATTTCTTGAAAAGGGTAGTAGAAGAGAAAAAACAATTGGTGTTAACGGAAACCATTATTTTTCTTATGGGTATTTTACCTTTAATGCATCCAAGGGAGACAAATAGGTACTCTTTCTTTAAGAGGAATAAAAAATACTCATAACCGTTAAACACTACCTTCAATATTTCGCTGGATTTAAAAGCACGGCGCGAGACGCTCCGAACTTATCATTAGTTTGAGATTGTCGTTAAGTTGGCGAGATTCTCCGTAGATTGTAGTTAGGAGCTTGTCGCTACTTTGGGAGCTGTACTTTGTGTATTCTGTACTCTGAGGCGGTATGTTCCACGGCGAGTCGCGAGATCGATCAGTCCTGTAATTAGACGCTCCGAGAGGCAAAGGAAACGCTAATAAGGAAGGCTTTGACAATATCTAGAGTATTCAATCGATATCCCCTTCATTGCTAAATTAGCCGCTGGACTCTGAGAAACTATTAAGGAAAATGTAAATTCTGGAAAAGGAACAATTATTTACAGTTTGGTATTTTAGAAATTATATTTAGAATTTAGTTTATCATAGTGCCTACCTACGGCGGTATCCGTACTAAGAATACCACATTGGGGGAAACCAGAAATATTATAAATGGCACGTGATCGCTTTTAATAACAAATAATTTCGGGAAATTTCTCACGAAGTGAGGCTGACCGAAAAAAAAATAAATTAAAAAAACTCTTCTTTCAAACGCAGGTATTTAAAACAATTATTTTTTTTAAAACATACGTTTAAAAATGCGTAGGTCTGCTTCGCGGATATTGCGGAGAGTTCCTTTTTTAATTAATAGACAATAAAAAATGACATACACAGTACCAACCTTATAAAATATTTTTTTGTCAGAATAAAAACAAAAGTACCCAATTCGAATTATTCCCGGTACTATGGTATTGGGTTGAGGTTCAAACTTCGAAGCTGCGTGTTATTAACATTTAGATATACATCCAAGGTTTTTGATGGTTCATATGGCAAGCAGAGTTTGTCTAACGGGTATGTATACCTTTATTTCCATATTCTTTGTGTTTTAAATACAGGTTCAAACTTGTCAATAATGCATTCACTTCATAATAACATGAAAATATTATTGTTTTATATGTCAAAAATAATTTTTCGATGATAGTAATATAAATTTGAATATGGTGCAGTTCGCATTTCGCATAAAAGAATTAATTTTAACAAAATTGAAATGTAAAAGGCATATTTTTCCACCTCCCCTTACATTAATACTCGCTTTTCGTAATAATAAAGCGAAATCTAACTGTTTGCGTTAAAAATATTCCGTATTAACCGAGAAGCAAAGTAAGACAAGTTTAATTAAAAGAAAAGTATTAACATAAGAGAGCATTGGATGCAAAATATTTGTACAGGTACATTTTCATTAAAGCGACTCAATACAAATCATCCAAACATAATTATCATGGTTTTCGCAATAATTTAAATTTGTTAATGACTTTGATTAGAAATAGAGAGTAACTTTACTTTAATCTTTTTTTAAACGATTTTATTTAAACTAAAATTAAAAATCTGAAACAAAGCTTTCCCAGATAATTTATTGATTTATTTTACTGCATGGTTATATGATTTTAAATGTGTGTTGTATAAAACCAAATTTTGTTTGAAATTTTAACAAATTTGTCAACGACCCATGGTAAAACCTTATTGTACTAAAAACAAACATATTTTCTCAAAAATTAAAACATCTAAAAAGTCTTTTGAAATCAATTTATAATTTTTCTTGGAAAAGAATCAATACGTCTAGAATTTCATTTAAAAATTACACATTTCCGGTTTAGTATGGTTATTCCCCCTTAATGAACATATATGTTTTTAACTTTTTTGTTCGGCGGTAAATCCTATCTATACGTCCCTTCGGGTTATATTTTGTATAATTAGTTATAAACCAATGTATTTTACGGTGTTGTATATTCGACTTATTTTTCGTAACACACCTTCCAGATATTATTTGATAAACATGTCAATTCATCAAATATTGACCGGATGACAGCAAAGCTCCGTAACAATAAAAGACTAACGTACCAAATTATTTGACTTTGGTTCATGCTACGATGTTATTGATACACATTACGTACGGGTGGAAAAACAAGAAATCTCTTTGTTAGAGTTTCCATTCGAAACGTAGCTTTTACTTTTAAGGCTCTATGAACTAAGCTCACCAACCCATGAAGGTTCTTAAAACTCCGGTGATTGACCTGCCCTAAAGCTGCCCGTCGCGTCTATCAGACATGTAGCAAAGGTTCTGCCAGACGTGGAGGTGGTTCTAATAATATTTCCTTTTTGGTTTTGTAGCGAGTAAAAGAGGAACCATGGAAATTTCACGTGGGTTTGAAACTTTGTAAACAACTTATAACTATCTACATTTTTTTAAAGAACAATTTCAATTTTTAAAGAACAATTTTCCATTACGATTTTTGATATTATACATATATATATTTTTTAACTTCTAATATTAACGAGTGTATATTAAGGTAGAACCTGCAGACAAGCAGCCATGTGGCAGCTTCGCGGGACTACCGATAAATTGTCTAAATTATATTATGTAATTTGTGTTTTTGTTGGAAATAAAAAAAAAAAAAAATAAAAAAAAAAAAAAAAAATAAAAAAAAAAACCCAGCTTTCTATCCAAGTAAAATTTGAAAACAGAAGCTATCCATTGAATACCGACGAATTAAAGTGAACATGTCTTTTTTTCATTCTTTGACCTTATTTTATTGAACTGATTTGTAGCCTAGCCAGTTTTGTATCATAGCCACGCGTTCTTTAAAAACACACTGATAAAGAAACTGACATGAAAATTTTATTTATATTTATCATTGCTAAAAGACCTGCTGTAGGGACATTTTTGTATCAAACAGGCCTGGCAAGGCTGATGAAATGTATTATTAAAGAAAAGTCAATAAAATGTTAAAATGCATGGGAATGCAATAATTACATCTAAAAATAAATAATATATGAATATAAATCGGAAGGTCTTATTCTTTTAAGTCGCCTTGGTTCAATGCGGAAAAAATAGTAAGTTTGTAATGCTGACTAAAATACAGGGAATTACAGGTCCACAAAATTTCTTAAATAAGTTTAGGTACATGAATTTTGGATGATATTCTTCGTCTCCACGATTCTTCACGTGTCTGAAGATTTCTGTTACTTCCCTACAAAATAAATATCTGATATTCTGGCATTTTTTGTTTGAGTGTTGATTTTATAAATATCAGGAACAAACAATAAATAATAAGATTAAAATGTTGGGATTTTCATATTAAGAAACATCTCGATTGTTTCCAATTAAACTGAAATGTTATGTATATTCGAAAGATCGTTCTATTTCAACAGCAAGTAAAATGAAAAAAAAATTGAAAATATTAAATTTGCACTAAACTTATTTTGCCAGAGAATATTTAATATTTTTTCTAAAATAACAACTGAGAATCACGGATGGTTAGCAATATTGCGTGTTGTTTTAGTTTTTGACCGTTAAATAAATAGATACCAAAAAGCGCGATGAAAAAGATTTCAAATAGTTGCGTTGATCCAGAAATCTATTCAAATTTAATGTTGTGGATGATCGCCGTTCTAGGGGCTGCTTCAGTAGGTAGCTACTTTATTTATTGCTATGAAAATGTATATATATTTACTATTATAAATACGTATGTAATGTACAGTATGCAATATAGTTGTGAATGATGAATACTTGGAGCAGGTGGATGAGTTTGGGTATCTGGGTAGTGTGTTTACGAGGAAAAGGGAAGGCTGATAGAGATATTTAAAGGAGTGGTGATTGGTAACTCCATTAATGGAGGACTGGATGCCGTTGGCGCTTATAAATAAAACTGTCAAAAGAAGTGAAGCTAGCAGTCCACAATGGAGTCCTGGTACCTACCCTGATGTATGGCAGTGAGGCATGGAACTGGCAGAGGAAGGATGAAAGTAAACTGAATGCTGTTGAAATAAGATCCCTGAGGCGTACGTGTGTAAAATAATGTATGATCGTGTGAGAAATGTGGATATCCGCAAATAATGTAAGGCTGATGTAAGCAGAGTAAGATTAGAAAAGGGAGCCTCAGATGGCTTGGGCGTGTAGAGCGAGTGAGTATAAAGAAAGAAGTGTAAGAAGAAGTCTGGGACGCCCGAGGAAGACATGGCACGATCACGTGAATCAGATACTTAAGTCGGACCATGTCAAAAGTCAGAATAAAAGAAGAGAATATATGACACGTATGAATGTGAGTGAGGCAAAGAGTGTGCGCCAAGACCGAGTTGTTTGGCGGTCCGTCCTCTCTGCCTACCCATGCTGGGAAACGGCGAAATGGTTAGTTTGTTAGTTACTTTCAGACTGTGATCTTCAATAGGACATTGGCTGTCATCAGGGCAACCTTCGCCCTGCAGACTAGTGACTATAGTTCGAAACAACTCCGCAGAAGTGCGCTCGTACCAGGCACTGAAAATAAATAAACGTATATTATTTTTTGTATTCGTCTACCTAAAGTCATTTCGAAGGTGGCGGGATTTGATAGCGGAGCGCCTATTTCAAACGGTCGCACTGAAGCAGCTACCGAACCGGATCACCGCTGTTTTGGAGGGGAAAGTGTGAGCCACACGCTAGTTTTGAGCTACATTTCACCGAACACGAGTAAAGGTCTTCAATTCTTGAATAAATATACTCGTGTGTTGTCAATTTTTAAAGCTCCATGGTCATATAAATAAATAGAATGCTATTTTAGAATTGAAATTAAAACACTTTGGCATTTTGTTGCACTTATTTATTTTCAAAAGGATCGGTTTCATCCTACAACAGACATTTTCAGACTGGTAGTTGAAATTCTTATGCTACGGAATTTATACAAACTTAGGCAGAGGTACACAACATTGTCTCTATATAATGAATGTTTTTGTTAATTTAAGGTACATATAGGTAATTATAAAGTTGATTATTACCTTTAAACTTTATAATTACCTACATCCCGGTGAAAATAAATAAGTGGAACAATGTGCAAAAGTGTTTTAATTTCATTTCTAATACAATTGAATTCCACCACGAATTACAGTCCAAAAACTAGACTCATTTATGCATTTTTCTTCAGCGAAAAATATTTTTGAGTTACATTTTAAGAAAGAACGTCAATGTCACCGAAAAAGAATAAAGGTCTTCAATTCTTGGACAAACAATACGGTGTATATTTAATTTAAAATCTCTATGGTCGTATAAATAAATAGAATGCTATTATTTTCTAGAGCGAAAAATAAAAGTGAAAAAAATCAAATACGACTCTAATTTTGCATAAATAATCAGA